>OY998132.1:8447399-9826149 GCA_963921915.1 Hyposoter dolosus
GTGTAAGTTAACGATTTTTTAAAATCCAATAATGAAACTAAGCATCATAACGCTTGAGATTTCTGGAATAATGGGATCCTGTGACAGTTTGTATTAGGAGCTGCTTCCATATTTTTCTCTCCGATGTGCCGTTGCCGAAATATCATTGAATTACTAAGGGCAATCCGTTGCGAGCGTAACTGTCTCAGCGTCACGATCGACAGGCTCGAGTCTTATCGTCCCAAGCACGTGACGTCGATTCCCTGTTATCAGCGCATCGAATTGCCTCTTATTAACGACCAACGTCTCATTAATGACGCGGCGAGTAGAAAAGTAAATAAAGACATGTCTTAGTGACATTTTTATTACGTTTATTTATAGTTTCGCAACAAATTTAGCAGAGCTGTGTAACTGTGGACATGGAAAATCTTGACTATTCGATAACACACACTGAAAACAAAATTTTCTTGAAAAATATCGATATTTTGTTCGTTACACGTTCGACTAAACGTTTATTTTGAAAAATCCCAAAAATGGTGTCATTGCAGCAAGAAATATTCTAGAAAGTCGCTTGAAAAGCTAAATTTTGTCGTTCCAATCGTAAATTTTGCTGACGATTCGTTGATCGAATCGTCATTTTTTATCGAAAGTCAAGGCTGCCCCTCTATTCCGTGACGCTAATTTTCCGATGATAATCCTCTCAGCGTATAAATCGAACGGCATGACTCTTATCGAAGTAGCTCGCATAGATAAAACCTTTGCAAACGTTTATGCTTACAGCCGTTTAGGCAAATGAAAATATAAATCTTTTTTCTTTTATCGAATGCGTTGGGAAATCGTCGGGTATTGTTGTGCATCTTGGATCGCGTGTTTTCAAGATTTTGTTATCATATGTACGTTAAAGAACAAGAGCTACGCGCCGGAATAGCTAATCGCAAAAATTCAGTACATCATACGCGAATGATAAAGCAAAATGCGCGTACTTGACCACAAAACCGATAGAAAAAAGTCAATTCATTACGAAAAGCGATTGAATTGCGTGATAGCCTGGTCATCGTCGTATGTTCGAGACTCTGGAAAGGATTTGAGATTAAAAGGTTTGTTATTTTCTTTCCTGATAAGCCATCAATAAAATTAGGAAAAAAATTGTCAGGGGATGAAAAATCGCTTTCCAACAGTGCAATATTCACTGATATTATTTTTTGATTGACGTTTTAATGACTGTCGATGACAGTCACTTGTTACGTAAAATTTCCGACAAGATACAATCGGATTTCGTCATTCGAGAGCCTCATCCATAATATTGATACAAACGTGACCAACAGCAGCGAGATATTTTGTCAAATGAGAAATTTTTACAATAAAGTGAGCTCAAGCCTGCGATCCTTATTTCACAAAATGCTCGTAATTTTTAAACATGTCGACGTTACAATGTGTACGAACATTAAATTTGAACAAATTATTAGAAAAAACGGAAATACGTGAACCGTTATTCAACATTCTCGGAGATAAATAGATCTCGCTGGAATGAAACGTCTCGACGAATCTCGAGCTGAGTCATCGTTCGCTTTTAATTACTGTCGGTTGGTACACGAAATTCTGCTGCGATAATTCGACAAATTTAATACGAGATTGACTCAACTGCATCGCAATGGTTCCTTAATTAATACCTGCCGAGCAGGAAAGGAAAATAAAAAGCTTCTCGTGCATGACGCTCGAATCTATACACATCGGCATTGTGTGTGTGTGTGTGTATTTTTTTTTATGACATCTGTCGCACTTGGAAATTGTCGCTCGTCGTTTCATCCGTGCGCGAGTATTATTCGCTTCGTCGTTACCGTTGGGTCATCGCAACTGTACATTCAACTACATACGCATATACACACGACGACAACCGGATTGACAGAGGGAGAGAGAGAGAGAGAGAGCGAGAGAAATGCGAGCAAACGAGCAATAAGAGCTCATTCTTTCTTTTGCCTGTTTGAGATGATGAGCGATGCCGGTCTATCCAACTGTGCATGAGTTGTGTCATCCGATAGAATTCAAATAGTTCGGAGATATTCGAGCAACGCTCGTATCGGAACTCATCTTATCACAAGATCGTTGAGTTTCGATCAAAAAGATTAATCGATGAAGAAAAGATATGACGTTCGACCAAACGCTCATCTCAGCTCGACTGATCTTTATTATCGTCGACTCTTTACGCGCGTATTCTGAACGCGAAAGGAATGTTTCATGGTGCGGACAAGCATATCAAAATTCTATAAGACGCGGCAAAGTTCTCAATGTTATCTTCACAATCTCAAATCACGGACCAAACGATGGATAAGTTTTCAATAATAAGCTGAATCAATGATGTTTACGTATTTATGCGATTTCATTAATTTAAGTTTCGATAGAAATGATTTTTTAATCGATTCAGTAATCCAAACGATTGTTCACAAATTTGGACGATCGACTTGGACATTTGGACGGGGCAAACACTACCGAGCAACCTTAATGCAAAATGTTGGATATACAAATTCTATAAATGGCGTGACGAATTAGTCTCGAATTTTTTATTACCTCAGTTTTTTCTCAAGTTGCGTCAATGCATTTCTTCGAACAGTCGTACAGAATGGCTGTACGAAGAAAAATTTGTCAGTCTTTATGGACGACAATAATGATAATTACGATGATGTATAGTGCGGTATGTCGCGAACCTCTGGATGGAAGTGGCTGCATGTTTTCAGCACTCTTTCGTCTCGTTTTGTTTAAACGACGAAGCCTAAACGTGACGAGAAAGTTGGTTTATATAAGTACGTGCTACGGGACAAAGATACTTGAACCGTATAGAAAGAAAAGGAGAGGAATTATCTGGCCGGTAGTGTGTTCGGTGCTTTGGAATGTCGAAAATACTCTCCGAATCTCTTCCTTATTTGATAAGAAGAACGAGGCAAGGAGCGAGAGCAGAAAAAATTAATTTCCAAGTTCTCAGTGTATTTCTAATCTTCACATTCATTATCAACAATAACTTTTCGCCTATTAACAAAAAATATTTCACGGGGTTTGCAATATGAATTTCCATTTTCGTATTTTCTTCAAAAACGTATATTTTTTTTGCCATCACGGAAGCAAACAATTCGCGAGCAATCAGATTAATTATCATTTTCGTATTTTTTTTTTTTTTTAGAACAACGTTTTTTTTCTCGAGAGAAAAGAAAGAAAATTCGTTGAGATGAAAATAAAATAAATATACGAGACATTGTTGCAATGTCGAGACTGCGCGCTGGGCGTGGGGGGAAGACCTTTGTGTAATAATGATGATGAGGGCAGTAAGTACGAAAATATTGAGGCCACGAGAGGTAAAAAAAAGGCTGAAAGGAAGCGCGTGACCTCCTCCCTTCTCACTTCCTCGTACGTATAGTAAAACGAAACAATAAACCGAAAGAGCGAGGAGGTTACATACCTGTAAGGATATATATATATGGCCACCTCATTCGGTTCATTGTTTTCACTGCTGTACTACATTTTTCAAAACTTCATTCGCTAATTTTCCTTCCCCTTCCCCCGCTCCCTTCGAGCATATCCGGCAACCGCCAAACGACAACCTTTTATGTTTAAATGCCTGCAATTAAAAAAAAATCTTTCCAGCACCGGGATTTATGAGAAACGTAAAGAGACCAACTTTATTGCCTCGTTTTTTTCTTACGTCGCGTGAGCGCGAACCTTTGTTCTTGCCTTGCCTTTCTCACCTCTAAAAAAAAATTAAAAAAATCATCATCTGTTTTTACAGTTAATGTAAAATACAAAAAATGTTATTTTCTTAATACAATCGATAAGATTGAAAAAAAATGGTCCAGGCTCAATTCTCCATATTTGCGAGAATCTTAGCCAAAAATTTTATGTTTTTTATTACTAATTTTCTATGTTTTGTAAATAGATGAGCTCGGACAAAAATGAATTCGCGAATTCGCTTGCATCTGTCACGTAAATATGGAAAATAATTTTTTGATAAAAAATCGTTATTGCATCGATTGAAAAATACGTCACGTTTGTGTTGTGATCGATTGAAAATGACGGATGACTTTTCGGAAAATCTCGACGAAAATGCGCCGTTGTACGAATTCGAATTTCCTGTATCGTCATCAATATTTCTTGACGTGATGAAGGAACGTCGAGAAAAACATTTTTCCAAGCGAAAGGGTCAACGAGATATTCTGCGATTCGATCACGACCTAGAGAAAGTTTACTAGAGGCAAGCAAAAGCTTGCTACGAAACAATTGCCAAAATCAGCAGCCACCCGACCAACGTGGTTCGAGTTGAAAGAGTTTTCCATGTACGATGTGTAACGTTAATACATCGATTGAAGATTGATGAGGAAATAGAGTCAAGAATGTTTGGAGATGGAGAAAAAATGATTTTGGAATTGATAGGAATGTTCGGGTTATCCGTGGAGGAGCGCGGAGTGAATGAGAAGAAAGAAAATGTGTTGAAAGTTATGTTGTCAAGTTGGTTCGCGCGGGGTTATTCGTCCATGTGGTAGGAAAGAACGCGTGGTGTACAGGCTGCATGAAGGTAGGAGCAAAAGCAGCGCGAGGGAGATACGGTGGCTAGGTCACGGTCGCAGGGCGATGGCCTCTTGCTCCTCCTTCTCCTTGGTCTCTTCTCTTTCTCTCGTGATGAGTTCCATCCTCGCTGGTCCCTCGCTCGCTCGTCTCCTTTTATCCTTGTTTTTCGCGCATTATAGCTGTCGCGGTTGGTAATAATATCCATGGGGCGTTCACGGGGTTCCAGCATTGGTGTGCGTGCGCGTCGTTGCTCGTGCCATCAGGAAGAGAAGCAACGCCGGCGAACATTGCGGGCTCATCCATCAATATAATATTACACGGGCATGTCCTCCTGGCGCGACCTCCTTTTAGACAAATGTCTCGTAGGATTATCTTTTGATTCTCCGTGTCCTCCGCAGCATGGCCAGCTCCACTTGGACGCTTCGGTAAACATTCACCGGAGAGTATTTTCATCCGAGTTGACGTTCTATCTATGGGCGTGGGGGAGACGTTCAGACCAGCGATGACTTCAATCTCATCGTGAATTTCAATCGGTTGGGCTTTTTTGGCATCTGTTGGTTTTGGCCGAAATAATTCGCAAAGCGTTACGTGCAGGTTCGTGGAATCGACAACTAATTTGCAAAATTAATTTGGAGAAACAAAAAGTCTTCGAATCTAAATTTTCTAAACATTCCATCGGCGATTAGTCAATTTCCGATGAGTTTCTCGAAGAGCGCGAACGTATCGATTCAATTTGGCCCGTCCTGGGCGCCCACGCATCCGCCTCATGTCCATCGAGACGCCCGCGCTTCGTCTTCCTGCCGTTTCTTCTTTTTCTTGCTTCTCGCTCGTCTGCCTTTCCAATAATTTATAGTGGCGATAAAAAATGTAAATTTATGCCCTACAACGAGTCGTTTTTTTTTCCGAGGATTGCCCCTGGCGCGAGTCTCCAAACGAGTTTCGTCGTTGGACAAATCCATGTCGTAAAGTTCACTTTAACAAAAGAAAACAGTAACTTTTGATTCGCAAGTTGCGAGCTTGTAGGACACGCGCCAGGGAGCTTCGAGTTATTTACTCGGCGGGCATTGACACTAATAAAGAAAGCGGCGATTCAATCCTGTAATCTCTGACCTCCTGCTCGCGTGTGTATCGAGAGCGCTCTCATCTAATATCTGGGTTAATCGAATAACCTCTGTGCGCATATGCACTATGTCGAAGAACATGCAGAGAAACGACCACGCAAGCATAACCGCGATCGAATCGATTCTTTCCAACGTGAGCACGCTCCAGACCATTATTTTTACATAATAATTTATAGACTATCCAGACATCTGTGGGCCTGATAAGAGTTATCAAACAAAAAGCAGCACGAACAACACTTTCGATCGGGCTATTAACACCAGACGAAACATCCAGAGGACGAACGACTCGATGTGCTTTCCGCAGATAAATTTATCGCCACAGACACGCATTTCCTGTGACAAGAATTTTTTTTACCCACACCCCTAACAATGTTCCCTCGCGATTTTTTAAATTTTAACATTTCCGCCTCCTAGCTCGGTCATCCCCATATTCAGAGCCGGTGATTTCTCTCGCAGAAGCATTCTCAACACGCTTTAATAAAAGTTGCCGAAAAATCGTTCTACGAAGGTAGAACGACGTTATGCTCGAGTTACTTATTGAAGTATATATTATCGGCAGCTATAGATAATCGCCATCTGTGTTCCATTATGTTTATGACACGATACAGCAAGTTTGGGGTCGCCCGACATACGATCATGAACTTTTATGTTCCCTAAATATATACCTCGTACGTATATCTATGCAGCAACCTTCCGTGTATGTGTTTATAGTGTATGAAAGGTTCGGAGCAAACACGTGCCCGTATAAACAGAAAATATATGAATGTACTAACATGTCGGAGAGGAGATATGCTTCTGGCAACATGCCTATTTCAATGAACCCCTTTCATTCATCCTTCCATGACCGCAGTCAAATAACCATCCACGCATATGTTACACTTTCTCCCTCCCTTCCGTTGCTTCTTTTATCGTAGCTTGTTCATTCCGAGGCTCGTACCTTTCGAAAATGATTGAATTTAACCAAAAAAACTGTAGAAATCCTCATCCAAATTGATAAAAATGTGCATAATCGCGTCTCGTGGAATATTTCCGACTCCCGATTAATTTCGATACTGCTCATTTATTTGCGGATATATAACAGTATCGAGAAAATGTTCCATTGTTTCGTTTCCTACGTTGCCATCCCGGTAGTAAATCAATAGGCATGGCGAAAACAATTTTCATTCACAATTTAAAACGATTTATTTGTTCCCACTAAACGAGAATGTTTTTAAAGATACCGCGAGAGCAATTCACGAGATACGGAAGAAAAAAATGCTCTTTTTCTAAGAATAACAGCAGCAAAGATTCAAGAGACAACGACAGTCCATAGCAGGGCGTACCAGAGATCGTTTTTCCGCTCTAGAAAACAATGATCAATTAGAAACAATATATTTTTCTTCAAGTTTTCGAAACATTTTTCAATGAGGCTATTTTTATCATTTCTTGCGTGGCTTTTTTTTTATTGGCTCTATGCTTGTTCAGCGACGATTATAATTTAGTTTGCTTCTGCAATAAAACCTTGAAGCCATGTCCTAATAAAGAGAGACTGACCATTTGAGAAATAGCTGTCTCTGTAAGAAAATCGGGAATCATTACGGCGTTTACACTAGATACGTGCATGTATACACCAAGTGTATATTAGTGTGTACCTGTGTACTGTACGGGAACAATAATACGGTATTGCGAGCACGTATATTTTCAACGGGTGAACTGAAGAAACAAACTGCGAGGAGGACGACGGTAAAACGAAGAAAATACGTAATGACGACCAAGAACAAGAGAAAGAGAAAGAGAGAGGGACATAGAAATGCTGAGGAATGGCGCGCACGGTCTCTTCCAGTGAAATAAGCGAAAATATATACCGCGTCTCGGTAAAGTTGCGAGACAGAGCAGACGTTTTGCGTAACTTTGTTATATTCTTTTCTCATTGCGTCAACCCGTTCTATTCCGGCGATAGACTCAGAGAAAGAAAATAAAAGATCGCGAGCTGGAGAAAAGAAAAAAAGGGGAAAAGAGCGGCTTGGCGCGTCACCCGATAATTAACTAAATATCCCGAGATTCGCAGAGTCCCATTGAAGAAAAAGATGGAGAAAGAAAGAGGCAGAGGGAAATATATATACGGAGAGGCTAAATTATAAGCTTATTGTTATAATTTTGCATGAGCTGTCCACGAGATTCTCAGTATTCGTGTTAAATGCAGTCATGTAACGACCACACCTTCGAGGCTAATTTTACACTCTGCATGTACCGGCACGAGCGCCTGCACATTCCAATCTGATCTTTGTTTCTTTAAATCCGTTTTTCCTTTCTCATACAAATACATCGTTTTTCGTATACGCAGTTTTCCGATTATCAAAATATTTAATCAATTTGGAAACGTGGCAGCACAACAGCTTGAGAGAAATTCCGCTTCGAATGTCCTAACGACGATTCGCCAATTTATAGAAAATTCTCTTTTTAAACAGATTGAGATTCAGATTCAGTCTATACACCCAAGGACGTGCCTTGACACGAAACTCATAACAAAGTCCGCTTTGTTGCGGAGCTGGGATAATTAATATGGAAATAAAAACTTGTAACTCGATATCTAAGTCGCATCAGCAGCTCGTCGGCGAAACAATCGATTAATTTTTTCTTCTTCTTCTAAATGTAGAAAATTTGAGAGGATCAAGAATTTCCAACGCCGAGAATACAATAATTGATTAAGAAGAATTCGCAGGGCAATTTGTTTTTGCAAATAAGTTTTCAATCTCACAACTTTGTAGCATTTCTACACCACCCACGTCGAATATCGAGGTGACGAAAGTTCCGTGGAATGTTTCATCCGCGCGTGTAATAGCATCGGGAAACCTTACAACTAAATCTCTCGTTCTCTTTGGCTTTTTTTCTTGCTCCGCTTCGGCTCTAGTTGCTCTCGCAATATTTTTCAACTGTGTAAGTTTGAGTTTCACCATTTTTAATTATAAGGCGGTAGGTGAATTATTATCCTAATACGATTCTCCTCAAAATTAGCTCTAGCACTTGCAATTAATTTTACAAATTATTATTATTTTTTTTCTTTTAGATACACACTGTTACGTGTTCCTGTTTTTATTCCAACAATGTAACCCAACGATGTTAATGTCAAAATAATTTCCTCCAAAAATTGCTTCGGGTCGTTCCGCTTAGACAATTAAACTTCCCCCGACTAGCGAATCTTATTGAGGAATTATCGAACCGATCCCGATCGATGACGAAAATACTGCTGCACTGAGAAGAAAATTTTGTTGGAAAAGATCGATATCGAAAAATCACAAAAATGTCATTGCAGCAAGAAATATTCTAGAAAGTCTCTTCGAAAAGCAAAATTTTTGTCATTCCAATCGTAAATTTTGCTGACAGTTGCGTTAGAAATAAAAAATGTTGTCAGAATTACAAAAATTTTGAAATTATCCAAAAATGTTTAGTTTACCGTGTTATGATCAAAATATCGAAGTTTCGAGAAAAAATAATAATTTTCAATGTGGAGCGCGAGCTAATAATGAAAAGCTCATCAATTGGTAGCATCCAGCCAATTCGGTGTATCGCTGAGCGGATTGATCCTCGCACTGAATCAATCAAATGGAATCTGTGATCGCGAGCGAAAGTATTCGCATGATTATTCGATACTGACTGACGTTTTTTTTCCATATATTGTTCTGTCTCGTCCTTGTAGTTGCGTTCTCATTTCAATGGAATATCGTTTGCATCGAAACGATTTGTAAATGGATTCCA
Source organism: Hyposoter dolosus (assembly GCA_963921915.1). Taxonomy (NCBI): domain Eukaryota; kingdom Metazoa; phylum Arthropoda; class Insecta; order Hymenoptera; family Ichneumonidae; genus Hyposoter; species Hyposoter dolosus. Next base: position 8,456,786 of record OY998132.1, read on the forward strand.
CAGCGTAATTTCGCACTCTTGAGAGAGTTTGTATGTCACTCGATCAAATTAGTTTCTTTCGCTGGAAAATATCTTCATTTTTTGCACTGAATTTCCCACGACGTAAAATCTCGTTTTTTTTTTGTTTTGTTTTTCAAATAACGAGTGTTGAAAAGGTGGCTTCCTGTCAGCAGATCTCGGAGCTGTCAATAACTCAAACCGCGAAGCTGAACTATACCCGGCGGAGCGACAACATTATTATTAATCGTAATGTTTAGGATAAGGTCGTTTGCTCGAAACGGGCGGTTAGACCGTCAGAGAACTTTCAACGGCGAAACATTGGAGCGGATTCCAGGGTAGAATTAGTGGGAGAAAGAGAGAAGAAAACCAACAGTTTGTTTGCAAGTACTTCTGTACACAAATCGATGAAAAGAATATATGGTGAAGAAAAAAGAGTAGAAAACCCGTCGACCCACGCTTGGAAAGGTCGCACGGTACACACGACACCTGACGTCGACTCCGCCCTCATACTTTCTCGTAACTACGAGAGTCACGTTGCATACATCGAGCCATTTCGTGTACTTATTCGTGCATTCGTATATAACTTTTACTTTTTCGCAAAAACTTAAACATACCCATTGCTCGTTCTGAAAAAAGTACGCGCGCCCGAAAGAGAGAGAGAGAGAGAGAGAGAGAGAGGAAATTTCGTGCACGTTCCAAAATGTAAATTCCACAAAATCTCACAGACGAATAACCCCAAAATTCTGTCGCAACAAAAAAGCCATAAAAAGGCGAATATCACAGACATTTAATGAGGTAATGAGCTTGAGTGAAGATTTATCGGGCTATGGTTAGGGATTTTGAGTGGACGAGTTTTATTATATGGAGGCTGGTGCGGCTGGAGTGTGGTGAGAATAAGAGACATTGATGACAATTTAAAGAGGGCATAAAGATTGGGCGGCAAGGGTCTTGTTACGCCGCCGGACTACGTCGATGGATATAAGCAGCAGCCGTTAAAATATTGGAATTCTCCAAAAGTTTATTTTTACGTCGCTGTGTCTAGAAAAACGAGAGGACACGAGGAAGAAGAATCTTTGGCTTTTTCGAGTATTCTCACGATTCTGTCGGTCTACGCGGCATCAGGCATTTTCTATTATTCCTCATGCAGCGATCCGACGATTGGTCGAGTCGCGAGGGGAAAGGGGGAGACCTCGGAGAAAGAAGAGGGTGTTGTCTATGGGGAAACAGAAGAGCAGGAGATACGAGACAAGGTGCAGAGGCGCAGGAGGAGCCGGTATATACATGTGTGTTGCTCTTCTCGTGTATATTGGTGTATACTTGTGTGGATATAGGAATCGACTAGAAGGATAGGAGCAGAGAAGGGAGGTCGCAGCCGACTTGCGGAGTACGACGAGAGCAGGTTCAATGACCTCGTTGATACACCTTTTACTACAAAACCTCGTAGTATATACATATACATACATAAAATAGCGTGTGCAATCGCGAACTTCGAGCCAGCTCTCCTCCAGAGTATCTGCGAGCCTCACACGTAACGATATATATGTATAAATATATATATATTGTATTACGTATCGCCGGTAGCTGTACCTGGTAGCCGGGCACGGTAGTAGCAGAAAATTCTCATGACTGCTTCTCTATACGTTATCTATATTCTTTGTTTAATCGTTTCCATATGCGTCGACGTATATTTCAATGTTTGTAAAATACCACACAGATTTCTTTATAAATCCACATGGTTGTATGAATATGAAAAGCGATTAATCAGGAGGTATCGAGTGTCGGCGAATCCGGTGCTCGAATCTGACCCGATTGATTATTACTCTTCAGAGGCAGGCTTTTTCGTATTTTAAACAGTTGACATAATTTTATGAGACAATTTGTGAAACGAGTCTCGAAAATGTGGAGGCGAATATTTTCATTTCGATACGAAAGCAAATCGATCCCGTGCATGATGAAGATTGAAGAATGTTTTTTTTTTTTTTTTTTTTATAGAGTGGATGGAATGAAAAAATAATTTTATGACAAAATTGAACGTTTTTATGCGAAAAGATTTGACGGTTCGATTCGTGCCAAAACGGTGTGAATATTTTATTGATTTCGTTTGCAGAGCTTGTACGAAATCCGTATATTAATAATTTATGCTGTTTCATGCTCCGTATCGATTATTTCATTACCGGATCGACGAGAGAGCGACTTTCTAATGAGTGTTAACGAGCCGAGACCAAAGTAACCAGATTACACATCGAGAGCTCGCCTCAGCCTCCTAAGCACCTCGTACTCTTATTACCGCTATAATCTTTCCTTGTAATATGCAGACCGCAAAAAAAAAAAAACAAAAACAATAGTAATGGATGAAGGATAATCAGCGAATTATTTTCGACGCAAAGTTGCGCGTCTTTTCGCGCAATTGTAAGAGAAGACGATGTGTCTGTGTCCGCGCGCAACTGGCTGTGGTTTTTCTCACGAATCGAAAGCCTGGTAAAAACGAGAAGAGAACGCGAAGGACTGGGCCGCTGTCGAGCGAGCAGAATAGAAGCCGGAAATTCGAGTCTCTCGTGGTCGCCCATCTGAGAGAATGTACCGGAAACAACGGTAAATATTCCATCCTTTCGGCCCTCTTTCTGTATATTATTATGATCACCATGTTTTTCCTTCTTTCATTTTTTTCTCATCTTTTCAAACTCCTTCACGATTCTTTGTTACGCTCAAAAATTAGATTCAACGTTTTCTCCGCGTTAAAAGTTCATGTAACGATCAAAAAATTGTCGATTCTTTCGGATTATTTGCATGTTCCCAACGAATCATCATTATCATTTTGTTTGGCATCGGAATTCGAAATAAATAATTTTCGTCAATGCAATTGCATTTGTCAAATCCGCGACAAACTATTTTCACGTATTGTGTCTGCAAAAATTTTGAGAAACGACTCACACCATTCCAACAAAAAGATTTGATTGTTCGATTCGCATAATTCACGTTTAAGAAATTTCCTCGCGTTCGCCACATTTAGTGACTCTGCAAATTTGGTTTGCGGTGCATGCGAGAAACTACTTGAACGATTAACAACGCGATTTACACTCCCGGCTGTTTGTCCGTGCGGGTATAGTCGCGAGTGTTGAAAAAGTTGTATCATGATATAAAAATAAGAATGGTCGATTCATGCTAGAGATTTGACGCCTTGTCTTTCGTAACCCTGACGCGGATACCGATGTTTAAGTTTTTATCGTTGCTGAACGGTTATGTTTTCATTACATTACGAAGAAAGTTTTTATTTCAACATTGTCCTAATTGTTAATATTTCTATCCTCGATTTGGGCTTCTTCATGCTGTTGATTTCCGTCTTTTTTTTTACAGACACGCGCCTCTGAATGATGCAAAAAAAAAAACGCTTTTAACGCTTCGTATAGACAACGAACGACGAATCTTGATTCGGAAGCTATCGCGGAGAAGAGTCGCTTTTCCGTGATCGAAAATCGACCCTGCGAACCGAAGGGAGGGTCGCAAGAGAATCGCAAGGATCTCCTGATTCTCCAGAGGACACCGGGCGCGTCCTTGTGGAAGACAAGCATCAGGTAGAGCAAAGAATTTGAGAAGAAAAAAAAATGAATGACGTGTTCCATTTACATATTAGTCGGAGGCTGAGCGGGCAGTTAAAAATGTCAAAAGGAATGGCGTGCCGTACTCCGCGGCGGGATCGGGCTGGGTATGTCCGATTCTCCGGGAGATTCAGAGGTGGGTTCACAGTCCCGGAGAGAAAGATGCACAAAAGGAAAAGTCAGAGACAGGGTGAGAAGGGTAGGAGGGAGGATACGAGAAGCGAGCGGGGGTCGGCGGAGGAACTGGGGAAAGGGGAATCGGCGGTATGTAGCACGAAACGCGCGACGGCATCGCATTTCTTTTGCGTTCTTTATTCCGGCTCGAACACGCGGTCCCGACCTTCCAAGGCCACCGAGATGAAGGCCCGAGAGAATCGCGGGCAGGAAGAGGCGAGGAAGGGTGAGAAGAAAGGGCCGCGAGGGAGGGGGGGGGGGGGAGGGATCTCTCTGCCAAACGAAGAAGGAGGATGAGGAGGTAGAGTCTGCGTTTACCCCGGCGGATTGAATCACACGGGTGGATTCGGATTGTCGCCAATGTGGCGCGCGAGTGAGTTTATTCCCTTTTGCCGCGGCGCATCAGACTTTTGTCCCTCGTGTCCCCTCCCCGCGCTGTTTGTCTCGACGCAAATGTATACGCGTCTCTCGGATATTTATGCATCAGCATTCACCGGGAGCAGCAAATGAAAGTCCCTCCGTGACTCTTATCTGCTCGGACAAATTCTCCGGGAGCAAACATTCCAAATACTTATGGAGAACGAGAGAGGAAAAAGAGGAGATAATGGAAAATTAATTAATAGCGATACCGATCGTATGATTCTTCCGAACCGTCTCGCCCATGTGGCGCTACACGAATATGTCGACGAGAAACATCGAGAATCTCTCCTCATCCCTCTCTCTTTCTCACTTTGGTTCTAATCCTTTTACTCCTGACGCGCACATGTACGAGCCTCGGGCGAGACACCGGAGCAGTTCAAGGTCGGAACGCACGAAGAGGTCCTTGCCTCTGGGAGAGAAGCAAAGTCCTCCATATTTACATGCATACATGTATATATTGTGTCTGGACTTTACACTTGACTAAATGTACGGATTGCGTATGTATCCATAAATAAGTGACGCTCAAGTCACATTTTAATTTTTCAACCTCGCGACCAATCTATATATTTAACAAACCAATATTTTCTCCTTCACACCGAAAGCAAAATTTTGTTGGAAAAATCCGATATTTTGTTCGACACGCTCGACTAAACGTTTTTTTGAATATTCCCAAAAATTGTGTCATTGCAGCAAAAGAAATATTCTAGAAAGTCTCTCCGGAAGTAAATTTTTGTCGGTCCGATCGTAAATTTTCCTGACAATTCCGTTAGAAACCAAATATACCGCCAAAATAACGAAAATTTTGAAATTATCAAAAAATATTTAGTTTACCGCGTTCAACAAAATATCGACGATTTTTATTAACTATAATGGAGCGTAGAGAATGTGTGATTATAAAGGCAATAGAATTCACGAGAACTCAAAATCCGAACCAGTTGCTCATCCAATTAATTCGATCGAACGGAATCGATTTGGTTAATTAACATATAATTAAATAACTGATGAATCAAGAAGGATGAAAAATTACGAGTTGCGATAGAATAACGAGCGGGAACGTGTACATTTTTTTCCTAGCATGCCTGAGGATTATGCCTGTATGGTCGATATGAGAATCGATTGCGAGAGACTTTCGCGTTTCTCGCGATGGCTCGCGCGTGGGAAAACTCTCTTCATCTTTCTCGCTCTGTTTTTCTTTCACTTACGGAGCGAGCGGGATTTTACGGTCGCCGTAACTCGACAAGTTGCCCGTCGCAGTGCAAACAAGACAGATATAAATGTTGCTCGCCCCGGCAACCTTTTTGTCATCGAGCACGCAATCGCCTGATCCATTTGATAGAAAATGATACGCGCGATCCAGAGAAAAAAATGAACGTAACGCGGTGCATGAACGAATGCACCAGAGGGAGCGCCTTCATCGAGCTCTCAGCGACCTCTCCTGGCAAGTGTTTGTACCGCGTAGCACAATAGAATACGATCGTACGCTATGTAATAAAACAGCGGAACGAGGTACCGGATTTACGGGCGAGTTGAAGCAGCAACACGATTGTAAAATTCCTTTGGATTCCGAGGCAATCGACGCCCCATTGTACGTCTACGAGAATTCTACTCTCCGGTGATATACATTTGATGCAGCAGCAGCTTCGTTTTGTATACACGATACCCTTTCGAACGTACGAGCAGGGCGTAGATAATTGGCCAATTAACAGTTGCAACTATTTTTCACATGATAAATTGGCAGATAGACTGGAAATGAAATTTTTTTAAAAATCGTCGATATTTTGTTGAATACGGTAAACTAAATATTTTTTAATAATTACAAAATTTTCGTTATTTTGGCAGTAAATTTGGTTTCTAACGGAAAATTGTCAGCGAAATTTACGAGTGGAACAATCAAAATTTGCTTCCGAAGAGCCTTTCAAAAATATTTCTTTTGCTGCAATGACACAAGTTTTGGGTTTATTAAAAAAAAAAACGTTTAGTCGAACGTATCGAACAAAATATCGAACTTTTTCAACAAAATTTTGTTTTCAGTGAAAAAAAAAACGAATATGCTCGGATTTATTCTTTTTGATCTTGCAGGAAAAAAGTCTCGGAGAGAAAAATTGAATTGTCGAATATTTGTTCATTGTCGCGAAAACTGGTCGGGAACGAAACGATTTCGGTTTAAAAAGTAAAGGAAGAAGCAAAAGTAGCGAATTTATGTAGGAACGTCTGTGGGGAATGAACGCGATAAAGACGATGACGAAGCAGAGTTTATACGATTTTATTTCCGGAGCAACACATCTCCCGGCGCCTGCTGGTCGAATTTTCTCTGATGCTCATCTTCAACTCTTCGGACCTGCTTTCACGAGTTATTTTAGAATCTCCGATCACGCATCGCCGACTCTTTGTGTCGAGCAGGAAACCACGAAGAGAGAGAGAGAGCGAGAGAGGGAGCAACCTAAAGGATCGACAACGTGTGGGGGGCGTTCGGGGTTGTGACCAAAAATAATACCGCGTGGACCGAAATCTCGTACGCAGTCTCGATATATTCCGTTTTTGACTTTTTCCAGAAAACGGCCTATTCGAAAACTCATAACTAAATTTCCTGCTCGATAAAAATCAAAAAATTCGTTTGATTTACAAAGTATCATAACTTCTAGATAGCCTCATTGTTGAACGTCATCACGGAAGTCCGAGCGAGTCGGACGATCCCGTTGTGTCAAAGCTTATTCAATAATTGAAGGTAATCGTGGAATGTGCAACCGCGAACCTCCGGACAATTGATCTATTCGCCAAATTACGAGCTGCTACCAGCACACGAGGTAACACGACGTTGCAAACAATCGTAAGAGCCAGAGAGTGAGCCTCTCAAAGTGAAGTTTAACAGCAGCAGCCGCAGCATTGTGGCACGTTGTTGCGTCTACTCGGTGAAAGTCGCGGAGCCACTCTCGGATATATATATATATGCAATTTAGCAGAGTTGGCAATAACGAAAGAGCAAAGCATATGTATATCTGAAGAAAGAGAGACAAACTATCGAGTGGAGGAACTTACTTGGATTATTACGGCCCTGCTCTCGGTTCTCGACGTCGGTAGATTATTATTGGGCGGGTTTTTCATGCGACCTCTTAACGGGGTCCCTAAACTCGATTCCGCAGCGGGAAAGGCAAATGGGACTGTGTAAAATGGAATTGTAAGGGAGTTGCCAATGTTTACGTCGCTCGAAATATGCAATCGCGATCAGGAACAGTCGATTCTCCAAAAGTATGACGAAATAATTGGAGTCTCGTCTCGCGTATAACGTGAATAAGCCCCCGAGGCTCGCAATCGCCAGAAACGTGTGTTTCGAGCGACGAACGATGATGGTTGACCCAAGATCCCGGGAATAATCATATCCGCGGCGATGCCGAAAATCTTCGATAAGTATGTGTACGAAAAATACCACACCCGCGCATCGATCCAGCAGGCATAGCTCTCGAATGATGAGAGAAGTCGAGGTTTCGCGAGCAAATGAGAAAAACCAACCACATCATTGGACACAAACGTAGAATTACGATTACCGGAGCGTTAAGAAACAGAGGGAGAGGGTAAAATTACGCTTGACTGCGGTAGACACGTCGGTGAGAGGCTGCACCCATCATATACAGGTGCGCATTATGCAAACGAATATTTAATAGATTATTAACAGGCTTCGTATGTATATACGCGAAGGCGTGTGGGAGAGCCAACCGCCTGCCGGTGAACTCGCGGTTCCCCACCGGAGTTTATCGTTTTTCTAGAATGTTGATCCTTCCATAAGCGCAATAACGCGCGATACACATTTCATGTGTCTCAGAGTTTTTCCACTTTCGAAGAAGGAGCGAAAGGCCGTCCCGCGATCGGGGGAAACTTGGCGTCAAGAAACTCGACGATAAACCTTCACCGCGCGCGATTGCCTCATCACTGCGCGAGCTCTGCAGGATCTTCGTATTCGAAGCTATCCGCGTACCTCGAATGACAACCAATTTGCATAGTGGATTAGTCAGTAGCGAATTCGTTGTTTACTTGATCAAAACGTTTGGCTAATCCGAAACTCGTACGAATTTATGCGAGCACACGACGTAGTGTCTGTATTTCGGAGTAGCCGTTCACTCGGTCGTACCACCGATGATGTGAGTGGTTCGCACACACGTTGGAGCGTTACAAAACGATCTCCTGTACCGCCCCTATTGCGAAATCTTCGACTCTGGCCTGTCGCTCCGAATGTTATGGTTGCCATACATCGAATGTGTACTTCGGATGTCTCTCTAAATGTTTGATCCCCGAAATTTATCCCGTTGAACGATCCACCGTCATTACGGACTAGGAGGATCCGGTATTTTTCCCGTGACGATCACGTACGACGGAAATAATAATACCGTCGCGCTAAAGTATTTTTCTATATGGAAAAAAAGACCCAACAGGAAAGCTTGGAGCTCGTTTTCTCCGGCGGTCTTATCTCTCGCTTATTGTCAATAACGCGACCCGGAAAGAGATCCAGCAACTCGATTATCCGTTGATCCGCTTCTGGACATACTTTTGTTTTTCGTCGGGAAAGTCATCTCTCTTTATTTCGAGGATATCTTCCTACCCGCAATACGCTTCAGATATTTATTACGTTTTTTTTTTTCTTCGCCTAGATCGCGAGTTTCGTAACAGCGTAACGATACGGCGGGAGACTGCGTACGATGGATAAAAAAAATTGTAGACGTATATATACAGTCTCCACGGCCTTGGGAAGCCTCTCTCGACACGAACGTATTACCCGCCTTGTTTATATATACGTTTGTACGCTGGACGTGTTACCTGTTCGCCAGCGCTGGGCGTTCGACCGTTTTCTGAAAAGCCCGAGAACACTATACACTCGTTATTTTCCCTTACTGTTCAGGCTGCATAGTCGAGAAGGCACGTCATGATCGCGATTTTTCGTAATATGCAAATCATCCGTCACCATTTATTTATCAAGGGAACTGCGTCACCGCTGTAGCGTTACGAGTGTGCCATTTTATTTTCTTCGTAAGTTGAACAATGAAAAAAGCATTTTTATCGGTGCGTTGCTTCCTTGGAGAGTCGCTTAATTTGATATTATTAAAAAATTGTTAAGCACGCGTTTGAGTTGCTAAAAGTATAGGCATTAAGTTGAAGTTTTTGGAGTTTCAAGCTCACGCGACTGTGGTGGATGGAAACACGCGCCGATATCTCTGAGCAACAAGCTCGATCGAAAGGAATCGCGGTCGAAGAACTCCAGACCCTAAAAAGGTCAATATTCCGGGTATCGGGGCGAAGAAAAATTAATTTGCAGCGCTCATCACAAGAAAAAAACGGTACCTCGCCCCCGAACGACCAACATAAAAGTCGGGCCAACGCGAACGACCTCACTCGTGTGCCGGAATCAACGCCTTAGAGACTTTCGATGAGGCTGCTTCGTCGCGAGGCTCTCGAACGCAGAAACAAAAGAGCCGTACGTGGGCGATTCGCCGGTGCGGTTCGACTCAACGCGAAATTGGCTTAACGGTATATTCGTCATATACCGAGCGAGGAGACCAAAGGAAGAGAACAAGAGCCCGAAAGAATGAGGGAGAAGGAGAGAGACAGCGATAATGTGGAGAGATCGAAGAAAACGGAATAGATTATGAGCAAGGTCGAGTAAATCGTCGTTTAGCATCTCCGAAGCGAATCGTTACGAGTATTACGTGGCACTGCGAATCGACAATAATCGGTAATGAGATTGATGCTCGGGCCTCCGTAGACCGAACTCCAATTTGAAGGATGTCGGTACATGTGTGTCAGTTTAGCAATTTTAAACACGATAATTTTCATTTTTAGACAAAAACAAAACATTAAAATATAATCACGAAAGACTGTCAAGAAGTTTCGCATCGATTCGAGCTACGCGTGCATTCGTAAAATTACAAATGACTGTGCTGTTTGCACGAATAACGAAACAGCGGGGCTAGGCCAAATTTGCAAATCCAAAGACGCTTTCATCAGGAGCTGATGGAATATTTTTCAATGAGTTCTCTGAAGCAACTAGCTCTCGTTCGAATGACATGGCATTATTTTGAATTGATAAATTTGACGTCAGACAGCTCGGAATGTCAAAATAGTTGAAGGTCAAGAGTCCCAATATTTTTTATTTTTTTATTTCGTTACGTCGATGAATATATCCGGAGGCGAGATATTACGACGACAATTCACAATTTGTCACTTTTTTCATCGTACTGAAGTTTGCATCGCTGCAATGCAACGAAATCGATTATTTTATTCTATTTTTTAAAAGCAGAGTCAAACGTTTACGCGCCATGTCCATCTGTGGCGATTATTTGCAAATTAAAAATGAAATGTCAAAGAAAAATTGAGGCGGTTTCGAAAATCTAAAAATAAATTGTGAATGGATAAAAAAAATCTACTGAACTCCGATATCGTCCTTTTTCGGGGTAGACGGAAGTATCCATCTTGCTAAAACTTGGCATATAAAATCAGCGAAGTAAATGAATCGAACAATCGAATAATTTTCGGAATCAACGGAATGCTTTTGGCACCACAGCAAAGTCGATTATTCAACGATTTTAGTTTTACGATTTATTTCTACGCAGTTTCCGCGGGACTATTTTTACAGATACAATCACAAAGATACACTCCTCTTCTGTGAATAACGAGATCGCGACCCATCCCCCGAAGAGGCACGAAAAATGCTCGGCCCAATAATAAATTGTGGATTCAAGCAAAAAAAAAAGCAACAAAAAAGTGGATGTTGTTCCATGAACAAATGTGCTTCCTGCTCGAGTGAAGGATTTCGCGGACAAGTTGTCCTCATAACTTTAAAGACTGCAAAAAAATGTTGAAATAATAAGAATTTAGTGAAGGCACGGATGACGGATATGCGCGTAGGTATCGTAAACGCGAACAATACTTTGTGACCGTTTGAAAAAATCATACGTGCACGAATGCGTACGGGTAGTTACGATGATGTCAGAGTGCCAGAGAAATGGCAAGTAGCGAACGGGTCTCGACATTTAATTTCATACACGCGTCCTTCACCTCGGCGAAACAGAGAGAAGCGAACGGGCGAAAGAACAGAGAAAGGCTCGCCATGGCTCTGTGTATGTGTGCGTGTGTGCCTTTATACAAAAGTGTTGGTAAAAGTACGAGCGTGTACTTTCGATAAGTGCCGAGGGCCATTTTCTTTTTCTGCATTAATCTTTCCTCCGCGTATCGGTCGAACCGACGCGTCCGTCATCTCGAAACATCTCCGATTCGAGATGTTGCACGTGCACGTAATAGTTCAACTTTTTCGGTTAATTCCCAGCAGGAAAGAGCTCGACAAGCATTTTTGTTTTACCTGCAACTTGCGTCATCTCATGATCTACGCTAAACATTTTTACGATACAGTTTAATTTATTGCTCTGAGAGTGAAAACCTTTTTGTTTGTTAGAAGAAAAAAAAAACCACTGAGCTCTTCGACTCGACGTGGAAGTTCCCATCGTCGGAATGCAAAGAAAACTGATTATTTTTCATAGCAGAGCGTACAATTTTCCTACTGTATTTGTCAACAATGATGGAAGAGTCTTCTTTGCGATTCTAAAACCGAATTTACCAAAAAAATTGAAACGAGTGCATCAATTATCAAAATGGTGAATAAAAAATATATTTTTCCTTAAATTCCAACGATGCAGTAACGTAGTTCAGCTGACGTGCATGTTATTGTGGGAAATACGAAAAGGAGGCTGCTAAGCAGAAGCAGTTTTTTGTAATAATGAGACGAGGAGAGCAGCGCGAGCGAGGAGAAGAGTTTTTAAAAATTTATCGCAAGACTTCGAAGCAACCGGAAAAGATAATTTCTTTCTACGTGTTTTGGAGGAGCCTGTATATAGATGTATTTCCGTATAGCTCGCAGTAGGAGGTCCTTCGTATAGCTAAGGTCCTCGCAGTTCGAATCCATGCAGCGACAATATATAGATAGGGAAGCTTTTTACTGCTACGTGTTACTGCGGCTTAAGAGGCATATTGGAGCGTTATATAATAATGATTTGCTATAGTTTATTTAGTCATGAAATCATAGATAGAAGAATGCGATCGTTCGGTATTATGTACGGGGCGTGGCTAAAACAAATAGAATGCTTTTTTTCAAGGTGCTAATGTTATTTGCTTTCGAAAAAAATTCTCCGTATCTCCGGAGTCGACGCATTAGAAGATATCTCTTTTGCCATTGTGGCAAAACACGTACGCTTAGATGGTTGGCAAATACAGTTACAATCTTTTTTTTTTTCATTATTTTTATTTTTTTGGTATCGCAGAGTCGTGTTTGCGCAAAGATTTTGGGTAATATCTGCTCAACCCCTTCGCTGGTGAGCCCGCCCTATGGCGAGCTCTCCAAAAAATTGGTTTTCAACCGAAAAAAATTATTTTCAAAGGTATTCCTGGATTTTTAACGTTGCTAATGAAGATTCTGAGCAAAAGATGAAGGAAAAAATTTCTACCTCGGACATCGTTCGGGGGCGTTGCTGAAATTTTAAATAATTTGGTCTGTCCCTTTTGGAGCATAAAAAATTTGGAAGTACCACGAAAAACTCTCTCGTCACATTACGTCGATGGTTGAGAACAAAAAATTCTTTTTAGCGTTCTTTCCAAGGGGCTCTTTCCATTTAATGCTTTTTCCATGTCGATAGAACGTCCTCGTGAATTAAGGAGTATAAAAAATTCCACGTTATCTATGCATGGATAATTGCACCGTTTAAAAGTTATGGGGATAGAAGATTCATTGCGATTTCAATTCGCCCGTATTATTTTATATTTTGCTGATGTTATTAGATCACGAATAATACCTTAGATGGTGTAGATGAGTCGATTATACGGGATTGTATAGAAAACCAGATTGAAAGATGAAAACAAACGGCACATAAAATATTACATAATTCTATTTTTTTTTTTGTATATAATTATTTTTATAATACTACGAGATAAGATTGAGTCGCTTTTATTTCGCCACCTCCATTGGTTCCCGTTTGTTTCATAAAAATGTTAGGAATAACCGCTCTTGGCTCGGAGCTCTAATTAAAAAAATCCACTTTTTCTCTCGTGGCCTTGTGGTTCACCTCGCTGCCGCGAGATTGTGTCCTCGCCATCTACGTCCGCGATACTTTATCACTATATATGCCTACTTTATATACGCACCGCAAGAAACTAAAAATCGAGAGGAATGACGAAGAACGGCGGCCATATATGTAACGAGGGACGCCGCAGCGTCTCGATGCCATCGAGTAATCAGACAGAAAAATTTTAAAACCACATGCAGTTATACTTCGGCCGCTACGAGTATTTTCCTCGACGTTATTTCGTCGCCATATTTTGAACGGAATCTCGAATCTCGATTCTCGAACGTTATCGACAATTTTCTGGTCCATTTTTCTCATTATTACATCGTATCGCAAATAAATGCGATTAAAAAAATTTATGACCAACGGATACAGCAAAATTCAAATGTAAAATATTTAAATTTCATTATTATTATTATTTTTTAAAATTTGAAAAACAAATTCAAATTAAAATCGTCCCGTACTTGGTCGCTGTAAACTCGCATTCGGTCAACTCTGGGTCGTGGAGCGCTGGGCCAACGCTCATTCGTTTGCAATTGTCGCAATTTTTATTGCAAAAAAATGGTAAACGTGTGTGCGCGACAAAAATCCAGAAACATTTAATTTGATGTTGTGAAAAATTGTCGTGAACTTTGAATATGAGGAAATGAAACCTTTTTGAGATTCAAAAAGATTTTTGGTAAAAAGTATTCTGTAACGATTCACAGAAAAGTCTTTGCGAACAATTTTTATGGAAAATCGCATGGATCGATCGTTGGCGAATTAGTTGCGGCAGCACCACGCCTAATTTCGATTTACTTTGCCGACAAAGCTCCGTCAGCAACTTTTACTTGTGATGGGCGGAATGAACGCGATCGGGCAGAATGTAAACAGCTCGGGGAATCAAGAAACTCGGGGTCAGACAACGCGGAGAATCGGATTACTGTAACATCGTGTTATGTTACGAGTGTATATAAGGAAGAGCGATGGAGGCAAAAAGACGCGTAAACCGCGAGTAACAGAACGCGCGACGATGAAGACAGAGAGAGAGAGAGAGAGAGAGAGAGAGAGAGAGGGAGAGGACAAATGACAATGCGACCGAAGCAATGACGGAGAATGAAGAAGAACTCGGGCTGTGGAAACGAACGGTATCGCGTGTAGGTTTTTGCGGCTTGAGGACCCGTAGGACGATGAGGTCGTTGACCGCGACCCGATCTTCGCCAAGACGTTCTCCTCTCCTCCCTCCCTGCCTCCGTGTCTCCCTTCCTCCCTTTCTGCGTGCCTTTCGCCTCTTATTATTATATATGTTACAAAAATTCCCCTCAACTCTTGCCTCTAAACGTCAAATCTTTCCTTTCAACTATAAAACCAAAATGTTAATTTCAAGTCTTTTTCCTTTTTCGTTACGTCCGATAAAAATGTTGGTCAAGGGAATCGATCGCGACCTTCGTCCCATCTCTTGTACTCGTGACCAACAAAATTCTCACCACGCTAACACGTTACTGCATTTTTTTTCCAGATATTCATAAAAATCTGCAAAATCATTCGTCGACGAATCTCGTAATTGGGACAATGGATTAACGAGTTTTTAAATTTTGAAAAATACACAAAACGAGATGTTGCTTTATGAGAGAAAAAAAAAACTCGTCGTTATGCAATAAAAAGCAATCAGGGTCACAACCATGTATTTCTGTCTGTTGCTTATAGCTTCGGTTATTCAACGTTGTTCTAACTCTGCGGTGAGCCGCCGAGACCATAAATAAGAACGTCAGATTCTAAGTTAAAAATCCCACGGTAGACACTGTCGACTCCGCGTAAAATAATGAAATATGTTTACGAAATTATTTTTATAGCGCTCAAGTGAATTTACTGGTAAACAAAAAACAAAGTAAAAACGGCAATAAAAATGATTGAAATCAAGAATTATGGAGTGTAAAGTGTGACCCGTGCAACATTTTAGTCGCGACTGATCGCTCACGTTGACGAGGGTTCTCGCAGCATGCAAATCGTTCAAAGTTTTCAACAACGTATTTCAACTTTGGTCGCAACCATTATTTTTTCTCACCATTTTCCCGAGTCCGGGAACCTTCGCACCTTTTACTCTTGGATCGTTTAAAAAAACCGTTACTTTCGAGTTTCACTAAAATAATTGTTTTCAGTGAAAATAGAGGCAAACGTCTCTTGATATTGTTATAAGTTTGTTGTAAGGTCCAAGTGCCGAATCCTATGAAATGTCGTAATGAGAAAAATTCATTTGTATAGATTCGACGCGTCCGACTGGATAATTTTCGTAAAACCTGCAAATCTCTTTTAAATCGTGCATGTTATTTTTAATGAATTATTTCATTATACACAGCTCCGTTTGTTTTTTGTTTGGAAATTAAAAAAATTTAATACAAAAAAAAAAAAGTAATATTCAAAATCGTGTTTTATCGTAATCGATAAAAAAAAATGATAAAGCTGGATTGTTGAGAGTTTTGAACTCGTCGGAAAAATTGAGGCTATTTATAATGAATATGGTACGAAGGAGGGAGACAATTTTTAGAATTCGAAAGCTGGATGCTGTGGTAATTCCGGATGGAAAAGCATGTGATGTAAATTTGTACAAAACTCGAAGTAGTTTGTTTCACACGCGACGTAAGCATCGGGATAAAACTTGTTTTTTGCAAGCTCAAATCGTCAACCGGAAATGCGTAAAGAACAAGCATTATGGAGCGCATGTGGGAGGTCTTTAAACTCTGTGGGACAGAGCAGTAGCGAATCTCGAGTATGAGAATCTCTCGTCGACTCAGACGAAGTTTGCTTTCTTACGAATCGTCAGAGCAAAAGAGGAAAAAATGACAGAAGCCACGTTGTTGTTATGAAAATACACGATCCGCAGAAGGGAATAAACATCGAATCGAATAAAAACATCGACGTCACTTTCACCAGGAAGAACGCGTGGAAATCTCACGCCTAATCCCCTCGTCAGACGGGAGGGTCCATGTTTTTTTCACTCCTCTCGATCGAACGCTCATCCAAGAATATCAATTGAAAAGTGGATGAGATGCGGCAACGATAAGAGAAATTATAACAGCAGGGAGAGAGAGTCGACGAGTTTCTGAGATCATTCTAAGGTCATTGTCGAGTTGGTAACCTTGAAACGAGATGCTCATCTAAATACACGTCTTCGTATACCTATATATACGTTTATTTTCATGGGCATATAGCTATGTGATCGTACTATGGAGAAAGTCTACTCTATCCTTTCCTCTCGGTAGTAGGAGGTTTGCTACATACGACAATATGATAAGAATTTAATAAAATTTGGTGAAATATTCTAGAAAGTCTCTTCGGAAAGAAAACTTTTGTCGTTCCAATCATACATTTTGCTGACAGTTCCGTTAGAAACCAAAAATATATTACCAAAGTTATGAAAATTTTGAAATTATCCAAAAATATTTAGTTTACCGTGTTCAACAAAATATCGACGTTTTTCGAAAAAAAATTATTTCACACTTTTTTAGACGTAATTTTAGTAAATCAATTAAAATGTTTTTTTACTTCTATTCAGCCTCTCGATCGGCTTGGTCGGTATCCAGCGTAAATTTAACCGGAAATAAACATTTAAAGACGCGTGAATAAAAATGAGTTTTACCGGAAATGTGGAGTTTCGTAATATTCGGAAAAAAGAATAAAAATGTTAAATTACATAAAAAATAAAAATAAAGTTTGAGGATTTACGTCTCGGCGGAATGGAAAATCACTTTTCGCTCATTTCTACATAGTGTTTATTCCACAACGGTGCATTCGACATAATGCAGCAGACTTCCCGAGCTTGTCGCAATTACTTTTTTCCCTCCTCCTCTCTTTTTCTCCCCTTGCCCTTCGAACCTCATATAATGGATACACGATAGCAGACGGTAAATTAGATAAAAACTCGTCGAAACACGAAGCTGCATTTCAAAGGGCCGAGAACTACGAGCAGGAAAATGACAATCCGAACGAGAAGAAGAAGCAAATAAAAAAAAAGAAAAAACTCGGTCTTCGGCACTCGTTCGACTTGATAATTTCGTATTACGATCCTTCGACGTGGATAAA
This sequence comes from Hyposoter dolosus, assembly GCA_963921915.1. Taxonomy (NCBI): domain Eukaryota; kingdom Metazoa; phylum Arthropoda; class Insecta; order Hymenoptera; family Ichneumonidae; genus Hyposoter; species Hyposoter dolosus. Next base: position 8,474,130 of record OY998132.1, read on the forward strand.
ATTTTGCAAATTCGACCAAATTTATAAATAAAAAAACGTCCAGCGAACAAAAAAAAACAGAAAAAGTAATAATTTTCTACACCGAAATTTACATCTGAGAATCTTGCAGTCGAATCTCTTAATGCAATATTTGAAAAATTCGATCGATCGTACGAAATGGCCTGAGAACAATAACATTCAGCAACACAATCGGAAAAAAAATTTGACGACTCGCACGAATTTTTAACGTGTTTCTGACAGCAGGTTAAAAATTTGGCGTCATTGTCCATCGAAATAAAAAAGAAACTTTATCCAACAGACACTTTTGTTCCTCAGAGAAAATCTCAATGGCAATAAACTCGAGGAAAATGAGCATGAGACTTCATTTGCATGACACTGAAGTTCCCAACGTTGGGGTTCAACGAAAAATACGTTTTTCTATTAATTGTTTGTTCTATTTAAAAAACCATGACGATTTTCGTACCGATCTTGTCTTTGGGCCCTAAAAAAAAAAAATTGTTTTATTGTCCTGACCATAAATATTTGATAAGAATTTTGAGATTTGCGCAAGAAAAAAAACGGAATTTCGTTGCATTTCAAAGATGCAAACTTCAACATCGTTCATGCATCGAGCAATTAGTACACTTCACGAAAATTTCCAGATCTTCGAGTAACGTTATCGTGGATGAAAAGTTGGATAACTGGATTAATTCGAAGAGACAAGATTCGAGGTTTACGCGATCGAGGTTAACGAACGGTGCAACGATCGTCTATACAAGATTAAAAAATATCAGTCGCACAGTTGATAGATCGTTCGTGGCGTATACAAATGCGTTTTAAGGATATCGTATCGGTTGGGAAATCTACGAGGAATCTGTGTATACCAGTGATGCGAGAAATAAGGGATCTCGATGGCAAGTGATACGAGACAGAAACGAGAACGCTTTCTAAATTCGTCTTCGATCGATGTGTATATATATATATATGCGGCCTCGGCTCAGCAGATAATGTGCCCGGTAGTCGAGCGTCGCGAGCCCGGGTGCATCACTTTCACCTCGCATTGATTCTTGCGCCTTCGATTCTCGATGCACTTTTCCACCAAATTCCTCACGTGTTTAGAAACGTTGACAATTACGTTACATGCCTCTGACGCTTGTATCAAATACTCGAGACATAAATTAATCCTGGAATTATCGATATCAGGATAATCTTTGTAGGGTAAAACACCCGATAGTCAGCCAGAAACCAATAGTCGGCCTTACATGAGTGCGAAGAGTGGAAAATATATCTTTCGTACTCTTCCCACTCATACAAAGAATAGGCAGAGGCCGACTACAGGTTTCTGGCTGAGTACTGGGTGGTTTACCCTACATTCAATTCAATTTACGTTGACAGGACGTTTCCAACTTTTTTCCTCACATTTTACACTTGCGTTCGATATTCTGTACCAAAGTGTTCAAGCTTCAAATCGTGTGCAGCGAGGTTTGAATCAAGGGGACAAAATACATTCGTTGATAAACAAATGAATCTGGCAAAAGTTTCTTTGTTTTTAAATAAAATTTGCTTCGAAAATGGAAAAAAGTTCAAAGTCTCGATATGGAGAAAAAAACTTGACACATCAGAACAGTGGCATTTTGAAAATTCATAAACGGACCGTGGGGGCAATTAAACGTGAAAAAATATGTTTGAGGATTTCTAAGAACAATGAAAAAAAAGATTGAGTTCACGCGTTGCGAGGAGCTTGAAAATCGTGTCATCCTCTCTTGATTATTCTGACGTTTCTCTAGATTTTTACATCGGAACTTGTGTCTCGTAGCTGCTTAAATGGTTAATATTAACTTTCTAAAATGTTCGTCCAAGTCGAGTTTCGAATAATTCATTCATTTTTATTTCTTGCTCAACTTTATAGTTTGGAATCAGGAGAAGCCACGGATCACGAGAAACTTGTACGATGGTAAGTGACGGTGAGTCGATGAGCTCATGTTTGACGGACGTTTCAACGATACTCGAGCAAGAAATCACAGCACGAATAAAGAGGCTTCAAAAATTCGATATTTCCATACATTCGATACATTTGAGCCCATGAACTTTTTATTAGAGAATTGACGAAGATTAAAAAATGAACGGAAGGTAAACGCGAGAGCGATAGTGGCTCTGGCGATGATTTCTCGATATTCGGAATAACAAAAGAGCGGAGGAATTTGGAGTGGAGAGAAACAAATGTTTCCGGAGAGCTCGTAGGATCCTACAAATGAAAATGTTGCGTTACTCAACATACACTGTTTGAATATATTCGCTTCGCGATTGGTGGATTCTCTCGGATCGTTTCATCGACACTGACCGAGTATTACACATTCATTCGTGTGGGTAACGGGGTGGGGGTTTTAATGAGATGAGAAGAAGAAAAAAAGAGATGGAGAGGAATAAGCCGAGGAGCCGGATTAAGAGATGGTTTTTCTCTCATTAAACGGTATATATACACCGCGAGCGTATAGCTCGATCTCTCGGGCGCGCGTATACTATAAAATATACGAGAAGACCAGATGCGGAGGTGCTCGCTCGCAGGACTGTATCTTGACACACGGCACCGTCGTGATTCTCAGGATCGTCTCGTCGCGCGGAACGAGTGGTGCCGCTATTGCTCTCGTACTAGCGGTATTGAGGGGCATGCATAGTCCATTGGGCCTTCCATCTCAATTGACAATCACCGTGAAAATGCGTGGGGGTGTGTGTGTGTCTCGATCACAGACCCCGAACAACGTTGATTGGGAGAGGAAAAAAACTGCTGCTGTCTAATTAACTTTTCGAGCAGGCACAACATTTTTTTTTTTTTTCAAAATAATCTCAAAATTTCATGGCTCTGAAGTTTGCAACGTTGAGAATCATAGGAAAATATTTTTTCTATTGGTTATTTATTGAATTTTGAAAATCATGACAATTTTTCGTGTCGATTGAGTTTTTGGGTCGCTAGAGAGGATCGTTTTATTGTCCGGACCAAATATTGAATAATAATTACGAGTTCTGCTGTAGAAAAAAAAAAAAAACAGAATTTCTTTGCATTCCACAACGATGAACATCGTCAAATTTTCGAGTAATCGGGCTTGGGTACAATTGACCCTGAGAAGGAAACATCAACACTGACTATTATTAGTGTCATCATTTTTCGATTGTGCGAGAATGAATGTGTTTTTATATAAATGGCGCTTTCCTGCTCGTACTGTTTGAAATAATATAGAAACGACTCCATTATTCTTCTGAAACACGCTGAATCGAGCCGATGAAAATATCTCGTTAAAAATACATCTACTCGCTCGAAAATGGCTGATTTAAATTTATAGCAAAAAACGAACGTTTTTTGCCTGCGGATGAACGTAATTTTGTTTGGGAGAGAAAAAAACAGGTTAACGACTATTTCTTGCCTATGTCGGCCGCGGTGGGGATTGTAAATTGTACTTTAGGGTATTTCGAAAGCGAGCAAATTTCAAGTTCTCGTCAAACGAGCGGCTCTGTTGATTTTTCAAAAAATTTGAAACGTTTCAAAAAATGTTTCTCGGTTGAAAGTCGATGCTGCGTCCGCAGACGGAATGGCTTGTATCGAGGAGGCAGAAGAGCGCCTAACGCACCGCGGTCGAGGCTCTAACGGGCAAGAAAAGCTGCGACGGAGTTTCGACGAAACGGTGCACACGCGCGCGAGTATAGTCGGTAGGAAGGAAAGAGCAAACAATCTCGGGGATATCGCGCGAGGGTCACGGTATACTCTATTTTTCTGTGCGCGATACGTCGCGCGGGGAAGAAGAGAAAAAAAATGAAGAAAGAAAGAAAGAAAGGCGCGCGCACGCGGGGCGCTGGCTTCTCGTCTTTCGCGTGCGGCGCTCGAGTGTGATATTTGACCTTGTCCCTACGGAAACGCATGCACGAAGAACAACATCTTGAGGAGAGTCGGGGAAAAAGCAAATTTGTAAAGACACCGATGAGACGAAGCGAAAGACGGCGACGGCGAAGCCTCGCGCGCGTGGAAAGGGGATCGTTGGGGAGCAGGCCGAAGAACCGAGAGGAAAAACTCTCAACAGTTTTATATTTACACGCGTGTGCGTGTTGTTTTTAAACGGTACCATGACCGCGAGTCGGTTGACACACCGCGCGCTCGAGATGCTCGCCTGTCTCTTTTCTCCGCCGTCTCTCTATCTCGCGCATAAATTCGACGAAATTGCTCATCGCGCTCTTGTGTGTATTCAAAGACCAAGGGAGAGATGAGGACGATCGAAAAAACGCGTCGACACGGAGAAAAGAGGTTAATGGAGAGAAGCAACAATTGGTGAGGTCAAGCCATGGCATATTTGACCCGAGCAATTATCGATAGAGGTCAACAATCGCACAGTTGACCCGCCGCGACCATTATTATCATTACAACCAATTACGACCATTTTACACACATTCGATCGTCATAATTCATGGAAAAAAAATAAAAAATACATTAAGGACCCTGCTGGCAAGTCCCAACACTCGTAATTAACCCTCCGCGGATCATGTGATTTTTATGGCACCCCTGAACGACGTTGTACGTTTGCATCGTTGGAATGCAACGAAATTCTTTTTTTTTCTTGAGCAGATTTCAACATTCCTACTCGATATTTAGTCAGGACAATAAAATCACGAAAATTGGTTCGAAAATTGTAATGTTTTTTTAAATTGAACCAACAGTGAATAGAAAAAGGATTTTTCGTTGGACTTCAACGTTGCGAACCTCAGTCCCATGCTTGGGTCCTTGTCGTCCTGCCACATGACGTTAAAGTGTTCATCGTTCAAATGCAACAAAACGATTTTAAATATTAGATCGACAATAAAAACGTGTAAAATCGTCAAGATAATGGGCGAAGATAAAAAACGACCGAAGCATTGTTGTGACCTAAAGATTACGAAGTGAACTTTATCCGCGGGGTCGCTGTCCGAGTAAAAATTCGCAATAAAAAAAAAAAAAAAAACGAGTCTCACGATCGCGAATGAATGACGAGGATCGAAATAACGGTCGAAAGGAAGAACGAAACGAGAACCAGCAGCAAAACATTGTGAGAGGACGAAGATTACAATTGCAAGATTATTCAAGCCGTATTTTTGGAAACTATAAAATCGATACCCGAGGCACGACCAATGACACGCCGTCGACCAGTTGGAACAAGACGCAGAAGAAAAAACGCGATGACTAAGCTGCTAAAATCTTTTACATGTTGCTATAATATCCACGCGCTTTTTTTTCTTCCGATCGATAATTCCGACGCATACTTTTTGTTTTTATAATGTGTGAATCCACCCCCGCATACCGCTACCTGCTATCTCTCGAGGAAATGTTTTTTTTTTCGTCATTCCAGTTTGGCTCTATATGTGCTATATGTGTCTGCGTATAAATATAAATTTAGTAAGGTTAGTCAGCGATAGCTAATCCAGACGCATGACTCCGAGTTAACTTTTATGAATCACTCGGGAGACGACGACGCGATCGTATTAAACGCAAAAAATGAAGAATAAAAAACACGCGATCGAGACAAACCTGTTGGAATTCGAGCCCGATTAATCAATTCGCAATTTGTCATTAAAACTTTCCAGGAATCAAACACGGCCAAACTTTTTCCCTCTCGCGAATAATGTGATGTTGACTTTACAGAAATTGGCTCTACGTTGAAAATTTCGTTGAGACGTCGCTTCGTTCGGAGGCATTGAGACAGAGAGGGAGAGGCAGAAAAAAAACGAGTGGATGCGGATGAGCACATCGTATTGCGTAATACCGAGAAGAAAATCGAACGAATAAAAACAAAGACGAAACGCGATCGTCGCTCCCGAATAGGCAAATTAAACGTCGTTGATATTTTCGTCTTTTTTGTGTGTGTTTTTTTCTTCACAACTCTGCATCCTCGTGGAATAGTTGCGTCGATACTTCGCATCGTCGAAGCTGTTTATTGTATTATTCAGCCTTTGAACGATTTTTGAAGAAACTTGATGAAAAAAGTTTTTAAATTGCTGATTTTTTGGTCTTTGTACATTTAACAATTGTCATTTAATTAATTGATAACGATTCAGTGATCTTGTTCGATCTTCCTAAGGCAAAGATCTATTTTTCATATTTATAGGAAAGCAATTGCGCATGCGCGTTGCAAAACCGGCCGTGAAAAAGCCGCCATTTTGCCTCGTTCGGATTCTACGAATCTATAGAATTTTCACCTTTTTTCCCGTCAACTAGAGCCTCAATTATTCTTAAATTGTTCAACAGTCATTCGCTACCATCGTTATCTATTATTATCCCTTTGTTTACCGCCTATAAAGCGCTTCGGTAAACAGCGGAATTCAAATGTGACATTGAGTTCCCTTTTTCTTCGAATACGTAATTATTTACGCACGTCCACGAGAGAAGCTTGTGATTTTTATGCTCGAAATGGTCTCAAGAGCATTCGCACACGCATGTCCGGACGGCCCGCTGATCGAAATGTTTTCGTACAATTACAAGGACGAAAGTTATAATTCCGAGTCTTTAAATTTTCACTCGATTATCTTGACGATTCGTCACATTTACACAGTTTATCGTAAAGATACGCAATACGCAAGATTCCCCACGGTTTTTTAATCACACGCACCTCCGAGCGCTACGAGCGATAAGAAACGAAAAATTTGTTATCTTGTAATACCTACGAGAAAAACAAGCGTGTAAATTCAACTTTGTGTTTGCTTTCTTTCGTAATCTGTGACAAGCATTCCTTTATGCTCGGAGACAAGCATTTACACTAATTGTGAACAAGAATGCAAATCGTGGCTTTTATTTTATCTAGGAACGTGAAAAAAGGGTCGTGCAATATTTTTCCACGATTTTCGAGGCTTTCGAAGAATCGCAAGTCGCTCTGTTGCCATTTCTACGAACTGCTTGTTTTTTCCGGGAATCACAACGCTTATTCAATAATTCGGGTGAAGATTAACGACAAGCACGTGTAAAACGTGTCAAATGAATTTTTTTCTCGGAAAAATGAAGAAGAAAAACATTCACTTGTTCAGCAGTGTCTCTAAATTCCGTCAGTTCCCGGTTGCTCACGTAAAGATCGAAAGGAGGCACAAAAAAGCTGCCCGGACCATGCCGACCTTTCCCAAGCCCTAGGTTAGCCAAGAATGCACTGCTGGGATCAAGGAAAACGATTGTCCGAGAGCCTAGCTGCTTAAAATAGGAGTCAAGAGGGCAATGCGGGGAGGGGGCGGTCGCACCACGAGAATAAAATAGGTGCAGAACGAATCTGTACTTTCCTCGAGGATAAAACGTGCAGAAACATATATCAACTTACCCTCTTTTGAGATTTCCGATAGGTTCGATCCGGCGATGTTTGCGGTTTAATCCAAACGAGTGCAGCAGACAATTTTTCGTCTAGACGGCCGATTTAGGTATATAGATCGGTTGGGAGCAAGAATGCTGGCTTTTTGTTCCCGAGACGAAGAGAGAAAGAGAGAGAGAGAGAGAGAGAGACAGATGCCAGGGAGAGCGTAGAGGCGCACCAACAACTCGAAACTCTTTGGCAACCGCGAGATGTTGAGCTCGGGCGCAGTTTCTCAAACACGAAATGCGCGAAATAATATCTCGAGGCACACTGTAAAACTTGCTGGTCGATCTTTGTATTACTTTTTGCTCGGCCTCTCTCTCGGCTTCTCACCCGATTCTTCAAAGTCGTTTCCTTATGTTTAATGCAAATATATAAATCTATGTAATACTGTGAAAAAAGGCCTCGAAATTGTTTACGGGATTTATGGCACGACAGATGTTCTCATCGAGACGCTACATAATCTAGCGGCTCTCCGTCCGTACGAGACGAGACTAGAGTTCATATCCGCGAAACGAATTTTTCGATTTTATTATTCCAATTCTTTCTCTACATCTCCTCTCCCGACTGCCCCGTTTTTCGTTCTTGTCGTTGCTGTTGTTTTGGTTTATTTCAAACACACGCACGAGTTCCGTTTTGTACGATTCCGAGATCGAGTACAAACGTACGAGCCGGCTGTACATTGGCGACTAAAGAGATCGAGGCGTCAGCACACTCCAGCCGCGATAGTACGGAGAGAAACAGATGAGGCGCTGGGGAGGGGATAGCGCTCGGCCGTATTCGGCAACTCTCGCTCGCCGAGCTGCTAGAACGATCGAAACTCGAAGGACGCACCCGTCAGCGAGACAAGTCCATACCAAAACGCGATGCTGCTATTTTTTTCCCTTTTTTTATTCTATACAAACTGTATGTGTTATATTCATAGGCGTGTTTCCGTGCGTACGTGTGCTTAGCGAGCGAGAAAGAGGACGAGAGACGAGAACGACATGTGTAGAATCTCTTACAAGCGCTTTGCTACTTTACTCTCTGCGCTACGGAATCTTTCTTCTTCATCCCTTCTCTCGCTCAGGAGCTTCTGGAGCGAAGATCCGAGACTACGGTTGCCGATGGCGTCGCTGTTGTCGAAAAGTCTCATGGCTGCTCAAAAATGACATTTCTCACAGACTACGGAACCCGAAAGAATTTAGGTATACTATTCGCTCATAAACATTTGTTCAACGTTTATTCCACATTGCCCAAAATATTACCATTCGCAAAGTTTGATTCATCCATTTTGCGCCTCCACTTGTTGCGTGTAAACAATACCAAATTTTCTCTGGCCACATCATCGAATCGATTTTCGATTGTTTTTCGATTTATGTTTCTGGTCCTTGTCCCGATAAATTGAGAGTGTCGATCGGGGGAAAGACATCAGCAGGAAGTATTAGGAGCGCATGCAGGTTCGAGTCAGGGAAGTGTAAAGCTAGTTCTTACAGGAATAAAGAGAGAAGGAAGAACCGGTAGCCGAGCGTGAACGCGCAGTTATACACATGAATTTATGTATATATAGTTATAGACACGTGTATACATGTGGATAGTTGCGGAGATCGGGACGAGCGGCAGCACGCGGCACACGGGAAAAATACGTACCGCGAGTGTATAAATACATGTATATATAAAGCGCCGATACAGTTTCGTGGCTGTTTTTTTTTTTACCGGAGCGATACGCTAATAATAGTGCAGAGAAGACGCTTCGCGCGGGTGATTATTCGTTGCCGGATTAAATCCCATATTACATCCCCGCGCGGGACTCTGCTCGGCGGTAGGGGCGAGCGAGCAAGGTTGAGACGTTCCTGCCTTATCGTTCAGCGTATCCCATCCGCGCGGACTCTCTCGGATACCAAACGCTTTTTTTCCATATATCTGTCGCGCGCAATATCCTATAACAAGTGTTTCACGAAGCAATTTCGTGAGCCGGTAATATTATTTATATCGTTTTTTGTCCCCATAACTGAGAGATGTCGAGATACGACTTGGTACGTATAAATATAAATGCATATGTACGCGTAATCACGGCATCCAGTACGATATACACAAATAATATCTTCCGCGTACCTTTCGCTACCACGTGTATGTGTCAATTAAGCTCATACCACCGCAATATAAGCGTTGCCCAAGTTTTTATTTATTCATAATAAATTTACGTATGTTTATTCATGTTGTCCACGTAGAACAAAACAAGACGATTCCTTTCTCTTTTGTTTCCTTAAAATTCAAACTTTCTTCGACACGTTCCTCACGAAGAAACGAGCCGGGCAATGCAATTGGCGCGTGTGCGTTTGCGTCTGTCGCACGTTGACCATGCCAAAAGAAAGTCCAAACACGAAAGTGATCCAACAACCCCGATAATGTCCGATCATTCCGATCGTTCGCGCTTGTGCTTTCAATTATTAAGCACCTACAAGCCTTTTTTTTTCTTACCAAATATTTACAGCAAATCAGCGAAACTTATCACGTGTTTCCGATCCGGCTCGTCGTTCTTCGTCTATTATTCAAAAGTTCCCGCGCAGAAAAAAATGGTATTGGCAAGATTTTTTGCAAGAGTCTTGGCAAGAGTTTTCGCAAGAGTCTCGGCAATGTCTCGAATAGGCACGTTTCCAAGACTTCCGCCAGACTCTTACCCAGACTCTCGCCAAGACTCTTGCCTAGACTCTTGCCTAGACTCTTGCCACGACTCTTGCTGAGACTCTTGCTGAAACATTGAGACTGGTAACGAGATTTTTCAAGAGATTTTATATAAGTTCGCACTTATAGAATTATATAGAAAGTGGGACCGATAAAAAGAACGGAATACAAAAAAGAATAACAGGAATAAAAATAAATAAAAAATGCACAACTAAAGACGTATGCTGTATTGCAAGATATTTTTATTTAACGATATTAATAATCCAGTTCAGCCGAACCCTTGACAGAAACAGATTAACAAAACAGTATTAATGTATTAATTAGAACCTCGTAATGAAAATTGAGATGCACATAATTGTATTGATGGAAGCGTTGGATTTCTACTAGGATTTTGGATGCCGAAGAGTGCTAATTTGGAGATTTATAATCCGTACATATTCCGGTTCCGTCAACTTGTGAATTGATTTCCGGTTGACGTAATCTATATATGAGAGGAATTGAACCATGGTTAATTTCGCCACGAATGAGAAAAAAAGCAATAAATTGATCGAAAGGTAAATAATATAGAACCCCCCCCCCCCCTTAATATAGAAAATTTGAAAATCATCATCAACACCAACGTGGTTTTGTTGACACATGATAAAATAAAATAAATTATTTATACAGCGAAATGCAAAGCAAGTCAAAGTATATATGGGACAAGAGACGATACTTACGAAACACGGCATCGAAAATGTGTTTCGGAATACCGGGTTTTTGGGTTTTACCTCTTGCCGTCATCGTTTTTAATTCATCAGTTCCAATAAATTCAATGAGCAAACGACGTACCATTTCCGCTGGCCTTTTATAAAAACGAATTTTTATATATTTTAGTTCGGCCCAGTCGATAAATTCGCCACTGTGTTCGAATTCTATCTGGAAAAGGAAAATGCAAGAGGCACGTAAGATTTAAATAATACGGCGAGTCAGGATAAATGCAGGAATGACATACAATGCCAACTACAACAGCCATATTTAATGAATAAAAAGCATATAAAAATAAAAAAAATCCGTGTGTAATTTTACTTGTCCTCGTTGTCTATTTTGTGGCGATGCAGAACGTGGATGATTGCCTGCCAACGGAAGGTTTTGCGATGCCGGGCGTCGAGGATCGTGCGTTGTCGGAACGCGCGAACCCTGACGTTCGCGTGAAAATGCAAGGCGTCGTCGAGGATCCTGCGTTGTCGGAACGCGCGAACCCTGATGTTCGCGTGAAAATGCAGGGCGTCGAGAATCGTGCATTGGAACGTGCGAATCCTGATGATCGTTGGAGGATGCAGGGTGTCGACGATCGTGTATTGCCGGTGAGGGCGATCGAGAACGATCACACGGCGACGCAGAGCGTCGAGAATCGTGGGTTACCGGTGAGCGCGATCGGGAATGGTTACACGACAATGCAGGACGTTGACGATCGCGCGTTGCCAGCGAGCGCGAAGCTGTACGGTCGTGTGGGAATGCAAGGCGTCGAGGCACGTGCGCTGTCGATACGCGTGAATTCTGACAATCGTGTGGTGATGCAGGGCATCGACGATTCTGTGTTACCGGTGAGCGCGATCGGGAACGGTCACACGGCGATGCTGAACGTCGAGAATCGTGCGTTACCGGTGAGCGCGATCGGGAACGGTCACACGGCGATGCTGAGCGTCGAGAATTGTGCGTTACCGGTGAGCGCGATCGGGAACGGTCACACGGCGACGCTGAGCGTCGAGAATCATGCGTTGTCAGTGAGCGCGATTGGGAACGGCCACACGGCGACGCAGAGCGTCGACGATCGTGCGTCGCTGGTGAGCGCAAAGCTGGACAATCGCGGGGTGATGCAGGACGTTGACGATCGCGCGTTGCCAGTGAGCGCAAAGTTGTACGGTCGTGTGGGAATACAGGGCGTCGAGGACCGTGTGTTGTCGGTACGCGCAAATCCTGATGATCATGTGGGGATGCAGGGCGTCGACGACCGTGAGTTAACGGTGAGTGCGATCGGGAACGATCGCACGGTGTTACAAGGCGTCGAGAATCATGCCTTGCCGGTGAGGACGGATCTAGATGATCGCGCTGCGATGCTAGGTCATCGAGAATCTATAAATGGAATTATTAGTGTGATGCTCAAATCTTCCTCTATGAGGAAAATATTTTTTTATTTTTGGCTTTGAATCTTCCTTTATGAGGAAGCTATATTTTCAATTTTGGCTTCCTCTTGAGCCCTGTAACTCAACCCGTTCTCGAACGATTATAAAATCGTTTGAATTTTACAGTGTCGGATCATACACACATACACATACACATCCGGACATTTTTTCTAGATATGATTTATCGACTTTTTGAGACATTTTAAGCACATTGACATTGAAAACTGGAAAAAAAAATTTCACCATCACATAAAAATTCCGAAATTTCCCAATCACAAAAAATGTGTGCAAAGTTCAGCAAGCCCGATCCGACAACGTTTACTCGTGGCCCAAGAAGGTCAAAGTTTTTTTTATATAATATTTTTATATTAATATTTTATATAATGATTCTTTAGATGCATGTATTCTAGAAAAATAAGAACATTTCTTCTTAACAGTTGAATTGGCAACGATATTTCTTGTTATGGGCACGGTGAGTTTGTTATTTTTAAAAATCTACAGTTATGCAATATGCCTTCACCTGTGGTTGATGATTTTCATTATTTTTTCGTATAAGCCCACTCTCGAGCTCTTCTATGACCTGCTTTTTTTTGTTTGATTTTTTGGTTGCCTTTTTCTTAGGCTTATTGTTTTTTTTTTCGTTGATTATCCCACCTTCAAGCACGTCCAGAGATTCGAGGTACTCTTCATCTTCTGTATTAAATTTTTAAATATTAGTATAAAAAAAAATATATTTTTCGTATATACAATATTGCAATTCTTAATCCCTTCAGAACTTAGCGCACATCTCGTCCTGTATTTCAACAAATACAATTTACAAATTTTATTAGGTTTTTTTCTGGCATTATTTTTAAAAATGTATTTATTTAAGATAGTTCACTAACGAAACGATTTCCTTAGGAAAGTATTGAAATTTACTCGAGGTGTAAATATTTTTCAATGTACGTTTCGTTGCTTCAAATATTCACGATAAAACATACTTAAAATTTTACTTACCGCTAAATCTTAAAACTTTTCCAAGATATCGCTTGCCATTATAAGGAACTCTTAAAACCTCATTCAATTGAGTCCCTTCACGCAATAGTGAAGCGTCCAACACGTTCGTGCTGTTATGCTTCGTCCAATATATTAGAACGTACATATTTTCGTTCCTGTATATATTTGGAATAAAATCAATTTAAAGAAAATTCATATTATGAGTATGATTTTCGAAATATCTGGCAATTTTTTTCGAAAATCCAGATGTCACGTGAGAAAATCCAGATGTCACGTGAGAAAATCCAGATTTCACGTGAGAAAATCTCGATTTCACGTGAGAAAATCTCGATTTCATGTGAGAGATTTCTACATTATTTTTTGCAAACAAAGTCAATTTACTTACCCTTTTTTACAGCTGCCGCGTTAACGTATTCTGTCTTCGTGTATAAAAATTAGTTCGTTTCAGAATTTGTTAAAGTTTTTTTTTTCGTGTCTGACGTTTCTTTTATCTTGACAGTTCTTTCGTACTTTTCTTTTGTCAAGCGCAGTGAAGCTGTCCGTACTAATGCAAACACGCATGCTTCGATATGAATAACTTCGCTTGACAAAAGAAAATAAGAACGCATTAAAATAAGTGACATTTGGTGGTTCACGAGGACTAAAAATATTAACGAGGCAGCTGTAAAAGAGTGAGTGAATTTTCTATTTCAATGCATTGGCCAGAAAAAGACGATGCTGAAGTTTGCATCGTTGGAACGCAACGAAATGCGCTTTTTTCTTACGCAAATCTCATCGTTCTCGTCCAATATTTCGTCAAGATAGTGAAACGATGCATTTTTGCGATCCAAAAATAAAATCGACACGAAAAATTGTCACGTTTTTTAAAATTCGACAAACGCCGAATAGAAAAAATATTTTTCGTTGGAGTCCAACGTTGCGAACTTCAGAATTATAGAAATAGTCGAAATTTTTTTTCTCCTCTTGGGCTTTCGTACAGGATATTTTTTTGACAAATTCCCTGCTGAATAGGATCCATTCGAAATTCTGTAACTATTTTTTCTGAAGAAATAACGACTGATATCTGCACTTATTCTTTTCGCGTTCAGTTACTCTCAAAAATGCGTCGAGAAAAATAAAAATCGAATGGTTTTTCGATTTTTAGTGAATTTTTATACTCAGCCATCGACTTTCTTTAATTTTTCAAGGCCTCATGCATTGGCCAAACCGAATCAAACAATTTTTTCTTGCATTTGGGCTCTTTAACAGGTTTTTTTTAATGAGAAATTTACTGCTGAAGATGAAGCACGATGAGTTTTCATAAAAATAATAAAAAAATTAAATATAAAAGCGTGAAAAAATGTATTCTAGATTTTTCGTTTTAAAGCTTCTACGTACGTAACGAACTTTTTTCTCTTTTGGCTCTATGGGCATTCTTGTGTTTCGTATTTCACATCTTGCTCAGGGAGGTTAATGAATAACGATAAAAATTAACTCAAACATTTATGTTATCAATCATATAACGAAAATCATCTCATATTGCCCAACAGATTATATCGGATCATCTGTACACTTAAAAAATGCCTCGCAAGGGAAAGAGGTGCCGAGAATTTTCGTCGAATTATTTTAGAAGATTGAAGAAGAGATGTTCTCTTGCTTCAAGTAGTGAAAGTCTCTCCGATACAATCATTGATAGCGACCTCAACGATTATAGCGATGGGGCTAATTATCTTCACGATGAACAAAGTAGTTCAAGATCTGGGAATGAATCACAAGAGAACAGCTCATCTGAGTCCTCATCCGACGAAAGTGAATTTCTCCGAGAGGATAATGCTTCAGATGGTGTTTCAAATGTGGATCACAATGAAACCATACTTAATAATATTTCGGAAGATTCCGATGATGATTGTCCTGCCGATATTAACGAGGCATACATAAGGAATAATGAACCTCTATATCCAGGCTCGCGGTTAACTGTTGCGGAAAGCAATATTACAATTATGTCAATGATTGCACGACATCGGCTGACTCTTGAAGCGCAGGAGGATCTTTTGAAGCTCGTGGAATTGCACTGCTCAACACCAAACAAGTGCAAGACCACGCTATATAAATTCAACAAAGGATTAGAAACTTCGAAAATTCCGTTGACGCGACATTATTATTGCACTTCGTGCTGCCAAACCGTCGAAGGTGCTGGGATAGTTTGTCCCACGTGCGAAAATGCGTCTAAGAAAAATTATTTTTTAGAAGCGTCAATAACTTCGCAATTGCAAACGCTCTACAGTCGGCCCGGTTTTCTTGATTCGCTGGAACAGAATTTTGATAGAAGGTTCCGAAATAACGAGGAATACACTGATATTTACGATGGTGCAGTATACAAAAATTTAAGCCAAGCTCATGAGTTTTTGAATACTGAGGCAAATATTTCGTTCATGATGTACACCGATGGGATATCCATTTTTCGATCGTCGAAAAATGAAATTTGGCCCATCTATCTGGTGATCAATGAATTGCCCTTTTCACAGAGGTTTCGACAAGAAAATGTCGTGCTCGTTGCCTTATGGTCCGCCGAAGAGAAGCCACTCCCGAATTTATTCTTGAAGCCTTTAATGGACAGTGCAAGAGAACTGCGCGAAGGAATTGAAGTTCGAGGTGCACTCGGAAATTCTTTCATTGTAAAAGGAATCATCGTATGTTTCACTGCGGATCTCCCAGCGAAAGCTCTAATGTACAATATGAAACAGTATAACGGTAAATTCGGTTGCCAAATATGCACGCAAAAGGGGGAGTTGTTTAGAGGGAATAAGCGGGTCCGCGTGTATCCCTATAAAAACTTGCAGCTGCGAACAGATGAGGGAACCGATTTGCATGCCCAACAAGCTTTCAACGCTAAATTGGCAGTCTGCGGAGTAAAAGGACCAACGGCCATGAAATATATTATGCACCAATATATGCGCGGGTTGGCCGTGGATGCCATGCATTGTGTAATGGAAGGAATCGTACCGAATCTCTTCGACATTTGGTTCGATAAAGATTTTTCCGACCATCCAGCGTCGATATGCAACGACATAACGCTGGTTGATAAAAGGCTGGCTTCTATTAAACCGCCGTCCTTTGTGCAGAGAACCCCCCGGTCAATTCAAAAACATTTGAAATTTTGGAAAGGACACGAAAATAAGTTGTGGTTGTTCGTTTACTCTGTCCCTTGTCTCTTCGGTATATTGAACGAAGAATATTTCGAACACCACCTTCTCCTTGTGCTTAGTATCTCATTGCTTTCGCAAACGGCTGTATCCTTTATCGCTCTGGACCTCGCTTCTCGTGCGCTTAATGAGTATGTAAGAAGATTTGATGAATTGTATGGTCGGCGATACATGTCCAACAATCTCCATCAACTACTACACTTACCGGAGATTGTTCGAAGATTTGGCCCTCTGTGGACAACATCGTGTTTTCCACTAGAAGATCTCAACGGTAAATTAAAAAATCTCGTGCACGGAAGTAATTCTGCGCCGTTGCAAATATACGAAGGAACATCAAAATTTATTAATTTGACAACAATGAAAAATAAATATTTGCAAGTGGGTGGATTGGCCGAGAAATTTTGCGAAAGTTTGAGCTCGAAATTCGCCAGAATTAAGCGTTTCCCTATCGCCGATGGAATTTGTATTGTTGGCGTATGCACCGAGATCATTGACCTCCCCCCTCGTGTCCTAGAAGTTTTTGAGCGAGAAAACATCAATATCACGAGATGTTTTACTTTCCAGAGATTGTTGAAAAACAAAATGTTGTTTTCTTCCACGGAGTATCTCCAGGGGGCAAAGACTGACAACTCTTTCGCCGTTTATTCGGCACACGATGGCTCTTCCAAATTTGGACGAATAAATTCGTTTGTACGAACAACAAATTGTACATGTCCAAATTTATGCCAGTGCTTAACCGGCAATTATGCTATAATACAACCGTGCATAGTAGAAAATGGATTTTTATCACGGATTGTGAGTGCTCCTCTTTCAAATTTGCATCATCTAGTAGATGTGGAAAATGACGAGGTTCTCGTGAATGTTTTTCAAATCAAATCCGTGTGCTTTCACATTAAAATTGAAGATATTCCCAATGAATATTTAATCGAGCGAGTTAACTGCATGGAATTCGAGTGACCGTTCCCCCCAAAACCATCGGAATTGTACACTTAAAAAATTATTATACGGGATTTTTTTTACGCTTCTGTCGTTGTAATTTTGTCCTATCAGATTTGTCATGACAAGTTCTTGGCTGGTTCAGTGATATCACCAAATAAAAGTACCTTTCAATACAGCATATGTCGTTTCTTGTTGTATATTCTTTATTTATTTTTATTCCTGTCGTTCGTTTTTCAATTGTATTTTAATTATAATTGATTTTAATAAAAATGGAAAAACCTTGCAATGAGTCTCAGTAAGACTTTTTGCAAGACTTTTTCCAAGAGTCTTGGCGAGAGTCTGGCGAAAGTCTTGGAAACGTGCCTATTCGAAACATTGCCGAGACTCTTGCCAAGACTCTTGCCAAGACTTTTGCAAAAAATCTTGCCAAGACCAATTTTTTCTGCGCGGGTTGCTGCAATTGCTTGGAATTTTTTACGTTACTCGAAATCCGCGCTCCCGCCACGAGGTCAATTTGACCCGAAGGATAATCCGCTCGGCCTGCAGCGGCTCTTTGGCTCCTTGAGAAGCGATTTCTGCATGGTAAAATCAGCATTTTATCGAGGCGAATAATAATTTCCTTAATTTGAAATATTACCGAGATAAATAACTTTTCAATTGATAAATTTCCAAACGAGGTATTTATTTGATATGAAAAAATTGTTGATTCCGTGGACAAAGAGTTGGCAGTTGTGGAAAACTTAATTTCCAGGTTCAGGCGAATGATTAGTTCGGGTCAAAATGACCCAGTGTGTACATCGTGTAAAATATTCTATCCATTCGCCATTTTCCGTTATTTTCGAAATTGCCTTAATTTTTCTTTGACGATTCGGCTTTAAAAAAATAGAGTAAAATAATGAATACCGTTGCATTTCAACTTCAACATCGTTCGGACGAGTGTATACGCGTTGATCGCGATTTCGTGATAATTGGATGGAAAATTTATGAACAAGATTTCGTCGAATTAACAAATCGTGCATTTTGCACCAATCTCTCATATCTCGCCCGCATGCCAAACATTCGTCGTTGACACTTTGCCTCGTCATAATAGTATCGGTGAGAAAAGAAAAAGGAAAAAGAAAAAAATAATGCGTAAAATATTAGATAGGAGGCGGTGAATTGCTAAATCCATTCGAGTTAATTGGCACGCTCGAGCTAATTATAATTCACACACTGCCGAGCGCGATTGATCCGTCTCTCTTTGGTGTAGCCTGGTTGTTGCGTCAAGGGTGAAAATAGTACAACGTTTCGACTCCGGTCATCTCGAACGGTCAGAGGAGAAATGGGTATCACCCGAGGGCACATTAAATGGTGAAATGATGGGTGTGTACCGATCGCATTAAGATTACTTCCAAAATCGTCCGACTGAATAAATATATTGGGAAAACTTTCCTATCGTTGCATTCAACGTTTTTAAAAATTTTTTTATACAAATATGTAACGAGGATTCCACGTGTGTTATCGATTTCTAATTCCAAGGTCACTCCGAGGTTCGATGTTTATTTTCGTGTAGGAAATATCTCGCCAATTTTGCGGCGTAATTATTTTTTCCCACACTTTTTCAAGCGAACCGGTTTTATATTTTATCCAAAATTTTTGAAAAATCAACATGTATTTTTCAAATTTTTGAAAATTTGCTTTCTTCGATAATTATTGCAAAATAAATTACCACGCATTTTTTTTTGTCATTGACATTTTGATGACCGGAAGTTGGATCGCACGAATTCTTTTCGAAAAATAGTTCATCATTTGATTATTTGACACCTAGAGACACAAGAGCAGAGTGGCGCAGTGGAAGCGTGCTGGGCCCATAACCCAGAGGTCCGTGGATCGAAACCACGCTCTGCTAGAATTTTTTTTCTCTCTTTTTTTTTTTTTTAACTTTGTCCACCTTGTTATTGCAGTTTTTCCTTAATGCTCGTTGTTAATTTTTGTTTTGTTTTTTATTTTTCTTCATTTTGGGATAAATTAGCTTATCATTGATTTTTATTATTATGAATTCATCGCCAGAAATTTGGTTGTTTAAACAAGCTCATCGGTTGGTGAATAATTTTTTTCCTTTCAAGTTTGTCGGTATAGACAATATCGCGAATATTTATTTATTCAACAACTTACGGCCTTAATACACGCGATCTGCAGAGAAAACAGAAAAAAAACATTCAAGCGAATATTGAATTGTGATGAACGGTAAAAACTTGTTTTTTTTTTTTTCGTTATAATGTCGTTGCATCGAGAAAGAGGCAAACTTGAAAAATACTCGAGAGGAGAATGAAATTTTCGATCGCTCGCAAAAATGCGTGCGAAGCACTTTGAAAATGTAATTTTGCATTAGAAATTTGTTTATTTTCCATCGCTCGAGTTGATACAAATTTTTCATTCATCGAGCATTCGCTGGTCGATGGGATTTATGGCTTTTGTTAGTTCTTCCCGTGTCAAACATTAGCATTTCAAGCTTTCTAGAGTTTTGATGTCGAAAACGGAATATAGATCGACAGTGAGATTATTCATCGGAAGCAGAAAATCTGAAAGTCGTAAAAATTCTCCTTGTTAAAAACATCGCATTGTTTAAGTCCCACTTGGACGTAAAATCGATCAGTGAGTATCGTTTATGCTCTGCCCATATAATTCTTGAATAATGTAATAACAAAAAAGCAAAATGGATGATGGCATAAATTCATATGATCATTACATTTTCGTCGTTTCTTCACAGCAGGTTTTTTTTTTATAAAAACGTTTCATTTCTTTTCCAAAGTTCAAAGTCCATTTTTTTCCAAACTTTTCCAAAGTTTTCGTCTTGGTGGAAGTCTGGCGTTCCGACTTTTATATCGAGCGATATGGACGCCGATAAAAATGAGATTTAAATGTAGAAAATACGCAAATCTGAAGCCGTCCAACATTTTCGATGGGAAAAAAATAAAAATATTAGTTTCTTTTTTTTAGCTCTTCGAAGCTGATTCTCTCGAAACTCAACTTGACATTTGAAGGAACTTTGCACAACAAAAAAAAAGTTAAGAATATTTTTTTTTTTTTGGCGACACGAAAAGATTAATCTATCGATCTGCGAACGTCGCTGGAAAAATGAAACGTCTATAGTGTAGCAAGGAAATAATGTCCTGCAATATATATATATATATTCATCGCTCGGTCGCACTTTCCTTCTCTCTCTTTCTCTTTCTCTCAAATTTGCCCGGTCGCTAAAAGCGTCCTGCCGACATTCAGAGAGCTCGCGGTTGCTCTTTGCACGAAAATCCCTTCCCGAAATAACGATCGCTCCCGCACGCACCTCTCTTCTTACCGCACGTGCTTGCACACAGTCTACACAGGCAACGGCAAAAGTTGCATAACGCAAGGGGTCAGCCTCCTCGTCGTTCGTTTGGCCGCGATCACTCTTGTGTGCCAAAAGACTCTTACCCGCGCTACCCGATACACTTGTATCGACTGTATATATGCCTAATATAGTACTCGACAGGCCATGCCTCCTATTTATATTGCAGCGTGCGCCGCCGTATATATATTATAAATTCAAAGGATACGAAGAATTTTTAATGTCGTCTGTATGAATTTGTTCGGCGCATATATGGGCTGTGTGAATCGAAGGCAACGACATATTGCGTTTTGCTGCCTGCGTTTTGCTTCCTCGTTATTCGCATTCAATTATTTCACTCAATGTGGACTCTTAGCTGTTATAGCATTGCCAAGAATTCGGCGTGTAACGAGCCGGTACGCATGCACACACGGCGAGTCACTATGCGGCAACATCCGCCTATTGGTCACCCGGAGCACCCAATTAGCCGAAAAATTGGCTCGTTCCCGCTGGTTAATATCTATATCCAGTTGGAATCTCCCTTCCACCCCCCCCCCCCTCTCGATATTTTCCGCTTATTTCGATACATTTTTAGCTTTACATTTATTTTTCGACCTACGAACACCTCGAGGCATATGTACGTAATAATTGGCACATATAAACAATACTCAATAATTAAGCAAAGTTTGAATTCGAAGAGCGTCGTTGTTCGCTATGGGTTTTGTGTGACTTTCCCTTGGCCTACCTACCTGTCGACGCGCAACTTCCGGTCTCGCTCGCTCGCTCGCTCGCGCGCTCCTTCGACGTCACTTCCATACACAAAGTGAAATCCCCCCCGAACGCTGCATGCTTCTGCCGTACATGCGCTCGTATATCATCAATCGGGTATGAAACTATCTCGCATTGCCCAACCGAGACGAAAATGCCACGATAAGAAAACTCCGCGTAGATTCTTGTGAGAATGCGATGCGATGATGATGATGACGATGATTATACGACGCGCTTCGTACAATATAATTGTCGTCGTCGTGAAAGTTTTGTGTGAACCGCGTGAATATAATGTCTGCGAGCCCGAACGACGCACTCTCGAGCAGCGAGAGAGCAGAATCCTTTGTCGCCGCTCGGCGCGAGACCCACACGGAACATTTTTATTGCACCTTCCTAGGCTATGTACTAATTTGTACTTGCGTGTATATATGGAAGAATCACAAAAAAGACAACGAAAAAAACTTTCAAACGAGACAACTACTCGCGATTTTTTTCACGCCGTTTTCAAGCATGCGAAAAATTCTTTCGTGCATGTATTCCGTGCCACTGTGCCTCGTCAGCTGCGAACTGTCGCTGCTGAGATTCAAGCAGTATAGCCAACGATAGGGACACCGCAGTGTGCTGGCATTTCACTCCGCAATCAACATCTTCATTTTATGCAGCATGCCCCTTAACACGCTCGCCATTTTCCTCCCACTCAGACACGCCGCACTTCTTTCTATAGTTCGCCCTGCATTTCCCTCATCATTGCGTCCTCGTTTTTCCACCGCAACTCGCATTATGGAGATCCGAGCATGCGAAGCTATCGGCGTCGTACTTTCCACATTTTTTTTCCAGTCACGACATTCTTTTTTCGTACCACTCGTACAATTTTTAAACGAAAATCATTCCGTTGATCATCGATGAGAAAAGCCAAAGAAAAAGTACGATTTTCTGACATTTATTTATTCCTGGCAACTTGGGGCGTTTTGGAAAACAAAAATTAAAAGTTCGGGCTGCCGATTTTTTAACAATTAGTGCAAAAAATTAGAAAGTAATCAAGTAATCAAGAGACGCGGTAGCGGCTCGAGGCCAAGTATTTAAAAAAAAAAGCATAGCGCGAGAGTTGCCGCACTCTTATATACACTAGAGTAGGCGTTTTGTGACGTCACAGCAACTTGAAATCGTTTTAACGGGAAAACGGGTTGATGGAAAAATTTCATATTATAATTGAATTTTCTATGATTTTTTATCTTTCAAATAGTCCTTGCAGGAAGAAAATCCGTTAAGCCAATCCAGAGATATCTAATTAATAAGATTTTGGTCACGAGTTCCGGGATCGTTCTCTGTTTCTCGGGGTTTTTTAGCGTATGAATTAATGGAGAGTCTACTGTAGCCAGTAGAGCTGTACGGAGATAGCATACAAGGCAAATGTTTCTCTTCGGAGTGAAAAACAATGCCACCTCTTTCCCGTTTAATTACAGAACGATAATTATGAAGGAGGCACTAGCAGGGAGCGAGTGCAACTGCGCGAGATATCGCAGCGTCCTATCGCGCATTTTCGTCGCTATGGCAGCAGATCTCCGCGAGATACACGCGTCGTTGTGAACGCGACGTTCATCGCGTCCTGGCGTAAGATTCAATGACGAGAAATGCATCCATTCTCGTTGAGGAAAGAGAAAACGCTAGAGTGTCAAAATCCTTATTTTCTTACATGCTTCTAATTATTTATTTTATGATTCTCCAAATCCCCATGAATTTTCCTTTCTCTATGGCTGATTGTTTAAGCACTTTATGTAACAAAATGAATAAACACGACGCCTTGCCGCAGAGCGTTCCCAGGGGCCGAGTTTCGACGAGTTTTTTCGTCAATTTTCTCATTTCCATGCCCGAGATTCACCGAAAACGTTAACCCTATGAAAACGACACAGAAAGTCTTATCCACTGAAAAAGTTGATACAAAAATTTTCATTCAGACACCTCGATCCATTTCGTAGATAATTGTTATCGATACGCTGTGCATTTACAAAGTGCATCAGCAGCGATTAACTTTTTTACGCTACAGCAAAACCAACGCGCATAAAATGTAAGCCTTATTGTCTCGCTGGTGTATTTTGCACGATGGTGTGTGCGTTCGTTCGGGCAAAACCCGGTTACGTACACGTTTTAACAGTTCCTTTGGGATTCGGGCTTGTTTCACGTATGCACTAATATATCTAGCTCGACCCGCTGCTAATACTTTCTCCATTGTTATACATCCGTCGCCGTACAGCTGTAATAATCGCAGGAACGTGTGCAGCGTGAGTAAATTGTAAAATTCCTTTTTCAACCACATTTCGTTGCTAGGAACAACGAAACTTCATATACACATCAGGTATACATATAAATAATATGTACCACTCGTATGTAGAGTTTAACCGAGCGCAGGCTTCGTACTATCGCGCTCGCGAGCGTGTATCGCATGCAAAACTCTCAGGCTCGCGCGCGGATAGCTGGCGAATACGAGCGCGAATATTTACTTTCACCCTGGAATCCAAAATGTCAAGGTGTTTTATTGCATTTCGCTCTTCGTTCGATAACTCACATGGGTGTTGCGTCTCTTAATCATCCGAAGCGGAATGCCATATCGCTCTGCTGCCTCATATATGTTCCTCGGAGCTCTCGCACCGTATAACATTTTCGGAATATTCCCGAAAAAATGACGAAATTTATATGTGACCTCATCCGACAATTCTTCAGTCTGATTTCATTTTTTTTTCTACATCTCGTTTTCTTATTTCGTTCCTCTTGGAAATAAATATGTCGAAGGACGTATTGAACCTGTTTTAATAATCGTAAGAAATCGCGATGCCGTCTGTTTTTCTTTTCACCGCGATCTATGCGATAAATCGAGGGATAAACCATCGGATCAATTTCAGATAAAATTTCCTTCCATTCTTCGCGGAGCCTGCTTCGAAAGATACACATGCATATATATCAAAACGTTCAATTCAGATTATTCTACGTGCGATATACGAAAGATGTAAATACGGATGTCAATAAAATTGCGAATAATTCTTCGGCAGATATATTTATGAAGTAAAACGAACCTTTTTACGAGTGAAATCCAAACTCTCACTATCGTTTGCATCATTTACACGAAGCTTTACCATGCGTGAGGCATCGTCGATAAAGAGGTGGATATTTACGTGTTTCAAATATCATCCCGCTTCCCGAACGCACCGACGCACCGGGACTAGATTTCAGCAGCAGCAGCAGCAGTAAATGCGACGCGATCGGTATATCCCTGGTTTTTGCAATTGCAGTTTTTGCGATGGTTCGTTTACATTCCAATGAGGCGTTCACGCGTATATACGCGTTTGGAGGTTTCGCATTTGTACAGAAACTGCTTGAAGCCGAATGGAAATCGAAGCCACCGATCGCGACGATTAATTTAAACATTTCTATGCTCGCGTTGTTCGGTGTAATGCGAGAGACGCGATATCATCCGCGCTTATTAGAAATTGAGGAAAAAGCCAGTCTAGCTCAACCGCGAGGATGCAAATATAAGTCGAGGGGCGCGACAGCGGACACACGACTCGCGCGGGCCAATCATATAAATAGAAACGGCGCGACAGCGTGGAACCATAAATTGTCGCTTGGCGATTTAAGGCCGAGTGCATGCAAGGGATCTCTCGCTCTCTTTCTCACTCCTCACAACCGCGTGCTCCATTGCCCGCGGTGCGGTTCTCCTCTTAATTCAACTATATATTCACGTTGCTCCGTGGCATCCTCCTCGTTCTCTCAGCGGAGCATACTATATTATACCTGCCGAGCATATCGAGCAATACGAGTAAAACCCGCGAGTTACGCCAGCCGCGACTCGCGACAGCTCGCCCATCGCTCTCTCCGTTTTGCCTTTGCCCGTATACACTCTATATTTTATACTTCAATCTGCTATATACGCGCATGTGCTTATGCCCCTCCAATATATAACTCTAAATCCACGATCTATTATTTTATCCGCTTTTGCATTACTATAGATGTGCGAGGCATGCGTGACCTCTCTCCTTCTTTTTTCTTTCTTCAAAATCCACTTCCTGCTCCTTAAAAGCGAGCTGTCTCTTATTTTCATTTTAAAACATTCATTTTTTCTCAATTTTTCATCTCCACGTGCTCGACGCACTGCACACGATGCAGTCCACAACACGAGCTTGTTGTTTACCTTACCGCGCGGACCGATGTGTAGTCCAAACTCGTAGAATATAAAGTGGGCAATTATTCGTTTGATCTCCGGATTCAATTATCTCTCGTAATTTATACGGAATTAAAGAATCGATCGCGTAATACAATCGGAGGTGCAACTGATGACGATCGAGATGCGTTCGTCGTTCGATTCCGAGGAGTGGGAATCGTGAGATTTATCGTAAAGTCTGGCTCTCGAATAATTAATACGATTATAATTATTGAGATGTTTGTAAAGGAGAAAAATAATTATTACTGACACTTGTCTATAATTATGTCGTTTTCTCGGCAAAGCCAATCGCGAAGGATAGTTCGAAAATGTCGAAATAATATTTGTTGAGAAAAATGATTTGTTCATTGACGGTCGTGGGTTATTATAAAATTTCGATAATTATATCGTTCTTCGCCATCGGATTTCATGCCGTTTTACAGCGTAATTTCCGGTGTGGAGTCACATTTCGAAATAATTGCTACGCTCCAGAAGCACTAATAATCGAACAAACGATATTAAACTATAAATCAATTTTCGTTTATGCTCCATACAAATAATAGAAATTGTCCCTGCACCTTTCACATTTTCTCGAAGCAAGAAAATATATAATCCTTGGAAAGTTATACTGACATAGATCGAGCCACGTAGCGCCGCGTAATAAAAATGCAAAACGGAGCAACGCAGTTACTCACTGCATATTTTCATAAATACTGCGAGTCTCCCCGGATAATCCCGGAAACACGTTTTTTCACGCGTTTTAAACCTTAAAAATGCTCAGCGGACTTTATGCGCGAGCAGCAGGTGAAATAAAGAAAAATTCGTATATACGGAAAGTTTACAAGACGTTCATTCGTTGCTCGCAGATGGCAAAGCCCGTCAAGTCAGTTCGGTCGGACTTTTCGGCTGTATTAATATCGCGAATTATTATATTGTCACTTAGGAATAGAGAGATGTGAAAGAGTCTTGTGCGTGGTCGAGTATATTGAGCGTAAATCGGTAATGGACGCGTGCAAGCTGCGCTGATGCATGTACGGTTAATTGAGTGCCCGCGCGAGATTTGGCCCCGGTGAGCAAATTTCAAAAGCGGAGACTCCGACGAATGGATCGTATATACATGTCTATATATTTATTTGGGTGCGTAAAATATCTGACGACAGCTGCTTCGGCCTTTTCCCTGACCTAGGCCAATCTCGTTTAATATTTTTCGTTCAATTGGGCCACGACGAAGAACGTAGCAATAACAAACAACGCACCTTTTTCTTCATCCCTATAATCTCCATAATTCTGGCAATGCTACACCAGCAGGTCAGTCACGATCATGAATGAGAAAAAAACAACAAACAAAAAACAGATTTTTTGTATTATTTGAAAATTGCGAATTAGAGCGAGAAAAAATAATTTAAAGGAAAAATATTGAAAATTTGAAAAAAATCGAAAAAAATGGATAAAGCGGATTGGAAAACTGCAAAAAAAAACTATATAAAGAATTCCTCCGAGAATTTCTGGACTGTAAAAAAATGCCAATTATAATTTTCATGGGAAATCAATAGAAAATGCTTTTTGTTTAATTGAAAAAATACGAGTTTCGACTATTACGTGTTACTGCTCCCGGAGAAAGTTGAATAATGAAAAAAAAATTGGCAAAAAAGAAGGCAGAACGCATACCGGCGCGTGTACGATCCACCATGGCTCGAAGGGTAGATCGCATTCTCCCTGCTCGGGTCACGAGTGAATAGAAAGTTTTTTGGAGCAGAGCGAATAACGAGTAACATTGACAAATTTGTAGAAGCTGCACTTACAGGAACGGGGCAAATTGGTAGGGATGAGATGAGGGGAAAAAATGAGTCGAGTTGTCGTGGAATAGCTCATGTATAATGTAGGCTAGAGTACACGCGGTTGTAACTCTGGTGGATGGCACGCGCAGGGTCCCGGTCGTCCCGGTGATGCGGTATTCTCGATGCGCGGCCTCTCTATTTCCGTCCGCGCGACGGCGGTGGAATCCACCGCGTCGAATTCTATACGCGATATATAACGAAAAGAGCGAAGCCCATCGTCCGCGCATATAGCTCCGGATAGTCCAACTACCGGGGCTGGGACGAGTGTAACGTATGAGCCAATTTATATTTCAATCGCGATTCGTCTATATATTTTCAATTTCTCGTCGATAACGCAGGCGCGCGTCGCATTAGAAAAATTCCAAGTCGCGTCGTATCCGTCAAATCGCCCATCGCAATGCCGATGATTTCTGCGATCGTTTTCTTTGCGCTGATGCATCCGCGGAGTGCGAAAATTATTGCGGGAAGTCTGGATCTCAAAAATTACTATGACATCATAGTTCCTTGGTACCATATCGTCGTCCTGAGAGATTTGAGCAAAAACGAAGTGATTTTCCATTTGAAATCAGTCGAAAAAAAACATATAAATGAAAAAAATATGTATTTGCTGAAATCTCGTACACTGAAAACAAAATTTTGTTGGAAAAGATCGATATTTTGTTGGATACGTTTGACTAAACGTTTTTTCAAAAAATCACAAAAATGTTGTCATTGCTGCAAGAAATATTCCAGAAAGTCTCTTCGGAAGGCAAATTTTTGTCATTCCACTCGTAAATTTTGCTGACAGTTCCGTCAGCAGAAATAAAAAATATTGTCAAAATGACGAAAATTTTGAAATTATCCAAAAATATTTAGATTACCGCGTTGAACAAAAAATCGACGTTTTTTGACAAAATTTAATTTTCATCGTAGAGCCGCGACATGGTGCCGAAGGAACTATGACGTCATAGTAATTTTTGAAATTATCATCTCTCCGAGTGAGTTGCAATGATGGTTATCAGTAACGAACGCAAGAACGATTTTATGTTTATCGCAAAACCTTTCCCTATGCAGATTTGCGCAACTGCAGGCTGGACCGTTCTTCGGCTCATGATCCGCCGGGTCATATATCGCACGGTAGCAATACATGCAATAAGAGGATAAAAATGCAACGCAGCCACTCTATTCACTGGTTACTTTGTGCACGATGGCATACCGCAAATAATATACAGTCAAAATAGTAGGCATAGTAATATCCGCAGTTACCGCACGATACAATTTCAACGACGCGATTACACAGCCAATTGTTATACAACTTTCTTGTTACTCTCACACGTTGCTGTCCACTCGTTTGACTTTTGCTGGTAGAGAGCAACGACACAGGATTATCGACACAAACACAGCGGTCAAAAGTCCTTACGAGACAATTCCATCAAAATAACTCCGTAATTATTGGTTTTTGTATTACTCTGGCGCACAATCAAGGTAAACGAACTGCCATAAGACTAAATTGCGTTGCGGTCGAGTCAGTTACTTTGTTGTTCAGCGGGCTCGATTACAGAATGCTTGAAACACCCGGCTCAAGCAGAAATGGACACTGGTGAGAGAATCCACAAACCGGATGGAGCATTTGCACATTCTTTATAGTTTTGCGGAGATAATTTGTTTGTCCTAACACTCCCTGCACGTATATTTGTCAATTCGAAACTTCACATCAACATAATACGCGCTCTATTTATACGTCGCGACTAATTATACAACGTGCAACTCGGCGATGGGATCCTAAACTCTATCAATCCAAACTTCCAGCCTCGGCATTCTAACACGACAAACCTGTTCAGCTAAATACAAAAATAGTTTCTTTATCAAACGCGTTCTCTGGTATCAAATTGAAATTGGGCCAAAAATGTCAAAGTTTTCGTTATTTTCAATAAAATAAAAATTAAAAATTACTGTACTGAAAATTAAATTTTGTCAAAAAACGTCGATATTTTGTTTAACACGGTAAACTAAATATTTTTGGATAATTTCAAAATTTTCGTAAATTTGACAATATTTTTCATTTCTAACGGAACTGTCAGCAAAATTTACGATTGGAATGACAATAATTTGCTTTTCGAAGAGACTTTATAGAATATTTCTTGCTGCAATGACAACATTTTTGTGATTTTTTAAAAAAACGTTTAGTCAAACGTATCCAACAAAATATCGATCTTTTCCAACAAAATTTTATTTCCAGTGTATGTCATCGCTAAGGGACGACATGGGAAACTATGATGCCATATCAATTTTTCATTTTATTTTCTCTCCGCGTACCAAAAGGGTATCGAACTGTCATCCATTCGTCTCCCATTCTCGAGCAGCATGAAACTTTTATCTGCACTGTTTCCGCATCGGAAAAAGGGTTACAATGCATCGAACGAATCTCTCTTCGTCGACGATCCTAATGACAGGGGGATCGTATAGTAAAATCAACAAGATTCAAGAAGACGTTTGAATTAACGTTTGTTTGGGAAGTAACGTTGTCGCGATTTCATCGAGACAGCTCCGCATATCGTTTGGAATAATTTGGAGAAACGACAGAGTTGCTTTCGTAATGAGACGTCCTCCCATCATCATATCGTACAATTGTGGCCAACTAGCGTCAATTTAGAGTATCCGATAACGGCTACCGCGATGTCATTTATATACGGCGCGTTAGCCGCCGCCGTTGACGATCAATGCAACGACGACCACTTCCCATTTATATTACAGTCGTGCGGGTACATCCGCGTGCTGCGGAGGGCGCCAGTCGCGAAAAGCAGCGATGAGTTTCCAAACGACATCATAAATACGACGTCGGTCAACGCGCCCATTGCCTCGGGCAATATGCATACGCATCCTATATTTAAATACATGTCCGCGAGACGCGCATACCAGAGCAGAAGGAAACCAGAAGTGTGAACAACTCTTCTGCGCGTGTATATACGCGATACATTGATAATTGATGTTTCCTCCAAACGTTTACAGCAATATCGTTTCGTGGCAATGAGATTGTTTTTCCGCCGACACTGAACAAATCTTTCCATCAAAAAGTTTAACTTTTTCTTTTCGCGAAACAGGACAAGAATGACGGTAAAAAAAAAAAACGATTCCACTCACACGTTTTATTGAATTTAGAGCTTGGTCAATATTTTTTATTGGCCGTTATAAAAAAAACTTCGACCAAATGTTGACCTTCCGGCTGGTCCCCGATGCGAATCGACGTCGTTTTTTCTGCATTTTGAGTTAAAACCCATTACAGAATTGTTTCTTAGGCTCGGGGACTTATTTGACAAAGTTCTGCCGAATCGTCATTGACTTCCAAATATTTCGGAGCGTGCAGAGAAATCAAATTACTGTGGACAATATATCAAGATGTTTTTGGAGTCGAAAGAATTTTTGATTTCAAAAAATTCCTTTCTCGCTTCATAGCATTGTCTCGCCCACGATTAGATAGACTCTTCCCCGATGCACTCCCGTGTCACGCACTGCAAGAGGCGAAGAGAAAACGTAAAAAAGCGCGTTCGCGATACGAGAAGCGATATTTTCACTGACATTCATTGGCTGCGGTTGGCAGAAACTCGAAAAAACTGCATGCCTTTCGCTATAGCTCTCTGTGGTGACTGCCAGCTGATGAATGGCTGAACGGTCACCCAACCGATTGACCTCGCCCGCGAGGCTGCGTGACTTTGGAAATCGCTGAAGCGACGACGCATCCATCGCTCGTAGCCAAATTGAAAGTATTTGCGAGTTGTGCACACAGTTCGAACTTTCGCCTTCTAGCCACTTTTTCGCGCCATTTCTGTTTTAATTGAAAAACGTATAAAAAAAAAATTTGCATCATCGAAATGCGCGCGCGCGCGATCTTTCTGTTGCGTTCGACGTCTATAGGATGTGAACGGCGAAATGTCCTTGAACTTATTATTTTACAAGTTTTTTTTTTGCTGCCTCTATAGTGCGGCCCTGCGAGATACGGGCCGCGTATTCGGGCTCACCACCCAGATGTTGAGCACGCGTGTCATCTTATACGTCGATCGCGCTTGGACGCGAGCTGCTCTCGAGTCGCATATTTTACACAGGGAGATATTTAAAATAAATCTCGCCTAGAGAGTCAACTCAGCTGCCACGAGAGCGACATGGTTGGCGAATCGTGCAAACGTGCGAACTCACTATGGAAACATTGTATACACAAACACATAACACATTGTTCGCACGATGTGTTAAAAAATTTCTCCCGCACGTCCAAAGGGAATTTGCGGATGTTAGAAATTTCAATGAGAAATTTTTTTCCTTGAGGCACAGTCGATAAAATACAAATTATTCAATTTTGAGACTCGTTCCGCGTCGAATAAAAATTCGAACAACGAAGTTGACTCAATTTTTCTGCTCGCCATTTGTCAATTTTCTGGAGGATTCTAAATAATAAAAATAAAGAGAGGGAGTGAACAAGGGGAGCGAGAGCAATTAATTGAAGGCAGAATGCCCCATATGCGTATATCTAATTACTCATTCGCGTATATTGTTTCGTAAACAGTATCGGATGTCCCGACGTGTGCGTTGAAAGCGTCAACATTATTATTATCGTCTCATAAGTTTCGTGCCCATCGATCCAACTTTTTAGCTGCTTCGCGTGCATATGGAAAGCGCTCATGATCGAAATTGGCAGTCGTCACAAGAGAAGGCGAAACAAAATCTTTGGGCAAATTGTTTTTTACACCTTTCCGTTGCACTATTTCGCTGCGATATTTCTGCATAAAAAGATCAAGAGACATATGACAAAAAAAACGACAAAACATCGACTAAAAACTGCTCCTTGATCAGGAAGAAAAAAAAACATTTTTCCATAGCAGCGGAATTGCAACTGGACGCTATCAAATTTAATTGCCTCCAGGAAATGATTCCCAACTCTTGAATATTCCATTCCTCATCGAATTGCAACTTTTTCCTGCATAATTGTGAAAAGAACAATCCCTGATGAAAAAACATGAAACTACAGTGACAAGAGTAACGATCTTCTGTGCGTATGTCTCGAGAAACGTTTTCAGAATTTCTCGCAAAAGTAGTAATCGTCGCAGTATTTCTGAACTTTGTTTCCTCAGTCGGATAACAATCGTCGAATATCGTGTAAGGAAACTGAAAGTCATTTGCAGTCCTTCGCCCCGTGAGCGAACTATCTCCAGTACACCCACGCACTCCCGTGTACTTGTTGTACGTATCCATGTCAGTCGATCGCGTTTCTCCTCCTATGAGCGATATCTCATTCGGTAACGTCAAACCATCAATCAGAGTGGCACTAACATTCTATCGAAGGTGAAATAAAAACGTAACCTTTGTGAACGAGAGAGAGAGGGAGAGAGAGAGAGAGAGAGAGAGAGAGAGAGAGAAAGAGACTAGTGGCGGGACGGAGAGGGTGGCGGAGCAATATGATATATAAACTTGATTTTCACAATGTGGGGTGAAAATAATGTAATCACAGAGGCATGCATGTGTAGTGTATTATATTGTGGTAATTTAATGCTTATACTCGAGGTCGCGTGACGAGAACGTCATCTCAAATATCCCGCTAGCCCGGGGAAGAGAGTGAGGGAGAACGACGAGAGAGTGGCCAGAGCGGTATGTTTCGTTGTGCGAGATGGTCGCGTCGTAATTTTATACCTCGCCTCCCGCAACCGCGCGAAACGCGTTAAATACATCCTACCTTTTGCTTCATGTGCAACAATAATAATTGTTTACGATATTAATTTGATTAAATGTAGCAACAGCCCGCTACTTTCTTATCCACCTGTATGGAGGCATAAAATATTCGCTCGAGAATCTATATTTTGAGAGAAAAAAAAATTGTCCATCGTGTGTACTGCAAAAATCACAAAATCTACAATTTTTTTTTTTTTTTGCATTTTTTAATGGGCGAAGTACGAAATTTCGAGTTAATCGGACGGACCAAAACTATAGTTTCGGCGTAGTCGAAAATATATTTGGTTCTACCTACATCGAAATATCTTTTGCGGTTGAAAAAAAAGGAATCGTGATGGTATTACTATCACGAAACGACTTTATTTAGGGATGCTTCCAAAATTTTGCATAAACTTTCTTGGCACCAAAACTAAGAGGTTTCTCCTATGAAGAAAATTTTTCTGACGTTTGGAATTTGAGATATTTCATTTCCAATTTTTTTTATTTTTCCCATCTAAACGCGTGTAAATCGAAGTCACGTTTCGTTAAAAAGTTGCAAGAAAAAAACAAAAGAAACGCGACTTCAATTTACACGCGTTTAGATGCACTGAAAATGAAATTTTGTCAAAAAACGTCGATATTTTGTTCAACACGGTAAACTAAATATTTTTGGATAATTTCAAAATTTTCGTCATTAAGACAATATTTTTCATTTCTAACGGAACTGTCAACAAAATTTATGATTGGAATGACAAAATTTTTGTTCAAAAAAACGTTTAGTCGAACGTATCCAACAAAGCATCGATCGTTCCAACAAAATTTTCTTTTCAGTGTGGGAAAAATAAAAAATTAGAAATGAAATATCTCAAATTCTAAACGTCAGAAAATTTTTCTTCATGGGAGAAAACTGTTAGTTTCGGTGTCAAGAACGTTTATGCAAAATTTTGAAAGAATCCTAATAAATAAAGTCGTTTTGTGATAGTAATACCTTAATAACGAACAAGTATTGTTCGGAAATAATTATCTTCGACGAGGAGGAAAAAACAACTGCCGGCAAGCGCGGAGGTATGCAATTGCGGTGGAAAAGTATACACACGCACCGGAGATGCGTAGGAACGAAGTAGTGCTTGCGCAAAAATGCACTCGAGACTCGCGAACCCCGCAGTATTTTTCATAATAATCGCACACGTTGTATAGAATTAATTAAAAAATGATGATAATACCGTTTAGCCGAGACTCTGGTGGAAGCAACCATGATAAAGCATCGATCATAATGTAATGCATTATTCTCGTGAACGTAACTCGTTGGATAACACGCACACGTGTATGAGCGCGAAGCGTAAACTCCCGAGCCCACCGCGGGGCTATACCATTTATGCTATATTTTTATTTCCCGCCTTCCTAATATCTATAAAGCTCCTTTCAAACCGCACATGATTATTGCACAAACACACTCGGTCGTGCACCGCCATCATTCATGAGAATACACACACGCACAGCAGCAGGCTAGCTGCTTGAGGGCGAGGCGGACATCGTACGCGTATTCTTCAAAGAGAATCGAGTTTTATTTTAAAAGCATGCAGTACGCGCAGACGCGCATTGGCGCAACACTTATTTCATTATGTGCGTATACATGCATATTTATACCAAGTTTTAATGTTCCTGTCGATCGTGTATGTATACGCGAACCAAGCTCCGTTGTGCGTTACCGCTATCGCGCGGGTTTTCCGACTCTGTCACATTCAAATGCTCGTTCGAGAATTCTTCATAAAAAAACCATCGAAACGACCGCATTTCGAAATAGAATGAAAAACGCGAGATCAGTTTGAAAAATCTTTCTCTCAATTAATCGACCCGATATCGAATCAAATCCAGACAACAAGTTTTTTTTCTCTCTCTTTTTAATATTTGTGCGAAAAAAGTTTTTGACAAGTCCAAAACGTAGTCAAAGAAATCGGGATATAATTTTGTTTACTATGGCGTCATTCGCGCGATTTGCGGAAATCAGGATCATCAGGATCAAGGTTTTTCTCTGCGTCTAATTTTTCCGATGCTTTTGTAATTCTTTCGTAATATATTTACATCGAGAGTTTTACGAATAGTTAGCTTTAGGAGGATCGTGCGCCGGGTACTTGGCTCGCGTGATCGAAAATCAAAAGTTTTTTATAGCTAGCGATCGTGGGAATCGATGAATAGTGAGAATCTCTCTCAGGGTAAATTCTCGACTTGCGAATTCGCCGAGAGCGGCGCTGCTGTTTGCGGATTCAGCTTTCCACGAAAAAAAAACGTCGTTCGGAAACAATCCTCGTGAACGATGAAATTTGATTTTCACCGCCGCACAAATTGTAACTAAAAACCATTGAAACGTAAAAAGAGCATTAACCGTTCGTACACTGTTTTCGTAAGCCGACGAGTCGAAAAAAAAGAAATTTTCCTGAAAATGTTGGAGGAAAAACAGTTACCTCGGCGGCCGCTTCCCCAAAACCTGTTTGTTTTCATCTCTCTTTATTTTTTTCGCCCACGAAAAAAAGAAAAAAAAAAAATACGAAGACGCCTTTGTATATATTTCTTACAAAGATTTTGGTGGCGACTGTGAAATTCTGGCGTTTGCCATCGTCGATACGCGAACCTCGCGAGTTGCTCAGAAAAAAAACATATAGACACACACACACACACACGCTCACGAATAAAAGAGGAACGCGTTACAGAAAGACGAGCCGAGTCGATGATCGCCCGAGACGAAAGAAAGAAAGATTTGGCCGTGACCTTCGGGCTTGCCGCAAACTCTAACCTCGCCCCGTGCGAGCAGAGGGCGAACGGCTATAATTGCATCCCACGCACGGATACTTTCGTCCATAACGTCGATCTGTTCCAGACCCTAAGAAAAGTCTTCTCCTTTACGTAAAATAATACAAATTTCATAAAAGACGAAACTGCTGTTCGAGAACTTCGGGAATGCGACTGACAATGAATGAAAAAACTTACACGATTTTTATTCAAATTCTAATTATTTTCAATTATTTATAATTATTTATGGTTAATTATAATTATTTATAATTATTTATTGATATTTATTATTATTTATTATGATTATTATTATTTTATTGCAACGTCGGATTATGTGATCAAAATAATAAAAATAATCGTCGCTCAATATGGCGATCGGTTGCGATCAGAACGTAATTATACTCCGTGTATAATATTAATTGCAAAATCACGAACATCCGGTAATTATAAAAGCAAAATTTTGTAGAAATTTTCTTTTCCGATGAGCATCTGAATTTCTGTTAAAAAAGTACCGACCTTTCCAAAACTACGCTCCAGCTTCCTTTACGACCATTTCGTTTCGCTTGTTACAGTTCATGAATGTCAAACATACGTGTTTTGCATTTACCACGAACAATGGGGTCAAGGGGTTTACAAACAAAATCGCGTGCTAACTGCTAAAATATTGTTTGCCGATAACGATTTGTTTTACAAACGCGTCGGAGAATGCACGCACACTTTAAAAATCGATTAAAAAAAGCCTCCTTTTTGTTATTTTTCGGATTTCGGAAACTCAAAGATTTGATTTTTCGAAATCGTCTGTGAAAATAACGCTTGGCCGGTGAAAAAAGTCAAGGGATTTATGCAAAAGTCGCGATCGTTTCGCGATAATTATCGATATAGTAAAAAAAATATTACGAGAATTGAAACAACTCGTTAAAATTGTTGCTAGAAAATAATGTCGTTGGTGAAAAATCGCGAAGAAACGGCCACTCACGCTTTGCGATCTCATTGCGCACGATTTTCTGTTTAGGTTATTAGGAACCCCCGAGAAACTCATTCTTTCAAGGACAATAACAAAAGGAGTGTGCGGCGACGGGGATGCATGGATGCGAAAGTGATCGCTCTTTCCCACCCTCGATCTCCGATACCCAATTATTTTTTAAAGATTTATGCTTTCGTTTCCTTCTTTCTAAACTCATCGTGAGTCTTTGCTTTTACTTCGGTAATTGCACCAGCTTTCTCATGATTTCGGGTATTTCATTAATTTCCAAAACTTCGAATTAGAATAACTATTTGTCTAATTGCTTAATGATATTTTTAAAATACCAATTCTTATATGAAACAGCGTATGTAGGCTACAGAAGCACTACTAGCAGAAGAGCTAGTCAAGCGTGGGTTAATGTGTTCTCAAAGTTTGATGCCACACTCTTATTCTGTTTTGTTTTCTTTCTTTCCACACACGTAACTCGGACGTGAAGAAATGTCTATCTAAAGAATAAGGAGGCACGTTCGATCGAACCAACGACTTTCGTGCATCAGAAAAAAAAACACTTTTTCATGCTCTATGCTTGATGTGAAAGGTGTATCAATTAATTTAAAACATATATTCTGTTCGTAATTTTGATTGTCTACACATTTTTAGAGGTTAATACCAAACCGCTGATTCAGAAAAAGTGGACCAATGCGGATTTTCCGCTCATTTGCTTTTAAAAGGAAACATATCGCAGTAACGGCGTCCAAATAACAATCGCCTTTCTGCATCTTTTTCTAGTTTACACATTTTCCGAAATAGCAAGGCAAGAAATGTTCACGTCAAAGGTGTAGGTATCGATATTCGATCGGAAACGTTCGAAATCGTGAAAATCATATTTCTCTTGAGTTTCGTAATTGCAGTCAATAAGTTTGGAGGTGGCTGATGATTATTGAGATTCCAATAATTACTATTTTTTGGGACGTCCCAATTCAGACCATCGGCACTTGGCAAAGAAAAAAACAATAAAATAAAAATCTGATGCACATCTCGAAAAATTCCTTTTTCCATAGATAAATATTTACCGAAATTTCGATGAGGCAATAACGAACAAAAATTTTTTTTCCGCCTCTACGTGGAAGTTATCAATTTGTAAACATCCCGCGTTTCCCAATAACAATTTGTATCGGAATCGTCACATACCAGTCCCGCGTGAAAACGATTGATTGATCAAAATATCGTATAATGTGTTTTGCGAAGCACCTGAATCTTCCGGAAACAGTAAATCTTTCATGCTCGATTCCTCCTTTGCTTACACTCCGCGGTGACCGCGACCGGACGATGGCGTCATCTGTTACAAGTTTTTACAACCGTCGCGAACGGAAATGGCGCGAAATTCAAACGCGACGAGTGGGTTGAGAAAAATATCCTCAAGAATAGAATCACAATTAGAAAGGCGTCGTCATGGATTCAGTTCGACGGATGCAGATAAATCGGATAAAAAAGGAAAAACTTTATCGAAAAGCCGACCGAATTGTAAATTCCAAAAATTAGTTTGTATCATATTTCCTCTGGTGCCTTCTTATATTTTTTGGTATATGCCGGACACTGGGAAAAGTTTGGGAAAGATCGAGGAAACGTGGTTTTTGTCGAAGAAAAATCGAAGCAAACTCGATTTATTGAGGATTTAGAAAAAAAAAATTGTGCAACGAGTTAGTGGAAATTAATTTTTTTATTACATTATAAAATTTCACTCCGAAATGAAGAGATGAATAATTACAGATCCATTCCGCGCCTTCTAGAGCGCACGTAGAGAAAAATATAAAGAAAGTGTGGTGTGAGGGGGCACATAGAGTCTACGAAAATCGTTGGATTCGCAATTTGACGCGAAGCTCTTAAGGGCGACGATTTGTTTTGTATACTGCTAAAAGGTGATTGAATGGAGAAATAAAATAATGGGACAAACTTGGGATTCAAAATCTCATAAATAACAAATCTACAAATATTATTTTTCGACACCGTGCTACGGCGTTTAGCAACTTTGAGTGCGACTCCTGATTATCATTGGCACGGAAACAAAATTATACAATGCGATGTTTCACGTGAAAACGTGAGCTCTTTATGCACGTGGATGACAATCCGCTTGACGGGCTTGCCCTGTTGTTCTTGTTGTTTTTCTCGTTTTTCGTTTATCATCACTTAGTCTTAATCTATCGTAT
The DNA here is from genome assembly GCA_963921915.1 of Hyposoter dolosus. Taxonomy (NCBI): domain Eukaryota; kingdom Metazoa; phylum Arthropoda; class Insecta; order Hymenoptera; family Ichneumonidae; genus Hyposoter; species Hyposoter dolosus. The sequence goes on from OY998132.1 coordinate 8,513,170, forward strand.
TATCAATGTAATAATTATGTATCGTTCAACAGTCCCACAGGCAGAAGATATTCCTCTCGCTTTTCAAGCTCCCGAAGACTTGGTTTGTCCTTTTTTCTTATTCGTGACAGACTTGATCGATGACTCATTACTTGCTGTTACTTTTATCTTTCATCTTTGACATTGCGCGATCTCTCCGTTCGAGGCGTCCGAGGGGCACAAAAAATTCCCGATTTTTCTCAGTATCGAGACCTTTCCGATCCTGGTTCGTCGCCATCGCCATCTGGAATTGTAAAAAACAATATAGTATTTGTTCTCGTAATGCCAGTCGTGATAATCTCAAAAATACGTATCCAAATATTTATTGGCTTTTAGAACATCAAAAATTTGTCTTTCGAATCAATAAAAATTGAAGTATCCTTCCACGGATCATCTAGGTCTTTTTCGAGTCGCGCGAAAACTTTTTTTTCGAAAAGTTTTATTTAAAAATGAAACTTTGAGTAGAATCAACGGAGAGTTTACAGAATTTTTTTTTCATTTTTGCCTTTTCAAATACGGGAAATATAAGTGGCAGGACGAAAAGGACTATATGATCCGGGGTGCTATAAAAAATCATATGATCCGCAGAGGGTTATTAACGTCGAATCGAGTCTGGATATCGTTCCGGACAAAATAAATGAGAAACGTCAAAAATGAAAGAAAAGTCGATTCAATATCGTAATAACGATGTGTCCGTTAAAGCAAGAGAGATTCCGGGGGTGAAGAGTGAGTAATATTCGACCAATACCTTCACGATCGACTTCTTCATCGACCAACAGATCATCTTCCTCATTAACAGCATCCTCATCCTCGTTCACAGCCTCCTCCTCCTCCTCGTCTTCCTCGTCCACGTCGTCCTCTACTACTACTATACTGTCATCAATGTCTTCACCTTCGACTCCTTCTTCGACCTCGACGTCCTCGCCGGCTGCGTCACCCGATGCCGCTTCTTCATCCTCCTCGTCCTCCTCGCTGTCGATCTCTTCACCATCGACTTCGATACCGTTTTCAACATCCATGTCAGGTGCGAGATAGTACTGCCGATAATCAAATATCATTAAATTCCATACGTTTTCGCTTTTTCCATCGCTCCTCCTTCTCTCTATTTCCTTTTCAACAATACGTTTTAACAAATTTACGTGTCTTTATTATTTATGAATAAGAAAAAAAAAAATGTTGTGTTTTCGAATCAGCAAAATGCAAAATATCGTTTCAACTCTAGACAGAGGTTCACAGGTGATAATTTACAAACTTTTCTACAATAACATAATACTGAAGTTTGCATCGTTGGAATTCGATGAAAATATATTTTTTATTCATTATTTTGATAATTAATGAACTCTTTCCGATTTTTTCGAGTAAATGAAATTTTAGAATCGCCAAGACCTTCCCATTATCGTTGACAAATACTATAAGAAAATTGTATGCTCCGCTATAAAAAGTAATCAATTTGCATTGCATTCCAACGATGAGAATTTCAACGTCGTCTAGAAATTTCCTACCAATTATCAATTCTTTGTACGAACGGTGTGTATTAAAAACGTGTTAATTTCCGAGATTTTAAAATTGATATCTGAGACAATAAGAGAGGCAGTTGTGACTATGGCGAAACTACTACTATAACGAATTTTTTGATTTTCTTTGAATTCCTAGATAGTGAATGTTACCTGCAAGGGATTGGGCCACATATCGTCCTTTATTAGTTCGGCTATCTCGTCCGAACTCGGATCGCCATGATCCGTGAACCAATCGAAGAATGATCTGTGTCTCAAGGGCCTTTTTCGTCCTTTCAATTGTCCTTTACCCTTTAGCCTCTTGATCAGATCAGCTCCGTCTTTCCAGCGTATCGGTGTGCTCTGGGATGCTGGATCTCCTGCGAAAAAGCAGAAGTTCCATTAAGACCGCAACTAGCTCCTCCCAGGGACATCCAGTGAACCTTCATTCTCCAGTGACTATCGTTTTCGTTGTTTTTTCTTGTACGATGAGGTAATAATTACGAATACGACTCACCGGATGAACCAAGATGGAATTCTTTTGTGAGTACGCTGTTTTCGAAGTAAGGATTTTCGTCGAAATAAAAGTTGATTCTGTAGCCTGATTTAATGTCCTCAAACTCCTCCACCTCCAACTTGTTGAGATATCGAAGAGCATCTTCTTCCTCTTCTTCAAGTATTTCTGCTATTTTCTTATTGTTTACAAACTGATTGTGCAATTAGTTAAGGAAAAAATAAGTGTATGGCCAACTTTTAGAATGTTGAAGTTTGCATCGTTGGAATGCAACGGAATTCATTGTTTTATTTTATTTTTGAAACCAGAGCCAAAACTTAAATGTTTGCAAATGAAATACCGAATGTGAGAGAAAAATTGAGGCGATTTTGAAACAGTCGTCGAAATTGAACAAATGAAATTTTTTTTCGTAGGACATTTGAGCGTTAACTTGCCAACAGCCAAATTGGACAGAGGCTTTTCGAATGCACCAAAAGTTAGTTCCCCATTACTCTACTTGACTCAACTTCATATTTTCCTAACAAATGAAATTTTACATATTTGTCTAATTTATTTCTAGTCGTATCAGCAAAGTGGAATATTTTCATTCAGTCACTCGATTTTATGAATTTTTGTTCAATAATTTTGTGTGCTATAAATAACCTGAAACTGCAGAAGCTCAGAGATTGATAAAGAATATTAAAAAAAAAAAACAAATGAGAAAACGGATTTCTTATGGAAATCGGGGATTGAAGGAAAGATTAATATTCCTGTTTGAAAAATAACTCATTATCATTTGTCGTATTTCATTGCCCGACCTGAAGAAACGGAGGAAACTCGTAAAAAGTAAGGGCCAACAAACATAAATATTGCCGGTGGAATATGTGTCAACACGCCATGTAATACATATGCACGCCAAGTATAAAGCGAGGAAAAGATGGGGGGAGGGGGGTGACAAGATGGCGGTGCGAACCGGCGGACGCCGGCATTCGTCATCGGCAAGTGTCAAAAAAGTCGTTACCTCGTATAAGTAAAAAAACTGAAAAGAAGATAAAAAATAGGGTGAAAAAAGGATACAGCGGTGACCCAAAAGTTTGGTATCCTCTTGATGATATCGTTGCGTTTTTGAAAGTACGGTTTACGCAATTTGTTGTACTTCTTTTCGACTTCGAGAATTTCGTCGCTCGCTTTCTCATTGAGACCGTCAATCTGATTCTGACAACCGTCAATTTCCTCGAGGGTCTTTTGTATCTCTAAATCGTAATCACGACTGTCCATACCGTCACCGGAACCTCGTTCCTCAAGCTTTTTAATCTTTTTATTAGGCGAAGCCATGCTTTTTTCGGCAACAATCTCGAGAGAAGGCTCTCTCACCGCGCGCGGCTATCCACCGTCCTACACTCGCTGTTTACCACCGAGATTTACTCTCTCGCGTGTGTATGTATATATCAATGACCGCGTGTGTGTTCGTCCGCGCGCTCCTCTGTATATATGTGTTTATACCTATCTCGATACGCGCCACTTAGCGCCTCTGTTAATTCGTTTCACTCGTCACTTGTTCTTTCTCGCGATATCTCAGTCAACACAGCCACTTCAACACGTAAATACGAGTTAAACAAACGGAATTCCCGATATGCGTTTGCTTGATCTTCACCTTGCAATTTCGGTGTTAATGCCGCCCGAACCTCGAAACACCGCACGCCGCGATCTAACTTCTCGTCGCCGCTAACGCGCTAAGAATTCCTAACATGCGCCTTCAAACAGCCGGCTCGTGTCGCCCTCTACTAATCAACCTCGCGCACTAACCGCTTATTCGCTATCAATTCGTTTATTACATTAAAACGATCGACTGATTACACAATTGACTAACAAAATGCTATCAATGATGCTCGAAAACGAGATAATGAGAATATTTCTTGTCAACACTCTGCTTCAATAATAGAAATCTATTTATACGGCGATTGTTCACTTTGGAAACTCGCCAAAATACTTTTATAATTGCGTCAATTGACAACGAACTGCCCGAGCATTTATCAACTCGAAATCATTACAGATTTGTGATTTTCAATTTATTTCGCTAAATCTTGCTCGAAAATGATATTTTTCAAGCTTCAGAACGTCCCTGAGGAATATGATTGCGACTCAACGTCTCTGCTATTTATCAGAATTATCGTGGTTTGGAAACTTGCCTTGATGCCTTTGGCTAATCTTCTGGACCCGAAGTTTTGGTTCGGCACTGCATTTATTTCTTTGGACGATAAAATCTCCCAACGAAATAATTGTCATGACTTGGGAAAACCTTCCACCGTTTAAAAATTTGTCAACGCAATAAAATAGCGTTCGATAAAATCGTAAATCGCCGGTGGACGGTGCCAGCAACGTCTCCTCGCGGCGTGTTCGGTAACTTGCTCATTGCCCTGAGGCAACCTTATATTCTCCGGCAATTACATATTAGTTTGCAATTGTCATATTTATAAGAATTACGTACAAAATGTTACGATCCGTAATAAGATTATTAAATGTTCCGCTCACTCAACCAACGCAAAAAAACGTGTTGCCATTGAAATCGGATCAACTGGCAAGCTTAACACTCGCATTCAAGAATCTACACACAACCTCAAAATTACGAAAAACCGATGATCGTAAAATAATGATAGCTTCGATGCCAAAAATTGACGAGGGTACCGAGGGTGAAAAACACATTGACATCGATACCTTAAACGTCAAGTAAATACCATTTTTCTATTACTATTTTCAATATTTCCAATACCAACTACGTTGACTCTGCCAAATATTTACGAACCTGGCAATGTTTCTTGAACATTTCGTGTTGTTCGACGACCGAGTAACAAAAATGATTTCGATTCCCTCGTTTTTAATAAATCTATCGTCTGATCAGTCGTAATCGAACGAAATAGCGAAAACAAAAAGAGTTTCATCTCGTTCTGAATATGATACTGAAGTTTGCATCGTTGGAACACAACGCAAAGTTATTTTTTATTCATTATTTCGATAATTAAGGCACTCGTTCCAATTTATCTAGTGAATTCAGTTTCCAAATGGCAAAAAAGACTGTCTCATTATCGTTGATAAATACTATATAAAAATTTTGTGCTCTACCATAAAAAAACTCAGTTTTCATTGCATTTCAACGGTGAGAACTTCAACATCGTTTCCAACTTTGCGAACTTGGACGTAGCTGAGAACCGAACAAATTGCTTGGATGAAAAGCGCTTTATTTGTCTTTCACAGAGGCAATTTGTTTCCCGATGAAGACACGCCTAACCGGCTGTTCAACGGGATTCCGTTCAAGGAAATCCCCATTGTTCATATTAGAGTTTCGCACAACAATACCATCGTCACTTTGACCGACTACAAAGGTAAATGGAGACTTTAACAAAGTGGTAAAATGCTTGGCGATCAAAAGTGGAGGATTTCTAAAGTTTAGCGATAATATTCAGCCAAACATTTAATCTGAGTTTCGATTGAAAATTCAGAATTGAGAAAAAGAGAATGATGTGTTTATCAGAAATTATTTTTCTACTGGAACCTTCGGTCGGATTCACGATCTAATTTCTTTCATGAATAAATTCTATAAAGTTTCTGAAAGTAATTTGAGTCGCGAAAGAAACCCCTTCACTCATTTTGTATATTCCATTGCTGAGGGAACAATTTTCCAGTTGAGTTTCATTTATTTTCGTTATAGGAAAGTTGAAAACGCTACACTCGTGCGGCGCAGAAGGTTTTAAGAATGCAAGGAAAGGGACAAACATTGCGGCACAAGCGACTGCCATTACCATAAGCAGCGTACGTATTTACTGAAATTGAAAACATTCAGGAACAAGTTAATTTTTAAACAAAAGTTCGTTATTTTTCCATCCACGTTTCGGACGTTATGTTTGAGAAATTCTAGAATTCTCAATTGGCTCAAAACTCTCTTGAAACTTAGTTGCATCCAAAAATTTTGTTGCCTCGATCACGGTCGTTGAAAATGCAACTGATAAATTCATTTTGTTACAGAGAGTGCTGGAGCAAGGATATAAAACGGTGAGAGTGAGGGTACGTGGTCTCGGGCCCGGCAGAATGGTGAGTCATACTTGGAGTCTGAAAAATTAGCAAACTTTTGTCACCTGAATGCAGAATTCCGAAAATTCGCGACACGAACAAATTTCTATGATTATTCGAAAAACTCGATAAATCTTTAGTGCAATACTTCTGTGTGGGTTCGAACGAAAACGAATCATTAAGGCGAATCAGTTGCTAGTGAGCAAAGTTCAATACAAATATCAAATTAGTCGACGACCTGGATCCGTCTCACTGCCATTTTCGACGAATCCACGACGTCGACACTCATTGATTTTGATTCGGAAACAACAGAAAATCTTTTATAATAAGTTTCCGGGACAATCATCGCTGGTAATATTTTTCTTCATTAATCAGACATTTCGTATTACCGTTTCCTCGTTCGTATATTTGTTCGTTCTATCAAATTTCGCCATTTTCTTTTTCGCTTGAAACTCGCAACATAATCTGATCTGGTAAATTGATTTTTTCATCAGTGCAGCGTTCCATCGTTCGAACTTTTGGATGAATCAGAAAATCAGAATTTCGAAATACTTTTCAGGAATCAAATCCTTGGACCGCTGTCCATAAGGACGTTAGAATTTTCGCTAGAATTTCATTCAGGTGTCTAATTGTTAGCTCTCCGCGGATCATATGATTTTTTATGGCGCCCAGGATCATATGGGTCCTTTTGGTCCTGCAGAGAAAAAAATGTGAAAAAATTCTGGAATACTCTCCATTGATTCTACTTTAAGATTTCGTAATTGTTCTAGTCGCTGCACTTGTTTTATTTTTAAATAAAACGTTGAAAAAAAAAAAGATTTTCAAGAAAAAGTTGTCGCTTGGGTCGAAAAGGCCCACATTATCTGCGGAGGGTTTTAGAGAAGAAAAAATATTCTTTTAACAACATTTTGTTATTTTCAGTCTGCAATCAAGGGTTTGCAGATGGGGGGACTGAACATAGTGTCTATAACAGACGGCACGAGAGTAACATGGAATCCACTGAGACCCCGAAAGGCAAGGAGGTTGTAAATAGAAAATAAAATTAAAAAATGTCGATAAACGTGTAAAAAAATGAACAAAAATAAATGGGAAATTGTTTAACCATTAAATTTCTATTAGAAAACTTCTTGGTATCATGAAAATTAATTTCGAACGATCGAGTAGGGATGGAAATGACTCTGGGTTTGTAGCGAAAATAAAAATCGGCGCTGGATTGATATTTTTTCGCAAAATATTGAGCCCCAATTGGCCATACTCTAGGCAGTTTACCAGAAAGCTTATTTTTGTTTGAAAATTCAAGTTATGAGCGTCGTGCCAAGTTATTTTTGTCTATGAATCGTTGACGTGATTATCTGATAACGCCGCGTCGGCCATTGAATCGTCGTGATTGCAATTTCTATATTTTTTACGTTGTATATCCAAGCTCGTGATTGTATCGTGAATATTTAGTCGTTCAGTTAACTCGAGAGGCTTTTTCCGTGATTTTTTATCGAAAAACTGATTTATTGGATTATAATTTTCCGTACAGGGATAAAAGCGTGACTATCGATTTTCCAACGTTAATTAAAAGCAGTTTCTATCGCGGTCGGGCTATTGTTGCTCCAGATTAACCATAAATAATAGAAAATATGTTGCCCGTATAAATATGCGTGCTTACTCGCATGGGACTCGAAGACGAATGACGTGAAACTTTAACGTGTCGCTTGGGGCTATAATACGCTCTCTGCCCAATCATCGTTACCAGCTTCTGTATCGAATTAGGCAGGTTAGTGAACATAGCACGAATGTAGGTCATTGGAAACTACACGACGAATGCTTTTCTGCATTTCGGAAATTCTTTCAACTTTAACAAAATTCTTGTCATCCCATCTAACCTTTTTGACAATGAATTGATTTTTTTCTATCAAAGTCACGAATTCAGAGACTTTTTTTCATTCGAGTACCTTTTTTTTTGTCATTATTAAAAGTCGACGAGAAAAGAAAAGTGCTGCTCGTTTGTGACAAATATTCTGGCAATTAAATTATTGAAGAAATTTTTCAAGTTTAAAAATTCTTTTATTTTATCAACAATAATTTATTGTTTTTATAAATCCCACGAATTCAGAAACTTTTGTCACCAAAGGGCAATAACTTTTGTTGATTCGAACGAAATTTTATTTTTCATTATTGACAATCGACGAGAAAAGATAGAATTTTGACTAATTATGCGGACAATTACCTGCAGAAAGTGTGTGATTGGTCGTGACGAATATTCTGGCAATTAAATTATTCTTTGGAGGTTTCGTGTTCTGAACTAGAAGTACAGTCCAGTGTTGTGGTTATTGCAGTAATTTATCAATTTTCAATTAACGAGGATACATTTAATTCATTTAATTTTTAATATTCAGAGTCAACACAAGTTTATTATGATGATACTTATCGATGCATAAACGTGTAGGCAATACAATCAGAAATAATTTGCATCCAATTTCCGCATGAAATATTTTTCAATAATTGTCGCAATGTTTCTCTTCATTAGTCCGACGTGACAAATAGTGGATTATTTGATGAATTCGGCAATGATTCGGGCTCCATGTTACAAAATTTATTTTTCACTGAATAACTTTGAACAATTATTTATTCAAATCCATTCTCGTTTGCTTTTGTATGTACATTTTAGTGTCGGTTTTAAATTACATTCGTTATAATACTTTTTGGTAAAATTTTCTCCTTATTTATAAAAAAAAAAAAAAACTCTTACTCTACGAACAACAATTAAACTTGACTAGATCGAGATTCGTACGTTTCGCTGGAGACTCCATGACTTTCCATCAGTTCTGAAGTCTCGTTGAAATTTTTCCCATTTTTTTTATTTACAAAAAGAAAAAGAAATTTCCAAATTTGTCGCAATTAGTTTCTTTCGTTGACTTTTTCATTGAACTATCTATTGTGTGGGCTAACGATTTTTGACGAGGAATTTAGTCGATTTCCAGCAGTGAAACGTACAATCAAATCGAGGTTTTCTGGTTCTCGCAACAGTCGAAATTTTGGGCGGCGCAATCCAAAATTCAATATAGATTCTAATCCGTTTGGAACAATGGAAAGGACTCTCAACGTTTGGCGAGTGTTTGTTGCGTGATCCAGGGAATATATTCCGAGATCCTTGTGTATATGCCCGGAAGACGTGGTCTTGCGCAACCGACACCCGACGACACTACACCAACGACCATTGTACCGTCGCCCACTACAGTGCTTCCGACCATCAAAGGTCCACCACTGTCCGCCTGTGAAACCGACATTCACACAAGTTGAATATCCGTTTTAATTTCTTTTTATTTCTCGATAAATTTGAACAAATACTTGACACGAAATGGCAAGACGAATTCTCGAATATTTTTATAGGGAGTTGTGCAAAATGAATGTCTTTTTATTAATTAGGAGACACTTTCATTGATGTCGAAGTTGCTAATTGGTTCTTTGGACTGGTCAAACATTTGGAACAGGGAATTGGCTCGAATTCATGGAAATTAACCCGCGGATAAAAAGTTATTTACGTAGAAATTAAAATTTTTTTTTTCGGAATGTCATTAAAAAAAAAACCATTAGAATTTGTGCGAGAAATTAACGAAGGCATTTAGGACGAAGGTTGACATTCGTTCGTGAACTGCATGACGTACATTCACCGAGAACACGGGGTTAGGAGATTGCACTTCACAAACGGAAATGAAGAGGAAATAACGAAGAAAAAAGTATGAAATGAAATTAGTGCACTTACCCAGCACGTGTCGTGTCCCCCTGACTCGTGCCCTGCGCACATCTGATGCCTACCAACCCTCGTCTTTTTACCCTGGCTCTCATACCACTCTCTGCAAATATCGTTCTCGACAACTCGTACATCCACTTTTTGTAAAATATCTGCTCGTTTGTCTACGTTGCAAAACAGAAAAAAAATCAATCGTTCAAAATTTTGCTTAAAACTCGCAACAATTTTTTATTTATTGATATTTTCGTTCGTTGCGTTTCGTCCATAGTTGCTCGTTAAAAAGCTTCGGAAGAATTTTCAACCTGTCATTCGACTAGAGTCGAAACTACAACTTTCATTAAATTCGATTTTTCATTCACTTACTACGAGACCTGTCTTCGCCAAGCCATCCCCATCCTGCGGCGATTGCATTACTACCCACGAAACCGGTGTAACCGGGTTCACCATTGGCACTTGGCAAACAAGCAGGTTGAACGCTATCCGTCCATGATATTGGCCCGGCCAATTCTAAAATAGCAATGTCATCAACGTATTGTCCGCACTTGTGTCCCGGATGTACGTTGACGCTCAGGACACCCTCGACGATTGAGGCTGGCGTCTCGGGTCCTTTCAGATTGTGTTCGCCGAGAGTAACTCGAAGTTGACGGGCTGGTATCGATGTCGTGCCACTTGAAAGTCGAGAGGACCAAGAAAATAAAAAATGTATCATTTTATCGAGGACTCTTGGGACTAAAAGGATATGAGAATGACGTTATTGATTTCCTTCGTCAATGCACCACTTTACGTTAGCGTTGACGCGTCGGTTTCTAATCGATTTTATCGACTTTTTAAGAGCATCATTGAGGCGATTTTTCCATCGATTCATCGACATTCCCAAAGCATGACGTTCAATTATTCGCAGCAAAATTTCCTGGGAATTTTCGATCGCAATTTCCGCTGACAAGAAAACTGTTTTCCTCGCAAAAGTTGCTTAATTACTAAAGCAATAACGCTGTGTGAAGAGTGTTTGGAGAACGGAATAATCCTTGCGAGCGTTTTTTTTTCTCTGTACGATGCTTAGTGAACGAGAGTCCTTTCAGGAGGATAATCTTGCTGAAGACCAAAGTTGGCAATATGGGATGGCAGCATATCTCTCCGTATCTTTACAGTTGCCAGTAAAATCCTTTTTTAATTAACTCACAGTGCGTTTTTACTATCGCCAACAGCCATTATTGCTCAACGGTTAACGGAGTTCATTGTGTTCCTTTTTCCCAAGGGATTTTCAAGCATTTTATATTTTCAGTTCTATTAAAAAAACAAAAAGTGACTTAATTTGATGGAAATCATTGAATCCTGACCTTGCGTGGCGTATAGCAACGACCGATAAGCTTCCCCGTCATGAAACAAACGAGTAAAGATATTTTTGAAAACTACGTTTTCCATAAATTATGGGAAAAAGTTGAAACTGCTGGAGGATGGAATTTAATCGACGGATGAAGGAAAAAAAAGAACAAGCTAAAAGCGGAGATAATAATGGACGGGCGAAAATCCGGAAAAAGCTTGCACGGTGATGACAAAGAGATGTGAAATTTTGCATGGTGTACGTATCTCCCCATATGTGTGTTGTCCATCCGTGTGTAGCCGGCTTGTTCGAACTTGGTTGCGACGCGTTTTGCCCAGTTGCTGCTAGCAATTACCGAGTTGTTTCGTAACGTGGAGAGCGTGCACGCAATCACGGTTTACGGGACGGCCGAACTAGCAAACGAGGTAGTGGCCAGACGGAGAGATAGCAGGGGAAGAGAAAGACCGAGAGAGAGAGAGAGAGAGAGAGAGAGGAGAAATGGCCGTTGAAACGTCGCCCCTTCCGCTGGCTCAACCCAGCGGGTTGCTTGCGCGTTTTGCCGCACCGCTCTGTGGCTTGAAGTAAACAAGCGACGATGAGAAATAGCAAGGACCAAAGAGAACGAAGCTTTGCTACGCGTTGCAGTGCCCTGTACCGTTTAATCGGACGACTTTCATCCCACTCTACCGTACTGTCGCACAGAGTGCTTTACGAAAACCGATTGCAGATGTGTGTACACATAATACACCCCTATGTGTCCATGTGTATTCTCAAATGTGTACGATGAATGTTTGATATATGAGCTATGCTGAACTGAACGCTCGCGATTAAACTCGTACATCTCCTCGATGAGTCCCGTGGCTTAACACTAAAACTGATGACAACCAGTGTAACGAACAGTCCAAATCACCTGGCCAGACTTGCTTTCCCAATGTTCAGAAAGTATTTCCATTGACCAACCTTTTCTCCCATTACTTGCACCATTTTCACCCTTGATTCCAGGGTTTCATGCCTCAATACAATTACTCACGAAAGCTGTGGTCATCACAATTGAGAACTGTTCCAACAACCCTTTCAACTTGAATTCACATGACCTTTCATCCTCCAATTTCAACATTTACTTATTCGGCCTGAGGTTCACACGAGAAAGATCGTGAGAACATTTAAATTTCAAGTTCCTCACGTTCTCGCAAATTTTCACTTGCAATGAAAACCCGAAGAGCTTCTAATAGCCTGGGAAATATATTACGATAAAAAATACTTGTTATTTTTATTTGCTCTTGGACTGAATTGAATAAAAATTTCGAGAAATGCGTCTTGTCCCTTCGTCTCGATGATTTTTGGAGAAGAAAATTCTATAAATATTGTTATCCTCCCAATGTGGGGATCTGGGGACTCGAAACTCTACGCTGTTCACTGATGAGTGATCGATGTTTAATGAAATCAGCGAAAATCGATTATTCACATAATTATTTTATGCATTTTATACATTTTTGCATGGGCAGATGCGAAAATAAATATACAAGCATTTATATAGCATATAACCATGGAATGTAATTTTTCCTCTTCCATGTCGTGGTTACGCCGTTCGATAGTAATGAACGTAACTCATTAATCTCATTATCGTTGATGAAATTATCACGAAAACTGGCAAGTGCAGGCGTTGTTTTCTGATAACGTAAATGACGACGACGTGAAACACGAGATCCTAAAAGTTGCTCAAGCCTCTGTCCCGGGCCGGATTATGCAACGAGGAAAATTTAAAGTGAAATGGTTGCGCTTCGTAATCACTTTTCAATATTTTTTATATATTTTAACGTCTGCACGAACATGCCTTTAATTAATTATCTCGTTTCTGATCATATGGACGAGCTTGACGCTTTTGCCGACGAGCTTAAAAAAAAAAAATATATATTTTTTTCGTTTACGCACGCTTGATTGGCATTTTTGCAGAAAAGGTGATCAAGGAACTCGTTAAAATCTTGAAAAATCAATCGACTCTTTAAGGTCGTGAACCCTGCGTTTAAGTTCTAAAAGCTCCGACGATGATGTTGGTGTGTTTTCTTGTCGAACGATAAAAAACATATTAAGCCAAAAAAAAAAGAAAATACTTTAACGAGACTTTTCGCTTCTACGTCGAAAAAACTGGCACAATTGAAAAAAAATCCTAACAAATTGATACGAAGCCGTGATTATCCGTAAACGTTAATCGATTCGGAGCCGCGGGACTTTGATCTGAGTTGGCATTCGCAGATTAGAATTCAGGAGTTTTGATTGACATTAATTTATGGTAAATATGAAAAACATTGGAATCGGTTGTGATACTTACGAGCAGAGGCAATGAGCAGCAGTGAGAATGAATCTAGAATTGATGATAGTGCCACCGCAAAAGTGTCCGCCCATTCTCGTGATGCTCACCAGCCAGGGAAACTCGCGCGGTGCGGCATCATGGCCGCCAACTACACGGGCGAATCGTGAATTGATCGAAGCCTTGCCGCACGGTACGTTGGCAACTTGATAAACAAAAAACGCATACAAAAGTTGGAATTACATTGAAGCACTCGAGGCCGTTTTAATCCGAATTTGTCCGGGCATTGCCGAACGAAGAAACTAATGTTCGACGTAGGGTTGCAGCAAAGCGTCTGACGTTCTATTCCCCTTAACGCTCCACCCCCTTGGACCATCAATTTCTATTACCCCGCCATATCTCCCATTGTGTATTACCCAAATGCCGGAAGACGTAGCATGGCATAAATTTCTAATGTTGCATAGTGTATCGTTGTATCCAACTATACTTACTCGTAGTAATCTTTCAGAGCTACTGAAACACTCGCACAGTGTTATTTCATCTCTGGAATATTTTGTAGTCTCTCTTTCCTCTATTTAAGGACGTTGTATGCAAAATTTTCTATCGATAGAATTCCTTTAAATTTGCACCACACAAAAAGAGTGATATCTAATAGCTCGCGCAATTTTAAGGTATTCCTTTCACGAACCCAGCTACTCCGCAATTAAAAGTAAAAGTGCATCCAATCATATTGCAACTATTTCGAGCCACGTTATCGAACATTTAACGAAGAACTATAACTTTTAAAAACGTAAAATTTAAAAAATATCACAAGGGTTATGATTGGCAACACAAATTGGCGAATCGGCTGCGTAGAAGTTGAGATATTTATTTATAAAAATCACAATTTTCAGTAGTTTCTCATAAGAGCGTGTGTTAAAAGTTTCAATTTTCAACATTAAATATTCCGATTTCTAAATGGTGAAGCCTCTTAAAACTTTGCATACACTTTTATGTAACATCGAAGAAGCTTTGTTGAGTTTTTCAAAAAAATCGGTCGTAAAATTTTTTTCCAAATTTTGTTTATTATGCAACAGATACGGATTACCTCGGACAATCTTGGATTTAGAGCACGTTGTTCTTAAGCCAATTTGTAACAACTATTTCTAATGAACTTGGGCACGCAAACCATTTTTTATGTAAGAAAAACTGAAAACAAAAATTTAGATTTCACCGTCGCCATACAACGTTCTTAACGTTTTATCAAACTACCCTTTTTTGCTCTATGGTTTCTACAACGTGCACATACTCGCTTAACTCTTATCAAGAAGACACGACGACTGTGTAGTGAGGCTGGGCTACACGAGATAACTGGAGATAAAACTAAAATGCGAGTAGGTCGGTAACAAGGAGAAGCAGAAGCCACGAATACGTGGGTGTACGTATAGATATCTAAAGGACTTTTGTTGTAAGAGAATGTATAAGGTGGGAGACAAGAAAAGGTTCGAAGTATACAAGGATGACGACAGCAGGGAGAATTCCAGGATCTTGGAGGGTTCGACCGAGGAATCCCAATAAGCCAATTCCTTGTAATGACGAAACTTTTGATTGGATGAGTTGTGAACTCGAAAAAGATGCGGATGAGCCTGTAGGCTGTTTTATTTCCAAGCTCGCCTGGCTACGAACAGGAAAAAGGGACACTGGGACATTACAACGCGGCAATACGAACAATACAGACACACAAACACTCGAACCTCCTCGCACCCTAGTCAATTTTATTTTCGGCTTCGGTACCACCTTATTGGCTCTTTTCTCACGGACAAATGCATGCCGACGCTATTCGATTTACGGGTGGAGCTCTCTCTACTGTCCCCTTTCGTATAATACATACTTTTTCATCGAATTTTCGATCGACGCCACTTCCAAAGTTCTGCAGTCTCGAAGCTTCAGTAAGATTCTGCTTATTCTGTGATTCCCTCTCGAGGTATTTAGTCCATCAGAATAAAGAACGTTATACCGAAAAACGTCACTACCACTGAATTCGTTTTGTGTTTAAACATTTTTTTTTTTTTTTTTAATATCCCGAGCCCGAGGTGGTGTTCGAAGGAAGAAAAACTCTGAAGAATAGGAAGGTTAGCGGAATAGCGTTGTCTATACGGACGAGGGTTAATTTCGATACACTCAGCTCATCCATTGTCGCACATAAGATCGATTCGCGAGAGAAATAGCTCGAGGCGATATTCGTACTTTTGAAAATGGTTTGCACAGTAGATCGCGGTATTTTTTAACACGAAGCGTTAGAAGCGTCATATTGAACGCCACAGGACTGTCTGTTGCCAATGGGGTTAACCGGATTTCCGTGAAAAAAGAAAAGCTCCGACTCTCTGGCTACGCCGATGGGTATATATTCTTCACGTGCAATTCAATGCTCATCCGGGCCGTGAAAATGGATCTGGCGGCATTCTGTCAACACAATCCCCGCAATCTAAAGGCAAGAGGAGAAGAGCAGGGAACGCGGCAAGGGACGGCAGCGGGTTGTACGAGAATGGCAATAGAACTACTATAATATCAGTCTTCTCTCTTGCCCACCGTACAACTCGTTTTATCTCTTTCTCTCTTTCCCTATAACTCTCCCTTCCTCTCCCTCCCTCTCTCTCTCTCTCTCTCTCTCCTCTCGTTTTACGCGTGGTGACTGATTAATTGGACCGGTGCGCTTCGTCTCTCCTCCTTCGCGAGGTTCAACCATAGAATTTCAAGTCGCCTCTATATATTCGGAAACGCGTAATAGATATGTCAAAAGCAGGGTCTGTACATGGTCATGATGATATGCTGATGCTTTGGCCCGCACGCCATACAGCAAAACCAGCCCCGCTTCACCCTTCTCTTCCTTCTGCCCCTAGTTGTCATCGGGATTTTTGCAATCCTCCCTGCCGAAAACCTTTCACACTCACGATTCAATATCTACCAGCTGATATAATATAATACCGTAGTCTCATATAGTCATCGGACCGTATATGCACGGACTCGTAAAATATCGCCCTGTCCATACACTCGTCAGCCAATATACAGAGGACGCTTCACACAATCTCCGGAAAAGTTTGAAGAGGGGATGATCCCCAAAGCGATTCAACTATTTTTCAACCCCAAAAGAGTAAATGGCAAATAACTCTATTAGTCTGTCCTTTTTTCAAAATAAACCTTCTCTGCAGCCTCGCTTCATATATAAAGCGAAAAAAACCATAAAGTTTAGTCTCTCGAAATCATTCCTCGTTACATAAAATATCCTGTACACCATGATATATACGTCATAATATAACAGAGTCTGTCTGCATCCTCCCAAAAACTGGCCAACCTCTCGCCCTCTCCCTGCCATTCTTTTGTTTTATATCAAAAGGTATATAATGCACAGTTTCCAGGGGTGGATTAATCGCTGCAATGGAAAAATTTTCCATTGAATAGAATCGCGGTATATATGGGACTCGTAGATAGTGGGATCGTCAGGGCTTTCCCATCGTTAAAGTTATCGTTATTTATTGTATCAACTCCTCTATCAATTGTTTTTTTTTTTTTGCTGGCATTACATTTTTTCCACTATCTTTTCAATTTTTTATTGCAATGAAAAATACGAGCGTGGCTTGTGTTTTATCAGAGCAACAAAATTGCATTGCTCTTGCATAATATTCGACGGTCTGCCTCGCGTGAATATTCAAACAGGCTCATGGCGCATAATTAATCATACTCGAGGACAAATTATCAATACTTCTTTTTCATTACAATACACGATTTTTCCCTCTTGTTAAAGTATCGCAACTGCGTACGGACTGTTGGCAATCGTTAATAAAAGCGAAAATTTTCTACTGAACTCTTTATTGTTCTCTATATCCGTTAATACGTATTTTCATACCAATTTTCACACAACGAATAAAATCTCGTTTGCACGTGTTAAATTTAAACGCTTACCAAGCGAATGTATAAATTATGCAACACGATTTTCACGTGGGATAAAGTTTCACGTGGGTTGTATTTCGTTTTTAAATCCGAAGACGAGAGCTTTTCCTATCGAGTAAGGGGGCTCGGGGTGAAACTGGCTCCAGCTTTGTTCACGAGAGCTTTTGCATATACACAACGTTCATACATGCATACAAACAAATATATAGATAGCATTTATATATATGTGTATTTTATTGAGAATATATATTGGCGAAGCATTTACGATGAATGTATTTATCGGGGGTCGAGCTCAGCCTCGCGTATACCGCCTATAGACTTTGCCGGCTGTTCGGTCCGAATGTTGGAATAAAACAAAATTATGGGAACTCTCGCTCTCCTCTCACTCTCACCCTCTCCCTGTAGGGGTGGTTTGGGGTTAGTTTGAATTGTAAATTCGGTGGCGTGCTAACGCGGTCGATTGCGATGGCACGAGTTAGCGAAAAAGCATTGCATTCCCTCTCCCAACAGCTTCCCCGCGCAGCATCCCTTCCTCATCATCCCCTAAACTCTCTTATCTTCACACACATACATATATACGTGCTACAAACGAATGGATATTCACTCGAAAATTCAGCAGTCGTAGCAAACTATTGACCGACCTCCGATCAGGTTATCCGCGACTCTGCGGTTTAGTTGACTCTATAATTCGTCACAAAGAAAAATGCAACAAGACTCAATGCTATACCCAACTTATTGCTACCCGAAGCACATAAAGTCACGAGCCAAATGCACAATTCTATGCCGAGCCTCAAATCACATTTTTCAACCTTGTAGCTATTATTGTAATGAACATTCATACCATGCAGTTCAATTACGAAAAGTACATTTCAACTCGACATATTGCAAAGCTAAAGAAATTTTCCATCGAGTCTGTTAAAGTCCAATGGAAATCGTTCCACATGAATAATTGTAATTGCTCCACCATTCATAAAATATATTCGAAATGAATCCATTCGATTACATCGCGATTCAGTGATTCATATTGAAATTAATATTTCGTGAAATTTCATTATTTTCTTAACTGTTCGCTGTAACGCGAGGATCGTTTGCTACAAAAGCGACAAGAAAAATATTGTTTCTCGATAGTTTGCTATTTATCAACGGTATAAACTGCGGCTTATCGATGTTATTGTCGATATTTGTTAATTAACGAATGATATTTTAGTCGATATTAATTTACGCCAGTTGTTGTCGAATATCGGAATTTAACCGGAAATATATTTATGGTTTTATGAATTTACGTGGGATCGGGGAAAAAAAAAAATCTCTTACTGGTTGAATTTTCGTCGTCAGAAAGGCTTTACCACAGTTACCACGGACACAGCTTCCTGCCGGTGTGGACCCACCAAACGGAAGTGGGAAACGTTTCGTGATTCGCGAATAAAAAGGAGAAAAAAATGGTGAAAGAAAAATGCCAAGCTATCCGGCTAACGGCTAACACTAAATTTCGTTTAATAACTTCCGGTCTCTGTCTGCGTTAGCGAGACTTAGCCTCGTTCACGTCCCGATCCTCGGGTAGTTTCTCTCTTTCTCTTTTTCTTCTTTCCTGCCTTCTCTTTCTCTTCCTCTATGTGCATACATGTATATCGAATCCATTGGGTATTTCATGTGGACATATATTGGACTATTCACCGGGAACCGCGTTAGTAAAACCGCGGGGATTCGTTGTTAAATGCTTTCCGAATTTTCAGCATTCTCGAGGATCTCTCTCGTCCGTAGGAGAACGTGACAATTTCCGGTCTGTTCTTCAGTCGGTAGAATCGTTTTGAAACTTCGTATAATCGTTTCAATTTAGAATAAACTACCCCATCGTTGTTCACGATTATGCTTAATTTTCTTACGATCACACAAATCTTGTTGTTTACCTCAAAAGTTATCCTTAGAGAGAATATTTAATGTTCGAATGAATTTGCATTTTTCCAAAAATTTATTTGTGCCAGGAAACTGTCGAGTTTGCGATTTTGGCCGACGCAAAACTTTCCATGGTTTCCAGCTCGCCAATTGAGTATCGTTTTCAAAAATTAACTTTAAAAATTACGATCTGATGAGTAGAAAAATGTATTAAGAACTTTAATAGATCTACTCACGATTGATGGAGGCATGAACGATACTTGGCAAAACGCCAAGTAGAAAAAGTCCAATCGACGAATCAATGAAAAAGCCACGCCTCGCCATGTCGTTTTCCCGGCTAAGGTGAGCAGTGCTCGATGGGCAATGAAAAAATGTCGCAGCTTCCCATCGACGATGGCTTCTTTATACGTCCGGGACTCGTAGCGAGTTCATCGTCGCGCGCTTCACGATTGTGTCTGTCACGGTTATCTCCCACCATTAGCCCAAAGTTTGACCGTGAAAACCTCGTCCCGCCGATTTTACGATCCCACAAATCCCCGGGTACACATCGGTAGCTCAGGTTTATTCCATTGACTCTTAATGATTTATGCTTCGCATTGAAACGCGTAGGATTTTACGATTTAGCTACAACATATGGAATAATCAGATTGAAAAAAAGTTGCACCCATCGCGATCGAATAAAAATTGACGAGGTTTACGCGCTCGGCATTCAACAACAGCAGCAATTTCTTCATCAAATATAGTTGCAACATTAAACCCTTGAATCCCCCATTTCATGTTTTCGGAAGTAGACCCTTCGGTGGGGCAACTAAAAATCACGATTCAATAAATTGATCGCAGGCCGTGTCGTTAAATTAACAAGTTTTAATTTGTCGATGGCGATTTATCTCGAGGCTTTGCGTACGTGTGCATAACTATATGAAATGTTGGGGACCGGTGTATTGAATCTGTAGCAACATGCACACCATACGCGTAGATCGCGTGTCAACGAAATCGTAGCTGAATTTTTGCCGTACTGTCTAAAATACTGAGAAATTTTGCCTCGGGTATTGTTAGAGTCAGGGTCGACGTGCCAATGTACGAATTCGAGGTGGCGAGGTCGATGACGTATCATAGACAGTAGTAATGATCTATGTGAACCGTGCAGGTATTTTTAAACTTTACGTCATCGAATGAATTAGCTTGAATGCTACTAACTTCCCAATTATTTTTGCACATGTAATAAAAAATAATTCAAACTCAAAATATAGCGCAAAAATTATCATTGCAATAAAATCATCATTTTCCGGCATTCCTTTCAATGAAATGTCGGGCAAGGTCGAATTCACGAGTCGCGAGACTACAGCGGGCTACGGGGAGGGCAATAACTTTTGAGTCGCCTTGAAAAATGACAATGTCTAGTGTCTTTGCGCCAGAAACAACGAGGGCGATAGCAAAATGATAACGACGCAATAAGAAATCTGTGAGTCACCTCAAAAGTAAGATTTCAGTTTCAAAAATTGCGCCAAAGTTTTTTGTTTGTCCGTTTTTCACAAAATCCTTAATAGTGTTTCGCTCTTCAGATTATTTTCATGAATCCTTTTTCCATCAAGGTCCCTGTGCTTGACAAATCATATTTCTGTTTATAACTCAAATATTTATTTCTTCTATAATAAGCGGCAATTAATAAAATACAAAATTGCAACAAAAATTTCGCATTAATTTTGGTTCTTTTAGAAAATTAGGAGAGAAACGATATGCAAGAAAAATGAGGGTTGAATTATGAAAACAAAGGACATTACGTCTTTTTAAAAAGTTTATACATTTTTTATAACTCATGTGTCGAGGGTTAAAAGTCACGGACCCCGTGAAATACAGTCTGAAATGTTCCATCTCCATATATCCACTTCCGTGTTTCCACTTGTCGATTCTGGGTCATGCGGGCGCGTTTTTTTTTTATCGTTCAATGTCCACGGTCAGTCAGAACCAGGTGGATTGGAAAAATTGGATTGACCCGAGGTCATATCGAAGTTAGGATGCAGGCTATGATGACCGATCGAACGATATCCGATAAAAATGGGTTCGCGATCGATTTATCATAGTGACAAAATCGTTCTCGACAATCCCCAGTTCCCGACTAACTGAGCTATTCAAATCAGAACTCGAATATTTACCGATTGTTTAGCGTCAATTTTCGAATTTGCACTTCCGAGCGATTCTGTAAAGATTAGCGACGCGTCATCACATGAGAAAATTGAATGGAGCTTATGAGAATAATGAATGGCCTTAAAAACGTATGGAAAGTGCGTCAAGTTCGAAGGCGCGGAATGCCAAATGCTTACGTCAAGTTCACGCCAATCGCCTCGTATGAATATTAATAATAATACAATCGTTAAAAATCACGATTAGTCCTTGTATGCGGTGATTTAGATAAACATCACGCGTGTGTTACCGCAACTCGGTACAATATCGGCAACGAATGTAGAACGGGGTGGCGTTCATGACCGGCAATTCGTGTGAGTCTCTGGGTCACTCGGCAATCTCTTGTCTGTACCCTTCGATCTTTAGCACGGAACGAGGAAGGCCTCTCGGATAATACAACAGAACGTATCCATGCTTTTTTTTACACGCATGGATTGCATTTATAAAAAAATGCATGCCTTGCACTGAGGCAATAAAATGTTACTTAATAAATTTGCATCCCATTACCATGTCAAAAACGATCGATCCATTCAATGGGGCCACCGAGTGTTTTTTTTTTTTTTTTTCAATTTATTTGCTCAATTATTATTCATATTATTATTTCGATATTTAACTAGTTGCACTCATTCCTCGCATTTCATTCAAATTGATCCAAGAGTTTACAGTATGTCCTGACTTTATAAATATCGATATGTGCTTCTCCCATCGTACATGATATAATTGTATAAACTCAAACAAAACCAAGCTGGAATACGAGAGTAAGAGTGAGCCCAAGCGTTTATTGGTATACGTTGGAATCACGTATAGCACTGCTGAACTTGACCCACTCTCGTCATCACGTACTAGCTGTGTCTCTCGCGACACAACAAGTGTGTAATTGTTACATCAACTCATCTCTGCATTTCCAATATGTCTATACGATAGTTTTTTCTTTTTTTAATAATATTTTTTGACATTGAAATAAAAAGACGAATGTGACACTTTTTAACTTTGGAGTACAATTTTCATTGACATATTTTCCGACATATTGATATTGCTGGAGAATGGGAAAGTGAAGGAGGAAAATATTCGGAGTGTGTTTGTGTTTTCTGGAAATTCTGTTAATTTCATGTAGCTCATGATTATTTGGAAGAAACGTTGGTACGGTAACTACATGGGGTTTTATTACTTGTAAATAGATGATGTTGTGTTTTACGAGACCATAAATTCACCATGAAATGGCCTATATATCGATTATAACACCGTTTATCCCGAATATACTTGGAAATGTTTGAGCTTACCTTGTTAATGGCTTGAGCTAACACAACCTTGTGGTATCATTACAAATGATAACAGAGTTCCCGGCGCCTTGGCTGCCGCATTATCGTTATTTCACGAGATCCCCACTACTTTCCTTGTACGGTCTGGGCTCCTCGGGTCAGTGGTGCCAAGTTCAGGTTCCGCGATTTATCGTTTTGCACCTGCTTATCGGACACGAGAGGCCACAATAAAAAGTCCTTATTTCGCTTCGTTCGCATAATACGACTGGGAAACTTGCAACAGACCCGACCGTTTTTCCTCAATTAATTGAAACGTCTCGTTTATTACGATCGCTAGAAAAGTTCGAGTTCTCGTTATTTTTTTTTTTTTTTTTTATCTTTGTCGAAAATATATTTCGTTTCATAAAAACGAGAAAATTAAAAGGCGCAGTGATCACAAAGTCGACAGAGAGAATTCTGCTGTTTAAGGGTCGGTCAACTTGAATGTTATGTGGCTCTTGGGGATCGCAAGGGTCGAAAGCATTCAGCCTTGAAGTGTTCACTAACTCACCCTTCCTGATGGTGGACCAGGAGACCACTCGAACAATCATGGAAGCGTTGATGGTCGAGTTAATGTCGGACAAGTATTGTCCACTTGATTAGGTTTGCGGCAAGATCCAAGGCCTCTCCTCGTAATTCCGCACTGATTTCTCATGAAATTGCGTCAATGAGTTCAGGATCCACCAGATATATCGATACTGCGTGCAAGAACATTAAATCGCTTGCGAAGGGGATACGTCGAGTTGAACAATGGCTTTGTCTCCGTTCGATAATATGATTTTTTTCATCTCTCTCTCATCCATTATCGTTTAATACCAAAAAGCATAAGGATTCGTTTCTTTTTTTTTATTACGTTGCGCAATAAGTTAAAACAATGTATGCAGAATTTCGGAAAAATTTCGATCATGCTCCAATTTGGAGAATACCAATTTTAAAAAAAGGCTGACCTTCGAATTTTGTGAATGGTTACAATTTTGACTAAAAATTTGTTGTATAATCAACTGTATCCTCTGGAAAGTTTGGTTATGGTGCAGGAAAAATAAGGTTGCAGAGAAAATTGACTGCCCGTGTGAAGGAATCGATAGTGTAGCTAAACCTCTAATACGTGGATCGACGTAAAATTCAAAGCGAAATATAGTCACAAGACCTTGCATACGTTTACTCGTCTGGATTTAAAGTTAAACGAGCTTACGTCGTGTTCCATATTGATGGAGGGATTTAACTCTGGATTAAACGTCTTTCCATCTCCTTTCGTTATGTCCTACTGTAGTTCGCTTTATCCTTATCGTCTTAAGCTCTTCAGCATAGAGCGTACATATCGTTTCGGTTTGATCCACTAGTTCAGGCAAATTAGCACTGAAACTCCTGTTCTTCGGGTCGAATAAAAACCAGGCCACATTATACTTTCAATCCATGATATTCCTGAACTTTCCAAAGCTTCCGACACACTCGGCGAGACTTCTTTCATAAAACAGCACGCGTTGCCGGTTTCGTTACTCTGAAACGATTCGTTTGTTCTGTGTGTTTATCCCAAATTACAGATTTCAATAAATTGAGTCTCCTCATTAAATGTGGAACGCACGACACACTTTTGCTGCTTCCTATGATGCCCGTGAATTTTTTCCGAGAACGTTCCAAAAAATCGCGATTACATAAGCAAGAACTATGATTGTGAAAATGTGAAACAAGTAGAAATGAATTTCATAAAATGAGAATGTATGCATGGCCGTCTATAAATTCTTTTCGTTAGTGAACGATTTCCCGTGATTGAGGAGCTTTTCCATCGAGGAATCTTTGTCTCGAACAAATAAAAATAATAAAAAACGGGATGTCCAGGTTTTTAACTCTGCAGGATTCTTCGTTTCAGTTTGCACTAAGGGCTTACAGGGTAAGAAAAATATTGACTGTAGGAAAGTAACGATTCGCCACAACCCTTCGCATCCAGAGCGAGTCATCGAGACAGTATGTATATGGCAATCCAAATAAAATTGACTGCTTCTCTTTAAACTAATTTGATGCCGTACTTCCGGGGACTCTGCAAAAAAATCCTGTACTTCAAAGCTGAAGAGCTCCATTATAAACATATTTTTTATGCACAAGGAGGATAAATTTGATGCGGAAACAAAAGTACATTCAGTTCATTACGTATAAAATCCATTTCTATGAAAACATGAGTGCCCCTTTTAATTCTGAATATTTGCGGAACTTACGTATACATTGAGCATACGTTGGATTAACATTATTTATCATTGAACAAAAACTGATAAGATTCTTCGTTGAAATTCGTTAAATTGGATGTGGAAAATTTTTTCCAACGTTCCGGAAACTTCAAATGTATAAAATATCTGATGTTTCTAGCGAATGGTGAAAATTTTTGTTGAACATATTTTCAAATTAGTTTAGCAGCCCACAGCGAAAAGGAGAATATTTAGAAATTTTAAAGTTTACACCGAGATCGATTTGGCGTGGAATGTCTCATGTGCAGTAACGAGAGATGAGCGATATCCATCAAAGTCGTTGGAAAGAGTGCCTGATCCATTATCGTCGCCTTGCTCGCCGTTTCGTTGATATCGAAAAGCGAGAGAGTCCCCTGACGATCCATAATAACTACGGTATCAACCATAAATCCGTCAAACCACGCTCGACCAACCAAAGTTTTCCGCAGCGTCGAGAGCTCTCGCAGCCTGTGTGGCTCGAGTTTATGAAGAGTTACAGCAAGGGTGAAAAAGAAAGAGATAGAAAGGCAGAGGGTGGAAAGAAGAGACGGAGAGATAGAATGAGGAAGGGGATGGGGATACATGATAGAGGGATCGAAAAAGTGTCGTGAAATGAAGATAGTCGAGGTTCGCTTCCCCCGAGAATCACATCGATCGCATGTGCTTCATTCTGGATGGATGTTCGCTCTTCGATTAGTCAAAATAGACTGATTGGATATAATGTTTCCGGCGAGATTCTGCCAACGAAGCTCTTGTTACACGAATTCACATTATTTAACCACTAATACGAACTCAAATACGTTTTCACATTGATCATCACGTAAAATAATAATTTTTATCAATGGATCGCATATCAATCAAATGTGAAATGAAATTGCGTTCAGCATTCACCTCATTGGCATGTTATTTCGATCGTTAAAAACGTTGCTTCATTCGTATACCTGTCCGAAGTGACCGCGGTAATGTATTATGGATTTTCAACAGATAACGATAACGCTCGTTATTTCGTTTGCATTTTATTTCAATGAAATATATTTTGTTCGCAAAAGCTCGTTTGTCATTATTCGTTATTGTAACTTTCGTTGTAACTGATAATTTTTACAATTCAGCATCCCGATGCTTGTAAGCAACGATAATATTTTCTCGTTTGGTTGCTTGTTGCTACTTCGTTTCCATTCTTCGTTAGCGTTACGTGTCTTGTTTCCCGAAAACGTCCGAGAGAGATGAACGCTGCAAGTGTAGCGAGTAGTGCTAAGTTTTTTAATCGCTTTTCTCGCTGACAGTGAAGCTCGACGAAGTTACGACCACTTACTGGGCTACGGGACTCTCCGACAATCACTACGACCAACCACTACCAACCCCACCAATCCACAAACCTTCGCTCTATCTGTATCACACTCGGCAAACTTGTTTTCCCTTGCTTCCTCCTCCCCTCTGCAGCAGCCCCGGGGAGAGTAACATTCTACTCTCGGCTCGCAGTTAAATTGGTAAAGTTTCAAGTTTTAACGCTTACGTCCACCACCTACACGTGATACGTAAACCAACGAGCAATACACGAGGCTCATACCATCGTGGGCATCCGTGGGACTAACTAATGGAAATAATATCTCGTCTACATATCGTATTCGCAGATACAGCGAATTACTAAATACCACGTTAACATTCTCACTCATTCGCAACCTATATTAGTTGAAAAAGTGGATGAAAAAGTATGTCGACGTGTTCTCCAATTTACGTGCATAAATCATTTACATTTTCTGTCCAATCGACGGCTGTCCTGGCGACAAGAACACGTTAAGCGTCAGTCAGACACTTGCTACGCTGCTCTCTGGTACTAAATCTACTGATGTAGAAGTATAGAGATGGCGACGAGTGACGTTCGCTATCAGACTTGGCAGCCCAACTCTATCTGTTCAACTAACTTCGTACCTACCGGACATACGGTTCATCCACCAACCGCATAACTCGAACCTTGGATTCTCCAAGTCCGTGGCATTTCTTCATCTTAAAAACTTGGTGAGTGTAGGAATTCCGGAGGAATGACAGGACACTCGAATTGAAAAGAAGCTTTGTGTGCACCAA
The DNA here is from genome assembly GCA_963921915.1 of Hyposoter dolosus. Lineage (NCBI taxonomy): Eukaryota > Metazoa > Arthropoda > Insecta > Hymenoptera > Ichneumonidae > Hyposoter > Hyposoter dolosus. Next base: position 8,540,207 of record OY998132.1, read on the forward strand.
GCGAGGGTGGAATTCCAATCGTACATTGAGGGCAGCAGTGAAGTGAGCGTTAAGTGAGCGTGGTCGAAAATAAATATCCATGGGACGGTCTTCTTATGGTGTCTGGCGACTGTTCAGGTCGCCATAGCACAGAGTACAATTGAGTTAACCAACATTGATTTACCAACAGGGGTCTGTACGACCCATGGAATGCTGAGCGTTCGTAATCCACACAGAAATAGTTATTTTTCAACACAATTTTGTTTTTGAATGGACCAATCGCTGACCAGGCAAATAGCACGGAGTTGAGCGTTGGGAACAATGAGTTTCGCTGCGCAGTGCGAGTTTCATAAAGCCCATCTCCAATTAGTCGAAAGTTACAGTTCCGGTTCGGGTCAAAATGACTCGATCATACGAACCTGCCATTAACAATGGCTATTGTCAGTAATAATCGCTTTACGATGTTCTTTTGTCTCTATTTTTTTTTATTTTAGCGACTGAAATTAACGATTGTTGAGCCTGATAATTCCCCAGCAACGCAACGGAGCCAAAGAATTGTGTACAAAGACCGAATTTCGGAACGCTAATTAGAAATTATGAAAAAAGAGGAATTTCATTTGAGCAGAGATTGCGCTTTGCACCCTTGCGGCTAGTCCCAAAGCTCTCGATTCATAATTGTAACAGACCCTCGTTCGTATGGATATATATATTCATACATATTATTTACATAAATATATGTATGTGTGTGTGTGTGTACATATTTTATGTGAAAATGAAGCGATTAGCATTTAGAGTGCAATTCGCTCATTACAGTGTCAGAAGTGGCAATTTGCCGAGATAAAGTGTAAAATACGTGAACGTGGATGAAATTGTTCTCCCAAGAGTGCCACGACGACGCAGTTACTACATTTTTCTCGTTATGTCGTCGTGCTTACGCCATTATTTAATACAACTCTCGTATAAAAAACGCCACGCTGAATCATGCTCAAATTTGAATTACGGTCGACATGACAAATCAAAGAAAACTATTGCGAGCAAAGACTCTTTTCGGTTTGTTTATTTTTATTAATGTCTGAACGTAATTTGAACAACTAAATAGAACTTCGCGACAGTAAGTGCTTCGTTTGAAGAGCAACGAAAAAAATATTTGGCCGTTACTTGAAAATGAGATAAAAAAAAGTAGCAAGAAAAAAACTTGTTTTAATGATAATTGGTTTTTATAGTCGTTTGGTTAGTTTACTCGTCACTTACCTCGATCCGCGTGCTTTGGAATCTTGAAAATGAAAGAAAAAAAAACGAAGGCGAACTCGGATTGACGAAGATTTGAGGAGCAATGATTATTACTGCATTCTCGAGGCCGTTGACAAAAGAAAAACCTGACAAGGAAACACACTCTCAATATCTTCACGTATGGCGACAGGTGTGTTTACTACCTACCGGACAGCAAATAGCTATAAATAAGTTATGCGGGAATCCCCCGAGTCGATGGAAAGGAGGTCCGCCTGGAGGCGGTTCGCCTTGAAGGGGTTGCTTGAAGTGTGCCAAGGGGGTTGCCGTGGCAAACGGGCAAACTGCCGTGGCAGAACCCAAGGAATGGCACAAGGTTTCTGTGCAGATAGCGCCAGGAGAGTTATGGCCTCGCTGGGATAGGAGGAGTCAGTCGGTTTAAGCGTTCTCTCTCTCTCTCTCTTTCTCTTTCTTTCTTTCTTTCTTTCACTACCAACCCCTATACGAACCGAACCTTAGAACTCCGTAATTTTTACCCTCCTCCGAGAAGTTAAGAGTAATTTACTGGCTCCTCCGTAGACGTTATTTCGTCCTGTCTCTTTTCTTCTCCGGAGGAGAGCAACAAGAAAGGCAGGAAAATGTAGAGATAGAATTGAAACGCGCTCAGCTCTGTAAGACCGAACATCGCCTAGCAAAGGGTTGTTCTTCCTCACTTCTATACATAAATATATCTATAAGTATACATATCCACGAAGGTGATACCAAGGGGTTGTTAATTGCTGGTTCAACTTGATTTGTATCGAGACGTCGTATAAGTCAACCGTTGAAAAACCTTCTTCAGTTCTCGTTTATATTGTAGTCTTCTTCGCCCGAATATATATCATGTACCCCTTAATAAACCATCCGAAGAAACCATTTAATGAATTAACCATCCACTTTAATGAATAAATCTATCTACCCTTCTCCTTCATCGATTTCAAGTGTTAAAACTTCCCCTTCGTATTCAGCGAGATGAAAAGTTTCACTTGGAAATTTTCCTCGGAGTGAAAACTCCGCGGAGCAAACTTTCTCCTGTTGCCTTTATTTCTTTGAGTTAAGGGCTCTTTTTTCAACACTACAGATATATCAATGTATCGATGATATCCATTTGTAGTTATTTTTCTTTACTTCGCTAACAAACATCTCGACAAACAAGACTGGGTCAATTCGATCTGGGAGGCTGAACTTGATCAAGTCTGATGCTAATGATTGTGAGTTCATTAGGAATCTTTTTTCTTTAGAATCACATTTTGCTTCAAAAGTCAACCCATGAAATTCTTGGGCTTTATGAAATCACTTTTCGTCTCTGGGCTTGGTAAAGAAAGTGCCGAACGTGATAAACCATCTGCTGACTCATGCTGGGTCAATTTGACCCGTGCATTGAAAAATAAAAATGAGCCAATATATCGACGAAAAGTTATTAATATTTCCATTTCGTTTGATGCAAAGAGTGTTTTCCGGCATTAATCCGACTGAGAAAGAGATTGGAAGGGAGGAAAGGAAGTGAGAGAGACAGCGTGAGAGAAAATGACAGTGGAAAAAAGCTCCATCGTGCATATCCATTATGCATTAGACCGTTGGCGAAACTGTTTGTACTCTGACGTTTTAAAGTCATGACGTCGACTGTCCTGGTGAGTCGGTGAAAAATTAAGGAGAAAAAAATATCAAAGCTCCCTCTTCAAACAGGTTCGAACCACAAGTTAAGGGGGAAGACTCATAGGGATTAATTCAAAGGTTTTCTCTTATAGAAGTCAAATCTCAAAAGTCTTTATTCTGAGAAACAAGGGAACGAGGTTGCAGGAAAAATATCGTGTCTTTTTTAGTTAGTTCAACGTCATGGGGATAAAAAAATAATGTGGACCGTTAAAAAAACGTTGGAATAAAAGTAAATTGGCGAGCCTTTATTTGCGCGAAAAAAATGATTCAGTATACACAGATGGACGTTATTTTTTTCCCCGCATCGTTAACTCTTGCCGAAAAAAAAGTTTTCACCATTTATCCAACTTGACAGCCGTGACATTTTTATTTTGAAGTCTCAACGGCGTTCCAATTATTTCCTGATTTTATTTTTCCTCCCAACATATGATTTTTTAGGTTTCCATACAAGATGAAACGTGTGTGCTTGTATTTATGTGATAAAATGTCCGACCGACGAATAAGCTCGATTCACACCGACAAGTTTTTCCATCGGTGGAAAAATTGCATCTGCTCACCTCCTCGTTTAGTACGTCGCGATTCTCAAATTGGTATTTTTCGAATATATTTTTATACATTCGTTTTCTGTCTTTTCTTTCCACTTTATTTTACTTTTTTCTCTATAATATATTTTTTACAATATCGTCGACGCTGTCATGGGGTTATTTGTTTATTCATTTATTTTCACAATATTTTCATCCTCCCTTCGAAAATCTTTTCTCACATTATTTATCGCCCTAGTCTTCTAGGAAATTCATTTATTATTATCGTAACATTTATATATACATATATGCATATATATTATATATTTTATTAATACATTATATAATGTTATAATATATTATGTGATATATAATGTATATATATATATAAATATAAATTATATATAGGACGATTACTACTATTGTTCGGTAGATGCATCACATTCGTTAAGTTATTGGGGAATGAACATTTTCGTGCCTCGTCGAATTGTTGTTTTTTCTTCACTTTCTTTATCGATATTTTTCGTTTGTTTTTCTTCGTCGAGCAATTTTTTTATTATTTGACGCACTCGTTTCTGTTTTTTTTTTTTTTTCGTCTACTTACAAATTGACTTTCCACTTTATTTTCTCCTTCTTTTTTTTTCTGCTCGTCCTTCGTAATCGTCGACTTATAATTTAATAAGAGCCATCTTTGCTTTACGTACACCGATCGATTTACAGTCGCAAATTTTTCACTCTCCCTGTCCGCAGTGGTTGCTTTCTCAAAGGGTTTACTTTTTTCAATGTTCTTCTTGCTCCTTTGCTGGTTTTTTATTTTCTTTTGCATTTATTTATTTATTTTTTTTTTTTTTTTTTTTTTTTACATCTCGTCAATATTATTATCGTCGCACGTTGTAACGATCGTTACGACCTGTATTTCCTATTAATATTCATTCAAAGTTATTCCCGAGGGAAAGATAGGTGGTTTAGATGTAAGACAATAGCCGCTTTCGAGGCTCATAACTAAAGTAGTGTCTCTTTTGCTTTTTCATTCGCAAGGTACAATTTATTTGGCGAGGCGTAATTCAGAAGAACTTTCGAAATCAATTTAGTCGTTTATCAATGAGAATTTATAGAGAAAATGTAAAATTCACAATAAAACGTTTCGTTTTTTTCTTTGTGAGCTTTTAGATTTCGATCGTTTTTTCGTTTATCTCTACTTATATAACTTTTTATTCATGTTTCTTCGATACTCGACTAAATTACAAAAAATGTACGTTCGAAATTTTATCTTGAGTTTCCTGGAATGTAAAATTGCGTCTCTTTCCCTATGCTGTGGACTTAATTGTGGCTGGAGAAAATCAACAGCTGTTCGAGTCTTACAAGCGCCATTCAAATTTGTTTAGAAAAAAAAAAAAAATTATTGCAACTCGCTTTTATTATTTATCGCGCGTTATTTATACTTTTCCTACGAAAAGAAAAACTCGATTCATGTCAACGTGTTTATAGTTCTCATCTATCATTCTTAGTCCCAAAGTAATTGATTCTTTAGGAAAATTTACAACAGTCACTGGTCGACTGCAAAAGAAAAGTGAGTTTGTAACAAAATCCTGGAGGCAAAGGCAACGGAAAATTTGGGGTCCAGATATTGGCATAGAAATTTTGATAAATTTGGATTTGACCGGCGTACGTAATCTCTTTTACTCACTGGTTATAGTTCAGTTTGTATTTTTGCGTATGTATAGATTTATTTTTACGAAGTAGGTGAAGGACAGAGGCTAATAAGAAATTATGGCTAAATGATACTTTATAAAAATATATCAACAAATAATAAATATATCTCTAACATTATTACTGTGTATAATTCGTCATACGGAGTACACAACAGCCAAAAAACCATTTACATTTATACTATATACATGTTACAAATCTACTCGGTCTAAAATTAATGTCCAACAATTTTGTATCAATCGATTCGCATTCGAGGGGTACGCTATTCGAATTTCCATCAAATTATTAAGAAGACTCGTATTTTGGCAGCGCAAGACGAAACCTTGGCTCTCTATACTTCTCGTTTAGTTCATTATTCCAAATCCAAATGAAACTTAATGTCAATCATCTATCGATAAATGGATCTCGAATCGTGTCGATTCGAATCTTCGATCCGGGGATCCTTACTGAAGGCATCGGTTCACTAATTTTTCGGAATTTTAAAACTTAAGCGACACTTTTAAAATCTGAATAAATTCAGGCATCTCTGGGACTTTACACATCAGTAGATTTTCTTGAAAAAAAAAAAAAAAAAACAAACAAAACAAAACAATGTAATGAACAATTAATTTACGGCCTGGAACACAGGCTCAATGTTAAAAGATATAATTGGTCACTATTTCCGCATCGCCCTATCGATATTTATTTATATTAGGACAATTTGTTCGATCATACAAACCACTCCACGTCATCGTCGCGTCACGCAAAATTATCTATACAATTATTTACACACCGACCAGATTACATATATATCCCGTATAATTTCATAATAGCATACACATGTAGTTTTTCATCCGGTATTAGATCAGAGAGGCCCGAGGTTCTGGGAAATCGATACGATTTTTTCCATCAAAATCTCGAATTCAAGAAAATCAGTGATACAGTGATTCGTGAAAAGTTTCCGAGTCATTTCCACTGTTGGTAAATTTGGACTTTTTGAGTGTAAAATATGCGGCGGAATTAATCATCGCCCTTTAAATGGCCGTTGACAGACTGGGTCATATTGACCCGGAGTGATTTTTTCGGTTGCAATGACTTCGAAAACGTTTTCGAGGACCGACAGCCGTTCGTTTGGAAAAATACATTTTCTGGGAATCTCTTCGTGGCAATATTTTTACTTTTTTTTCGAAAAAAAGGTTGAAGTTTTCATGGCGTATGGAAGAAAGCTCGAAATTTATTCTTGGTTCTTTTTTTTTCAATTAAAAATGATCGCCGGGTCACATTGACCCAGTGCTTCAACGAGATGGCAATATTTGATCGTGCTAACGAAGGTTGCAACGTAAAATATTAAATCGCTAAATGAAGTGACTCTCTATCGTTTTTTTCCTAGAAAATCGTGGGAATTTAAAACCCCAGGTGCCCGTGACCACTTTTACAAAAATTCTCGTCTCTCCGTTACTCGATTTTTTTTTTCCTGCAGCTACTTCCATTTCGTTTGATCATTTTTGTTAGTTAATTATATCGCCAGCTCCGTCACAAATTGGCGAATAAATATATATTTACTTAAGCCACTTAATTATCTTCATATAAAAACGACCGTGGCCCTAACCCGGTGAAAAAATTAAATCACATCTCGGTGGTGCGAATTCATTTTTCCACGAGTATCTAACGCACTCTAATGTAAGTGTTAATTTTCTTAGCTTCGTCGCACGCGGTAGTAAATTTATTGATGGAACGAGGAGTTAGCTCACGATTCATGGGTTTTTTTTTTCTCACTCTTGCCAATCGAGCGAGTGAACGTTAGTACGTAAGAAAACCAAAGCAATTGTGTACCTAATTATTGAACTTGTTTTGTCTTTTCGTGCTTTCACGATCCTTCGAAGTTTGATTCTTGAAAACAGTGTCGCAAATGCATAATTATGTGTTTGTATGTATAACCGACTATTGTATCAATAAAACGAACGCTTGGGTTTCGAAGTTTGAGTCAGCGATTCAGCCCGTATCGTTGTCTCTCGTCCATAGACACGGGCACGATCGTCCAGACCCACAAGGCCATAAGGCATAAAAATACGTTTGCCAAACTTGGCGAACGTTTGTCACCATCGCTGTAACCGGAAGCCTTCGCTACGTTCAATATCACTCCTGCGTCTGCTATTCCGTTTGGCGATTTTACCAGGAACATCCATTCGCCCGCGTGCGACCATTGAACGTTTTCCAAACGCAATGTACTTCGGTAACACGCTTCGGTCTCTGCGTCCTGTAACACGAAATAATCAATAGCAATCGAAAGAATATCAAGGCCTCGAAGAAACGAATGAACGAAAAAGGAAAACTAATGAATTGCACTAACGAAAATATTGCGATAAAAATTCAACCTGTCAGTTCCTTTCAATCGTCAATTTTTCCCAGGAGTTGCGCGTAGAAACAAAATCCCTAGACGATAACCGTGAATGATGAAGCATGTATGAAAATTTTACAAAATCCAGAAAAAGAGTTTGAATATATAAAAAAAAAAAACTACTGTTCAAAACGTAATGAGAATGAAAAAATACATCGAAGCATAAAACATCAATCACGCGTTTTCTAAAACAAAACATTTCTCCCGGTTACGAATAATTCTTATTCCTCACTTGTCGGCTCGACACGGCTTTCCATTACAGTCCCGTCACCATATTTTTTTTCATACTTATTTTTTTGTCTCTCGCCTCGAGGATTTAGCCCATGGATTCCTATATACTTTGGCTCAATAATATATATATATGTATATGCATATAGACACACACTTATACGTGAAAATATACAGACGCTACATATATAAAAGTTGATGTAGACAAAAGTTGCGGAGATTCGACGAGATTTGAGATCGATCAAAATTTTCATTTCGCATGACGTCGCGATAATACGGAGTGTTCTTTTTACGTTCGCCAATAAAAAAGCCCGTCGGTGATGTTTCACGGATTGTATATGTGACGAGACAATATACTACAGGCGAAACTATCCCCCGAGGGCGAGCTCAGGCCCATCTCGTTTTCTCTTTCGCCTTATGGACCACCAATTGCGACCCCGCGCTGCCTCTCTCTTCGCGTCTCCTTTCTTTCTTCCAGTTTTGTCTCAAACCACCGCGACAGAAATCCGACAAATCGTTCGGATCACGACGTCGGAGTTTCCCTTTCCTCTTATCGAGCTTTCGACAAAGCGGAAAAACATCGCAAGAACAATTTCATAGTCCTTGTGTGCCGATATAGAAACGAGCCCCCCGCGGGCACTTTATATTACTACCAAAGCCTCCATACGGTTTACAACCTTCCCTCTCACTTCCACACGAATCTCCGGAAAATACGACTCTTTTTTCCCATTCCCATTCTCCGAGAAAGCTGTTTTCGTGAATTTTTGTTGCTTCTCGGATTTATCGTCTAATCTCATTCGAAAAAAAATCAACGACAAAAACATGCGGATGAAGAAAATATTTTCTTCTGTCTCCCCAATAATGATCGCCATTCGTCCGGAAAATCAATCCTCTTTGGACACGAAATCAAGCGTGAATCATACCGATGTTTTCTCTATGAGATCCGATCTATTTATCCGTTCGTTTCGTTTTTCTTTTCTCAAAATTTTATAGAAACGCCATATTTTTGTAGATTTATCAGAAAGTCTATAGTAACGACACGCGATCCATATTCGAATAGCTTATCGAAAACATAAAGTCATGGTATTTTCTCATGGAAACTGAAAAGAAAAGCTCATCAAAATGTATGCCGTAAATCTGTGCGAAAAAAGATGAAAAGAATTTTGTTTTTTACCAGTATCGGAGTAGCGAAAACTCCGTCAGACGTGACGTCCGCACCGGGCACGTATACCTTTTCCCATGAGAGCCAAATGACTCTCGTGTAGGCCGGCATAGAACAAAATTCCACTATTATCTCGAGGGACTGACCCTCGTTCGCCGTGACCGTCTGCGACACTGGATGAACCATTGGCTGTCCTGAAATCAACAAAGTTATACAAACATAGAATTACGAGAAATATAAACGATTTTATTAAGAAAAGTCATACTAGATTTTTATTAAAATATTCTCGTCGTTGCGTGATAAGCCTAAACGTCGAGTGTCAAAGGAAACTTTCTTCTGTATGGGAATTACCAACCAAAATGAAGGGACTCTTACAGTGGTTAGAAACTCTGGTAAACGAGGGTGTAACGTATAATTCACCGAGTGTACTATATCCTCGGGGAATGTAAAACTATAACTATTTGTGGTTTGAAATCTTGTAATTTTGATTACATCGAGGGCTTGTGTAATGTCGTCTGTATTCATCATTAGCGAACGTGTATTCCTCGGGTGTGTTCCGCCCGACCGATATTCACACAAGTATATCAACATCGAGGGAGATGCATAAGCGCAAATATGCGCATTCGCGTGTATATCGTGTGAGTGAGGAAAGGGACGAGATAGAGATCGAAGGGGAGGCTGAGAGTGGGGAGGTGGGAGAGGACTCGGTTATACACTTTGGCTAATTGAAGCTTGGATACCGGCTGACGGCGTTGGTTGTGCTCCCGTAACGTGTAGTCTCTCTCTCATCTGCATAGATTCACTCGTTCGTAAAGCAAGCTTTCTGACCCCCTACCCTTCTCTTCCCATGCACGCAACACCTATTTCTCTTCGGAGTACTCACTACCGAAAAGCCTTGTGTATCTGTCCCTGGGTGTGTGGTGAACCTACACCAATATATGCGAGAATCGTAGATCCGTATTTCTGTATACGCACTTTGTACAGTGAATGGGGGAACCCTCGGAACATTGCCTACGGAAGATCCCTCATGCATATTCCTCGGTTGGAAATTTGTGTGAATATCTTGGTCGAGATTGGACTTTGGGAAGGAGGTTAGAGAGGTTGAAATGAGGGTATTGGTGTATATTCAAGGTTCGGGCACGAAAGGATAGCTAACCATAACCGAGTCTGCCATCACACCATCATGCGATAACCTTTCGGTGAAATATTCAACCGGCTATGTGATCTCGATATTGACGAAGCAACGTTGATGCCATCGTTTTGTCGAGAGCTCTCTTGCTCCTTTTCTCTTCTACCGTTCTGCCTTTATTTTCTTAGGACGTTCCGTTCCGTCTTACAGCCTCGTCGCCTCTCACAAGAGAATATCGACAAGATTCACCAGTACCAAGACGTATTACTTTTATAGCTAAATAAACTCAATGTAAGAAGACTTTCATATCGAAACACGAGGACAAAGGCGAACCTCCGTTTTTCTTGACGTGCTCCTCCACCACACCGACGTCGCGCTAACCTTTGTGTACCTTACGCTCATGAAGTAAGGAACATTACTTGGCAGCAATGTCTTTGCACCAAGATGATGCGACTTATTAAATGCTGCTTGACTCGGGCCACGCTCGACACTTTATACCACGCAGCTCTTAGAACAGTCTCAACTTTGAACGAGATCTCTATTCTTGGTGGATGTAAGACATCGCGGTCGACATCATAGTGACGCACTTTTCACTCGCGCTGAATGCATACCAAGTGCACGCAACTTGAATTGACTAGCAGGTACAAAGAAGGCTACAGTCAAAGTGAGTTGAACTAAAGACCAAAGGAAGGAACGATTTTCCTTTGCAGCATCGTAGGAGGCATGAGGCTTTTTCCCTTTTTTCTGGGGAATGAACAATAACCTTCAGAAATATTTCCTCAGAAATGTTCAATTCTTGTTAGAATTTTGGCTTTTCAAGTTTTAATTGTTCATTATTTTTATAACTCGTTAATCGAAGCCATTTTCCTCATGCTAACGAACTCGGCAATTTTCACAAGAGATTAACGCTTGGAGTCACGTCTACGTTTGTTAGTGAAGGATTACCCAAGCCCACAAACGATTTTAAATCCGTCCTACGTATTCAAAGCGGTATCTACAGACCGCCTACGAAAACTCGCTAATTAGTCACTTAATTTCTAATTAGTGAATGGATCAAAAACCACCCTGCACGCGTTACGTATTTCCCGACTCTCGTGCTTCAGACTAATAGGCGACGACAATTTGCAACGTCATGGCGACAAAACACACGTTGCCGTTAGACAGCAGATCGCGTTTGATAGAATTCATTAATTTTAAGGCCACTCCACATTTTGTTTTCTAGTTTTATAAATGTTGCGTTGGCACCATTAAAAAGAAGACCAACCCACTCATCACGTTGGTGGACGTTATCGAATTTCAAATGGTATTACGAAGCAATTAATATTTTATTCAATGTGCTTGTCAGTTGTTAAAATATCGCAATAATAGAAAAATGGAACTGGGACAATGGATTTTACAGTGTTTCGTATTTTATTTCTTCGGCGAGCGTACGTTTTTCTTCAGATCCAATTCGCGATGGTCGCGGAGCTGAATCGAAAGGAAGTTTTAGTAGACGCGGCACATTGGTTACAAAGTAGCAGACTGAAATAATATCGGAAATGTGAATAGATCGTATAAGAGGATGTGGGAATAGCACTTTGTCATTCGTCGTTGGGATATAATGTAACCGAGTGTGTCCCCTTGTTTCATAACGATCGCACCGATGCCCGTTTCAAACAAACGATAACAAACGAAACAGCCTTGTCCCGATAACAACGATGCGTTTTGCTTGTAGTGTCTGAATAGAAATGCCTTTATTATACGCTATGTTATCCCTTTATTGTCCACGATATGTAGTTTCATTAAAATTCGCTTGGACATGGAGCTTACACGCAACATTTACAATCGAATCGCGTTAGAGATACGGAATTGTTGTGTAGTGGTTGACACCTAAACGTAATGTTGACATTTATCGTTATAATGCGAGGCTCTGACTGTCTTTCAATGGAAAATTGTTGCATCGTTATTCCTTTGGAAAATCATTCATCACGATAATAGAATTATTCGACACTACTCATGAATAATTTAATATTTATCGGATTACACCTGGAAAAAAGTTTTAACCAAATTTGCTAGAATCATTTATTCCATTATTTCTCTTCACGAAATTCATGGAAATATGAAATAATAATGAAATTTGATATGGCACGTACGATTATCATTTTCATTGAAAGCTCACAAATTTGGCTCGATATTGAAAGGAAATATGGAAATATTTCTGCTGTCTTTCTCTTAGGCGAATCCTAAAATAGAATTTTCTATATCGTTGAATTTTTATTTTAAATTACTCTTTCTACATACCGCTCTTGATGGTTCGTTGAACATTACTGGAGATCAAAGGCAGACAAAATAGCGATCGAGTCGCGACGAGCGTCAAAGAGAAGTCGTTTTCGTGTTTCCGAATTTTTTTTTCTAAACGACAAATGTTTAGCAGAAACGACGAGATCTCTCGTTACATTGGAACACGAGCACTCTGGCTTTCGTTATTTGCTCAGTACATTGTAAATGCTAGAAGAAACTTGGGCACGAGTTGTGCATCGAGTAAACGTGTTTTTCAAATAGCCTCCAGGTTACATGTAAAACAGTTCAATCAGAAATTTTAATTCACGATTTCAATGCACGACCGTCCAATATTCCGACCTCCTGACCCATCCGTTGACTATAAATTTGTTAGCTGGCACATCGAAAGCAGGGCACAAAAAACGATAACGCGAAATAAATTTTGACACACCATCGAAAATCGAATAATCATGCACCGGCGTTCTCTTGCCTGGATGCGAAAAATCTCACCCATCATTTTATTCCCTCGATTCATTCAGGACTCCACGGACACTCTGTATGTGAATTTTCGGTTTGCTGATTATTGAGAAAAACGGAGCGAGAGAAGAAGAGAATAAAATAGTGCAAGCAGATATATTCGAGTGTAGGACACAACCGTGAAACGGTGTGTGGTCCGATAAGAACAATAGCTGCCAAGTGCGGTGTGCTCTCCATCAGTTTTACCTCCGATCACCACTATCGCGATTCTCATTAGAGCGTTTCGCAAATACTCCTGCATTCGGCTAGGCTGGTGTGTATCTACGATATCTAATACCTCCAAATGTGTATATATTTATATATGGGTTTCTGTAATGCATCTGTATGCCATGATGAGAAGACTGAACCGTTCCTTTGACCTTTTATTCGTTTGAACGTGTGTTATCCGAGCTCGCTCTCTCCGTCTACTATCGAAAACTTTTCTTCTTCTTTTTTTTCGCATTGCATGGCTCGGTGCATTGCTCGATGCACTCGTGTATCTGCTAATACACAGTACTTGTTCAACCAATTGTTCCATTGGTCTGCCCATTTGCGACGAACCCTTCCGGAATGTCGATAGAGCGAATTTGTACAAAGAAAAAGGACCGCACGGCAATAATTACAAAAGGTATTGGATATTTTATGTGCTGCGGACATCCAGCAACGGACACGATATGGTGAATAAAAATAACAGCAGCCAATGCTGACAGCCGGTTAGCTAATTCCCATGGCCGATTATTAAGAAACTCGATTATTTTCGGTCTGTGAACAAAAAACTACGTACTGTTCTGTGGGAAAATGACAAGTACGGGCTTTCCACCGAACATTTGCGCGTGTAAGCTTAAGGCGATTGAGTCACGAAATCAAAATAATCTGAATTTTATAAAATTTGGTGATAACATTCTTTGGCATCAAGAAACACAAATTTTTTCCAAATTTTTTACCACATGGATATCGAATAATTGAGAGTTGAATCGAACTTTTTATGCACGAGATGTCCATCTATATATATATGTAAACTTCGTGCTTATACACGTGAACTTTAGTGTTCAATTACTCGAGTAATACGTGGTGGAAAAATCTAAAAAAAATTCTATTGTCATATATACATTATTAAAGAATATATTTACTAAATTTTATAAAATTCTTATCTTTTTGAAATTTTTGATGTTTTTAACATGGAAACATTGTATCGTCGTGATCCAACCTCCTTAAAAACATATGCCGTAGAAATGGTAACGAAAATTATGTTTTGATAATTAGGGAGAGAGAGTCGGAGTGGTTCTTTGGACAAAATGTTTGCTTTTTCGATAATGCATCCTGGCAAAATTGATGAAAATGAAAAATACGAAGGACGCTCGTTATTTTTATCTCTAAGGCTGTTACTCAACTAAAAAGCCTGAATGTCTAGGAATTTTTCGGGTTGTATCATCATCTCTCCGAGATCGATAATTCCCTCGGGTTCTTTCTGCCTTTTTATTTTTTCTTTCATTTTTCGCAACATGTATAATCGATGTGAAAACGCATTGGGCAAGGGGAAGCCATTACGTGACTGCACTTGACTGTTAATACTTTATGAAACCTATCTCTCGTTCGCCGTCGAGTTTTTTTGTCCTTTTCATTCCGCTCTGCCCGTTGCCCCCGCGTTTCCTTTTATCCTCGTTGTTCGTGTGGCTACAAGACCGAAAAAAAGAAAGAAAGAGAAAAAAAAACGGAGAAGAGAAAAAGAGAATAGAACCCGGTATAGAAGAGAGGAAGCGAGCGATAATGGAAGCGAAGATGCGCTCTTGGTACAGTCGTGGCCCCGCAGGGGCCGCTTCGATCGATGGTGGCTCAACATGCTCCGCGGGATCGACATATACACGTTTCGGAGAGTGGGCTCTATATATGCTCCACAGAAGGCTTTTTGTATGAACAATGAATACTCGATACCTTATTCAAGCTTCCTACGTGTGTACCATCGTCTGGACGCTTTACACATATCTATACTCGTATTAATTTCGTCGGGCGTTACGACAAAGCTCATCGGCTTATAACAACTTAACCCAGCATTTCGTTACAACCTCGTTTTCAGCTTCAGCTTCATATCGCAGTTAAAACAATAATACTATTCGAGCCACATAGAATCTACCTTGCAGCGATATTGGAGTCTGTGATCAATGCTCCAAATATACGGGAACCAAATTCAAATTGTAGACATGAAAAATATACAGGGCTGTGAAGAGTCTCCATTATGTTTCTAATATTTCCTAAACCCATGCATATTGTTCTCACAAATTTCTACAATTTTCTATTCTTCTCGAATAAGTAAGGAACATAAGGAATCGAATTGATTGATACGTCATTTCCGGAATCCGCATTATTGTTGCTTAGATTCGTCGCTCGTCGTTGCGGAGTTTTTTTTTTTTTTTTTTTTTAACGGAGTTACTCATGTACGTCTCCGCATCGAACAATAGCGACGAAGATACAACTGGCAACAAGTCGCTTCAGCGGAGATGTTTGCGATGAACTCTGTGATTTCTTAGCATCGTTGTACACAATGTCTCCTTTGGAAATTCGTTCTATCGCACTTCCGAGAGGCCTCATTGTTTTGGCCCAGATCGTTGCAGAGAGCACAGCAGCATCGCGCGGTGTATCGTTTCAGACTCCAACGATTGCGAAACTCTGGTTATTCTCTTGTATCGACAACGTTCGCCTGGATGAAATTTCTGCCTGCTGATTCCTTAACATTCGCAGGCTGGATGCCAAAACCACAAACAAAAAGCCTTCAACGACGAAGAAAAAAAAAAGGAACGTAGAGGAAAAAAACGTTGAACCGTATAGTGCAGCCTAGACTGCTGGAAGGTCGTTCTAGCCACATTCACGAGTTTTTAATGCAAAGCTCCACCGTATTTATTTGAAATTCCTTTCAGCCTTCTCACTGTTATATTTCGCTGAGTTTCAATGAAATTTCGAGGGCACTTACACGTTCAAAAGTTATGACGTGCTGGAGAGAAGTTGAGTGAAACGCAATGAGCCTTAATAAAGTTTCTACAAAGGGCTACGTCTGACAATCATTTACGAGCTACCTTTGGCTTCGGTAGTTATAAACGTGCGATCACTGAACATGATAAAGTCACAAGAGCGCAAATACGAAGTGTAGTACGTAAAACGTATTCGAGAGAATTTTATCGCATATGCCCATCGGTGGCAAATAATTGAATATCCTTAGATATTAAAATAGCTCGTAAAGGGGTATCAGGTTGGGCGATAAAGTTTCTGGAACGTTGCACTGTAGTAATTAAACGTAAACGTGAGTGACGTTATCTCACGCGATTGGTTCCTCCTACAGACCAAACTTGACGATTTTTTCGAACAACTTTTTATTTTTCGCACAATTGTTCAACTCTCTGTTAATAAATTATTAAATCACATGAAAATGACGGGAAACGGTTTGACCTCGTGTGCAACGAGGAGAAGCGATACACGGGGAAAAACTAATAAAAAATCCGGGCAAAAACCACAAGTGTTCACGTGTCCGTGCTTATCTGTGTGAGCGTGTGTTATGGGCGCGGAAGTTCTTAATGAAAAATTCAGGAAATTGTTGGTTACTGGTAGATATTAAATTTCATAGAAACGCCTAGATCTTCCCGTAAAATGAGCGTGTCAAAAATATTGGCACCATACTGTGGCGAACTAATTGAATTTGGTTATTTTAATAACGTGGCTTAAACTTTTCCATGCTTTTTTATGGTTCGAACCAAAAGGCTGAAGGAATCGAGGGAAAAACATTTCACGTTGACTTTGAACGATAATAATACTGGAGGTTCCCCCTGGGATTCCATGGAGGCATTACCTTCGGGATTAAATGGGACAGACCAAAAGGAAACGTGCCAATTTTGCAGTCAACGCTTCGGCGATTAGAAAGTCTGGAAGATGCTCATATGCATTTACATAATTTCATTTCGAACACTTTGACGACGTAGATATTCATATACACACGGAAGAAATGTGAGAAAATAAAGGCACGAAGTGCAGAGGAAACGAAGCCTGAGTGCATTATACACGTTTGCAATATCTGCACGTGCAAAACACTTTATACGTAATAAAGGGGGCGTTTGTGTGCATGGAAAAGCGACAAACACATCGCGTCTTATTGTTGGCTTTTCGCAAGGGGTAACGATAGGGGAGGAAGCAAAAAGGAAGGAAATTTCGCCAGCACGTATATATACCTATGAACCAGCAAGAAAGCTCCTCACATACATGTTGGGAAATACTTGCGAAACTTCCAGGGCTTCGTACGACTATCACCAATCTAGTGTATGTGTGTGTGTGTGTGATTGTGGAGTCTGAAGCCAAGTTCGTATACACCACAACGGGCCTTTCGCTACATGCTTACTTTTCTTTGAACGAACACGTACGTCTGTGTATTTATATATTGTATAAATATATGCGTATTATGCAGTAACGGGAAAATGTCTCTATTTCTCGCCTGTGGCTTTCGCCACCTTCGTGTAACAGTTACCAACGTGTTTCCCCTTCTCTCTGCTTTCTCTCTCTCTTCCTCCCTGGAGCAGCTTTTTCTCAGCGGAAATCGCGGCACAGCAAAGTTTCGGCGGATCGGTTAAACGCGTCGGTTCATTCACACGCGGGGCAACGGGGGTCACATGTAAATTTCCTCTTCACGTACTCAAAAGTTCTTCTTCCTAGGTTACCAAATAAAACCGTTTGAGTTCATCTGTTATTTTCTACGGCTCGTTTCCCATTCGGCAATTGTTTCAGAACCCGATCCTATACAATTCTGTGAATATTCGAAAGAGAGAACGCGGAGGAAGGGAGAGAAAAATGTTTTTTAGTGAAGAACAACTTTACGAATAGTTTTTTATGCCAAAAAGCGAATGAACTTTTCGTTTATCTGTTCCCTCTGCGCTCACCTTTTTTGTATGTCGTAATGCTCTGCTTGAGAAGTGTTGTTGGGGCTCACGAGTTGGCTCGCTAAACTTGCAAATGCATCGTTTTAAGGAGGCTCAATTTTTCTATTTTCTCTTGTAAGATCGACACTCGGTTGGGTAACCGTTCAGCCATGTATTGGCTTATGTCTTTCTGAGCAGGAGGCAATTTTCCTCAGTTTCTAATGGCGCTAACCAATGAGAACTCAGTAAAACATCGTCGCGCTGGGGTCTGCTAGGTTTTTAACAGTTTCCCTTGGCCTCCGTGCAAATACAACACTCCGGAGAGTCTAACAGCAGGAACAGTGAAGTGAGGTCAAAGTATGGGCTCATATACACCCTCAAGGGTGCACGGAAGTTATTGTTCCCTCGGGGACCATAAGAAGAATTCACGCAATATTCACGAGGTTTTTTTTGTTATAGGGAACACCCGGTATATTCGTGAATTACGTTTGTACAGATATACATCACATTTGTTACGTACACGTATCTCCATGGCCGTTCCTTTTGGAAGGAACCCCATAAAAGCTCTTGGCGCTTGCGGGGGAGCGCCTATCGCACGAGATAAACCGCATCCTATATGCAACATGTACAAAATACACTCGCATCTAAATTTTCCCACACTCATCTGCGCACATACGGAGCACCGGAGTATATACGTGTGTATACGACATCTAGATACGTGGCATGAGTTGAGCTTTGTATCGGATGTTTAAACGATTGCGCTTTTCTCTCGAAAACGGTGCACATAACCCCACCATAACATATACTTTCATGCACTTACGTGCAGAACGATTTTCTTCGTTCCTTTTATTTTTCGCTTCTGTCTTTTGTTCTTTTATTTTGCTCGTTTATTTTTTGTTAACCTCCACGAAAAATATCGTTGTCGCGTTCTTTATTCGATGCCAACGGAGCCAAAATAGTTCGAGCGAATCCATACCGCACCGTGAATCGAGAACGTACGAGTAGAAATTCTTGTTGGCCTTTGCGTCGCGCGGGTAAATAAGAAATGGATAGCTATTTCCCTACAATCGAGTTATTTGAAGAAGCTGCTTTTGAAAATGTGAGTACACTACGGAAATATTTTTCTTCACCCCCGTTGGCTTGTAGAACGATTTTTTTTTTTTTGGGATATCAACACGTGCAATTAATATTCTGGACAAGAAAATATACATCGAACAATCCTATTTAATTTTTAACTTTCCAAGCTTCTGGGGAAATTGTGATAAAAATAAGAAAAATAAACGACAAGAGAATTTTCTATGTTTCGTGTCAACGCGATACTATCATCGGGGAATGGCTTTGCTGGAATAATATTTTCGAATCAACGTCATCACTTCCGTGCAATGTTCCGCTGGTGAATATTTCGCATGGGAACCTTTGCACGTTTGTGATGCCATCACAATGCGGAATGTCCCCTTCGTCTGTTTCAAACAGGCCACTCTCCCATTCCCTTTTTTTATCCTGGCTCTGTTTATATACGGACATGGCCGAGGTTAAATAAATAAATGTCTATATACACACATAGCTATAGGCATATAATTCGTGTGGAAAAGATATAAAATATTATTCATACGTTATGAAAAGGACGAAAAAAGCGTTGAAAAAAATGACCACCGAATGCCGGCTCTTTCTCTCGCGTTACATTTCATTCGTCCCGCGCTCAGTTGTGTGGCCGGTGCGCTTCCGTTTTTCGCGACGTTTCCGCCGCGTTACCGTCCCGTGATTTTCAATTCTGTCTGTCCGTTTCGCTCCTTCTCTCCGTTCCTCTCTCATTTTTTCACCCAATTTTTCTTCACCCAAAGCCCAGCCAGAGGGCACATGGAGTAGAGAAAGGGCGAATAGACGTGTCAGACAAAGTGCCCGGAAAAGCGCGCAGATCTCCGCTTTCCGGCTTCCATAGCGTGAAGAAGCAAACAAAACAAAAAGTTTTCAATCCCTTTCTCATCCGTACGAGCCGTGAAGTTCAGAAAAATTGGACGATTTTGAAAGAAAAAAAAAAAAAAATCGGAAAATATGCACCATTCACGTGCAAATAAAATCCAAGTCATGTCGAACGCCTGGCTCCTCTTTCCCGAGTGCCGATCAATAGCGTCGAAGCTACTAGCAATTAAATTAATTCTTAACTGTCCTTTCCCAGCGATATTCGCCTCCAAAACGTTATCATTGAATCTTCTCGTTTCCAAATACCGAAATCCACTCTTTATACGAATATTCCCAGCCTCCGATCCATATGGGTCAAAACGCAATGCCATTTCGCTTCATTATTTTATTCTTGACTACTTAATCTTTTGGCACGAGCCACAAGTGTCCTCAGTTTCGTCGTCATTGCGATAGAGTGTTCTAACGATGTAATCAATCTCGTGGATTAATATAATGGTGGCCTCAAACAAGTTATGTCCAATTGGGATCATGGGAAATTGGGGTCAACCCTGTGTTATCCTTTAATTGTGTACAAACAAAGGAGAGTCGCTGTCTCCTGCGAGCTCTTCGAGGAGTTGGAATTATATGGGAAGAAAGGAGGTGTACTTATGGCAATAACGACCTTGTTTGTCCGAGTTTATTTATCGCAGGAATCAACGAATACTTCCTGCTCTCGTGACACTCTTTGACCCGTGTTACCTTAATAACAACTCACCAACCAGTTGTCTGTCAACATTTTTTATCCTCCGGTCCCTGCTGAAGCGTTCTAGCGACTGGCACAAATTTCAAGCTTTTTCTACATTCCTTTATTTATGACACTACGCTATGTGAGGATAGATGGACAAATAACGTTGAGTCCTTGGTTCAAGCTCCACTTCCGTGACCAGTGTGGAGATATAACCTCGAGAATTCGGTTAAAGCGAATATCCCAAGGAAAAGCAAATAAGGAATAATGAACCATGAAAAGCTCGACAATTCGGACACCCCATGCGGAGTTTTACCCTCGATGCGGAGTGGAGAATGCTGGAATTTGATAAAATTGCTCAAATAACTCGGAACCATTGACGCTGTTTGAAATGTATGCAAACTCAAGATATTTTCAGCTTCAAGTAGTTCATCGAATAATAATAAACGTCGGAGATGGGTTCAATTAAAAATCGAATCTTTTAATTAGCCTTCAGAAGAGGCGGACGATGAATCACGACACATGGCTGTCATTAATATCCGATTATTAGTCTGGTATGTTTCGTGTATCTATAGCAATTTTGAACTCTCGTGTACAAGGCAACAATTCGCTATGCTGAATGGCGATAGAATGTGTACATATTGAAGCTTCTACATCGAGCTTTGTACATGTTCACAGGCGGTTGAATGATCGTTACTGCCAGAGAGTCTCTTCCAATGGATAGTCGAGAAGGGTCGTAGTGTCTTCGAGCCTTGGCAATTACTCGGTCTGTCGAGCTCGAATCAACGTTTGTAACTCGAGGCGAGAATCGCACATTGGAGCACCGCAGGATATCCGCTTGGTCATTGAACCCGAAAGACAATGTCTTTGGTACCTTCGCTTCTTTTGATGTGCAGGCTCGTTCGGTTCAATCCAAACGATACCAATCTCGATGTCTGCAACTTTGTTTATGTCTAAATGATCGCCAATCATAGAATATACTTTGAATGATTGATACTAATCGAATTTTGAGAAAAAAAAAAGAAATAATATTAATTTCTTTATTCTTGCTCCAATGCATCAGACGATTTTTTAATGCTTTCGATCTCGAATGATTTTTCTATGAAAGTTTTTTTTTCATAGTTTGCTCCGTTTCGGGCACTCGGAACTTCTGCTCAGAATATTTTATTAAATATTTCAAGCATGAGGAAAACTTAGTTTTTTTCAACGATGCAGAGTTTCGTGGATTCCGGTTGGGAGACCCATACATAGATATATGTAAATATAGCGATCATATTACACACATCAGTGGCATATATATGGCATTTGCTTTGTGAGCCATTGGCTATGAAGCAGCAATCCTCTCGAATCTCTTGACGTAACTAGCAGAGCAACGTGTTTTGCCATTCTCTATATAGCTTCAAGTCCATCTCTTGGACTGAGGGAGAGAAATGTATTGCTCTACTCACGATCCGGACACAAGCCAATAGGAGCCTCCGAGTAAACCTTCCCGAGCGTGTGCAAAGCTCAAGCTGGTGCATCTCGTACCACACCGGGTGGCAGAAATGAATCACTATGCCCCAGTGTTCGGTTCAACCACCAGATTCAGTGGGTATAAGCCTTTCGATACGAAATCTCTAGTTTCGCAGCAGTATTTTATTTTCACAAGGTCTTTTGAGCCACGAATCTATGAATTTATTTCGAATAGTTGATCGCAAGATTATGAAACATCGAATCTCTATGAGACTTGATTTCAAAAATATTTTTGCACGCGAATCAACGGATTTCAAGCTTAAAGGCAATTTGTTTGGAAAAAATTGGCTACAAACGAAGTGCACGAGTTCGAGAGGCGTGAGTTCAATCGAAAAAATTTTTGGACCAAATCCCAAAGGATGAAGAGCGCGAATCAGTTGATTTGGCTCGGTGTGGCTCATGCGCATAGGCTCGGTATATGTGCGGAAATTAGTGGATGAAGCGTAAATGGGGTCATAAGTCGCGCCTCATTGCTCAAACTTTAATTCTACCGATAGGGAATTTTATTCACGTCGCAATGAAAATCCCGATTATTCCGCTCTAATAATTTCAACGTGAAAGTGTATGGATATACGGGGGTTGCCTGCAGGGAAAGAGAAAAAGAAAGAAAAACAACGAAAAAACGTTTGATGTGATTGGAACCACGTTTAACGGCTTAGGACAATGATGCGGATAATTTGTCGACAATTTATAGTAGCACAGTTCCATTGAATCGTCTAATTCAACGTAGAAATTCGCTCCATTCTTTGACGAAGAAAAATCATAATTAGATTGATTATTTTTTCCAAATATCATGAACAAACATAATAAACATTGAGCAAATAAAAATAAACAAACACCAACCGAAAATAAGATCGGCATATCGAACATTCGTAAAATTCAATGAACATACCGCCCGAACAAATGAAAAATAGTAGAAATGAAAATGCCAACGTCTGCATGAATCATCAGAGCCCAGCGAATACAAAAATGATATGAAAACATGAAAAACTGAAATATTCAATATCAAAAGTCCTGAGAGTACTAAATAATGTACAAATACGAGCGGCATAAAGAGAAAAATATATGAAATCAAATATGAGAATGAAGAAGAAATAAATAAAATGCAGCCAGATACGCAAATGCAGGGAATCACTAGCATTATAGAAATAAAAAGGAACCAGAGATAGATGCACCGGCACGAGTTTCCTAATCGTGTGGACGAGAGTTTCGATCCTGAATACTGAACTATAAGTATGGAAACCGTGCCACGTACGCTTCCGCCTATTAGAGAATAGAGAAACTGCGTAGTATTTCAATGCACTGGGCTGTTCTTTGAAGATTCTGTATATACATGTCTTTAGATTGCGCGTCTAAATCCATAAATGCGTTCCATACGAAGCAATAACTCGCATGAGCAGTAAATGCGATCTTGAAAACAAATTTAATCCATTAAGTACATTGATCTATGTATTCCTCTGTTCATTAAGTCTCTTTGTGTTTGCACTTGGAACAGCTCGTCTATACGGTGCAGTCCGTACGTGTTGAAATGAAATTTCGGATGGTACATCATATTCACAACAGGCAAGCTTGAAATATCGATTTCTCATTCAATATATGATGCGATCCCCTAATCCTCTTAGTGTATTTGCCTCATATTCCATTTTTATGTTTTAAATCGATTCATAACTGTCCCGACAAAGAGAAAAGCTCATAGGCATACGTCACTCATTCGTATAGATCCTGATCCCTCCGATCGAGCTATAACTTAAGGCTCGGTCATTGGGCAACACTGGAAAGATTTTGAAACCCTCGTACGTCGGTGCTCAGGTTGCTGTGATCGCTGGCGAACGTGTATCCTGCTTCTCTCCTCTCGGCGCTTTTTCTCAAACAGATGATGGTTCCCACGAGGCCACTTTTACCGTTCTCACTTTTACGAGAGATAAGCCAAAACCGTTGAGCTTACAAATATACGAAGCTACCAAAAATGTGTGAACGTGAATTTACAAGCAAATGTGCGAGTGAAGACACAGAATCGAGGACAAAAAAACGAGCAAAGCCAGCCTCTGTATACCGGAAGTCACGTTTCCACGATGTCTTCTCTTCGCGAATATACTGTGTACTTGCATAAATGCATGACTCGTGAATGTGCGCTGCAGTAAATTTGATAAAACGTAAAGGACAAAAATGCAAAAAAAAAAAAATTCTGCATCCCGCAAAGTGGAAGACCCAGTTTTTGACCTGGCAAACCGTTTCCACCACGTCTTACATTATTTCCTTCGTTTTTCAGCCCCCGCTTTGATACTCGATTTACACTGATTTATAATAATAGTTTTTTGTCCAAATCTCAAGTCGTTTATCTCCGCAATTTACCTCGTAAAAAAAAAAACAATTGCAAACTGTGACGAATCATTTTATCACACGATCTCGTTTGAACCAACTCGACTGTGATTATAACTCGAAATGTTACACTCGATACCGCGCAAAAAGAATTACTAAAAGGGATATTCCGGTTTTGCGATGGTTACTGAATATCATTTTGCCAATTCGTCGCTTCTTTTCATCTTTGTTACATTTTACATTACATCGCAGTACCTCCAATTTTATGGATCTCCGACAGACCCAACGATATTTCCATTTCGATCGACCTTTATATTCTCGAATCGTGATATTTGAAAGTACATGCAAAGGTCGAATAGCTGTTAATATTAGTCAGTGAAAATGTGAAGCGCAGTTCGCCACACAACGAGAACGAAAGAGTTTTGCATGTCAAAAGTAATATTCGAAATGTTGTTCCTGCAGAATTAAAAAATTTAGCCAACGTTACGAGGCAGAGTGGTTTTCAGAAAAGTTATCAAAATGTGTATGCTCCATAGGAAATTTTCCTCAAATTTTCATATTCTGTACAAGATTTTGAGAATCCGTTTTCTTCCTGAAAGACTCATTTTTTTCTCATTTTTTGAACCTGAAATTTTCACATCCTTCTTTTTAATATAATGAGAAAAGTATTTTATTGAAATGGAAAATTCGATGAAAATTACGACGATGTTCTATTCTCTCGATTCATCAGAAATTTCGTTTCAAATCCAGATAAATTGAGCATTTTCGGATTTATCAGGAAGCAGCAGTCAAATCCAGGGGCTCCCACGTGCGAGATTTTTTTCCGATTCGATGACAAACTATCCTTCTCTACGGTCGCTTTAAAATTATGAGATCAATTCTCAGAATAACAAACCAATTCGGGATTCGATATTGAATATTGACGAGCACCAATAATGGGAACATTTTTCATATCCTTTGACCTATTTTTATTTGCATTATGACGCCTCCGGATAAGTGATTCCAATGAAAGCCCTCGTCTTTTTCATATCCTCCATGTTCTCCCGGAATATAAAGATATGGCGATGAAAAAAATGGAGATAGAGGATTCAGCAAATAGGTAAATAAACCATGTCACATTTAATCCTACTTTTTCAATATTTCATAAAACACCACCGTGAAATATCGTTGACCAGATGATCTCTATGAAAAGGAAGATTACATCATCCAAACCCATTTAAAAATCCAATAAAAGTATTTTTTAGTCTATAAAAGCCAAAGTCCTTTAATTTTCCCGGATCAATTTCATCTCCAACTTAATTACAAATTAATGGATCGAGGAAAAGATTAATTCGATCAAAAAAATTTCTGGATTATTTCCTGAATACGAAGCGAGGATTATTCCCGAAAATACTTTTTTATATCCCATTTATATGCTTCCTCACACGTGATCTAGATCCTCCGGAATATTTCGCGAGTACGTCAGTATGTTCTCTGCATGTATACGTCAAAGGGAACGCAGAGGTGAAAAGCTTTGCTTTTGAGTGTGCATTCCCTTTGCTTTTGCGACTTTCTCTTTCTGCGTCTGTCTTCTCGATTGTACTCTCTTTGAGTATCAATGGAAATCGACCTGTGTGCAGAGAACCCCAAGCCCGGCAGTAACCGTCGTAGCATTCCTCTGGACAGCGCGCGTGCTCGATAGGAAACTTGAGAGGCTACACGGGATCTCGCGAGTTGTTCAATCGTGTGAGTCTCTTTTCCAGAGCTTCGTCGGTCAATTAAATTACCCATGCACAATTGTTCGTTCGTTTGTTTGAAAAAGTAAAATATAAGGGGAGCGAGAGGCGAGATAACCGAGAGAAACGACGTCGAAAAAGAACAATGAAAAAACGACTTTATATATCTGCATTAGAGATCGAGAGAGGTCAAGAGAAAATTGATAAGAGGAGAAAAAGGTTCAGGGTGAAAAGGGTGTCAGCCGCATCGAGGGTATTAAAGCGTATATTGTCATCTCTTTATGAAAAAAGTGACTTTGAATGCCATGCAAATGTTGGTCATTTATGCAGGTTCCGTAAAATTGTTTATTCGCTAAACCCAAAAAGGTTTTCAAAAGTTTCAGTCGCAGGCGAGAATAGAAATTTCACAAGTTTGTTAATCGATGAGAAATTCACCCTCTCCTGGGATTCGGAATGTTACTCCTATAATTTATATTGGAAAAGTCGAGAAAACTGGGTTTCATTGGGTGCATTATGTGATTGCATTGGATTTCGCATACTACGTTACTATTAATTTTGGGATCTCATCACGTAATGCCAATTTCCATTAGTGATAATTAATCCAATGTTGTCAATTCGACGATGATAAATATACAAACGAAATAATAAGAAAAATTTGATCGTTTGCTAATTATTTATAGTAACGATTGAATAGTAGAATCGACAATCCACGAATGAGAGTTTAATGGCATTTTGTGTACGATGCTTTCGATTCAGAAAAATGTGCGTTACATCGCTGATAGATGCGAATGTATAGCCACCACACGTGGATATCCGGAAATGCAATGAAGGTAACGCGATGAGAAGAAAAACAGATTTCCTACACAGATAATTCGTAGAGGCATAACTGTTCTAGAGAATGAAGAGAAGGGGAGAGCAGGGGCAGGATGATTATCCTCTGTCGACGTTGTGGATCACGCGTATCACACGCAGACACGTAAACACTATCTAAACCGTGTTTTCCCTGAGGGTTGAGGCTTGGCATACGTTCGTTTTCCGGACGAATCGCTCGTCTCGCTGTGCGCGGATTTGACCACGCCACCGGAACGGATAGTTTACGAGCAAATAATAATGCTTCAGTCGTCTACTACGTACACAGAGATCCGGTCGTCTATACCCATACACGGGCAATTCTGACCTGAATGGAAAATTCAGTTTCATTCGTTGCATTTTTTCCGCAATTCAATATTTTCTCAGAGTGCTTACAATTTTTTCAAAATTCAATCATTTCCCATTTTTTCATATCGGCTTCAAAGCCTTCCTTGCAGATTTCAACGCTACGAACACGCAATAAAACGGTTGCTCGTGGACGTAGAAAGTTACACGAATTTATTTTTGACTATCAAAGGCTTGACATCATTCATCAAGTTACAACGAACCTTTTTCCCTTCTTCTGTTTCTTTCTCTCTCTGGTTTACCTTTCGAAAATAAAAAGTATGGGGAAAAACAAAACTCATAGAAAAACGTATGAAACAGATATTTCTCGTGCTGTTATTAATAAAACCACAGCAGTGAATTTTCGATATTTAAAATAATCCAAGAAGAATATTGAAACAAAATGAAAATGAATTTTTAGTGGAATGAGTTTTGAAAAGTGGAGCTCGAATGCATGCGAGCACTCGATTGAATAAATAAAGCTGAACTTTCGTTGCTCATTTTGAATTTATTTCACCCTTTTCGTTGATTTCGAATTTATTCACTGCACCGAACACCATTAAACCAGGCGAGCATTTTTTCTCTGTAAATTGAAATAATTATCCAACCGTAAATTTATTTCATGGTACAAGAATTTATAACAATTTTGGATGAAATAATTCACAGGGAAATTATTTATCGGGGACTTGAATTGTAAATCTTTTTGTGACCTATACCGACAAATCGCTATGTATTTATCGTGCATGTTATTGATTCCGGAGGACAGAAACCGAGAATGTTCACCAAAATTTCTACTTCGACGGACATTTATATTTTTCTGCCATATTGCCCTGAACCACTGTTCCGCCGCAGTTGTCATAAGCCCACTGTGATTAACGCTCTGTTTATTAATATTCCTCGTGGAATTTTTCCACTATCTATGCCTCCACTCGGTTTGGATTTGATTTTCAACGCAGTACGTAGATTTTTCAGCTATTATTACGATGCCTCCGTTTTTCTATAAATTTTGAGATTGACCGACTGAAGGGGGTCGAGTCTCGGCATAGATTAGAACGATATCTTATCGTCGGTATGAATAGATAGAAACTTACTTCCCTCGCGGAAAGCCAGTGCTTCAGAATGAAATTGCTTCGAATAATTCCCGGAGCATTAATTTTTCAGTACGATGGTCCCCTTTTTGCGTTGAGTTAAGCGTGAATTATGAACACATTAGAGAAAGGGGTGGTTTCGTTGGCTTGTCGAGGGAAAAGTGAGAGGGATGCCGAAGTAAGCGAGAGAAGGGGGGGAGGGTTAAGGAAGAGAGCAAAAGAGAGAAGGAAAAAAGACGAAAGAGAGCGAGAGAGAGAGAGAGAGAGAGAGAGAGAGAGAGAGAGAGAGAGAGAGAGAGAGAGAGGAAGGGTAGGAATTGATTTATGGTCGAGGCGCGACGTCTCGCATATCTAATGTGGTAACATGGCTATTCCGCAGCATCTCGAAGCGAAGAGCTCTGCATGCGAAACGGGGCGGGCCACACGAAGAATACGATTAATCTGTGAGAGGGCACAAGAGCATCGGGAGTTTTCCCTCTTATACGACGAGCTTTCGTTCCCTGTATGCTTCATCCGCCAAAGCTTTGGCCATATTCTTTCGCCATCGCTATAAAAATGTACGAAAGCTTTTTGTTTTCTCAGCGACCCGTAAATAAACTCCGTTTACAATATATTCACGATATACCACCATTTATTAGAAAGTTCTTCAATACTCGTCAATCTGCATGTTATTACATAAAACATTTTTCATTAAAATTCGACCAAGTTCTTTCTAAATGGAATAATAACAGGAAAGACAATAAGTTTCCCTTCGAGCAACCGCGATTCAATGTCTCGAACTGTTCGCGATTGATTCTCTTGACGTTTGAGTTTACTTTTTACTCCAATCCATTAATTTTTGTTATTGAACGAACTTCACTGTGATTTTCATGAAAATCGCGATACAATGGATTTAAATATTAAAATTTGTCCTCGCGTTCTGTTAGCCTAGAAAAGGTCAATGAAGGTTCAACGATTCATTATAAATGATCGATTTTATGGAATTCCTACAGGATTATTAATCACCGCGAACAAGAGGAAAGCTTTGCATGCATTGTGCGAGGATTTAAACGCTGAATGTTTCGATTGTGTTCGTCGAATATGCATTTTTCTTTGAATTATGAAGGATGGACGTTTCGCAATCACGATTATTGTGTAAAAAATATGAATCTGTTATCGATCGTGTTAAATTTCTTCAGAATACGATCCTCTCCCGTGTCGTTGCTGACGAGAGCTTGCCTGAGGCAAACTGTAATACGCAAAGAAGATGTAATACGAATACACAGGCTGTTCTGTTTCGATCTGAATAGGAATGGAGAAATACTGTTTATCGTAAAATTTAACTATTCAAAATAATGAAATGGGTAGATAAAAAATCGAAACTTCCACCAATGGAATTCCTAGAGACAAGCACATGGAAAATACGAGCCGAAATGTCAGAAAGCATGTTAACAAAACTAAAAGATCAGCGTGGCTCCAGTAAGTCTAGAATTTCCTGTACAAGTATTCATCCGTGGAGACCCACGCACAGTGCACCCTCTTCGTGGGAGCAAGGGATACACGTGACAAGCCTGAGGAAGAAAAAAAAAAAAAAAAGATAATCCCGACTGAAGGAGAACAAGTCGCTGGGGACTGGAGCCGAAACGACGCAAAGCCATTGACTCCCGAGCTCGATGCTGAAGAACATTCTCCCCTTCCCAAGGGCTTCTCGATGATTAGATCATGCTTTCGCCAATGGCAACTGGCACCCTCTTCGCACACAAAAAACTCTTGGAAACGAGTGTCGAATCTGCACTTCGTCTCTACCTTCTGTCGCCCCACAACATATATATCTATGAGCTGATCGAAGATGGCTCCTCGTTGACCACGAATATCCCTGGTTATTCGGTCGCCTATTTATTTAACATTCATCATTGCCATGAATCGTTATTACGTGAAGGGAGAAAACGAAGATACAGAATTGGAAATCAGGGAAGTGACGATCAATGGTTTTGTCGAGGGTTCTGAAGGATATTCATTTCTATGGGAATCTGTTGTAGCAAATACGTGGATGGATATGTTCGGGGAAAAAGTGTTTAAAGTCCTTCGAAATTTGGGAGATGTTTAGAAAAGTAAAAGGAACGCTTTCTAGTCGAAGAAGTTTTCTGAGAAAACATGTTCACGCGGTGCAAGATATTCCACGACAGAGAGGCATTACCATTTATGTGGGACGTAAACCCAGAGAAGCTCGACGGCTCAAAGGTAATACAGCTTGACGTCAGTCGCATCCACGTTAGCAGCACGAGAAAGGGAGGTTGGTGTGTGAGACGGTCCATCGGATACGTCGGTCTTCAAGGCGCCGCGGTCTCACAATGTCATACGACGTGGAACGTGACTTAAATTTACGAAGGATAAATATATGGTGTAGGAATATAAACTCCATGAGGGTTTATATCTTGCATAATACAGCAGCGTCTAATGTTAGACTACGATTCTAATAATTTGAGTCATCCAGGTCGTTGAAACGATCACGTAAGATTCCTCGCGTTTCTTCAACGTCTTTCGGCAAAATCGGTATATTTCGAGAGATACTAGAGTGTCCGGATAGCAAACAATGATATGTATATATGTATATGGAGAAAATAGTACCCGCAGCAATACGAAGCCAAGCAGGATCCTCTCCCATATTTCAATCACGCTTTCCTCTCGTCCAGCAATCCCAGACTCTCTTTTACTCTTCCATCGTTGGTTCTTTTCTTCGTACCTTATACCGGAGAAAAGCATCTCTCGAGAAGTCTTGCACCGCAGCGTCCCTTCATCCCTCTACAACCTTCCGAGCCCGAGCAACCCCTTGAAAAGTTGGATCCCGCATTTTTCCTCGAGAAAACTGCATCGGCCTGTTTGGCGTTTCTCCACTCGTCGATACGGCACGGTGACAGTGGTGAACGAAGCAGAAAGAAGAAGAAGAAGAAGAAGGGTGGAGTAAGGGCACGAGAGGTCAAGTGAGTTATCGGGAGGGTGGTTTCAAATGCGATTGCAACCGGACCGAGAAATCTAGAAAAATACATTTAACCCCCTTTCTTACTTCACCAGACACACATCTCACTACTCCATGCCTCCATCTCCTTAGCTGACCTTCTTTCTCATTCCGTCCAATGGGAAAATAAACATTTCGATATCTTACTGTACAAGCAAGCTGAGAGAAGCGCATTTCAAAAGTTATTTCGAAAGATGTATAGATTGACGGAACGATGAAATCGCATCAGGATTTTATTTACCACGATAGTTCCAAACCGGAGCCAGAAGAGAGGAAAAAGTGATGTGAGTGTGTATATGTGCGGTTGATCGCCTTCTCAGTCTCTTCTTTGCTTTCAGCCATCGGCTGCATTATTTTCAATTCCTTTCTAACACATAAATATACGTTTATATCCCGAACGAGATTCACGGATCGTCGGCACGCTCGACCTCACCGAAAGATCGATTATTCTTTTCAATCGCGAACTTCTTATACCGCGCGCCCAGCTAATCGGATAACGTTCCAAGTGCTATGCCTGCGTCTGCTATTGCTGCTTCCGACGCCAAAAGCAGCTATTGGTAAAACGTAAAACGCAAGGCGAGGACGATGCGGGGAAGAAGGAATTCCATCCCTCGCGCTGCCCGTAGTCACCAGCGACATAGAGAACTTTTTTCCCCCGAGTGGATCCGGACGATAAGAAGTCACATCTTATTCCATCGGGCTTACTGGTGGCTTGCGACTAGAGGCCGATCGAGAAGCTTATACATCCGAGGGACGGGTACGAGGGTGGCACGAGCAAGAGGATCGAGTTTTTCAGCTTCCAATCGAAATGTATGTGCCTAACAGGCCATGTAATTGACCTGTCGTCCGGTTTGAATTCCCGAACCAATCACGTAAGCTGAAAATAATATTGCTACGTTCGTGCGGACCAGAATGTTCAATCGGCGAGTCCTCGCCACCAAGGAGCCATAAAATAATCTCTGCGATGCAATTGCACGTATCAAATGGCGAAATTGGTGCAAAAAGAATACTCTAAAAACATTCATCAGTGTGACGTTTTTATTTTCCAACTGTAATGATTCTCACTTCCATTCCAGTTGATACGAAGGTTCAGTCTGACTCTTCGATTCACAGACTTTCCGAATACCGTTCTATCCTAAACCTATGAAAAAAGCTGTCGCAACACATTTCTCATTGGAGAATCGCAAGGTGACTTTACGAGCAGAGGTGCAATTCTCGTACATATGAAAGAACGCTATATGCGACTAGTCGTAAAGTTGTTTCTCCTTTGTGGATGGTGCAAACACCTCGGGAGGTCACGTACACGTGGTTCGTCGGAGATAGTTCACTCGTGCGTTTTGTTTTCCCTTCTCGGTGGGAAATGCGTCAACCTTTGAGAGCAAATGGTAGCGGTGAATACGTGGTTCCTCTGTACCACGATAAAACTCACGTTTCCCTTACTGTCGCGCTCTTTACACTGCAGCCAGTACGGAGCTGTGAGTTCAATTGGATCTCGATTCGCTATCGTGTCATAAAAACAACCAACGCAGACGCGCTTTTCAACATTACTTTTCTCCGCAAATTCTCTACAACCTGAACACGTGGATGCGCGTGTCAAATAAAAATGCTTTGCATTTCATTAACTCATTTATATTCATACCCTCTTCGCTTATGGATTTCTTTCCACTTTCGGAAACATCATCCAGATCGAAATAGTCGATTCTTAGTCTCTGCTTGTCGGTAAAGTCGATAATTTTACAGATTTTCCTTGCAGATGCAATTATTACGAGTAATTCTTTGGAGATTAATGAAATGTTGTACTCACCGGTAACTTTGAGATGATACGGCAACTGAGCTCGCCACGTACCCTGCATTTTCCGGTCAGGCGCGACACAACGATATTCACCTGCATCTTGATAAATGACTCGACTCAAGGTGAGCGATCCAGGTCCTCCGACAGGATCCATACGAGGACCATGTCCCCAGCAACCACCGTCGCATTCGAGTGTAACGGCACCGCCGATCTGGACCTCCATTTTTCGCGAGTCCATCGCCTCGCCATTCAGAGCTTCCGCTTCAGTCTCCATATCTGGATTGTCTGACAGACAGTTGTTTCTTTAATATCACGAAAATTAATATTTATTCGTAAATTTTTAGCCGGAGGAGTAATGACGTTTTCATTACGATTCTGCTGTTAAATTTACGTTCGCGTCAGTCGTTTAAATTCGAATGCTTAGTGGCAGTTTCTTCTAATGGAGAAGTTGACGGTTCAATATTGTATTTCCATTATTATGCAGATATATTTATCTTGCTTGAAAACTCAAACTCCTACGTGGGCGGGGGTTTGAGAATTCAAGGAAAACTGAGTTCCGGACGGTGGAACGTGCCTTCAGCAAGCCGGTGACGCAAGATCAGTCCCAAGTCATTACTGATGCACGTGATTGGAATGTTGAATATCTTCGACGTATAGGCGGAATAATCTCATAGCTTCTACTAAAGATATCGATATATAGATGGAATGGCGGTATAGAGAGTTATATACGAAGAGAAAGAGGAAACGGGAATTTTCATGCTTCCATCGGGTTCGGGTTCGCGCGACTTGTACGGTGAGAGAACGTCATCTGTGTATATCGTTTTGGGTGAGTCGTGGCCGTCTTTCGCTCAGCCGCATCGAGATCACTTGCACGTATCGAAGATAAACTTTAGCTTGTCCCTGTTTGCGGCACCCTCCTCAACTTAACACGCGAAGAAACGCCCGAGTGTGGAATACGATGGCCTCGTACAGAGAGCAAGAGAGAAAGGACGAGCGCGGGAGAAAGAGGAGAGAGCGAGAGAGAGAGAGAGAGAGAGCCACCGGTTCTACTTCCCTTCTGTCTTGTATAGAAACAGACAACATCCCGTCCCTCCTGATGGCTTCATGGCACACTCTAGCGGTATACACTGACACTACAGATTGAGTTTCGAATCCTGGCAAGCCACGCTACTCTCAACTCCGACCAAATCCATTCTTCCTCTCAGCCGAACCGAGCTTCCTCTTCTCTCGTTTCCTTCCTACGTGTATCCCATTCGATCCTGAACTCGCGATATGTGCGACACATATCTATATATCTATATAAGCATCGATATAGATATCCAGATAAAGAGCATCACACGTTCAAACAGAGAGCCAACAAAGCCTATACACATACAAAAGTTGTCGCGATCCCAAACGGCGTCCGCTACGTTCGACGACCGTCACGAATTTGGCTCATCCTCTAGCTATGCCCCCATCTCACAGTCTCGTAAACTTTTGCGTCAAAGTTTGATGCAGCCAAGAGGGTATTAGTGCTCAGCTTATGGACGAGGTTAACTTGGTGGAAGGCGAATGCAGCATTTTTTAAAGGCAAGTACGAAAGGATAAAAGACCAACGACCAAAACTATTTTTATAAGAATGACCATCGACATTTGTATTCCAGGCAACAACCAAGAGTCGATGAAAAATGAGCGTTTCGAGAAAGACGATAACGATGACTGACTCGGACAACTATAAAAACATAATTAACAACTATTTTCACTCCAGGCGTTCCGAACTTTTTGACTCCCAGACAAACCAAAATGCTTGTCCTCCCAAAAGATTATCCCCGCGACTCCCTAATTTTATGCCGTGTTTTTGTACCGCGTAATATTTCGTCCACAAATGTTTTTATTCGCATACACGTCTCTCCCAGTGATAACTGATGGAAAAATTACTAACGACCGGTGTTGTATAGATGCTCTTTTCTTTTTTAATCTTGTTAAGCACAGCTGTAGTTTTTCTTCTTGTCAGGCTTTAGAAAAACTGTGATGGGTAGACGGAAGCCAATTCACCGGGTAGACAAACTCCTCGCCAGTATTCCTATAGGGTAGCTTAAAGTTTTTGACACCATGGCAAACTGATGATACTGGAGCAAGGGAACACGAGAAAACCTGAGAGAAAGGGAAACAGAGGGTAAGAGAGCAGCTATATAATAAAAAAGCGCTTCACAAAACCACTTTTCCACCTTTCCCTCAGGCACGTCGAAATAAGAGAAGGAAAACTACATAGATATATAAAATCAGATAAAACGCAAATCACGGAAGAAAGAACCGGAGATGGGGAAGAAAAGGTGAATGAAAATGCGAATGGAGAGTAGAAGGAAAAAAAAAGATAGAACATTGCGAGAGCGGCGTCAGGAGATAGCTAGGATGGCTAAGAGAAAAGGAAATGGAGTGTGCGGAACGAGGTGAAAGCTAGAGTGCCATCTAGTACTCACAACGGAAAGTACTAGCCATGTTCCGGCATTCTCCTGTCTATAGTGATGCTGTGTATACCTACCGGAGAAAACAAACGGGATTGAGCAAATCAGTATGAAAAGAGGATTGGCGAAAGATGCATTTTTTTAAAATCCATTGAACCAGCCCGGCGGAATGGATTTTGGATTCATTAACTAATGCATCTCGTCGTAATTCTTCTTTCAACCCGATTTAGACAATCCGGCTTTAAAGTTGGCGAATTATAACAAGAAAGGCCAAAAAATATTCTCACGAATGAGAAACTTACACATTGATCAGTCTGCGGTGTGTCTTCCCTTCGTATAAACTACAGGACATAGCAAAATTTAAGCTACAGCAGCCCATAGGGTCCCTCTGACCTGGCTATCATAAATCAAAAAGAGGTTCGATATAATATCAGGTACGAATTTTCTAGCTCTCTGAGAAAACCCACTTATGACGGTCAGCCTTAAATATTAAAGCCTGTTTTCCATCATCACCGCCGCTTCTCAAAAATAATGCATTTATTCTTCGCGTTACAACTTTAAGCTACGACATCTGTCGACGCGCGACCAGTGCAAACCGTTCAGGTTGTTGGATCTTTTATCAAGGCAATCCGAACGATGACATTCAGTAAAGAACGTAACAGCTTAACACTCGGAACGATCGACGTTAACAATGCAGGTCCGGTTGGCTTTTTCTAAAGTACCAATTACATCGAACGTACAACTTTTGAGAACTCATGCTCGCAATGTGCTCGAACTTCAATGAGCTCAGCAAAGTGACAATCGGATGACATAGATCAGGATGTAATTGGGTGGAATCACGTAACAATTCACGAAGGGAATCGAGTAAAGGAGAGACGGGATACGAAGGCTTGGGTGAAGAGAAGAGGCAACTCTACACGAATGTGGAGTAATCCCAAAGGCGATTTGGACACAATCTAATGCCCCGACCTAGGCATCATCGATTATTCCTGAGAATAGGCTATGCTCGTGTCGCTCGAGAACGCCGACGTTTCTCAGGGCCAAATTGCTCAGAGATTAGACACCCGCACGAAAGCTTTCAAGGATGTTCTTTGCACCCAGCCATATGACAGGCTTCCGCGCAGATCTTCGTAGCTGTATCAATTTGGCATTTGTGCCAAATCCCTTTCATTGTTTCGCGTCCATTTTTAATTAAGAAAAATCATCATTTATCGGTGGTAAACAAATTATACTCAGTCCTTGACCTTCGGCCCTCGGAATAAAATAAACAAACCAGCCCCACTAGTTTAATTAGCAAACTTTTACTCGAAAGCACTGGAACTCCATAACTTCCTCGATTATTTGAGATTATGTAACTCTGCGACGGATGAGGTCGCTCCGAAACCCCTTTCACTTGCTACCTAGTTTGGATGCTGTAGTGGAGGAAATTTGCAAATTTTCCCACACGGGCTTCGGGATAATTTCCGGATGGCTCGGCGGTTTCCTCCCCTGACAAATCATCGCGGTTTCCTATTATCGGGCACGAGACTATACTCAGTAGTAACTTGTAACGCAGGACACGGGAATAAGAGCGAACGCGAGAGTGCGACGAGAGAGACGAGTCGGCGATGGTAATGAATTTTCGTCTCCGTCTCGTCTCTTATTAATATTTCGGTATATACGTATCGATCGATTGTCGAATTAACAGAAACAGGTCGATTCACGTAAAAAGGACCAAGAACCCATCGATTCCGCATTCACAAGACTTTCATCATTTTGCTTATTCGCAATCAGTCACTTCAGAGCATTCGATAATAATCGTATATTTGTACTACTGAATAATTTCAAAAAGATAACGATGTTTTTGCAAGCAAGATTCCTCAGGAAAATCGTCCGCGTTCCAGGGTCACTTTCGTCCGAAGTATCACTCACGCGATATTTTTACAATGGCATACTTTTGGCATGGCATATTTCGAGTTTGAAAAATATCGTTGAAGCTTCGTTCCACGTGGATGGGAAAATGACACGTGTACCCGTCAAATACCAGTATCTTCGAAACTTATCAACCCACGAATTCTTTTCGATCAGACAGTCCACGTAGCACCATGGAGTTGGGCTCCGTCGGATGAAAAATAGAAACTTGACAAACAGCAATGAAACGCGGGACCCAAAACTATTTTTAAAAAACTCCATATTCATGGAATAGATTTTTGCTGTATCTACGAATTTCCTGGTTATCGTTACGTGAGCTATCGGTGGATCGATCGCAAACTAAGTCAAGGGCACAGCTAATGACGTTGAAGTTGAAATATGGCTGTTTAGTATATTCATTCCGATCGTTTCGATCAACATTTTTCGATGGAAACGCAATGTGTGAATCGAAATCCTAGAGCTTTGCTGCACATTTCGAGAACTTACACTCGACGTAGTGTATATAGAGAAGTAATCTTGATATAATATTATAATGAGGTTCAGGCGGATATCTCAATGGGGAAATGAGGTTCGGAGTCTTCAAGAACCCTCCGGTAGTCAGAGTTTGCCTCCGTATCGACTTTGAGGGGCCTTTTGTGATGGAAGCCTGAAGCAAATTATCTTCTTCGTGTCTGCGATTCGAGATGCTGTCGCTCGAAAGGCAATTCTAATTAAACGAGCTAATCGAATAGTCATTTTTCACGAAAAAATACGTCAGTCTCCAATTTTCTGGCTACTTGGAAAAAAATAGTCGACGTTTCTCCGAAATTTAATCTCGCGCGAATATCATTGACTTTATTTCATGATAAAGTCGAACTCTAGGAAGAGTTCAATGTTCCATTGACTGCTACGCATTCGATACATATGCATAAACGTAGGTATTGTACTTACAGCGAACATTGAGAAAATATCCGATGCTGGAAAAGCTGCCAAGAGTATGTCGAGTGAAGCACTTGTACCATCCACTCTCGGCACGTGTTATTTTTGTGAAATTTAACCAGCCCCCTTCGCTCTGTTCGACTGGCGGTGGCGCGTCGTCTGAAACGTAACGATAATAAACAGAGCATGAGTTTTCTGCTTGAATACTTCTTTCAATCTCACCACTACATTAAGGAGAGTCAAAATATTCATTTTCAACGTTGTTATTGAAGCCTTGGTACGTCTTTACACATTAAAGATGCACGATAACGAAATATGTACGCAGAGGCGAAACAATGAAATTCACTTTTGCAGTGAAGCCTTAAAATTGGATTTTTCACAGCGGGTAAAAAGATGGGAAGAGAAATATTCAAATAAGACTCGAAGTGCAACAGTATATTTTCCTGCTTCTCGCACGATTTCTAATCAAAAGTCACGAAAAGTAAGTTTCATGATAGGAGATACGATACAACCATAGACGGCAGTATGAATTCGAACGCGCGAAAAAGTTTTGACGCGTCATCACTTTTTTTCCTTTATCCCGAGAAAAAAAAATGAAAAAAAAAAAAAAAATCTTTTTATCACAAGGAATTTCAATCCGTTCGTTCTGGCGCATGGACAAGGTAAAGAATGGAAAAGGAAAAGAGAGAGAGAGAGAGATAGATGTTTGATGTGTGGAGGTTTAACGCTCGAATTCACGACCAACCTTGTACCATAGAAATAGGGAGTTGGAACGAGAGAAAGTGCGAGAAGTAAAGAGAGAGAAAGAGAAAGAGCGGGAGGCAGAGAAAGCTGCGAAACAGAGTCGTGTGCGCAGCTGTCGGTTTTGGGGCTATGGGAAGAGTCTTTAGTTACGTGTGTAGCAGTAGTTCGTCGATCTCACCGAATGTGGGACAAAATGTGCAGTCCGAACGTGAGCTTTTTCGTTATGGTATGCTTTCATAGATGGATACATATATGTACGAATATATGACTGGCCGATGTTAGGTATATATAGACAGGGAGAAGAGTTTGGCGTTTCGTATTCCCTCCCGCGAGCTTCGAAACAAAGTTTTATGTGCCGCGGATAGTTGGCCGGAAGTTGAGGTAGGGAGGAATCAGAAGACCCGCTGTGCAAAGAGGGTTTCGGGAGGTGAGCCAGCAGCGACTAGGGAAAGGAGTAACTCGTGGGGACAGCCACAAGCAAAGGCTTGTGAATAGCTGTATAGATTGAAAATCTTTCCAAACTTTCTTTCCGGACGATCCTCTCGGTCCTTTCTCTCCTTTTCTCTTGTCATGTGTGTCTAGAAAATCCCTCGTTTGCTCTGGCAATGCATGAACACGCGAGCGACCAGAAAAATAAGGGAGTATGGGTAAAATGTACACGAATCTATACATATATATATATATATAAAGTGCTCGGAAGTATAGGACACTCCTAAGAATATACGTCCCTTTTTTCGCTCGTTCAGCTCTTTGCAACATGACGTAAAGAAATATAGCGCGCCTTGGTCGAAAGAGGAGCTGAACCATTTACGCCTGCACTTTTTACAAGGTCAAATTTTCAGCGACGCTATATTTGGCCGAGATACAAACGCGAAAGAGCATTACATCGTGAAAAGCGTTGTTTATTGCTAAGGACTTGGCAATAATTCCAACGAAGTTGGCTCGTAAAAAAAAAAGAATTCTAGAATGCAAGCAGACGATATTTTTCGTTCGCGTGAGTTTTTTTTCTTTCTGATATTTCGTACAGCGTCGCATGTTCCGATACCTCAAAGGAACTTTTACACCGGAAACTGCGATCAAAAGGGTTACCATTCGATCAAACATTACGATGCTAATAAAGGTGCGAATAAAATTGCTGTTCGTCATTTTTTTCATTTCAAACGTTCTATTTTAACGATTCTAACTTTGACCCTGACATTCGGGCGTTTTTGAGATTTAACTGCAGTGGAAAATGGTCTCGTTTGCGTTCAACGTGCGAGGCGAATCGAACATGTCGAACACATGAGAATCCTGTTCGATTTTCTAATTGATTGACGTTTCAAGCATGATTCAGATTCGCTTGAGCAAGGCACCACGAATGTAGCGACGTGAGAGAAAAAGTGGATGAATGCAAAAAGTAAAGGACAAAGTGAACAACAGGAATAGGCGAGAGATGAGTGATGCACCCATACGGCTTCGCACATACACACACCAAATATATAACCCGTAACCACATTACTTACCACGCCGCCATATTGGTGCGCTCGACGGATTGCTGTCCACTTCGCATTTTACACTGACGGACATTCCCTCGACGATCGGTATCCCGAAACCGGGTAAGCGCGTTATCACGAATGACGGAGTATCTGGAACATTAATTACAAAAATAGTCAATTACGAGAATAACAACTAGGCTGTCCTTAAGGTGCATGAGGGATTAGTCTTGCTATCTCGCCACTGTGAGTGCGAGAGAGATAGCTGCAGTTTTCGAAATTGAATATTGTCCACATGGTTTCACCAATTAACAAAAGCCCCTGTCAGCACATTTTTGACATCGTCCTGCGTAGACTGACAGAAGCTTTCTCTGAATAGTCAAACGAACGTCGAAGAATTTTAATTTCGAAAATTGGAGATGAGGTTCAGTGACTGATCGATCCTCTTGAGGTTAGAAAGTGTTGAAGCAATTACGGTAATTTATACTACAACTTTTGTCAAGGGGTTTCGGTTGGTCAGATTTTTCAGATCAGTTAAATTTCGTTGGGAAAATGTAATATGCTCATTATGCACGTTAATTAGTGACGATTTTGTTGACAGTATTTCTGAAAGTAATTTCTATTATTACGAACGTTTTAATACGTATCGAAAATTCTTTGGTACTTGAGTTTTATTGAAATTCATGTAAATTCGTTGGTGCGATACGTTTTCATCGTTGGCAACGAAGAAAACGTTTGACATTTGGGGCAAACTGAATGTATGCATGCGGTTGACGAGAGTATTTTAGTCAGAGATTCACTTAAAAGCGAGTAGAGAAAAATCCTACGACGCCCGTAAATATGGGCCGAAAGCGCTGTAATTTTCCTCTCCCCAATCAGACGATCTTAATGAACATGTCGACGAGATCCAACAAGTAATTGGATCAACCGCTAATTGGACTGATATATAGCTCATTTTCCGTGCTCTGTTTCGCTATACATATAGTCGTCTCACTCAGAGTCGTCGATTCACTCACTGATGAAACGAGGCTATAAAAAAATCACATTTCCATGTACGAATGTGAATGTAGTTCCGATTGCGACGCGAAAAAGGTTTTGATTGGTAAGGGGAAGAAACACCGCGAGGAAGAAGATTGCGAAGCTCCATCCGATGAATGAAGCAACATTTTCCCTTGACAATCGTGACATTTTTTGCGAAAAACGAGCCGCTGTTCGCATGGGTTGTCGTAGTTAATGATTTGATAGAAAAATTTAAAGCAGATGCGAATTTAATTCCCCATCGTCACAAGAAACGACGAAACACTTGGAAAATATCGATTTTGTGATGATAGGATCTTTGTGCTGTGAAAGTGAGACACGCTCGGTAGAAATCGGATTAAATTAACACGAAATAACCATGAAACAATCGGTTTTGGTTGATATGAAAAGGGTGAAGTTATTTCTGACAATCAGATGGATTAAATTGTCATTCGTCCCTGACTCACTTCATTTCTCCCGAATTGCTGCTTTCTCTTGCCTTTTCTTACACACACGCCCTTTCATGTGCTCTGTCACTTTGCCTATTTCTCTGTTGCGTTCTCTTTCTGTCCGTAGTACGGCATGAAGTTATTCACGAGAATAATAGGAGCGGGTGTTCGCAGAGACAGGGACTTCGGAGAAACAATGCAAGCTTAATGAAAGCTACAGTGGCGCCAGCATTCTATAACACCAACAGACTTTCATGAAATAGGTGGTTGCCCGAGTATAGCGATAGGCTTTTGCCCCATCATAACCATTTGGTGGGCAGCATAAACACCACACAAAGCGAACAATACCGCAGCAGAAATGTCCCACAGACCTCGATCGCTTAATGAGAACTTTGACTATATAATCGACGGTGAAGGACAAGAAAGGAGAAGAGAAGAAGAAAGAGAAAGGCCTAGTAATGCTTCTTACTTTGTACACATTCGTGATTGTTATTTCGCGACAAATTCTCATCAACGATTCGTAACAACAAAATCGCACATTTACGATCGGAAACAGTGACATCTCGAGGAACGTACGATTTGTTGAAATTTTTCAATTAAAGCTCCATTCAAATTTGGTATTCTCTATTATTTTCAACCGCTAATTCACTTCTACTTTATGCAGTTCGTAGAGATTATTAAAAGCCTGGTATTTTTATTCGGTGCTTGGATTTTCGAACAAATTTCATTCACTCATTATTTCACGGAGCCAATAAAGCCGAACAGCGTGTAAAATT
The DNA here is from genome assembly GCA_963921915.1 of Hyposoter dolosus. Classification (NCBI taxonomy): domain Eukaryota; kingdom Metazoa; phylum Arthropoda; class Insecta; order Hymenoptera; family Ichneumonidae; genus Hyposoter; species Hyposoter dolosus. Next base: position 8,582,892 of record OY998132.1, read on the forward strand.
ACAGGGAGGATGTCCGTATTAAAAATGTAGTCTCCTAATGAATAGCACGAACCTTTCGAAACATTTTCCATCAACCTACGATCGTCGACCCCAAGAGCCAAGCTTGATGATTACAAAGTTGCATAATGAAATTCTATCCGCATTTTTTGACGTTGCAACAATTTATTTTACGTTCTGGCAATTCAATTTGAAAGTTGAAGGTGCATTCGATGAATTTTCATGAATTCGAACATTTTTTCTTGAATGTGAAGGAGTGAGTGGCGTCTATAGCATCATGAGGATTATTCCAGGTTGTTTCAATATTTTCAGCTTAAATGTTGGCCGTCTGCCAATTATTATAGGCCTCGTCGAGCTTTATCACGAAAGAGGTTGAGAAAAAAAGTTAAACCGTGAGAGAGCACGCGAGACTCACACCCGTTGCGTCAATTATGACGCGCAATCGCAATCATCCCGGCAGTGTGTATATGTGTCGAGAATATATTATAAAGGCAACGAAATCTCTTGCGGTGCGATAACCGACCATTTTATTTTTCATTCCGCCTGAAATATAACTAATTTAGATAAGAGCGTTGGAAAATTATACGCGATTCTCTTTTTCGACAACCGAAACGAAACGAGCACACAACAGAGTCGACAAAACAAAAGCAATTGGATTTTTTGTGGACAGATGGTCGTATGTATCGAAGAATTATTCAAAGAGAAGTTTAGCAGTTAGCAGAAAAATTTTCCAGTCGTGGACAAGGTACGTGGGAGTAATGGCGAAAGAAGTAAATAGCTGTCAAGGTCAACCAAGAGGTACAATTTATTGGGAGCTGAAAAGGGTGGAACTCGTAAATTTTTCTGGGTCCTCTCGCACTACTTAGCCTCATTAGGTGTATTTGCATACAAAATTATTAAAGTTCCCGCTAATTCGGGATCCATAAAAAAGATCTGCATTAGAAAATCATTTTTCTCACTCGACGCTAATTAACTCGGTTCGTTTGGGCGAAATTTGACTCGTTGAAAGAGAACGTTTTTGACTTACAAGCAATTACAATATTCTATGCTTTATCGCTTACCAACAAACGATGCAAACGGTGCCTCGACAAAAAAGCGAAAGTATATCTAGTGTCCAATTTGGTCGAGTTTCAAACTGTTGAGAAGTAATTTTTCCTGAAATGAAGAGGTCAGGGAAGATGGCGAAAAAAAAAAGAATTCACTCTTCGTTGGTGCTTTGTCCATTTCGATTAAAGTTGCTCACTCGACGCGCGATCGCTTCTCCCTTGTAAAGCGAAAGTGCAATATTCCTGTGCTAAACGTATTCACGGTAATTTTGTATTCGCTCCTTCATCGAATATTTATGCGAATCTACATTAGAGTTTTTCATCTCGACACTTGTGGAGTTTCGACGCTACGGAAATAAGAGGAAGAAGAGGAGCAGGAAGGAAAAAAAATTGCGAAAAAAAAACTCGAGTCATTTTCTCATCGTCCTCTACTATCGCCATGCATGCATATATCTATGTGTTGAGCGAGAGATTTTTTTCCCTCGAGTACGACGCTCTTTCCGTACTTTCTTGAGCCGAGAAAATAGACTCACTCGACAGACAATTGGTTTTATCTCGAAGCGATATCAAAAGACATTTCTTAGAGGCATTTTTTTCCCAGACCAGCCTCGAGCTACGAAATTTGTCCTACATACAGCACAAAAGATGCTTAAGATTTTACCATTCCATAATGCCAAAGTAAATTTATTCTCCAACGAAAAAATACTGAAAATTTTCGTAAAAATCCAAACTCCGCATGCTCGAACAATCAAAAATACAGAATTATTCCATTTTCTCTGAATTAAGTCGTACTAGATATTAAAAATTTGTTATTCTCCCGGTGGACCGAAGAAATAATTATTTCTGTCTTGTTGTAAAGCTACACGTGGTTGACGTCATGGCAATCTGTCCATGGATCATTGTTTTTTCCCACCTCAAAGAGGAAGTAAGCACATGGTCGTTTTTTTAATACCGGAAAATTCCTTCGTTTTGCAGAGCTGTAGCATAGAAACGAGTAAGCGATCGTATCGATTATCGATACCGAGTAGACACGAAAAGAAACTGGATCACTATTCCGCAAATACATGCACATAAAAATAGGAGGAAAAAAAAGTATACCAAAGGCCAGGAACAAAATTACAATCGTGAATGCGAAGTTGATGAAAAAATAAGGAAAAAGAGGGAGCCCACGAGATGAACCAACAAGAACGTGAACCCAGCATGTTTAGCATTTTATGTTTTTATTTTATTTTATATGGAAACGGAAAGGGTAACAGGAACATGTATTTTGTGGGACGGAAACTATTTTTGCCTCTGGTTGTGTATTTTTTCGTACGGAAAAAATATCCTTTTTCCGAGTGAACCGGAGGATTGTCACTTTTTCGTAGGGATCTTCATACACAAGTTTTTCTCACGTATCTACTGCTCGGTGTAAGGGCGAGGATAAAACGAAGAAAATGGGTAAAAATCATTAGAGTCGCGTTGGCTTAAACGGAGTGTCACTTGCAGGTGGTTTTGTGGACTCTTCGTTGCGTCTAATTCCTCCAGTGCGCCAGCTTGAATCTTGTAATGAGCATGAATTTGAATACCGTGCAAGGTCGAGAGAAAAAAAAAAGGAGAAAGCGTCACCGAAGCGTCGCTCCAACGTGGAAACCGACGTATACCACAAGAAAAAGCCGCCAGGGTTCTGCTGCTGACCTACCAAAAACTCCCTTTTCTCCATTTTCGAAAACAAGAAAACACGAAAAAAAAAATCGTATTCATATACATGAGAGCAGAGCGAGTCCCAAGAATGTAGGCAGATGTAAAAATTGTATGTGGCAGGAACGAGTCCATGTCTGGTTTAAAAAATTATACATTACACGTCATGACGTTTTCTTCCTACGCTGGAGATGCAAACATTTTTCGGCGGAATTATTTTTCCACTCCGTAGCACTTGATGAAGCGTGATGATAAAATTCTAGAAAACTAATCTTTCCTTTTCGAAAATATCCCGTGAATGTTTCGTGACATTTTTTTTTCACCAACTGTCACTTTATCTTGTACCAATTTTCTCGTATCAAAAAACGAAGAGAACCGTGCGTAAGGAAGTCTTTTTATCGTGGACGATGAGCATTTTATTATAATCAGAAGCTTTGGGTCGTTTTCGAGCCCATTGTAGGGTCCACGTTTGAAACATGAGAAAAAAGGAATATCGAGTTTTCAAGTGAAATATTAGACAAATTTTATTTGACTAGTAGCCTCAAGCAGTGAGTCAAATTATTCGGAGAGTTGGATGGAACGCGTGGTGATATACGATGGATACCAAACGGATTCATCGTTTATTTCACATGTGAAAAGCACTCATGGCCTTGTTTGAATGTATACGAAGAATCAATAGCGATACACCATTCCGTAGTGTTTAAATACGTCTATAGTGATGTATGCGCTTAAGAGTGCACGTGTATGGTAAAGAGCCGAGAGAAAAAGAGAAGAATGCAGAGAGAAAAATAGGGAGAAAGACACAGAGACTCTTGGCGTCCGGAAGACCCGTCAACAGAGAATCGATGATAGATGGATGAGATATATGAATGAATGGTTGAAAAGAGAGAGCCCTCGAGTCGTTTGTTCCTGTTTCCGTAGGCCCTTGGGGTTCAAGCGTTACCCACTTGCTTCATCCTATTCGTTTGCTCCCCCTCGTATTACGATTTCGACAAGTTCAAAGAATGCAGTAAAATACAGTATAGCGAATGGAAGTTATCCAGCCATTTTATTTCCATTTTTTGACCAACTTCATTATTATCTCTATGAGCTTTTAAAAATATGCCACAAAGACTAATCATCGGAGTTTTCATTGCGGAAAACTCTGAGCATATTATAATAGGGAGTAAAATTCAAATATTCATAAGAATTAGATGATCTTCGAATTAACAAATTTTGCTGGAAAAAAAAGTGGAATTACAATTTGGAAGTCGGCAGAAAAATGTTTAAATTTGCATCATCGGGATGAAGCAAAAATTTAATCTCGTCGGACTTTACTCAACTTCTTTTTTTTTTCATTTAGAACGTGCGAATTGATTGAAGTTTATATATCTGCCAGGAAAAACGAATCGAAATGCTCCGTTGCAATGATGTGAATCATGTCCGAAGTGTCTCACCGAGAACAAGGTAAAAGTAGGAATTCCAAATGTCCCGTTAAACTGAAGAGACTTGATGGACTTAAACGGGTGACGCAATCTGATTACATCCAAATTGAAATGTCAATTATTCGCTAAGCCGCTTGTCACATTCTTGACATAAATCTGCTTCAAGTAATTTAACTCTCTCTAGAAGGCAAAAGGCATGTCCAGATCCAGTCAACTATGTTATTTTTCATTGAAAGAAGTCTTCCGATTAATCGAAAGGTTTGTTCCGTAATATATCGCAGTGTCATTGGAGTATCGCTATAGTGATGAAGAGACGACACATCAGTTTAAAAAAGCTCCCAGGTGCGGAAGCAAATACTACGGCTAACAGTGGATAAATCAACAGAATACGAAAGCGGTCGATATATTTATATATACAGAGAGGAATGAGCTTTTGCTATATATAGAGAAGCTCTAGCTTTAGCTAGCTGCGTACTAGCACAATCGGAGCGAAGGTTTCTCCATCCTGGAGACAATGGAATCCAAGGAACTCTCACAGACAGAGGAGAAGGTGGGATAAAGAGAGTGGCGATAAGGATAGGTATATAGGAAAATAAAAGGATATAAACGCCGGATGCGGAAGTAAAGAAAGAAATGAGAAGAGAAGCAGAGAATAAAAGAGCTGGAAGAAGCGAGCTTGTGGCGCGATAAAGGAGGTTGTTTGTTGCCTCATTGGCCAGGACGGTTCGCGAGCTTCTACAACTGTGCCCGACGACGACAAGGGAAAAAAATCATTCAACGCCAACTAAACGGCACGAACCATTACGACGACAAAAAGAAGGAAAAGACTTATAGATATTGAGTCTGCTTCCATAGTGACATCGAACTCCTTCAACAATTTAGTAAATGGAAGTTTGGCGCCTGGGTAAACTTCGGATCATTCACTACTTCTTGCTGTACAACGGACGATTGAATGAATAATGAAGAAATTATAACAAATGTTCGGATGAAAATCTTATGTTCAAATATGGATCGGCCATTCTTTAGGTTCCTGGTGAAAAGATATTGAGAAAATTCGACATCTGTGAGGCATTTGGAGATGAGGAGGGCCATTTATTTCGAGAGAAGCTCGTAAATACTCGCAAATTTCCCACAGCCACGACGAACCAATCCCAGTAGAACTATAAATATAAAATAATTTTCCCTAAAGCTCTACCGGGACGTAAAACGACTGAAAAGTTTACGGAAAGTAGAAAAGAAGGAGTAGGAGGCAGGTCATCTACATACACTTGAAAGTTTTGGGCGCATCGTCTGATGTTTTTGGCAGTGACTCGAAAGATTTCTCTTTGCCGTATAGTTTTGAGAGTTCACAAATGAGAGTGCGGGCACACTTAGGAGCACGCGGAGAAAAGAGAGAGGGTGAGAGAAGGGGGCGAAGGTTCTTTCACCCAATGAATTGTAACCTCGAAGGTTTTTCTTGCACTTGCCAACCAGCTTGAGACGAGGACAGCCAACGAGTCGTCGTTCGAGTTGGCGAAAAAAAACAATAGAATGAAGAAGCGCGAGCAGACGAAAGAGTGAGACAGCGTGCTTCGTTTATCCTTGGATGAGCGGGGATAAAACCGGGGTGGGTTAACGGGTATTGGCCTCTTTTGGCCCGGAGACAACCTCTGCAAATCCCCCGTTATCCGTATAGTAAAATGTAACTCCCGCGTAGCCCGTTCCATTCGCGAATATCTTATAAGAATAAGTAAAGACTGGCAAGACTGGGCTGTCCAAGTTGTCTCTGCCATTTCCTCTCCCTCTCCACCTTGACTACTGTGGCGTCCGTGCGCTCTTCCCTTCCTCCATCATCAGCCCTCCCGACAGTAACAAACCCTCGTTCCTTCGTTGCTTATACCTTCGCAACTTGGAATCGCGTGGCTCGTCGGGTGTTTCTGAAGTGAATGTGCGATGCTGCGCGCCGCAGTAGAGCACACCTTATGCATACAGTGCACTGTCTTCCCCTGCGCATACCCAAGAGTATACCAAAGAGTACGTACAACTTTTCTCGAGAAAGATTACAGGAAGTAATTCCACCGAGAGGAATGAGGCTAAATTTCTCATTCGCGCGGAGCGAGGCACAGAATAGTAACCATACCAAAGCAAAAACGACAGAGGGAGATGGAAAGAACGCAGGGGGATGAGACGAACTCCCATAGGATAATTGAAAAAGAAACGGAAGAAAAGCGATTGACCCAGTTACGCACGTATCCAAACGATTCAGTCTGCTCTAAGTTGGCCGGATCAGTGACGCATTATGGGTCACCGTAAGACAAAAGATATTGTAAAGTGGAAATACCAGCTTCCCAAATAGAATTCTACCCGAGCATTTGTCAGGTGTTCAGGAACAATAGTGATCGGGATTCTTGTCTCGTCTAGGTCGGTTCTCGATGTTAAATTCAAATGGGGTTTGCACAGAGCTGGAAGTTGGCCCATATTTAATAGCCAATACTTTTGATCATGGCGGTCGAGTGACTTTTGCGTCACTCGTAGAATCCCGTGCATTGTCCATGTCACAGCAGATCTATGAATGTCAATCAACCGCGATGGAAGAAAAAAAAAGTATTCGGAGTGATGGATGACCATTTCTGATTGAGGAATATCGGCTGTCATCGGCGACAGTTATGCCCGCTGTGCACGGACCAGAGATCGGAAAGCTATAGTGTCAAAGATGATGGACCACGAAGGCTTCAAAAATTTGTCTCTCTGTACGGTTTGGTTTCGAGAGTGAACTCTGCTGAGTTCGGCTGGTTCGATTTCCCGGCGACGGTTTTCCAACCTCCTGTAACCATCCTTGCTGTGGCTCAGCGCCTTCGGTTCACGCGCTATCGCGATGCGAAGCTTGTAAATCAATTACGAGTTCCGGGCTCCCAGTTTCCGGAGAAATGGCACGTACATTTCGACAAGTTTTCGAGGAAAGGAGCCCTGACGTGATCGGCAAACTCATGCCATTCGCTTTCTCTCTATTTTCTATTCCTTTCTCTTTTACCTTCGACTCGCCTCTCATACTTTTTCTTTTTAGTCTATCGTGCGTGTGTAATCCTGTCAAATTAGTAGTTTCCTATAGATCCTTCGTGTGGCCGTAGACGCGCAGAGGTGGCAGCATCTCCGAAAAGGGTCTAAGGAATTTGTATTGTTTTCACCTGCACCTACACTACGAAATTATTTCGATTCTCCAAAATAACTACCGCCACTGAGGCAGAAAAAATGTCTATTGACGGATTGATTCTCGTTGAAGCGGATGAATGAATTCCGAACTCCAAAGTATATACTCGAACGAATCCTTTGAAACCGAAATGTAATCACGATGCTATAATGAACGCAGGATTCTCCTAGAAAATAAATACAATCAGAATGAAGAGGCGCGTGATACGTGATCGATGCCAAGTATCAAAAGTAAAAGTGCGGACGCAAAAGGCAAGGCACGTCGCGAACCTGTGGGCTCTAGATTGGGGGTTTTTTTTTTTTTTGCTATTCCGAACTCATCGCCAGTCATAAGCGACCACAATATTCGCCGATTTTCCATGAACCAGCATTATTCCCATTTTGTTGGAAAGCCCGTTCACGCAAAAACGAGTAATTCGGCTCAAAGTAAAGTGAGAGAATAGAGTGCGGTGAAAAGAACATCAAAAGTTGTAGCTTACAAAAGACAGACGAAGAGAGATGGGTTGAAGATCTTTTGTTGGTTCGGCAGTTCAGAGGAGCGATGCCACACGCCTCTCGCCGTGTTTGCTATGCACTTGCCTCCATCTTGTTTACCCCACGTAGCGGTTATATCGCCTTGAGACGTTTGAAAGTCAGTCGCGAAGTGATATTGCCTCGTTCCCGCTCTTGCAGCATCGACAAAGTGTTAAACTCACCTTCACTGATATAATAGTGCGCAGGCATAGAGAAACCCAGTTCGAGCGAAGGGCGAAATGTAGAAGAGACATATAGCGAGGGGGCGAGAGGAAGAGAGAGAGAGCGAGAAGACCTTCTCCACCGAGTATCTGTACTTGTACACGTCACCGCGTTAACTTGACTGTGATTGATCGAGAGTACAAGCCGGAACACGACGTAAACGCGGTAAAACAGGCATCTCCAGTACCTTGCTCACCGTTAGATGCTCACGAGGCAAAAAATAGACATGCATGTATGTATAACTCCGATTTGCGAATATCAGGTATTCGAGGATTCGCGTGTTGAGGTTAACAGTGCCACTTCATTTTCCTACTCTCAACAGCAGGACTAGCTCCGTGTCTATCGAAGCTAATGAATGTTCATTATGATCAACACCAATTATGATCAATCAAAAGGGATAATCAGGATTATCAGTCGTTAAGGTTATTGAATTTTTCAAAATCCAGTCTCAACCCAAGGCTGGTGAAATTATACGGATAATACGATGTATTAACCCCTTGTTCCTTTGGTCGAGAGACGACCGAAGGAACAAGCTAAAAAAGCGAAACTGAAAGCTCCAAACGAGTCCCTAAAGACTAGCGTTGCGTGTTTCTGGCGTTTAGTGAACTCCATAAGTCCATGGGGTTCAGGCTACTCGAGACGTCACTTCTGCTACTCGCGCCATAAATGTGTGTATAAGTGTACTCGTGCTTATAGTTTATCACCTTGCACAGTGTGTGGAACGAAGAGCTGTGAGGAGAACTTGTGCTTTCAAGAGAACAAGGAAACCGATTGTTGGTCGGTGACATTGAGGCAAGCATCGTGAGTTTCAAGTACAAGGCAGCCAGAGTTACTGAAGAGTGACTCGCAGCATCGTGACGTCTCGCTCAATGGCTTTCCTCAAGATCTTTGCTGGCTTCGAAGACACAAGAGCAAGAGATATACCATGCGATATACAGTATATACGGAAATTACGTGTCTCTCGAAGAAATGTCACGAGGCAACAACCCCCCAGTAAACATCTTTGCAAACACACATAAAAAGAAAGCTTCCTTCTCTGAGGCAAACGAACGGAAGATTTTAAAGATACTGCTTCGCGGCCAGAGCATTGAATCCCACGAAGCGAGAGAAAAGCACATCTGACTTATGCTTCGTCGCTACGATTTATATTTCTTCCTCTGCTGACTTCATTTCCGCAGGCAAAGCAAGCTTGACGTCAGATTGATGTTCCAACGATGCTTTAAATAAATAAAAAAATAATCGCTTTTCCTCTCAAAATAACGATCGAAGATAATATAACAAAAGATTTGTTTCTGGACATTCGTAGCACTTCGCCTTGTCTTTGATTAAATTTGATATACAAATATAATTAACACTTCGAGAAAATATCACTGCATCGCGTCTGCTCCGGTGCTAGGCAGTGAACGTGCAGGATAAAGAATTATATGATGGAATGCTTATATTTATATGAAATACCGACAGTTATTCACCCGATAATGAATCCTCTTTTATATTCTGTTTGCGCGGAAAGGCCCAATTATAACCATCCTTTTCATTCGTTGAGGAATCATATTTGACCTATCGTGTGAATGGGCAACGTATTTGTATGCATACGTACAATTAAATGGAAATATACGGAGTGCATAAATACATATATATTTTGATTTTTGCATAGAGTATATATGGGTCGGCAATAAGTGCAGTAGATGAATATGCGTAAAAAGTTGTATAGTGAAGCACAAATGGTGCATGATATGTTGATCTCGTTATGGGTATAATAATGGTGAATAATTTTCCAGGTCAGTCTAATTTCGATACTATTTCGAACAATAAGAAGGCAATTAAATTTATGGATTCGGGGCACAAAGCTCGTAATCAACAACCTGTTGGCATTTGACCAAGCATTGGGTTGAAGGAACCGCGAATTCGGCTGGCCACGTAATGTGGGTTATTTGAAATCGTATCATTCCGTCTGATTAAATGAACTCCTGAACGGAAATACCGACTCGACTGTATATCGGAGAGTTCCATAAAATCGGGCAATGCTTCTAATGTCTTAATTTTTTAAGGACTTTGTGAAAAGTTGAGAAATTTGTTATTGCGAGCACGCTTTGCTCGAGCCTATTCATAGAAGATCCATGTAACATGAATATATATATTCGAATTGATGCGTTTTTGTTGTCTGTTTGGCTGACACGAAACGTTTGAAATTCACCTCTCGACCTCTCGAAGGTACTTTGGTTGTGATCAATAAGTGTTTGCGGCAACTCCTTGAAAAGCTTTTGCCCTCTAACCCTCGAACCCTCCCTCCCTGCTCCTCTGTGCTGTTCCTCCTATTCGTACCCTCGCCCCTTATGCGAATTTCCGTTTTTCCTGCGCAAGCGACTCTATTGCTCCGTCAGGCATCACCGCGAGCTTTCGAAGAGCGAGAACTCGAACCTTTTCTCTCGTTTCGAACCGGGAATCGTTAAAAACCTATTAGTGCAAAAAAATCCCCGTGAACTATCGGATAAATGGAAACGCCCTAAGAGCGAGGGAGAGAGAACGAAGGAGAAAAAAGATCGTCTCCCTTTTAACAAAGCCCCTTTTTTACATGGCAACGTCATACGACGCATTTTTTTCCTGCTTTTTTCCCACCAGTTCAATCACGTCGTCATTCCCCGGGCTCCCGTACAAGTATAACGCTCGTGCAAAAACGATATTTTCCAATATCCTCGTAATAACGCTCGTTCCGCGTTCTTATTCTCCCCCTCCTGCCCTGGCGGAAACGTCGCAATTCAAAATTCCCAAAAGAGATTACTGACGCGTGAAACATATATTTGACGAATAACAATGCCTCGGGTCGTTCGTTACTCCTCTAGATCTCACCGAGTCCGCTGATTGACTTTAAGCTACTATACCGGCATCCATTGGGATATTCAATTGCGACACGACTTTCTATACATTCGAAGATTTTTTATAAAACCGTAGACAGTCGGAAGTTGGCTATTTGAAAGGATCATCATATATGTCGAATGAATTCTTCAAATTTCTATATCTATGCAGGAAATTGATATTGAGCAGCTGTAATCAGAATAGCGCTAATTTCCGGGGAATAATAATTGAAAAAACGATATTGGCGAATGAAAATGTTTTTTTTTTAGTCTTCCGCGGAGTCTTGCTATTCTTAATGGAGCTTTCGTCATTCGATATAATCTCATAGTTTGAACGGGACTGTGGCAGGACAACCGCGCAAAAAAATTTTTCTATTCGCCGAATCTTCGAATGAGAAACGCTTTCGCAAAATCGACAATGAACTCTTGACGGTATTGATTATCATGCAAGAATTAAAAGCAATATTTTTTGCAATGGCTCCGAACAAGTTTCGAGAGCTGGAAAGTTATGATATATCCCAACGCTTATTTCTTACGGTCGGTGGAGTCACGTTTAATGTTTCATATATATTGTCGTTTGGGGGGCGGTCTATATTTATATATGGACGTATAAATATCCATAGCTGGATGAAAGCGTAAAAAGTGTACTTCAGAAAGCTACGGAAAGAGTGAGTTTGAGAAGGTGGAAAGAGCAATCCCCAACTGCTGTATTTCCCCTTCCATTTATCCTCATGTTGCGTTTCCACTTGGTGTTTTTGTTCGTGCAAGAGTTAATCCCAACGCTGGCAAGTTTGCTCTGAAGGCTCGCTGGAAACTCCTGTGGCATTGCCAGGTGCCTTCGAGCGAGAAGAAGGGAGGACTTGCCGGTGTGTTTCCAGAGCTTGGTAACCCCGAGAAGTAACTCTGAGTGGGGGAGGAATGAAGAAGGGAACGAGAAAGAGAAAACGAGAGAGAGAGAGAGAGAGAGAGAGAGAGAGAGCGCGCGAGAGAGCAGGACCGTGGAAGAAACGCCTTCCAGCCTCCGCTCGCCTTCTCCGGACACCAGAGACCTGAGCGAGAAGAAAATAAACGACATCGCATAATACAGCTCGAGCTACACGTTACAACGAGATCGCGAGTTGCGAGTCACGAGTTACTTAGCAGAATTGCGCCTTCAACATGGCTATCCTGGATTAATTAAATTTCTATATCACACGAATCGTACATTGCGACTGACTCGTGGATGCACACATTTGCCGCGTGGTTTTTTCATTCTCCGCTCTCGTATCTAAGATCCCTCTGAGAAATTCCATGTTTCCAGAAGCTTGACTCGTTACAGGAGACTGTACGAACGTAACCAGAAATAGATAACTTCCCAAAATGATCTAGCAAGCTATGTCCCAAACAATTAGCCAGCCAGAGTGCAATAGAGCATGCACTTAGTTAATGACTACATGATCCCATCGGTTAATGGCATATTTCCGTCGTTTCTGGGTCACACAGACCCAGTATGCAATCTTCAAATACATATGAATCCAGTAAAAAGTTGCTCAACAATTTGGTCATTATTTTCACGACACGTGCCCGTATCCGGAAGCTTCTTTTGCAAGCCCGTCCAGTTGACAGTCATAATAATTTCATTTCCTTCTTTCAGCCTGTCCGAAAACTGGATTTGAGTTAAAAAAAAACAATAATATATATAAGACTAAATTTATGTTCATGTCGTGAGCGCGATAAGGGTTTCGGTATGTAGGATTAAATGACGTGAAACAATATCCGGTGCTCTAAGCCTTCCAAGAAACCCGTACTTCAGCCACGTGAGACCACGTGTATCATGTACCTATACACACTAACCTCCTCTGTTTACATCAGCTAGGATCTCGTGCATGAGAATCGAGAGTTAATTAATGTTGCAAAATCGCACGTGCGCTGCGCACAAAATCCACACAGACAGGCGCACACAACCCCGCCAGATGGGTATATCAAAATTCCTGCAAATGTAGTGTACAGTTCAACAATGTCTCGAGTAGAGTTTCACACAAAAGTTTCCATGAAGGCTCTCATCGCTTCAGGTACTTATAGTATCAAAGTACAGCGTACAGCTCCTCGATGTAGGGGCGCAGTTAATTTCTCAGTTTTCCGGCAAACACTCTCACGATCTTCAAGCATCAATCTATCAACATTGACGGTTGCAAACCGACTCTGCTTCAAGTATAATTCACCACTCAATTCCTGTGCGATTTATGTGAATATAATTTTCGAATAACGACACAGTTGCGCATGTAGCCAATCGATTCCGCATTAAATTTTTATTTCTGTAATTCCGAACGTTTGTTCTAATTTGGAGGTTCGTGCCAATAACACCCGTTCACTGCCTTTTATGTCGAGTATGAATATCGAAATGATTGCTTTTGGCCATAAAGCAGTTGAAATATTCGTGAGAAATATAAAACGAGCAAACAAATACGAAAGTGCTAGTCTCGAATTTTTATGGTTCTTCGCTGTTATTATTTCATTAGCTAATTACTTGCATTATCACGTGGCTCAATTACTCTTCACGAGATCGTTTTACGCTCATTTGTATTTAACAGAACGAAACAATAAAAAAGAGATACTGAACAGAACAGCTCGGTAAACTGATAGAATCTGCAATTAGCATTCCTTGTATTAATCAAGATAATGTACATTATACTGATTCACAGCATTACCGAGCTCGATATATTGAAATTGACAATATATCCATGACGTGTTAAAAACTTACATTGGACGTCGAGCAATATACTGGCATTCATCGGTATCGGTAGAGTGATATGCCGTGCGGTGCATGTGATGGTGGCATTGTGGTGTCCCCGTAACACCTTGAGATGAGCTCCGCTGCGACCGTTCTGCGGTGATGGTAGAACAGTGAGATTGTCCGGCGGTTGCTCCGGGCCATCCAACGTCGCTTGTGACAGTATCATGCCCCAGGTCAGAATTGGAGGTGGATTTCCGCCCTCGGCAGCACACTCGAGTGTCAACTCGGAGCCCTCCTTAACGGGGACAAATTGATTACCGGGATCCAAACGTCTCCCGTCTATCAGCAGGTAAGTCCCGTGTGGAGCGTCTGGAACACGAGTAACAATGCACTGCTTAATATATCTATTGCGAAGGCAAAGTTGTTGTCGCAAAATTTCCAACTGAGCATAATTTTCGAGCTGAAAAAAATACAGATTTGTTCCTCCACGTTGTATAGTGGACGCTACTAAATTTCGTGAAACATAAATCCAAAAAGGACGTGAGATTTGTAAAACAAACGGTTTGTCAATGATTTTTGCGTCACAAGCTGCTTTCGCTTTTTGCAAATGATTTACTTCTCCGCTAATCCGGGTGAATGGTTAACGGTCTTGAGAGCAAAGAATAAATCTCAAGGGAGCAGGAAAGAATCATGTTCAGTTTTGTTTGTTCTCTTCACTCGACTTCGACAAATGTCCTTGCCGCTTTCCCAAACGCACTAAACGCGGAAAACATTCTTCGTCTTGAATGCTCCGCGTCGCGCGTTAATTCTCCCTTCCGCTTCCGGCAAATACGTGAAAGGGTGAAGTTGTGTGTATATATATATATATATAGAGTGTGGTTAGATTGCACAGACTCGGGAGTATTCCGCAGGATATTCTGGGTGTTAAGCCGGACTGTTCTACATTAAGAAGCCGGAAATGCCCGGCAGCAATACACACACAACATTTTCCCTTGAAAAGCTCTCCGCTCAAGCTTTCCTGAACAATAACCGGCTAACCGGTTACACGCCCCGTGGGAATGGCCTCGTTTACACTTACCAGCCTTTGCCAAATGCGAAGAAAAGGAGAGCGAGAGAAAGAGAGAGTCTGCGAGGAAAATAGGGGAGAGCGAGAGGGACACACATTGGCCCCTCTAACGTCATCCCTTCGCTGCTATAACTAGACGCGAATGAATCTAAACTACCCGACGCTTCGGGTTACGCGTTTTCCCTGTTGGTACACAAACTTAATGCACATGACGCGTATATGTATTTGTCAAGGTACGACGGGCATTTTTCTCTGTCCCTTTGGGCTGTTACACACGAGCACGTTTCGAATCCCACGGGGATATACTCAATAAATTCCATGCATGATTAATTTTCCAGAAAATCGATGGTGGTCCATATAAAAATTATTTTAAAAATCCAAACTTCATAAATATGTAGGTATATGCACAGCCATTTCGGTGAACCATGAATTATTATTAATAATGATTTTCAACTGAAGCTTTTCAGTCATGAATACAGAAACAGATTGTTCCAAATTGTTAGAACGTTGAGAATCATTTATTATGTAAAACTGAACTACCGCAGACGTTAATACGCGATACAAAAAATTATTACGCAAAAGTTGAAACGATTGCGGAAGGAGGGCGGAGACATTTTTGTTACGATCGAGAATATTTTTCTCCCCAAGCGCCTATTTGCCACAGATGCTACGAAATTACAGTCATATCACGTAGCAAAGTAGGAAACTCGAGAATATCCCTTCGTCCACATTTTTGAGAAAACGCGAGGACGATTTTCGTAGCATTACGTAATATTATAATCTTCAATATTCAAATACAGCTACACGATAAAAAAATTTCAAAATTCCATAGTTTTTATATCAAATTTATAAAAATTCAAGCAATTAAATGTTAAAAATGAAATTTCCATTTCCCACCGATTGCATTATTGGTATTGCTAAAGTTTTGCATTTAGTATAAACAATCAAGTTTCATAAAATTTCTACAGAATTTTTCATTATTTGAACGCTTCAATAAACGACGAAGAATATTAATTACGAGGAGTCGTCGAATTCCTTTCCGTTATCAGGTCGTTGGCTGGACACAACTTCCAGTTCGTCTGACCGCTCATTGGTTTCTTCTACTTTGTTTTTTCCCTGCGTGAAAATCATTCTCCATGAGCAGGGAGTAAAGAAGATTTCCCCGAGTTATTTCTTTCCACCCGGGTCACAAAGTGTTCGAATTCTGCTCACCAGGAATATAGAAAATCGTGAGATCATGAATTTTCTTTACGCCGGTTATATACGACGTCAGTTAGTTCTCCTCCCGCTCTGTCTCTCACTCTCTCTCTCTCTCTTTTTCTGCTCGCTCGCACACAGCGTGTTCCCACAAATGAAGTTTCGCAACTGGGAATAACGATTGGGAATGCGTATATACCAGAGGAAAACGAGAATGGCGGAGATTGCATCTCTCGTTTTGAAAGGAGATATATGTAGACACCAAGCATAAATATGCCCCGAGGAATACGCCACACACACATGCACGCATACACACACACACACACACTTTAATCACCACATACCGGCAAGCTTTCTCAATTTCATTTCGAGAAATTCCTACGAGCTACAACCACAAAAAGTTCAATACATATATCACCATAGGTATATTTGTATGTACACACGTAAATGCAAATTTTAAAGTTGCACGTTAGTTCCTATTCATTTTATCTCAAGATGCTTCAAAAAGTAAGTTGGTATCACAATTTTACGAAAAAGCTTCTAACATGAGATAATTTAATAGCGAATCGATAAACTGCAGTTTCCTATGCACATGCATGATATTTCGTTCTTGCATCGTCTCGAATTGAATCACACGAACTTGCTGATTTTATAAGCTATCTGAATAAAGGGAATTGGAAACTTTTTCTCGAAAATGTGCACTGAAAAGAAAATTTTGTTGGAAAAGGTCGATATTTTGTTGGATACGGTCGACTAAACGTTTTTTTGAAAAATCATCAAATTTTGTCATTCTAGCAAGAAATATTCTAGAAAGTCTCTTCAAAGAACAAATTTTAGTCGATACAATCGTAAATTTTGCTGACAGTTCCGTTAGAAATAAAAAATATTGTCAAAATTAGGGAAATTATGAAATTATCGGAAAATATTTAGTTTATCGTGTTTAACAAAATATCGACGTTTTTTGACAAAATTTAATTTTCAATGTGCGGGATTAACAATTGTAGTATATCATGTGAGAAGTTATTTGAGGAATTTGTGCGAAATCGAAATTGTGGAAATCGCAGCACGAGAAATGTGTGATTTTTTATGAATGATGCAATTAAGAAAATAAAAAAGTCGTAGCTTCCTTAAAAGTTTCTCGGAGACAAAGAGACACAGGGATTTTGTATCGATTTTTCAATAAGGCACAGCTGTCGTCCTTGAACGATAAGCCGCGCCGTACAACTTTGGCGATTCGCGACATGGCCAAATGTCACAACGGGCTCGTTTGATTATATTCGTTATTATATGGTTGCGACGAAGGGCGACGTGCGTAACGAGCCCTCTAACGCCGGCTCAGGACATTTGCGCACTAAGTAGGCGAAGCTATTTTTGAGTGAAAGAAAAACTATGGGACAAAGCTTTGCCTCGCACTCTAAGAAAGAAGAATATTTGAAATTAAGCTTAACAAATGCAGAGGAAATATGAGTTTCCGCGAGCATCATGTGAAGTGGACGAAACAGCTAGAAGAATACACTCACGAGAGTTAAACTCCAGAAGTTATTCTTCCTCCTTTGTAATGTTTAGATTGATGTCGTGAATATTTAGGCAGCAAAAAAAAAACTGGGTCACGAGGATTCTTTTCGAAAGCAATGAAAATTAAATCGATGAGCCGTTTCCGAATGCAAAAAGTTTTATTCGAGAGTTAAGAAGCTTTGGTACAAACTTCGGAATTGAAAATCCGGTCGAAATTTGCAGAGTACCGAAATTTCGCGGATGTCAAAAAAGATGATTTTGTTGGACTTGTTTTGGAACTGACTGTATTTGTATGTCCAATACACTACGAAATTGAAGAAGTCAAGGTACAAGGAAAATGTTGGTAGAAAAACATCTGCAGGAGAACGAGAGGAAAAATCCAATCGGGTCTTAGGAGATAAAAAGTTTCAAGAAAAGGTTGGACTTGCGATTTACCGTTGGAGCAATGTCTCTTCCAATAATCATCCAGATTGCTCGCGAAGGAACCAATAAATAGACAAGATTCAGGAGGACGATGGACTTCTAGCTTGGGACCTTGCACGCATGACTGCGCTCGATCGACTTTTCCTTTTCTCCTCGTATTCAGTTGCTTTTCCTATCTAACTCTCTTTTCCTTCTGACTCTTTCCCTCTTATCCCCTCATTTTCGGTACAAGGAGTTTCTCCTCAATGTGGAGAGATTAGAAGACGTTACACATTTTTATGATTCAAAAGACTCAGTGTGTTCAGAATTTTTATCACTTCCACGTGATTCTAATTTCGCACGCAAAGCGTAATTTCGCGGTTGTTCTTTTAGGAACACAAATTTATATTACAAAAATGCAGTATAGATTGGAGTTATACGTGTATCCATAACTTTGCTCATTTTGATCCTGTTCTATCTGAGCCCGTTACGTGTCATTTCACATAGTTCTGTTATCCATCCCTGATCCTTCCACCCTCCGTTCGCCACGTTCGATAGTAGACCGACCATTAATCTGTGCTGACGGTACAGTTTTCGTTTATCACATTCCCGTCATCGTGCACACTGACAAACGAGGGATGCGACGATGGAGACGAGAACGAGAGCTAAGAACTTTTGAGCTGCTCAGCAGCACTTTTATTCGTTGCTTTCGATAAGATAAGATATCAGGAAAAACGACAATTGGAAACGTGTATAAACTATTCACGACTGTGGAATAATTGTGTAATAAAAAAAGCCATAAATTGCGTTGAAAAAAAAGGAAACATCACCGTAAGAAACTCTGTGATGAATCGAAAGTTGTTTACTAATCAACGTGACTCTCATTATCCTTGATAACAGACACTTTCCTTCCCACCTTCTCGGTTCTTCTGCCCACGAATAAATCGACAAATGTTGTGTTAAAGGTTTAACCGCGACTCACGATCTGTCACGTATCAGTCGAGATGCACTCGCGAAAGAATATGAAACCGCACACACTGGTGGGCATAGAGCAAAGCAGCAACAGGTGCATCCTCTCACCTGCCACGAAAAAACGGATACACCGGCAATGCCGCTACTCTCCAGACACTCATATATACATGCTTTATTGCAAATATGTGTGTTATAACGTAGCTACGTCTGATTAATATATTGCAGACGGTATTAACACATAGCCAACGTTGAATTTTTTCGATGTATGCCCGACAGGTTCAAATTAATTTATATCGCTGTTCTGCGATTAACTACGCAGAGTTTGGTACAACTGCAGTGAATGTTAAACTGAATTTGAATAGAGAGAGCTCGATCGATACATTCGCAATATCGCTCGAAAGTACCAACCGGCCTCGCAATAAATCGTTATAAAATTCTTCGAACGCTATAACTGTACAAACACAAAAATGCCTTAACAAAATATAGTGCGTTATAAACGTCTCTTTCGTTTTGACTTGTTTGCAAACGACGTCATTGTTTAAATCGTGAACACAGGAATCACGCGTGGGCGGCATATACTTTTGGACGATGCTGTACCCGGATATTCGTATACATTCATATTTTAATTTAAATCACAATAGAAATGATTAATTGTCAGATGAATTATTGAATTCATACCACAGGCTATTTTCATGCACATTATTCATGGTTTGGGGAAAACTTGACATCAATAAGTTATGATCTTCGCATGATTGGTCCGAGTAAAACTAACGAGGACACAAAACCATCATGTTTTTTTTTTTTACAAAAATTGCTCAATATTCACTAATTGGATTTAAACCAATTGTTTCGTCATGTAAACTGACAGGAACGCGTGTAGCCATTTACAGAATTTAAATGTGTCAGTAGCAGCCGAGATAAAGCTCCTGATTCCGCGTGATTTATGTGCTCTCGTGCGATGGCAAAATGGGAGCTCTAGAGAAATAGAGAATTGCCCTGCTCTTGTAAGACGCCACTTGGGTCGTGCCCAGTGCGTTCAAAACAACTTGGCCAACACGCTGAGAGAAAAACTAGTGGTACACGTCGACGCTGCAATAACGACAGAGCAGTGGGACGCTTTGGGTCCTCCAATTTCTCAAAATGTCTTATCCACTCACTCGGGCTTGTGTGAATTCTTTTAAAATGCAAATCAGCCCGATGGGGAAACCCGGCGAGTGTACAAGAAAAATGACCGGTTTAGCTGATACGAAGCGTACCGTCCATTCCCTGTTCGACCAGGACGTTGACCCGGAAATATTATGTCTCTGGGATGATTCGTAATGGGGAGAGAACTTTATGGTACATCATTTTTATACAGCGCACTCAGCAAACCCGCGCATTAAGCCACTTTTCGCTACCCCTAATCTTCAAAGTCTCGTGAAGAAGAAACAATTGAGGATGCCGTACAATTGCAACTCAAAAGTCCTAATCCGTTAACATTTATGTATTTCATTGCGAAAAAATTGTCCAATTTATTTACGTGTTTTCTTCAATCTTTCGTCGATTTTCTCATCGAAAGGAAATGATACAAACATTGACACGACATCAACTCATGTATTATTCGTTTCTAATTTTCTTGAAATCCTTCGAAGAATTATTGTTCGATGGTGCAGTGATAACTCATTTAACATTAATATAATTTACTGTTGATTCCATTTATGGCTGACGCCAAGCTGCAATCGCGAAACTTTCGGCCAGACGTATTCACTTTATATATGTACACACTAGAGAGTATTGCATGGATTCCGGGATTGAATCTCGAGCAAGGACCAGTCGGGATTGCGACAAATTCGAGTCGATCGTGGAACGTGTTGAACGCTGAAATCCATCCTGGGATTTTAGATGAGATGTTAACGAGAGAGAAAGATTGTCCTATCGCTCTTTTTCTCCCTCGCTCTCTTTCTCTTTCCCTCTCTTACTCAATGCCGCGTACCTATAGTGTCAGCCCCCCCCCCCTCTCTCTCTCTCTCTCTTTCTGCGTCGCTGTCTCTTTCTCTTTTCCGCTTGGCATCTCCCGCAATTTCTTCCTGTCGTCAAATACGTAGAATGATCGACTTTGGTTGTTGCAATGCACGCTCTCCACTGTGTCAACCGTGAAATTGTTTTCTTTTAAGAGTGAAATTGTTGCTCCGCTCAAATCGCAGTGTGCTCGTTTTCAAAGGGAACGAGACCTCGTATATACAGATTGAACGGTTTACCTTGTAGCGAGCGAAGTAATCTACTTTGCTTTTCCCAAAGTAAATTAGTTACAAAGCTCTCCGACAACCTCAAAATTGTCTTCTACACAGTAGCAACCACCATTTTTTTCCTGATTTATTTTCTACCGATGACAAGCAATAGCGAAAAGTTTTCTCCACCGCACGACTCTTTGTTACTTTTCCCATGTATTCGTAAAGGCAAATGCGGCAGAATACTTTTCGGACCATATCATTCAAAAGGGAATCACTCAATCATTTTCGATTCAAGAAATGAATTTTTCAATTCGTGGAAGAAATTTCACGTGGCGTAGAACTGAAATTTCAAAATTACCCGCAAAAGCGTATAATTTCTCGAGTATGTAACGCGAAATGCTTTTCAAAGCTCGAATACGCTCTGCCGCGGCTCTGTATATAATAAAATCCGCTGAACTGTACAGTTCAAATTACAACTTCAACTTCACAAACTAACGAACTATTCCCGTTGTTTGAATGCACTGTGAATAATTTACACAGCCGCAACTTGAACCAGGAAAACCTTTTTGCTCTGAATTCAAGCCGGAAAATGATGTATTTCCAGGTGTGGAAAAAAAATTCTTAACATGTGGCCACAGGCCAGAGAACGTTCGATCCACGTGAAATGACTTGTATACGACTATACATATATATATAAATATATATATATGAATACTATGCTTCTGCTTTGTACAATAGAACATATATAAACATGGACGGAATATATTGCAATACGTATTCAGTAGGTAAATCCTCATTTCTCTCTGAAAGCCGGAGAAGACGAAATCGATATCATAAGAAAGCTGCCAACGTTTCCTCGGTCAGAGTTCTTTCGTATTTCTCTCACACGTTTGGTTCGATGATGAAGGGTTTTTCTACTATCATCCCTAGCAGTGCTCGGCTCTCTCGTGTTCAAAGAATCTATAGATCTTTCTTTATCTCCCTGGGCGCTCACATCTTTTCTGTTATTCGTTTGCACGCGATCCCCTTTCGTTGAAGTCTTCTCTACACCTCGTTCGCGTGTCAATTTCATCGTTTCATTGCATCTATCTCTCAATGCTCTTTCCCTCGTCATTTCTCGCTAGTATTCCGAGCGCGCCTCGGTTGGATATCGACAAGGGCAGCAGCAAAACTAAATTTATACAAAATTCAATCGTTCGATGCTCGCAGAAAATCGTGCTCTTGGCACACTTGCGGTCAACACTCTATATATTGCATAATCATTTAGAGTGCTTGTAATTAGGATTGCAATTCGGTCTGAATTTGAATTTCAAATTCCGACGAAATAACAATCAGTTAGGGTGTAGAGTTAACGAAAACTTTCATCAAGGATTCGCAAATGTAAATTACCGACGAGTATCACTTGTCGATTTTAAAAAGTCCATTATAACCTTACGGTTCTTAATGAATGCAACGTTTTTGCTACTACTGTTTTTGCCATTCGAATAAGTCTTACACAATTGATGTATAAATTGTAAAAAGAAAATGTCACCCAGAATTCAAGTTATTACTGTCCTTTCCTCGTATTAATGGCTTTCATCGCTAGGATGAGAATTATTCATGATTATGTGAATGGATAACCTCAACTATATACTATGTACGGTTAGATTTGCCCTCATTTGACTGCGACTTTAAATACACCCTATTCTTACTACCTATATTTATTCAACCCTTCAATAACCTCATAAAATTACGAGATTAACGACGTCACGTTTCTTAGCCCATGTGGAAACTCAGAGTTAAATGGAATTACTCTGTTCGCGTCCTCATGAATTGCTGTATAACTCTACGAGATAAGAAACTCGAGAATCCCTTTTGTTGTCACGAAGAGCTGTCCGTGTCAGAGCTCTCGTGCGCGTGCGCGCAATAATCCTCGTTTCCACTCATCTTATATAAATTTCTATACATGTATATCATTTGAAGCGATCAAGATGGCACCCAGTGTCGTTTGCGTCGTGATGTAATTTAATTAATTATCCCTCGGCTCGTCCACAGAAGCTCCCTCGCTCTCTATCCCACAGTGTCTCTCGCTCTCTTTCTCTCTTTTATTCTCCTTCGCTTATTCTGCGCGTAGACTGTTCGCGCCAATTAATAATAATGACCGCCGTACATAGTTCGTTTCGAAGCTTCAGCCTTTCGTCTCTTTTTTTCACGTCGATGAAAATACGCAATGAAACGAATTATTAATAATATATACGATTTATGCAGATAATTAATGGGCAAGGATCTTCATGGGAAAACGTATCATGTGAATGGGCACAATACAAACTCAAAACCATTCAACATTCTTCACACAAGTACAGTTCTTTACGTCAGATTTTCATGATTCTATGGCAAACCTATTTTTTCAAGATTCATTCTATTAAACACGAACCACACACTCCTGTCTGGGATGGAAATAGATTTTTGATGCATTAGCCATTCGTAAAAAAAACTTGTCCACGATAAACTTAGCCGCAAACGTGGTTCTGAATTTTTTGTTAAGAATCTGCAATGGTTCGTGCCAACAGACTCGCGCGAGGTAGTTCTTCTCGCTTCGGTGAAGTGAGCAAAACCTATTGAACGATAAGATGAAAATATAGAAAAATTCAAATAATAAGTGAATACGGCCAATTTGACGTGTTGCACACAACTGAGAAGTTATGTTGAGCTACGGTTCAATTAAGAGCGCCTCCGAGTGTTAGCTGAGGTGCCGAGCGTCGACACGGAACGATGTCCGAAAGACAGGCACACATTTACGTAGAAGCACGATCCCAGAGCATGCTTTACTAAACGGAGTCAGGGAGAAGTGAATGACTGATTCACAGTCCATGATAAACATATGAACTCGAGAATGAATCCCTCTAGTACGTTTTATCTCTCTTGGGGATCGTCAGGTGAATGCTCACCGATCTTGATCACGCGGTGCGGTTGGTACTGCGTTGATGATCCGGCAATACCATGTTAAACGATCTCTAGAGGACGGATTCCGTTCGATCTCGGGTCGATGTCCACGAAGCTAATAAGCAACCAGAGCTACATTAACACTGTACACTCTGGTGCCGCTCCGTAAATGGCCAATGTGATCGTATCGTGCAAATCTGTACCAGCACAGCTCGCCTGTACTATATATTTGCCGAAAAGCGTGTACTTCAATGCCCTATATGTTTATGTGTCTGCGAACACTGGCTATACATTTTATATGTGTATGTGTTGGAATGTATAGGCCTTTCTCTTGATGCAGCTTCATTGAGCACACTTGAACTATATACAGAGCGTAAAGCCGGAGAGGGGTCTTTTGGCTCGAATGACATCTCGTGGAGTAGGCTTCGAAGCGGTACCCGGAAACTCTAGGTTATTGACTGGCTACTCGACTTCGGTACGGTTAAAGGTTTTGTCTGGTACTGTCTTACTTTGTGTGAGGCGTATTCTATATAATGGCCATGATGTCCGGATCTGTATGACCCTTCATATAATACCTGTACACATACTGTGTAGCACCAATGGGATCTCCTCTCTGCAAGAATCTTTGACTTGCCACTCAACTTCGATCTGGATTCTCTCTTTTTGCTACTTTTTTTCTCGCCTCTGCTGCTATATACTCCTTCCGAGCTTTTGCGCAACTTCCTCATGGGATATTCGCTCTTTGTTACAGCAAGAATCGTATAGGCCTCTCGCGATCGATGACAATGTCGTGGAGCGTTGCATTAAGTGCACGTGAATGATTTTCAGAAACCGATATTAGGAGAGAAAGAGAGAGAGAGGGAGCAAACTTGGTCAGGCCTCCATATAAAATTGTTTTTGTTTGATGGATAAAAAGATTGCTGGAATCTTTGTCGTATTCGTTGCAAAAATTGAGCACCCAACTAGTCAAAATACAACTTATTCCTGGCTCAGTAGTTGCAATTAGTTCGTCTATTATTTGAGTGACCTCGGCTTATTGTGTAATTACATGTTATGAGAGTACAGCATTGCGAAATGTTTAATGTATCATGTTGTACGTTTACTCAGCAAATGTAATATCCTGGCCTAATCTCCAAATGCTCGCGGGTCAGCTGTACAAGCTTCGCATGACGACATTGATAATACGACTCTCAATTAATACGAAGCCCACGGCTAATCACTGCCTCATTAACGATCTGTAATCAACTTTGACCGATAATTGCTCATGAGCAAGCTCCATTTTTATGGATGGAGCTCTTTGTTTGCACGTCAACATAACATTTGATGTTGGTGAACTGGATCCTGTGAGAGTGAATTTACTCGGTAAAACAAATTGCTAAATATAGTGGCGAGTGGTGTAACCTTCTCAAAATTTGTACAACACTTATTTGTGCGGTTCGACGGTATGCAATGAGTGTGGGACTTTGGAAAATTCCCCATGTCGCTATGGTTGATTATTTCAAAACACAAAAAGCCCAAGAACCAACTCGCACACTCCCTCGCAAATTGTTTCTTTCATTGCGAAGTTCCACACATCGTAAAAGCACTAATTGGATCTGTGCGGTCATCATCCATTATAATTGAGCTATGGTATTGGAAAAAAAATGAAAAAAAAACGTCTTGACCATTAATGGACCATCGAGATGTGACGAGATATACGGGAGTGAATGTTCGATGCTCGTTTCATGATTTTTCTTTGATATCTTTGTCAGTTTCTACTTTTCTTCGCGTATTCTCTTTTTGTCCTATTCAATATTTCTGTAGCGTGATTGAAAAAGCATGATCGAGCGCAACGCTCCCAGCAGCGTAAACTACATGAGACGCAGTCGGTGGAAAGTTACAATAGCCGCAATTGCATAGCCACGCGTTTCGCATTGGCATGTCAAAGAATTTATTCGGTGAAATGAAAATAGAGGAAGCAAGGCGAGACTGGACGGAAATGGAAACAAACAAAAACGAATGGAATACGAGAAACAAACAAATGGTTGATTTCGCACGGGGAAATAATAATATACCCGCGCACATTTACAGGGTGTTCCAGTGGAGATAGTCGAATCGTTAACTTGGCTTTATTGCCACTTTCGAAAGTCCGCAGTTACTACTTGGCTCGACTTTTTTTTATTTATTTATTGTTCCCCTGCATGCACTTGCGAGTTTTTACGAGCACATTCTATCATTTTGACTTGACTTCATTGTTCCTGTTCCTATGATTCCCTTCTCCAAGTAAAACGGGAAAACCGGACCGAAACAGTCACGGCTATTTTTTAAATTCAGTTTCAGTTGCATTCAAGATGCAGCTAACGCTAAGAGCTTCCGAAAGCAGGAGGAAATGGATAAGAATTTACAGATTTGCAAATACCTCCATTCCCGAGTAATGGAGACTGCGCGTCAACTTCATGATCGTAAAGTTAGTAACGTAGTTGCTACGATAATGTCACGTTCGATTGAATTTCCATTCCAGTTTCCGAAGTTTTTAATAACTTTTATTAATAAATAAAGAAAAGTCTCCTGCTCATCGACTGCGAATTCGGTTCTGAACTCAAGTTTCACGATTCGACGATTGGTGTTGGTGATGCTGTACAATTATTTATGAATATACTCCAGGCAGAAAATTCGTAGACAGCAGAGATTCATTGGTAAAACTTTGTCTGCTTGGAGTCCCGGAATGAACAAAACTCGAAAAGCTCAACAGCGTATGAACCTGGGTTTGTGTGTAGGTGTGTGTATTTTGAATACTCAGAATACGGAGTGTTCGGTGATTGTTTCGTTCATCACGACATTCCAACGAAGGCGCAGTGGTGCCTTTGGGGGATGGAGGAAGGTGGAGGCAGTGGAAAAAAGACTTAAAAATAGGGAAGGGCTGAAAAACCCCGGCCAAACAAACGAAGAATATGTTTACTCGATGCATATTCATAGCGGCGACCCGCTTTTGTATATTCTCGTGAGTTTGCGGCCCTAGAGTACTCTCCTATCCAGCCACGTCGGATTAATATGCATAGGACGACAGCATTACTCCTGTGCTAGCTTCCGAGAACATTCGACATCGTATCCATGTAACTGAACTAAAGCGGCAGGGGCCGCGTCGAGTTACTACACCGTACGACATATTGGCCGAGGATACCCTCGACGCAGCAGCAATATCTCCCTTGTTTCCATGCGGATAAAAATTAAACCAACACAATCGAGTGTTGCGGCCATGTACACACTTTTTCAGCTCCGGATGTAATTACTTTGTTACATTTTTATACGATAAAAAACGCCTTAGATGATCAACTTTCGATCGACGGTAGAGCACATGCTGGACAATTTCGAAAGGTTCCCATTGGATCGACCATGATTTAAAGTTGTTTCCATACGGATAAAAATTAAACCAACACAAAGGAGTCCTACGGTCATGTGCACACTTTTAAAAGTCTGGATGTAATCACTTTGTTACATTTTCCCACGATAAAAAATGCCTTGGATCGACTTCCGATCGCGACGATAAAGCACGTGCTGGACAATTTGATCAAACGAGATTGTTAACTGTTTTTCCTTCGTCAACCTTTGTAGATGTGTAAAATCTTCTAGATTTCGAAAAAGCCCTCGCAGAGTGACGAAATTCGAAGATCATAATAATCCAAGTGGACTCGATCGCGAGCTTGGTTCTGATGGTTATTATCCGCGGTTTAATGATTATTATGGATCTCGATACAGACGAGAACATTGTCTGGATAACCAGTAACTATTCGAGATATCGATTCTATGCCTCAGGAGGTTCGGCTTCGACACATATCGGTAGTCCAGGTTATACGCAACTATTCTATTCTATGAGGTCTATTCACGCGTTAATGCAAATACATCGAGGGATGAGTCGGAATCTAGTTCGAGCTGTTAATTCGAATCACTTCAAATCTGTTTCGTTCTAAGATAAATAAATATATGTGTAACGATGTAATTCGCGTTGCTCGCGATGAATTTTCTCATTCAACTATTTTTGCTAAGTGGCTAACATTTCGAAAAATTATTTATTCAAAACTTAATAAGTAAATTGAACAAACTCTCCGAAAAGCTGATTGAAAAGCCTCGTAAATGTTTTTTTTGTCGAATTTTTGAAATTCCAAATTTGACGACGTTCTATTTCAATAATATTTCCATCATGAATCAAGATTGTGTATTTTGCACAAAATCCAGGAAAATAGGAAATTTTCAGCATACATACGAAGCAGTGTTGAGGCGAAAGTTGATGTGAGAAAATGTCATCGACTATCTCGAAGAATCTGATAAAATAGTGACGATAGTTCAGATAAGGTATAACCGTTTTGTGGACTTACCGAGAACGACGAGCCTGATTGGTCTCCCGCTGTAATCGTCCGACCGATCGTCTTCGAGGGTACAAGTCCAAATACCATCGTCCTCGAGCCTCACACTGTCTATGTGTAAAGCAGCTGTGGACGAGTCACCGATGTAACGATGTCCCGTTCCGCTCATCTCCGTTCGCGTGTCTATCGTTATCATGTCGACGAGCTTTCCGTCGTGAAGCCATTTCGCCGGTCGTATCCTGTAACTCCTGGAAATATATGGGACAAGCCACCGGTTTACCACACGACCACCAGGAAGCGTGGCTATGATGAACTAGTTTCGTACGATTGCATGCAACACTAAATAGGCCATCGGCCTTGATAATCAGAATTCATTGAACAAGATATGAGACTCTAGTAAACATTGATATTTTCTTTAATATTTATTGATGAAAAATGAGTGACACTTCTAAAAGAAAACGCTCGTCTACGGTTTCGACTCGTTTACTCCACGAGAAGTATATTTTCGATGTTTTTTTAAAAAAACGTTCAGGAGTTGCAGGCAAACAAAGTTGACATCTAGTCCGATGTTTATCAATGACGAGAGATCCATTCCTCATTGAATCACAAGAGTTTATACTTTTCAAAGGATTTCTCAAATTATTTATAAAAATTTTCCCTCTCTCAAATTTTCATTCGACGTCTAACGTAAAAACGTTTACCCTTAGAACGCTATAATCTAGTTTCCTAAACGTAAACCCTACAGCAGGGTCGGAAACGATGCCAGTCTTTTCTCAAGCATGAAAATACCTTTCGCAGGCAATAATAAAGTTAAATGTACACCATACTCTCCGTTTTTCGATCACGAAGAGAATGCTGAATGATAAAGTTTTATCTGGTGTGGATTCAGCAGTGGAAACTCCATGGACTGAGAAAAAGTTCGGAAAGGATGCAAAAAATAAGTTTTCACTGAGAAAAAAAAATACATCGCCGTCGTTTTTTGCTTTATATTTGTCTCGATAGAGTCGAGGAAACAAAAAATAGATGAAGTTTAGAAAATTCTGCAGCATCGCGTCGTTTTTGTACGTTGCGTCACGAAAAATTGGAAAAAACAACTCTGTGATATACGACGAATCGATGCAAAAATATAAATATGGCGATCGACTGGTGACAGAATAGAGAAAAAATCAGAAGCGGATTGAACTCTGTTTTCTTCAATGAAGGCAAAGCAGAGATAGGTGGAAAGCAATGAACGGCAAATATGCCTGGAGCAGTTTTTAATAGAAGGAAGTAAGACTCAAAGGCAAATATGAAGTATGACGTGCTCATACAGGTTGAGAATATTTACCTTGATAGTGGTTGGAGGATTCTTGTGTAGTTGCCCTCGAGTTCGCATGGTAGAACGACCTTGCTCTGAGGTTTGACGACTATCTCAATCGGTGGATTTTGCGAGGGCAGGAGAAGCATCGAGCTCGGATTATTCGAAGAGGATGATGAGCTCGATGGTGAACTACTGGAGGGCCAAGTCTGATCGTTGGGTGCAGCTAAAAGTGCCGCTGGCTGTACGATCGCTCTCGTCGTAACGGAAGTTAACGTCGTAGTAGCCAGATCTCGTCTCGTTGGCACACTTCGCCAAGGTGTTCTAGTCGTTGCTGGTGTTGTTGTAGCTGAATTAGACGTTGCCGTGCTGCTTGTTGACGTTGTCGTAGTTGTTCGACGAGCCCTTCGATTGCCCTCTTGACGTCCTCGAAGCGCGAACAGACCAGCTTCATTCACGCTACCTGCGAACAAACACAAACAATTTCATTGTTGATGAAACTTCAGACAAGCGTCAATCTCTTAAGGGATGATATTTCTAACACAGATTTTCCGCACGTAATTCGTGATCGCGAAAATAATCAAGGCCATAAAGATAGTACATTTTTGGGGAAGAAAAACTACATAGAGTTTAACCATAAAGAAGATTCGCATAATGTTGTTATAGAGGCAACTATTCCACTCAATTTGGAAACCTCCAAATGCGAGGCTCGTCTTTGGAACGTTTATTGCTCGGAGATGCCGATAAGCGAGAAAATTGCGCTAGAGGGTGCCCCCTTTATGACAATGTAAATTCATCGAAAACGTCGTATAAAAGCACGCTGTAGATGTATGAGATCGTAAATTCGTTCGATAATAAATATATTCCAGTGGCATCGAAGAAGAGAAATAGCAAGGTGAAAAGGAAGGCCATTACCTTCGTTCATCAAGTTACAAGCCTAGAATTCGATTAAGTTTCGCGACGTACCGGGCCTCTCGCATATACATAGTTTGTCTAGTGTAGTTGGCCATCTCTATCGATCTCCAAATTCCACCCATCTTCTCTGAGCAGCTTTTCAGCGCCCTATCCCCTGAGTTGAAGCTTTTACTATGGTAAAGTCGCACTTGGATGTCTAGCTCGGAGGATGTTGGTCCATCGACCCTTCCGTGAAAAGTCTGTCTTTACAATTGAGTGGATTGATCAAATGGCAGGAGGATGGTAACATGAGGAATGGGAGGAGAGCTACGTCGACGATGGAAAACTAATTACAACCACGATGGACCACAAATAGCAGTAAATGGCTAACGCAACTAATAGGACCTTGTCTCTTCTACAGCGCCACCTAGACCTAACTTCAACCACAACTCCTGTGTACAGCCGCGCGCTCACAGACGAGCAACTAATTCACCAACCAGCCGTAGAGAAACAGGACCAAAGCTCAGACGCGTATATATCGCAGTATCACCGAGGGTGGGAGGTTGAAGTTGACCTCGGAGGATACCAAACTTAACTGAACAAGAAGTATTTCAACCAGACATTCAGTAGATAAGAGGGTGTGGGAGAAGAGAGTTGTTCTCATATTCTTCAATCTCTATTCATCCCACCCGGACTCGGAGCGTCTTTCTCGTTTTGCCGTATCGGCGCACTCCTTTGATTCTTCATTGTCTTTTGCCCCCCTTTCTATTATTCGAGTTCTCGTGATAAGAGCCATTCGGAGAGAATTCCGCAGCCAACATAAACTTGAGTCTGTGGTCACAGAGGGCAAACAAATATAAAAGAGACTCTTTCGAGTGGCCTTGCGTAGCCGATCCATACTTCGGCTATTGCTCAAGTGTCCATCCAATCCATTTTCCTTATTAGCCGGTATCCCATTCTCAACTTTGCCCAGACGAGCTCAATGGCGAGACGAACTCGTCCCTCTATTGTTACCCGGCGTCAGTAAAAGTCAAATATTGGCTAGCTCCTCGAAAATATCCTCAGGCGAATTGAGAACATGCGTACCCATGATTGTGGTGTTCAACCAAAGTTGGAATGTCCGAGTATCGATCGAGCAAACTTTGCCAGATAACCCAGCGATATCACTCGTGAAAATCTGATAAATCGACTCAGCCACTCTTAGAAAGATTGTGGATGAATATGTAACAGGCTTTTACGATGGTTTATATGCAATCCCGGTATAGTATGGGACTCCTCTCCCTCCTTCTAGAATCCTCCGATATTTTTATGTCCCCATTTATTTATAAAGCAGCCTTTGTGCAAAGACTCTACACGATCGATCAGTCTTGAGGCTTTTTGAGCATATGAGATCCAGATAAAAGCATCTGGACCGAGCAGGACGAATTCAAAAGTTATAAAACTATTTCCTGTCTTCTGCAAGACGTAACCTCTCCGAATGGATAACTTTTGGAACAGCGAAATCAAATGTATGGGACAAAAAGGTATGAGAAACCATACCAAAAGCCTGCATGGTGCTTCAACCGGAAGGTACACAGCACTGTTGAGAATCAACCGTGCGCCAAGGTTTCAC
The DNA here is from genome assembly GCA_963921915.1 of Hyposoter dolosus. NCBI lineage: Eukaryota > Metazoa > Arthropoda > Insecta > Hymenoptera > Ichneumonidae > Hyposoter > Hyposoter dolosus. The sequence goes on from OY998132.1 coordinate 8,614,952, forward strand.
TCCTCGGGGAACCAAGATGGAAGCGCACTATTCATGAGAGGGTGCCTCTCATGTGGTTCTACAATGTCGTTGGAGAGTGTGCTGGTGATGCTATGTTTAGGTACGTACATATATGGTACATGGGGGACTTGGAAACTTGGAGAGCATCACGCATGTATTATTCAAGCGAGAAACGCCTGTTCGTTATTCATGTTGTGATCGACCAATGTCAACTAGCTGTGATCCGATTTCGTTGCTCCTCATCCCATTCCTCCGCCTTCTCCCGTGGTGTTCGTCACTATGCACCTCTTGCTACCTATATACATATATATATATATATATGTGCTCTCTTTCATCCGCATGCAGCGCGAACCAACGACAATAACAATGCCGAAGTGGCATGTATATGTATATAAAACGTGGAGGATAGTTTGCACAGTCGATCGAGTGCTATCCGATATTGAGTATCACCGAGAGATTGCTACGAGGATAGATTTGGAGATTTCACGAGTTTCTACTATTTTCCCCTATTTCGATAAATTGTCCAGCCATTACATCAAGTGCGCCGTATACATAAGCATGACAGCCTAAAATACACATTGTGTATTTCATACTCGACTGCGTAGAAACCTCTAAAACAGCGATACTGGCCAGACAATTCTCTGTCTATTATTCCGGTTCGCGTCTCGTTCGAATCAGCTAACTAACGTTAAACCCACGCATCCACTGGTCGATCAATTAAAAACTATCGATTACGCAGACTGCATAATCAATAAGGTCGCCGCAATGACAATGATACGTGATAATGATATAAACTTGCGAAATACCCAAATTCGTGATTTCGATGCGATGAGTAAATTCAGACAAATGTCAAAACGTCCGATTAGTGGTAGTTCGTTCAATCGAAAGTCAAAATTTGTTGTATCCATCTGTGAGGCATGGCTATTGCATGTTTAACTCTGTCTCTAAAATCGATTATTTTTTGATTGAGCTCGAGAAAAGAAGAAATTCACAAAACATCTACAGGACAGTGCAATGCTGTGGAATTTGAAACTTACCGCAGCCTCAGGGGTTTTGTTTAGCGACTCCAGAGACCGACATTAAAGCGAACACGCGAATCTCCAATAGTGAACAAACTTTTGGATGAATTCATGGCTCCCAACCACAAGGACTTCAGTTCTGAGCACACATGGGACTTACCAATGTTTCATCGAAATTGTCTCGTCGTATGTCACTCGGGTGTTCGATCAAAAGGCTTTATTTCACTATTAGGATCAAACGCGTTCCGAATGTCTAATTACTTTTCGGAATCATTACGATCAAAGTTGATGGTAAATAAAGGATGTCAATCAAACAACTTGTTTAATTATACTCATCAGACATCGGTAATCGCTGAATTATAGTTTTATCTTTTGTCCCGAATTCTGTACCATTTTCTGCATGACTAGCAATGGCAGCAGGTGCGTGTTGATGAGAAGAATAGTGAACGACGAATAATGATGGATAGCTCAACTGGAATACGAAATACGCCGTTCGTGGAATTTAATCCTGTAATTAGAATGTGGAAAACGCATGAGGTGATGGCGTCCGAACTTGTGCATATTTTATTTGAAGCAATCGAACGGAGAATTTGACAATGCAACTAGTTCCTATTCCCGAGTGTTTTACCGGAGAATTTCATATTCAAACCGCAAACTCACGGAGATGCAGCAGCGAAGCTATAGAACCCGAAGAGAACCGGCGAGCTCACAAAACCTGACAACATGACGTTGCTAGATCTCTCTGTGAGCTCTATCACTTGGGTCCCCTCGGGAGAATTGCCATTCACGTGAGATCATATATACTGATGCCTCACAGGACGTTTCTTGTGTGTTGGACGCGGTTTTTCTTCGTGGCACAGAGCCCAGGGGAGACAAGACCAAGGCTACAAACGGACCAGCCAACGGATCTTGGGAATCGAGCTACTCCTGTTTGCGAGTACGTGTGAGTCGCTGTGTGCGGCAAGGAATCGCGTTTCTCGTGTGGTTCACTCGCGGAGTCGCGCTGTGCTTTAACCTTACGAGCCTTCTCGTACAAAGCGATAAAGATCACAGAGCCGTATCTCCGAGCACGTTCTAAGAAGCTATATCCAACGTTATATCGTCCTTGTTGGTCTCTTTCCCTCTTTCTTCGATATATATCCGCACGCCTCTGCGAAATTCTACAGGCTTGTATAACTCCTTCCTCGTAGCTCTCTTTTTCCTCAGTACTCCTGCATGGTATTCTCGTCACGAACGTCTTTGATGGCGACTGGAGTGATTCGCGCCTCGCATCTCTTTTCTCTACCCTTCATTTCTTCCCTCGGTTCGCTTCATGAAGAGCAAAACAGCCCCGAGGTCTGCTTTTTTTCCAAATCTTACAATACCAAACGTCTTACAATCTCGTTTTCCGCGAGACATCCTCTCTGACGGAGGTGCTTGATCCAATGTCATCTTGGGATAACGTCGCGAAATCCTAGCTTTGCATATTCTATGATTTCACCAAATCGACATCTGATTAAGTTTAACCCTTACTTGCCACACCTCTGTTGAATTACGTACTTCCCACCATGGGGTAGATCTGTACCCCAGTGACAAAAATTGTTAAAAAAAATGAGCTACTCAATATTTCGACTTGAAAATTTTTATAGAATATATTGAAAGCTTTTTTAAAAAGATTGTTTACTTTATATGGCCAAAATCTAGCTATTTTCCTCAATAGGCCTGCGGTGTAGATTGTACCCCAAGGTGGCAAGGGAGGGTTAAATAAGTCCAGCAGCTAAACATTTTCTAACGATATTCGGTCTACGACTGCTGTCGATGAATTTTAAACATAAAAATGCGTAGTTTCATTGATACTGACAACAGAACTCATTGAAAAACCCTCATCAACGCAATGGAACGTTTAACAGACTGCGTAATTGTTCACGTGGAATACATGGCTACGTTCACGTGGCTACGATAACTATTGTGACAAGCAATGACAAACATTATGGTGCAATTGCATAACCATCATCACTGTTTACACGAAGAGCGGTATAATGCATTGATCACGTTTTTATATCCAATGAAGCAGAGCAAATTTAGCATGTTCGAAAAGTAGTGGAAAAAAAAATATGACGCCATTGTTCAACGGTGGTGAGTGTCGAACGAGGACCATTATCGAGAAAAAAAGGAATGATGGTATGAATAAATAACAAGCAGGACTTGTGGTTCGGCCACAATCGCGGGAATTCGGATATATTTTAACGGCGTGTTTCAGTACTAAAATAGCAAATAACGATAATCCGTCCGTCGTCGCGTGAATATTCGGTTGTTCCGATGGGAATAATCTAGCGAGTTTAATAATGAGCTCGGCAAATATAGAAGTTTGAAATAATAAAATGCTTGTCAGAATCTGCGAAGGGGTTTTAATGGCGAAAAAAAAAGAGTATTGATTCGCACTGTTGTGTAAAGATAACGAGATAGGGGTGTAGGGTTAGAGCTCCCTAGACATTATACAGATAAATTTGTGCCGTTGTGTCTTAGCAACAATTCATGATGGCTTGAAGCACCCTCGACAATTTCCACTGCTACGACAACCCAAACAGACATCCGGCTGTCCATCAGCCTAGAGGAGGGATTGAACAGGATTCTAATCTAACCACAGAGGGCATGCCTTGTAATACAGATAGCCTTGATTAATTCCACACCAACGCACTAATGCGTGCTTTATGAGAGAAGAGCAAAGCCTGCAAAGGCCGGGGCTACGACCGGGAGGAGGTGGGCAAGGGGTTTCTAATTCGTGGACTCGCGTGCGAGATTCGCCACGTGATTGCGTTACATGGGTATCTAATGATCCCTCTACTAATACTGTATGCATCAACATGGTGAATCGCCCACGTATTACGCAACGATGAGGCTTAAACCACGTACACATTTCGCTAATCGAAAATTCATACTATCATTCGCTCGTCAGTAATCTGTCGTAAATGGATGTTATTTAAATAGTTGAAGAGAATGAGAATTGAAAACCATCCAATCCTATGCCGAACAGATATTTCCTTGTTTAACAGAAACAAATCAATCGCTCGATAACTTTCCTAGCCAAATATACCCTCAAGTGGAAATGCGCGTTTTCATTTTTCTAATTTTATTTCATCAGTGAGTTTATTCGCAAATACCCATTAAGATGATTCTTCTGTTGTGCGGTTCGTGATAATCTCCGTGTACGTTCTATTTGCATTTTACTTGATCACCTAAACAGTAATTAACCAGAATTTAATGAGTGCCTTGTTCATTACTTGATTGAGGAAAATTACGCAGGGGATAATTATAGTTTCGGTATAGCATTGCAGTTATAATCCTGAAGATCAACTTTTACATCATGCCTTTCTGCCGGAGCAAAGTTTTTTCGGGTTTTCTGTGATTTCGATATGTGCATTTCACTATAAACCTGAAAAATATCTAATATTTCAGGTTTTGCACGATTTCGACCGAGAGTTGTTAGTATTTGAGCCCTTGAGTGTGCAAAACTATATTTCGTACGTCCAGTTGGGTTGGCGAAGAGCCACGCTACACACACACACACACACACACACACACGCACACACACATGGTGGTTGAAAGTAGCACGCCAAGTTGGAAACGTAATTCGTATATCCTGAGGTATTTACACAAGCATGAAAGAGCATGATGAACGAAAAGGCCCGAGTCCGCATTTGCCAGCTTCTTTCCATTCTACTGGCGCTTTTATCATCGAGTGATTGATATAATCCATTACAAAGCGGGATTGCAATAGTTTCACTCTTTCCGAGGTTTCTCCAGGATGTCTCGGGTTTCTCAACTGACGATGACAAAATCCTCCCGCGAGGATAATCCGAAAATTTATATGAGAAAAAGGTGGAATCTAGGTGATTCGTGTGAGCTTTAACTGAGCTTCAACCTTTCGGATTTGACCCAGTATCTTGAGAAGCTGATCCCGTTTTTTTATTTTTCCTTGAAAGCTTCGAGATTTTTGGAGAAATTTTGTTTGGTCAGAATCCATAAGATAGTTTTTTTCCTTAACATAGAGAGACGTGAACGCTTTGAAAATAATTCGTAAAAACGTCCTGATCGAAAGTCAACGCGTTTTCCAACGTATTTTCATAATTTTCTCTAAACCTTTTCAATGACAAGCTCGTTTTGGGTATATATGTAGATAGTAATTACGATTTTCTCTCTATTATTGTGCCCTGAGTGTTCATCGGTTGATTTCTCTCTGTCATGGGCAATTGACCCCATTCGGAAAATTAATTGGACGAAAACTCTGTGCACTTCACTCTGGTCCGAAGAAGAGCATCACCGTCTTAGCCAACAATTTCAGGCTTCGAGCGTTCGTCGACAATTTGTCGAAAACTATTCGAAATACGAAGCACGTATTGCTGCTACGGCCGTTGGCACCTCGTTAATAACGCTGTCTATATCCTTCTTTGAAGAGTTCCATCTCTAGACCCACAGTCCATGAGGAAGGCGAAGGAAACCAGAGACAATAAAGACGTAAATGTGAAGAGATGCTCCTTCAATAAGTCTGTGTGTATGCGGGGGTATTGGTTAACCGGAACTGTTGCCGGCCCAACGGTCCTGAGACAATCAGTTCGGAGCTTGCAAGGCTTCCCAAACTCTGTTGTTTCATACTTCTCAACACACTGGGGCTCTGGATTCGTTCGATACCATTTCTTCGTATTCTTTTCCTCCGAGAGCCAGATACCAAAGGAAACTGCGACGTTTTTCTATAGTCCACTTTTATTTACAAAAGACAAGAAACTCAATAGCAAAGTGTTTTCATCCAGAATCTCCACTCAAAGTTCGTAGGGTCACCGCTAAAATTTCTTTAGAATCAGACTAGCTTCACGAATGCACGAGTACAGACGCGCCTTTGAAGTATTTCTCATAAAAATTTCACTAAAAATTGTCATTACAGTCAGAGGAAGACGTCAGCAATTCGATGAATCAAATCACAAGAAATTACGCACCGCGTTATGGAATTTAATATCCCAAAATTCAAAATTCTATCGAATTTTGGTTTTTCGCCAGATAAATTCGAGGATTGTTGAGGAAAGGTGAGAAAATCTTCGGTTGGGACAGCTTACGCTTCTCTTTTGGGAATCTCGGTGAAAAGCGAGTGGGAGTGAGAAAGCAACGCGAGAAAAGACTTTCGATTCGTTTAACGAGCTATTGTCATCGTCGTTATGTCGTCGCCACGCAACCTCGGTATAAGAACCGCACTAGAAGATGGCAAAGCGCGATGGTAACGCGTCAGGAAAAGAGAGCGACGAACGTTTTCACAGTAGAACAGGTCCATTGTGCCATTGTGTATCCGACGGAGGTGTTCCACAGTAAATCGTTCTCTTGGGATTTTATGAATTAGCAAAAAGCCCGTGGTCGTGAGATATATTCAGAGATATAGATATAGATATACAATTATATCTACACAGCTATACAGGAGAGCACAGGTTTATACACCTTTGGGACGTCACTACTCTGATGGTTCTTCCCAAAGCGCCAGTTAAATGGCCACAGTAGATTAAATCACAATGAAATTAAGAGATACCACTTTTTTTTTGCATAAAGAGCGTAATAATAGAATAATAATAAAGAAATATCGTGCAATCTTCTCTAATTAGGATTTTCAATTGTGATGCCCACCGTTTATTATTTTATACTACGAACAAGTTTTTTCATCCACTAGAAATATTCGTATTTTTAATTGAGGTTCATATTGTACCTGAAAACTTTGATTGAAAATAGTACTTCCGGGTATTTTTCTATCCACATTGAAATTGCGAGCTCAGGCTTCAGCCCTGGGCTCGGAGTCGAAATTGACAAGTGATCTTGGGAATATTCTTCAATTTGCAGATGATTTTTCCATTCTTCCAAGATTTTCCCGAAGAATCAGTCGATCGAAAAAAATGTATTACCAGAGTTCGAATTTGCTTGGGTAATTTTAATATTGTAGGATGGCGAAAATTATTTCATCGAAATTACGTACCACGAGCTATCGAATATATTTTCGAGCGAGTGAACCGAGAAATAAAATCGACTGTGAAAAACGCCTGCAGGAGAAACGTGAACAGGGCGGAGTTGGTCTGTATAAGAGGAAGAAAAAAAATACTAGAAGGAAGGTCGAGAAGGAAGAAACCCTGACGAGAACTCGAAACGAATATATATTTCGCAGGCTCCTCTGAGATCACGGGTGAATTACGAGAGGAAGATAGCTCGAAAGATGTCTATTAAGGCGTAAAGAGAATTCCGCTGACCAGATGAAAGAACCAAGTAATTGCTTGAAACTCGCTACGTGGGTATGATCGGCAGAAGCTACAGTCGTAATTAACTCTGGACTGGTACAATTGAATTTCTCACAATGCAACCGCACAGACGGAAAAGAAATACCACCCCGCCGCTGTATTTATATTTCGCAATTACGCCAGATGGAAAATTAATATTCCTAACCTCCCGCTCGGGAATATTATTTTCAATTTTAATATCACGAATTCCTTTAAGATAAACACTTTTTCAAATTCAATCGAATATGTGTTTCTTTTAGTATTCTAAGATCTGCGGACATGAGCATATCACTTGATCTTTATCTTCATTATCCTGCGTGAGTTTCTCTCCGTACCCAGAACTCATCCACTTAATTGGATCTCTGCGCACAAGAAACTTCAAAACTCACACTGCATTATTATTCACTCTACATTAAACGTATCTAATGCTCAGAGACTCTTGTATATCTCGTATATATTGTATAAGATATAAACGTTTTCATTGTTATCTCAGAGACACGCTGGTTTCCGGCCGTTACACACCTCGGAATCGTTTACTCGTACCTTCGACTCTCCTTAATTGCATGAAATTTGCATCATACAAATTGAGACGAAAGTTCCTTTTCCAGGGTGTCCCAATTTATTGTTGCGAGATGGAACTTGGAAACAGACGTATTATGACAACGGTAATCATCCAACAAAGTGTATCGTTTGTTTCGAATTGTTTCGAGGTTCAACATTTTTTTAATAATGACATTGCCACGGATATTTTTTTATATCGTAGACGATCAGATGCAACATACTTATTGGTAAATTTCATCATGTGACCAAAAAAAAGATTTTACGTTACGTTATGTTTGTATGCTGAGTTCCTGAAAGAGAGAAAGGCGCGAGAGGAAACCTCATCTCTACAGCAAAATACTCCCCCCTGGTGGTGCGATTAACCTAGTACGGGGTATGCGGTGGCGGTCGTAAAAGCCACAGGAGCTAAATTTTCGTTGGCACGCTCATCGATTCCATCATCCTTCGTGCACGAGCTTCAGTTTAAGCCCCTGGAACTTTTATTTTTATCTCTTTTCTTTCCTGTCTACTCTATTTTAATCACTATTCATCATTCGATTTTCAACCGGATCATTTCGACGAAAATACCGATTCCCGAACGATTATAGTTTCGTAAAATTTTTGAGCTTCCTTTTGCTCTGTACAGTGTAAAGTTTCGTGAATTCATTGTTTCAGCATTGATAGTGTAGCAATGAGGGTATGAAGGCTCAAAAATTGCTGAATAATTCATATACGGTTCGACAAACGAGCTAGCAACAAGCTCTCAAAACACGTGAGAATATTGACAAAACATAATTTTGCATAATTACATACGTAATAATTGGACAATATCGAATGCAAAATTTAAATCAGCTACTTTGATAAATCGTGGAATATTTTGAGTTTTCACGGTTATGCTTTCCGATGTGTATCGTCGATCCAATCTGACCAAAATCATCAATTTTGCACTGAAACACATTTAATTCGACTATATTAATTCGCAGTGGCGGACGTTTATTAATTAATTCGTATGATTTATACGAGAGCGTAGCTTTCACGTTAATCCTCGACATCCAGTTGCAGACACGGGCTTGGTTGTTTCGTTTCTCTCCATCCCTTTCTCTCTCCTCCCCTCGACCTTTCTCTCATTTTCTCTCACATCTCTACTCTCGATGCTTCGTTTTTTCCCTACACCACCAACGCTGCTCGTCGATTTTCTGCTGCTGGTCGACATCGATGGTGCTGGAGAAATGTTAGGGGGGACGGTGATATGCAGCAATACCGGTACCATCAGCGTTCTCTTGGATTCTCATCTGCGAGCTCTCCACCCTGATCCTCATTCCCTACATATATATATATACCTATGCACGTACATAATATATACAGACATATAAATACCACCCTAGTCCGCAACCATTGAGATCTCCTCTTGCGATAAAATGAATAACACGAAACAAACGCTACAGACTGGAACGACAGGGCAGCCAGACAGTGAGCAACGATATTTAGCTTTTTCCGATAGCCGATTCGTTTGCTCGCAAATGTACATCCAGTTATTACAACTGAGAGCCCTCGGAGGTCTTTTGTTTTCTCTAGGCAACTCGGAATATTTTTTTTCCGTTTTGCAACCCGGACATACAAGACACTGCAGTATTTTCCTTTACCGGCATCGACACTGCTTCTAATTTTCTAATGATTGCACGCTGTGTTATCTTAAAAAAAAAAAAAATAACTATAATAATTTTTATTCAAACGATAGCATTGTCAATGTTGAGCAAGTCGAATTTTGGATTCTCATTAACCTGCCATTTTGAATCAAACCAAATGCGAAGATTCAGTCACTTTGGATAAAAAGCAAGAAATTTTGAACGAACGCTAAACGAGCTAATTTATATAAAAACTGACGCATCCAGTAACCACTGGAACAGTACGGACGAGGTTATATAACCTGAAGAGAGTTTCTATCTCGTAATGTTCTTGAAACTTTTGTTTGCAGCCAGCAAGCGAGCGAGAGCTATCCTAGGGGTTGAAAGGTGAGTCCACCTTGGTCAAGACCTCCGAGCTGCTGAGTAATCTTGTTTGTTCTTGGACGAAGCTGGGTGAGGGAGGATCCCTGTTGCTGTTTGCGAAAGCGGGATATTTCTTTGAAGGCAGAGAATTCTTCGTTCTTGTATATGTATAGAGGAGACCACTGTCCAAGAATATCTTTGCCCAGTCGGGAGAATTGCCGAGCCATACGTGCACTCGGCTTGGGCGGGACTTTTACCCACTCCATGGCTGACTTGTCGACTACACATTTACTCGAGGTTATGGGCTATTACATTGGTTTGGGTCTATCGTCAAGCCATTGAAAGCTTTGCCACAACGAAGTGTGTTTGGGACGAATATTCGCTATACAACCGATCGATATTGTAAAGAAAAAAAAAACACACAAGTTCGATAACTTCACGTCGTTACATGCTTATTCGAAATTACGGTCCTGCTAACTGTTTGAAAATTTAACAGCGAACATTTGAAACACTTTGCATTATCGATTGATGAAGAACGGCGGAAAAAGACAGAAAAATAATCCAGGAAAAATATATAAACATTAAAAAACTGAATGCTTTTGTTGTATCCAGGTTAAGCGAGTTCTTTGTTGCTCGTTTCGTTTTCGGAACATCAAGTCATGAGTTGGAGCCTTACACGTACCGGTAGCTCCATTTATCAGGTGACTTTGTCATTAGTCATTGAAATCATCATCTCAGTGATCAATGAAGCGAGGTCCGACATCCGTCTGACAAAAGACTAGGGAAATTGGACAAAGGCCTTTTTCCGTAATGATTATTATTCGCACAGAAACGCGTCTCCTAAGAAAGTGTTAATAATTTGATGACATTGAAAAAAAATGACCAATGATAAGAAGGCAACAGCAGCGAGAGTGATTCCCTTTTTGTCCGCAATGGAAAAAAGCCTCGGGCATAGACTTGAGAAGTGATGAGTAGGGCCTGCAGTGGGTGGCAACTGAATCTCGTTCCAGCGAAAATTAATGACGTTTTAATCAATTAAGTTCGCATTAGCCTCAAGTACATGCACTACAAGAGAACAGCAGGCCTCGTAACTGAACGAAAGAAGCCAAATGAGCTCTCTTCTCTTTCCCTCACTTCCATTCCCTATCTGTCACTCCGTCCCTCTTTCTCTCTCTCTGGCATTCGAAGTTCTGAAAGCTTTTAGTTTTCGCACTAAATAATTTTACCTTCGCGCATATTCATACATACACATATATATACGTAGACGTGCTGGCGATGGTAGATGGCGGAATGGATACTCCGAACCTATCAGCAGACACCTACGATATAAAGGAATATTGCTGTCATGTACTTTGGAATATTTTCCCCAGCGGAGAATGTGAATGCGATGTAAACTTCACAGAAACGAAACTACTCTCGTATTCCAAGCGTTCGGTACGAAAAATATTACAAGCTATGTTGCGCATGCAAAAATGATAAAAATGATAGTACAGTAATTAGCATTAATAACCTCACAAAGTTCCGCACTATACTCGAAATACTATAACTGTATTGTTCCAGAATACACGATTCGTAGACGATCAAAGGAAAATGTTACAGCAGTAGATACGTTCAGGAAAAAACATCTAAAATGCATCGCTTATTCGGATAAGGAATATGAATGGAAAAGCTGCAAGAAAATAGTAATTTCTGAAAAGTTACCACTGCATAGAGTGAATTTTGTTTCATAATCGAGCATTTTACATTTAGCTCGACTAATAAATAATTAATGAAGGTAGGAATGAATGAAAAGGATTAATTAGAACTTATCGAATCCTAATACAATGAATTCGAATTACAGATTCCTGGTAACAGACGAAACAATAGTTCGCACGCGTCGTCCATTTATATTTGCATTCGCTAAAGTGCACCATGAATTGCAATTGCGGTTTGGTAATTAGAAAAAAATTGAAGCAAACTAAGTTCTATCGTGTATCAAATTATTCGTGGATGACAAAAGAGACTGAGAGCGAGGTTGACAATGGAAGAGAAATCGAATAACAATTTGCTAGAGAGGATAAAATGAGAATGAATTAAGGTAGCAAGTCTGTCTCTCTCCTTTGCTATTTCTCTCAAAGGGTCAAACAGAGCTGTATAAAACCGAGTTGGAAGAGTAGTCTGAATTTTATTTAATATAAGCTTGGTTAGCGGCTGTAAATTGTTGAGACGAGAGAGCCGTCTACGAGCAGTAGGTTCGGGGGGAAAGAGGAAGAGAGTGTGGTTTAGAGGGAAAAAGGGATCGGAGGGTTACGCTCCCGCTTCCTTGGCCGTTAACGGGAACGGGAGGGCACGAGCCGCATTTTCCGTTCCTCCTTCGAGCGTTCTAGCTCCGCGGGGTGGGAGAATTTGCATCTTAATCGGGACCCTATTACGGTAACGTCGTTGCAGCCGCACGTTGGCGCGGTCGGAATGCCATCGTGCCGCTTTCTAACTCGTTCTCTCTCGCTCTCGCTCCCTCTTCTCCTTCGCTCGTTCTCTTTCGGTGGTACGTGGAACGTTACAAACGTTTATAGATATATATATAGATAGACAAAGAGAATGGTGCGAGTCTTTTGCCTCCTGCACAAGAGCTCACCCCTCCCGCCGCGGTAATCTGTACTCTCAACGGACGTAAGGGCGTTACTCGGATTGTTTAACTGCCTGAGTTATAGGGCAGTTTTGCCCTTTTCTTTCGCAACGTCCAAACGTATACGCGTGTCTACGGACGCGCGTGTATGGATAAATGCAAATATACATTTACAAATGTATCTGTACATAGTATAAAAGCGATTTGATAGCGTCCCAAGAGGTATATAGCTATATGAACTATATGAGAGGGAGCAGAGAGGAAGAGGAAAGCCGGCGTCCAGGCAGCAATAGCGCAGCAATCGCATATTCGAATCTATCCATCGCTCTTCACCCATCTCTGTCTTTCCCTCGCCCTCACTTTCACGCGCCTTTGCCCCTCCTACTTGCTCTTCAACCGAATCCTCTCGGAGCGAATAATCGAACCTATTCACCCATGAATACAGTTCACTGATTGACTCCCATTGTTGTCGAACGATCACTCGTCACTTCCGCAACCTACCCCGTTTCCGCGCTCATATAGATATATATATATATATATACGCCAGAGTTTATTCCCGGCTTTTGCAAAAACCCCTGCGCACCACCAAACGCACGATCGTGCACCCCGAAAAATATTGTCAAACTCGTAATTTATATCTCAACATTATTTTCGAACGTACGAGTACGGGGCATCATAAGGGTTCAAATATCCCGCAATCCTGCGGGCATATATCGCACCCCACCTTTTTGACGCGTCCTCTGTTCCGAGGTACGTTTGTCCCACACATCATTCTGTACAATGCGCCTGTAGGCATTCTGACGAATGGATTTTTCCGGAAAACCATTGTTTACAAGCTGAATAACTGAGATTATAATTTACACCATGGAAGAGTCGTACCTCGAGTAATTGATCACTTATTCATCTCAACAATCCATCTTTTATTGCAACTTTTATATTTCTCATCGAGTAGTTAGCCAAAAACAACATTGGCACGATTTTTAATCACAAAACCGTTGATTCCGTTGGTAGTAACTTTTTTTCTCTTCGAATGCATCGAGCGATGGAAATTTTTCAAACACTTCGAAATAAAGTTTATTGAGGCTTCGGGATTTTCATATTGGCTAGTCATTTCGTAGCCAAACAGTTGGCAAGTTATATGACTCGCGAAAGTATACGTAAAGAACATGTAGTGGCCAGCGTGTGGAACATGAAAAAACTTGAACGGAATATATACACTGCCGATGCACACGCGAAAAATCTTTCGTCTCTATTTTTTTTGTCCTCATCTCCAAGGCTCTAGTGTACACATTACAAACATATATACATAGCTTACGTGGTTTTTCCTTCCTGTTTTCTCCACTTCTTTCCTTTTTTCTGTTACATATTCCCCGCACTTCTCGACTTGCTCGTCGGTTCGACAATAAACTTTTCGCTGGCGTCAATACTGGCTGAGTCGGGACAAACTACTCCCCCCAGAAGTGCCTTATAATACCAAGCCCTGTTTCTCCCTATACATATGTAGCTTATCCCCTGATCTAGATGTGCAACTCTCGGAAAACGCAAACTTGTGCTCCGGAGAATCCGCGAAATCGGCATAGACGTTTCCATACCCACTCGCTCCCTCTCGTCATCGAGAAATATAGGCACTTGCCAAGGATTTTGCACCAAATGTTCATTTCTATATATGTATATATTATTTTTACCCGTATACCGAGATCAGAATGAGGCAAACTCTCTGCTTCCGAATTTCGAACTTGGATTTCTATCAATTTTGTAAAATATATGGGAGAAAAATTCATCGTAAATCGGTCGATATGCTCGAGTTTAAAAAGAGCACTTTATGCTCCTGGAATTACTTAATATCCAGAAAATTACGTCGTGAATATCTTTCCATAAATAAAAAGAAGACCGAGAAATCATCGAAAAATCCAAAAATGAAAATCTACCACCAAATCCTGTCAGCGTGAGATAAAAACAGAAAATCATTTTCTCTAATTTTGTCCGTTTAGTTACGATTTCAACGTTGACAGCCTATGGCAGCCTACGACGGAAATATCACGAATTATCTCGTATAAAAACCAAATTATTCAATCACTTTTGAGTGGATTTTGGAAAATCGCGTCGTATATATATCGAACACATTTATCCGGATCAATCCCATTGGGTAATCGGCTAAAACTGTTCGTCCACATTGGAGACGTTTTATTATTGTCCAAGTTGAGGGCTTTTGGGAGACGAAACGATTTCTCGGAATGGAAACTTCGTAACATTCGCGCTCATTTTTATGCACACGTATTCGTGTGTCTGTGTGATCAGATGTAATATATACTATATCGCGAATGTATAGGGAGATTTGAGAATACACTACGATCGTATATGCTTGGATGTTCCATCGTGCTGTAAATCCCTAAGATCCTTCGATCCGTCGATGGGCAGTATAAGGATATCTATCTTTCGAGAAAACCCCTCTGAGGACGTCTCTCGGTCCCACAGACTGTAATCGCTTTTCCTGGTTCTCCGCTCCTCACACAAGGCCATTCTGCCAGAGGCAATTGAATCACGGCACAAACTGATGTATACATATCATTCAATCCCAAATCGATGAGCCTCAGACTCCAACTATTTTCTATCCCATCTGCATTTACTACTTTCTGCATTACTCTCTTTTACTTGCAATTTCATTAGAAGAAGATATCACTTAAGAAAATAAATTGAGTGATAATTGATCTCGGCTTGAGAAAAAATTAATTGTAATTGATCATTTTTATAATTATCCGACGACGGACTAAATTTGTTTGCAAGGAAACTGACATTTTCACAACATTTTTGAAATTTTTTGCTTCTCAAGTTTTTTAATGAAATTGTTTTTTAATGAAAAAATATTGAGATTTTTGTAGAAAATTAACTTTTAATGAAACTCGAGGACTTGGAGATGGAAGTTATGACGTCGTTCGCATTTTAAAAGCTCAATGTTCACCCACGAACTCACAAATACATTGAGAATCGGAGCTTGTTTTTCTGACAGCGTTTCACGAAACGTCATTTACGAGGAAATAAAATATGACTTATTTTTGCACCACTCAAACACTCATATGCTTGCGGAATATTGAAAATTCCAGGAGTCAACGGTGCATGTTTCATTCGACAAGGGAGTTGTTACGAGGACACCAACTGCTGGGCATTGCAGTCTCAAACATTTCGAGCAAAAGGCTCTTTCGTTGACAACATCGTTCTCGTCACCGACGCCGTGTTTCATTTATGGCCGAAACATTTTCTCATCGACCTAGCGCTTCCGTTTTCCTCCTTGTAATTTCCACCGAAACGCATGGAATATTTCATGACAAATTGTCACATAACGTCTCACTCTAGAGAGTTTTGCTTTTCACGACAGCACGTAGTTGTTTTAGCCCGACCAAAAAACACTTTTTTTTGTGACGACAAACGCGTCAGTCATACGTTTTATCCAAAATACCTTCCTGCTTTATGAAATATCAACGTCAAGGCTCCGTCACACGGAGCTTTATTACGAGCGAATTTGTCATATACGCGTAAAAAAATCCTAATTTAAAATGCACAAAGAAAAACTCACGCGCGGAAAACTGACTTGGGAACGTTACTGTCAAATGCCATATCATCTTTCATGTATGAATAATGAATATTTCAGTGCGATGTTTCAATCCCTAAACGTATACTGACTAAATAGTCGCGCTGCAGCCGCAGGTAAAACTCGAATTATTGCATATGCGAAAAAAGCAAATTTTCATCTCGTTTTTTTTTTCTTTAGAGATGTTTGCATTATTTCTACGCAAGTTCCCAATTATCCGAAGAATAATTTAGGCTTAACGAAGCTTAATGAAATGTTATTGATCACATATTCTCAGACGAAAACATTGGCCGTTCACGAGTCATCAATATACGAGGCCGCACGCTCACGCGGACCGAGGACGCAAAATCTCCGAATTCTTTGGCTGCAATTTATTCACCGTGTGCATATCCCGAAAGTAATAGATATCTTGAAAGGAGACGAATTTTCATAATGCTTTATTTTCATGATTATTATGAAGGTGCGGCGGGGTATTTCGCAAAACCAGCGATTTACGGTCCAACTGATACTTTTTTACTCACAGTAGGAGATATTCCCTGGAATGCCGGTTGGATTTGTTCGCGAAATGCATGGTTGGTCGAATTCTCTGCCAAGGCATTTTTAATAAGGATGAATGAATGTTTTTTTCTGCTTTTCTTTCGCCAGCTTTTATTCGTTTTCACTGCTCTTTGCATTTCCCGGAGTAATATAAAAATGTTGAATGGGCACATAAGCCGCATATAACCAGAGGATCTATACTGTTATCGACGAATTGCAAAGTATGTGAAAAATAAACAATGACCGACGGAATAGCTCATTTAACAAAAAAAAGTTCTATGGTAGATTCATGAAAATAACAATTTCCAATAGAAAGTCCACATTTCTGTGCCCTGGCTTAAAAACAATTCTCTGCTCGTATGGTTTGACGTTGGTGCCATGAAGGAATTCCGTGTCAGAGCCGCGCCGCAAGCGCAGAGAGTCAAACATTTTCGAAAAGCGCTGAGCGTGCTTCGGAAAGTTTATCGACAAAAGGAGAGCAGTGGAAAAATTGACAAACGAGATCACACGGAGATGGCAAAAGGAAAGAGTTGACAAACGGGAGGCTGTGTGAAAAATAATGTTTTCATTGTCGGCTCTCCTCCTGACAGACCCGAGGAAGAATATGTTACATTTTTCTTTTTTACTTTGTACGCACTTGTGAAGTATAGAAAGGGTCAAAATTGACCGAGACGCAAAGAGGAATAGAAGTAATAACACGAGTGTGCAGGGCGGTACGAAGGACTGCTGCGTAGGGAACTCTGTCAATGGAATTCAACGTCCAACGTCGAGACGAAAGTCATGAATGTTCATAACGATAAGGACGACAAGAGAACGTGCCCGAGCGTGTATAGTTTACTAAAAAGATCGTGTGGTCAAGAAACTTGCCAAGGAACTTTTGAACTTCACAAACGTCGGAGATAATGCAGAAGACGTTCCCATAGTTGTTGGCCCTGGTGAATCACGCTCACGATCCATTATGCAGTGTGTTAGTAGAAACTCCGACAAGACTCTCTGAGTTTTAGTCCGCTACGTAGTTACTTTGCTGATTAACAATATTTTAACCCTGGGGAGTAAACGAAGCAACTATTGAAAGAGATATGATCACGCATGACTTAGAAGAAGTTTGTGTTACTCTCGAACCAACCTGATTGAGGTAGTTCACCCTACACGATAATAAAAACGCGAGTAGATATTCGACATACGCGGTCATCAAAAATCTTCGAAATGAATACAAGTTTTTTTGAATCACAATAAAATCTCATGAAACGTACAAGAAGAAATTTCTTTTTCATCGTGAGAAAAAGCCGAATGGCGGATAGCGACTGACATAAGACGAAGCTGAGCTCTACTATATTTCCGAAAAAGTCAAAGTGTGAAAAAATCTCTGCCATTGGAACGAAGAGCTTCAATTTACGAAACCCTCCCATGAACGTCCGTTTTCTCGTCAGGCTAGTTTTCTCTCGGGCGCTCACCCTTCGCTCCGATCGGTCTGCTGACGTTACAAAAAAGTGAGAAGAAAAAAGCGACAAAAGAAAAAAAAAACGGTACGAAATTCATGTTGAAACGAGCAACTTTTGCCTCTGTGTACACGGTGGATGCGAGTGACAAGAGGATAGTGTGAGTAATAGACCTCTCGATCTCTTGCAACGTTTCAGCCTTCAGCCTCATACCAATTCGCCCCCGTTATTCGTGAATATATACACGTGAATGGCGTGAAAGGTTATTGGGGTGTATGAGCGAGAAAACGAATATAAAAGAAAAACAAAAAGTGTTGAAAAAAAAAAGGGAAAGAAACAGAACCCCGAGAGAATCCTGTCCAACGAGAGAAAAAGAAACGAATCGCGGGAGAGCAGAGCAGCAGCGCAGGAAGTTCCATCGCGTTCGAACGGATATGAACGAATGAGAGCACGGCGCCATAGCACTCGCTCGAGGTTCACTAGACCAGTCTCTCTCTCGTTTCGTTGAATGAAGAGAACGCGATCCGATTTGCCGAGATGCAATATATTGCACTTCAGGACGCGCATCACACGTCGTATGACTCACTGTCGCAATCGACATTTTTTTACCTCGATCATCTCACTTGCTGGTCGAGCACTAAAACGACAGAGATGAAACGACCAATCGATTTCGATTTGTTATAGATGACAAATGTATAGCTAAGGCCATTAAGTTCGTTCTCAAAAAAAAAGTTACTGCATACGTCTGAGAATAGTTTTGATAACGATGTAATCGAATTTCATTACAAACAACAATTACGAAACGTATCGAATTATCAGATGGGAATATTAAAAAAATGAATTAAGCTTTACAAAAAGTATATAGCGAACACATTTAAACTTCATATTTCGTACCCCATTGATGTTAATCGCATGCTAATTTAAGGATAAAAAGTAATTTCGTTGGATAATGAATTTTCGGACATCCATCGTGCCGTAATGGAGTTACGGTCACGAGTCTCATGTCAGGCGAGTCGAGAGGAAATTATGCAACATCCTTGGAGTGCAGGGAAGAGTCAAAAGAGTTTGTGAACATTCCGCAAGAGTTTCGATGCATTTTGTTAAACCGCAATGAATAGTGAGTCGAGTGTATGTATATAAATAGGTATTTGATGCTCGTAAATACATCGTCTGATCGAGCGTTCTCATTATTACGTGATACATATGTCGGCTACTATAAAGCTCTTGGATTTTGGAGCGGTGGAATGTAATTCGATCCTTCCCCATCCCATCTTCCTCGAGCTTCTGTAAACGGAAATTTCGTTATCAATCTAACGGTGAACCATACGAGAGTCTGCTTTACCGATGTACCAACACACGTATACTGAGGTTAGCCATTGACTAAGCTTCCTCGTTCACTGGCCCACGTCATTGAATCATAGACCACATAATCGTATAGTTTCCATCCACTATCACTACGGGTCCATGGAACATGGAGCACATATATTTTTTTTCATGTAAGCACTTTTTCATAACCTCGGATGTTTATATCGGGATCTTTGACGATAAACCCTGCTGCGAACGTCCCTCAGAATATACAATATGAAGTTCAACATGAGAGATGTTGAGAAGCACGAGAACTTTCAAGACCATGAGTTCGACTGGGCAAATGGTGCAAAACGATAAATTATTGAAATTGACTTACAAACTCCCACGTAAAAAACGATGTGGCGTGATGTTTAGATTTTTATCAAAATCCAAAGAGACTTTTAGAGTAAGGGGTCATGGGCAATTTGATGAAGTTATTGTGCTTTATAATAAATTTTGATAACTTGCAGGAAAGTCAGCAAGACGCTGGAAAAATTTCGCAAGATTATAATGTTTCACGTCATATTTCTTCCATGAAATTCCGTTGAAACGACCCATCGACTGAACCAACGGATCAACGATACATTGTGTAAGATTTGGTAAGCGGAAATAAAAAAAAGCGCAGTATCAGCCTGGAAAAGATGAACGATAACGGTTTCCATTTGCCTACACGGACGACTTTGACCCATAAACATTTATGTCGATCGGAGATTTACGAACGTGCATTACGGAGAAAGAAGCTGAAGTACTTTTTAAAGTTTTGCAGGTGCGGTATCCCCTTAACGTGTAACGTAACGTACGTGTTCGTAACGCGTATTTTAAACGGGGATGACAGGATATTGTGTCGAGAATGTGGACCACGGGGCCAAACGGAAGTAAAGAAAAAGGCATAGTAAGCGAGGACGAATAAGTAACGTCACGAGCGAGGGAGGGTCGGGGCTAAAAAAAAAGAAAACCAGGAGTGTGAATTCACGGTAGAATTTCCGTAAAAGTTTTATGTTTTTGTCGGGAGGGGAGCTCGACGCGGTCTCGGGTTCTAAACGATGAAAGCTATTTATAAGAGAACCCTTTCTCTTTCTTCCTCGTTTTCTCCAACGTGGTTATCGCGAACTAGAGCTCCGAAGCAAAAGACCTCGGAGCGATGTGAAACGCTGTTTTTTTCGTCTGAAACGCTCTGCATGGATAACACACACACACACATACAGACTCATGTATACACGCAGTCAAATGAATATGTTGAATAAGGAAGTGGAAGAAAAAAGCAGAAAAGAGGAATTATTCAGGAAGGAAAAGGAAGTAGCGGAGTAAAAATGCATCAGAGGAAAAAAAAAAACAAAAGAACAAATAAAGCTGTAGGAATAACAAAAAGGAGCATGCACCGCGAATAAAAAAAGAACGAGATAGAGCAATAGGAGGTAAAGCCAGAAGTAGAATGAGAGTGTATCTCTTGTCGAGTTGTGCGAGTGCATTTCAAACGCAAAATTGTGCTAGGTGGTGGAGCAGAGCTCACTGTCTCATGGGTAAAATCGTCAACTGCTGTACAGTTTGCCTATGTATTTATACAGACTCGGTTCATAGTGCGAAGAGAGACGGAGAGCAAACGTGGCAAAAGACGTAGAAAAAGGGAGAAAGAAAAAGGAAAAGAGTTCATGTAACTGCAAAAAGTAAGTGTATCTCTGTCGTTTTTTTTTCTACTGTGCTTGCGGGAGATGTACCTGAGCTAGACTGTTGTCTTTGAGAGACGAGGGCCCGTTGTATGCGTCTGTGGGTGAGTGAACAAAGAACAAGTCTCTTGTGAGAAAGCTTCATTAAGCAACCGCCACGGGCGGAAGCTTTACCGAGCGGGGTAGGAGCGACGCGACGACGGTACAGCTCCGTTATTCGCTCTCTTGGCGAATAGGACTCCGCACGCTACGAGGGTGATGGGGGTTGAAGAAAGAGGGGAAGGGGAAGGAAAGAACATCTCACCAAGAACACAGGGTTTCTCCAAACCCCTGCCTCCGGTACAGTAAAGCTTCGCTCTCCCATACCCCGTAGACGTTTGTCTCTTCTCATTCTCTTTTACTCTCTCTCCAAAGAAAAGGCCCCAGACCCCCAGCGAAAAAGAATAGACGAAAGGGAGTACGAGCTCCAAGAGGTTGGCACAAACTGGCATCTCCCCCGTCTCCACTTTTGTCCGGGAAATTGCGTTTTAATTCTCGCGTTCAGTGCCATGGGTTACAACGACCGCAAACTGGAGGTCGGAGGGTTGTACAGTTCTGCTCGAGGGCATTTTGGGCGACGAGCGAAGACAGCCAAGCGCACATAGACGGGGTCATTGAGAATAGGTGGGACACTTCTTCGTCGACGATTACGGACAGTCCTCGAGGCCAAACTACCAGACCGTTGTTTTTTTATTTCGTTATTTTTTTATTCGTCATGTTTTTTCTCAGCGAGCAAAGAGAGCAGTGCTACGCGTGGTATAGCATTAAGGAAGAAAGAGAAAAAAGAAACTAAGCTACTTTAAAATATGTAGTGGTATGAACTAACCCTTTTTTTTACTAAGGCAATTTACATTTAAAGATATTAATTTGCCACATTCACGACACGTTACGTTTCGTATTTCCTCCCTCATTCTACAGTGATGACTCTTCTCCTATTTTTACTTGTCGCTGAGTATCTCTGTTCGTCAATGAAAAGACTACTTACTGCTGAAAAGGAAGACTTCTCTAGCCTCTGAGCAGTTGTGTTCGCGGATAAGCTATCTGATAATATTCATACTTTACTTTCCGTAAAACAGGATTATCGCATGCCACGTACAGAATACCAAAGGTACTTGCCGCTTTGAAGCTGCTGCTTAAACCTCTTACGCTCAATGCTATTTTTTGTGACACATAATATGCGTGCTGCGCTTTCGCGAAGCGGAAGCATGCTACTTGGCACGGAAAAATCACGCACAAGGAACTTTTAATCTGCAAAACGACGAAGTCTGTGCACCAGAAAAAAACGTGCAAGAATAAACTACGACGTACGATTAGAACATATTTAAGGCAATTCTTATTTTATAGATTTATCGAATCGAACCATACATTTTTTCGAAAGGATCTCCGATATGAACGAAAATCAATCAGATATTTTGATTTACCTTGGAAACGAAGAATTTGCCGGGAATTCTGCGAATATCGGTTGCAGATCTCATTAAATCTACGGTGTCGAAGGCATACGAAATATTCCGTTGGCTCAACTAAGGCCTCACTGAATCACTTCGGTAGTAATTGAATGAACGACGTACTTGGT
This sequence comes from Hyposoter dolosus, assembly GCA_963921915.1. Classification (NCBI taxonomy): domain Eukaryota; kingdom Metazoa; phylum Arthropoda; class Insecta; order Hymenoptera; family Ichneumonidae; genus Hyposoter; species Hyposoter dolosus. The sequence continues at coordinate 8,637,570 of OY998132.1, forward strand.
AAATTTAATAAAGCTCCGGCTGGATCAACCGAATACGCGAAGCGTTACCACAGATTTCGTTAATTTTGGAAAGTCTCTTCCGTCCACGACTCTCTACCACGTACGGCGGACTGGATCGAACTTTATACTAAATACATATGTATATATGAGATCTCTAATATTCAGGAATATAAATCCTGAAATAAATGTGAATCTGGATTCTCCGATCGTCAAGTTTAGAAACGTCGATCGTAAAGAAATAATTCCTCAAAATATTTCTGAAATTAAGCTCACGTCATTTGAATTATTGAAATCCGGTGAATTTGCGATTGATTTAATGCTTTTGTGTGTCATGCATAAATACAACTTGAACTTTAGTTCTGTATGAAAATTATTCCAACCGTATGTCCAATGTCTTAAAAAAAAATATCGAAATTGCCGTTGGACCCAAGATAACTCATTACTTTAATCGAAACTCGAGCAAAAGACCGGCGTTAATAATACCAGAAATGGGACATTATGCTTGAATGGATGAGCCAGAACAGGAGGTTTTATATCTTCGTAGTATCGTGAGAGACGAGAGTAACAGAGAGCTAAAAAAGGAAAGAAATCAAACAGAGAATAATGGTTGAAAAAATGTGAAACGGGAACTGCAAAAGCCTTGCCGAGGCTACCTTTAACCAACCATCCAACCACTAAGAGTCGAGTTAATGAATGTCGCCAAGAGAAAAGAAAGAAGGGTAGAGAATAGAGAAAGAAAGAGGAGGAGGAGAGGGATAGCGAGAATGGGAAAAGTAGCTCTCAGCTGACGACCTTTCATCCAAAACTCTTGTGGTGTTACTTCGGGTTATTCCCTACCTGTATGTATGCTCGGGTTGTGCATCACTCGCAGCGAAAGCTCGTCGAGAACTGAACAAACGGTAGATAAGACTTTGCGGTGATTACTCTATAAAATATGTATTGCACGAGTACTCACTCTCGACCGACCTTCGTTTCCTTCTACCCCTTCTTATCTTTTGCACTTTTTTCATTTCCTTCCTCTTTCTCTCTCTCTCTCTCTCTCTCTTAACTCTCAGTCTCTCTCGTTCTCTTTTTTCTTCTAGCGCTCTTTTCTCTCTCGTTTTCTTTTCCACTCTTTCCTGGCTATTCGCAAACGTTCGACATCTTTGATGAGCTGCCTGAACCCTGCGGGTAGATCGTCGTAACTTCCGGACCCGCTTCATGGCACGAAACCTTCTTAGATAGATGGATATATATGTATACATATAGAACCGGCAGTATACCATATTTTATGTGAAGGTAAAACTGTATATGGTGTACGTGCAGCTGCATTCGTCGAGACGAAAAATCTCGTAAAAGTAATCGAAACTTTGATAGAATGAGTTCACTGCTGAATCAACGATTATGGCCGACTTCTTTATCAGGAATTTTCACAAAGATGAATAATTCGTGACGCGATGCAGTTATTTATTAATTTTTTTATTAATTACGAGTTGAATTTATTTATTTTTCATTTTTCCACATTTCACAACGCTTTCACGGTGAAAACTTAATTTTTCGGAATGAAAAATGATCTTTCTAGTGGAATGACATTTAATATTTCCGTTATCAACGCGCTCCCTCAATCCACGGACACCTATTGATGTTTCTTCATGCCCGAAACAAAAGGGTTGAAAATTCAATATTTTCGCGTCACCATTACTGAACCACGTTCTTCGTACCAGTATTGTCAGTTAATAAACTTTTGTTCCATGATAAAACGATATGGATATTTGTGAATAAACAAAAAAAAATTACAGCGATTCTCTGTATACGGAAACCGTCCGGATGCGTCGGAATTAATTTATTATATGTTAGTAAGTATATAAATATTAATTTTCGCAAATAAATTCACTCACGGGCTCTGGCTTCAAACGAAAGATAAAAACCATCGCTCGATTAATAATTCAATCCCGTCGACATAACTCGTTGTGATACCAAACAAACTCGAGGGTTCAACACCCTCAAAATTTCACACGAATATGGGAAACAAATGGGAACGGTTATAATTTGGAGGCTAGACAAAGAAAGAGTTTTATAGGAAAACATTGAAAACAAATAATAAAACGTGGATCCATCACTCAATTAACGTCTGCTTAACGAATATATTAATCAACGAAACGTTTTCAATAAATTGACTTCATGTAAACAAATATGTAGCTCTCGTTACCAGTGAGTTTATGCCGTTATTGACGGATTTTCGAAACTCATTACGACATATTTGAAATTGGAGCGTTACAGGTTTCCAGAAAACGATTTTTACCGTTTGGTACAAATTACCGAGCTTCCGAGGGTACCCGTTATATTTATTAAATTAAGTAACGTGAGTAAAACGTGATACTATGGCAATACATGTCCACAAATAAGGCTCGAGAGTGAGAGATTAATAATAAATAATAATAGGTCCGCGCGATGTGTATCGGATGAATAGTCCCTCGTAGTAATTAAAGGTCAGGTTACACGAGTACATTGTGACGTGCAAACATGAGCAGAGCACTCGGACGACGCGCTCATATTTGTCCGCTCCGGGTAGCCAATTGCAAAATCCACAGCGAATCCCAAAATACGACTACCCCGGTTGTATATTTACTCAACTTCTCTTCATTGTACCGTTTCACGTAGTCATTTTATCCACTCGTTGCACACAAAACAAGGGGATATTTCCCTTTTACGAAAGTTTCATTATCGATACACTTCGAGCACCTGTTCAATTCTGCTCGACATCGTGAAATTATTGAGCGAACCTTTACTGCGTCGATGAATGAATTTTTCTTCTCATATTTATAAAACTTGATTTTACATTTGAAAGTGAAAGAACCGATCGCGATAAGTTTTCATTCAACGAGCTCAGCATTGCTTCGTCATTAACAACTGATTCGTTTTTCTAATTAATCTAATAAAAAGAGATTTCATTCAAACTTCTTGTATAGATTTCGAATAGTAAATTCTGTCTACTTTTTTGTAAGCACATAACGCTGCAAATACGGCAAAATACAATTTTTCCAAGGTAATGTTTTGCGTGAATCTTCTGGAGCGTCGTATCATAATGTGTAAAAAATTTGAGAAGGTTTTACCGTCTGCTAATCGAGATATTCAGTGTTTAAAATTGCAACTTTAACATGAGGTCTTATGGGAAGTTACAAAAAAGACGAAATTTTTTACAACAAATAACTCGATTTCTGGACGGTCGAACTATCTCAAATTTTACCCACAGTTGAGTATGCTTGTTAAGAAGGTTCATACGAATTTTAAAGGATTAAACTTGAAATTAATCTAACGCATGATAAACGATAGAACCTCTCCAAGTATCAACCTAATCCAGACATCGATATCTCCGCATGCTGCCTTCGACAACTCGAGCTGCAAACATTCAGTTCCAACGTCTGCTTTGAACCCGCATATGTAAAACTACATACGCAGAAAATACACATGGAGAAAATGAAGGCTTTTTGCGAAATCGGAAGCAAACGTAGTTACTAACCCTGAAACAAGCCGAGAGGGGAAGCTGGTAATTTGCACCCAAAGTTTGTTTATCTTGAACATTCTGAACAATAGCGAGGCACAGTTGCAACAAAACAAATGAATGTTGTTGTATATTTTGATAATCGTAGTTTCGGGGATGGGGGTTTCAAAAAGATACTGGTACACGTCGACGAGGTTTCCGGAGGGTGGCAATTATTAGCAAGAGCCCTCGTTATACAACCTCTCGATGCTCAGCTATACATACATATTTGTATATAAATCGACGTCCCTCTCGTTTTCCAGCATACTCAGGAACGTGAACTTTACCAAACCGAGAAAGTAAAAGCAGAATGTACACACAGCTCTCTCACTGGTCTAGCAGAGTTGCCTTCTGTATGGTTTTACCCCCACGTTGATCGTCTCGAAACCTTTGCAAAACTATTCCCTTTAACTACGCTCACGATATCACTTAATCCGGTCTTGATCCCCTCCCGCTCTCGATACTTATCGTCTCAGGTAAACATGTCTAAATCCGTATCTACTTCCTGAACCCACACTTATTCACAAAAGCATACACCTATGCAGTGAGTCCTGGATACTGCGTTCCTCACATTGCATTTTCCTCCCGCCTCGTCCACACTGTCTCGCTTTTCCTCACCTATTCGTTCCCTGACTCTCTCTTTCTCTCTCTCTCTCTCTTTCTCTGTTTCTCTCTCTCCTTTTCACTGCACAGCTTTTCCCAAAGACGTTCTGATCTAAGACGCCGCTATAGAACCCCCCCCCTCCCTCCGGCCCTTTTCGCGTGTGGCTTTAAAGCTTTCATCCGTTCATCGTTGAGTTTTTTTCCATTTTACAACATCTCTCTCTAATTACCTCAAAAAAATGAAGGGGTCAGTATGCACGATAAAACTCAATCGTTTGATCGAAATTTTTTGCATTTCACATGATCGAGAGCTTTGGAAATTCCTGGAACGATCGTAAAATTTTTAAAAATTATTGAAACCATCCAGCGAGGAATAGAGTTCTATGGTAATTCGAAATTGCCCATCACGCAACAATTAATTAGAGATTAATGATTCCGAAAATTGGTAATCGAACAGAAATTGGCCTCCTTATTCCGCAAACCGTTAATTTGTGTGAAATTAAATATTTCACCGATAAAACACTTGTTTCTCGTGAAGGCGCGAGAGCAATCACTCCTTGGTTCAAGAGAAAAAGTTGAAGGTCGGTAAAAAACTCATTACACACCCTAAGCCTTGTATAAAACTTCACATTCTCGCGATTTCCACTGTTTTTCTCTTGGGACTCTCGTATTTCGAGAACAAGCTAACACGCTCGGTCCGACAATTAAATTTGACGTCCATTTAGCTACAATAGATTTTCACTATGTACTTCATACCATATGAACACAGTTATACTTTTCGTAATAGAAAGTTTCTATGGAACGAAAACATATTGTGAATTTTTAACCAGCAGCGTCATAGTTCGCTTCCTTGTCTATATTAAGAATTACTACAAAATTAAATCCGCTCGCGAGATTCCGTGGGCATGGAGAGTAAACTTTCCTGGAGTTTCAATCAATCTTACTTCCCGGAAATGTACAACTTTCGTTCTAAATCCATTGCGCTTAATACAGGAAAAGAAAGTATCGAGTGAATTAAAACTTTTTAGTTTTTTTCTTTTAGCGACGAAATACTCCACCTCAAACTTAATAATATGATGGAAAAGTATGAAATTATCCTGTGAGGATTAATCATCCGCAAGAAATCTCGGAATATTCTCAACTGTGTATGATTATTAGAACAAAACAATCGTGTACACGAACACTATGACAACCGAAACGAATATTTTTATTTGACTAAAAATTATACTGAATCCAAGTAGTTTTTAATTACGATAGTTCTCACCGTAATTGACATTCTCAATTATCCTCCGAAGCTAAATTAGTCGCACAGTAGCGATTTTATTCCGCGGTCACATTTTTGTCCTAGTGAATTTTTACTCAAATATTTTATGATTTAAAGTTAACTCACGTACGATTATATATTTGGCAATTCACAACATTTAACTGGCGTTAATTGACATGCATTTAACGAATTTACCGAGTGTACATGTTGGAGACTGTAACGGGTCACGTGTAAATTAATTCATCGCGGCTTAATCGAAAAACGTGAACACAGGATCAACACTGACACATACGTGCAAACCATTATTTATACAGACGCGAACTTGTATTCGAAAATAAATACACAAAAAGAACGCTGCTGACGAGGGTTTGTTGCGTGCAATGAAACATTGAGCACGTAAATAAATCAAATTCATCACTTTATACATTTTCTAGATTTTTAATTGTATCAAGTGAGAATGATAAAAACATATATGGAGATTATGACGATCTCAGAACAACTATTTTGCACATGAATATAAATATAATCAATTATATTGATCAAAATCTGTTCGATAAACACGAAGTCTCATTGGCACGACGTAATCGAACCGAAAGTCAGCTGTTTTAAGCTGCAAATTCTCGTGAAAATCCTTACAATGTGCTCACATATTGTGGTGAATAGCTGTATCAATTGTTTACTTTTATTTTCATTGATAAATCGTTTCGTAAGATTCTTCACGCGAAGGGCAATCGTTACAGTCGTATATGCCTCTATGTCGAGTAGTGCGAGTAAAGAGGGTTTCGTTTTTAAACAGAAGGGGAGAGTTTCATTGGGAACAATCCGACGAGGGTCGTCAAGAGGAGTTCGAGCCTGACTAAATATTGAAGATGTTCCAAATATGGGCTTGCCTGCACCCAGACGGATACAAGTGCGTTATAAGAGTCGAGCTCAACCGTTGACAATATAATAGGAGATTGGAGCGGGTACTTTTTCAAGTACCTTGAATATACAAGTATATTTTCGTGCATGACGTAACATGTGCAAGACGAATGTAAAGTAACGAATGTACAGAGTATACACAAATCCATTGACACAGCTAGAGTACTCCCTCGCTTCAATCGGCAATCGGAGTGAGATGTTCCTCCTATTCACAAAATACTTATCTACACACTTCAGATTCAAGGAAGCACGAGGTCAAAAAAATGATAAGAAATAAGGCAGCTGATGAAATTCTTATTTCGAAGAAATTCTGAATATGTGTAGAAGCGGAGGAAGGATTTACAATTTGCGTGTGCGTAATAGTTTCATTTGAATTTTTAAGAAAAATTTCGTACAGAAGCGATATTTCTTTTTTTTTTTTTTTTGGAGTATTACTGAAACGACACGACATTCACGAGAAGATTGTTCGATCATATTTTTCGTCGAGAAGTATAGAGCGAAACGGGAGAACTCTCGAAAACGAATGTCGTTTTCTCGTCCCAAGAACCGCGTGCGTGTATATACATACAGTTGTGTGTATGGGTGTGTGGGTATCCAAGGGAAGAAAAAGAACAAGGGTGTACGAGCGAGATCGCCTTGTTAAGCGTCGCGAATTTTTTTCCCTCTTTCTGTCCCTGTCGACGGATAGTTGTCCCAGTATAGAAAGCCTGAGGGAAGAACGACGAGATTTATCGTCCGGATAAAAAGATAACGTAAAAACAACGCCTTCGTTCGGCGGCTTTTTCCACTTTCTGTGTGTCCCTTCACACCGACGTTGGCGTATCTACTTGTCTCTCGCACCCTTCTCATTCCCTTCTCTCACCGACTATATCTTGCCCTCCGTCTCTCATGCTGTCTATCTGTCCGATTCTCCCTTTTTTTTGATTCTCCTTTTTGTATATGTATAAATAATAAAATATGGGCGATTCCTTCTGAAATCCAGCTCAATCTTCTTCATGTGAATCATTTATGAGATACTGCGAAATAAAATCTTTGGTCGCGAGTGTTATTCCGCATTCCGGTGAATCTTACCGCAAGATTTCTGTAAATCTATCGCTCGATGATGCGCAAACCGAAGCAGAAAAAAATATAAAAAAAACAATTCACACGAGCGGAACAATTAATATTCTGAATAATTTCAAGCATTTGCAAGAATTTATTCAAATATTGCAAAACGAGGTGCTCTAGAATGCCTCGTGTATAAATTGTACATAAACGACTCGAAATGGAAAAGGCGTAAAGAACTAATGTAAACGGTCGTACTTTATGCCCCTTTGGCATTCGAGCAATTGGCAGCCTATCGCTCGTCCTTTCTGTGCCGGAGGTGTCTCAAACGCTGCGTTTTCGTTCGATAACAGGAGAGAAAACATCCCTCGGGATCTGGAGAGAGAATTTATCGAAAGCTCTGACCCGACTCCTATATAGCTTCCTCCTACAGCACCGCCATATTTTTGTGATTGATAAATCACTATTTCATATTCTCGACTTTTTCGCAGCATTACGAGCGATAATGCCCAAACATATGGGAATAAAAGTTGACCAGAATTGGCAAATAGAAACGACGTGATTTCGAGAATTCATAGTTTTACGAATCTGTCAGCAATTATGCAGTAGAACAAAAACTTATTAACCATCTGTTTTAGTTGAATTATTCGATTTTTTAAAATACATCCAAGCAGTTTGGACGACTTGCTCGATTTATCGCAAATTAATTTAGACGATAATGATGAGGCTCAAAATGAATTAGCGATTTAGTTGTATCTGCCATTTATATAGAAAACCAGAATAGCCTTTAAAACAAAAAGTTAGTAAATCCGATAACAAACACGAAAAGCAAAACTTTCGAGATATTCGACCACGATTAAATGGAAAGGTGAACTCGTATACACGGCACAGGAGACCGCATAAAAATTGGTTCCCGTTAAATAGGCGTGGTGTGTGTATTCTCATGAAGAGAATTAAGTACAAACACGCACAATACTGTTGTGAATTGAGTTATCACGTTGGGAAAACACACGAACGTTGGCAATGAGGTTTAATGAAAAATCTTTTGAGTATGCGTGCGCATGCACTGTGAGTGAGGATAGAGCAGAATGAAAACGGGTGGCGGAGTAGGCTATTATAGTAACAAAAGCTGCGGTGTTTGCGCGGCCAGTGGCTTTTTCGGGCCGTTTATTTATATATACCACGAACTCAGTGTGCATCAAGGGGGCCGCGCGCGATTTCGGCCGATGTAATGTCTGTGTAATTACTGAAACAACATGAAACAACTCTCGTTAAGACTGGCCAGGCTTGTGTAAATATGTACACAGATTTTTCTACATACACGCCTCTGTTACATATACAAAAGATCTGATAAGCAAAAGGTCGTCTTCCAAACCTTTCCATACACAAATTATTCACGTTACAACCTCTTGCTTGTTAGGACCTACACAAGTATGATGCTTTAGCACATATAGGGTGTCCGACCACAGAGGACCACAGATTAACGGGTGCTTGGGACCCTAGGGACAATTTCAACTCTCTAGTCGAAATTGGTAACGCGATCTACAAGTACGCGAGAGTAAGCCGAGAAAACAACTATGTCTGAGGAAGGTTTCCAGCCACTCGTGGCCGAGCAATCGAACGTAATATTAACCTTCTTGAGGAAGTGTATTCGATACTGATAAGTCCTCGAATAGAAATCACAAACCACAATCTGCAGGGACACATCTATAGGAAATAAAATAGATGGAATGGTTTTATCGTACTAAATGCTTCAGGAATTAAATTACACGTTAGCGAGACTCTCAATTATTAAATCGTAATATCTTGACATTCACCTCAAAAATGATGAATCCACGGGACAGACTTTAAACTCAAGTTTGAACTATACGTGTTTGAAATATTGATCCTCTTATGGCAAGACACCCTGTATATGTAGATACGTATGAATTTCGAGAGAGAAACAGCGTAAGCGAGGGAGGAAGAAACCAAATAGAATATGGTACGTTCACGAATCTGGCAGCTAAAATTCGAGGTTGGCGTCGAATTCGAGAGCGTGACACGAACACAGATGGAAGGTTTTGGATTTTTGGCGTACACTAAACTTCCTACCTATCCAACGCCATAACGGAAATTATAATCATTGTGTACGCGAAGGTGCATTCGTGTACGAGTGGCAACATGAGCAGCGTATCTGCGCGAGAGTGAACGAATGTGGGACGGCCACAAAATGAGGGCTGAAATTCGATTAATGCACGTGACTATATGCACATGAGAGGATTCTTCGAAGCAGCACCGTTGCAAATGAACACACGGCAAAATTCACAAAATATTTCGTACGTGTTAAAAGTCGTCATATAAAGAGAATGCAATTATCATGCAATGCAAAGCAACATAAAACGCAGAGAGAACGATTTTTGATAAAAATCAACCTAATAAATTTGTACGGAATTTTCATTAATTTCGAATTTTTACAAAATTCGATTCGTTGATTAAATTATAAAAACTATTCCATTTTCCGTGCAATCGTAATTTCATGAATTCTCCCGAATTATCATTTCATCCCAAAACGCGATATAATAATTGAATAAAGCATTTTTTGCCTTCCCATAGCGTTCAGTGAATCGGAAAAGTGAATATTTTTTTATCGTAAATTTCTCTCTTCCACGTACTACTATTAGCCATGATTTAATCATTTATAAATAAAAATAATTCGTTTTATTCACGTGAACCTAGATTTCTCTGAATTCTTCTAAATATATAACACATAGCTTTCCGCAATATTAGCACATAGCATGTTGATTTACCCAAAGCATTACTATAGCTGACTGTACAGTGGCAGAAATCTAAATTCGACAATATGGAGATAAATTAAATTGGCTATTCGATGTGTGGGATATTATGCAACCGCGTTCGTTCGGTTTTCTCTCAAATAATGAAAATCCTCCATCTATGTGGATATTCCGATGTCGTTCACGATGAACACCTACTATTAGGCAAATGTTACTTTCCATTCCCGCATAAATGTAATCCAGAGTAAAAAGCGGATTCGGGGCATGAAGAAAAACTTAATGCGAAATACATTTGTTTTGTGCTACTTCGTCGCGTGTGTATTGTGCTTTTACCGAAAATATTGGTCCATGGAAAAATCTGGAAAACCATCAACTAAACCGATCAACTTTTCAAAAATATTACATTCAGCAAATTACTCTCGGGAAAAAAATGCTGTGTCTTTCGGTGTTTCCATGCGTTCGATGCATTCCAAATTAAAAATGACCCAGTAGCAATAGTGTGTTTTTATGTTCGCGACTTCAATGTTCATCTTCACTATTTACCGTGCCAGCTCTACGGCATGTTCGATCAGCCGAGATTTCACCCTCCGGACGAGTCATACGCTCCGGACGTTCAGCGAAATTACCCAAAACTTTTCGGAGGAAGTCCCTTGTGCGTAGTTCAACCGTTGTTCAGCAACCCCTAACGAAAACCATCGAGATGAGACTCTCAACGAAGAGAATCCTCTCTGCAGACACAAACACATACCCGAGGAAGCGAACATCGCTAAGAATTCCCCAGAACATAATCTTACAGCGAGACGTTGTACATACACATATGTAACCAAGTGATATACCATAAAGGACCTACGTACGTGTATAAATATAAATAAAAGAGTTTCTACTTTGTTGAAGACTTTACGAAATTGGACATCAGAGTGTCTGTGGTCACGAAGGACAGTATCCTGAGGATCTGTACAGTTTGTCACAAAGAAGAAATTGTTCAACATTATAGTCTCGAGTTCATCGACCTTTTCAAATGAAATGAAAGCTCGTGAGAATATCGACTCCAGACACATTTGTCTGATGGAACTAACTTATCGGCGGTTCTGTTTTTCGTAACTTGAACTGTTTGATTTTACGAGACACATGCCTAAAGAATAACCGGAGATATTCGTATATTTTGCAATTTTTGATTTTTATGCTTCGTGCGGACGTACTTTTCGCTCTGGGATTTTAATTTCGCTTTATTTCGAGTGAATATGTGGGTGTTGAGTATTGCCACGAAGCTGTGCTTTCCCTCTATTTTCTGGTTTATCCGAGCCATCAGTCCAGAAGAAACTCTTTGGCTATACGATGCCCGGGTTACGATGTCGGATTACCACCCTTCGTCCTCTGCCCAGCCCGCGTAAGAGCGGCTTAAGCTTCCATACTGAAATTGCTCGGAAAGAGAAGAGACAGTATCGAGAAAGACAGTCACAAAAAGTGTATAAACGAATTGGAAGAGAAATCTTATCCGCATTAGCTTTTCCGAGGAATTCATTTGCTCCATTGTTTCTTTGCTCTCGATAATTATCGCCGTATCATCGAATAATGCTCGTGGAAAATAAAAAAATATGTTAATTTCGATAACTAAGAGAGACCCGTGATATATACATTGAAATTTTTATTGTCAGAAGAATCCATGACATGTCTTCGGAAAAATCTCTTCCCGCAAACTTTAGTGCAATTTCAAGGAAATTTATAATTTTTTATTCACCATTGATTTAAATGATATTTGTCTGCCTTATGTATATATATAATTTGCAGTAAAATTGGTTTAATTAAAATTATTCCATTATTTAGTCCATGAGAAATCGCGAGTAGATTTCTTTTTCAGGATTAAAACAATCCCCAATCAAACAATGCCAGCAGTATGCATTCCTCCACTCTAATGATGTCTATTGTCATATAGCAACAAAAGGAACTCTCGATCAGTGGCTTAATGTGAAGAAAAAAATACCATTTTCAATGAATCTCTGTTTCAATTATTACGATAACAAAGAACGATTGTTCGTAATCCTATCGCATCGTCCTTCGGACTGCTGCAATTTTTGCAAAGAAATTTCTACACATTCCCACAAATTCTTCCCATAAATATCAAAAGGAATGAATAAAACGAGGTCAATCGAAGGAATGCAGTAAAATATCCTCACTCACCCAGAATATCGTACCGTCGATTGAATTAAAATAAACAAAATAAACTATCAATCATTAACGTCGAATCTTCGTCAGGAGCAATCATTGCATAACAATGATATCGTTCAATATTTGTCAAGCGGCACTAATGAATGGACGTTGAACGACAAACGAGTATCGAGGCTTTTGTAATTCTTTTCAATTATATTCCAATATTTATATGCATGCATCGGAGACCTACTGCCTGATATGAAATTGGTTAGCTGTGAGGATTAAATCCACGCATATCTGTATCTGTATCTGTGTGAGCCTAATATGAGGCGGAAATAGTATTTTATAAGGAATTTCTATCGAAAATTTCTAACGAATAACAACGCAGCTCGAACCGTTGTGCGAATTTAAAAAAAGAGAAGACTTTTTATTCTGTGTAACGAATATTTCTTTGTCGTATCGTTTACCTTAGCCATCCATGTACATAATACCATTATATCGAAGTTTTTAAACAAAAAAAGAAGAAGAAATATTCCACGGTCCTTTATAAACGGTTAGCGAATTTTTTTTTGGAAGCGTTGTGCGTATCAGTAAAACTCTCGGTATAGTACACATACGTTCACCTTTTTGCGTTCCCTCGCTCACCCTTTCTCTCTCGTGCCGATTTACCCAACGCGTTACACGATCCATCAGCGACATAACAAGTTTTGTCGTCATTTTAGCAGGCGAAAAGGGAAGGTGCGCACGAAAAAAAACGAATAGAGAAAGACAAAGATAAAACGGTAACACCAGAGGCTAAAAAAGTAAATTGCTGTTGGCTGGCTCGGGCGAGTTGAAAAGTTTGAAATAATAAATTGTATCTCGGTGAGTTCTCTCCTATATAGGAAGGGTGCAATAGCCAACAAAAAATCCCTGTAAATACCAGCCCGGTCGTAAGTGAATTCGGCGATATGAGGCTCCGTGGTAAGGAGAAAAAAAAACAAAGGTTGAAGACACATGAGTTACGCTCGGTGGACCAATATGCGGAGGAAAATGGCGTTTTTGGTACGATATTCACGCGGATCTTTCAGGCATTCCTGTTTCAGCTATAAAAAAACTGCCTATATTCTCGGCACTTTTTAGACGAGATTGAGCTCGTGAATTTTTCATTTTTTTCCATACGCTATACATTTATAAAATAAAAATATCAGTCCATTAAGAGAAATATTACAAAATATATGAGTTTTTTTATTCCCCTGATACCTTACTAAAAAGCATCGACTCTGCAGCTGTTTATTCTCCGAACAATCATGACAGGATCGTAATACCCAAGGTTTCCACATTCACTCAAGAAATTATGAACCTGCTTGTAATAAATTGAATAATTACTTTTTTTAAATATATTACTTCATCATTATGCCGTAACGATAATGAGGGATGTGCGCGGCGATTCAAAACCTTTGAACCTGACTAACTTTTCGTTTACTGCGAGATCCTTAATAGACCTGAACTTGGTCGTTAAGATTGCGCTCATATTTATATACCGCATTACCTCGGTACCGTATTTTACCTCGCGATGTTTTACGAGAAGTGGATAAAAGCCCCCGAGAGTTTTCTTTTTAATGGATAATAAACCAACTTCTCCTCAAACACACACATAAACGTATAAAAATCCGTCGTAAAGTTCGTGTTTTCGAAAAGTCAAAGCATTCGCGTGCCAAATTTCACATTTTCGCTGAATACATACGAAAATACAAAAATGCACGTGACATTGAATGCGTACAGTGGTACAAATTGTACACAAGTACACTCACAGACACGAAGCACGATTTTCGAGATGCAAAGTCCAGACGGAGAGCTGAGATAAACTGAAAAAGTGTATAAATGGCTAAGAAATCTGCTCGGAAATTCAGCTCACACGTGTGTGCCAGTGTGCGTACCCATGTACATTTCTGCCTGTTCATATTTTCACGCAAAAAGGAATAAGATTATGCCACAGCTTTAGACGCGAGTGCACATAATGGTTCTCTCGGTGCATCACTTGCTCTTATCTAATAAGCTTCAAAAGCGAATGCTCCTGTACCACGACTGGAAAAACAAAGATAAGTATATTTAACGTATTTTCGTTGCCTCAGAATTTCCAGTCATGTAAGTGACTTTGCTCGGAAAACCCATTATATCAACGTACTAATCCGTTTGGACGAATAACATCTACTAAATATTTTACACCAGATTGAAAAGAAATTGAATCCTTACTGCGATCCTTTTTGATCAATTTGCCTGATTGAAAGATTGAACTACTGAATTTTTACTCCCAGGACATAAAAACGTACAAGTACCCAGAAACACGATTTGAAAACGTTCTGGGAATTTTTCTTCAGGATTGACAAAATCTTGAGTGGCTCCGACTGAACAGGTCGATTTGAATCATCGAAATAATATACCATTTGAGTACATATTGCTCGAGTAACTACGATACCGACTGACGCACCTGCTACCACTACGTGAATAATAAGTTGCCTCGAATCGAGGGAGGTTTATTGTTATTGTGACTGACACGGAAAAAGAATCGTCCAATTAAACTGGATCCTCGTTGTTGATTCTAGCAAATGTTTTTCCTGGTTGTATATGAAAACGTACCCAGAAAACATAAGATACTCTATGGATTCTGTGTAGATAATATGTAATACCTGAATAAAGGGCATAAATACAAGGTGTGAGCCAGAGACTCTAGTAGTATACGGAATTGTACGGTTCGACGGGCACACGAGACCGACACCGTTCACAATGGAAGAACCACCACAGTGATTCCGGTCCGTACATTGTCAGACACGAGTCCGGCAGCAACCGCTCCGGCTCGAACTCATCACCTGTGCCTGACCGTAAATGCTCCAGTTCTATTATCGGCCTGCCCATTCAATGCTCTGGTTCAGTATAACACTACGACTATTCAAACGACTACAATGAGCCTTCTAAACAGTAGAGTGTGTTCCGCACGCTTCGTTGTCGACATCGCGCACTGCGTTTTTCTGTGCAATCACGTTGTGAAGATCGTCCCTGACATTTTTCTGATATTTTTTTATCTCTGATTTGGTAAAATAGTAACTTTATGAATAAGATGCAAAAACAAAGCTAGTGGGAGCTTTTATTTTCATAGACGTGTTAAAACGAATTATATGTTTAATATATTTTTTTAAGCGAGAATTTCGCAACCGAGATTCTCCGAAAAATTCCGACAAATTTCGTTTAAGGAGTAAATAATGACGGCTTTTTTTTCACATCAACAAATGTTGCAGGGGCAATGTAGCAGAGACCAGAAAAAAATGCATGAAACTCCGCGATTTGAAAGGTCGGAAGATTCGTTCGAAATAATAATATTGTAATTGGCATATTGCAGCGAGACGATACTCATGAAATATACGAAAGCGTGAATCACGAAACAATGCGACATCATTTTATCAAAAGCGCGCAAACGCGCTCGGAAAATGCAGAGAGAATTTCAAACCGCATCGGTGCATCTCGCGGCTTGTTTGCAATCAGATAAGAGTGATTCTCGTGACAATGAGTGAAAAGCAACAATGAACGTGACATGTATCATAATTATGGCGGTAGACTAAATGAACGAGCTCAAAGTGGAATCAGAGCTTTCATTCGAGTGATGAATATTGCTGTTTGGCCTCGGATTAATCATTCAGTGATTGAAGTTCCACTAAACTATGACACAATCTGTGCGATTACTTTCTTCGCAATGGTATACCCGGATCGCGAACTCGCAACCATGGGATTGAAGGACGACGTGGTCGAGTCCGTTTCAGGAATCCGAACTGACACTTTTGCCTCGGTGAATCCAGGAATGTTGAAAAAAAAGCTGGGGTTCCCAATTCGAATCAACATTAAATAATTGACTAATAAACCGCGTTAATTTGCAGATAATCAACCGAGTTGACGGTTGGATGAAAAATGTTGTGTTTCATTGAGAAAAACAGTTCACTCACCTCCCCTTGATGAGTCGGTAGGATTGACGTGTTGCCGCAAACCTGCAACAAACGACGAAACGTCCGAATTAATTTCACGAAACGAATTTATCTCGCGTTTCCAATATTTCCAATGATTATTGTAATCATTATTGTGTATATAAATATGGTTGATGTTATACATTGGTGGTTAAAGTTTAACTCGACGAAATACCGATGGTAAAGCGAATGAAAATATACGTGGATAAGCGTGCAGCTCTGCGATACCCGCACGCGGCTGTACAAAGTGCAGAAAAAAAGAAAAAGCGATAAAAGGAGGAGAAACAGCGAGAGAATCATCGTAAGAAAGATCCATGTATAGCCTGAAAGAACCGCTGGAAAATCTGCAATTTTTCAGAGGCCAGATAGACTTTTATCTCCTGAATGTGTAGCTCGCACGCAACGGTTACGGAGTACAAGATTTGCAAGAAGACAGATTCACGTATAGATACATACATGTGGCTCTCGTACAGTAGTTTAGTACAACAAAGTCACCTTTTACAGTGAAGGAAAAAGAGATTTCGCATGTCTTTTACGAATGAGTATAAACGGGATATCCCAGGCCAGATTGGCGCTTTTCGTATATTCTCCGGGATCTCTGTTTCGTTCTGCCTTTGGTACTTTGTAAAATGAAGCATAAAAATTGGAATCGCTGAATAATCAGAACTAAAAATGAACTGCGGTGCGAAATTTCAAAATATTCGAAACCATCACGATATTTTATGCCTTACGATACTTTTTGGGAAAAAAAATTGGGAGCTTTTCAAAAGCCACAAAACTCGGACGTCGCGCGATAACAAGAAAAGTACTCGCGGTTACCTTGACAGTTACTCCAAGACTCACACGCTCGCGGAACCAACTTTAGTCCTATTGAAAAAGTTAATGCTTCCGAATGTTGGATCCTGTGCGCGGAGGGGTTTGACGATGTAGGAAAAATCTAAAGTTTGGTGCGGTAATAATGAGCTCGACTACTTCTAGCTTTCGTTCCCATAACAAATAACTCATACACATTCTTGCATAAAAGCTATTTCCAACACTATAGTATTCCCACTCAAAACTCATATCCCACAGAATCGTACGAGGCTACAGAGTTCAAAGTACGAACGGACCTTTCCCATGAAACATTGTCATCGCATGAGCTAATAATCTGGAAGAATTGCCAAAATTCAACTCCACACGTAAATGTTTCAAATACTTTCAAACTTTCGACAAATTTCAATATTTAACAATCGTAGTTTTGCCTGAAACGACTGAACTTTCCGTGCCTTTTTCTCGATATACCATATACGATTCAATGATCTCCAACTCCACTCCATGTCGCGAATAGCCTAGATTCACACGTCATTCTAAAGTTCAAACTTCGACTTCGAAAACTTATCGTATCTGCTCGAGTGTTACTTCATATGGACTCTTTCCCGTTCGCTTTTCGTTCAATATATATTCTTGTGACTTGCTTAACTAGAACGAAACTTTGATGAACCTCTTGTTCAACAAAATCGAAAGACGTGAGTCTTATCAGAATAGAAGCACTGAATTTTGATTATTTCGTCTTATCAAGTATGTACCACATGTGCCACGATTATGGTACGAATTATAAATTACCAAGGAAGTACGAATTGGAATTGAAAATGGAAAGATTTCGATTCTTATATTTCAATTATTTTCGTAGATAAATTTGCCACGTGTATACAATACCAAAACGTGCAGCAATGTCCTCGTGGAGGAGAACTCTCTTCCAGAGGTTCATCATGAAGTGGTGCATTAAATTGTCATGGCGGAAGTTGTGCCGATATAATTCGGCGTAATGGTTTAGTCCCTAGCTATATTCTTATCATTCGTATATAAATATGAATCCCATGCTAATGTGGCAACGTCGGATATGCGTCCGATAACAAGATACGCCACCAGCATGCGGTCTGTTTTCTCCTCACACCGCGAGGAGAAATACATGGAGGGAAAGAGACACAGAGACAGAGAAGGAGGAAGAGACCAAGCGAGACCAAAAGTATATGTGTGTATCCGTATCTCCATACCTCCGAACAGAGTGTGATCGTCTGCTGGGTTACAAGTTCCCCATAACAAGGAGGAGCAAAGAGAAAAGCAGAGATGGAGAGAAAGACGAAAAAACGAAGATGCAAGGATTGGAGTAGAGAAAGATAAGGAGAAACGTGGGTTGACTCGTTATTCTGTAGAGCGATAACGTATCATACCTCTATAACTTAAAGCTGGTCTCGTTTTGTCCTCTCCCTAACCAAGATCCCCCCTCACGACCAAATATAATTTCATTCCGGAAAAGTGTAGAGACATTAATTTAAATCACAAATGATCTGCAACTTATTAGAACACGAGTCAGACGATCAAAATTACAGACTTGCCGTTTCTGGTTTTGGCTCCTAGGATGACCTAAGCTCAGGGGGATGAGCATTGGTAGTCGAAGACCCTGTCGATGTATATTGACACAGCTAACCACATACATGGCTGCTTTCCCCAGATCAAAGGGCAATACAGACAATAATCCCCGAAGCTATTGGTCACAGCTGACCCATTTGCTGTACGTCGTTAGACAATAAGGCTCTCCGTGATGACACTCGGACCACTTGTACATAAAGACGCAGTGTATCGGCATTACCCCATCTCGATTCAATGTATCAGTGCGATAAACATGCCATTTTTATCGGGCATCCATCGCTTCGGTTCTGCTTAATAAGTCTGCGTATTATTTTTCGGTTAATTTGACTTTGCATTAAAAACTGCTGGGAATTCGTTGTGTCTACTGAATTATATCTTCTCTGCTGTGAACAATGAAAGAAATAGAAACGCGCGATGTTCAAAATAGATTCATTGGTCGTAGGGATCGTGGGGATTCGATATTCTCTTATTTCTAATTCAAATGGCTCTTATTATAAATAATTATACACTAATTCTGATTATAGATTGAATTTGTTTGACTCGAATAAGAATCAGGTGCATGGAATAAAAAAGTAAAAAAAAACACTGAATCGACACAGAATTTGTCTAAAGATGACGTTAAACACAAAAAATAACAATTGCGAATAGTAATTGAAGTGTCATTCCTCGCACGAGTAACTCGTTACTGTCTGATTCTGGGTTAGACCGAAGAGTTGAGGCTTTTTATACTATCTCATTCGGATTCCGAGTCTGAACCTGTCTTCCAAGCCAGCTGACATCAAAGACAGAAATGAGAAGGAGAGGGCAGAATAAAAGAAGAAAGACGGAGAAATAGACACCGAGAGCACAGCGAAGACACCAAATGATATTGTAATGCCGGATTCAGGACTTGAGAATAAGGCTTTCTTCCAAATTATTATGGTTAGTGGGGAAGGTTGGACGAATTCCAAGCTGTAGAAGGGCACGAGTATCCGCATGCCTAGCAAGTTGGAAAACGGCGTCGGTGGGAGTGTTACCGACGTTGAATAGGCTCCCTCTGTCAGACGAGATGAAAGTGTACGAACTTTTCGACAACCGGCTATATAACGAGAATATCTTCTCGTTTCGTGACTTATATATCTTGATACTTTGCTTTCTTCCTTTTCATTCTGCCACGTTTTTTTTTTATTTCTTTTTCGTTATTGCGCAGCACACGCTCTGTTAATCCCGTGACCGAAAATAACCGTAAAATTTCTCACCGAACAATTTAATTTTGCAGTTATTCGTCACGTAGCAACGTCCAATTATTTTCTTCGTTGGATTAAAATCGTTCAGTGAACATAGAAATTTCGAGGTTAAATTAAACCCGTTGGTTTGCCAATGCGAGTACAGGGTGTTCATCGTTCCTCAGCTTTGGTGTTCTGTATTCTAGCTGTCTATCGCGTATAAGCTCTGCGATTAATGGAATAACTTTTCAAACTATCCATTACTTTATCCATCGGATTTTCTCGAGATCTCAGCCAGTCGCGCGCACCCCTCGTCACCGCTCCTTTCCTCTCCGATCGTTCGTTTCGTGATCCTCGACACAGAGACATCGAACACGAGACTGCCATTAAATGGATTCGCGAAACTCGATATCTCCTGCGTTGGGAATCGTATACGTATAGAAACGAGGAAAACTCACGTTCGTATGTACACCCACGTTATCTATGCAGTTTCCTACACAGCATCTCGCTCCCGTGTCTATATATGTGTATGTGTGTGTGTAAGCGTGCGCGTATTCAGGACTTTTGAATTCAGGCCTCGGATATAATCAAGTTCGATTGAATATACGGGAACTTTGATGTAGGGTGAGCTAAAAGCGTAAAAGCTGAAGTTTCTCTTCATCTCGAAAAGATGCGGCCGTGTAAACATATACGAGAAGGCGTAAGACGTATGCATGAAAATTAGTTTATCAAATTCTTGCAACTTTGCTATTCTCTTCTCGCCTAGTCTTCTCCAATCCAAGTCAATTCAAGATTCAAACATGAAAATGAATATAAGCGGGCCTCGTACGTCAGGATGCTTTCATATGGCTGGAGTCAATCATTGGGTAATTTCATAAACTGATAACCGTCTAATTTGAAAGGTAAAGTTCTGATAAACTGCCTGAATGGAAAAGCTTGGGAGTAAAATTGGTTTCGACGCGTACAACGTGCGGTCGTAAAGTCACGGCTACTTTTCATCATCCAGAAAATCCGATGGATCAATGGTTATATCGAAGCTTGGTCGAGATTTGAGTGCGAGATCGATATCTCTTCTTCCTTCATCCTTCTCACACTTTTGTGCTTATATATTAGAATGGAGAGAGCAGGTTTCTCTCTCGTGATAACGCTGGAGTGGAAAGACCCTCAGACGCAACTCTCATCTGCCACGTCGGCTTATATCAACTCAACGAACAGGGGAATGGACGTCTTACTATACGTATATTTCTATATATCTATAGATCGGTTATATGTATATACATATGACGGGAGGCGCTTTCCATACAAGCTCGAAACCAACCAAACCAACGAGGTTGGCAAGCAAGCCGAACGGGGATCATTCATTATTCAAGACGCGCACCACTGACGACTGCGATCCAGCACGCACGCCGCGAAGCCCTCATTAATTCGCTTTATAGGTTTGCTTAGCAGCGGTCGAGACTCTACACGGATTTTCGTCCACCGTTCAACTCCCCCGTTCATTCGCTCACGTAATGTCTCGAGATAACGTACAACGTTTTACCGCACACAAATACTCTCCGGCATATATAACGCAGAGTCTAACCAACAACATCGCGTATATAATACGCGTATCGTCTTCGTCTATGTACGTAAATACATAACATCCAGGATCCCTAAAACGTCATCCATCGTAATATATTTAATATACGGTGACCAAGATTTCGTCAGAAGATTAATAGATCACGGTGTAGCAAATTTTCAGACTCAAGATATTTGACGGATGAACGGGTTGTCGAAAGGCCAAGACACTACACTTGTAGTTTCGTAATATCTGAGTCTCATGAATATTTCATGCATATTTCGGGACCTCCACTGCGAATTAATTCTATTTCAGGACAGAAATCGGTGAAGATCTTTGTCTGTGATAAAGGTTTGAAAATCGCGATGGAAACAGTTTGGGCATGCACTCGTGGAATTATGCGCCCATTAGAAATCCGTAGTTCTCAATACAATGGCGATAATTAGTGAAGGAACGTTCAAGACCATCTCTGCGTACAAGGTTGAATCGCTCAGCCGCAGGAAAACGAAGCACAAGATGCAACGTGTTATCGACCAACTGAAATATCCAGCATTTCAAATTCCAAATTGAAATATTAGTTGGTTTGCGAGATTAAGCTGGGCGTTTGACGGACGTTAGTTATTTGTAGAATTTCGAATTTTCGACTTGGTATTGGGTCTGTTGTGTACAGTGATTGCGAGAGAGCTTTCTCTCGACATACCATCCACGTATCTCAAAGATACGCCAGACGTTTGGTCGTTGATCTACCGAGCAAAGCTCGCGATGTTCGAGCCGCGGAAACGGCACTCCTTATCCTTAGTGATCGTCAATATTCCTACCGATCTCTCCATGTGTGTGTGTGTGTGTGTGCGTGTGTGGGTGGGTGGGTGTATCGAACGTCACGGAGCTAAGCTAGTTTCTCCGCTTATTCGAAGGTGCCAGCCATCGTTTCACTCAGAGTTTCAGTTGCACAGCTACCAAACTCAATTCTGATTGTCTGTAAAGGCGCAATAGCCACATCGTCTGTTTCCACTGATATTCCACTTCACTAGTTCGAAGCCATCAAGATTCTCATCAACCCTTCCAGCTAATTTTCATGCCCTGAATGTTACCTGCATATGAAGCATTCCCAATATTACGAGTTCATTTCTCTTTTCGATATATTTTCATTTCCTGTGAAAATAACAGTTCTTTAGATAGAAATTAAAATCGTCGATACGGAAATTAATTAAGCAACACTCTGTAGTGTGCTCGACGATTCCGAACGATTTCCTTTACGAGAAGCGAACTCTTCTAAAAACGAACTTATAAATACGAAGAGGCAAACGACCAGTTCAATATTACATTGCTGTTTTACCTTTGTTGCAATTACGTAATTGCATCAGACTCGCTGTTACGTCATAACAGATTAACTCTGGCATGGATACCAAGTGGCATCAGCGTGGAATGCAATGTCCACTATCATGAAATTGAGCAAATCATTTCTACTTATTCACATGGTTTACATTTGATGTGATTCAGCCGGAACCAAAAGGAATTAAATTTATACACATATTCATACGGTTAAACGCGACATCGGTAGGTTCCGATAATCAACCAGGGCGAGCCTGGGCGGACAGTTAAACTGTGCTCTCTATAAGCTGGTCTGCTCCGACTAAATACAAAAGTCTTTTGCTCGAATATATCACAATG
Source organism: Hyposoter dolosus (assembly GCA_963921915.1). Lineage (NCBI taxonomy): Eukaryota > Metazoa > Arthropoda > Insecta > Hymenoptera > Ichneumonidae > Hyposoter > Hyposoter dolosus. The sequence goes on from OY998132.1 coordinate 8,660,676, forward strand.
CGATAACGATCCTCAGCATGTTAACGTGGTATTTGTTTGCAAAATATTTCAAATAAAACGTGCGTTGAAAATCTTTATTATTTTAATTCCTGCGATGTACTTATACGGTTTCCCATGCAGCATGAAGGAAATTCCTAAAAAACTATTGACAGTCACCTTTTTGTCAATTTAAAAAATGTTGAATTCAAGAATTTCCAATCTGTCGATCTGATTTGTCTGGCATCGAATTTTTTGATCGAAAAATTTCTACAAGCCCGTAAAAATCAGGGTTTCGATTGAGAAACTTCGTCCAAAATGTCTCATGCATCAATGAATATCTCGTCCGAAAGGTTGCTTGTTTATATACATAAGTAAAGTGACAGCTAGAAGCTTGTGGTCGGTACAGAACGCGTTCATGCAACGCTTGCGTACAATAGACGTTGTCTTTGTCTTTACGATATATCTCGAACCGTGCGACAAACACCATCCACACAATCACTCTTCATTCAACGCTTAGTGGTTTGTCACAGAACGAAATACTATCCCGTGCTACCAAAGATAAACCTCGATCCCCTAGAAACTGTGCTGCTGGCTTGTTTCAGAAATGTTGAATCCTGCTTTTCATTTCAACGGATATTAGATATCTGATTTTCTTCGAATCCTTGAAGCTCAGCCCCGGGCAGAAATATCTACAAACGTCCCTGCTAAGCCGAATTTCTCCTGAAGATTGCAAGGATAGATCTGGTTTCAAAGGAAAACGGAGTTCATCAGTTGCATTTGAAGCAACCAGATCTTATTAATATGATTCTCTGCTTTAAACATTTACACTGTGTAACAGGCATGGTCATTTTTGGGGCTTGAGGGCATAGAACTTTATCTGGACCAGCAACCGTTCAGTTCAACGGGTTTAGTTACAGCTGAGGTAAATCCTCTCCCTGTGTATCATCAAGCCCTGCTAAATCCTGGCTAGGCGTTGGATTTCCCTCGTGAGGAGCATTACCAGTAACAGTATGGCGACCTACGATAATGGAACTGAATGTCTTCCTCGCTAGCCGAGGTGACTCGCGCCTAAGCCAGCGAAAAATGTCGTCTTCCGCTCATCTGATAAACAGTCTGGACGATGTTGGCTGGGAAAAATTTATGTCATGAAATATAAGATGCAATAACATCCAAAGTTGCTTCCGCTTCTGTTCGAAATCATTGTTTTCGAATAATACCAATATCTTGGTATACTTAAAAGATACCAAGATATTCGTATCGTCCCTTCCTATGCAAACAACTTCCTCAAGCTCCTTGGAAATTAAGGAGGTTCGCTACATACAACAATATGATAAGAATTTAATAAAATTTGGTGATGACATTCTTTAGTATTAAATAAGATGACACATTTTTTTTCAAATTTTTCGTCTACATAGTTGTCGAATAATTAGAATTTACGATATGCAAAAGATATACCTATATATATCTGAATCCTATGCGTATGTATGCAAACTCTAGTATTGAATTACTCGAAATCTATGTCGAAGAAAGATCTCAAAAAATTTGTATATTCATATTTAATACTAAAGAATATACTTACCAAATTTCATTAAATTCCAATCATTTAGAATTTTCCTATGCTTTCAACAGGGCAACATTGTTGTGTGTAGCCATCCTCCTTGAGAAAATGATTTATCTTATTCATAGATGATGACAGTTCAAAGGAAATGTGGCTACGAAACCGAAAGCAACAGAAATTGATCGAGTATCTTTTTGGATCGGCCAATCCTAAGCGCGGTGTGTTCATATTCAGAGATATTGCGTAATTTCTAGTTTACATTATTGCGGAGCTTACAGGTCTTCCAGTTGCGAATGCCAACAAGGACTCGCTCACAGAGCTTCTGTATGGATTGAATCGATTTGTGGGGCTTATAGTTGCAGGTGGTAACGTAATGCTGATGAAACCTTACGTCGTTAATTAGTATCGGGCAAGTAATTAGCCATGCTTGCCGTAACACAGGCATCACGCTGTCTTCAAGTTTTATTGCCGCGAAGAGAAATGGCCTTTTTCGTTGTGTTGTAACATGGATAATCGCGTACGTCCAAGCGGCTTGGTAGAATAATAACAAGCAAAATCTTGTTTAATGAAAATTGCAGCAAAGACTACGAGCTGACTATTATCCAAGCGTCAAACTTGAAAGCCGTGAGACTACGAAGTGCAAAGTACATGCTGTAGTCTCCGTGTCTCATTTAATTCATCCATGCCAGAGAAAAAACGTAATTCCCGTCTGGTTTTTGCTGCTTGTTTTACGGTGTTTCATAGCCCAACCACGGGAGGGTAGTTGGAAAAAAAAAATGTTTTTCACTAGCAGTATGTGATAATTAAGGGTGACTTCAGATTTTGCCGCGGTGGTCACGATTATGATAAGTAATAACTCCGGGAGCGAGGTAGGTGTTATGTAGCCATGGAAACGCGTGTGCCTGGGATGAACGGACGGGCCGGGGAGGTCAAGGATTCGCTGAAAATTGCGAAATGTGTGTTCATCCGTATCTATGTACACAGACGCACACACATACGGACATGTAAACATATATATTTGGGTAACACTGCACAGTGCAGATAGAGCGAGGCATGCCGCGAGAACAGAACTAGGAGTTGTGTGCTTTTCGGACCCACGTGAACGACCTCTCACTCTTGTCAGTGACGGTGGCCAGTGTATTTTCCCCAACCACCACAATGGCATTCACCTCAGTTGCTATTCCAAGTTACACTGCCAGTAACACTACTCTAACATGTCCATATACATGTATATATCGGTGAATCCGTATATGTGTTTGCGCGTGTGTAAATGCCCATGAACGTATCGTCGAGGCTATGTATACCAAGGACTACGGCAGCCTTGTGACAGCGGACTGGTCGTTTGTCAAACGTCTCCAACGATGGAGCGAGGGTGCGGGCGGTCAGATGTGCTTCAACGGGTAAGACGATGAGCGTTGACCGGATGTCAAGATGCTTCCTCGTCGTTACTGTCCTGGGATATGGTTTCCCTGTATGCCACTATCAGTGTAGATGATATAAATAATATATAGGGCATTGGGTGTGAATTGTCTTGGTACTCAAAAATCTCATAATACCGAAGCACTCTCTTATTGAAAAAACAGTAGACGTATGTTTTCCCAAAATTATATGAAATTATTGTGCATTGATCAAATCGAAACGTTGCTTGGAACATTTTATATATACTTTGGAAATATCGCGGGAAGGTCTTACAACAGTTGTCTAGGCAGTACGTATAGGATGGAGAGCCAGGTTCCTGAAATTGGATACAGCTGGAGCACACGCGTAACAACTTTGTAATTGGTCTTATGCTTGACCAAGGATTTCTATAGATTGCCCGTATTGGGAGACTGTGTCGTAAGCGATGTGAGATTTCGGTTGGGCTTGGAGCTGGTCCGAAGAGGACAAAGGGCGGCGGACTACGCGAGCAGAATGGAGAGCTTGAGCGAATGAGGTGTAGCCGGAGTATAGGAAGACAGCGAGAGCGAGAGAGAAATAGAAGGGAACAGCGAGATAGATAGATGGAAATGGGCCAAAGATCGGTGGGAGTAACAGCGCTCCGGAAAAGCCCATTAATGCAAATGCCTAACCTATTGGGAGGTGTTCCAGGAGATTCGTCGTAGGCAGATTCAACGATCCAGCAATGTCGCGGGCCTCGGTTTAACCGGGGTTGGAAGGATACCTTTTCTACGGGGTGGTTGGTTCGCTATCAGGACACGATACTGGTGTGAGTACACCACCCGACCACCCTTGACCGCCTCTGATACCCGCCGGTAGCTATTCTGAATTACCCATGCCTAAATGTTCAATGCAGCGAGCCAAGGCGAGCCTTCTACGACCGGACCGTGGACGCTTCAATTTAGAATGCTAATCAGTCGACTCCGTCCTAACCACCGCATTCATCCTTCCTATCCTACCTCGTTCTCTCCTTTGTTACGTTGCACCCGTTCATTCGTGCCTTTAACACACAGGAACAATATATCGCAAGGTCTGTACATGTATTCATCTCTTTCGAATCAGGAAATCTCATAGATGCAGTCGCATATTGAAGCCCCGGACAAGGGAATACGGTCAACCGGTGGTATATAGTTGTTTTTGTTGAGAGTGACATACCGACAGAGCCTTCAGGTACATGCCGATGGACTTTACGTTATTGCCAATAACAGAAGACTTTGTTTTCAAAGGAATCAAGTCTGACGTAAATCAAATATTGTACGGAGTATGAAAGAAGCTGTTGCGTTCACGTGCTACGAGAACATACTACGAATGAACGTCCGAACCATGATGACGGTCGTTTTTTCCTTATTCAAACATCTTCATCGAACAAAATGAATTTCATAAAACCTGACAGAGGAACTTTGATGATCGGTTGAAAAATTTGTCCCATTTTTTATTAAGAGCAGCGGTAGCGATCGAGCATGAACAATGATACGCTTGACTAATGCAATTTTTCGCAAAGAATCGCGAATCCTCATACTCGAAAAAATCTGAAAAATGAGCCAACGAAAATGCTGCTGCATATCCTACTACCCACGAGGCTTTCCTTTTTTTCATTTCCTCGACACACGGGATTTACTATATGCTAGAACTATGCCATGTCTAGTGATTACACTCTAAAAGACCTCACAGAAAAACCTGACAGTGGACAGACCTGGCGTACCGACTGGAATATATAGAGTATAAAACCGAGTGGAACAAGAATTGTCGCACTCCCAACATGGAGTCGCGAGGGGATCAGTGATAGCGGTAGGAGAGCGCTATGGACCCGATGAAAAGCATCGGTAATCCAACAGACGACGCGCTGTGGTAGATAATTAAATTCAAGAAGCGTGACGCCCGCTCACGCTGAATATAGTGGAGATGCTTATACGGATTCTCGCGTGCACGGTACAACCGCGCTTTTGACCGCACTGTGCGAATTCAGCGCCAAGCGCGAGAGTGGTCTGCTTAACATGGCAACTCGGCATTCATGGACATTTCACATTAAATAGCGTCATAAATTTACTGGACGCAAATGTCATCCGAACTTTCCGAAATAATGGCGAATCTGATAAACAAAATTTCATTGACGCTTCTTATGCGACGCAAACTATTCCAGCAACAAACGCTCACACTGTTTTCCGAATTCTATACGACTAGCCACACGTTTCTACTTTGTTGCAACTGTGACATCTACCCTGAGGCCATAAGCAACGATAGTGTCACACCAATGTTGTCCAACGCCCCTAAATGAATGTTTGCAATGTTCCAGGTATACCCGGTGTTCCATTTTTACCCTTCACTCTCGAGATATTTTATCTGGGAACATTCCAACGCGACGAAGCGGAGCTCTTAAATATCTGAACGGACGCATATGAGTGTAGTCTCTAAAAATTACCTAATTCGAAAGCCTCGACCAAGAAACCAAACACAGACGTTTGCACTCTCGTATATCAATTGTTGCGAGTTGGTCTACTTATGCTTCAATGAATATCGAGAACAACGAGGGACAATTGATATTTTAAAGGTATGGAGAAAAGGAATAACGAAGATTAAGCAGATTCTATTCAACGACTTAGACTCGGACTTGACCGATAGTAATACAGACGTATGCGAATGAGAAGCGTCTGTTTTCGCATCTCTGAATTCGAAATTCCTCTCAGTGGTCCGGCCGTTGTTTCTAGTTTCCGTTTGTGGAAGTGCAAGCACATCCGCGGAAGAGTTTGATACATGGCCCGACCCATCCCATCCCATGGAAGGATACATGAAACGGTATATAGTCCACACTGGACCGCAGCATGTTTTCTGCGGTGCGCGGCCGAGCATATATGAAGCCTCATATAAATGTATATACTGAACCTATAGGATGTTTGTTCAGTTCTCGGTTGCACAATGCACCGTGTAATCATAGCGAACTTCTGACTCGTGTTACAGATCACACTTACATCTATAATCAAGCGTTTGATACCAAATTAGGATAACAAGAGTTTCATGCAGATTTATTCATACGAATTAGAAACCTCTTTATTCTAAAAAAGACCAACGATTCGTAGTATCGCTGAGTTTCACATTTTCTGGAATTTCTATCGACCACGTAATGATTTGGGTGAATACACGTTTAATTACGATATGACGGGCCCGCAATCTACCAATGAGGTGACGAGAAACCAGAAGCAGAAAGTGCTCACGTCAAGTCTCCTTACTCGAATCAACCGCATCAAGAATACGAGGAAACAAAAAAAATCTAATCCCATGTAACACTTGTACGGAACCCATCAGATTTTGTCACGAAATTTCGAGTTGATAAATCGCTGGACAAACTTGGCGTAAGCAGGTTTTAATATCCCGCATATGACGATCACGTTTACATACTTCAAAGTGAGTATATTAATCATCACATACTCGCAGCGTAAGGTATCGTAGAACGGGTTGCAGGTTTATACGTTTTATGCGATGCGCGGACGTGACTTAACGATATCGGGATTATCTTCTGCTATAGAGAAACGAATGAGGAAGCGAGATAGAGAGAGAAGAAGGGAGGGAGAGGGAACTTTTAGAACCGCACAATCGAGCGTTATCGAGTGCACCAGAAGCTGCAGTCACCACATGGTATATGAGTGAAGCCAAAGCTCTTCGATGGCACGCCACGATTTACCATATAAGATCGTTGCTACGCCATTGTTGGGCGACCGACGTGTTATGAAAGAGACTCTGTTACGGTACCTCATCACATCAGAATCCGTTACAATAAAGGATGATCGCGTGCTGTAACGCGATATTTGATGAAGTTCCAATAATCGATGGACGCTTTGACAATGAAATTTGATACTTCGAGGAATATCAGTACCTCAAGGGAATCGACTGTTCATCCTTGACGGTGGAAATGTTGTTCGTCGTCGCCAAACCAACACATTTGAGCATATGAAGAGTAAACTTTGAAGAGAGAGGCACGATCTTGCGTTGCGGTAAGATTGCGCGACTAGTTTGGCGATTATTTATAAAAGTGCAGCCTCGGAGATCCGAGGCTGACCCGTAGGTTTCGTATAAGCATCGTATAGTAGATATGCCATATAAACGCGCGATGTAGGACGAGCAGGCGATATCCAATTTCGATAAGCCACTATCGACAAGCTAGGAAAGCCTTCGAACACCGGCACGAGACGACGGGGGATGAACATTGGCTGCGGCGTTGGCTGCTTCGTGAGCCAGTACGATCACTTGCCACGATTGATTGATCGCACGAGGCTCTAATCGCACGCTTCGAGAAATTAATCCCCTCTCACTAAGTACATTATCTCCACACGACGAGAGGCTAGAGAGCCCGCGTTCTCTGCTCTATGAAAGCTACCAAAGTGCCACCAACCTATATAACCTTGATATGAGTGTGCATAGCCAACCAAATGTATACAGCCTTAGGCACATTTCATCCTGCTGGTAGCTACGAAGGTTTGCTACGCACACCTACGGTAATCTCAACATGGAGGAGCAAGTGCAGCTTTCGCCATAGCCTATAGATGCCCAAGCGTCCAATCTTTACTCATACTGTGTACGTCGCGCACACTTTAATGCTATTAGTCCAATCCGAGAGCTTAAACTTTGCGAGGAGCCTTAAATCGTCCAAGAAACGATTGTTTTCCGAATTTAATTGTAAAATATGAGTTATCGGATTCATTTTAATAATCACGACATGAAGGTTCGTCGAAAAATCATAACGCAAAAAGTAAAATCGAGATACTCGCTAGGAAGGAAGAAATCGGAATGTATAATGGGAGAGAAAACTAGGAAGAAGAGAATTAAGATGACGAACAGAGTTTTGGTGTCGTATTTGAGAATATCTCGACGCGTATCATTCGAGCAAAATCTTTCCGATAGTTGGCAATTGCACTCACCCTTCAGTACTTATATCGCACCGGCATTCACGCCGAAAGAGGGAGAGTTTGAAATTGCGAAAGAAGTGAAGGTAAAAAGGGATGGGAAATAAAAGATGCGGACAAAACAGGAAGGTTTTCGCCAATATTGGAGGTTTTCTCGAGCAAGGTTATGTACATGTATAGAGGTATATTCAAGCATCTCATTCCGCATATATATATATCTATTGGTTGAGCTCCGTATCGTCAAGCAGTGAGAAGCTCTGAGTCGAAGAGAATGGCGGGGGGGGGGGGGGGGGGGGGGGAGGGCGAGGAGGTACATAGGGATGAGAAAATACAGAGTTGAGAAGCAAGGCCATAGACGAGAAAGGAAGTTTCGTTATCTCGAGTTACGTCGGCACTCGTTATGATCGAAGTTTGTTCGGCAGACGGGCGTGCCTGGAGTTGCCGCGCAACCGCTGTGCTCTCCGCCAACTCTAAGGGGCGAAATGGTCGTTCGGAATACGTACAGAGGAAAGACAGCCTCGAGTAAAAGCCTGTTCGACTAGCTCGATAGGGAATCAAGTTTAATGCTGTCATTCAAGAAGATTGAACTAGCGATGCTGTTTATGCGGCCTATAAAAAACGTTTGTATCTTTTCGATCGTGTTGCAGGGCGATTATCGACCATCGGTATGTACGAGATGCACTCACAAGGCTAAATGTGTTACGATCTTTTCCAGTCCTATGCGAGGTGTTTATTTAAATGAAACGAGTCTTTGAGGATAGATCCCGGGATCAAAGTTCAGGATAAATGAAGCGAAATCCCTAAAGAAAAGCGTAATGCATAGCAATTCGAATTCTGTAAAGCTGCAGCTATGGCTCATATTCGAATTTCCCTAGCGACTTGTATTTACGGAGCACGAATCACTGTATACCGAACAACATTACTAAACTCGTTGTGTGTGATTGCACCCATGCTTAAGGTGAATTCTCATAGTTGCGCCATGAGAAATATGCTGCTGCTGGATGGAGGATCGCTCTGGCTCTCTATCCATCTCTCGACCAAGTAAATCGGGAGGCGAGGAAGTTAGAGGAACGAGCCCAGCAGACTATACGAGACCGACTGAATGAATTAACATACCAAAGGGTAGGAGCTTTTGCTGGTGGGCTGTACTACTTGTCGGGGTAACTAGAATGCTGCTGCGAGGGTGAGGCGTCCCTCATCTTCAGTTCGACAACGACCGCGTATATAAGTGTATACATCGGTCGTAGCACACTTAACCGAAACCACGACTAACGGCAAACCAAATTTCTCCGCATGCTTCTCGTTTAATTCTTTGTCTCGGCCACTCGACGTGCTACATGTTGTAGCAATTAAACACGACTTTCGTAATTATTCCAGCTTTTATATAAATTAATTGTATTATGATGAAAATATGAACAAAAAAAAACCATTTTGAAAACTGCCGAATGTCAAGAGTGTTGTTTTCGGAAAGAAACAAATAATCACAACGTATGACAGAATTCAAAACACTCCAACAACTTTCGTTAACTTTTACTCCCGTCAACACCAAAAAAGACTCAAAAACGTTAATATCAGCGCAGGAGAGTAATTAGCGTAGGCGTACAAAGTTCTACGTTATCCGGAACATTTCTGTATTGAATTGCGAGTCGAGTGATCGTCGAACACTGCAAGAGCAAGCATATCACGCGCATTCTCATCAATTTATGGCGACTATCGTGTTTTACGCATGATATATCCCACACCCTAATTTAGCCACAACATCCCACGATGCTATAGTCCGAGAGGACATCGTCGAGAGTCAGGGCACCGTAAATTGCACTCTCGCCCTTAATCATCTCGAATTTCACGGTCGTAGAGAAGGGTTAGGCGTGCGTGTCGAACGCCAGGGCTTCTACCACATCTATATACTCATATCTATATAAAATGAAGGAGGGGAGGGGAGACTGGACGATATTGGTCTGGCTACCTAGTCGTCCTGTCATGAATTTACGAGTGGGGATGGAGTGGACCATCCATCCGTGGATATAACACTGACTCATGGCCAGGTATAAGCTTGAGGTAAATTCATTTTGCAGTAACATAAGTGTGATTTAATATTGTGGGGAAACGGCCATTCCAGATTTTTTCCGCTCAAACAAATCACTGCTGTGGAAGTGTCACTCGTGATCGTGCAGATAATTGCTTATTCTCACCGAGATTAATAACTAACGATGGTTTCTTTGCCGAATTACATGAATTTGAATATCGAACGAAATGCCCAAATTGTTTTCTCAGCTAAAATCGACCTGCCATTAAGCAGAAAAACAACAATATAGAAATTCCTGTTGCAAAATTGGATCATAGTTATAATCTGTTATGCCAACGGAATCAAATTCACATTCAATTTGCATGACAATCCATACCAATCAATTCATACGATTGCATGACAATTTATTTACACGAGTACGTCATACTATGTGAACAAACAGATATTGCAATCGCTCTGCTCAGTTCGTACGTGGAACGAATCGAAATTCGAGAGTCTAATACGTACGGACAAATAATTTTTTGTTAAAAAAAAAAAACAACTTTGATAAAACGAAAACGAAAAAAACGAAAAGAAGCGAAACTTCCGCAAAGTTGCCTAATGACAAAATGAAATGTTTACAAATGTATGTCGGGGTCGGGCTGGAGTTTTATACCGTCCTAATTTCTCGACAAATCGCGGCAGAAGCAGAAAGCGTTATGCGGGAGATCTACCATTACCTCGACCAATTTACTGTTACACGTCACTTGTTAAGTGGTAGCACTCTTCTACGTCTGTAAGTTGGCGCTGCTCCAAGTTTCGTAAGTCGAAACCGCGCGAAGTCCAATGTCGCGAGACACTTCGATTTCCTGAGATTCCTAGTTTGCACGAAACTCAAATGTATATGTTCATATATACATACAGACTCCACCATTGCGGATATATTTATACATAGATATATATATTCATAGCAGGACAGTTTATTGCGGGACTCCGCGAGAACTTGGAGCTATCGAAGCTTTCTCGTGGCTTTCACACGGAGTTCCGATCTTTCATGAAAGTTTTGTCTTGCGGTTTCCGCGCGTGTCATGCAAGAGAGCACAGAACCCACAATCGTGATAGTACAACTGTGTCGCGACTATACACATAGAAACCTCCATTGTAATACAGAAATCACTCGACGCTGGGTCGACGATTTTCAAAATCGGTCTAGATTCAGCGATGACTTAACAACTCGTTCGTGTCAAAGTAAAATATGGCAATTCAACTAGTTCTCCGATTTATTTTAAATCATTCTCCATTCTACGACAGGTGGGAGCGATTTCACCGAAGGAGAAAACTAAGATAAAGTTAAACTATTCGTTTACCTTCATTTTTCGTCTTTATTTCGTATTTGCAGAAACTTTTCTGATCGCGATCATTATCGTGAGCAAACGATGTAAATGAAAAGTCCACCATACAGCCATTGCCTTATCCCTGAAGGATCTAAAGACGCGGCAGTACCTTGACACCGAGTCTTGTAAAGAGTGGAAGTAAGACACTCAGGTGCCCCATGAAAATTGTCTCGAGATCTTTTAGTCCTAAAAATACGTCGTATCGAGATGATCTCAGTTTTCATTAGTGAAATGACGTTCGCTGTGCAATAGGTTCTTAGACTTTCATTGAAAACATGTTTTTTGTTGTTGTACAGAATATACGCGGTGAATTCCACCATAGCAGATGCATTTTCCTGACGAATAATCATAGGAAAAAGTCGGTGTTCTTTCAGCGTGTATCACGTACGTTACACACTTGAGTAACCTTTGCGGGCGAATGGTTTATCGAAACGGTTAGTTTCATCCTGCGAGTCAAGCAATGGCAAAGCTGCGAAGAATACATACATACTCGCACACACATATACGCATCGATAAAGCTCCGTTTGAGCGAAAAACACGTAGCCGAGATTGTTGATTGAATGAAAAATTGGAGACACGACTGTTCATTACAGCGAATTCTTCATCGTCCCGACCAAAGGATACCAATAAAGTTGCCAGAAGGAAACCATTTCCTCACCCTTTACCATCAGATTCCTCATTTATGCGTTTTACGAAAATACTGTCGTCGTTATCCATTTTGAGAAATCTATTTTCATCCAATAAACTTCACGGATTTCAAATCAACATTTACGAATGATTTAATGAAACATTACTATCGGGACCGATGGTCACACTGACGTTTTCCATAAATCAGGTTACAGTCCCAACGACATATCGAACAGGACAATTTTCAGCGGGATTAAAACGGATAGGGAAAGTGATAATCTCCAAAGCACCCAGGTGTCATGAACTGAAGAGAACCACAGGTCAATCGACATTTGTAAGAAGTCCGGCTATAGATAAAAGTGGTGGGTGTGGACAAGGCACTCGAGTGTAGCGTGTCAACGAGGACGATGGTACGACAAGGACTAGGGAAAGCTCGGGAAAAGCCTCGCTATCGGAGTTCTGGCGACAGGAAAATCCCTGGTCTCGTTGTGTGACACTAACGACTCTTCGAGTGTGAACTCAACGACAAGTCGTGTGTACGTGTACTCTAATATCGAGAATATAGCTGCGGCATGAGCAAGAGAATGGCGAGAACTCGAGATACGGAGTAAAGAAAAAAACATCGAGCGTAAAGCGAAGCGAGGTGGGTTCAGTCAAATAAATGGAAATTCTAGCCATTCTTTTCTCCGCCGACATCATTTTTTCCTTCTCCTTTGTTCCCTTCGCTATCAGTTTCCCCGTCCTATGTAATCTTTACTACTCTTTTTCTAATTTACTTTTTCTTCCCTCATTGCCCTCAGGACTCTTTTGCCTTTTGTTCCCTCATTGCAAAGGCGATCCCTAAAACTCCAACCCCAAAATCCGTTAATTTACATAAGTATGAGTCTACACAGCAATGTGAGTATGAATAACTGACATCAATCCTCGCCGCCTTTAAACACGAATATCATTATGCCTTTGATATTCACCAATATAGTCGCTCTTTTTGAATCTGCCTATAGTTTCGTGTATCCTCTTGATTAAACGAAATTCTCGCGCCAAATCTGAAAAACGCACTTAAAAAACAGTCAATTGTTTCCTGTTTTAAAAAAATGATCAAACTTACAGTAGTTTTGATCCGGTACACAAACAGAGAAGCAGAGTTCGAACTAATGACTGAGAACTTCGCTCCCAATAGTTCTAGTTCTGAAAATTTGGGGTTTGCCCCTCGAATGATTCTGGTGGAACATTAAAATATTGTGGCGTTTAGAACTGATTAAAAACTTGACAACGTTCTGATATTTGATAAGAATGGATAGTGCAAAAAGGTACAACGTACAAAGTACAACGTTACGAGAGCAGAATAAAAAGAGGAATAAGTGAGCAGCAGGCAAAATATGCAGACACGTCCTGTTAATTAATTGCCGGAAGTAATATGGAGTTTGTCTGATAAACGTTTTATGGTCGGAACTAACGAGCCGTCCCGGAGCCTCATACCTCTTCCATACACCTTTCCTTCTCATTCTTGTTCTCAGTCATTGGTCCGTGCGTTTCACATATGAACTGCTTTCGCACACTATGAACATAACAGAAGTGAATTCCATTGCCGAAGAGACGAGACCGCAGGCTTTCACAAATGGATAGAAAGCCAACCGTGACGCATGTCTCAATAGAACACTCTCTACACATGCACCATGCCACGCAGACATCCATAGATACGAATATAAACGTGGGTGGGAGTGAGATGTGGGAATGAAAAGCATGCACGAGGTCCATGTGGATTCACCCCTAGGATGCGCTTTCAACGCCATCACAAAGCGGTCCAGACTAAAAGAGAGCAGAAGAGAGAGAGAGAGAGAGAGAGAGAGAGAGAGAGAACAGAGGAAGAAACAGACATAGCGAAAAAGAGCGAGAGCTTCCACGAAACCCACCGACCCCGCCCAAATAAATTCGCTTTTTACGACAGAGATTTATGAAAGCCATTCTCTTGGCGTTACCCTTCTTCGACCTGCGACCCTCCTCTATATCCCACCAACAGTGTTCCTGCACACCCTGCGAATTCCTCGACACATCCTCATAGTTGATATCACACACCAGCTAGAAGACGCACACACAAACTCTAGTGGTGTACTCCGAGACCCCCATTCCAACAACATATAGTGCTTTCGTTCACTAGCGCTCTCACGGCGCTTTGCGTACTCTTTTCACCTTTTCCCGCAGGTTATACAAGCCGGAGGCCCTCATCTTCGGGTCCTATACTTGGCACTTTTCCACCAAACAGGGCTTACCTTTCCAACGAAGATCCAAGTCTTATGGAGGATGCATATATCGAGCGTAAGATATGATGGTACAGAAGCGAATACGCGAGTAAACTAAGCGAGAGGGATTGGACGAGTGAAGGTGAAGGGTTTTGGAAGGCAAAGCACACAAGTTCTATATACATAGATTGAATGAAAATATACATAGGAAAAGGAATTGCATTGCTCGGAAAGGCAAAGGAGCCACGCACGGAGATCTACCTCCCGAACCTGACTTTAGCCTCTACCTTCGTCCATCTCGATAGTATGGTATAGCGAGGACCGGAATCTGGGTAGTTTTCGGGCGAATGAGGTAATTAGAATGCAGACGAGAGCAACCAAGGCTTCGCTCACTTCCCTCCCTCTCGTTGGCTTCACGGCAAAAACCCTCCAGCGCCCTTATATAGCCTTCAAACGCGTTCGCGCCTCTTCCGCCTTCCCTTGGCCTCTCCACTCTTTTATTCTTTTTTCACTGCCGCACTCCTCGCACTTCTGCGGGATCCGCGCCAGCGTGGAGAAAATCTCAGGAATCAAGCAATTTCAGCTTCGTTTCCCTGGCCCCCTCGTTTTTTTTCTTTTTTCGTACAAAGCTTTCTATTCTTTTGTCCTCCATTCCCTCTTTCCTGTGTGTAAGTACGCCTGTGCGTTTTCCACTACAGGCGAGTGAAACAGAGAAAAGAAAAAAAAACGACAAAACAAAATATAACTTTTCCGTATCTTTGTCTTCCACTCTGTCCCTCCGCCGCTCTCTTTGTTTTACGATCACAACGTGGCCGAGAAAAAAACATCAGCTAAATCAAAACCCTCCCCTTAACCCCGGACCCGAGAAATTCTTACGCGTCGCTTACATACTAATGAGTTTACCACCTCCATTTATCCACAACTACTAACCCGCGTGAATGTACATTGCACGGAACACCCAGCTGCGGAGGACAGCTACGAGAAGAAGTATAATAACAGGAGGCAAGGGGACTCCCACGCCTCGACGCGCCCGATGAACAAAATGCGCAATGGTCCCCTGAATTATGAGATACGGTATACATACATTTTGTTATACCGGCAGTCGTACCGGTAGATAGGATAGATACGAGCACAGTATAACGCGACAATTCATTTTTACGTATTTCACCTTACGCGGCTCGGTGGAAAAATATCAATGCGACAAAACCTTTTTTATTGATAATACAACTTTTCGATCTTGTATTTTCGTCACGAAAGCAAATATTAGTTATTTTCTCATAGTCTCCGATTCAAATATCAGAAAAAATGTGACATCGTGAAATTGTATGGGAAGCAAAACAACGACATTCGGAAGGGGAAACGTTTTAATTCCAGTTATTGAATACACGAAAGGTTTTGAAGCGTAAGTCTACGAGTACTAATAGTCAACAGAGGGTGCGTCGAGTGGGGCAGAGAAGTAGCCCCATGCTTTTCTTACATATAGATAGATTTTACCAAACAGGCTTCCTCGGGCACCTAATACAGCACCTACTCTTCGCATGTAGGATCACTCGAAAGCTTCTTTCATCGTGGTCTTGGAACATGCGAACTTTAACAGGTCGGCGACACTCGGCGTAAGGGGACGAGTGAAAGCCGCGCGCGAGTGCTAGTGCCTCAAGCACCGGAAAGGGTTCTTGCACCTTGGATGCCTGCCAGTCGTTATAGGATTGAGACGAGAGAGGGTGGAAACACGGAGAGAGAAATACATATGGAGAAATAAAAAACAAGATGGAAGAGCGAACAAGGATTGTTTGAAATATAAAAGGCAGTAGAAACGTGAACATTCGACGAGGACGGGAGCATACAAGGACAAGAGGCATAAAAAATCAGAGAGCTTGGGCAGGAAGTCTTGAATGCAAAGTTCTCAGGAGCCTCGAGTATGCACAACAATCGGTTAATAAATCAAGGTGAATGGTGCAGCATGGCCACAGTCGACAATGACAAAAAAACGCCATCCATTTGTAGCGGTTCGCGAAATTCTAGCGCCCGCGCGCAGTGTATGGCTATCTATCACTACTAAATAAGCAGACGAAAATATCATAATATGAAGCAACTCTGGAGCAAGCCAGATAAATAGTCCCAATGTAAATCTGCTCCCGCAGCAGAAATAAAAAGACAAAACTGATTGCGTATACCCACTGCTGGTACGCCATTGATACTTGCAGAGAATAATGCGAACAAAGAGGCTCCATTCGACTGGACCAATGGTTTTGGTAAATATAACCACTCCGCTTGGTAACCTACAAAAGAGTCGATATGATGTATTGTCGAAACAGCGATCGCCCGTGCTGGGAAGTTATCTAGCCTCAATTGTATTTCATCAAAACCAGCTAATGCATCTATTACACCAGGATATGGAAAATGATTAGAAGATGAGTGACGCACACCAGTAAGTTTGTTTTTCCACAACGGCCCTGGATGACTGAGGCTTCGAGAAAAAGCCATTAACGTTATTAAGCGTGCGACTGAATTCTCGATAAGGATAACAATAACGAGAAAATGTTTGGAATAGAAAGGTTGATTAACTTCGAAGAATGAGTGTCAATGGGTGGATACCATTGCGAAGATTTACAACATGACGTTATAGGGAAAAGGACGTGCGGCTTGTCCAATTCTCCTCACGGTACATAGAGAACCTTATGTGAATAACAGGATTTCAGGAAGTAGAGGCAGATAACCAACTGGCCTGATTGCCACATCTGGGAACGGGCAACACACAGGCGATGGTAAAGAGCAGAGCAAGCCTTGGCGAACATTGTTGGTAGCGATGCCTTCATTCTCCAACCTTTGGATACTCCCATTAGACCCCTAAGGTCGTTAGGTTGCGGTTTTACATGAGAACATGCCCATAACGCAGCGTATTCGATTATATACGAGAGTTTGATGCCAGGCATGCAGCAACGGGAGGATAGAAATAGCAGGAGTTGAAGTGGTTTGGGGGGCGCGGCAAGGGAGTTTAGGCTTGTACGCCAATCGTCGACGAAGCAAAGCGTCTAGACTCTTTGGTCATGGCATCAGGCGGGCTTCCGACCGTATACAAACCGATAAGTATACCATCCCATGTATTCCTAAACCTCCATGTTGAATCTCTGTACGCATATATATCTTTGTTTCTGTTGTATGCTTGATTAAACATTGCCGAGCCAACTATTAGCGGTCACGACGTGCAACACAATAACAGACTGCTCAACATAACTATAATATATAGGCACAATTCACTGGAACGTATTACGTCCTTAGCCTCACGTTTTGCAGCCCGTATCACGTTATATCGAACAGAGAAGGCTTCTATGGATTTCCTACTGCAACTTGAACGTTCCCAACTTCAGCAATGTATCGAGTAATAATTATACCGTACCGGATACCATGATGAAATCAAAGGATAATTGAATAATCGCTCGAACATCTTGTACAGACTGGCGGATATCGTAGTGGACTTTTGTCATCAAAGGAGAAATCCCATTGCTCATGTAAATAAAGGCAAAGGGATGAATCAATCGTAAAAATTCTATCAAAGTCTCCTTGATTAAGGGAGTTTTTACAAATTATACGAAAAATCATGTTTCCGAAAGGCCATGAAGACTTTCCAGACACTCAATATTGTTCCAACGTTTTCTTTATTTTTTTTTTATCATTTAATACGGGCGCACCCATTTGCTGTATGCGGGAATATCGAATCGGGCACGGTTCACGTGATGCTTAACCACTTGGAAAATGTTGAGAATGATTCGCAATCGAAACCATCGTGTTCTCGAGTGAACGAAAAATCGAAAAGAAACGCTGTGCACTCTTCTTTACCCTCCGCAGAATAAAACAGGGCGAGAGACTTTGGAGTTCGAAATCCATGATATGGAAGAATCGTAGGGGAAATAGGTAGGCGGGGGCGAGAAGAAAAGGAAAAAGACACGGAAATATGCGGGCATATTCACAAGGCATGGCATTTTTTTTCGGGTTAACAGGGCGAAAGTAAAAGATATGCGGCAAGAAAAATTGCAGGCAAGCAAACAATTTTTTGTTACTATTTTCATTCGGTTCACCCCCGATCGTTTATAAGCCACGTGTGACTAAAATATAGCAAGCAAATGACGGAAATGCGTCTTGACAAATGCGAAGAGAAGAAACGCGTTCGTTGTCGATGATATCGACTAAAATATCCAATTTATTATAGGAAGCAGGGAACCACAAAAATAAGAGAAACATGACTCTGAAATTTGTGTTAAAAATGGAAGCGTGAAATTCTCTTATATCGCGGAACATTGAACGTTTCGAATCTAAAAATATGTTATCTGCATTATGGACGACGCGATTTTGCGTACATATTCGAGCTATGTGTTATTTCATATCACATTGCCAGTGTAGAACAGGACGAGCGACTGTTCACGAACACATGATGCAAAAACATCTTGCAACGAGGGATGTCGCAGCGAGTAATATTGCAGAGGCAGATCGGAGTAAAATGGGACAAGGTCTAAATGGCAATGAATATGAAAATACTCTTGGAGCATATTTTACGACGTTGGGCATGAATTTTGTATGCTACGACTTGCACACTTGGATCATTAGTTATTGAAGTTCCGAAGATTCAAAAATAAGAACGAAACTTGTTACACAGCTTCATACTTTACAATTTCATTCATATCCCATTCATTCGTAGTAACGTTGTCTACGAATTTATTGAATTTAAGAAAAATATAGAATTTTCATTCGCCATACAGAGCTAGACAACTCGTTCCTTTTATATTCTCCTAGCTCGTGGTTTTCAATGCTCTGACTAAAAGGAGAATCATTTTTCTCGGCAAAACTATGAAGCACCCTGAATCAGGAATAGCTGTTTCAGAAAGGAAAGTATCCAAAGTAAATTCTAACTTTTTTCAAACTGCTGTGTCACAAGAAACTCAAAAGTTCATAGATTTCACGAGTCTAGGTGAAATAATCTTGCAGCTGGGGCAAAAAAAATGGAACGAAAAGCTTTCAAAATGGTGATTGTATTTGCAACATTGCTGCAACTTGAAATATAAAAATCCTCTGTCATAGTGCGCGAAAAAAAAGATCGACAATATTTAAAACGTGAACTATTTTCGCCTAGAAAATAAAAACCTTTTTTACGATCCTTTCTATAGAAACGAACGAAAGGAAAACTCTTCAATGCTTTAATGGCGTTTGAGAGGAAGACGATGAAAACAAAGAGAATGCGTATAAGTTGTGACATTTTACCGAAACACCGTAAGATTCGTAGCTCTACTAAATTGGATATCTCTGTGCCTTGGCTATAATCGGCAACGTCGAGCCAAACATCGAATGGCCAAATATTCCACGATATTTCAACTCTTCGCTTGAAAAATACGAAAGCTTTGACAAAAATTGGTTGTGCAATACTGTTTCATCTCAATTTCTCGTAGCGTAAGATTCGAGTTGCTCAAAATGTCTGGACCGATAAAAGCGTACCAAGGAAGCGTTATAAAAAAAAGCGCGCAAAACTAAACGAAACGAAACGGAATAAAGAATAAGTTTGTGAGGGAGGAAGACATAGAACAACTGAGAAAAGATGTTTGTATAGAAGGCACAAAGTGGTTGAGGGTTGCATGGGTTCGGTAATAGTTCAGTCTAGTCGAGGTTGAATCTCGGTCTTTTCTGCGGACTCGGTACTCTCTTGCGCTATACACTTTGCAGTGGTTCAACTCTGCGAAACGCTAAATTTGAATTTCCACAAGTTCCTTTATATGCGTTCGTAAATGTGTATTCGTATATATTCGCCTTCGTGTGTTGTGTATGTGCGAGCGTACATTATAAATGTGAGGGAATTTATATGTTCGTTTTGAAGCTTTCGCAGTACATCGAGGTCTTCCGCTCACTCGAGTTTGATTTTCGCTCGGCATATGCATACGTATATTTATAAGTACAGAGAGTTTGATATCAAGAAGAAGCACGTAATACTAGAATGATACTGAATTACAAGCGATATTTCTTTCTCTTTACGTTATTGACACAATTTTGTTCTCCCATGACGAATAAAAGTTGAAAAAAAAAACGCATGTACGTCATAATTTTTTTCTTTCATTAAGAAAAATGCCTATTCTTGTAACTTGGACTACCTTTCCTCGATCTGTACGGGTGGTTCGGAGAGAAAAGGTAAAATAAAGTTGTTTACAGTGTACGCAATGGACGTTAACGCTTGGGTCAAGTGTAGAGTGTTGTAGTACGTAAGGTACGTAATATAACCGTCAAAAAGAGGATTGGTAAGCAGCGTTAACGGAGCAGCAGTGCATGTAGCCCCGCAGCGACGAATGGGGGCGCATGATTGCACTTACTTCTTCGGTTATATATTTCCTACGAAGCAACACACAGCGTCAACTCAGCAAGAGCCCAGAACCATAGTTTACGTCGTAACCCTCCCCATAAATGCCGCTTTAAGAAGAAAAGTTACGAGGACCTTGTACGTAAGTATAAACTGTTACGTATCGCGTTACATATCCAACGGTAAATATAACGCTCTGAGAGGAGCTTCCTACATAGGCCAGTGGTGTATTAGCTAGTAAATATCCTTTGGGACTTATGTCCTGGCGACCGCCACTCCCTATATCCATAGCAACTAAATAACCCGTTGAAACGAACCAGCGCACTGACCTTTGTACCAACTGCATCAAAGAGTCCAGAACTTTCGTTCTCTCTCGTTCTCTGTATGCAGTCACGAAAATTCAAAGCCTGACCCTCGAGTTCCAAATATTTGATTGTTAATGTTGACTTTTATTAAGGAGAGCCCTAGAGACGTTCTCATTGAAAATATAAAATGATTTTTGTCGAATCAATCTCATTAGGTTGAAGACATCGACTAATTTATTTGGCTGCAAAGCTTCCTCAAACGCTCAAAGAATCAAGCTAGCACGAGGAGATCCCACGAGCAAATTGGATTCAATCGGAACTGGGTTACCTCAAGCTAGGAAGCCAGACAGTCTACACGGTCGATTGATAATCTCCGGGTATGATTATCATCTATGAAGGGATGGAAATTTGAGAGCTTCGTACAAATAATCATCCGCATGAAGCAGAAAGCGTAAGATTAGGCGCGGCGGCTCAGCTTGAGACATAGGGAATGGCGATGGATAATCCGCATAATTAGATGTGCGACTTGAACGGGAGCTGCACGTCTCGATCCACCAAACTCCGTCGTGAAAAGAGTTTTTAAATTACATAAAAAAAAAAACAACGTGACTATGTAAATCCTTCTAGCTCGAATGGAAAAAGTCCAAATGGGGAATTGGATTTCAACATTTTGTTCAAGAGTCTGCAGACGTTTGTGCGAAGCGAATTTCGAGAATAACTCATCCAGAATCGCGTAAAATTAATCATATTAAAACGATTCACTAACTATTGCAAAATTTTTGGAATATCCATATCCCGTGAGAACGAATTCCACCGCAGTTTTCTTGGGTGAATGAACAAATTTTTTTCTCGCTAAACTTCTTTTCTTCGGATCCAACAAACCACAAACTAGGGTACAACTTTTCTGATTTTATTTGCCAGAGAAAGAAGAAAAGAAGAAGAGTAGGAGGAGGAGGAAGAAGAAAAGCCAAAAATAAATGATAAAAGCCCCAGTGCTAAATTAGCACCTCGTTTGGAGCGCATAAAGTCCATTAATTCTGGAAGCTTTGCTCCGTTGTCTTTATGAAGGTGAGGAACTCTGAAAAAATAAAACTAGACGCTCAAAAGGGGTTCTTTTCTGGAGCATCTCGTTTTACTACGGGTCATCGTAGTCGAGCAACACGCCGGAATTTTTAGCTTCTAGCACGCATAGTCAACACGGACAAACCAACATTTTAACTCGGAGGAACACACAACGATGCAAACGGTTACCAACGGAGAGAGCGGAAAATAGGGGAAGGAGAGGGGGGGAGCAGGAAAAACTCTCCTTAAACGAGGAGGAAAATTACACGGTAGAATCGCAAGCAGCATAAATAGTATTTGCTAACGAGTTGGCCGTTGTAAGCCGTCTTGGCGTGTGCTGGAAGCTCTCGGAGTACCACGCGCGGTGGCGCGTCGGTCCAATGTAGCTACGGAAGGATAGCCAAAGAAATTAAGAGAGGCAAAGAGAGAAAGCGAATGAGAGGAAAAAAGAGCCGAGAGCAGAAATGTAGAACTGAAAGAGTAGAAAGGAAGGATTCACTTGGTTCGCGACTTGCGAGGTTTAAGGCAAGTTTATATGCTCCAATTACCGCATTTGCAGTATTACAAGACTCTCGGTATGTCTATCTCTACTGCGTATGTGTATTTCCACTCTCCTTTTCTCTTTTCCTCCCTGCATGCTTTCCCGTAAGGAAAATCCGCGATGCGAAGCTTGTACGATTCTCACTAGTGGGTTTAGGTGAAAAGACACACAGTAACCGTTGGAATGATCGTTGTTGAGAGTGTGTGTGTTATATATAATAGATAGCACCGAGTAGTGTAAGAGAACAAGCGCTGCTACTCAGGCTCTTCAGTCCCTAAAGCTGGGCTTGTACCCACGCATCTCCCAAACTTCCTCGCTCCGTACATCGGCTCGACTATATTTCGCCTCGGCGCCCGCGAATGCCACGATCCGTGTGAGATTACGAATTGAACTCAGTCAAGCATCGAAGCAACTGTGGGAACGAGTCCACATATATATACGCATGTATATGCATGAATTCAGGAATAGCAAGAATTATGTGGTCGGTGGCATCTAATGCCGTGGCACTACGATACAGGAGGCTGTATAGCAACGTTGTGTACGTGCCGTTTAAATCGTTCTACATAACGGATAATGGCCTTCTAGAATACAGCCATTTGATGCATTAAATGTGTTCCGTAAATGTTCCCACACATACAAACATACGAGGAGCTTAAACATTTCTGTATAACTAATTCTCGGTGATCTGCTTGAAACTGATGAATTTATTTGCGAGCAAGAGCAAATTTATATCGTCCTCGAAGAAAAATCCTTCGAGAACGCTTCCAGAAATCGATCCCGGAGTAACACGGTCATCCAGTTAAATGGACGACGTCAAATTCTGTAACGTTCAAATGCAACGATTTTAAAATCACTTTTACTTTCCAGGTTGTCGCAAGTGGGAATTTTAATCGAATTTTTCTAAACCCATTTTTCAGGAGTTGCATGTGATCGTTTAAAATTTAACGTCGTTCACATAGACCGTATATACAAAAGTCGATCGTTCTTGCCAACTTCTTGATTAGGAAATATCGAAAGAAGAAACTCGTCGTTTCTTATTGCGACGAAATATGGATCCCGGTCGGAGTCCGAAAGATGAAGCATTTTGGCTTCTCGGCGTTTCCGGTTTGTTTTCTGAACAACAAATATTTAAGATGAAATCTATCTTGTAAGTCATTGTTGGAATATGAACCTTGGAAGTCGGATCTGATACGGTGTGTACAAGTTTATTATACACTTGGTTCAGTGTGATAAGCAAAGTTGGGTTTGAGCATTGAAAATTTTAGTCCCCAATCGGTGTTCTCTCTCTCAGCAACTTCATCCACTGTCTCTGTCCCGTGTTTTGGTCGCTGATTAAACCACAAATCTCGTGAATACGGTCTACCCTGTCGTTTCCATTGGCTTACTCGTAACTTTGTGGCAAATTGGATGAGGTCTCGTGTTTCGGGAACATAAGTAATATAAGTTTGAGCAACGTGTTTCCCCTAGCGAACAGCAACGCATGAGGAAGGCGGTGGAAGAGAGAGAAATTTTCTTGAAATTTCGATCAAAGAAATGTCGGAAATACTCTTGTTTTTCCTTAATCTTTTCCTCGAGAGGGAATCAAAGTCGATTAATTGCTATGAAAGAACGTATCCTTATTTTCATTTCGGCAATTTTATAAACATTGGATAAAAAAAAAAAAAAAAAACAGAATAAAAAATGCTGTTAAACTCGAAGCATCTTGTATGGACAACAACGTCCGGGAAAATACGAAATATTATGGTTATCAGTACGCTACGGACGATCTCCTAGATATTTTGAAGGTTCGAGGCTTGGAGCCATTTGATCGAATATAAATACGTTATCGACCAAGCGGAATGTCCAAGCACACATTCTCATGGCGATTTTTATAACATTTGCAACGCATCAAAAGTGCAATCGCTCGAAAATCGATGAAGGAAAATGATAGTCATGATAACGACGAGCGGTCTTGCTCTAGCCTGACGATGGGGATGTTATCAACGCTAAATGATCCGTGAGCAACGCCATATTCGATGCAGCGGACTGACGGAAACATCCTTCGGCCCAGAGACATTTCGATACAGTTTTATCAACAATACACATTCTCGTTACGAACATTACCTCCGCTCCATTTAACATCACATTTTCTTTCTGGTCACAAGAATGAATGAAATTTGTACAGACCGTTGTATCTTAATAATAAAAATGAGATTCGATAGAAAGTTCGATCGAGCGCTGGTGATTTTTAGTGCCTCAAGACCAGGGACTTTTGATCATTTTCTATTCTTCCTGCCCTACCAAAATTAATATGCGATTCCTCGCCTGGTCATAAGCGGCCATCCACCCATACAAGTATATATATGAACCTTGCCTGAGGCGATTGAGGGCCGGAAACTGAAAACCCTCTTATATGCTTACACGCAACCACTTTTAATGCGCGCAATCGAATTTGGTTCCTCGCGTGTGCAAGGAAAATAAATGCAACAACGAGTTTTGGTCCGTAGGAAAAAACTCTCGACGGTATACATTCAGGGTACAAGGCAAATTTGCCGAAAAGCGTAAACGACACATCGACGATTGGGCTCGTTTCGTTTATTGAGGCATGCGGAGTTTTGCGTCTATCCAAAGTTGTATTTCCGGCGGAATATATGTTTCTAAGAATGCTGGGCAATGGGCGATGGACACAGTGATATAGCTGTGAGTGACAGAGACAAGAAGAGACGGAGGAAAGAGAGAAGAAACGAGGGAGAGAGAGGATTCGTCGAGAATTCGTTGGCGAACCCGATGAACGAAACTCCGGAGCGTGGAGAACCCGGAGGGCAGAATAAACTCGATTTCATTCCGAATCCTTCTTCCCATCGTTGCTTTTGCGACGTTGACGTTTCCAAACTGATTTACCCTTAGGTCGATGGAAAGACGTGTGTTGGTGAAAGCCCAGGACGGCAACGTCGAAGTTGCCTCGTGTTGTTGGTCGCCGACATCGTCGACAACGCGGCAACAGCAAAAGAGAATTGAGGAAAAGCGAAGCAGGAAGAAAACCTACAAGGGAAAGGAAAAGAAAACGCGAGCAAGAGGAAGTCAGCGCAGCGCGTCATCGGAAATGCATTTAAAAATAAAAAGAGAAAAAGTATTCACGAATTTTTTCGTTCCATTTTGTACGCGAATAGGGAAATCAACGACGGAGAAAAAAGCATCGAGTGGTGGGTTCGCCATCGAGAGCGACTCGGACCCACGTTAATTCATCAATTATCAAGAAAACATTTCCTGGATGTGATCGCGCAGCACAGATTGACAATGAGGTACGGGGCCTGGATCCGAGATGATCCCTGAAATGCTGCAAACGATGAAGGCGAAGGAATATAGTATTTTCCACCAATCTTTCGAAGAAATGGTAAATCAAGGGGTGGCAAGCGGAGTATAGGGGAGTGAAATTTCGACGTCAATATAGCGCGTCATACCACTACACTGGAAGATCCCACTAAATCCCAAGGATCTTTTCCGCTTAATCCCCACTGGAGATGGTCTGAGAGGAATGGGATAACCTTATACGAGACGCGACCAGCCAAGAATCTTACGCTCGGTGAATTCCGACTATTCCCTCCCTCGAGCGAGAAAATTCAACCACTCTCGGGCTAACGCCGTATCGGTACAATCGTATCGTGGCATTTTCCTCTTTTATCTATGCCATCTGCTACATTCTGGCTCTTATCCCTGATATAATCTCGGTACGTTTTCGCTTTTGTCTTATACCCAGACGGAAAACGCTAAAATCGTTTATTCCACTTCCCTCCCCAGCCACATTCTCCAAAAAATTCACGGCAGTTTTTCGCATTTCCAAAGCTTTCCAGATTTTTTCCTGATAGCTTCAAACTGAAATGTGAACCAACAAGAATAACGTTATAACGGATAGACCATCCACCGAGATATCAACTATTTTGGTGGCTAATATATACCTTTCTATATCATCAGATATACGTATGTGTATAACGATTTATATAATATTGTAGAGAATGGTCCAACCACTTTTCCAATCTGGCAATCGCATCTGGATATTGGTCTATTCCACTTTGAATTTTGCCTTGTACCACGTTCTTCTAAATATATACATACATATCCAAGAATTTCCTCGATATATGCATTGCATATGCATATAAACTATTAACTATACGTATAGTTGATGGTAGTTTAGTAGTACACTGGCGTAATACTGAACGTAATGTACATTTGTACGTGTGCCCCATGTACGATTGGTAAATGTAGATTTCGATATTCCATACTCGACGTAGATGAAACACGATCGGCAGTCAAAAGCACTGCAGACAAATTGGAATCGATTCAAGATATCGTCCAAACGAATGCCATCACATATCTTGTATGAATATCCATATATGCATATACATGCGTTTCGTATATATTCATAAGCCCCATGAGGTCTGCAACTTGAAAAACAATACGTGCGTAACGAAATATATCTCGTATATCGGAGGAAATGTTATCCGAAAGCTTTACGAAATAAAGAATCAGAATGAATTGAAAAAAAAATGATGGAAGTTCTACGGACCATCGCTGAGATGAGAGCGGAAGCGAAATTAATGAGTTGGTTGATTTTGAATGATTTTTCATGATCAAGCGTTCAATCGGCTCGAATTTCAAAGCGATTTAGAATCCGGAATGAGTTAAAGAGTGTAGTAGGAATGAAAGAGGAACGAACGATCGCGACAAATCGACAAATTGAATAGCTAAAAGTGTTTCGCGTTGCATCCCACAGGAAACCGTGACAGTTCGGTGTAGCATGCAGAGAGGAGAGCGAGAGAATGAAATTTTTGGCGCGGGTGCTACACCATTCCGTGATTTATCGCTGAGATTATGGGATTCGAGGGCCACACACATATAAAAACAAACTTTTGGGTGCCTCTGCTGGCCAACCCGCTAAATATAAATCGATCGGGGATTTAAATCGATACGCTCTCCGCCGAGCCACCCCTACACCAAACAGCTCTAATTCACTAACATCGGGTATACGTGTGCGTGAGAATCAATGAGGAATAAAAAATGGAGATTAAAAGCCGGTAAAAAAAACCGCACATAGGAAGAGAGCTTAGTCGATAAGTGTACAGATGATTTAGGACAGAGACAATTTTGCCCTGGTTCGATCCACCCAACGAGATTTCCTAACTGACGGGTAAATATTGACCGTCGAATGAAATATGCATCTCTTCCATTTCCTCTCTTCCGTCACCCTACCATCCCCGTTTTGTTCGCATCGCCGCTTTCACATGCCGCTACACGTGCTCTCATGTAATTTGTACTGTTCGCGATGTAATCGGACTAGCGATATTGGCGTATTGCCCCGTTTTAATGACGTTTTTCAAATTGTTTTTCTATATTTCTTTTTCTTTTTCATGGCTAAACAGAACGTCTCGGACGTAAGATTCAGTACTAAATGGTTCGTGCAGAAAAGGTCAAGAATAATTGAGCCTCTAATTTTTTTTTACATACTCAAGAGAGATTTTTCATGAAAATATAATGAAATATTCATTTCTATGAATTTTGACGATGAAACGAAATTGCGAAAATGAACTTTTCAAGTTTGATTAAAAGCCACTATACGCGGCGGTGAACAGGGAACGCCCTGTGCATTTTCCGGCGCATTCAATTTCCAGAAACGTATATGATTCGACATATCTAATTATTACTTGTATGCAGACTTTGATGTGTGAAATACGAGCATTGAATTTAAATTTCAATGGACGAAATGGTAATTGGTGAAGTGTCTGGGGTCATTCGGCTATTTTTACTTGTAATTTACATCCAATCACCATGCCCAAAATATTATAAAACGGATAACTTGCGCGAGCACGAATATTGCCAGTAAATTAGATCATCTCTCGGTGTTAATTCAATCAATTTGTTGGCCACTCGTTGTGTATACTGATACGCCGTATATGTATGTCCACATCGAGCGAGTTGAATAATTTGCCGCGATAAATGAATTGTTTTTTTTTCTTTTCATTTGATTACAATTTGAATTTGTAAAAAAAAGTTCATGAGAGAATAAAAAAAAGCCATCCTAACCGGTTACTATCGACAATGAAAATCTCTACAAAGTTGAAAACTATGAAGGAGGAGAGCAGAATGAAAACCATCGAAGCGAATAATCTTGAAAAATAATTTTCCGAACTTCCTTGATCGAACATTCTACGTTTTTTATTGATGTGAGCATCCTGTGTACATAAATCTATACTCTCGTTGTATTTCGAATAACAATATAAACTATGACGGAAATATGAATGAAAGAGCAAAGAACAAAACAACAGAGAGACTACAGCGACGTTTTTTCTCTGCTTTTTATATGTGTGTGTGTGTGCGTGTTTCTTTTTTTCATAGAAAACGTACACAAGAAAGCTTTGAAGAGAGATTCCCGGAGTGCATACTACACATGCGAATGGAACAACAGGAAAAAAGCGTGTTTGCATTTGTATACACGGACTATGAGCATAGAGAGTGTTCGTTCTTATTCATACTTTGCACTTCGCATATACACTTGAAAATATGTGCCAAATACCGCAACCTTTCCAAAGTAATAACGAATAAAAATGTATGACAAAGCAACGCGTATGAACAAATCAACGATGTTGATATTCGCTTGCATTCCAGTGACGTGTGCGCGCACCGTTTTCGTCGGTTACTACGAATAGCTTTTTCCTTGGCCACTTTTAGTTTCGCGTAAAAAAAAAAACTATGTAAAACCTCACAAGTTTTTACTTTTTGTTAACAAAGTTTTCAACTCTTTTATAATTTACAAACATTTTAAGGAATTGGCTTAATTAATCATTTATTCGTTTCTTTTATCCAATTTTTGGGGAGCTCTGGTACCAATTTTGAAAGAAAATGCATGATTCTTTGATTGTTTGAAAAATCGAAAGTGAATAATACTTTTTAATTTTGGTTGGGAGCAGAGAACAGCTTGTGAGCGAAAGGCAAACCAGGCTGTGGGTTCGAATCAGTAAACTGTATTATATTATTAGAGTTTTCTTCAAAAGATAAATTAATTATATGTGAGTTTCCGTAAACAAAACTACGTTTTCATTCCAACCGAACGGATTCTCTTAGCAGATTACGTCAGAGCTGTTTGATTCCGTGACAGGAGCGATAATCAAAGCCCGGTTGACAAATGGAAAGTTGTTTGGATGAAAAATAAAATCGAGAGAAGTTTGTATTGCTATATAAGGAAAATGTAAATCCTTCGAAAAGTACGACTTTCTCGTATTTCTGGTTGATGCTGTTATAGCATCGTTGCTTTTCAATGAGGAGAGCTTTTCATCGGGGAACAAAAATTCCAAGCAAACTGTCGAAGCAAAGAGAGACCCTTGTCAGGAGATGTACCTCGTAATGCAAGAAAAGCTATATCGAGTCATAATTATATGCTGAGTTGACAGCCTGGTGGGTGCGAGGAATAAGTTTATGAAAAAAAAAAAAAAAAAAAAAACCGAGTGGCAGGTTCGTTAGCGTAACAACGTGGATCCCACAAGAGGAGCGCATCTATTCTAGTTGATGCTGAAGGAAATATATGATTTTGTCAGAGCAGCTGGTGCAATGTTTTTCCGTCGAATTCCATTTTTTTTTTTTTTTTTACTACTTCACACTCTTTTCTGTTCTTTCTTCATTTCTCACGGGTTTTCCCTCTTTCAATACACATCAGACACAGGTTATTCACGAATCGCCTTGTACGCGACGAACAAGTGCTGTGATTTACTTCACAAGATACTCCATGGAAAAGTAAACCGTTCCAAATTGCGAGGAACAAATATAATGAACAGAATAAATATTACATCGCTTTTTGAAAAAAATTGCAAATTCGTGTGCAATCAAGGAAATTCAAAACGAATTCTAAACGAGACATTTTAAATGTCTCTCTCTTTACAAGATCACCCTCCAACCGAGTATTGACCTCGCCAAGGGCTGATGAATTTTCGTGATCGCACAGCCACTCACCCAGTCATAGCTGTGAGTCTTGAAAAAACTCCAAATACCAAAATACTTCAAAAAATGTCAAAATGGCGACAATGTGGGATAAAACGAGCAGCGACGATTCAACGTCATTTGAAACTTGCACAGTACAATTTGAATCAATGTAGTCGGAAAATTTCCAAGCGTTGAACGCTGACTGTCAATTGCGGGAATTTCACGACCTCACAAACACGATAAATATTCCCTTTATGATTCCCCCTCGGGAGTTGGATAAAAAGTGTAAAGCTCGTATATGCACCTGAAGCATTGACGACCGACAGAAAACACGATGGCATTTTTTTGTATTCGCGCGCATCGCAAAGAATGTGAAAAACTTTGCTTCATACGACATCAAGAACGAGAGATATTTTATAGTGATTTTATACTCGTAGAGTTTTTTCGTTTCTTTTCATTTGAATATCATTCGCAGGTATATATGTTCTAGTGTAACTGGAATTTTAGCGTATGTATGGCTGGGATATGGTTGCTTTTCTGGTTTCGGCAACGATTCTCTTTAGCTGTTTGTGATCGAGAGCTTTTCTGCACACACACGTATATAAATATATGTAAATATATAGGTTGGAGATTTTATGCGCACAAGGAGCATCGGAAAATCCGTTATACGATTTTCGCACGCCATCCATTGGGGGTACATGTCGTCTACTCCAGTTTGGAATATATTTCGAAACTTGTGAGGTCTAGATCGAACGAGGACGACGAGGACGTCGAAGATGTGAGAGTATACGATGGAAATCAGTATTATTATTCTATCACCCGGCAGCACGAGGCGTCTTCGACGTTTTCGTCGTCTCACGTGTGTTTCTCGTACGGGTGGCTGACACGCCCAGGGAAATCTCGACTTTCAAATCGCACGCTAACACACAAAACCTTTACTCGCCCTAACCCGGTTCCAACGACAAACTTTGAGAAAACAGGGTGTAAAGCCGACGACGACGACGACGACGACGACGACGAACGGACGGGAGGAAAGCTTTTGGCTCCTGAGTATACACGAAAGATCTTCCGCGTTGACTCTAAACACACACGCACATCGACGTCTGTGCAAGTGTCAAGTGTGCGTGTGTGTGAAATATACATGGATGTATATATTTGGTGAAATGTCTGAGGTGTTCGTCAATATGCGCACATTATTGTGAACAACACTAAGTTACATTCCCGAAGTGTTCTCACAAAAGTGTAATTATATTTTGCAACGATTTTCAATTCTGAGTCCCTCCTATTATTCCCTTTGCTCATCCTCCTGCTTGTCATCTTCCCTAAGCAAGTTTGTTCCTATACTCATCCCTAACATCAAACTCAGTAAACAGTTAATAAGCAAATTCCGAAGAGAATATAAGAACGCTGCATATTTTATTGACCGAGAAACTAAATTTGTTGGTGAACGAACTTGTTTCGTTGGATCAAAAAAGTCTGCGCTCACCGAATCTGTTCGTTCCGACGAAAGCATTCGATTGTTCCATTGACTCAATTTACTGACTGAAATAAATATCGATCGCGACGATAATATTGTTGAATTGCCAAATTTCATTTCGTTTGCCTCAATTTGTTTTCATTGCAAATTTAGTTGGTCAGGGTTGGTAATGGAGAATAATCGATCGCGATACACATTCGTAAACTGATGCGAATGGAAATTGCAACACTAAGAACGATCAAGATTCTTATCGGTGTTGAAAAACTTGAGTTTACTTCGGTGCAAGCTTCAAATACTTTTACAAACAAAAAATTGATTCGAATATTAAGAATCGAAGGTGCCAAAGAGTTTTCTCGTCATGAAAGCCTCGAGATTTTCTTCCTCACGATGTGCCACATTCTCTATCCAGCTGATTCCGTTGACGCGCCTATGGGAAGCGTGTGCACAACGACAGAGGAAACTGGAGAGCATGCACGCGAAGCGAAGAAAAATGGGATATCGTGGAGGAGTAGATAGAGAAGGTTCAAAGGCAAGGTCGAAGCTTCTAGGAGGCGACCGACGATGGCGCTGACACTGAACAATCGTATAGTTGGATTGGGAAGGGGTGAAAAGCAGGATAAAGGAAGGGAAGTCATAACACCGACCGAGATTGGCTCCGACCTGTACGTTTGCCACACACACCTCATTTGAATTTAGATTCGTCTCTTGCTTGGCTATATATATATATACAAGCTAACATCTAGGTATATATCGATATACTTTGAACTTGCTACGCGGCAACTCACAGAGGCCGAACTATATGGCGAGAATGCATGCAAACATCCTCGTGTACCAGTTCTCATTGTGGCATCAATACAACCAGAAAATTTACCCTTTCCCCCATAGCCCTGTGTTGTACAACACGCCTCACTGAACTAACACCGCGTGCATATATCGAAGGTACTCACAGCCCAATATCACACAAGCCCCACATGCATTTCGTGGTGTATACTTTCTCGGGAGGCCATACAAAATATTATGTATGAAAAACAAACAAAAAAATCTCAAAGCCAGTGCAATCTACGATATTTGCATGATTTCTGATCTTCCAATGAATAACCAATAGGAATTATTACGCGATGCATAGTGTGTGCATCAAGATACCATGTGTATACGGTATTTTCTGCGTCCATTTACTGTGGCACCTTTTGCATATATTGACAGACAGATTGTTATTACGAGGGCACACGCGTCAAGTTCAAAAAATGCAACTTGAATGAGAAACGTGAACGCGAAGCAACGTGCCAAATTTTGTCGTCACATTGAAAATGTTTTATTTCAAGCCTACGAGATCGATTGAATCGTGTATATATAGTTTAATTATAATCCAGACTGAAGCAATATTGCATGACACGTGGATGCGTTGGTCGTCGTTTGAAAAGGGTATCATGGAATCGGGAAACGAAAATTCCTTGCCGTACGGAGTATCTTAAAGGCTTTCGATATTGAATGCGTGTAAGACCTTTGGGAGAGATCTAGGCGCATTGGCCAAGAGCGTGAGAAGGAAACGAATAAAATACGAGTAAAGAATGGCAAAATGGAGAAAGCAGAGGTGGATCGAGCCAAAAGACGAGATACGCTGTATAGTGATGAGATCAGCACAAGCGTAAAAGAGGAAGAGATTGAGGAATACGGGAATGAGAGAAGGAGAGCACAGGGAGCAGGAAGGAAGGAGCGTGGCTATCGCGATCTCGATTTATGCCAAGCCAGCAGGAGACAGAGAGATAAGTACGGAGCTATTTTACAAATACGTTCAGTCACCTCGTGTGTGCACTCAGTTGGAGGCAAGTCCTCCTCCTCCTCCCCAAACTACATTTCAACTGACTTCTCTCCGTTCCTTCGAGCCCCCTCACCCTCGTCCATCTTCACGATCAATGGTGTGCACTCCGGAGCCCCGCAAGTATTCTTCCTTTCTCGTTTTTCCAAGAGGTATTGACAAATGTCGAGGAAAAACAAGCAATATGCGGAGGTGCGCAGAGGGTCGCGAGTATGCGATGATGAGGAGGAGTGTGAGAAACGGTTGGTACGCGCTGCTGCATTTTGCTTCCTACAACCTACCGAATGCCAGAGTGTGTACACAACGAGAGAAGTCGTCGTCGCATTGCAACGAGAAATAGAAAACCTTCAATTTTCCAGCACGAAGCCAGTAGATCGCGAAAGCTCTATACGAGCTCGATTTATATTTATACAAATGTTTACCATTCTGTATCCACAAGTTAACATCTCTTTTACACTAAAAGCAAGATTGTTTGTTACGCCTAAGGTACTTAAAGATTACTGACGTTTCGTTTGACGAAACTGTCGTCCTGCTCGATGCAGAACTTTTCAATTCATCCACATTTATCCTGTATCGATTATACCAACAGCAATCATTGGACACGAAATAAATCACGTCGAGTTTCCCCACGAAAAAAAAAAAAAAATACTTTGCAACAAGTTTTCTAATCCTAATAATCACTAAATTCAAAGCCCAAGACGTTTGTTAGATTTCTTTGAAAAGTGGTGAACTGCGTTAAATCGTATAATGGTTTGAAAAGTTTGTGAATCTTCTGGAAGGTAGAACGAAACGAGTGAGACGGCTTCGGATAGATAAACCATTTAAACTCAACACCACAAGTCATTTTCAACTTTATAAGCAATGTCAGTTTTGTAATAAAAGTTTATCATACAATTTACACGTTGATATGAACGTGAAGCGTGTCAGAAGAAGAAAAAAAACAAATGCTGACTTTTCCACCTTATCCTTGATTCGACTCTGATAACCAAACATTTTTCTTACATAAAAAAAATGATGATAAAAGAAGAAAAGAAGTAGAAATCTACAACAACTAGGAACAAAGATTTCTGTCCACTTTTCCACTATTTTCTTCGTGGCTTCGAGTCCTCCACGAGAAAATGGAAAGGGATATCGCGAACGATATTCTATACAGACAAAAGTATGAATTCGTATAGGAATAAAAGGACAAAAAGCAAAATATATTGGAGTTTGAATTGGCAAAGAATATACGGACACATATACGTATGTATATAGAGCGAGAGTGACTTGTGTAAAAAATGGCCAAAGGATGAACGAGCGGAGGGGGGTGAGGTGGAGATATTCGAGACACTGCCGCGAGGGTCTTTGTGAATTATCGCGGCAACTATCTTCTCAAACGGGGAGAAAATTTATTTCCATAGGTACAATCTGCCGCGTGAGTGAAGAGCCCGGAAGATGGTGAAGAAGAAGAAGAGAAAGAGAAGGAAAAACGTAACGCGGGAGAAACGCGAACGGGCATACGAGTTTCGGGCTATATTTTGAAAATAGAGCACAAAACTTTGTGCCAATATATAGCATATGTGTCTCCATATAGATGCTACCCTTTTATATGGCGAAAAGTAACACTCGCGACGAATTGACCCTATTTGTTCCCGGCGAGTAATATGTCAAGGGGGAAATAAGGCTCCGTTTTTTTTTTTCAGATATATACATACGCAAAAATATATGGTAGGATGAAAGAAAATCGGAGTGTTCCTCGGTGCCTCTTTCTCTTGGTCCATCTCTTTCGATTTTATTGTGTCTCCCTCTCGAGTTGCCGTCGTCACGTTGATCTTGGGAGCCATCAGAGTATCTCACGTAACTCGCAAACGATCAACTATGTTTTTTTTTTCCTTATCATATTTTTCTTTCCCATATGAAAAATGAAATATCGATCGGTTAAAAAAAATGCGACGAAAAAATATACTTTTTGCTTCTCCCGTTGTATTTTTCACAAAGAACAAAACAGATGATGATGCGAAACAAATAAGCGGAGGATTGTAATCGCTTCATGCTTGAGCGGAAATGGAAATGATATGAGTCGTGAAAAATTTTTCGAAAAGGGTCACATGTGTTTGTGAATCGAACTCACGAGCTCGTGAGTTTCGTTTCGAATCGAAAACTTCGCGACGTTCCCTTTATTTAGTTCAAAGTGAAAGCATGCATTTCCTCGACGGCAAAAAAAGTGAGACTCGTATTTGTAATACGAAGATAAATCAGGGCCTCATCGAAAATCGATTATCTCTGTTGTTCGGTTAAAACGCGCATTGCAGAGTAATTCCGAAATAGGATCGTTCAAGGTTATCCCAAGGTGTGAAGCTGCATCGACAGCCTGCACCGGGCGTCACGAGCAATATCGTATAACGCCCCTCTAGTGGATTTATTTCGTATACCGACGTCGTTCTTCGCTACCATATCTACTAGCCAAGTTTCGTGTGCATCGTTACTGACAATGGTGCAAGCATAGCAACATGAGCCGTACGAAAATTTGCGTAGAGAGAGAGAGAGAGAGAGAGAGAGAGAGAGAGAAAGAAGAGAAATCCGACTCGATAAACTGGATTGGCCGTTTTGTTTATGCAAATCCAGTTATGTCGGAGGTCCCTCACGAGAGGAAGCACATATGGACGTGTGTAGGTTACATATATGTACGAATGTACACATACGACTAAAGTATACATGCTTTCTCGTCGAATTTATTTCAAATTCCGTATAGTGTGGCACCGTCTCTCGAGTGATAAAAACCGAGAGTGGGAAGAGAATAAAAGCTACTCTGGCTGTTGGGTCATTCTAGAGCCCTTTCGCCCTCTTTTTTCTCCTCGAGTTTCCATTTTTTCGCTTTTTTTTCAAACAATCGTTATTCTATTTACCGTTTCAACTTGTCGAAGAAAACCGATTTTAACCATTCACATGCGTAACTAATAAATTTATACAAAGTTAAAAAAATATTTAACAAATCGAAACATATGTTGGCCTCTCAGTCTCTCGGTGAAATTATTATCTCGATTTTTTTAAACATCTGGTTGAAAAAAAAAAAAAAACTGGCGTTTTTATTTTTTTCGGTAGACCATAAAAAAGTTCAGCTGTTATCGCACGGTCATTTGTATTCTAGCGTACAATGGCTTCGTCAGTTTATATAATACTCTTTAATAATGAAGAGACAATTAAAAAAAACGCATGCCATTCAAAAATTATGTCCAATTTGTTCTGCTAATATTATTTGACATTCAAATTAATATTCACACTTCAGTGAAGTCCTAATTATTATCAGACAAAAAATACTTGCTCTTCCTCTCTACCTGCCAACAAAAACCTTTGGAATACGAAATTCGAGGTGACAATTACTACAAGGACCTTTGTCTTTGTTATCCACATACACGTATGAGAAAATAGAAGAAAAAAAATGATACGAACGTACGATAGAGAATACACATAAAGGGCTTTGTGTTGACAGGGGAAAAGGTCGTGTTCTCGAATCGACGTCTTCAAAGTTTGTTTGCCGGCAAAAGGAAAACGTGATTTCCATTTTTATTTCACCGTGTGGCGTTTATTCCTCGGAACGCCACAAAAATTTCAATGTAAAAATGGTGAGAAATACATATACGAAAAATATACACAGAATGTTGGATTTGTCAATGAATAAAATTCCATCAGCATAGTAAATCAATATCCGAAAGCGGATGGAACGTGAGGAAAAATTTAATGCACCAAAAATCTATAGCCAATGGCAGGAATTTTCATAACGTCAACTCACCGCTCAATCGCCAATGAAAATTACTTCAATTAATTGTTAATTGAATTCCATCGAAATTTCTTTTTTCGCTTGCAAATATAGTCTCAAGCTTGACATTTTCGTTTCGTCGTCCAACCGTAAGTCGTATCCCGGCAAATTCAGTATTTGTCTACGTGCATTATATTAAAATTCCTCGTTGGAATTACACGAACGACCAACGATCGATGACAAACGCAAATTTAAAAAAAAACCAGGTTGTCCAAACCTTTTCTGTGTGCTGCTGTTGTTTTTATTGTACTTTTGCAATGTCAAAGAAAAAAATAAAAAAAGCAATGTGCACCTAACCACTACTACTCGTGTGGGAACACAAACTCTCATAAAAAGTTTTGCAATACGCACGAGGCGTGAATCACCTCTTCCCTCGGAGAAATAATGAGCATCAGGTTTATTCATTCGCCAACTTCAAACTGTATGTTGTTCGTGATGGAATGCTTCGGGTCACTTTACAATTAGGTTATCATGTGGATGAGCTCGCTTGTCATCTGTCGCGCTGATGAAACTGTGGTTCTCGCTATTTTTTTATGGATTGTGTGATTTTTATGGGATGTAAACTGTTCCGTGTATCGATGAATTTACAACCAACCTTCGAGATTGATAAAAATGATGGAATCAGCCGATTAGAAGAGGCAAAATGTGGAAAGATCCATAATCAAGCAACTCGAGTTGTTGCTTCTTCATTATTTAGAGACGCAATGAATATATTACAACAGCTCACGACAAAAGTGAGATTGACTGATTAGGAAAACACAATGGCGTGCAAGCTCGTGTCGACGAATCGTTGAGTTTCGTGCAACAAAGTAGAATCGAGGACAAAACATAAAAAGTATAAGCGAAAAGCTTAGAAGATATTCGGAGGAAAGAGAAGAGAGAAAGTTGGCTCTGGCCGAAAGGCAATCGATCAATCAATGTTTGACAGCTAAAAATTAGGAAGTCAGGAGAAGGCCCAGGATTGGCACGAGAGAAGCGAAAGATACGCTTCGAAAAGCGAGCAGAAAAAAGGTGGAAAACTAAAAAGAAAAAAGAAAAGACAGAGCGAGAAAGGAAAAAGCAAATTGGAGGGAAACGGAGAGAATTGGAAAGAAGGCTCAACGAAGCAACGACCAGAAAGGATATGATGAAAAACTGGAGGAGGAGAAGAATGCTACCGAGTTGGAAGGGTCACAGCAGTGGATCAGTCGGTAATTGATCAGAGCCCGAAGGAGTAAACACTTTGTCCTTGATTGATGAACTAATCAACCTCATACGGAACACCTAAGTGAGAGGTATCTTGACTGAAAGGAAATGAAGATGGTTCGAACGGAAGTAGACGAAGCTGGAGAGAAGAGGAGGCGAAGGTCGGAACCTGTCGAGGTATATATATTCACGTGCTCTTCCCGTTTTACCCAAACCTTATGTAACAGTTAATCGTAGGCCTTCCAGCTCCCTCAAACCTCTTCCATCTCAAGAGAGGATTCTGGTTATTAAACATGGCGCCCTTTTCTATGTGAATAATGTACATAACCCGGTGTAGTCAGAGCGCCATTCCTTAGATATTGCTGTCTTGCCTGAGCTCCTTGAAAATTAATTCAATCATACGATAATCAGACGTGATTGCACAACCCTCTCGAGACAATCTCTTCGCTCGGTCAGAAGGAAATTTCCAGCACTAAAGTAACCCTTTACCATAATTGCATTAATGCGATCGATGCAGTTCGTTGTTGACGATAGGAGCATCAGGCGTCCAAGAATCGATCTCTTCAAATTTTTCCGTATAGAAACCGCATGGATGCGAAAATATAAACACAACACGAATTCCTTCCATTCATTCTTGTTTGTAGAGTTTGGTGTAGAAAAAAAAGAATCAAAATAGCAAAGTGGACGAACGGAGAAAGGAGTAAAAATATTCCAATGCCAAACGCAACTCGCGCGAACCGATCGCGACGATCAAAGAGATGCAAAATATTGGCAGAAGTGCATGCAGTCGCAAAAAAAAAAAAAAGAAAGAGAAAAAAAAATACAAATTGAAAGCCGCGGTAGCATTTGAATGGATACGCATGACCGGAGGTATTGTGGACACAGATAGCAAATCCATGGCGATTCGTGATTCGTTGGATGATTGAAAGAAAAAGCCAACAAACGTATTTCCATACAGAAATTTTGGCTCGATCGAGCGTAGAAAATCGTCAAACGTGCCTTCGCAAATGGCACGTGAAACTTTCCATCATTCCATTTGAAAAGGTTACAAGGCCACAAAGTGCAACCGTTTACTTAGATACACAAACTTTGTCAGCAATTCCATTGACACTCCTCGAATTTGCTATTCTATCAATGACGAGACGATCGTCGAAAAAAAAATCATGTTCCAACCAGATGAAAAAAAAACTCAATTCATGCGATCGAAAAAACAAAATCAATCGGGAAAGTAAAAATAACTCCCTTCTGCCAAACGCCCTAGATTTCTTTTTTCCCTTCCATAAAAAATAATAGGATTTTTTTTAATTTCTGGTCAGTTGCAATAAAATCGACAACTGCACAATCGAAAACGATCAATGGGAGAGACTACAATCATCTTTTCTCGAAAACAACAAAACCTGCTCTTGAAAATCGAAACTTTTGCAATTTTTCCTATACAGACAACCGTTCAAGAAAATCATTGAAACTTTAGTTCCTTGACTCGATATTTTTCCAGTAACTCAAAAAGCATTTTTAGTGCACGGTGAAAAAAAAAAAAATCTTTCATTCGTAAACTAATCGGTATCGCGGAAGAAACAGCTTGAGATTAAACGTGACATTCGATGACTCTGTCATCCAAAGTGAACGTGTTTAAAAAGAAAAACAAATCGAATGACAAACACCCCAAAATGTCGCTCACAGATATCAGCGAATAAATGAGCATTAAAAACAATCGGACAAAATCCATGAAAAAGCGGATATGAATGTGGCTTCAATTGACATCAAATTCGTTGCAGGTTTTGCATGCTCTGCAAAACAAACAATGAACAAGAGAAAGACTGAAACTAACAAAAACAAAGAAGAGAACGCGCTACTCTCTGGCGCGAATAGGCCGTGTCAAAAGCTATAGATATCCACTTTATAATTATAAGATTTAATTGAATTTCATATCCCCGAGCATTTTCAGTTATTCGACAAGAAAAACCGAAAGCATTTTATGTTTCTCTTTTTGGACGACTGATTATTTTTCACGCGCTGATGTCTGACGCTGTCAAGCGAATTTCTCATCAACAGAATATAATGGCGCATCGCACGATGTGAACTTCGAGAAAATATTTTAATCTCCATACGAACATAACACGAGTGCGTGGTTCCTGTATACGTGTATCCATTCGAGCAATACTGGAAATCGAAGCAACCTTGCTTGCGTTTTGCGTCTCAGATTCGCCGAATATAATTTCTTCTTCTTTTCCCAAAGAAATCATAGTTTTCGTGTACAAAAAATAAAAAACCAATCGAAATTGGTTTTTTTATTTTTTTTCCCGAGTAAAACGTCAATGAATTTATGACGGATGTTAATTTTTATTCCTCCTGTTTGCAATCATTCCGGAGTGTGCAGTCATATTCGATTTGAAAAATGCAACGCAATTGGAACGAATTGCTCGTCTACGTAGTGAAAAAGTTTTCGGAAATATTTCTAGATCGAATAATGTTATCGTGAAATTTGTTTTGACTGAAAGCCAACAAATTTGTACAAAATGCCAATGGGAATGGGCGTGCGATGCATTTAGAATCGAAAGAGAAAGGAAATGCAGCTAAATTAATTACAACGTAATATTAAAAATCGAGTTGCTAAAAAATACGACAGACGCTGATAAATAAATGAATTAAAAACAGTAGAGCTTAATTGAAGCGATGAAGACCAACGGTTAGAAGGGATTCACAGTCTTTTGGCAGCGAAGGCATTGTATACGATACGAAAGGGTGATAAAACTGAATTTCCTCTTTCAGCGAGAAAAAAAAAGCCAGAAAAGACAACACACTGCATTCTCGCGCACGGACGTCACTAATTTTCCGGGTATTTTCCGCTTTAACTACCACCGCACCGATTATCTCGTATAAACACAAATAAATCAGCTTTAATTACATTTTATCGTCCGATTGCCTAGCCACGATTCTACAATTACTATCTTCCCTCTTTTTCAACCTATTAAAAAGTAAAAAGATTATCAACTTATTTAACGAGTAGCCAAAGTGGCAAATTAGCACCATCTCCGCAATTAACCTCATGCAATTTTATTCCTTCAATGTAGAAATAAAATGAAAGCCAATTTAATTTAAAAATACTTTTCGAAGCAAGTTTAATTAATCCAATCAAGAACAAATGAATTCTTACGTCTTGCTCATTCAATATTTGTCATTCCACATAACGAAATTTATTAAGTCTGACAGTCCTGATTATTTTCAATCTTAATTCGCGCTAAAAGGCATCAATATTTTCTCGATTCGTCGTACGAGTTGAAACGTCGTGCATATTAATTTTCAGAGCATATTCATACTTTATTACATTAATGGATCCCGCATATCCGTTACGTTCTCATCAGTTGACTCGAAAAAACTCAAACACAACTAGAAACCCATTACGAAGCTCGTGCATATGCAAGCCCATAAATTATTTGTACAGTGACCCGCATAAATGCACATTTGAAAAGTGAGGCACGAAAAAAGTCTCTTCGAGCTGATCATCATTCACGAGACGGTAAGAGCAATCAAAGTGTAAGAGAGAGAGAGAGAGAGAGAGAGAGAGAGAGAGACAGAGCAAGAGGGAGAGAAAGACTCTCATCCCGAATTAACGACCATAAGGGGGAAGTCTAGTTGATTGAGCAATTTACTTAACAATCGAGCTGGAATTTTACGAGCAACGGATGTTTCCTTTTGATTGCACAAGACAATGTAATCAACAGGAGAGAAGATGATCATCAATTTTAATGAAAAACACGATCAACACACAATTTCGAGATAATTATTTAACATACCACAATGAAA
Source organism: Hyposoter dolosus (assembly GCA_963921915.1). NCBI lineage: Eukaryota > Metazoa > Arthropoda > Insecta > Hymenoptera > Ichneumonidae > Hyposoter > Hyposoter dolosus. Next base: position 8,703,075 of record OY998132.1, read on the forward strand.
AAACACGATTTATAAATATATCAGCAAGAAAAACAAAAACAACGATTCTCTATATCGATCTGAACCTCGATAATAATATAAACGTCTATCAAACTGCTTTATTTTCCAACTGCGAGCAAAGTTCTCGTATCAATGACTACATGAACGTTGTTACGAAATTTCAACTGCAAGTCCAATAAAATCTTTTTTTTTCTAATATTATATACTTGTGTGATTATAGTGAAGGGAAAAGAAAGACGAGAATTATTCACACGAGTTTTCTTTACTAAAGAAAGGGACAGAGATAGAGAAGAAGCGCGATAGAGAAACAGAAAGTATAGTGAGGGGTAAGATATTCTCGTGAGAGGGAAGTTAATCACGGACGATGCTCCCTATAGATTGCTGACGTAACGGCGTAACGCCAGGGGCTTAAATGCAAATTTATCCCCGAAGAGAGGTCCCTGGCTGTACGCGAGATATATATGTATAAATATGTGTGTGTGGTGGGTATATAGATAGCCTCAAGTGGCACAGAACCTTCACGACAATTTGTCGGCTCTGAGGGAGGGTTTCCTGGCACTTCGTACCATCCCCTATTGTGCATTTCTCTCGTCACTTCTTCCCTTCCCTCATACTAATATCTCTCAGCATACATATGAACAAATTTCATATTATTCGAAGCTCGTTACATAAAAAATACGATGCTATCGTCACCTTCGAGGTTGAATTTCGAATCGGTCAAACGAACTGTCCGAAAACCGAACATTCTGAAAGCGATCGGAGATTCCATCGTCGAAATTCGTTATTATCATTTCTCTAAATAGCCCAGAACCCATTCGAACGAATGAAAATATCGAATAATAAACAGACGAAATTTGAATTCACTCTCAATTTTAACGACGTCTCTCCGGATGAAAAATTGAACAAAAATACAAATTTTCAACGATTCCCGAGGTATAAAAAAAACGAAACTTGAGAAAAAAAATACTGTGAGAGATTGACAATTGCAATTAAGATGGACGTCGGAAAAGTGCTGAGATCGAGAGAAATATTTCTATCTTCCGAGATCCGATCAAGCGACATATTCTCTAATCGATTTCGATTTTCATTGTTCGCTCGCTTTTTTCTTTTTTTCTTATCCTTTTTTTTGGCAAGGAAACTCTCTTCAGCTGTACTTGTCAAAACGACGTACTTCCGGTACTTTCATTTTGGTGCCAAGCTGCACAAGGCAAAGAGAAGAAAAAGTGAGGACACGTTCCGGATGCTGGTGTAAAGCTGTAATGCTAGAACCTCGCGCGAACTCAGCCAATTTGAGAGAAACGGCTAATTGGATAATTACAGACAGGAGAGACTTTGAACCTCTCGCGGAAGGGACCCTACACTTCCGGTGCTGCGACATCATCGTCTTTGGTGTTCCATTTAATTAATCGAGTGTAAAAAACAAAACCAATCGGACATATCGAAACCATGTGCTGAATATACATAGCGATGATCGAATGTTGCGGATAATAATTCAAATGTCCCAATAACGTATCTCGACTCTTTTATCATGTAAACGAAATATAAATACTAGAACTGGATCCATTTACTACTGTGGGATTCAGTCATCATGCTAAATGTGAAAGAAAAATACAAAATTTTCTTGAAATTCATGTGGATACTACGAAAAATTTTGTACGCAACGCAATAAACAGCGGAGATCACTTTACAAAATTGAATAGCGCACGTCGACAAATATTTTCCTATATTCTCATAAAATATATCGAAAAAAGAAGCAAACCTTGAACTAACCGTTCGATTTTTTTATTCCCTTTTTTTTCTCTCTAATAATAGCAATGTTGGATTCTAGACAGCTCTTTGCTGATTTTCGACATGGAAAAAACTAGAGCGTTGTTTTTTCACCAACGTCCATACGTTCGTGGGCTATCCGCACACATTTCGTAATATTATGAAAACGTTCGTTTTCGTTCGATCCTACGCTTCAATGGATTCCATTTAATCAGTAAAACGCATACATGGATATACATTGACGGGTGTACGTGAAGGTATTCGGGCATCTGTGCATGTGCATTGGTTAACGATGGGGAGAGGGAGAAAGAGCTGCATGGGAGATGCCGGTAGCACACTCGTGAAATGTCCGAAACAAATGTTAGTTATCGGACCGTTTGCCCGACACAAAGCAATCGTTCAGAACGATTATATTCGAATCCACAATACGGTGTGCAAATCTCGTTAAGAATCGAAGAATTTACCAAAAATACAAAAGAAAAACATCATAAAAAAAAAAAAAACGATAAACGAAAAACGCGCCCAAAATAAGAAGAAAAGAACAGAACAAACGAAAATTCATGGAAATATGTTTCCAGCAGAGAATCGTTTATCGCCAAGAGTTCGTCTTCACTCAAGTAAAAAAATAACAATCAATGCACCATCACGCTCGAAAAAACAATTCTTTTGTCTTTTTTCTTTTTTACTGCCGCGAAATTATAATTCAGAGACAATAATAATGATTACGATAATCATAATTCATCGATAAACGAATGCTGCGTACAGATGCATTTTCATGACAGCTGAATTATTTGACAGAATTAATAACAAGTCTCTACAAACGTGGGCTGTGAATCACCATGTCCAAATAATAATCGATAGTGCACGACCGTCATCGCTTCATGCCTGACAAATCTTAAACAACAATTATTACACCGAAATCGCAAAAATTCTCGCGTCATTAAAAAAAAAACTGTAAATTCTGGACCAAATAAAAAAAAGGTGAAATTCGGCATAAGCATTCGTCATTGAAAAAACAACAAAATTGCAATTTGCCGGTTGTTTTGATAAGAATAACGAAGTTAGTAATGAAAATCGAGGATCAAAACGCGAATGACAGAATAACAAAAATTTTAGTGAATACTCGCAATATTTTGAATATTCGTTTCGTTATTTGATATTATTCTTCTCATATCAGGAATATCAATCAAGCGAAGATGATATTTAAAAACGTAAAGCGCTATAACCACGTTCGTAAGATTTTTTAGACTCAGTTTTCGACTTTGCTCGCACTTTACCTTTCCCGAGGATCCGATATTCATTGTTCTGGCAACACCACAAGCTTATCAAATATTGAACCGTGTTAAAAATTAAGAGTCGATCGAATGCAACGTTAATTCGTTATACCGTTCATTCTGGTCGGTCCCGGTACATGAATGATTCAGATTGCATCGACAATTTCCGTTGATACGAAATCGAACGATATTTGTTAATGTTTTCCAGCTTTCAACAGCAGCACCGATCGCAATATTCATTATTGACGTATTTTGTAAAAAGTGACTTATTTAGAGAAGATTCTCGGAAAACAGGGAAATATGCATAATAAAGAAAACTGCTTGATTCGTAAGAAAGAAAAAAGAAAGTCAGAGTCATTCGTCGTGGCCAGATAATAACGTAAAAAGTAAACTAATTGGAATGAAAGAAAAATATTTGACAACCACCTGACAAAGGGTTATTGGCAACTTTTTCAACAACAACAACAACCAAAGGGTGTACGGTCATCCAAAGGAAAAAAATGACGAAAGGGAAGAGCAGATGGGTGGACAGTCCGGAGGGTGAGAAGCGTCGAGATACACCACCCGCGTAAGAGAACTTTAGTTTCTTCGATACCACTTTTATGTCCCGGTTGTTGGATATCAAGGGCAGTTTCGATGTTTATATATATATATGTATAATATAAATACATATAATTCAGTAACCCTTACACCGCCCACATTCGAGAGGAATAGACATGAAAGCACGAGAAAAACGACGATAGAAAGAAATCGTCGTCGGATTTTCCCTCGAGAAAACGAAAAAAGGCCCGATTCTCCTTCTCTCTCTCTCTCTCTCTCTCTCTTCTGCTTATAGCTTCGATAAAACTACGCAATAAAAGTTTTCCCGTAGACATATAACGGTACAGCCGAGTGCTTTTTCGAGACTCAACCAAAGTTTTTCGTTGGCGATCGCCCGCGGTAGATCGAATGGTTTATCGCTCGGAGACCGTTGCACTATTTCGTAGCTTCGAAACATCCTTATATATAATATTATACGACATCTCTATGGATCATTCCATGCCAACCGATCCGGGACTGACGTTTTAGATTTAAAAAAGTGACATTTTGCGGAATTTTATTTAGGGAAAGTTTCCTTCCCGAAACCCGCTAACCAGGAAAACTATTCGGAACCAAACCATTTTTGCAACTGCAGTTTAATTTCTAAATACGAGAACAAATTGCACATTCGTTAATGAAACAATTGGAGCAATAAACATGGAACAAAAAGCGATAATTTGGCATCGCTTTTCAAAGATGAGCTAAATGTCAAAATTGTAGTAGGAAAAAAAAAATTTCTATGCCATTTGCTATCACATTATTTAGTTTCCACAGTAGATATTTTTTATATTTATTTATTATATTTTGAGATCGACTTGGCACAGAATGCTCCCTGTAGAGGGCGAAGGGACGAAAAGTTGTGTGAGCAACTTACCGGAACATGTCTTGGATATTACGGATGAGGTCGTAGATTTAATTCAATGGTGCGTGGTACTGTCTCGAAAATAAAAATCGTTGCCAATAAATTCACCCGTTGTTTCCTACATTGGAATAGAAATTGATGGGAGGATCTCCTCGTAACCGATTCCTCATGTGCCATTTTTTTGTTTTATCCTTTTTTTTTTTGTTTTTCCGAAACACAATCCTCGAAAAATGAACTGCACGAAAAAGAATACAGGATCGTAACAAAATTTTGGAAAAGTACAGAGGTTCGTATTACCCCGCGATTCCCATGAACTCATTACAGCGAAAAAGATGATATTACATGGAGAGAAAAGTAAACGAATGGGGAGGAAAAAAATAATCGTGCGCTTGGGAAGAACAACGGAGAAAAAAAGATCAAAAAAAAAAAAAAAGGTCTCGGGATTATAAAGCTCACATGGATGATTGAACGCACCGAAATTCTTCCGTACTTTTTCCGATAAAGCTTGTACAATATGTGACTTTGCTATTTATACTATAGAGATACAGTAACGAGGAATGAGCCATGCACGTTGACTGTCTGTTCTGCCCAACTCTGTATAGGGGCATTATCTCTCGCAACACATACACGTACACTAGTGTGTGTCATTTCATGGCAACATTTTTTCGTCACGGTTACATCCAAAGATCTCGGGTTTGCGGGGGAAAAAAAAACGAGACTACGTTAACTCGACCATCGTCTGACTCTTAACTTCCGAATTATGGGTCGTAACGTTCGAAGCATTGAAGAATTTTCGATATGACTGAATATAAGCTTCAATTTTGAATAATCTTCGCTAATCCCCGTTTAACGATTTTTCGGGAACGCTTCTCGATGAACCGAAGTTATGGGCGAGAGTAAAAAAAAAACTATTAAAAGAGGGTCGAGGAATAAAACTTTTCGACGTAACCGGAACGACAGGAGCTTCGCTTGGTCCAATTATCTGTGCGTAATGAGTTCGCTATAAATTTGCGACAAACATGCATGGAAATCGTGCCAGTCGTTGCTTTTCTGTAGATCGATTATTCTCTCGCGTTGCTGAGAAATGATCATTATTGAAAGATTATTGAACGAATGTTTGGCAAGCTTTGGGGAAAAAAAAAGCATTGTAACGTGACAGTGGCCGGGATTCTCGTATGCGGAAGATTCATACAGATGGAAAAATGCGTTTCCCATATATCTGTGTCTAGAATGATGCGGTTCAGCAAAAGGGAGGGTATTCGTGTAAGAACCGATGAGCCGAGTGAAAAACGAGAGAAAAGTCGGCGCCAAAACCGCACTATCGTTACGTTTACGCTTGGACAACTTCGCTCAATCGTTATATGGATAAGCTCAGCCTCGACTCCCACATGTGGTGGACACGCGGTCCCAGAATTGAGGGAGAGAAGCAATCTCATCCATGACACATGCCCCAATTTTTTCAGCGTTCATTTTTTATCAAATTTTTTCACGATAATCAATTGTCTCTGTTTTCTCGTGTTTTCTTCCGTTCTCTCGTTTATCCGTTCGCTTCTATTTTACCAAATAAATCTCATAAAAAACGAAACGTTCAGGCCAGAAATAGCGAGACGATAATGAAAGTTTTCTGCCATTTCTGACCGATGCTCGGTTTTTAAACTTCTTTCCAACGTCGAATTAGTCAGGAAACTTTTATAAAAAGCAAAAGAAACTGAATTGGCGATTCGAGCCTCTAAATATTCGCTCCCAAAATGATGACGCCCAGTGCGAACGCTTTCTCGTGGATTTACCGGTCATTTCGATTCGTCATAAGTCTGCTGGGAGTATATGGGCTTGCTAAGGAAGTGCCCACAAAGGTATTACGAAGATCATAAATGATGGTGATAAAGGTTCAAAGTTTGCTTCCCACCAAAAGGCTCTAGACACTACAACTTTTCCTCCAGCATATCACAATTTTTTACAGCCTAATTTATGTACTTTTTATGAACATTTTTACAGACATTCTTACGAACTTTTTCAGTAACGTTGCAACTTACATTTTTAAGCTTATTTCCAGACATATTTTTATAACAATTACTACCGAAAACAAGCAAACGACACGACGAAATAAAAAACGACAACTGCAACTTCGAAAAAAGTTCGAGTATGTTTTTTTTTATTTCTTCGTCGAGTGTTGGTGCACCAATTCAGAACTATTGATGGTATTACGAATTGAAAAAATGCTCAGCAACCGAAAACCATGTCAAATATCGGCAAACGACTAAGTTATTAGAAAAGTGTGGGCTGATATGCAAAAGAAAAACAAATTCGTAGTATCTGGACGAATCGAACTTCAACTACGTTTTCGTTTATTGATACGCGAAAAAAATCAAAGGAACCATAGTGCAAAGTGCAAGCTCCCAAAGGCTCAAAAATACAATTTCCCAACATTCGGATCTGAATCTGTAAAAAAAATTTTTTTAAAATGTATTTTCGTTCTATTTCAACGATGCAAAAGTTTCAGCATCACTGCCTGCACATGTTCCTCTACATATTTGTACTTCAACGTCCGGATTATGACAGATCAAAGGGAATACGTTATTCGAGGTTGTCCGAATACACGACGGATAGGACATTTATAGTGACCAGAGTGATTTTCGGAAACGAAGCGAGACTCGAAAATTGTTTGAGACAAAAGTAACAGGCTTCCGAAGCGAATCTACTGCAATTAAATTAGCCAAGGTTCCTTAATATTAATATCTGGACTTTGTTTAGTAGGTTAATCAATAAATTCCCATCATGAGTGTACTACGGCCCTGAAGCTTGACTTGAAATGTCCTTTGGATGCTGGAAGTCAAAGATCATTAATGCCATCAAAGGAAACGATAGACTAAGAGGCTTGCTCATCAAAGAATTCTATGAGAGGATGTTCGGTAGCCTATCAAGCCGAAACAACGAAAGTTCGCCTTATGGAGTCTAAAATATATTCCGATGCCTCATCGATGTAATTAGCAAATAATTGCTCTGGTAACGGGCGAAGCGGCACTCGGTATGAGCGAAAATGGATGAATACAAGCTTCAGCCCTTACAAGGCAAATAATATACATACAGGCAGCGTAGAAGGGCAAGTTGATTCAAAAGGGAAAGATATTAAAAGTGGCCGATGCGTTAGCCGGACGAGAACGCCGTTACCGCTACTTCGTTGCCAGAAAGTACTCCCCCGAGAGCCAAACTATCTCACTGTACAAGAGTTCCTATATATATATAAGCTCCGCCATAACGCACGCTTGTGGAATCATTACATATCCACGTACATGATACATACACGTGTATATGTAAACGTGCCAACGTGTTTAGAGTGAAATTACGTATAAAAAGCAGAGAGAAATGAGCAAACTGTCGAAAAAAGTGAAAAAATAACGTGTGATCTATTTGAATTAAGAGTATAAAAAAAATAACAATGGTAAAGGTGATTGAGTCCTTTGAGTTTGACAAATGAAGCGTGCAATTTCTTTCATCTATGGAATAATGAAGTATCAGATTATATATAGCTGCATTATGTCTACGTTAACAAAAAAGCACAAATATTGCATATTATTTGGTTCTTGGCATAACGCATGCACAGTTTTTGCTCATCAGTTAAATGTGGTCACGTGTATATAGTAGTATATCATTGTATATTAAGGGTGTACACCGTTATGTATGACCACGAAAGCGCGAGAGGAAGCTGAAGAAAGGGAGGAAGCAAAGATCGAAGGGAGATACGCTTAAATGTAAATAGCACAAACGTTACACGGATAAACGTCTCCGCGTATGTCTGTACAACGCGAAGAATAAATAAAGAAAGAGAAAAATGGATGATCTACACCCTCGATTATGACCGAAAATGGGGCAACTTTCTCACTCCAACAAGTCCAGGAGTTAATGCTGATTCCGTCCGACCCAACGCACAGTCACGAGTGAAGAAACCTTTTTTTTCTATTATTCTCAACATACGTTGCATCAGAATCGGTGAAAAAATGGGCGGAGACTCGTATGCTGAAGCGAGGAGGGAGTACCAATTTTTTAGAACCTAAGCTGTGAAGCAGTTGCGTTTGTATTCATTTCGGCATTAGTAATTACAATCATATCAGCAATCATTCAACCGACGAATCATGGGAACACACCAAATAAGAAGAGGAGATAAGAAAGAGGAGGAGCGGAAGAAAGGGAGGAAGGAAGAGAGAGAGGGAGAGAGAGAAAGGGCGTGGCGACAAGACGACGATATTTCATGGGAAACATGGTAAAGCCGAGGAACTTCCGGTCGCGTAAGCCGATCATTCATCTTTCTCATGCTGGTGCATGTGATACATACACAGATATATACGTATGTGTATAAATGAACATCGAAAAACGAACGAAAAGGATGGTAAATCGAACAACCGACGTGTAGAAGCAAGAAGAAGAAAAGAAAAGAGGTAGAAAAAGTAAAAGAGCATGAGGGTAAGGTGCTGATGAAGGACCACGTCGCGTACGCGACAACGTTTATCAATCTTGATGAGAGAAAAGCTCGAGAGAAAACGCGAACGTCGTACCAGGTGGGTACCACGAGCCATACGTATGTGTATGTATGTGTATAGGAACGCAGGTAGTGAGGAAGAGAATAGAAGTTGGACGCGTTCCGGTGTCGCTAAAAATCGCAAAACTTTTTCTCTCCGGAAAATCCGACAGCCGACGCCGTACCCAGGATTCTCGAGGCCTCGGATATATCTGTACATAGAACGAGTTGCTGTCGGGGAATTTGTGGCGCGCAAAAGATGTCCTGGACTAGTGTAAAACCTGACCCAGAAACAGGGCGCCAAGTGACAGAACATCGTTCATTACGAGTGGAGAAAAACCGACAGCCACGAAAAAGGTATAAAACAGACCAATTGAAACTTGCGCATTACTCTGTCAATTACTTAATAGTCGTTGGAGAGGCGTTTCACGTTGACAAAACATATGGAATGGACATGAACCGTTACACGCTCGATCTAAGAAAGTGCAACATTACTTTGTCTTGAATGAAGAGAGACGTCACCAGCGAGCTTCGGCGTATATTCAAAGTTTTTTATCAAGTTGCTCAAACGATCGGTTGAACAATCAATTTTTTTTGGAAAACTCCTGCCGATAAAAAACGTGAAGAAACTAACTTTTTTTATAATGAAAAAAAAAATGTAATTAACCGGCAGCCATGCGGCCGCGTCTGCGGAAGAAACATTATTGTCCATTATCATTCATTGGCATTCTTAATGAATAACTACCGCTAATGGCTAATTCACCAATTATTAACAATTTCATTGTTAAAAGCATGCATAGATTTGTGCGGTCCTCCAACTCTCAAATAATAAACGGAATAATAAGGACGTGAATAACGCGCCTAATCCACCCTTAAACTTTACTTGTCCATTTTCGGAGGCTGAAAGCTTCCTAATGCCATCCAAGTGCCTCTGGTCTCGTAAGCGGAATTATTAGAACGAAAGTAGGTCAAACAGGTCTTCAAGAGAGGAGAAACATGACAACGAGAATAGGTAAAGTAGAACAGAGTGATCCGCATTTGAACTTCAAGATTTCATCAACAACAGCAAGCACATAAGACACGAGGAATTACGACCTAATTCTAAACGCTTTGTTTCGTGTGTCCTATTGCGCAGAGAATACAAAATTTGTATGCAATTTGATGGGAAAAAAAAAAAAACTTGAAAACACTAAATAATTTTCCTTTCTCTCCACAATTCGTTTCTCAATCACATAAAGTTTATGAAAATTGAAGTGCATATGGAAAGTTGAGCGATTAACGATAACGAGTAATTATTTTTATTAACAAAACTGGAGCTGGATAAAGTTTAACTCCGCAGTTCAAGTTTTGTTTCTCGGGCTATTTTCCAGTGATGTACGCGAGCAGGGGCGAATAAATTGAGTACTTTATGAACTTTCAATGCAAAAAAGCGAAAAAATAAAGTACGAGTTCGATGTATTCGATTGAAGAGGGAATGCCGAGGGTGCAAAGGGTCTATCGTATCTATATATAGTTCACACTCTGAACCCGAGATAGGGAACGAAAGTAAAGGTCGATAATAAAAGAGGTACGGAAATGTCGACGGTAAAGGGAAAAAGTCTTGCCCCCGACTTGTATCCTCTGCACCGATAATAACGTGCATACATATATATCTATACGCACCCACACACACACACGTACACACGCACAGACAATCAATGAAATATACGGTAGTAGAAGTATAGAGTGGCATTTGGCGATGTTCTATCTGTTCCATCCTGCAACTGCTGGTGTTTGAACCTTGCGAAATAACGTGACCAATAGATTTTCCCTCTTTTTCACGCTTCACTCGTGGTCCGAGTGCTGAACCCTTTCCTGTAATTTTTTTTCGTTCTTTGAGTAAAGGCACCGAATACCATGCCTTTTTACTATGACTCGAAGCTTTTTCTTCCGATGGTGCTTATATAGAAGAACCTACTCGTTTTTTTTTTTTTTTACATTCCGAAGCTCCGATTTACTGCATCAAATTTTTTGTCATATTTTAACAAGAAAATTTTAATCGCACGTATTTTTTTATAGTGCAGCAAATACTCTATTCCAACCGACAACCCAATGGCAACAAATAATTGATCGTTATTCCGAGTGAACATGATCCATTGCGTTGAAACCTATAATCACCGTCTATTTCGTTCTTTGAATAAACAATAGTAGAGCCATTGCTTCTGCCCTCTTGTAACTGGAATTTCCGATAAAAATGAAGCTCGCTCGATGGGAGGAAAATCATTATTTCAAAAGATCGAATTGCTATTGAAAATACGGGGGTGTGCGATAAATGTGAAGAAAACAAACGAAACACACAGACATAATAATTGGAATGGTGTTGCCTGTTAGTTTAATCGTGACAGACATGAAAAAACAACATGAAAAACTTTTTTTCTGTTTCACATATGTTCGTCAAGTGAACGATGGAGAGAAGCAACGGTTTGATACGAAATACCAAAGAGTGATGGGCTCAAAAATATTGAAAAATCGATGCATTCCTCGTTGGCGTTATCGCGTCCGGAATTAATTGAATTTCTAGTCCAATTTTAATCCGCCAAACAAACACGAGGCGAAGTGCAAGGGTTACCAAGCCAAGCCCACAAGTGTACATCGTACAAAAGATTATAAAACTTTTCGTGTGATAATGCTCAACGTCCGAAACATTATCGATAGTGGTATATGAAAGGCTCTCTCGGAGCAAGCTGCGACCCAACTCTCTTCTTTCTAATACCAATACTACTTATACCACGAGAAGCAACTTTACCCTTTTTCCACTACTCTGCCGTAGCCTTGGCTCTCGGCATCCCAGCTTTTCTTCCTAGCACGCCCACAACTTTTCCATCATTACGTAGCCGCACAAATTTTCCGATAAATTCTTAGCTATAGGAACAATAAATTACCTTCTCGTGAAGTAAGGAAGAAGATTCCCAAGTATTCGTTGACCAAATTATGTGCAAGTCGATGGTCAGTCAACTTATTATACCGTGGCAAATATTAAACTCTCAATTTCCAGACAAGCCGTTGAATAAATAATAGAAAAACAATTCAGTGAATCCAATAATTTCGATATGAAGAAAAAAACGACAAAAACGGCGTGTAAGTTGAATTCTGGCAACAGCGAAAAAATGCAACGGTCCAAAAGAAAAATGTGCAGCAAGATTATTATCGACGGAACGACCCAAAACGTAAAAAATGTTAGAATTATGAAAGATTCTCTATGAACGTGAAAATAAATATTTGAATGCTTCTAGAATTGGTTAAAAATCTGTGGGCTCGAATGTTGAGCTCCTTATGTGGCGGAGACTTGGTTAGCGGCGACCTAGTGGGCTCTGGCGAGATGTTTCATTCAACCAGGGATTAGAGTATTTGCACGTAATAAACGTTGAATCTTTGTCGTTACTGGTAAATTAAATGAACAAGTAAAAATGGATTGGAGGTCCGACAAAGCAGCGAGTATAGCGTGATGAAGACTTGCTAAAACTTTATTAATCCAGCTTGCATGTTAAAATATATAATTTATCAGTGTACGAACAACTGGCAACACTAATCAACGACAAATACGATCCGGGGGTGAATAAACAATTTCGAAGAGTAAAATTTTCGCGTGAAACGAGTAGAATGTTATTTAGCCATTTGCCGCAGCGATAAATCATCAGTGCCAACAATGCGGCGAGAGACAAATACTGTTACGTCGTGAATTCTATGTGGTGAGAAGTTTGATGACTGTCGCAAAAGTATGTCGTACGAAATACTCGTTTTATACGTCAACTGTCATTGAAATACTCGTTTTAATAAAAATATCTATACATATATGTGACCGAGCTTGTTACGTACTTGGTATACTTTGCAGAGCGAACTTTATTACGTACATTCGCGCGATATTGGCGTTTCAACGAGCTGAGGGAGTCGAATGAAACGGAAAATGCGTTTGGAGCGTTTGTTAGTCGTCTGAGGAGCAAACCACGATCCTCGCCAGAGGCTTTTACGAGCGGATCGCAGCTCGTAAGCATTTCGGTGCGTTCACCGGGGGATAAGATATACGTGAGATCAACATGAGTAAAACAACGAGTAACATCGGACAATTACACGATACCAAGTTAAAGTCTTAAAAAGCTATGTCGATGGCGAATCATTGCGCGTAGCAACGGAAAATATAATAACGCAGAGCAAAGTATCTTGAGCTCTTTGAAACGCGAACATTTTGATGTTGCGAGGAAATGAAAAGATGGAAAAATCTTTTCTATCTTTTCATGACTAGTGGAGCTCTGAAAGAAAACTTGCAAACACTTTTGAAAGAAAAGATGTCTCGATAGAATTACGCGAAACGATTGTCCCTAATATTCTCGTAAGGATTAATTTTTAAGAATTGCAAAGTAAAGAAAAATTTCGTCTTCGTTTTCGAGTCGATCTGCTAAAAATAATAATTTCAAAAAAGGCGACATTTTTGGAAAGTTTTAAGGCTCGTACGTAGAAGACAGAATGCAAAAACCCAAGATAGCACAACATAACTAGTGGGAAAGTGTTTTACTCGAGGGAGTATTTCTTGGTAACTCCTTAATCTTCGGTTAAAACCAATCTTCTCATTAAAGACGATGAGAGAGAAAAGATGGAAATTGAAACTTGTACATGGCTCTTCAATCTCCGCCGACCAAGAGCGTCTTCTCCAATTATCCACTCCGAGAGAACGAAAGCATAAGAGATAGAGAGAAAGAGCTTCTTCAAGTGGAATTGGTTTTCCCAATTTGTGCTTTTACCCTTGGTAGACACACAAAAAGCATTTCGCGATTGCGGAAAATAACGAGAAAGCGCGGACGCGATGTGCAAGTTTCACTGTACACAGTTTCACATTTGCCTCATATCCCTGCTCCAACTCGGAATATAGTTCGCGAAGCCTTTTTCCCCCCCAAGAATAGCAAGAAAAGAAAAATCATTACGCAGCTTTGCTCATTGTCCGATAGTTTTTTAGACTTTAAAACTATGAAGATAAATGTTTTAGGCTGAATAAAAAAGGAGCGGATATTCCAAAATGGATGCAACCCGGATAAACTTTGCCATTTTCGTTTATCGTATAGCAGTATTTCTCTTTTATGTACCCTAGATTTTTTTAACTATATACATCACGCTTCGCTTCAATCTCAGTTTTATCACTGTATCTCGCGACAAACTTGTCCGCCAATTTCACCAAAGCTGAGCGTGAACCTTTCGGCTCTGTTTGTCTCGCCCTCCGCCTCTCTCTCTCTCTCTCTCTCTCTCTCTCTCTCTCTCTCTTTTCTCTTCACTCTTCCTTTCAGAATGTATATAAACGTGTATACATAACAGCGTGTATAAAAGCACCTCGTAATACACACGACTGTTTCGGCACAAGAAATATAAAGTAAAAAAGCGAGCAGATGCGCACTATAAAGATACACTTCCCCTTAGTACCAATGTACACTTGACTGAAGTAGTTTTTAAAGGGTCACAAAATTTTCTTTGAGAGTATTTTTTCGTACAAACGTTTGGGTTCCGAGTGCAGATTCATTGGGCAATGGAAAGGCGAGCTGCTTCAAAGATAAACAAGGATGCAACCTGAATTTCATTTTAAAGCGAAAATACGATCAGAATTTGAAATAAATTATTGATCCGATTGGATCATTCGGTGGAAAGAGGAACGTTCAATTTTAAAGAAACTTTTCAAGCATCGAATGTGAATTTTTGATTATCCAGTTTATGCGCCAAGTGCCAAATGCGTATACAGGTTACTTATTATTTTTCAGATCGTAACCTTGTTACGATCTTTAGGCTCCACTGATAAGCCAGCCGAACGGAGTAAAGCCCGTAGAGCACTTAAAGAGTTTCTTTGGGATCGTAACTTAGTTACGACCCCGAAAGATCGTAACCTGGTTACGATCTTTAAGTCAACGACACAACGGATAGGGGTAGTTTAAATTTTCATTCGCAATAATCTTCTGCATTCGTGGTATTAGATTTCTTTGTTAATTCGTTGGAATATTGATTTCCGCAGGCTCACTTTAATAACTTCAGTTACGTCCGTCCCTCCTTTTGTCTAAAACTGTATCAGGCTCGTGCCTATGATAGTTTCATCCGAACGGAATTTAGTACAAAAATAACCTTAACGAAGCCAAGGAATAATCATTAAAAAAAAGAAACTGAAGAACAGTCGCTCGTTATTTTCAACAAAAATTGATTATCTCGATGGCCAGCTTTCGTACGACAAGGAGAGCCTAGAAATTTGATAATGACAGTGAAAGGGCTTCAATTTTTCTGATCGTTGAGGAGCTTTATCGATAAACTGCATAACACGTTCCTTTTTTTTTTTTTTTCAACGACTATTCCAATTCATAAGATTTTTTGTTGTCGGTGCGCTAAGGATCATTCACCATGATCGTCGCGAACCGTTCGACATATTTTTATTCGTTTTTTCTCGTTCATTTCGTTGTTTATTCATTATTCATCATTCGCGTTGAACTCGAATCGAGTTTTCCTACAAATCCATCGACACTACATCACCATAACGATCCAAGGGGATATTTTTTTCTTTTTCTACGATCCTGTTCACTGTAACATACTGGGCGATATTGCAAAAAGACTAGTCGCACAATAACTAAGCACCGCAAGCACGAGTTCGTGTTGTACCGCGGATGTTCGGAGAGGGTCTCGTACACACATATATTGAAAAAAAAATAACAGATGTGATATTTCTTAAGCGTGCAAATCGGGGTCGCGACCACGGGTCCCCCGTGTCCCTTAAGCCGGCATCAATAGCAACTTTTTTTTTGCGCTTTGATACACTCGCACAATAATACCGAATATCGTAGTGGGACAAATTGTACAGCATTAAAAATATAGACACCATCAGGCAACTATCGTCGCTCAAAATAAGCAGAAAGAAAAATAGGCTTGAAAAAAAAAAAAAAAAAAATAGAATGTCAGTAAATGGCGTGTTGCGAGGAAACTCTGAAAATATTAGTTCAACCAACAATTTCGCTTGGAAACTTAAAGTCTCACTCAATCATAACTCTTTGAGCCATATAATGAAACTTTCATAGTCTCACTCATTTCTATGCAGTCGTTTTTGGACATTGCATAATTATCCTTTCAACGACGAATACCAGACTTTTCCATACTATTAGGTCCCTCAGACATTAAAAAACGATAAATATTTGTAAAGGGTCGTTATTCGTCAATTACGAAAGTCGTGAGCATCGAAATTTTAATTGTTCCGTGACTCCAGTATACGTAAAAAAAATGAGCCAGCATATTGATCAAATTCGTTATTTTTACACGGCATTTTCCATTCGAAGAAAAAATAAACGACAAATTTTGAAATTTATAATTAATGCAAAATTCCAAATAAATTGGGTGCAAGGAAAAATTTAACATCGAGACAAATAAGCAAAGTGTGTGCATGTTGCAAAAAAGTTGAAACTTCATCGGTCCGTATTAGCTGAAAACATATGTTCAAGAGGAAAATGGCGATGTGAGCGTGTGCTAATCGATGTTCGATGCAACAAAAAGTAAAATATATTTGTGTGTAGGTTTTTTGATAACTTACGAGTTCCGGCGACATTGTCGATGAATAATGCGAGGATGAGTAGAGTGCCCACGAGGGTCGTGGTGGTTAGAAAGAAGAGACTCGAGTCGCGCCCCATCACGGCATCACTTCAACCGACTTGAACGACGCTCCAGCAGTAAGTCGACGGGCACTCGCGTTATCACAATCGCGTGTATTTTCCTCCTCGGAGTATAAAACCGCCTGCTTGTAAACCGAAACACTCGCGCACTTAATTTTTTCACTAAACAACACACATATAGGCAAATATAAATAATATGCATATATTTGAATATAAGCGATGAATATATGGGTGTAGAGCTAGGATGACGAAAAACCGGCGGGCAACTTTTAAATAACGACACTCTCCGTCGCACACTTAACCCGAAGCGGGAAAACTTTCATCCCTGTATATATAGCGTCGTGTCGCGTATCTCCAATAGCTTTTTCCACTGGACGTCGTTTTGTGTCAGCGAAATATCGTCAGAGTCAGAAAGTTTGAGTCCCGCGGCAAAGCCCACTTTCGACACTTTGTGACGTTCTCGGAGCGATGGAAAAATAGTTTCCTGTGGTCACTTTTGTCTCGGTAATTACAGAGTATAAACAGACGAGAGAAATTCGCCGTTAATGGGCTCCAAAAGCGGATTTGCGCGGGTGAAAAAATGCATCAAATTTACGACACTTTTGGTCCATCGAGTAATTATTTTCCATTGGATCGTTCGTTACCGAGAGACACGCGAGCGTTGACGTAATTTCTAAACAATCATATCGTTTTCCGGTGAAACGAAAAGTGGCTGAAGTGGTTGAACAAAATAGAAAGGAATAATCCGTAATTCCGGAGCAGCCTAGTTGGATTCGTCGCAATGGATTCGCTATTATTCAAAGCGGGGAGTATCTCTTCTCGTAACACGTCGATGTTCTTTCGATATTACGATTTATTGCGATTCCGGCGTGCGTATATGCGAGAGTACCTGCGACTATTGTTCATTCCAACGACGTGTATATATTCCAGCATTGTTGTCCGATGTACTCATACATATACACATACGTGTGTATATAAAAATATATGTATACACAGTGACGTATGTGTGGCTGATCGATCGTCGATATGTGGATAGTCAGACGTGCATTATTCGGAGCAGTATGTGTGTGTCTGCACGGTCATTCCAAGTCGGACAAGAGGGGTCGGTTAATTTAACGAGAATAAAGGAGTTGGAAAAGCCGGCGGGACGATTTTGCTTTCGAGAAATCTGGCTCGAGTCCCTCGATTCGTTGGCTCGAGCTTAACTTCCTGAAGAGCTGAGCTTTTTCAGTTTCGAACAGTATGATTTTCCTTTTGCTCGCGTACGGGGTCGCCTCGGGTTTGATGCGCTTCGATATCCCAATCTCCCACCCCCGCCGCAGCCTCCTCTCGCAACAGAACCGCCGTACACGGAGACACACACAAACTACACGCAGACACTTACGGCTGTCCGCCCACGCAGGATAGAATTCTATACTGCAGCAGCAAGATCCCGGC
This sequence comes from Hyposoter dolosus, assembly GCA_963921915.1. Taxonomy (NCBI): domain Eukaryota; kingdom Metazoa; phylum Arthropoda; class Insecta; order Hymenoptera; family Ichneumonidae; genus Hyposoter; species Hyposoter dolosus. Next base: position 8,721,162 of record OY998132.1, read on the forward strand.
AGTTGTGCTCTGCAATAACGAACAGAGTGATTTAATGCGAACCTACGCCACCTATATATCCATCCAACCATATACACACCCAAACCCTTGCACACTTTGCTACTTGATCCTTCTGTTACAATCCTGCCGCCCGCTCAAGCCCAAACCCCTAACTGCACACCCGTGGCGAAACGTCGACTGTTCGGCCAGCGCTATTTGTTCCTTTTCTTCTTTCTCCTCTTCCTCTTCCCTCTTTCTTCCTATCAACCTCCACAGCACCCTCCCGTTATCTTTCCATCAATCTAACAACTAGTCTATCTATATTTTTCCACTTTCCAAACTCTTCCCGCATAGACTTGCGTATCTCTGGCTTTTTATTCTATTCCTTCGCACACCGGCTACTTCCCCGCCCCTTCACTACCAACATTCTTACTATTATTCTCTTCTCGTTCATTCATTAAGCCCAGAGTGTATATTTCGTTTATACATGTATACGCGGCCGATATATAAATATATCGTTGACTCTAAGGACAAGAATTCCCTTCCCTTCTCTCTCTACGGTTGGCCACAGCACCAATTACGAAGATCTCGGTAAAGGGAGGAAGAAGAATAAGCAGAAAGAGAAAAAGAATGAAATAAAGAACGAGAAAAAAAAAACACATACAAAAACTCATTCGCCGCCTGCAGATCCGTGAACAGGAAGAAAATTTTTCTTTCATTCTCTTTTCTTTTTCTCTTTCGAACACCACGTGCACCCGATTTCACTTTCTTACACAGTTTATTTTCTCTCCTTGATCCTCCACCCCTAGCTCTAACCCCCTTTCACGCTTCATCGAGTTTCCTGCTTTCTTAGGTCCTACGTTCTTTTCTTTATTTTCGAACATACATTACGTCCCCGATATATGCGGGCATGTTTTTTTTTTTTACATAATACATAATACATAGCTCGGTTTATATAAAACGTACAGTTGGTTGGCCCGTGCCCTTTTAGTATATGAAACTTCGAGAGTAATCACGATGCGAAGATGATTTTTCAAGAGTCAGAAAATTTTCAATAAATTCGAAAAAACAAATATTTTCACGGTCACATTAACAACTGATTCGAAAGAATCGTCCGTATTTTCCAGATTGCTTTTTGTCATGAATGTATAAATTAACACTCGAAAATATAAATCGCTAATAATGGAGCCAGAATTAAGCTCATGAACAGGCTGTATATAAAAAAAGAAACTATCTGCAAAATAACCCGAACTTTGGCACTAACTTCCGACGATTAAAACCTAAGAAGTTGAAACTTTCTCTACGTTTTAGGGGAGTGTTCGAGAAGGTTAGGATATTGAGTCTGAGAACAGTCGATAAAGGGGGCCCATGCAAACTCTTATAGAATTTTCAACTCATTAAAAAGTCACTAATGATTACTTTTTACTTCGACAAACATTATTCGTTGGAGTTGAATCCTTTTCCGATCCATAAATTGGCCCGAATCTTGATCTGAATTTTATTTATTGAACGAGAATGATAAATTATCGAGAAAAGAAAAAAATATATATTCAAGGGTATTGGGCAAATCGGACGAAGGAAATCGTCGACGAAGCAGGGAGAGAAATAACGAATGTCAATCGCGTATTGAGAAGAGGAGAGGGCTAAAAAAATAGAGAAATGGAAAAGGCTTGATCTTATTTGTTGAAGATATGGTAAGAATGCTGCTCCTCCTATGGTGACTTTTCGGTATGGCGAGGATGAGAATAAAAGCAATTCCAAGCCCGGATTGATAGGAGGGACGGGAAGGGCAACTATCAGCGTAGAATTTCATCGTCCATAAAACTGGAAACACTCTTGGCAGATTTATGAACGAAACCGGGAACCGATCTATGTGTCGCATCGCATGTGCCTCGCGATCTATCTCGAGCTCATCGGAAGCGTTATCTTTTTCACTCATCGCGGTGACTAGTTATTACACATTTCGGTTTTTCTCATTTTCCCTATCGGAGCCATCCGATCCTCGCGACCCTTATATTCCGAATTATTATACGATACAATCTTCCGCATGCACGTGACATCGAGATCGAATTTGCTGGTCGTCTTGAGATCAGCTCTCGTCTATATCGACCGTTAATATTCATAAATTTTATAAAATCTCCGAAAATTGAACAGAAAACTTTAGCCCCTTGATGTAAAACTCGAAAAAAATTGAAAAATAATAATGACTTCATTGACACCGTGTAATGAACGAGTTTCAAGATAAAAAAAAAAGGTATTCGAAACTGCAATTGGATATTCGCATCAATTAATATGCATCGGATTATTGAATCAGCGACATTCTGGAGTTGGCTGATTTTTTCATCGAAGGACAGAACCGAATAAACTTTCATTAACCATAAAAATAACAAAAGAGAATATATATCGATAAAAAAAGTTCCGACGCAACGAATTTTTTAATTAGAATACCCTCGTACTTTCCGATAATCAAAGAAATTTTCGGCATTATTGCGAATCGGTGAGACGAGACTTTTATTCTTAGTTTTCAATCAAAGACAAAAAAGTTCTGATGGAAAAGAATTCCTCTATTAAAAAAAAAAAAAAAAAAGCATAATAGAAAAACTTGGAAGAAAAAAAAAGTTCGCTTTTCATACAGCAACGTTATTCAAGCTTCCCTACGTATATGTCGAGTGGAATATATACAAATTGATTAGACTGCAGGTTCGGGACTAGCTCGAACGATAAAATGGAAACAAAAATTTATTTGTAATCGAGTTTTGACTTGTAGCAGTCGCTCGTTGGGTGGAAAAGCTTCGAACGAGGAACAAGCGTTTAAGGATGGAAAGAAAAAAAAACGAATTTTAACATCCGAACGTCCGTTGGAATTTTATAAAATTGATGGTTCCAACTGGTCCCCCACTGCTCCACTCTCGCTGCGTCGTTGACGCTGAATTAATGGGGCCAATGCGCGGCGCAGTCACCCGATCAGCAGACGAGGAACCCGGAAATATTACAAATGCTTTACTCCAATATTTCTCCATCTCTATCTCGCTTGCTCCATCTATTTCTCTCTTTCTCTCTCGTTCTCTCTCCCTCTCCATCTCCCACCCCTTTCCTGCCTGCATTTCGCCTACTGGCCCGTTATATTGCTTGCAATTTGTCTGAGTTTAGTGGAACATGCGGATGATGGATTTACGCCCTTGCGTTATCACTAAACATGCACATGTATATATAAAAAAATAAAGGTGCTAGTATGTCGCCCTCAATAGAAATATGTACCTAAATGTGTTTTAACATATATCGGAAATATTTATTGACACACGCAATCATAAGTGCTCTCTCATTTCTCTTAATTTCAATGGACAATATAAAACTATTTCAATCACAAAAAAATGGAGCACAACCACGTGATTACAATAAAACAAAAAATACCAACAATAAGCCTTTCAAGTTCTTTAAACTATTCACGCCACAAACTCTGTGACATGGTAATTATTGAAATGTTGCTACCATGTTGTGCAATTACTACAAACATTAAGCTTCGTTAACAAAACAAACGTTTCGCGACCATAATTGTCTTTGTTAATTTCATAGCAATCCTAGTCGTCATAATTTTTATTGGTGTCGCTGTTATTTGGATCGTCGATGGAGCCTACAGCGAGCAGAGAATGTTGAATTTCATTCGGAATTGATGGAAACGAAAGAAAAAACAAATATCACGTGTAAAAACTGTTTTAAACTGTAAAATCGTAACGTACGTTAGTGAATAAATGAGAGAGTGCAAATCATAGAAATTGAAAGGAGCACAGCAAATTTGAGAGCTCGTTTTACTATTTTTCTGAAGACCCATGTAATTCTTAATCCGTGGTCGACTGTCAATTATTCTAATCGCAATGTTCCACCTCCGCACACTCATGAATCTATGAAAAGCGAATAAATTGATAGAAAATAGAAAAAAAATATAAAAAGCATTGACAAGTTACGTCGAAATATCTGTACCTGCAACGACAATTTTTCGTAATATCGATGGAAACGCGAGGAAGCGCGGAACCTTTTGCCGTAGTAAACAATGCAGCACGAGGTGTCAAAGCCTTTCTGTTCTCGTTGCGACAATATGCACGTTTGTACGTTTACATACGCGTGTACATAAATTCGAAATAGTATGTAAAATACGTTTATTCCGAAATTCTTGGGCAGTGAGCACACCACAATTGAGAATAAAGACTGTAAAACACAAAAATGAAATGAAAACACTAAGAGAAGAAGGCAGCTTTCCAACAGGTGTACATGCCCGCTGCTACGATTATAATCACGGCCACGTTAAAAAAGAGCACACACTAATCGGCGCGCGCGCTCGCCCACCCGCGTCAACTCACTACCGTGAAAAGAGGAAACACCGAGAAAACAAAACTTCCATATCACGACACAAGATCACAAACGAAAGAAATAAAAATCAAACATCGTTTCGATGATGAAAACCAAAATGTGATTAAAGATATTGAAGGTTGAGAAAAGATGGTAAAAAAAAAAAACAAATAACGAGCAGTTATCCTTAGGTGCTTGTCACAAACACAACACCGGAAGTATCCGCGTTATTTAAATGCAAAAGTCATGAAACGGAAGTAAGGAACGTGGACCGATTGCGTCGTATTCGTTTCTTCGTTCTTCCCTTCGAAAAAACTGATTCGAAAATTTTTTATATTATTTTTACGAAGAACACGAGACAGATTTTGAAGGGATGAAAAAAAATGATAACCGCATGAGCGATCGAGGGGTGCGAAGTGCGAAGAAGAATCGACAGAGGGAATAATGAGAGGAGCGGCGTGTATCGCAATGGGACTCGCGAGTTTGACTGACCGTATTCCCTCGTCTCGCGGGGTCGGCTCACGAGATACTGAATCGGTCCATCGTCGTCGGACTCTCCTACGTTTCACTACGGAGCGTCAGAAAATGGAGCGGGAGGGGATGAAATAGAAGGGGTATACGAGCGGCAACGGGAGAAGCGTTACAAACACATTTGTACGCGCTGTACGAATACACGAGGACCGACAACCCTCGTTGTTACGGACAAAAGCTCGTCCCTGTAGTGAACCCAATGCCACACACCAATACAGTGTTGACGTTTTCCCGTATTTCCACCACTACTCAATCCTCTCCTGCTCCTTCTTTCCCTCCCACCCGCCGAGTCGTCGCGATGCGCTGTGCGCGCCACCCCACCGCGACACCCCTTCGTTATAGGGGCGCTTTCGTGCACCCACGTAAAGCTTCTCTCTCTATCTCTCTCTCTCTCCCATTTTCTCTTTGGCCTCTCATTCTCGCCCACTCTCTTCTCAGTGATTCTCTCATGTGGCGCCCTCCAACGGACCGCGTGTTTTTTACACCCCAACTCGCTCTGTAGCGCAGAATACCGTAATGTGTACTCTTATCGCCATAAAACTACGACAGTATGAATTTTTATTTTGGTTTGCACGGCGTTTCCTCTTTTTTTTTTTAACAAACAAACCTCATTTCGCATCATAAGCTTATCGCCCACAGAGAGAATGGCACACGAAGAAGCTAAAGATCGTTAACTGCGTTCATCTAATTTATCAGAGAGCGAAAAAAAATCAATGCAGCCTGAGGAATTTCGCAATTCTATCGCTTCGCTATGTCCCTTTGACGTTTTCCATTTCGACTTCTCCGAAACGAAACAATCAATTAAAATGACAAATAATTGAGCCATACTTGACGATAGCAACAATCGACTTTGAGGGTATTAGGTTTTTCCGACGATTTGCGAAAAAACGTCGCTCGAAAATTTTAGTATTGCACTACCCTGTCAATCCGTACCAATTTTATCCTTTATTCAGCTGACGCTTGAGAGTTCCACGTAATCGGACGACGTAATCATTTTTCAATGTAGCACCGGAGATCTCACAGAACTCGTTACAATTTTAAAACACCATCAAATACCTTGACTTTCCATGAATCGATCTTGTGAACGTAAACGACGATTGAAACATTCCCTTCAACCCCAATTCCATGAAATAATCCTCTCAGAGCTGACACTGACAGAAGTAACGAACGTAAATTTAAAATCCCTTTGACGATGTTTTTGTCTGAGATTTATCGTTTTGCTGCAACGAATTAAAAATCATTTCCTAATCATCACAAGCAATAATTATTATTAGTGTATATACGCTTTCATCCATGAGATGAATGAAACGAGCGTGATAATGAAACGATGTTATTCGTGAAAGGACTGATCAGTATGGCGTATGCCGAAGGCTAAAAGTTCTGCAATTATTTTGCAATATATCAAAAGAGCCATCAAGCTCTCGTAACAGTTTCCAAACACCAATAAGTCACATGTGGCAAGCAGACGACGAATCGAACTGATAAACGTAAAATGCAATTCGTATGATCTCGGAATTTCACTTGAAATTAGAAACTGTGCAACACTGCTCGTAACACTAATATCCGTTTTAAAAGAGATTACAAAACGCAATATGAGCCAATTACCGTTCATTCGTCAAAACCTAAATTATATTGCCTGTTTGCGAGTATTATTTTCCAACTATTTTCCGACGACCTTTTAATTACAAGGATGGGAGCTTAACTTTGATATTAGTTTCGAACTAGCGGAGCTGTCGGATAGGACAAAACATTAAATTAACAAATGGCTATTAATCACGATTAGCACGAATGACGTCAAACCGTACATTAATTTCTTTTCCATCAAGTTCTCAACGAAACTAAATCAACCGGTTCGATAAAACGAGAATATACATAATGATTTCATTTTCTCACGAGTCTTCATCCTCCCGAAGGGAAATGCTCGTCATAGACCGATGGAATATTAACAGCACGGGTATTAGTCATTAAGAACAGGACTGTACTCTAGCCCGACTCCCGAAATTACCGTACAATGAGGAGCGTCGACCCTTTTAATGAATAAAGTAGTCACACAGCTAGGAATATGACTGCTCTCGCGCTGCTTCTGACATGTGAAAAGCTCCGAGAACACCGACAAAGCGAGAACCATGTATACAGGGTGTCCCATAGCAAATCATCAGTACCAAAAACTTTCAAGCTCGAGAATTCGTTCCAACAAGCACAAAAGGGTTATTGTATCTTTCACTGTATAAACTCTTTCGACGAGCTATCAATTATTGAGCTCGAAAAATCATAGCGTCGTCTAACGTTCGTCATAAAAAATGGAGAACCAAAAAAAACTTGTGAAAAAGTTGATCCGAATGAAAAATCTCCGCTTGAAAGTTTCGCTCATGAAAATCTTGAGGGATTCTAAAACCGACTAAAATATCTCGTGTTAAAAAATGGTTCAAATACCGAAGCAAAAAAAAACGCGAAATTCGAGAGAAAATGTTGCTAAAAATCTAAAGATCACATGATTGATCGTTCGTCACGAGCCACCCTGTATACATATTAAGGCAGAAAATGGATATGTATTTGAATAGCATGTTCCCGAGACAACGTTCTCCAGGATAACCACCGACGTCGCGACTTCGCGTTATAATTGCTGCACACATTGTCTGAAGCATTCGATGCAACGTCAGCCAGTTTTCTACATAAAGTTTTCCTTAATTTACCCTCAGCTAGATTCATTATTATTTCACATTTAGCCGGAAGAAAATTTGGGAACATGATAGTTTAGTGAATTGTAGCCGGGAAAAACGATACGACGCTCGAAATCGTGAGGCCACATAATTACGGAAAATGTTCAGGAAATCGTAATTTATTTTGATCGATGAGCCCAAAAAACAAACAAAAACGACACGACAAAAAGAAAAAGTGAAATTCGGTGTAAACTCTGATGGATGACATAGAAGTTGAGAAACCTTTGCAGAGGCATCGAATGCTCATTGCCAAGTTATTGACTTAATTAACGGTGTTGCATAACATGTTTCAGCGCGCAATATGCGTGAATGATTCAGCCAAAAAGATGCAGAATTAAAATGAGAAGAGCCACGAATATCCATGTTTACCAAACGTAAACACATATATTTGCCTGGATTTTCCACCGAAACTATAGGGTCAGGAACGTAATCATGGTATTGGCCAGCAAGCATAAATGGAAAAGATTAGCGAGAGGAATGGGGAAAAGGGATGCAATAACACCATCACGGGCTATAGCACTCGTGCGTAACGATACTGTTGCTCCACCGAGGTTCAATCATCCCAGCGACCAACTTCCATCAAGCCCATCAAGGTCTCTTATAATCAAAAGAGACCGCATCGTAGCGGAAAACCTCCAACCAACTAAGTCAACCATTTGTACATGTTTCAAATATCGATATGAAAATACAAGTAAAAATGCAATTATCGCTATGAATGTCAATAAGCAAATATAAATATAAAAATCGCCGTGTTTATGAAAAACATGAAAAAAAAAAGGCTTGATCCATTTGATTCGCGTCAACTAATAGCGAGCATTAAATAATGAAGCAAAAGTAAAGAAGGAAGAAAACCGCCTTTGGGTTGTTGGATCAGTCCGAGGGTTGCTTTGGCGTATGATAGGAATGAAATTTCGTGCAGCCACACACTTTTTGGTACGTGAGTACGGAGAAAAAGGAAAAGCGAGCGAAAAGAGGTTGACGAAAATTGAATGAAAGAAAAAACTCTCCCCTTGGTTAGAGATATATTAAGCAGTCGGGTTCGTTTAGCGCCGCCATTCGGATCCGCTTCGATCGTGTACGAAGCGTAGAAAGCTTCGAGATACACGATACACGTGGGCGTAAAGAAGAAGGAAAAATAAATAAATAAGATTTAAAAAAAAAACAAAAAAAAAAGATAAAAGGAGATGACGAGAAAAAAATGAGTATGATCGAACGACAGAGGCAAAGAGGAAGATGGCATAAAATAAAAAATAGACGAGAGCCAGTGAGAGAAAGACCGAGAGAGGGAGAGAGAGAGAGAGAAAACGGGAGGGATGAAATAAAAACATAGAAAAATCGAGAAAGGGTCAGGGAAAACGTCAATCTGGTCATCCGGTGGAAGACGTCAAAGAGGTATTGATCTTTCGTAGTCGAAAGACTTCCCTATGTTTATTGCGATACGTATATTTCTATATATACGAGAATGAAAGTAAACGGAAAAAGTGTCGACGTAAACGTGGGGAAACTGGAGACGAAAGAACCATATACGAGACACATTGATCGACACATCCAAGACAAGAGAGAATCTCGAGCCTCTTCTACTCCGGATTCTAAAGCTCTTGCGCACACGCGATACAATCCTCTGATTTCAGCAGCAGCTCTTTACCAGTTTTAAACGAATCCTCGACAAAAACAATTTCAAAATATTGACAGTTCCGAGTTTCATGCAATTGTATTTATTGGATTTCGCGTACTGGCATTTAATTAAACTTTCGAAAAGCTATACTTTATTTACCAATGGGAATAAAAAGTTAAAAAAAAAAAAAAAACTCCCGTTTCAACGAGAAGTAAGAAAAAAAAAAAGTCTACGTGTCTCATTGTTCAACGTAATTTTTTCCTTTACAATTAAACTATTTGATTAATTAATTTCTTCTTCATTTCGAGGAAAGACACAACCATGAAAGCATAGAAACATTTGATTAGAACGAATTTTTTATTGAACTGTCTTGGCTCTGTTACACGCGACAATGACGTATCGAAGATGGCAAATCCTTTGCCACCGAAGAATCAAACGAAACGACGAATTCTCGGCTCCGTTCGCTCGTAGGGTCTTGGGTAGGTAATTGGGCGCTCAGTCTTACCTTACGTAGGAAATGCAATTTAGAACGCTCTCTCGTGAAATTACAAGCATTAGCTGGAGAGGATATTATTCACGCACGGACGGCGCATACTCGAGAAAGTTGGCCAAAAGGGCAATAAATGAATAGTTCCATGAAAGGATTTCAAAGCCGTTACCGGCTGGTATCGTGAGGGAGCAACAAACTTGAGCTGAATTCCACACTATATACCAATTTTTCGAATCGTATTTCCATCCTCATATATATATCGGCAGTTATGTACAACATACACAAACAAATATCGTACTCGAGTAAAATATAATTGTACCAATCACTGAAACAATTAATACGAATCTGCCTGTATTTATTTGCTCGCAAGATCAACTGAAAATACGACTTTTCGAGAGGAAAGTGTAGCCTTTTGGTGAAAAACATGCCAAAATTTTTTTTAAAAGTGAATTATATTTGCAATTTTGTTTGTTTATCGATTCCGTTGATATTTATAATCATTCGATTTATCAATTATTCAATCTAGCGTAAGTTTAATAAAAATTCCAAATGCCATGGTGTTTTCATCATTTATTGTCGGTACGAGGTAGTTATATATAGCGAAGAAATTCTCGCCGTTGGCGTAGCTCTATTGTGGCTCGGTAGAGCCATTATCCCTGACATTTCTCTTGGTCTAGCCAACCCCCTTGCCCGGCACTACCACCGGTCCATACTCTCTTTCTAGCTCTGTCCATCCTCCGCGCAGAGAGTAGGACGAAACTGAAATTGAGTACTTTATAAGGAGCGAGATATTAATAACTCGTTGAGATGTAAGTTGGCGGATGGTAACAGGAGGAAGAAAAAGAGGCGCGGAAGGCAAGGAGAGAGCTGCAGGAGGAGAAAAGGAATTCTGCGAGGACAAAACGCCTAGACATCGGTTTTCCAACAAACTCTACGAGGATCTCTCTCCTCAATGGAGCGGTTGCTTCCGTTTTATCCATATATCTAGGCTGTATTTTTTCTCTCTCTCTCTCTCTCTCTCTCTCTCTCCCTCGTTCTCTCTCGCTCCCTCTCTCTGTCAAGTTTTCATCTTTCGCAGTCGTCGTATCTCTCATTATGAAGCCCAATGCGAATAGCACGACTCTCGACAAACGAAAAGTTATACGACGAAAATATGATACAATATATAAAGTAGAGAATGGAGAATAAGGTGAATGTTGAACACGAAGAGCATTTGTAAGAAGAAAATATGATTATCCCGTTAACGTCGGGTCCTTCGTATAACAAGAAATGAAAATTAGATTACTTTTTTTTTTTTTACCAGCTGTATAAAAAATGTATAGACCTGGGGAATATAGTGTATCGGGACAAGAATAAAGAGCTGAAAGGAAAGAAATACTACATGCATTCATATTGTATTTAACGATAATTTTTATAATTGTGTAAACCCTCTCGGATGAACAGTCGAGTTGTTTCTCAACCCCAATATTCCGAACACCCCACGTATTTTCGGCCTGCCCACCCTACAGTCGAGTTAACGAACGTGCAAGCAATTATCTCCATTATAGCGCGGGAAATAAATTGTTCGGTCGGACCTCCTCCTCCTCCTCCTCCTCCACCCTCATCTTCTCGTCCGTCCCTCCTGCCCTTTTGGCCCTTCATCAAACTCGAGGACCCTCTGCGTCGCCTGAGATATGTATACCAAAGTCCAGCAGCATGACGAATATGTAAATACACAACGATCGATCGAGTGAGAACGGATTTAATCATCGAAGCCTCCGTGCATCTGGAGGTCGTATAGTAATCGTCCTAATGGCTTTCTTGTGCCATTCGTTCCGAACGAGCGTCGTGTAATGTGATATCGAATTCTGACATTTTTGTACGTTTACGAGCAACACGTTCAATCACAGCGAGTCCATATTGCACGATCGATACGCCAAACGAAAAGAAATTCCAAGTCCACACTCGGCATGAATGTCGATCGATCGAAACTTGATGAAAATGTAGATAAAGAGGTGAATGGTTCGTGCAATTTGTAAAGGATAATCCCCGAATAAAAAGTTCTAGCGACACGTTATATTTCGATTGTTATTGTTCCCATTTTATTCGTTCTGTGATTGGTCGGTCCTGTTATACACCGTGTTTTCACTCCCGCTGTCAGTCTGACAGTTACGGCTGTCGGTTTGACAGTTGCGTATATACGCGTGCGGTTATATGTTCCTATCGGAATAAAACTTTTTTTCGTATGCATGAAAGTGGAATTGAATAGAACTCTTCACGAGGGCACCCGGGGAGACTTTCTCCATCACTGGGAATTGCCAGATCTACGAAAACTCGTCATAGAGCCACAGCTTCGGGGTTTAAATTTATATATATTTATTTTTCAAAAATGGTGGATCAAAATTTATCAGGGAACGCGATTGACTAGAACTCTTCACGAGGGCACGCAGGGAGACTGTCTCCATCACTGGGAATTGCCAGATCTACGAAAACGCGTCATAGAGCCACAGCTTCGGGGTAGAAATTTGTATATATTTATTTTCAAAAATCGTGGATCAAAATTTATCCGGGAACGCGATTGACTAGAACTCTTCACGAGGACACGCAGGGAGACTTTCTCCATCACTGGGAATTGCCAGATCTATGAAAACTCGTCATAGAGCCACAGCTTCGGGGTAGAAATTTGTATATATTTATTTTCAAAAATCGTGGATCAAAATTTATCCGGGAACGCGATTGACTAGAACTCTTCACGAGGACACGCAGGGAGACTTTCTCCATCACTGGGAATTGCCAGATCTACGAAAACTCGTCATAGAGCCACAGCTTCGGGGTAGAAATTTGTATATGATTATTTTTCAAAAATCGTGGATCAAAATTTATCCGGGAACGCGATTGACTAGAACTCTTCACGAGGACACGCAGGGAGACTTTCTCCATCACTGGGAATTGCCAGATCTACGAAAACTCGTCATAGAGCCACAGCTTCGGGGTAGAAATTTGTATATGATTATTTTTCAAAAATCGTGGATCAAAATTTATCCGGGAACGCGATTGACTAGAACTCTTCACGAGGACACGCAGGGAGACTTTCTCCATCACTGGGAATTGCCAGATCTACGAAAACTCGTCATAGAGCCACAGCTTCGGGGTAGAAATTTGTATATGATTATTTTTCAAAAATCGTGTATCAAAATTTATCCGGGAACGCGATTGACTAGAACTCTTCACGAGGACACGCAGGGAGACTTTCTTCATCACCCAAAATCGCCAGATCTACGAAAACGCGTCATGGGAACTCGGTATCATGGGGTTGAAACTTTTTATTTATTTTTTTCCGAAAATAGTGGGTCAAAATTTTCATAAATTTTTTTTTTAATAGTGGATAAAAATTTATACGGGAGCCTGAATGACTAGAACTCTTCACGAGAACACGCAGGGAGACTTTTTCCATCACTCGGAATTGTCAGATCTGCGAAAACTCGTCATAGTCATCAAGTGGAGTAATAAAACTCGTTTTGGAGTGATTTCGACTGTATTACTCCGGTTGTCAAGACTTGACGATTACTACAAACGCAGTGGTCCAATGCAGTGGAAGCATTTTTGAGACTCTCCAGTCTGGTGTACAAAAATTATAAAAGAACGTAAAAATCTTGTGGCAGTGCTAAGTTTCTCAAAATTTGAAAACGCCATGTCTTTTAAATTTTTGCTAAAAAGGAGTGGAGCTTGGAGCTCCACTCTTTCAGTCCATTCTTATCAAACTACTCTAAAATTGTTTGGCTTGAAGACGCTGTCGCATATCTCAATAAGTCGTTCTACATAAAAGGAGCGCTGCAGCGCTACCAGAAAACCGCTCGCGCGCTTTAGAGCGCGCAATGCGCCCTAGTTATATAAAAGGATGAAATTTCATTTGACATTGTCAAAACTGAACTAAGAATTTTCTCCCTCGCTGTCTGAGAGCGACAAGGTCGACGAAATGGAGAGATAAATGTGGCTTCCTGCGAGTGGATATAAAAACCGGTAAAGAAGCGATGAGTATCGTGGCAAACATCATACGCTAGAGTGCGAGAGAATGCTTTTTTAACAATATCCCATCTATTCTTTTTGCCCCGCCGGTTTATCTGTTCAAGGTGACAATTAGGGGGAGAAGCGAAAAATAGAAGAGGAAAGTGTGAATAAAAGTAAGGACGATATAAAACAGACGTACGGGGGTTGAAAAATAAAGGAAACTTATTGCAAGATTATGCAGGAAGGTTGAAGAGTGTTGCCGGATGATCGGGAGTATCGAAGTGCCCCCCATTCGAGCTCCCGATTCCAGGGCTTCTCTCATCCGTCTATTGGCAAAAAAAAAGTCTGCCTCATTACGTTCACTCTGGCTTTCGGGATATGCCCCCTTCGTACCTTCCTATATATCTATTTTCGTTTTTCCCTCTCATTCTGTTTCTCTGGAGAGAACGAATCTCTATCGAGCTAACCCTCTCGCACTTTTGCGATCGCGAGAGCCTCGCGTGCTCGTCCGATCTACGAAGGGGATGCTCGCCTTGCGCGAGCATCCCCTTTTGCCCCTAATGCGGGGGGGAATCTGCTCTCTCTACGTCTACAGTCGCCATGGAAACAGACGCATCATCCTCGTATATACCTCGTGATTGTGGCCCTCCCTGCCTGCCCCTCGCCTTATTTCAGCCAACCTCCCACGTTGCCCATTTTCGCACACAAAGCCGCACAGTGTCCGTACAACCCGCCGAGGAAACTAACTCCGAGTAGAAACATTGATGTGTCAGTATTACCAACACAAACGCCTTCGACTGCATCAACGTGGCCATCCTCGGCGAGTACATACAAACCCGACAACCGACATTACAACAAGGCTGTTCAAGTTCTCAACTACCATCAGCTTGTCGCTCTCCTGCTTCAAACACAGACCGAATGATAATCCTAATAACGATTGTAATGCGAGACTCCACAAGGTACTAAGTTTTTCCACTTTTCCTTATGATTGAGTTGATGCCATTATTTTACCTACAGCTCCTTTGTTTCTCTTTTTTATACTATCAAGTAAAGCCAACTTGTGGAATGGGGGATTTGAAACCAACCAGCATTTTGATTTTCAATTATATACTCGGACGTATATAGTTACTTAACAAACATCTATAGCGCTCCAGACAGATACTTCTATCAAACGAGATCGAATTCTAACGTTTACACAACCCAAAGACTGTTCGTTTTTGTATCAAACAAATGTAACCATCTTTGCTCTACTCGATCCTGGTATATATACATTGTGAAAGGGTTGAGAACATTTTATCCTTCTTACTACGGTGGCATGGAGCTCGAGCCCTATATCAGGTGTATGTTTAGTCTTTCCTAAGCAAACACATAGTACGAAAACCTCGGACTACCTTCACAAGACGAGGAGGGAGTCCGACGAGGAGAAAGAGGAAGGGAAGCTTATATCAACGTCGATTATCACGCGTTCATGCACGTGGCGCACGCTGCTATGCGCTCCAAAAGGCTCCGAGTATGCACATGGAGTATGCAATAAAAACAAAATGGATATTGTATTTTCTAAGCGCAAGCTATATCCTCGTAATGTGTGTTCGTTTAGTTAAATCATGCCCATCACAAGCGTGGCCCACAAGTACGAATGGTCTAAAGCAACGTTCCGAGTGTACAATATAATCATCTTACCGCTGGTTGCATTTCATCCCCTGCCTTGTCGTACAACAAAACGTTTATTCATAGTTTCCCACCGAGCTGTAGAACAAATGAATCTTCTGTTGTCTCCTGCCAATGTTTACTTTCTTTGTGTTTGATACGATCATATAATCTGCAGTATTCTTTTCTAGCAACAAAAACAAAAATTTGTATCAAATGCTGGCTTTGGAATGAGCACTGACCTGCCATTTGATTGCCAATAAATTTTTATATCACGTAAATGAATGCTCATTACATGTCCCTCAATCGAAATGGTATTGAATTATCTGATTACTGCGATATACTAACATTAGCAAACCAAAGATTTAACACTTCGACGAATTTCATAATTCGAATTTCGTAATAATAATGAAAAATGAAGACAACACTGAGCACGATTTTACAAGATATTTTGTTCGTCGGTGCATGGGATGAAAAAGTATATTTTTTGACAGCACCATTCTCCCAACTTGAAACGTGATTTTTGTCTTCTTAATCAACGTATTTGCCGGGGAGGAAGGACAGTCCGGTCTTTAGTTTGTTTCACCCTTGTCGAAATCCTTGGAGACCCTCAGGGAAGCCAAAAGGATGAGTTTGTTCACTGGTTTTCCGGGGTTTGAGAGCAGGCTCTCTCGGTTGGCTAGAGGATGAAAAGGTGAACGCAGCGCAGCGCCCAAAGGCTCTCGCGGTGCGATCATCCGTAAATTTTCGAGCTCCTTTACATTCCGCAATAACAATGGTGGCCCGGGCGCGAGCCAGACTTGAATACCCCGCTATGTTCACGTATTGGATACAGATGGCAGAAGATAAAAGTAATATATTGGGGTAAAGCCAACGGAGGTAGGATTTCCTATACATATCGAAGAAAAGGAAGAATATCCAACGAATTCGCCTGGAACCCAATCCCCTTTTTCTCCCACTTTATCGCTTTCATCGGTCCTTTTTGCTTTGTGTCTTGAATGCATTTTTTGGCAATATCTTTTCCCCTGTATATTCATTCCTCCCAAAAAGAACTCTTCACAATGGTCAAACGTTGTTAGTTTCGTTGTCAAAAATGACATTCTACATATCAATTAACTCTTTGACTCTTGAGAATAAAAATAAGTTGCGGATATAATAATAGAAAAGCTTGGAAAAATTCAATCTTGTTGTCAAAAAAAAAAATGGAGTATTTTCCTCTAGGATACGAGACCAAATTAAGAAAAAAATTATCGTTAGTGCTGAGAATGTTCACGTCAATCAGTTGGATGATCAGAGCATGCCAGTTCGATGGCGATACTAAAAAATTCCATTGGTCGCTCAAAATCTCAAAAGTTTTCAGTTTACCGATGAATATTTAACTTATCAATTGCGATAGAAAAGATCGAGTTAGAAATTTATCAATTGGTTATATTATTTGAAAAAGTCTTTGTTATCGATCAACGATAAGCAGCTGACTCAAAGGAAAGTAAAGGATATTCAATCGGTAAGTTCGGTGTTCTATCGAGCGTCTTCTAAATGAAAAATAAACCAGCAGAATCATTTTCCACAACCAAAAAGATCATTTCCACAAAAAAGTGTTTCTCACATATTGCAAGAATATTCAAAAGCGTTTTCTCTCTAAATTATGAATATGTATTTTCCCTCCTTACAAACCTTTGAGAACAGCCTGAACCCAGTCGACCGAATGATACCAGTGCGATCAGCAAAAGCAAAATTTTGATAATATGTTTATACTAGCCCGTTGAAACATATCGAAATACTGAAGTATATCGAATATTGATACACCCCATCTACCAAATATTATCTTCGTTTTCGAATTATCTTTAAATTTGTAGTTGGAGCTTTTTCATTAATCAACATTTTTCAAGTACTTGTGAAAGTTGGAATGTTGAAAAATTGATGAAAAATGCGATTTGTCGATTCGGCTTTCCGAATCAAATAAATAATCGGAATGCAATACAGAATAAAACCTATTCTAATTCATGAGCTTCACTTCTATGAAAGATTCATCAAAATTGGTCTAGAAGTTTTTGCGTAAAAAGGGCACAAACACAATTTTGCAGTAGAGTTTTATATTTATAGAGTATAGAGAAGAGCCAAGGGTCTTAGACAGGATTTTTGTCGTGTCTTTTTACAATAGAAAATTACAGTTTTTCCTTTGCTTAACTATACGTGCGAAATAGTTCAACGTCGTAATAATTAACTGTTCTATGACGTCTCGTCGTAAAACCTCAGCATCTCGGGGTTTAACTTTTATTTTTTCCAAAAATGGTGGGTCAAAATTTTTCCAGAAACGCAAACGACTAGAACTCTTCACGAGGACGCTCAGGGAGACTGTCTCCATCACTGGGAATTGCCAGATCTACGAAAACTCGTCACAAAGCCACAGCTTCGGGATTGAAACTTTTTATTTTTATTTTTCCGAAAAGGGTGGGTAAAAATTTTTCGAGAAACGCAAACGACTAGAACTCTTCACGAGGACACTCAGGGAGACTGTCTGCATCACTGGGAATTGCCAGATCTACGAAAACTCGTCACAAAGCCACAGCTTCGGGATTGAAACTTTTTATTTTTATTTTTCCGAAAAGGATGGGTCAAAATTTTTCCAGAAACGCAAACGACTAGAACTCTTCACGAGGACACTCAGGGAGACTGTCTCCATCACTGGGAATTGCCAGATCTACGAAAACTCGTCACAAAGCCACAGCTTCGGGATTGAAACTTTTTATTTTTATTTTTCCGAAAAGGGTGGGTAAAAATTTTTCGAGAAACGCAAACGACTAGAACTCTTCACGAGGACACTCAGGGAGACTGTCTGCATCACTGGGAATTGCCAGATCTACGAAAACTCGTCACAAAGCCACAGCTTCGGGATTGAAACTTTTTATTTTTATTTTTCCGAAAAGGATGGGTCAAAATTTTTCCAGAAACGCAAACGACTAGAACTCTTCACGAGGACACTCAGGGAGACTGTCTCCATCACTGGGAATTGCCAGATCTACGAAAACTCGTCACAAAGCCACAGCTTCGGGATTGAAACTTTTTATTTTTATTTTTCCGAAAAGGGTGGGTAAAAATTTTTCGAGAAACGCAAACGACTAGAACTCTTCACGAGGACACTCAGGGAGACTGTCAGCATCACTGGGAATTGCCAGATCTACGAAAACTCGTCACAAAGCCACAGCTTCGGGATTGAAACTTTTTTTTTTTATTTTTCCAAAAAGGGTGGGTAAAAATTTTTCGAGAAACGCAAACGACTAGAACTCTTCAATAGGACACGCAGAGAGACTTTCTCCGTCACCGAGAATCGCCAGATCTACGAAAGCGCGTCATGCGGCTTCGGCTTTTTCCCTTCGAGAAGCTACGTACGCACTATTTGAATAAAGTCTCAAGATAAAAATCCAAATCGTTGCACGATTATAAAAAAAAAATGTGAAAGGCAGACGATATGACGGAATAGCATTTCATGCGGTTATCGTGGAATCAATTTCAACTTTTCTCATATCTATATTTCATATTCAAAAGTGCCGATCGCCAGTCATTTCTATTTTCATATTGATACACGAAACACGGAGAATGATCTGGTTCCAAGTCAGCAACCCCACGAAAAAGACGTTACACAACCATGGCACCACCAGCTGGTTCAATACAAAAATCTTTTCGCTCTTCTTTTGTTTCGAAATCAATAAAAAAAAAAAAAAACCTGCGCTTTAAAAACTCGGACGTACAATTCCACCCAAACTGCGTAGAATTTTCCACAAAACAAGTGATGCATGCTCTTTCTCTTTCAAACCGGAGCGCGTCATTTTTACAAAAATATTCATAGAAAAATGAAAATTCAGGAAACTCTACTTCAAAAAACTGCACCAGCTTGAAATTGGTCGAAAATTCATCCATCACGTTATCCCTATTTGACGACTTTTCTGAGGCTAGCTAAGCGAGCATTATTTTTTATAAAAAATAAAATTAAAAATGCATAATTACGAGAACCGTAACGATGATCATCGAAGTCTACACAATATTTCATGACAATAAGTCTCTCACATTCAGCTGTTTTTACATTGTCCATATTCAATGACACGTTAGTAATATTGCCAAAGCAAATGCGTATCGACGGGAGCAATCCATTGAAAATATCTGATGATAAAACCGTAGTCTACGACGCCATCGCCAAACGACAAATGTTTGTTCAATATTCTTCACGCTTATCCGTATAATTACAAAAATATTGCAGAAATCATTGAATACGTTTAAGGACTGGTATATATACAACTTGGGGCATAAAACCTCACAAATTGTCTTCACACTTTCAAGCTGTGCTCGCTTCCAGAAAAACCTAAACAAGGTAAATCTGGTTAGGAATTTTAACTTTACGACAATACTGTCTTTTCAATTACTTGACAGATCCGAGGACTTGATCACTCGACAATGATGTCGACCATTAAATGAAAAACTTTTTCAAACAATTAAATTCAAAGTAAAAAATCAGCCGATTCTTATTTTTCCCGAAAAACAAATAACTAAAATACGCTTCGGAATAGTTGACAATATTTTGAAACTTTTCGTTCCTCTCAATTAATCCAATTATGAGCTAATAATTAATTATCCTATGAACACCGATAAGGACTATTTTTAGGAGATTAATTCAATGAACTCTGTTCCAGACAATATGATGCAAACGACTAGACCACTTTTTTTCATATTCTTAGCTCTCATTGCCTCGATATGCCACCAAGCGTTTTCGGTGAGTTGAATTTGAAAAAAGAAACACACATACACACATTGAACCATAACTGCGTTATTTCAAGCTGTCGCTTCTTGTTGAGACCCTCAACGTCACACTTTCCTTGGAATCTCTATATTTATCGAACTACTTTTTCGGCAACAACTGGCGACTAGTTGACACAATTTATTCAGTCGTTTATTACGGAACGGTTCATTTTCCAGTTCGAATTCCCGATACCGACTCGGCTGCAACAATGTCAGGCCAAGGGTTTTTCACGAACCTGTGATGTAAGAAGCCCTTCATAATAATTCATTAATTCCGAATGAATTTTCATCTAATGAACGTCCAAGTTTGATAAGAATGCAATTTTTAGTATATCAACCCCGAAACTATGCCCGAGTACACTTGCTCGCGTTTATACTGCGGTGAGACAATAGTGACGTGGCCTCATTGGCATAAACTACCTGTTCGAAAAACTATTCAAGGACCGCCTGTAGATGGAACACGATGTGGTCCCTTCAGCGTAAGTATTTTTCACATAATAATCTCCAGCACAAAAAACATCAATTTTATTGTCACTTGTTATCAACTTCCCCCTTTATGATCTACAAAATAAACCTCGAAAGCCTGTGATACAGAAATTCAAAAAAGTGTGCAAAATTTGAGAAAACCATCGCCTGAAAAAGAGTCTCAACTTCAGCTAAAGCATTTTGTTAAGTTCTGGATCTCATTAGAATTAATAAACTTGAAACAAAACTGAAAAATTATTGATATCAAATATTGATACTCGTCGAGATATCGAGCATCACTTGAAAATGGAAAAAGTTATTTACTCGTTTGGAAAAGTAAATTACTTTCGCGGGAAAGTAAAAAATATTATTTTTTCATTGCACTGAGATTTTTCACAATGACTACGAGACTGAATTTGTGATGATGGGACTTTAAACAAAAACAAAAAAATACGTTATTATGACAGAGTTCGCTTGTTTTATACAAAAAAAAACAATCTACCTGATTGAAGTTAAAATAGTTGTGGACATCAATGAAACTAGAGTAAAGCTTACAAAACGAATAAACCGTAATTGAAAACGAAAAAGCATTGAATAAACCTCCTAATTTCATGTATTTCAGTATTGTTTGAAGGAGCGATGTGTACGTTCGAAAAAGGAGTCGAAAAAGCTCGAATATACTGGTCCTGAGACTTTACAAGGTTGTCACCACTACCAACATACCTCATGGTTAGATTAAAAATCAAAAAAATCCTTGCATTACGACGAGAAACTTTATAATTTTTTGGAATAAATAATATCTTCACAAATGCCTGTTGTGCACCTTATTTAATTATCCAATAACCCGTCTTCAAAATTCGTAATTCAAATTTAATTTAAAATTAAAAATTCAATTAATAATTTTAAATTGAAAAGTGCCAATCAACAGCCACGCTTATTTTTTTTATTGACACACGAATTCGTGTACGTTGAAACAAACGGTCCCCAGTCAAAAATAGTGAAATTTTTCAAAACAGAGCAATCACCTTTGTGTTTTATTTAAACTTATTCGCAGTATCTGGTCGATCAATATTCAAAATTCTATACCAAAATTATGAGCTAAGCGAGGAATGCTACATTTGTTTGATCGACCTACCACCGGATTAAGAACGCCACGAAAAAAAACATTATAACAGTGGTGGAAGCAACCGTTTCAACACTCGAATGTATTTCATTGTTCAACCGTTTTTCGAAACGAACCGAAGAAACTTATATGCTTTAGAAACCTGCACGTTCAATTTTTAAAAGAGAAATAAATGTGTGCTGTTGCTTTTTCAACGCAGAACGCGTTTTCTTCTGCTCAAAAATATGTATAAGAAAACCAGAATTCAGGAAACTTAACTTTAACTAACTAAACCAAGAAACTCTTGAAAATAGAGGAACCATCACACATGCCACATTCCTGACATGTACGAACAGAAATTTATGGATTGTAAAACAGTCTATAAATTGGGGGGGCGTGTTTTCGAAGCAATTATGGAAAAAAAATAAGACTGGAGGTCACTGACATGTGCTGTGCCATATTCAATGTTGAATAAGATTCAAGAGGTTACAGTGGGCACATACCCGGGAAGCAGCCAATCGGTGAGCGATCTACAGCAAACATTTCGTAATGAAAACACATTCTGTGACTATCGTTTAATCATATCAGCATCAAATATTCGTTTAGCGTTAAGCGATTACATTGTTATTCACCCCTCATGAGGAAAAAGAAATAATGAGATTTTGATAAAACGCGTTTGAGGACTCGTATATAAATACATGGAGATTTCGAGACCCCACGAATTATCACTTCAGTCCAAATCTCTACTCGATACTGTAACAACGTTGACCAGGTAGGTCTCAATGGAAATTTACTTCACTAACAACCATTGGTGTAATTGATTCTCAAGTCCGAGGACTTGAGAATCTTCTACAGATCCGTCCACAGATTCAAAGCTGAATAATAACGTGAAATGTTGAATGAATAAACGCGTTGAATATGTATAAATCCATCGTAAATAATGGGACAATTTTTTATTGTCACTAGAATTGAAAAATAAAAATAGAAATTTAATTTTATCAGTTTTTATCGATAAATTCAATATGAAGCTATTAATGTAATTACTGCCTTTCATGCCTTGGATGAACACTGGAGAAAGCTATGTTCGGATAGCTAATTCAATGAATTATTTTTTCAGTCAAAATGATTAAGACAACGAGTCCGCTGATTTTCCTATCGTTGGCTCTATTGGCTTCCATTTGCCACCAAACGTTTTCGGTGAGTTTAATTTTAAAAACTCCAAGTGCATAGTTCGATCCTAATTCACAAAGACGCTCAGCATCACATCCATTTTCTCTATATTAATTTATTCACTTACATTTTTAGCAACGATTGCTATCAATGGTATAAAGAGACGTGGCAACGGCTCGACGGCAAGCATTGAAAAAAAAAGTGTAGCGCGAGCCCTTCCGCACTCTAATATATACTGCACTACAACGGCTTTGGCCTTTGTTTGTTTTCAAACCGCTCTCATCGAGAAACGGGTTCAATTAAAACTCTCCAATTAGATTAAAATTTTGTATGATTCTTTATCTTTTCGATTCTACACGAACGACCAAATATTGCTAAGTGAAAAAAATCCATACATAAAGTTTGATCACCGACCCTAAAAGCCCCTGCACGCAGAGTTAGCAGCGAATCGCACGTGAAGAAAGATTTATGCACGAGTGAGAAAACGAAATAAATTGATCCACGCGGCGTAATCAATACGAAATGATTTTTTTTGCAGTTTGAATTACCGATACCTACTCGTCAGGAACAATGTCAAGCCATCGGCACACCAGGAACTTGTGATGTAAGAATCTCTCACATAATTTTATTAATTAATAAACTTCATTTAATCAGTGTGAAATGTGATGCGATCGAAATTTCTAGTTTGAAGGCGTCGATGGAAAAATGACTGAAATGAGTTGCCGAAATTTGAGGTGCGCTAGAATCATAGGAACGGACCCTTTGTCAGGAATAAATAGCTATCTTCCAATTTTCCTTGGTGCAGCTAAACCCGGAACGCGCTGTGGTCCCAATGGAGTAAGTATATTTTACTTAAAAAACCAAAACTCTAGTAAGACTTGCTATTATTGTTGAATTTTGTTATTTGCATGACGAATTTTCACAATCAAGAATAGTGCTTAAAAAAATGCTTTTACTCAATGAAACAAAAATTCGCAAAAGTTATTCAGTCGTTTCAAAAAATTAACTTCCATTAGGAAATTACAAATTTCCTTTTTTCTACTGCACTGAGATTTTTCACACTAACCTCGAGTCTAAATCCATGACGATCGAACTTCAAACGATGGAACAAAATTAGAGTATACTGGCAGAGAGTACTCTCATTTTTTATAATAAACGAAACACCTGACCAAAGTTGAAACGGTTTAAAAACAAATTAAAAAAAAATAAAGCCTCAAGAAATTGTTGGAATAACTGATGAAACGAATGAATCGTTATCAAAAACGAAATATTGTTGAATAAGCTTCATAATTTTATTTTTTCTAGTTTTGTTTAAACGCAAAATGTCACTACTCCGAAGAGGAAGCTAAACTACTCAGGTATACTGGTCCTGAGACTAAAGTAGCTGGATGCAACTGATGAGTCAACATCCTCGATTTTACACAAGAACCCACAATAAAAAATGCAATTTTTAAACGTTAAACTAAAACTACGTGTTCTTTGGAGCGTTATTCTGGTCGAACAGTTTCCTCAGATATATTCCATTCACAGCTGATGGTCCCAAAAGAAACCAGAGGAATCTAGCTTATCGATGCGAGAGCTTCGCTTATCAAGTGCGATATAAGAGTTGCGAGATAAAAAATTTTCAATCGGTTGATGTTAAGGTGATGGAGCAGTTGCGTTCTCGCAATGTGAGTGCGAGAGAGATAGCTGCAATTTTCGAAATTGAATATTTCCGACACGGTTTCACCAACAAAAAAAAGACAGAGCCTTTTTTTTATTAGTCAAACGACATCGAAGAATTTTAATTTCGAAAATTCGAGGTGACTGATCCATCATCTTAAGAACAATCTTTATCATCGTTCGACAATAAACAGCTGCCTTAGGGTGATCTATCAGTTGTACCTTCGATAATAATCCTGCTACACGTTTAAATTGGCGAAGTTTGATATTTCGACGATGATATAAATCGACGGTTCGAAATAAAAACATGTAAGTCTTCACTTGCCATTTCCTTGCAGGGAATCAATCGATATGTAGCAAAGAGCAAAACTGAAAAAACAGACCATTAAAATATTAAGCGAGCCCTGAATATTAAAAAAAAAAAAAATGATTTCTCACAAAACTTCCCAATTTCTAAAAGAATTGATCCCCGAAATTGCTGACATGAATTTTTTCTCTCTACAAGCCTAGGAGGACAATTCAAGGCGAATAATCATATTTTCCTCTATGCAAAGTTACGTGCGTGATATTTAGACAGAGTCTCATGACGATCAGCTCGAAGCACGCAATCTTAAAGATCGTTACACGATTAGAACGAGTGTCTATGAAGCACAGACAACGTGAAATCAATTTCAATGCCTTTCATATCTATATATTTCAAATGCAAAGCAGGCAATCGTTAATCATGAACATTTCATCGAGTGGTATCGAAAACTGCGCACCTCGAATCTAATGGTCCCTGTTTGAAAATGAAGATATCCCATTAAAATAAAAAATCACTAATTGTTTCGATAATATTCTGTTTGATTTTCACATTTTTCAATAAACAAAACAATGCAACATCCTGTGACTTGCTCCTTATTTTCTAGCTTCTGATTGACGATGAGACCAGCACCAAAAAGATTATACAATTCGTGTGACGTATACGACTACGTCAATATCCAAATATTGAATTATTCCTAAACTTCGCAAAAACGAACCGAAACATCGCGAGGTTCCTGATAGCACGTAACACGTTTATTTCTTTTAACCCAGTTTTTTAATCGTTCCCAACAAAAAGCGACAAGTTTGCTATTTGTTTTTCAAAAGCGAAATGCGTATTTGTGAGAAAATATTTATAAAACATGAGAATTCATGAAACTTTGTCTCAAGAGGTAAACAGCATCTTGAAAGTTCTTAAAAGATTATTTTTCGCTTTGTACCCATTATGCAACAGTAAATAATGAAGTCGTCATACTCGCATATTTTGTTTCATCGCAATTCACCGGCTATTATCAATGGAAAAGTATGGAAAATAAATGTTGCAAATTTCACAAAACATTATTAACACGCAGCGTTGAAATTAGCTCGTGATTCTGCGGCGAACGTCACGAATTTGGCGAAATATTTAAAAACTACGAGTAATTGACAACTATTTTGTTAGGCAGCAGTTGATGCTGATTTACGTATTAAAAAAGACGTAACAGTGGGCACGTGCTAATCTCAGAGAAGCAGCCGACCGGCGAGTGATCTACAGCAAACATTTCATAATAAAAACGTAGTCTACGGCTCTGACGTTAAGCGCCAAATATTTGTTGAGCGTCCACATGATTTTACGGCTTGTAACGAAAAAAGAACGATAGTGCTCATTAAATACGCTTGAAATTTTTCAATGGATATTTTTATCACACACTTAATTAAGGGCTCATATAAAAGAACATTCAAATTCGAAACCTCACAAAGTATCATCTCATTCTTAAGCTGTGCTCGATACTAGAAGAACCTCAAGCAAGTGAGTCTCCATGGAATCTTACTTCGCCATGAATCGTTTTCATGATTAATATTAAAGTCCAAAGACTTTTACGGATTCTTTAAACATTCGTAAAAATGTCCAAAATGTTATAATGAGCTGGATTATTTAGAGAAAATATTGTTGAATCTATAAAATTCATCGTAAAAAATCAGACAATTTTTATTTTTCCACTAAAATGAAGAGATCGGTTTTCAAATCGTTCACAAAGTTCTCGAAATTTTTCCTTTTCTCGATAAATACAATATGGAGCTCTTAATGTTATTACTTTCAATTGCATAAACACTGGAGAAAACTATGTTCGGATCACTAATTCAATGAATTATTATTTCAGTCAACATGATTAAGACAACGAGTCCTTTGATTCTCATATCCTTGGCTCTATTTGCTGCCGTTTGCCACCAAACGTTTTCGGTAAGTTAACCCCAAATACATAATTGACCTTGACTCAAGGCGTTCAGCATCCTAATTATATTATTTTCTATCTCCATTAATGCAACCCATTCTTGTCTGCAACTGCCGAGTTTTTGATTCTACACGATCCCTTAAAAATTGCCAACTCTAAAAAAAAAAACAATATAAAGTTCAATGCTCTCGACACTAAGAAACAAAATCGAAGATTTCAATTAAATCACACGTAAGGGGTGCATGCGAGGGTGTGAGAGGGTTAAAAAAAAAAATTCCAAACTGAAAATTAAATAAATTGATCGATGATTCCAATACGATTTTTTTTTATTTCGCAGTTAGAATTACCGATTTCTACTCGAGGCGAACAATGTCAAGAGGACGGGTACGAGGGCGCCTGTGATGTAAGCATCTCAAGATAATTATTCATTGATTAACGAGGAAACATCTATTCTTAATCAACAATAAATCTAATGGGATAAAATTTTCTAGTTCCTCAAACCCGATGGCTCGATTGAGTACAGTTGCACACAATTAAGATGTGCTCGATATCGTGGCACGAACACGCCGGGAGATCTTGTTCATATCCAACGATATAGCATGCGAAAACCTCTGGATGGAACATACTGCGGGGCCTTCAGCGTAAGTATTTTTTTTTACATAAAACAACTTTAGGACATTTTGTACTTTTTATTGTCACTCGTTATTATCCACGAGTCTTGTCATTGGCTCAATGAATTATCAAAACCAATAAAAGTTTTGGAGACTTCGGGATAATTGTCTTGACACGTGGTTCAAATTAACACTTCGAGTGCATACTGAGTCGTTTTGAGCCCAACAATTTTCTGTCACCGATCGTTTCGCATTTAATGGCAACGAATATTTTGACATTTAATTTTTGTTTTCGCCAAAAAATAAATTTAAGGCCATAAAATATTGATAATTTACTAGAAAAAACGTCTCTACAAAAAACAAAACGAAAAATGAATATTTACCGGAATACAACGATTTGAAATACGCCTTGGGTCAGATTGACCCAATATGCACTTATAGGAAGTGTGCACTCGAAGGGTAAACTTTAGCCTAAACGTATAGCAAAGTTCTATAAAAATACTCGATTAGGATTAATTAATCCCATTGTTAAGAAGAAAAAATCACCAATTATTATTATTATTATTATTTGGTCGAAAATAA
This sequence comes from Hyposoter dolosus, assembly GCA_963921915.1. NCBI lineage: Eukaryota > Metazoa > Arthropoda > Insecta > Hymenoptera > Ichneumonidae > Hyposoter > Hyposoter dolosus. Next base: position 8,749,092 of record OY998132.1, read on the forward strand.
ATCCTCAATAAAATATGAAGGAACTCTTTGACAAGTTTTGAAAAAATTTGAAAATTTTTATCGTTCAAGAGGAATTCACATTGTATTATTTATCGCAATGAGATATTTGGCACTAATGTCAACTCGATGAAAGAGAAAATACAAAAAGATTCCAAAGGGTAATTCCTCATATTTTTCACCTCATAAGAGCATGAAATTGATTTAGCAAAAGTATCGGAATAAAATTGAATTCTCAATATTTTGTTCAGTGCCCAAGACATCGGATGAATCGTCATTGAAAGAAAAACAGTGTTGGATAATCCCCGCTATTTAAAATATTTTTTTTTCAGTTTTGTTTCCAAGGGAAATGTATCTACTCGGAAGAGGAATCGGAAAGGCTCCGATATACAGGTCCTGAGACTAGAATAGCTGATTGCATCTGACAAGACAACATTTTTCATAATTAGATTTAAAGCGAAAAACCCTCCATTAGAATAAGAATTTTTATACTTGGATTAAATAAATATTTATTTTTACTGCCCATTTAATTTTTTTCGAACCAAATGCTTATAATGATCAATTGTCGATTGAGCTTTCAATTGAGCAAGTGGATCGACGTAATATATCTTAGACCTTTTGAAATAGTAACGAGAGAAATTATCGTACAGACGCAGCGAAAAATATGGAAACGAAAAAGCAAGTAAGCCTGGGCTGGAGCGGCAGGAAATCCAGTTATTCATACTAATTTGTCAAAAACGATAACTTTTCAATGACTTGGAAGAGTCTATTTTGTTGTAAATGACTATACCAAATTTTAATTTGTCCACAGAAAATAAAATTTTTTAATTAATTTATTATTATTTATTATTTATCCATCATGATGCGTTCTAATTGCATTTTCATTGTGTGAATCAACTTGCGATCAATAACTATTCGTAATTAATCAATTTGGCTCTAAATTCATGATAACCGCTTGGTTTGTTTATGTTTTATGCCCGAGCCGGGCGATGCGGGGTGGAAATAATGGAAATCGACTAACGCTTCACATTAAAAATGATAAAACTCTACTCACCCTTCGCAGTCTTGCTCGTCGTCCGGAGGATCCATCGTCCAATCACGATGAGTAGCACCAACCGCTCGAGAACTGGTTAATAGAGTCAACCCGCGATACGAAACAATCGCCAAATCACTTTTTCACTGATTTTATTGAGTTGACGCGCGACAAAAACAACGATAGTTCAATGTTTCTCAGTTTCATTACCGCACCAATAATTCCATTCGTTTTGCACATTTATTTATGGCCTATATGGCTAATTAACGGATAGATTTATTGCAACGCTTACCGTAATTTCTATACGTGGCGGACGATCGTGCGTAGCAAACTTTTCCGTTGACGCGCACGAGCATTTTCAAAATATCAAATGCAAAGCAAAGTATGACTTTCATATGAACTATTAGCCAAATTTGTTGGATATCACGAGTTCTTTGCGCTTATATCATCGGAAAATGTTTGAACTGACAAACGAAATTTGACGCGATTGAGAAGTCTTCGAATTAAATAACGAAAAATTAATAAAAAGCCGATATTTCGTTGTTTACTCAAGACCGCTCGTCCGAGAACAAATAGCATGCATTATTATTATTTTTATTGTGTATAAACTACGACAGACAAAATTGTCTTTTATATTTATTTGCTCGTTTAAAGTAATTATTAATTTTCTTTAGTTACTATTTTACTTCGTTAGCATTCAAAAATATCGACTGAACTAACGGACTCACTCCTCACGGTCGTGCGTCGTGCCGGCCTGATCCCCACTGCCCTGCTACGCAACACGAACTATACGAGCTATAGCTCGTGCCTCCACCAAACGCGCGAAACGTAAACAAACCAAAACAAAACAGTTCCCATGTAGTATATACCGAAAACTTGTTTGAATTCGATATGCCAAAAAGGCAGTCAAGTATTTCGAGGGATTATTGCGTAGCGAGTTGAATAAACTCAGTATTAGAATTTATTCAATAGCCGTTATTGATGTTAAAATGTTCAATTTCTTTTTGAATCAATTCAAAGTCGTATCTTTCATTGATATGCGTTACTTGTTCGCTCTAGAAAAATCCTAGGCTCTAATGATGCAACCTGTCCGGCAAAATTTACCCGAATTTTGTATTTGCGCTTTGTTTTTACATAAACGAGCATTCCTACATCATTCGACGACTTTCCAAGCAATTCATAGAATGGAAAATCCTACTTAGTAAATATGGGGAGACTCTATCCAGCGCGTGAATGTTGAAAATATTCTAAATGGCAGAATGATTTGTATAGAACGCTATGTGACGACCCCAGGGAGATTTTCCAAGAAAAACGTCAAGATTGACGATGATGAAAAGTTATATCTCGGGGGCAATTTTCAGGATTTTTACCTCGGAGAAAGCGGTAGACTACTGCAGTAATTCAAACAATATAGACGATACCAGGGAATGACTAGACACGGATTCATTCCTCAAAAAATCAAGGTGACCAATATTCTTTTGTCGATGTGCGTCCTCCACGACTCTGCAACTGTTTGTTAACCGCCAATCCCAACAACAAGCTCACCGCTTGGCGGCGCAGAGCGCGTCTAGCCGATTCCACGAAAAGACGCCGCGCATGCGTGATGGCACATAACCTAATCTGAGTCGTGGACAGTCCGAATCAAAAATATAACTGGATAAATATAACAAAAATCAAATTTTTATGCATAAATAAACCTTATTGTAAATTTTCAGCACAAAAGTGTTGATAATCGATACACGAATATTCCAACTGCAAATCGACCGAATCAAGTCATTGAACATCTTGCACACATTTATGGCTCTAACTTTTGATTGAAAATTGTAAGTATAATCACAAAAAGTGTTTTTTCGCTGCATTGGAAGACCAAAAAGAACGTAACCATGGCCGGTGCGAAAGTGGCTACCACCGGAACACAGACTGTGAAGTATTTATTAGCGAAATGTGTGCCCACGACCAAAGTTCGCACCAGTCGTTTCCGCATAAAAGAGCTGGAATTCGATGAAAATCTTCTCATGGTAAATAATCTGCATACGAAATTGAAACACGTTCGACCAAAATTCGAGGTTATGTAACTCTCTATTTTTTTCAGTACTTCAATAGCTACAAATTCGTTTTTGCTTACGATCCACAAAAATTATGTAAAACCGGTGACACGGTATTGATTCAAAGTTTGCCTGAGCAAATGACCAAATTACTCACGCACAAGGTACGAACGACAAAAGTTCTTTTCGAATATGTTCTTCACAACAATGATCCTTTTGCTCTATCATTTCTTTCAATCCCTTCAGGTCATTGAAGTTATTTATCCATTGGGTGATATCACTGACCCTATCACCGGCAAGAAAGCCGTTGTCGGAAGATTCAGGTGAGCGTTAAAAATCTTTTGATCTTTTGCAAATTAAATATTTCTTGTTATTCGCGTCTTTTTGGGGTTCCACGACTTTTGTCGCTCGTAAGGATTCCAATTGATGCATCTTTTTTTCCTTGTCAGGGAGGATATCAAGACGATAAACGAGCTGTACGGAGAGTCTCCCAACGCTTTTGATTACGACAAGGAACCGCCACGAGGCAAAACTGAGGGTACCAGAGACTTTAGCCACAGGACAGCTAGGGTCAAATGGCACGACGATCCCAACATAGATTTGAAACACACTCTTTAAGAGACGTTACTAGATGAATTTGGAGTAATTAAAAAAAACATGTGAATCGTAATAAAAACGGTAAAATAGAAAAAGTACTTTGAGAGTTCGATTTCAACGTTGGACGATTTTGTTGGAGTTCTTGAAAAAGGAGGGAAAAGCATTGAAAAAAAAAAAATTGAAAACTCATTTCTGCTTAGATTTGTCGATTCGTGTATTTGCTGCTATAAAATTCTCATCAGCATTCGAAAAAAATGTCATTGAATTTTCACGTCGCAAACGTTTACTGTTAGGGTCCAAATTTAATTTACAATTTCACCGAGTTTATTCATTCGAGCAACACGTTGCTTGGCGACTCTTGGAATTATACAGAAGAAAAATACGTGAAAGATCATTCTGTCAAAAATTCTCGTTCTAACGCAGCGCCTAGGGCGTTCCATTCGCGCTCGTCTCCATCGTCTCCAGGCGGATCCCCGATTGAATCTTGCGAATTGTCACCAAGATCAAGATCGTCAGGCAGATCTTCTCCCCTTCTGAATCTCGTGACTGGATCGTCATCGTCATCCCCTTCATCTTCGTCCTTGTGATAACGTTGGAATATATATTTGTCCGTTTCATCCGACGAATCGGACGACGAACTTTCCTTCGATGTTTTTTTTCGTTTTGCTTTTGGATTCGCTTCTGTGTGCAAAGGTACATTCGAAAAATAGAAACAACAGTCTAGCAGAGATCACTGGGCAGTTAGAAAATGTTAAAAGCCGTTCAAGATTAACTCGAGAAATAATTCTGGCTTAACAGAATGTAGCTTACCGCTGTTCGAGCCTTCCGAATCCGAATTTTCATCGAGAACTCGTTTGTTGTTAAAGTCATCGGTTTCCAATCCCGTGTAATCCATCTCTGCATCGTCCATATCATCGTCAACTTCCTTATCCATATTTTCAATTTCCTCGGCACTGAATGACATCAAGGGATTTATACTGTCGGCAAAGCTATCGATAACTTGGTTCTGTTCCTCTTCGACACGCTCGGGGCTGCTACAATGGGGAGGTGGTATTCTTGATGCTCTTGCCTAAACACACACTTATCAATTATTCGTGCGCAACATTAAATCGTTCATTTCACCTATCAACCACACCGATGAATATAAAAAATAAAAAAACTTTTTATATCATTTCCTGTAAATTGATGGTTTTTTGTACTCGTACCTTTGCAGTGAGTGGAAATAATCTTTCGTCCACTCGTTCCCAACGCTCTGCGCTCAACCATAACCAGTCCGGGTTAACGATTTTTATGTTTTTATTCTTTTTCGCGGTATTCGCTTTTGCTGTGCCTGGCTTTATCGCTACCAAGTGCGTCGTCTTGTCGGTCAAATCCTGAAATATTCCAAGATTTCTTAATCAGTACTTTGTAATAAATTCCTTGAAAAAAAAACAAAAATAAATCCGATGTTAATAAAATTTTTATAGTCAATCTTTTTTTTTCCAATTCTTTAGGTTTTATAAAAACTTGAAAGTTACAGGCAAAACATTTTTGAAAAATTTGTTGGACGTTTCATCATCACCTGAGTAACTTCAGCGCCAAAAGCTTTAGCAACTTTGTACGCTCGGCTCTGATGAAGTTTCTGATGCGTCGGTATCAAACCACTAAAGGTTAAACACAATCCTTTGAGGACTCGAGCCCTGACTCGCGGTATAATTTCTCGAAGTGATTTTCTTCCCTTTCCCTGATCCAAGCATTCGTAAAATTCCGCATGAATTTTTCGTAATATGTCTTCGAGATACAATAAATAGTCGTCGTGGTCCTCGTGATCGACTTCTTCACCCTTGGAATTCTCATTCGCCGTCGAAGCAAGTTTTTCCAGCAATCCTATTTTTTTCTTTCCATTTGCCTCGTTGCTCTCGTTCTGTTCACCGTTTTCTGGGTTTTGACCAATTTCTGATATTTTATCAAGCGAATTTCCGGGACTGGTGGGATTTTCATCCTGCGGTTTCTCGATGTTTTCTTCAATTTTAGATCCTTCCTCACATTTTTCAATGCTTTCCTCATTTTCGGGTTTGTCTTCATCAGTATCTGCTGAATTTTGTTTACTCTCCGATTTCTCCTCGACATTTACAGCCTCTAGTTCGTTTTTCGATTTTTCCTCCTCCGTCCTTTCGGAATTTTGTTCACTTTCCATTTGTTCCTCCTCTGTGGATTCAGTTATTCCGATGGTTACTTCAAGATTCTCAGGCGGATTGTCCTCCCCTTTCGAAACTTCCTTCTCAGCTTTTGGGTCCTCAATTTCCTTCGCCAATATTCCGTTTTCTTCAGTTTTTTCTTTCTCAATATTCAGCATAGAGTCTTTTTCTTCCTTGACCGAATCGTCAACTGGTTCTGGAATCTCGACGACGTCCCTTTTTTCCAAACCCGGTGGGGCATGAATGTCTCCGGTGTGACGAAAAAAATGATAAGGTTTGACTTGTACCAAATTTCCGCATCCTTGCCATACGTCTTCGCGGTCGTCTATGATACAGACCATGTCGTCGCCACAAGGAAATAATGCCCTTAAAGAAAAGTTCGGAAATGTAATTTTTTTCTTTCTGTCAAATATTCAAAAACTTTGAAATTTTTGTACGTACTTGAGATTGGCAGTTTTTGATGCCGGATCGAAACACTCGTCTCGCGATAAAATTCGATGGGAAAACAGAGCTCCTTCCTTGTCCAACAACGCTGCAACCGTGTGAGCGTAATTCCTAGCTCCGAATGTACAAATGTGGAGCTCGTACAATCGACTCATTTCCGACAAAAAATGGCGGGTTCCTGGTCTCAGACGAGTGTGATACCAGGGCGAGTTCGGCCCGTACAGTTGATAATGAAATACGTCCTGTAAACAACGAGAACCATAAAGAATCTTTCCCAGAATTCAACAAATGATCGAAAACGAATAAAAAATATAATTATTAACGGAAAATTCGAATTAAAAACGCAAGAAACTTCTCTCTTTTCTCTCTCCATCGATTATAATGAATAGGAAGTTTTGGGTGGACAAGTTTAACTTGCCAAAGAATAAAAAATAATAAAGTAATAAATAAACATAATGTTTTTTTTTTTCTCTACCGAACAACCAAAATGTTTTTGGTCGATTCAGCAACGCTATTTGAAGGAGACTTTTATGCATTGATTTTAAAACGAACCTTCATGTTGGCCGGAACATTGTCATTAGTCGTGTGAACAATAGTCTGATCAAGATCGACCAACAACGCTAATTTTTTGTCCTGCAGTAGTCTCTGTTCATCTTCCTTGCCAATTTTTTCAGCCAATTCAGGACAGACTTTCAACTCTGGTATGCTGTGAACCATCGGCACGCTGGCCTCTGTAACCGCGTCTGTTTTTCCTCCTCTCTTTTCAGCTTCTTGTCTGAGATCGGCGCCGCATTCTGCACACAGATCTTTCATCACCGTCGGGTGCTTACATCCCACCAACGATAGTAAAACTTGCCTGTAACACTAAATTACTATGCTTACTCTGTACGGTTTATCGTCAATTGCTAATTTATCGAAAAAGCGCCTATGAATTGTTAACGTAAGAAAAAGATTGAAAATTTTAAGTGTTTCTGTTTTTTGTTATTATGGAATCAATTTTTTTGCAATACACGATAAGCAGAATAGTTGATTACTTTCTGTTTCAATTTTGCGGATGCGTCTTGCTTATCGAAACGTTGAGAATTGTTTTAAAAAATTAAGGATGTTGACAAATGGGTAAAATATGTCTAGTCGTGTTTTAATGACGGCGACATGAATATGAAAAAATTTGGCATGCGACAAAAAAGTGGCATAACACAGGATTTTTGGTTTCTTTCTCGCAATTCGAATTGAAAACTTATTCGTTTCGAGAGTTTTTATATTGGCCAAATGTGAGTAAAAATATTTATCGGTTTATCGACAACGGAGTGAAGATACGAAGGAAATTGTTGAAAAAGTTAGGTTATGTGGAAAAAATAGTACCCAGGATGTACGGTATCGCCTTCATTGTAATGGAGCTTTGTAACACGTCCGAATTGGGTTGCACGAAGTTTTTTTTCGGTTGCGTCTCCGGCGCATTTGTACATGAGCAATATACGACCAACGGATACCATTGTACCTTTATTAACTCGCCACTTTAATAACTTGCCCGGTGAAGTCGTATTTGGAAATGGTATATCGATCGTCGCCATTTCGACTTAATTGATGCTTTTTCATTAAGATTCACAATGTCCTAGTTACGATAAACGCCGATGGATCTCGTGACACCGGTCAATAGAGTGAATAACGTTTTTTGGAGTAAATAGAAGCCTCGAGTCTATGGGGTTCGGAACGAGGCTTTCGCGCGGGATTTCTTGTTTTGATCAAGGACGTTGCAGTTGAACATGAGCCACAGCAAAATGAGCAACGACGCACATCTACGGCGCACAACGGAGCACGCTGCTGCTCTCGACTTTTGCACGATTCACTCGTTTGGCAACGTTGTTGACAGAATACCACAGGACCTGCGATGATTTTCAATTTTTACGACAATTTAAAAAAACCGTTACGTGTACGAAGATTTCCTCGTGTGACAAACAGTCCTATTGTTACACTCGTCGGCCCGTATGAACACTCGCATTATAATAAAAGATTAGCTCTCGCAACATCAAGATTCCCGCCATTTTTTTTTTTGCGCCGTTGTGTGTACGAGTGCGATTACTCCACAATTAGATATTATTGTGTCGATGATGAAATTTTCTTTGTTCTGCTCGTTTCTTTCTTTTCGTTGAAATCATTGGGTTACAAAGAGAGAAGAAAATACGAGAAAAGAATAGAGACGAATATGTAACAAACTCAAACAAACGAGGTCTACTATTTATTCATAATTAATCATACGGATACAAAGCATTCAATAATTTAATAGTAAAACAAAAAGAACAGGGGCAGAAGGGCACTCAACGCCAAAGACCCTAGCTCGCATACAGCCACACGCGATTGTCTTCTCGCGCGGGCGAAGCCACGCCCAGATACCGGCTCGTGTATATCGCTTCACGGTGAGTGGCCCGTAATCCACGTTGTTCAACTTGCAACGCCCACCCACAACTTTTTCGGGCGTTCCCCCTACCACGCGTTTATCAAGCGGCGTGATGCGATCTTCGGGCCACCTTGAAACTTGACTAACTCAGTACACGGATTGTACAACAGTATACACAATACACGTTCAAAAGCGAACTACACGCTAAAACAAGCGCGATTTTTAGGAGACACTCATTTTTTCTGCAGTCAAACGACTTCTGAATGTGAGTACGAAATTGAAAAGTTACTAGAGTATAAATATCGAAGTTGTGTTTGACGTTGACGCGTGATTTTTGAGTGCGTGTAGCGTAAATTCAATTAACAAAATACATTCTTCCGAATAACGAGGCACCGCGCGAATCGATGACATTTAACGAACGAAATAATCGTCGAGAAATCCAGGCATTTTTCGCTGTCGTCCATCCTAACCTCGAATATATTAAAAGCGCGGGAAATGTTGCCAACACCGTGAAGTGTCAAACGAAATCCGGTTGAATCACCAAAATCATAATCAACAATGATTGCGACACGGAAGTAATATTTCATATTGTTTCTGCATCGGAAGAAGAAACGCTTTTTTAGTCATCGTTTCTGTGATTTAGAAACTTAAACATGGATCCCCAAACGCATGCCGACCGTATTAGACGAGCAATGTTTGCACCAGCTGTCGAAGAATGCACAAGCAGCTTTTATTTGGGTCCCGATTTATTAACTGACATGATGGAGTCTCTCGAAGGTTCTTAACTTTTTCTTAAGCCTAGTACGAAAAAAAACGTTTCATGAGTTTTATTGTAGCATTTGACAGAACAAATTCTACTTAGCCGTTCGAGTGCACACCTTTAAGTGCATATTGGGTCAATCTTACCCAAGGCGTTTTTCAAACTGATGTATTCCGATAAATATGTATATTTTGTGTGTTTTTTTTTTTTGTAGTCAATTGTCCATATTTTATGGCCCTAAATGTATTTTTTGACGAAAACGAAATTTGAATGCCAAAAAATTTGCTACCGCTGAATACCAAAGGATCGGTGACAGAAAATTGTTGGGGTCAAAACGACCCAGTATGCACTCGGAGGGTTAATCCAATTCGTACCTTTTGTGAGTCATTAAAAATGAGAGCCAAAAACTGTGCACAATTTTTTTCAAAAATCTGGTTACGTTGCACTATTCAATAAAATTATTCAATTATTTCTGGAGTAAATCCTTCCTAAGAGAATCATTTGTCCACGATTCATGATCTGAAATTTCGAAATAAAGATTTTGCACTAAAATAGTTGCCATTTTCTTACGTATTTCGTTTTTTTTTTTTCCTTTCATTCAACTAATTCCTGACTGATCGACAAAACAGAGTTGCTCAAACAAACATGGACCATCTGGGGTGTCTCATGCTTGTTTGGTTTTCAGTCGGATGAATTGCAATTAAAGCTGTACGCCAAGAGACTAAGAGAAGAAGTAGCTGCCATTTTACCTCATGACGACGTTACCTATAAGGCTTCGTTCACGATTGTCGAATCAATAGCAACGAGACCAAGACCCGACGATTTTACACCGATAAAGGTAGTGAACCAAATTCAAAGTTCCCAATTGTCTTTTTGGTCATTCTCGAATCATGTTCTCTTCGTCATCTGAGAAGCAGTTTCCACTTTTGCATTTGTTCATGATTCGACGGACGACTCAGGGATCGAGGTTTCTTTTCAACATTTTATCATCATTTTGCAGATCGAAGTTGTTTCTAAAGCGAGTAACGAGGACAGAAAAGAAAAGACGATATACAACGGAATTTTGATTTCATGGAGAACGGTATTGACCGAATCTAATTTAAACAGCACAACGAAATTGCCGTTACTATTGTGTCGCGGTACCAAAACCGCAATGAACGCCGTACACACGGTCGTCGGTCACATGTTCGATTGCCAAATCGTTGCGATGTCGGCGAACGAGGATGAACTCGAATGGCTCGTTCCGATGATGCTGATTTCAGCAGATAACGAGCAAAGGAAACACGACAAAAATCAAATAAGACTCGAATACCGAATACCCGGACTAATAGCGACGGATACAATTTCTTTAGATTTTGAAATTTCGACGCTATCCAAATTGTGGAACGCGTAAATATGTTTAATTACTATTCTCATAATATCTAGTGAAAAAATGTTAGCGAAAGTAGCTTGTTTACGTTTTCAATTAAATTGTTTCGTACTTTTCCAGAATCAGCGAATGCGACGACGATGATGACGAGAATAAATACTTTGTGAAGGCGGAGCACGTTTCGAAATTTCACGCAGCGATTAGGACCCAAACGTTGAACGAGTGTGGCTTGCAATTAGGACTCTGCGTTTTAAATAAAATTAGTCTTCCTTTTTTCACCATGATGGACAATAGGGTATGCATCACATTCTAAAATAATCTGAACTTTACAATGTTTCGATCCAGTATTCATCAAATTCGGATTGTTTTATTCTGAACAACTGTCAATAGAATCGAGACATTTGTTTATCTTGTTTCTTCTTTTTTCAGATAAAAGCTAGTACTCCGTACGCCTTGCATCGGTTTTTACTGTTTTTTAACAACAGATCGTTGAAGTCTCTGCATACCTTGGATTACGACACTACGGGTACTGTCGTTTCCGAAACAACATAAGACTTTCAATCAGATTTATTAACCTAAACAATGCGTGACGACGAGTCGATGAACGAAAAGTTTCTCCATTATTAAATACGCGGTTGCTTGGTCGGGACAATCTTTGCTTTCCGAAGAAACACTCAACGACAAAGACGCCAGATGTACACACTCATGTATATATTTACAGCCATTTAAAATCTACTCAAGTATCCTCTTTGAGAAGTTCATCCTAAGCCACAAAGTTTTGTCGTCCATGAGAATCTCAAGCATCAATATTGACGACTTCCATCTGTAAAAAACACAATTAGACATAAGTTTTCATTTTAATTCGTTTTTTATTTCGAAATCATGATTTTTTAAAAATATGACGGATTTTCTTGAATAATTGAAGAAATAAAAACAAGCCATTCCGAAAAGAAATCTGTTTTTAACCGTGATGCAGACTCAAGTGACGAGTCTGAAGAACTATTTTTATAAAATTTGACCACAAGACTTCATGCCATTGCATCTGTCTCAACAAATGTTCTGTAAATGCGAAATTGAATCAAAATATATAAATTTTTCAAGTAGAAAAATGATTTTCTTTTTTTTTACGTACCTCCCGAGTCCCTTTTTCATCCTTTGGTCTGGATTTTCGAGAATCTATGTAATGCTGAAAATCGATGTATCCATCCGGTGTATCGGCGAGACTCGGAGGAATCGCGATCCCTAATACTTCGTTTATCATGAATGGTTTCAGCCATAAAACTAAAGGAGATCGTCCATTCGTGTATTGTCCCTCACGATGGAAAAACAAGAAGCCATCGAGAGGCTCGAGAGCCAAAGACTTCTCGACTATTTCACAAGTTGCCTCGTTACATGAGGCATAGGGTAAAGGCAAAATTGGATAAGTATTCCGAGGCGTGTTGCCCGTTTGTAAATCTTGCGTGTCCTCGAATTTCGATTTCAACCAGTAGAGACGAAATTCTGCCTGAAAAGTTAAGCAGACATCGATGAATATCGAAGCCTCGAAATTTTGGGAAAACGAATACAGAGGGAACGATATTTTACGTCACAATTTAAAAGCGGCTGATTCGACCACGCTAATACGTCGAGAACGTGATATTTCTTTTCTTCCTTCAACCAGATACAATCCAAAATTGTGCAACTATTGTTGTGCTCGCTAGAATTTCCACCGGGTAAGGCGGAATTGAATCTGCCCAGCCTCTGACCCCGTCGGTTGTAAGCTTTCGTTTTTCCCTGTGAAAAAGAAAAAGATTTCAATTGATTCATTTTCGATTTTGATTTTTCCATAACGATCCTCAGAGTCCCTCAGAGTCGACAGATTCTTGTGAGTTGAGATCAAACGATCGACATACTTTGCAGGCTACAAGGAGAGTCCTACGACCTTCGGGACATGGCACAATCAGCCATTTTTCCAAATAATCTTCAGGTACGTCGAGCATCCATTCTGACATCATTAACTTGTTCGCGTACTGTTTATATCTATGCAAAGTACCACTGTACTTTTTGTCAACTTCCATACTGTCAAGACTTTCTTCGTCCGAATTGATAAATGCGTCTAAAAGTGCGCGGCCCGTGTTAAAAGCTGCATCTCGGCTTCTGGAAATCAGAGAATGTGAACAAACGTTTCTACTAAGTGATGCAAAAGGCAAAAAAAAATTTGTAAATCAATATTGAAAAATAAGGATGATAATTGTGACTTACTTTTTCTGAGAAAGCAACAATCTCTGACGACGTACTTCTTGCGGGCACTCTTCATTCTCGTCTAACTTGTAATTATCTTTTTTTATTGGTTTTTTGTAAAATTGGTTTCTGGGATTTGTTCTCTTGGTATCACAGAGGTTGGTCAACACTAACGTTTCTTGTACAGCCATAATTGCAGGTAATAACCACTTGACTAGATCAGAAAAGCAAAACTGGGAAAAGAAATGAGGAATTGAATATTAGTCTGGAATAACTGAAATGCATATTCTTTTTGAACATTGGAAATATTTTGAGTTATTTCCGAACATTAATCGATAAACTCTTTCGAAGTCAGATTGCAACGAGAGTCTATTGTTTGCTCGTATTTTGGAATTAAAAAAAAAACTTACGTCAATTCTTAACCTATTGTTTGACACACGACGCACGCGTTTTGTTTACTTGTCAAGTGCGAGTAATATTAACTGAAACTACGACAATCATATTCATAAATGGAATACTAATTGTAATGAAACATAGACTGTAATTGGTTATGATCGATGATTATTACATTGCAATAATATAAAGAAAAACTCAAAGAAACCGGTTCGTAAAGAATTTCGAAGGCGTCGAAGGCTCACATATATATCGTTCGATATGTCACTTTTTCTTTTCGGACTTTGCACTGTTTTCCGACAGATGGCACATTCTTTACAGGGTTCTGCTTTGCCGCAGTGGATAAAATCCGTTAACGTCCCCGTAGTCAGCTGGTCAGCCCCCCTACCCCAATTCAACAATAAAAGTATGAGAGTGTGGGTCACTGTCAAGCACTGCGACTTGCGACTACCATCATACGATTTTCGTAAATAAAATATCACAATAAATAGTCCGTACGGCAGGAGCGGTGAGGGGGAATGCAGTGGAAGTGTTTACAACAGAAATTGGACTGCCTGCAGTGCCTGCTCTCCTCTAACACGATACTTTTGCAGTTTCACACAAGCAGTGCTGTAGTCGCCAATCCCGTAATTCTCAGCCTCGACAAAGAACATAGCCTCGATGACACAAAAAAACATAACCCGGTAAATACACACCGTTGTTTGTTTATCTTCACGTATATCCATGAAACTGTGGAATTCGCAGCAATGTAATTAATGTCCGATCGATCACGATAATATACTGAAAGTTATTATCAGTTCTCGACTCGATGAAACTTCGGTTGAAAGTTATTTCGAAAGCAACTTTGCAAGAAACATTTTTCGAAAGTTTACATTTTTCGGCGAAATTGACATGCTTCTCCTGCGTAATCTTCAAAATATAAACACCGTTATAGTACTCGGTGGATTAGCATTGTGCCTTATATTTATGGTACAGGTCAAACAACTGTACAACAAGAATCAAAAGTACAACAGATATCTTGGTTATAAACAATACGTAAGTAGAACAACCACCAAAGATCGAATCGAATGTATATTCAATTGTTTAAATATTTCACCTCACTTTTCTCAACCGTGTTCCAATCGTGATTTAAAGTTTTTTCTTTCGAATCTTTTTAATAAAATCGAATCGCACAACGAAATTAGAAAATATTCTTTCGCAAAAGAATGTCAAGTTACTTACAGCAATACGTAAAAACATTAAACGTTGTCATGGTATTTTATTTGATCTTTGTAATTATACAATGTTGACCCTAGAACTACAAACCCATTTTTTTCCCTTTCAAACCGAGGTAAATATTTATCCCACTGGTGGCTTGTTCGTAAAATCGTTCTGAAAGCAGTAATCTGACATATAAGTACATGAATCTTTTTATTTTGTCATGCCAAAGAGAATGGTGAAGAGCAATTTCACTTTCATCGAGATTTAGTTTGTGAAAAATCGATTTAAATACCTAAAAGTGCCAAAAAATTAACTTGGGAACGTAATTCGAAGCTCGCCTGGGATAGACGTCTACCCCGGTTTGTAGTTCTGGGATTAAAAATATAAAATTAGATTGCCATTCAAAAAACAGGATGGCACCTGAAAATGTATAAAATTATGAGTATTTTTGTCCAAATTACAGATCACGGAAATATCATCTGAAATGAGTATCGCTGAGAAAACAGTTAATAAATCTGCCACGTATGTCCGTCAATTGAGCAAAGCACTAGCAAAACATGAAAAAGAACTGAGGAATGCCTCACTGTCTGGAGTTACATTTCCTAATTAGCTGTAAGTTGATTCATAATAAAGTGAAAATAAGAAAAAGAGGCAAAAAAAACTTGAATTGTTTTGGAAAGGTACAAAAAAGCCTTAATAACCCAGATTGTCAAGCAACATGCAAACTTGATCCGTTGAGTGGCTACCAACTTTCTCCAACACTCCACCAGGGGCACACAGCCAGGGATCGTTCGTAGATTTTTGCCATTCGATGAGTCGTTTTTTCAAATTCAGGAATGTCTCCTGAAAATTCAACGCGTCAAACCATAGTAATTAGCGCATTCCTTACGTGATTCTAAAAATTTGAAGTAACCCTTCATTCTAATGGCTTGTTATGATATTTCTTCAAAATCTCCTTTTCCTGGTGACCTCGAGTTTACTTAACAAATAGATTTTAGTTACCTGAGCCGCTGATTTCTTTGCTAAATTGTTTAATTCCTCAGGATCTTTTTTCAAGTCGTACAACTCCCACTCTGGTCTCATGTAATATTCCTTAAGAGTTTTGTACCAACTCAAGGGCATGTTCGAACGAGTCCTATTTAATAAGTCCTGAGAGAAAGAAAAGTTATTTTTTTAACGCAATGATCTCGCCACAGTCACGTTACTCAATGGGAACACGTAGAAAAAAGGCAATCTTGGCTGCCAAGATTTCGAATATTGAACGTTGAAGTCTGCATTATTGAAATTAAACGAAATTCTGTTTTTTTTTTCAGCAGAGCTCATTATTGTTAATTAAGATTTGATCTGGGCAATAAAACGATCCTCTCTTGCGAGCCAAAAACATAATCGACATGAAAACTTGGCATGATTTTCAAAATTCAATAAATAACGAATAGAAAAACCATTTTTCGTTGAATCTCAATGTTGTAAACTCCAGGTCCATATCGATGGGTCAAAATGAACGATAGTAATTACTTGGAAACTTGGAGAAATGTAGAAATCCTGATCTATGGGGAATGGCATTTTAAAGTTGATGTTATGAATGAGCTTCCATCGTTTTGTTCTTACAGCTCTCATGGGATAGTACATCGTGACCTCGTGATGATTTTGACTCGCGAATATTGCCGTGTCCTCTTCCACGGGTTCTGGAGAAAATTAGATCGCAGTAAAGGCTCGGATTTAATTGGGCACCGTAAATGGAACTTGATTGGAAAAATCATGTTACCTTCGACTAAAAGAGGTAAAAGCGATCTGCCGGTCAATTGAGAACGTGGAATTTCATTGTCACTCGTTGAATTATCCACGTCGACGTTTTTTATTTTAAACCAATCCAAAATTGTCGGTACCACGTCCAACAACGAAGTCAGAGCATAAGTTACTTCGTTCTTTCGATGACCTTGAATCGGCGACGAAATGAGCATCGGTTCTTCCATTCCAGAGTCGTAGAGATTCGTTCTTCCGTTTGGGAATGGTATTCCATTGTCCGAGGTATAAATCACGAGGGTGTCGTCCTTCAGACCAGCCTCTTCTAATTCTTTGAGGACCAGACCCACTCCTGAAAAACAATTTATTTCTCGAGACAATGTTTCTCAATGTTTTTTCGAGAGAAAATTGATTGCAATTTTGAGAGTGAGAAAATTGAATCGTGCCTTGATCAAGACGAGATATCGTCGTGTATTGGGCGGAAATATCGCGTCTCGCGGCTTCAGTGTCCTGAACAAAGTACGGCACTTTGACTTGCTTCCATTGATAATAAATCGGACTCCAATCTGGTATCGTTCCCATTCCCTCGTCACCGTTGCCAAACTTCTCACAAAAATTGCCAAACTCGGGATGAGTGTGACCGCAACGATGAGGATCGTGAAAAGCGACGTACAGGAAAAACGGCCTTCGTGAATATCAGAAAACGGGTGAATATTCATTAAAAAAAAAAAAAAAACACTTGAGGATATTGAACTTTGGTTGAAATAGTATAAAAATTCAACTGTTCGTACTGCGATTTGTTGGTTGCCAAAAATTCCCGAACTAGGAGTTTGATCTTGGTGATATTTCTTCCCACTTGGAGGATCGAGTTGTTCTCTTCCGTTTGCGAATAATCGAATGGGTAAACATTGCCCGGACCGACGTGTTTTTTTCCTATTATCCCAGTTCTCACGTTGTGGTTCGACAAAATTTTTGGCAAGCTCATTACATTGTCGAACGAATTGAAATGATGGACGCCCTGGTGCAAGCCGTACATCCCATTCTGATGACTTGGTAAACCAGTCAACATTGCTGCTCGGCTACGAATAATGTCACGAGGATTGAAAAAAAAAACCTTTAGTTCTCACCCAAAGATAAAATCGAAACGAAATTTTTATAAATTGGCACGCGCTCAAATATTGTAGAATTCCGCCATGAGTTTGAAACTAAAATTCTAATAGCCCTAGAACTACAAACCGGGGTAGATATCCACCCCAGGCGATCTTCGAATTACGTTCCCAAGTTAACTTCTCAGCGCTTTCAGGTATTTAAATAGATTTTTTACCAACGAAACATCGATGAAATTGAATTTGTTCAGCACCATTCTCTTTGGCATGAAAAAACGAAAAGGTTCATGTACTTATAAGTCTGATTACTGTTTTCAGAACGATTTTACGAACAAGAAACCTGTGGGTAAATATTCACTCTGGTTTGTAGTGTTAATGTAAAAAAATGGGTTTGTAATTCTAGGGTTGATTTTCATTCTTTCGCAATAATAATAGGAGAAAACTGACCTTGGTGAACAACTGCTCACGGAAGTATAAGCATTGTTGAATATCAAACTGTCTTTAGCCAATTTGTCAAGATTAGGGGCTTGGCAAATGTTGTTTCTATAGGATCTCATCTCGAAGCCTCCATCGTCAGCTACAAAAAATAATAAACTATAAATAAACCACAGACACAAGTCCGTCGAGGAGAGATTCAAATTTCCCGCGCAAGCTTCGATTGCGCATGCGCAACCACCAAAGCATAAACGAGTTTTTTCTTTGTTTTTTTTTTTACGCAAAATTACCAACAAGCAGCAGAACGTTTTGAGTTTTGGCATTTTCGCGGGCGAAAACTGTTCTCGGTGAATCGTTTATCGCTGCTCCCAGGAAAAAAATCACAACAATGAAAGTATTGATTTTGTTCGACATGACGAAAGAGCCGGCTGAGCTGGGAGAGGCACAAGCGCAGCCACGTAAACGAATCAACTTTCACTGATTATCCTCGGCAGTTAGTCGGGATTCTGTGGTACACGCCAAGTTTTTTTTTACCCTTTTGGTAATTCCCGCCACCTCGGACAAATCCTGTCGTTGATCATAGAGGACTCGGTTCAGTTTGCGTTTGAAATAGAAACGTCATCAACTTCGTACTTTGTTAGGTATTTTCTCTATTTTCCACACGATCGCAAATGTGTTTTCACCATCGTCCGCATCGTACACACATCTGTTGCTTCATTTATCCAGTTCGATTATTATTTTTATCAAAAAGTACAAGCGCACCGTTATAAAAAAAAAATGACGATTGACAGTCGCATCGGTTTTACAAAAATCATTAAAATACATTAATTTCGACTCGTTGGGTTGCCAGTCTCTCTCCAGTTTCTCGTTATCTCTGATCAACCCGAATCAACAAAAAACCTCGCCTTCACACGTGACCACTGATCACAAAAAATCTTGCACGCTTTGGATGTACGAAAAACAAATTCATTATCGTTCGATGAACTTTTGAATTATCTTCGTTTTTTATATTGCTGTTGCATCGAATTTTATCACACAGTGACTTTCAAAAATAAGAGAATTTAAAAATTACAGAATTCCATCGTGTAAACATGACCCAAAAGATCATCTGCCTGTTTGATGTTGATGGCACTCTCACGGTACCCCAACAGGTAATATTAATTGCCATAAAAAAGATTGATGTTTTGAAAACTTTTGTTCATTTTTACGTCTGAGATAAATCCAATGATTATTTCCAACAAAAATTTATTTATTTCATCGTTATTCTTTCTTTTTTGTCCAATATAATTATCCATGTACGGAATCAGGGCTCCTCTAACTCCAATGCTCAAGGATCATGATTTAACAACCCAAATGATTCTGTGAATATTATAACATTGTTGCGCGCATGAATGAGAAATTATACAATAATTATATTGTTTATTGTGATTAATGCAATTAAATACATCCAGCCTTTTCGTATTGAAAATGTTTACTCGAACAATTTCCAGGAAATAGACCCAAATGTGGAAAAAGCGATTTTTGACACAGCCAAGAAGGAAGGATTCGACGTGGGTGTGATCGGCGGATCGGACATTGAGAAGATTAAGAGGCAATTGGGTGGGAACAAAATATTCCACAAGTATAAGTACGTCTTTGCGGAAAATGGTCTCATTGCTTTCAGGGATGGAAAGAAGCTTGCGAGCGATGTGAGTTTGCCACTTTTTGAGCCTTGCACAAGAAGAGTCAAGAATGTTTGAAGAATGTGAGATTTTGACTGTGAATGTTTGTCCTTTTTTTCCAGACTATTCAGGGCTTCATCGGCGACGACGCCCTTCAGGATTTCATAGACTATTGTCTCACGTACATCGCCAATTTGAAGCTTCCTTTTAAACGAGGCACGTTCATTGAATTTCGAACTGGTATGCTAAACATTTCGCCAGTCGGTCGTAATTGCAGCCAAGAGGAAAGGATCCAGTTTTACGAATACGACAAGGAACATCACATACGAGAACAATTCATACTCGCCTTGAAAAAGCAATTTCCTGAACTGGCGCTCACTTACAGCATTGGTAAATTTCTAAAATTATTAATTATAATTCTTAAACTTATCTCTCCAAATTGCTAGACAGCCTGTAGGCAAGGTCGTTCAAAAATTGAATCATTTTTGGGAACCATCGTATTTACAGGTGGACAAATATCGTTCGACGTATTTCCGATCGGCTGGAACAAGACTTACTGTCTGCGGCACGTCGACGAATACGAGGAGATCCATTTTTTCGGTGACAAGACGATGGAAGGTGGCAACGATTACGAGATATACGAGAGCGATTTAACGGTTGGCCACCGGGTCACAGGACCGGAGAGTCTTCTCAAGGAGCTCAAAATCCTGAGCGCTGTTTTGCAAGAGAAGCGTATGGCCGAATAAAGAGAAAATAAATCGCATGCTACATTTATAAAAGAAAATTCCACCAAAAAATACGATTTATCTAGGAGAATATTAACGAGTTTAAAAAATTAAAGTTTATGGGGGTGCGTTGAGATTCATGTAAATAACTAGAAAATAAATGCAGCGTATATTCAATCCGTTTCTTTATTCGCTGTAACAATCAACAATAACACCAAATTATTATATTTTAAATACGTAAGATGAAAAAACAGGTTAAACGCGAAATTCCAGGTTAAACTTTGAAGGTAGTAACAGTTCTAAAAAAATATTTCTATGAGTGAATAAGAAAAATCCACCGTACGTACACAGAACAAAAAAAACAATCGATTATTGCACCTACTCTTGGTATAAAACTATTCAAAGATATATAATTATTTTTTCTTCATTTTCAATATAAAATATGGAAACGTTTCGTCATTCCATCGCACTTGCTTCTTTCTCTCTCCCACTTTGTTGCTCTTTTCGTAAAAAAATAGTCTTCGACAATCGGTATTTGGGAGATTGAGATAAACGCGTAAAAACAATGTGATTTAATCGATTATACACCACGATAAATGGGCACTCGTTTAGTCGCGAAAGCTGCTAATCCCTCGATCCGATCTTCCGTTTTCAATAATTCGGCATAACATCGCTTTTCGATCTCGAAGCCATTCTCGAGCGGCACTTCGATTCCTTTCGATATAGCGACCTTGGCCATTCTGCAAACAAATAAGAGCGAGCAAAACAGAGCTTTTTAAATGGCGCTGAACTTTCAGATTAAAATACAACATGTCCTGATTTTTATCGCAAGTATGAAAAAAAATGAGATAACGAAAGAAACAAATAATTGACCGTGATCGTGCGATGTCTATTTCTGTTGATTTACTATCGACTCCTGATATTTACGAACTTTGAGATTACGCAGACGAATGACGATTGATTCTTTCTGAGAAATTTTCATGCATCAGAATTACCAGATCAGCGGAAATCTCTTTGTTTACTGCGCTCACTCGATAGAAATAATTCAACGATCCTCATCCGCAATGCTCGATCTTCTCGCTTAGCGGAAAGTTTAGAATTTTAATACTTATGAATGGAAAATGTTGCGATACCGAGCTTACGCAATCGTCTGTCTCGCGTCAAATTTTCTCTCGAACACCAGAATCCCATGGCATTTAGTAAGCTCACTAGACGTGCGATATTATTGTGCTCAATGTTTCTACTTTTCTGAACATAATGTCACGTAAACAATTAGTTCAAAGATACGCTGCACGAAACTCGAGCTTAGATGCACGTCTTGGCTTTGCTGTTTGAAAACTAGCCTTTTAATCTTGTCTACGGATCATTGAAAAAAAACTAAAACAGCACTCGACAGTTTATCGACAGAATTGCGAGATATATGTGGATTGGAAACTGATAAATATGGCGTTGAGCGTTAAATTTGACGAAAACGATGTTAACCCTAGAACTACAAACCGGGGTAGATATCTACCCCAGGCGAGCTTCGGATTACATTCCTAAGTTAATTTTTCACTTTTAGGTATTTAAATAGATTTTTTACCAACTAAACCTCGATGGAATTGAATTTGCTCTTTACCATTCTCTTTGGCATGAAAAAACAAAAAGGTTCATGTACTAATAAGTCAGAGTACTGCTTTAAGAACGATTTTACGGACAAGAAACTCGTGGGGTAAATATTTACCCCGGTTTGTAGTTTAAAGGTAAAAATTAAGTCTAATAATTAGAAATATTACGAATCAACAACCGGCGTCTGTTTTGAAAATTTGGGAGCGATTAAAATTGAAACAAAAATTGACGAATTATGAAATGTGATAATGTTAATGGGAATGTTTGATGTTTCAGAAATCACGCAGTTGTTTACCTCACGCCAATGGGTCCATTGGGTAAAATTTCCCGTGCTATCGAGAGTGCCTCCTGGTAAGCTGCATCACCGGTTTTATTCTGTGGAACTGAGCGGTTAACGAGACCGATGGAACTGGCTTCTTCGCCGTCAAGAATTCTGGCGGTGTAAATGAGTTCCTTGGCGACGGCAGGTCCAACGATTCTTGGGAGCCTCTGCGTACCCCCGGCACCGGGAATTATGGCTAATTTGGTTTCGACGAGGCCCATTTTGGCCTCGCTCGCCGCTGTTCTGATGTCAGCAGCGAGTGCAAGTTCCAAGCCGCCACCGAGAGCGAAACCATCAATGGCTGTGATAACGGGGGCCGGAATCGATTCAACCTGGCACATGAGATCCCTCAAGGAATCAACAAATTCAACAACTTCGTCGTTCATCATTTTTCCTCTCTCGCGTAAATCAGCACCAGCGCAAAAAATCTTCGGTATCAAACTTCGCATTATTAATACACGAATTTGATCATTTTCTCTTACGCTCGCCAACGCATCGGACATCTGAGTGACGAGACTTTTGCTGAATGAATTCTTGCCCTCTGGGCGATTCAAGCCGAGAACAACGATCCCATTGTCCTTGCCATCGAGATATTTGAGCAATACATCACGCGGCTCTTCTCGAGCATTCGGCATTGTCTTTGTTGTCAATCCACGAACCTCGATCAGCTTCATACCGGCGTTGTACGTTGACACTGCAATTTTGAACTTTGACGTTAACGAAGCCATTATTTCCTCTCGTTCCTTCTTTCCTTCTCTTTCTCTTTATGACTTTGTTGGACCCTCGCTCCGTTTATCCGCCGACTAGATTAGCAGCAACTTTGGTACTACAACCGGTTTATCTTCCAAACTCCAGATGGAAATGTATTTCTTTGCTAAAATCAAAAAGAAAACAATCTGTTTGTTTGTGAGAATTTATTTATCAATCTTATCGAGCAACTTGGCGTTTCTATTTTTTATTTTTGCTTAAAGTTCGAATTCAAGGAAGTTGTTTTACTTGTCACAAGGTTTTGAATAAATATACGAAACCTCGCGATTCTCTACGTTCGGAGTTTTGAAGGAGATTGAATACTTAAAGTCCGACAGTTAATTTTTATGCAAAACGTACTAATCGAGTGAAAAGGTGCGAAATCAACCTGACAAAGTTTCTAAGAAACTGTGTCGAAATTCATTTTTTCCGCCATAAAACAGTGTCTAAGAGTTCGTACTTGAAAATATCCAATTAGCATAGATGTGCTTTTACGTTTTGTCTCTTATTTTTCAATTAACATTTTTTTCTCATTTTTTCCTCAATCACTGTCAATTCTTATAAGACGAGTAACTGTTGTCATTATCATTTCTATTTTATCGTCATGTTTCTCTACCGGAGATAATATTCTTATCATTGGCATGCAGTTTGAAAAGAATTCATTAATTTCCCTGGTTATTCAATTTTCCATATATTTCCGCGTTTATATCGAAATTAAAAATGAAAAAAAAAAAACGATAAATATGTTTACATGGATCTTTGTGTTCACAGGATGGAGCACGTATGCGCGCCGTGAAAGTTTTGAAAACGAAGACTTTGCACTGCTTTTACAAAACTCAAGTTTTATATTTAAATATATACAAACATATAATATGGATATATGCGTAAATGAAAGAGCACCGATGACTCGCTCTCTTTGAACGCTCTCGCTTCGACGAGGAACTCGAAACTGCGTCCTGCCACGGACTCTACATCGTCGATCCACCACGGTCTTTCTCGCAAGTCAAAACAACGTATGCAAGATTGTGTGTGCTATATGCTGTTTGTGGAAGGAGACAAGCGCAACAGGGAGGAGGTGTGTATCGTTAACGCGGATATTCATATATGGGATGTTCTACGACGATATCTAGATTTTTTTCTACTTTTTTCGAGATTAAAAAGTCATTGGAGTAGATAATTGGAAAAATATAATTATGCAAATGACACGTCAGTGTGGATTTCGATTTTGATAAAAATTCTCCAACGAATATGTCCGAAACGAGGTCCTCGGTATCTTGCCTTACTTTTCAAAAGCCTTATGCTTTTTCCTCGTTCCATTTACTAAAATCGACGCATAAGCAACGCAGCAAAGATTTTTTTATTTTTCCGCCATATTTTAATATTGTTTTTTGCACCACTTGTACGACAAACTTTTTTCAAACCAACGTGAATGATAAAGTTACTCGTGGAGGGGTTAATTCTTTGAGTAAATATTGGTTTTTCGAACGAGGCCAATGAGCTTCAACGGCCTTATCTCTTGAGCACTTTCTCCGCATACGTTGCAAAGAAGAGGGGAAAAAATTCGGGCCGCATAGGCACCGTCGTTTTTATAGGAGTGTGTATAAGTTTTTGGAATAAATTCGTTGAATTCAGTATGCAAAGTGTACTGATATCTCGTTACCGATACGACCTTTAATTTATTTTTATTTATTGCAATACATTTGAAAGCAAAAAAAATGGTGTCAAGTGCATCCACTTGTGACAATATACCGAGAGAAAAGAGAATTCATTATAAAACATGAAGGTCACTGTCCTAACGACTTGTTCTCGAATGCCCCATATGTACATACATTGCGGTATAAATATCAATAAGTACAATTGATGCTACATCATCCACCTGAATCCGTTATACACATAGATTTCTCCATATACCTACGTAAACATTTAAAATACCCGAGGCATACCGAATCGTAATCTTCAATTTTATTTTTTATCTCCAAACTTTAGAAAACGTTGTAGTTCCAGCAATAAAAAAATATGACCAAAACTCAAGACGATAACGCCGACGATTGCTTATGTAGAATGATCGTAGCCCGCTAATAAAACAAACTTGTTTTTTATTTTTGTCAAAAGTTGATTCTATCGTTAAATCGTTTGTGTTTGCTTCTTACATTATACGTACGTGGGAATGATCGTAGTTATACTTTCTGCCAGTGACGCTCTCTAAATATATTAATCAAGTATAACACACTACGTCATGTATAATTTATATTCTATTTGCTTTCAGGGAGAACATAATGTGGAAAAAAATGAAAATTTAACGAAACGCGGAAGAAATTTAGCCAGCAATCGTCGTTCCACAAACTCGGGAGACGAAAAACTGCTGACTGATGATCATCATCCGATCGCGATAGACAAACGTGTCAACGGTCATGGCGATCGACGCACACGCTAAATAAGCGTGCAACTGGAATCATAATTAACAACAGTCGTTATCAAGAGTTCAAACACCGCTGTACGATAAGTCACCACTGTACGCACCATTCTCAACCTCTGCTTTTCGGAGAAATTATATATCCCACAAGCTTTCGTGCCGCTCGTCGATACGAGAGAAATCTTTTTCCAATGTCTGGGTTTCGATTTCATGCGAAATAAATATATCTGCATACTTACGCGATTGGAAATCGTTTTCTACGATGACAAAAATCAGATTTTTTCGCTTCTTTCAATTATTTTTCATGTTAAAAAATAATTGAGCAGTCTTTACTTTTTTTTAACATTTTCGTTCAACGATTCAAGCTCATGCAAAGAAATTCGGAATACAGAAATTTTCATAGAAACGCAGAGTTCTACAAAAAATTTAAAGGAGTTGAATGGAATTAGTTTTTGCAATCGATTTAAAAAATTTCTCCATTTTTATGAAGGCTTTGGAAAAAAACGCTGGAATTTTGGTTGTCAACAATCCACATTAGTGAAAGGTCGTTGAATCTATACAAATTGTTTTATCACGAAGCTCGGTACCGAAGTGCGACGATAGTAAAAACTTTGGGTTGCAAGTCCGCGTGTAAATGAAAAGGATCCACGGAGATATTTGGGATGCCGGCTTTCTCAAGACTGCACAAAATAACAGCTCGATTTAAAATACAATGAATTTTTGATCCCGCAAACGTGTCTTTGTGTGTTGATCGATATCAGTCACGATTCTCCAAGATAATGGAGAAAAGTTAATCTCTGAGTAAGCGCCTGTAAAGCTTCGACGATAAAAAGTTATGCACGTTATTGTCTCGTGTAACATAAAATATGGCGTGGGATATTATATTATTGCAGGAGAGAATGAATATTTCTTTGAAACACCTCGCGTGAATATTTTTCTCAAACGATGATCGTATAAATTCGTTTAATTTATTTACAAATTCTGAAGGTACAGTATATTACAAGTACCTACATAAATATGCCGTTTTCATAATAAATACTACGAGACTAATCCCAGACGCTATTACTAAGACAATCTAGACATCAGACTTTTACATCGAAATTATTAAATAAATTAAATAAATAAGTTATCAGAGATATACATTTATCCGAGAATTGGAATGGGAGAACGGAAGGTTACTCCGAAAGCTCTTTTGTCAAACGATTCTTTCCCAGCTCGTTACGTCTCACGTTTTTATCAAATACTTCAATCTTTCTAATTACGGAATCTTCATTATAAACGCATGTGCAAGATAAGAAACGTAATTGGCCTTTTTTTTTGCACCCAGGTTACGAGTCGGGTTCTATTCTTTTTGTATGGAATGGAGGAAGATTTGGCAAAACTTGATTGAACGTTGTCTCCGTCATCGCACAATAAGAAGAGCGTGGATTGCCACTTTCTTACAGAAGCCTCGTGTGAGTAACTAAAAAAACTCGTTTTTTCGGCAGGAAAGTTTCTTTGTTAACGTAAATATGTTTCTCAAGCACAAAAAAATAGTGATACGAAATTTGTCCGTTTTCAAATGAAAAGCGATTTGAATGAAAATCCAACCGCAGATTCGGCCGGGGGATAAAAATCGTCTTGACTGTTGGAATTATTTTTAGTGTCGTCCGAATTATACAGCGGTGACGGATATCGGTGGCGGTCGGAGCATCGATCTCGTAGCTGACGAGAGTTTTTGTGAGACCAAATGTGCTATGTGCGAAGATCGTCGCCAAACGAATTCGCGGGTTCGATCGTGATCGTCGGCACTCTCGACGCGTACTTGTTTAGGCTGGAGCACGCGAATCGAGTGGAGAGTCGCAGCTCCACCGTGCAAAACTCTCAGACTCAGCCTCCCTGACATTTCAGCAGTTGTTGCTGTCGCACTTCTCAATTCTTTTTTCGCAGCACGTCCAAATTCTTTCTCAACTTTTAGGATTAACGGTCCAAGTCCAAATTTGGTTTTTATTGTCGTGTGATCTCTCATCATGTTTACCGAAACATCTCCCGTTCGCTTCAGCGATGACAAACCATAGAGTATTGCTCGTGCTTTCGGCTTGCTTTGCTTCTTCACTTTCGTCTATAATTTGTTTTCCGTTAAAATTTATTCAAGTCACTATACTGAGATTTTCTTATTGGAACTCTTTAAACAGAAAATAAATATTTGTCTTGCTCACCTTATTTTTATTGCCAGTGCTCGTACTAGTGGAAATAGTGTTTTTCGTCTTGTTTTTGCTCTTAGGTTTGGTTCTCTTTTTCTTTTGTTTCTTGTTGTTGGTTGAAGCTCGGCTCTCCGCGGGTTCTTGGGCTGTTGTAGTTTCAATAATACGAGGTGTGGTCGCAACGGCGTTCGGTACCGAATTAGAAAGAGTTTCCACTGCCACGGTGGTCGCAGCGTTTTTCAAATCATCTGCGTCAGTTTGCTGCACAAATAAATATTCGTTACATTTTTCATTCCACAGACTTGGAAATTCGTTAAACAAGGTCGATCGTTAATTTGTTTTTAAATTACTTGGGTCGTCGAAATATTCGTAGTCGCTTTGTTAACTTGAATTACGTTTCCACCGGAAACCGCATCGAACGCACTCTTTTTCGAACCATGTTTTTTCGTGCCAGTCTTTTTGCTTTTCTTCTTTGTCGATGATTTAGTCTTGCTCTTTGATGAGCTCGTTGGATTCGTCAATTTGACAGTGACTGGATCATAATTGTCACGGAGAATTTTGTTTATACGACCCAAAATATTGTCGACGAACCGATTGTATTTAGCAACGTAGATCGCAGGCACATGACTGTTTGGCGGCTCCGTATCCATCGCACCTGAAAATCGTTCTCACATGAAAAACTTTTTGCCTCATATATTCCAGCAGATGTTTTTTTTTTAACTGTTTGCGCCACCCGATTAATTATTCGGCAAATTTCGAAATTATTCTATTCGAAAAACCGATTATCCACTTTTCCACAATCAAGCAAATACATTGATTAGAAAATCTATCGACTTTTTACAAAATATTTAAACTTTCCTCGACGATTGTCATTTGAGTGCCCATTCAAAAAGAATATTTCAACTTTTTTTTGCAGCAATAAAAATAATTATTAAGCCAGCAGGTGAAGATGATTTTACTTAAAAAAAAAAACGAAATCCGCAAATATCTCAGGATGAAAACGATCAAGTTGCTTATTGAAGAGAAAAATTTCATTCATAACGTTGTGAATAATTTTGTTTCTTTAAATATGCGTCCTCGTCCGCATTTTTCACGAGGTCACGAGCTCTCTCTCTCTCTCTCTCTCTCTCTATCTCGCTATCTCTTTTTCAGAGTCTTCTCCGGAAGTATAATGTGGCGTGCGGGGTCTCACGATGACTACGATTTCATTTGATATTCCATGAGCATGATCGATCGGCTGTTTACTGGTCATCGACCTACTTGTGTGTTCGAAAGTCCCACATCATCGTCAAGACAGCAGCGACCCTGTTCGAGGTCGGAAACCCGCCGGAAGGCCACACTCACAAAAGTTCTTGACTCGAGACAAATACTCGAATGAAAAAACGTAAAAGCTGTCTCGAGATTCATCGAGCCGAAAAATAATGCAAGTATTCCCTTTCCCTAATTATAGGTTCAACTTTTTCATGATGCACATTTTTGGAACGAGAGTCAATCGCATTTATATTCATTTTTCTCTCAAAGTGCATAACGAAATCTTTCCAAGTTTATTTAACACGTGCACGGGAGGGACGTTCGATTTACCGGTTGGGCTTACTTAACGGTCAATGTTACAATACCGGAATTCTCGTTTTAAACTCGCAATACCAAACTGGTATTCGATTCTGGGTCAATCTTCGACACAAACCTACCGACCCATTAAACTCCACCAGCTACCTACATAGGAAACTCTCCTTTCCTTATCTCCCCGCCCCTCTTTCTCGCTTATTCTGACTTGTTTAATTATTTCCTCGAGCAATATTTTACCGGCGACTCTTATCCCACTAATTAACTTTCTTCGAAATAATCTTTTTGTGAAAATAACTTCCACTTGATCACCATTATGCAAAGTTAATTAATCAGAGCAAAATAAAGCTTGAAAAAAAGTAAACAACTTGTAGTAATTCACTCTTCCGAAGTGGCATTTTGATATTTTGAATTATAACGAACAAATTAAAAAACGAGGTAATTGCCTGAAAAATTCCTTCACTGATTAATCAATATTGGATTATGATTTTTTAACGGAGACTACGGGGCCTAAATTCACAAGGGAATCGTGTGTCGGTCTCGTGGTTTTCCCAGTGGGTCAGGGTCATCGCTGGGAGGAGTGTATCACGCGCTCCGGGTCAGTGGCCTCGATTCCCATCGGTTCATCGAGCTCTTTTGCTTCTATCCTTACAGCTCAAATCGGTTCGAGGCCACTTGCCTCGGTATTTCCGGCTGAATGCGGTGAAAGCTGATGAACAATTTCTTCGATCGTCTTCGATCATTTCGAGCTCATCTTAAAGAGGTCTCCCTTTTTTTTGCCCCTCGGCTAACATGTAGGCTCGTGAAAAAAATCGGTCAAATACCTTTTCTCCGGGCTTCTGCCTTTGCGGCTAATTTTTCGGTCGAAACGTTTTTTTTCTCTCAATTTTATTTTTTCTCAAAGGTCGAACTCGATCGTAATCAACCGGAGATATCCTGACGGCTAAGTTCGATGACTAGGCTCGATAAAGTTTTCGAAAATATCAATAAATCCGAAGAAAACAATTTCGTCCACGCATCTGCTGGAATTCCGGGCTTTCGTTAACGGTCAGAAAATTGAAAATGAGTAATTAGGTCAGTGATGACAATCGGTGGCCGACTGACCTTAAAAACAGTGACCAAAGATATGCATCGCGAGCAGAGAAAAGTCTTTTTCTGCTTGACCCCACTATTTGGAACCTCCGAAAACTTTTGCCAAATTCAATTTTACTCTCCAAAAATTTCCCGAATTATTTTGTCCAAATTTACAATTTTAGTTTTTCAAATATTTAACTCTAAGCGCCCCGCTACCTCTGCGTCTACTAACTACAACATTATTGACTACTTGTTAAACGATTACCCATCAGAGCTTCGTAAAATATGGATGGATACAAAAATGAAGAAAAATCAAGTTGGAGCCTTTGGTAACAATGATCCATTGATTATTTTTTCTTCATTCTGTTTATGGTGAAAAAACACAGGAATACTTTTTACTGTACCCATCAATATTTGACGGAGCTCTATGGCGAAGTAGTTTGATGAGAAACCAAAAAAATATGAGGATTAAACGTTTGGGATTGAGGATAGGTGAGTCCATTTTGGTCCAGTGATTCTGTCCAGTTACGCGTTGTTACAGTCGACTGTCCACCGTCTACCAAATAACGAAGTTAATCAGGGAATTCGATGAGAAGTTTGTGAATTAAAAAAAAAAGGAACAAACTACGTATACGAAAAATTCTACTGAGAGCACCGATTAAAAGGAAGAAACAAACAAGACCACGCGTTAATAAAGCAACAAATGTAAATAAAACTGCGCCTTAAAATGCTGGGTGGTTTTTTTCTCTTTCCATTGGGTAACGACACGTCACGTGTACCACGAAAAAGAAGAGTTAAGAAAAAAAAAGGACTCTAGCGAACACTTGAAAACGTTTCCATTTTTTCCTTTTTCTGTAACTTCGAATCTCTGGACAAGAATCACGCGGACTGTAAAAAGACATCGCGAGTAAATTCATCACCGACAAGAAAGTAAACAACACAGTTCTTTGTTTTTTTTTTTTTTTTTTGTAAAAATAATGAATTATCTATATTTAATCAATCCGAATCGGACAATGTCTCTGTACAGCATTTTCTTTTCTCTCTTTCTCGTCCTCGCGGACACACACACACACACACACAGATACATACACACTTTCTCTCTCATTTCTGTAAATTTCGAGTTCCTAATAATTGAGTTACGGTGATGAAAAGAGTCGAAAAAAAGAAGGAATTATTTATCATTTGTTTCATTTTAAAGCTTCGTTCGAGAGCGAGCTCTCGTGTACGATAGTTTTTTTGCTGTTCCGCACTTGCTCTTCCGTCAAGCACCCACCATTTGCTCCTCACTTTCTCAATCTCGACAACTTGAATGGAGAAAAAAATCAATCAAAATAAATAACGCACATGCACTCGGGGTCATCGTTACTCGGCAGATTAAAAAAAAAAAAAAAAAAAAAAAAAAAACGAGAAAAAAAACACATTCATAGAGAAGAGACGTGACGTGTGACGTCATCCGTAACCACGGCATTTTAATGCTAGTTTTTCTTTTTTTTCCTTCGCTCTGTTTTTCTTTCGTAGCTACTCTCGTCCTACGATGTTTCAATTCGAGAGCGAAAAAAAACGAGGAAATGTTAAACAGGTGTTCGCGCGCGTTAAGTGGTTCGCATGCTCCAGAAAAATATCCAAAAAAAAACAATTATTTCGGTAGAGATTGTCAAATAAGCGATTATAAAAAAGAATAAATAAATTAGAAGAGTCACAAAACTCAAGAGTAATACAGAGCTCGATTGGTTTTTCCCAAATCTGATTGTTAAATAATTGTTGTTGCTTTTTCTTTTTTTCAGACTGGAAAAAAAAGGTTGACCTCGTTAGAAAGTCGAGGATCCCCACACCGAGATAGATTTCGGTATGAAAATTTAGTTTCTTTGTCAAAGCAAAATTTCGCTCTCAATTTGAGATGAATAATTGACTGGATTTTTCTACTCTTTCGGGTGTTTTTTTTTCTCTCGCTCTCTGATTGTCGCTTTGCCTCGCTCTCTCTTGCTCTCTCGGGTCACGTTATGAAAATATAAATAAATAAATAATCTGATTTAATATTTCCTCGTTTTACTTGTGAGTCTCGACTTTCGACTTGCGAGCTTTTTTCGATCTTTTGCTCGAGTCACGGGTGTTAGTTTGGTGTTTTTTTGTCTTGCCCTTGAACTCACGTGCTCGACGAGCATCGATATCGGGGATACCGTCATCGTCATCGTCATCGTCTTCGTCGTCCTCGTCGTCCTCGTCGTCTTCGTCATCGTCTTCGTCATCTTCGTCTTCATCGTCGTCAGTTATTTCCGGTATGTCAAGACTATCGTCGTCCTCGTCATCGTCGTCGTCGTCGTCAGACGCTGTTCCCCCTGACGCTTGTTGAAGAATCCCGGAGGGTGATGATTGGCTCGTAAGCACCACAGGAATCCCTTCACCTTCAATTGGATTTCCCGTCTCGGAGAGGCTCGACGCTGCTTGTCCTTCGGGCGTTATGTCACTGACTTCTTCGTCCTCGTAACTTCCGCTTTCGGCCTCGATCGGAGAATTCTCAGCAAGGTTTCCGGCTTCCTCGCCAGTACCATCCGCCAAAGCGTTCAAATCAGATTGCACCGCTGCTGGGATCGAGGGAGCTGCGCTTACGATCGGTTGAACTACTTGAGCTTGGGCAGGAGCTGCTGGAGCTATTGGCTCCACTACCGAAACGGTTTCATCGTCGTCGTCATCATCCTCGTCGCCTGTAACGATCAAACAGTCCACAACATTTATTTTTCGAGAAAAAAAAAACACCGTTTCTCGCATTTTAGAAAACAATTTTTCAACTTCCGGTCAAAAAAACTATTTTCACATCTTCTCAATCCCGGCACCTCCACAGTAATCTATATCAACGTCCAAAATCATTCCGTAAATTCGAATAACTTTAGAAAATTTATTTCTTATCCGCGCTCGAGGTAAAGTTTGACGTCAAAAAAAAAATGAATCTACACCTTCGAGTTAAAAAGTTCAAGTTGTTTTAAAAAATGACACTTTTCAAGTACAATGAGGCAAAAAAATGACAATGGCTGTATATATTTGATAATTTGCTGCATAGAATTTGCCGGGTTGACAAGGAATGTCGTCGACGATTCTTAATCCTGTTCTTATTTCTGACTCAAGGCTCAAGTTCACGAGTGGCTTCCGGCGAGATCTCATCAAACATTCACCTGGGATCGAGTCCGCGTTGTCCTACTTGGAGAATTCCACACACGGAAAGGAAGGTAAAAACAAGATGATCGTGTGAGTTAACAAACGGGGCGAGCCAGTTCAGCCTACCTCAAAGAAACTCACGTGTGTCTTCTGGATCGACGATACCGACACTACAAAAAGTGCCTTTTCAACGTTCCAACCAATAATTACTATTTTCTCAAATTTAAATAGAAGCAAATAATTTTATCGTCGTTTCGGTCATCCGTCAATGACTTGCTTCTTCCTAGAAGGTCGTTCGAGCTTACGGCAATCGGTCATTAAATCTCAGATCCTCGTACACGACGAAGATCAGTCTGACCACAAAACGTCCCCGGGATCTACGCATCGAGACGAAAATTATAGATTGCTCGAGATCGATGTTTAAGGAATGTAGGTCGCGGCAACGATAGATCGAGCGAAAGAAAAATGCATCACGCGGAACAAATTACAAGAGAGGATAAACAACAAAATGCAAAGAAACAGAGAGATCGAAAAGATGCTCGACGAAGAGAATTCTCGAATCAAAATCAACTACCTCGTGGTGGAGACGACTAAGAAAAAGAGACAATCGATGTTGCTCGCGCGACCAGTTCTCGATAATGCTTGTTCGTAAAACTTCTTCACAACCAGATCGGTAGCGACATTTCCTTTCCTTCGAGCCACTAAGTCCCATAATTTCTTCTCTCTGATTATCCGCAGCTTTCCGTCCGAGCCAGTTGTCAGAAAATACAATTAGTTCGTAACTTTGGTAGAATCATTAGATAAAAATAATCATAGAATTCGTTGAAAAATTTAAACGAGCGGTTAAATTTTTATAAATAATCGAAACGAATCAAGTAAGGAAACGAAGTAAATTAATGTTCTGACCAAAAATGAAACGAAGATTAACCCTCCGCTGATCATATGGGTCTTTTCGACCCAAGCGACAACTTTTTTTCGAAAATCTTGTTTTTTGAATCGTTTTCTAAAATAAAACGAGTGCAGCGATTATAACGACTATGAAAGTTCAAAGAAGGATCAATGGAGAGTATTCTAGAATTTTTTCAGATTTTTTTCTCTCCAAATACTTGAGATATAAGTGGCAGGACGAAAAAGACCCAAATGATCGGGAGTGCCACAAAAAATCACATGATCCACGAAAGATTAAAATTTCAGGAGTTTCGGGGCGAGATGAAAATTGAGGGTAAATTTGGAGAAATAATCAATTCGATCTAATGGAAAGAAAGGTCATCTCGATCGAGTCAACAAATGAGTCTCCACGAGGTACGATCTCGCACAGTTCGACACGAGGCGTGATTTCCAAGCACGCACGGATTATGTTAATTTAGGCTGGCAATGCCTTCCAAGCCTTCGCGTACCGTTACACACAACAGCAGGTGAGACGAAGAGCTAATATTCTAAAAGAGCATAAGCATGAATCTCCCTCGACCGAGAGCTCGTCACCGTTCGCACACATGCATACGCAAACGTGTCCGTATGTGTAAACATTCATACTTGGCAAATATGGTCGATAAGTATAACGGGAGAGCCCAACGTTCTACTAATCGGAATTCTTGTGGTTTTTTTATTTTCTATTCGCAACGCGTGTACGATTGAACGCTTACGAGGTGTCTGTTGAGGAGATTTTTCTAACTATCGTAACATTAGTCTGAACCTGAAACTCAGTAACGACCAAAAATCCTCAATCGGAAATTCCCAATAGCAAAAGAATTTTAAAGGAAAAGATTTTGTTCGAATTATTGAGTGAAATTGCAGATCCCAGTTTTTCTATGGCAACCGTACTCAAAAAACCCCATGAAACTCATCGAATTTCAGAACTTAGTCCGAAAAATAATGCTCAAATAAAACTTACCGCCGAGAATGTCGTCGATGAATCTTTCAAGGTAGTCATCGTCCTCATCGTCATCGTCGTCGTCATCGTCGCTGCTGGGAGCACCAGCGGGCTTTGGCTCGTCTTCATCGTCATCGTCGTCGTCATCATCGTCATCAGCAAGGTCTTCGAGGTCGATATCATCGTCTTCCTCGTCATCGTCATCGTCGTCATCGTCATCGCTCGCGGCCGCTGGAGCCACAGGTTGTGCGACTCCTCCAACCGCTTGTCGTCCCGTTGCTTCGCTCAAATCAAGAGCATTGCCTGTCTTCGTTCCCTCATTCGACGGAACCTTTGGAACCGGACTCGAGAATGTTTCTCCAACAATCAGGCAACAAATCACTGCTAGCACCGCCACCGACTTCATGGCTCTGACCAAAAGACACATCAACGTTCAAAAATTACATTTATGAAACACAAATTCTCGATAAATAATTGAGGCCTCACTCTAAATTTATCAATCAACAATTTTTTGTCCTGGCAGATGACAAATCGTTGAAAA
Source organism: Hyposoter dolosus (assembly GCA_963921915.1). Lineage (NCBI taxonomy): Eukaryota > Metazoa > Arthropoda > Insecta > Hymenoptera > Ichneumonidae > Hyposoter > Hyposoter dolosus. Next base: position 8,784,863 of record OY998132.1, read on the forward strand.
ACCTCATGGCGTTGCATTTGACCAAAAGACACATTCAACAATGACATTTCAGAAACGCAAATTCTCGAAAAATAATTACGGACTCGCTCTGAATTTATCAATCAACAATTTTCTGCCCTGGCAGATGACAAATCGTCGAAAAACCCCATGGCGTTGCATTTGACCAAAAGACACATTCAAAAATGACATTTCAGAAACGCAAGTTCTTGAAAAATAATTGCAGACTCGCTGTAAATTTCCCGATCAACAATTTTCTGCCATGGTAAATGACACATCGTTAAAAAACCTCATTGTGTTGGATTTCAATATTTTCCATACATTATTCAAGTGAGTAAATGAAAGTTAAAAAATAAACAATCGTTTGGGTGTGTCTTTATTACGATTTTTGTAAAATTATTCCATGGTCATGAACTTGGGATTGATCCAGAATATTTTTGAATATATCGAGAGCTCGCTGTGAATTTTCGAATCGTCCACTCCGCGTTACCGTGATTCCATCAATTTTTCTATTTTTTATGTCTCTCGCGTGACATGCCCCAGTCGGGAATTCCCGCAATACTATTTCGCGCACGCACGTTAGAATCCCGTGATTAATACGGTATTTTGTACGGACTGCGGTTTAACAAGTGTCTTACCATTCAAACAGGGTAGCGAAATTAGAAGAAAAAAATTCCAAGTTTGTATTTGTCTTTCGGGAAGATAAATTCTCACTGAATTATCAACACTGGGCTCACAAGTTGATCGACGCGTAAAAAATGCCATGAAATAAATACTTATCGGTTTAGTCAGAATTCGATATAAATGTATGCACTTGTTCGATTTCGCGATGATGTTTTTTACCACCTCAAACCGATGACAATAATCGTTTTTTTCCAAAACGTCAATTCGTTTGTTTATTTTTTTCAAATTACGAGAAAAACGAACTGCACACGAGTGTTTACACCGAGACATTTTTTTGTTTTTATCAGAAATCAAATCGATCGGGTCGAAATAAAGTTTCGTTTTTTTTTTCGACGAAAGAGAAAAAAAAGATTTTTCAATTTCATTGAATTTTGGTCGAACGAATCTTTATATGGCTCGTGCCCCGATGGAATCGATTTACAGTCAAGATCGGTTCTCCTTAGTGGACTCACCTCTCGTCGATTTGCCGAATATAAACTTTGTCCCCCGAGGAGAAAAGCAACGAAGAATGAACAAACGAAGACGGTCGTTCGTTCGGTGAACGACCACGAGGACGATATAACGATACTCTTCAGTTTGTTGGTATAACACGATCACGAAGGTCAGATGATTTGTTCGAGGGGATACTCCTTCGTGCAACGAGAGGCGAGAGTGTTAAACAGACGAAGCGCCTTTGCGAGAGCTTCTTATACCGTAGGGACCACAACCACTTCCGCCACCACCTTCCTCGAGGGGGGCAAGACGCGTCGTCGTTCTCCTCGTACACCCATCACCGTCCTCCTTCCGTAACTACCATCGCCTCAGCCTACCGTTTCTCTCTATCTCTTCATCTTCTTATTCTCTTCCTCTATCCACCATCATTTTGTCTTGTGACTTTTTTTCACGAAGCTTATCTTATCACTCAACATTTACAAATAGGACACTGTCATCCACGAAGGATAATTCTCTCAATCCTTCAACTATACTGACATTCGTTCATGCGGTGGATTTTTGCTTGTCAATCAATTTCTGTGACGTTGATTTTTTATAAGAGTTTCCACGTTTTTTACGATGATTTTATTTCTTGGACATCGTTTGCAATATTTTTCATACATTTTCGAATGTTTTTTTGCCCCATGTTACGATCTTATCATTGCATCGATACATCAAAGACAACGAAGCCAACAGCAAAACTGCACGACCATTTTTACCTTCGAAAATCTTCGATCAATGTTGTTCGTATCTAAATTTTTATAGAGTTTTTAACGCAATTGTTGTTCATTCTAAACGTTTTTTTCTCAAATTCATTAGAATTTAGTAATTCGTGGAAAAATGTTGAGCTTGGATGACGTTACAGGGCAACTTTAATCGTATTGACGAACAAAAAGCATGATCCGAACGATGCGACGTTGATTTGTTCCGGCTTCGAGGCCTAACATCCGTGCTTTCTCGTCCAACTTTCAAATTAGATCTTCTTACGACGTTACGTAGTTCGTACACTCTCTGATTATCGTGCGATCAGGCATTCTCTATATCAAGGTCGAATTCTTTTGTAAGAATTGTAAATGAGATTTCGGTTTTTTACCATGAGCCTCCTCGTTTCTTATGGCTGGGCGTTTCCCGATACGTTTTAGTGTTCCAAGCTTCATAGCACATTTTTAAACTTCAAGGAAGATCCTTTTCTGTGCTCTCCTCGTACCCAATCTTTTCACCTTATTTTCGTTGCCGAGGGTCGTTCGAAATCACTAAATATCCGTCGTCCCTTCGGACTCGTGCTCGAAACGTAACGACAGAGTTGAAAAATCTCGGCCGGATTTTTTCTTCGCTCTCGATAATTCGCAGTCGTTTCGTCTCGGTCATGGTGAAAAAAGGCAACTCTCTGATCGATGCATCCAAGCTTGAGCATAACGGAATTTTATAATAATGTTAATTATCCTATAGAAATGTAGCAATTTGTAGTGTAATGGAAAAAATGTTGAGTATAAAGTTGAGTGTTTCTGAAATTACGAGAGGCTCCACGGATTGCCCATACTTTCTATCGTTTTATGTCAAGAACTAAACGGCCGAGAACTTGATTTTGTGTTGCCACAGTTGGTCATAAACGTTTTTTTTAGCATTGAGATGATTTTTCTGAAAAGAATTTCATAGAAAAAGGAAAATACGATCGAAAGATTAGGGAAATTTTGTTCAAATTTTTTCGGCATCGAAATAGGTATTCGTGGCTCCATGGTTCGAGCGAAAATTCGCGTTGTTCACAAATGAAAATGTCATTTGTTGGAGCTCGCAGTGAAAATTGTACTTGGATTGAAAATTTGGAAATGTTGAACGAAAATAATCATTTGTAGGCCATAATCGGAGTTTGGACACTCTCGCGTATCCGGCGCCCGCGTTCTCGTTGATCAACGACGACGAGCGCCGGGCGAAAGGAACGCGAGCCGTTTGTTCCTCGATTTATCGTCGTGTCTAACTGTAAACGCCCAGCCTCTGCCCCTTCGAAGAGGCCTCTGCTTCGTCTCCTTTCGCGTGAATATCTATACACAAGTTGGCTCATCTGCCTGCGTTATTTCTTTATTAATTTTATTCCTTACCTTTCTTCCTCGTTGTTGTCGCCTGTTAGGAACGATACCGGTTTTTTTTCTCAATCGCGAACGCAAAAATTCCATCAAAAAGAGCAACATATACCGAAAGAGACGAGATGAACCTTTCGTCCTTCACCTCTATCGTTCGATTTCACATTGCTTGCGCCCAAATCGTCCAAGGTCAACGATGTCTTTCATTCGGAACGAAATATAAACCTAAAAAAAACTGCAGCGTTTTGACACCCGGAACGTTTTTCCTTGCACAATCTTGATCATTGTATTCGTTTTAAATAAAATATGGAGATGTTTAGCTATCACAGGAAAAGATTTGAGGGAAAGCCATGGTCGCATGTCTTTTTGGGAAGACTCGGAATGTGAGCTTCGATTATTATATACTCAAACGAAAACGACTCTGTAAAGTTCCAAAGTTATTTTTTTTCTCTTTTGCCCTCCGGTTTCTCTCTCTCTCGCGCTCTCTTTTTCAGACTAAAAGTATCTTTCTCCACGACGATGGTGCTTGGTATATGGGATTTGGTGTCAGTATGCGCCCAGGAAGTAGTCCACAATACGACGTGCCGTCGGGAATTACAAATACGTTGTATACATATATGTATCTCGTATACGTATATATAAAACCGTAACCATATGTATGCATATATAAGACCACAGCGCAGAGTCAATGTCAACGTTGACGATTTTGTATGCCAATATATACGCGTGCCCCATGACATTCCCAAACCCGTAAAAACGGACACGAGTCCCCTCAATCGCATTCTTTGTTCTTTTATTCCGTCATGTTTAATTCAGCTATTTTATAACTAATATTGTCTTTAAATTATCATTCTTTTTATTCCTTCCTATCCGAATAATAATTCTGAATTCGGACAATAGAGTAGCGAATGAATTTGCGAAGACACCCAACAATAATATTTCGTAATGCAACAACTTTGAAGGATCGTTAACGACAAGAAAATACGAAATGTAAAGCTGTGCAGCCTCTTCGGAATTCGCAAATTTTTTCAAGAGCAGACGACAACAATCGCCTGAATTTGAAAAGGTTTCATCGGTAGGCAAGATATCGACCGAGTATTTGGCACAATGTGTCACGAATACATGCGAGATGTCGTGATCAGTATTTTCCGGCCACTGTTTCGTTCACTGAACTAGTGGTTTCGTTACATGCGCCGCTTCTCTCCATCTCTTTCTATCTTGTTTTTCTCTCACATGATTGCCCCCCCCACTCGTCGGAATTTACCCTACACTTTTGACTTTTGACATGTCCCTTGCCGGGATACAGTGGTGTGTGATCGAACGTTAGGAGCTACCCCGTTCGAGCGCTCTTATTAAGACAGGCTTTTGAAAAAAAACAATCAAAACAAAAACAAAAAATCCCGGACCATGTGACAATGTCGAAAATGAGTTCAAAGGACAAAGATACTAAGGCAATTGACAAACTGAAACAATGGTTTCGCATCAACAGAGGTAACCTACACTTTTTAATTCCTCTATTTGCATATGTGTCTGTACGTGCGTGTAAATGTCAGCCGAACATTCCACAACAGATTTTTCATCTCCGCAATATTTCTTCCCCAAATCCTTCTTCTTACTAAGTCGTCTCCCATTACTTTGACTCACAGTTTCAAATTTCATATTTTACACAAAGATCGAGCAGCGATAAAAAATGTCCGGCTCTCGTTCAAAACACTTTCCAAAAACGCAAATATCTTCGACGGCTCTTGGTATTCATCGATCATCTGTTCTGAATAAAACCCAACGCAAACTTGATTATCCAAGCGTGTACAAATGGCCGGTTGCAGAATTCCTCGCTGCGTAGAAAACCGATCCTTCTGCACTGGGATTGGGATTGTTTGAATTTTTTGTGTAAAAAAAAATGACAATACCATGACATCGTTGCTTTTAATTGTAATTTTTACCAATCCAAATTTCTAGAATGAAATTGTTGATGCTCTGCATTCGTACTTTCTTTCTTACCACTCGCTATTCTTCAACATTCCCACAGGTAACTACAGAAGCAGAGAAGATTTTGTGCTGACGCATGACATTGAAAAAGAAATAGGACCGGAGAGTCCTGTGAATCATCGAGCCAAGGCCATCAGGGATCTCTGCGACGGAGTACTCAACCATCAATGGGAAGATGTGAGAAAAGAAATGAAACTTGTGTCTTTAGTTTTCGCAGTAGATTATGTTATGACGAATGAGATTTACAGAAATTTTTGATAAAGAAAAAGATTGCATAATGATTTAGATAAAGAAAATGGTTTTCAAGGTCAGAGTATTTGTCAAGGTCAAGGATCGCAGTATTTGAAAAATTAAAATACACTCAAAGCATTGGTTTCTTTGCATTGAATTAGGGAACTGTGGAGAGGATGTGGAATCTCGTGCAAGATTTGCTGGGCAAAGACATTGCCAAAGAGTACAGACATGTGACATTGAATTTCCTGCGATGTCTGGTTCAAGGGCAATACAGCAAACTATCGTCTTTGATGAGAGTCAAGTTTTTTATGGTGGTGAGAGACCACGAGATTGGCGATGACATTGGGCCACGTTTGGATTTGCTACAGAGTTTAACAGAAAATGGCAAAGTGATATTGCATCTGGAGGAGAGAATGGGTCCCTTTCTGCTGGAATGGATGCCGAGCGTGACTGCGGACGATGGGAAAAGGGGAGCCGATTTTCTGTTGCTTCTGGTCAACGTGATTAAATATAATTCGGCGTACATTGACGAGGACATTGTCTCCGGGCTTGTGCAGTACATATGCCATTTGTGTTATAACAGCAACAGTACGGAAGTTGTATCCGGATGTCTCGAGACTCTGGACACTATAGTCGGTTACAACATAAATCTTCAATCAGATTCTCTGCAGACTTTCATAACTGCGCTCTGTCGTAGCGTCAACGTCGAGACGTATTGTCAAATAAGCTGGAAAATAATGCGTAAATTATTAGGAACGCACATGGGACATTCGGCACTTCATACGATGTGTCGTTTGTTACAAGATCCGAATTTTCAACGCGACGCTTATCTCTTACGCGGCGCTGTCTTCTACGTTAATATGGGCCTATGGGGTACTCACAGAATCCCAAAATTAAAATGTACTCCAACGTCGGTACTGCCGTCTTTTAATCAAGCTCTCGAATGTAATCATCCTATAGTTATGTACGAAGTAACACTCTCGATACAACGTCTGGTCAACAAGTATGGGGTTGAATTACAAGAGCCAACGTGGAGCATAATACTCGATATTATCGAGAAAGTAATAACTCACACAGAAACGAGCAATCAGCCAGCTACGAAACAAGTATTTGCGAGTTTGCACGAGACGATAAACAGCATTGAACATCTTTTAGATAATTCGCAATATAACGGTTGCAGGCAACGATTTTATGAACTTGTCGAAAGATGCTCGGATTCGCGTCCCGAATCGTCCATCCTCAAGCTCATCGATTATCGCGCTTCGGAAATTGAACCAACGCATTATCTTTGGCAAGCTAAATTGGCAACTCTGATGGAACGCTATTACAAAAACGAGACACGTACCAACATCCGAGTCAAAGTTATCGACGTACTTACCAACGTCATTCAAGTCAATCGGTCCAGATACGAGGACGAGCTCGTCGAGAGAATCGTTCTGCCTTACACGCAACACGTTGATATGGATCCTGACATTACCATCAGAAACGTTGTCGCCTATTTACTCGTTGATCTTTGCCTCGAATGCGAGACCAAAAGGTGCCTCGAGTTACTCGATATTCTCGAAAAAGTCATTAACAAACCTTTCGTCTCGGAAAATGCACCGCCGGTCATGGTCGAGGCTGATGTCAAAGATGTTAAAACCGCTGTTGTCGGCGTTATCAAAATACTCACGGCTAAGATGTACCATTTACCATCTAGTCACGCTATTCGTGCTTACAAAGTACTGGTCAATCATTTGGAACAACATTACAGAGATACCTCGATTTTTCATGAAGTATCGATCATTCGTTATTTAGTAAGTATTCGTGATCGTCGGCTGTTGCTACCTCTTTACATTTTCACACTAATTCATATATTTTTTTCAAATTATTGTATTGTTTTTTTAGATTTTTGAATTTTTCCTGAAAATTCGTGCAAATTCTCTCTATCATCTGGGCTTTCCGGATGGAACGAGCGGCGTTGTTACACGTTTTAGCCCTTATCTAGTCCTGGAGCACGCGCCATTGGAGAGACTCAATTCAAGCGGTGGAGGCAGCAGCCCACCGCCCGTTAGTCCGGCTCCTCTTCAACACATATCCTGTCAAATAACACACTTGTCGCTGGCATACGCTTGCAAAGCGGTCATATCCTGCATAAAACTCGAAAAAGATTGGAAAGTATTGCAGCTTATTTTGAAAGAAATGCCACAAGTTATGCAGAACAGAGCTCTGATACTTTCGCGACACAGTAATGACATCGATTACCTCGCTGCTGCTCTCTGTTGCATGGTAAGATTTCCATTTTCTTCCATTAGTATCGATTCCTGAAAAAAAAACCTTTTGAAACATTATTTTCCTTTTTCTATCGCAGGTCAGCGACAAAAACCTCAGACTTCCGGAGTCTCTGTACAACGTGCCTCCGAAATTCACAGTTTCGGAATTTCGGGTTCACGTTTTTCCTGTACTCGCATCACTGGCTTCGTATCACGCTCACCTCGAGCCTTCTTTGCAGCAGCGTCTGATCAAATGCTTGGAGGTAAGCGCGAAAGAATAAAAGAATTTTTTTTTCCATTAATTTTCAAGCATTATCATTTTTCTAGTCTCGACGAAAAATATCGAAATTTGTTTGCAGGTTGGATTAACCGCTCGATGCGCCAGTCAATGCGTAACGAGTTTAACCACTTGTACGTTGGAAATGCGAGACGCTATGAACAAACTTTTAACCGAAGTTTTACTCAATTTGTCCAAAATTTCTGCGACTGTACACATTGCCATACCCATATTGGAATTCTTATCGAGTAAGTATTTTCATCGAAAGCACATTAGAAATAAAATCGCCATATTTTAGGACTTTTCGTTAAATTGATAAAAATCGAAATTTAGCTCTCACCAGATTGCCTAAAGTCTTTGCGAGTTTCATCGGGGATCAGTACATGTCGGTGTTTGCTATTTTATTGCCTTATACAAACCCATTCAAGTACAATCATTACACGGTCTCATTGGCTCATCACGTCATAGCCGTTTGGTTTCTGAAATGTCGATTGCCATTTCGACGTGATTTTGTGAAATTCATCACGACGGTGAGTACAAAAAATACGCGTTACGTATGAATAAAGTAGGTACACTTTTTTTCAATATTTTTCGTCCTTTCATTTTGCCAACTTAGGGTCTTAAAGCGAACGTTTTGGTTCCCTTCGAGGAAGGACACTTGATAAAGCCGGACTTTAGTTCGATAAACGAGGATTCGTCGAACAGAAAACGAAGCTCGAGTTTGACCGAGCAAGGAAGTCGCGGTCGTCGAGAGAGGCCGATTATTTCGAATCGAATGATCGGGGAAGGTCGTACTTTGGATTTGAAGCCACCGATCGACGAAGCACTCATGACTTTCCATGTCGAACTTACCGAGACGTGCATCGATTTAATGGCACGGTATACTTTCTCCACTTACGCAGCACGACCTAAGAGACTTCCGGCAGCAGATTTTTTGCTCAAGGAAGGCCAATCGATGACGTGGCTTTTGGGCAACAGACTGATTACCGTTACCACCAGCGGCTGTAGCACCAAAGCCATGAGAAACGGTCTCTGCGACAATTGTTGGATCGCCTGCAAAGCAGCTCCTTCCACTCCGGATCATAACAAAATTATTGCAGCGTCCTCTCGGAGAACTTCTAGTACAGAGGTAAACAACATTTTACATTTATACCAAAAACGTCAATATCCCAGTGCTCAACTGGCCGTTTCTATGCCAAACTTCTCGATAATTTAAACGAACTATTCTAAAGATTGTTGAGTATAAAAAATTCATGAAAAATGAATTGAAAATAAATAGGAAATGGAACAAATATGCAGCAAATGCCTGTCGATTTTCGTAGACCAGAGGTACTCGAAAAAAGCTTTTAAATTGCGATAAAACATTTTATAAAATTTCAAATCAGGGTGGAAAGGATGATAATAAATTATCTCGACAGTCATCGAGCGGTCACGCTGGTTCCAGCACCGCGAATACGGCAGCGAATTCGCCGACGGAGGATTCAAAAAAATCGTTCGAGGACGCCGAGTCCATGAAGCGCGACATGACGCTCGACAAATCTGAACGAACGGACAATGGAGAATCGTCGAAACTTGCTCAAATTCTGTCTAACGAAAAACACGAGGAACACGTACCATGTGCTTGCTGGTGTCAAGGCTGGGCTGAAATTTATGTCCGTCGTCCAACCGGCGATATGTCTTGGACAATGCGCATTCAAAACACAATGCAATTCGATGTGCCGCAAGATTTCCCGATTCACGACGTTACAACGCTTTACATGCCATCCCTGGAACTGCCGACGAATACTAGTCAAGAACCAACTATTGATTTACCGACCAACGAAGAACTTATCGAAGTACGAAAAATGTTTTTTCTTCTTCGTTGCCTCCTTTTTTTCGCACGCATTTAAGTTTTTTTTTTTTTGGAACATTCTAAAATATTGTATTCGGGACTGCCAAACAGGACGCTAATCCGGAGCAACCGCAGAACGATCGAGAGATATCTTCGTCGAAATCGGTGGCGTATTCAGCATCGAATTCATCGATAACTTCGACCACTGGTCCAATCGCAATACCCGGCTCGCCGTCGCGACCTAGTCCTTCGCGTCAAAGCTCTCGCGACAGTCTCGAGAGCCTCGAAGAAGGTGACGAAGGTAATGAACAAAAAGCTGTTCGATAAGACGCGTGCTTCGCTTAGAATTTTCAGTAAAATTATCACAAGCAAACATATTTCTCTGGACAGAAACACGACGATCGAGAAATCCGGTTCGTCGTTCAAATTCCAGTCCAGAAATGAGCGCCAACTGGAAAAATCCTTTCTTAAACAAGGATAAATTAGTTTTGCAACAAACGGAATCAACGTCGAATGACTTTGATGTTAAGCTTGATGCTGAACTGAAGAAACACGCCAAGAACGCCTACGCCAAAGATATGAGGTACAAATTAGTTCTTCACCTTTTTCATCGCCATTGAAGCGTCAACGAAATTAACGGGAATGAATTATTGATGGAATCTCTTACACAATCATTTCAGGGTTAGTTGCGAAGCGATACCCGAAGAAATATCGGGAATGGGGACGACTCCGCCATCGACCGAACAAACGGCAGATCATCCCAGTGGCTTGAGATCCCAACGATCTTATCCAGGAGCTACTCACGCTGTACAAAATCCAAATTCCGCAGCTAGCAGTAATACCGTTCCCCCTTCGCCCACAGCCGCCCAGGTTATTACATCGATCCATCTTTTCAAATTCTGATTTCATGGAGAAAAAAATCTCATAAAAATGAAAAAAAAAACGTATCCTTTCGCGAGTTAATCTCAACGATCGATATGGGTTGCATTAATTTTGAGCTGAAATGATTTTTACATTTTTCGTTCGTTTCAGCCTCCCGGAAATTTTCTTACGGTTCAAAATAGGACAGCACAATTGCAAAATCTCGTTGGCAAACCACCGCAGTCACCGACACAGTTGTATTCTCGAGTCGGTGATTTGAGCCTCAAACAATCGTTGACGATCGATACGAAACCACCTATTGGTCGAAATTATGCCATTGATAAGGTGAGGATTTTTTTTCTCTATTAAAATACACACTGACCGAAACAAAGTCTTTCCACCGATTATATTCATTGTATTGTGTGTGGAATTGACAGAAGGACGAAAGGCCAGACCCATCCAATTTACCACCGATCGTCTTCCGCGATAGAGGTCACACAATATCTGTAATGAGCCCGGTGAAACAATCTCGCGAATGGGACAACGTGAGACGAGGAAATTCGCCTCGTGTCAAAGATACCTCACGAACTGGCATTAACCCCAGGTAAAATGTCTCCAAATTATTCCGCACAATAAACTCTTCAGTTTTTATACGACTAGGGTCTTCTAGTCATTTGCGTTCCTGGATCATATTTGATCCACAATTTTTGAAAAAAAAAAAAAATATATATATATATATATATATATTTCAACCCCGAAGCTGTGGCTCCATGACGAGTTTTCGTAGATCTGGCAATTCCGAGTGATGTAGAAAGTCTCCCTGTGTGTCCTCGTGAAGAGTTCTAGTCATTCGGGCTCCCGGATAAATTTTTATCCACCATTTTTGAAAAATAAATATATATACAAATTTCAACCCCGAAGCTGTGGCTCTATGACGAGTTTTCGTAGATCTGGCAATTCCCAGTGATGTAGAAAGTCTCCCTGCGTGTCCTCGTGAAGAGTTCTAGTCGTTTGCGTTCCCGGATAACTTTTGATCCACGATTTTTGAAAAAAATAAAATAAAAAATTTCAACAATGACCCCCGTTGGTCGCCACTTTCGTACATTACTCACCAACTTTTTAGAAACGGATTGCGAATAGCTCGCCAACAAATTTGAACCGGCGTTTTTGTAGCATCGGTCGAAGGGTTCAGCCGGACAAGGTGCTCTGATTTTTGCTAAAATGTACACATTATGAAAAATAGAAAAAATAATTCTCGAACGTGGCTGATGAAATTTAAAGCTTAAATGTAAAATCTCGTTTCGAAGTTCTTGCTCCTTTCCAATAGGGTTCCAGCGGTTAATTGATGGATCTAGACACATTCGTATTATTGTATTTATAACAAAAAGACTCATCTATTTGCATGGACCAGAATAATCCGGATGTAAAAACTCGTCTCCTTTCGTTATTTCCGCAGTTTCGTGTTTCTGCAACTGTATCACACCGCTCATTTCGGCACAACGACAGAAAAACCCTTACTCGTGCCGCGAACAACGGCTGTACAGAGAGCGGTTACGAATCTCGACAGAATACAACCTTACGAGACTCACAAAATCGGTGTGCTGTACATAGGTCCGGGACAAGCTTCGAACGAAGTTGAAATCCTTGCGAATCAGCATGGCTCCTTGAGATATACCGAATTCCTTCAGCGCCTTGGTACTCTGGTGCGGCTTAAGGACGTCGATGAAAATGTTTTTCTGGGGGGACTTGATCGCAATGGGGAAAACGGTAACTTTGCGTACATATGGCAGGATGACGTGACTCAAGTTGCGTTTCATGTCGCGACTCTGATGCCTACCAAACCGAGCGATCCTAAATGTACATCCAAGAAACAACACATAGGCAACAATTATGTGAGTGTCGTTTACAACGAGAGTGGCGAACCTTACAACATTCAGACTGTTAAGGTATGTCGGTGTTCTCCTTTTTCGTAGTCTGTACGAAATATTTGCCAACCATATTTTCCCCCATTGCACAAACGGATATTCCATGTTCACCTTTTCCGATTGGATTTTGTTCAATTTTTCGCTCACGAAACAGAATAATCGATGGATCGAATTTCTATTTTGATTTTCTGTCCAGGGCCAGTTCAATTACGCGTGCGTAATAATTCAACCACTCGATCACGGGACTAATCAAGTTACGGTACAAGCGAGAGAAGAGCTCGCCGAACACATAGGACACAGCGATCCCAAGATCATATCGGATCAGAATCTCGCGATTCTTTCGCGGCAGCTAGCTCTTCACGCAAACGTAAAAACTGCATTCTTTTTACTTTTTGAGTCGAGAAAATTGTCGACCGCGTTGTCAAATTCAATCAATTTTTGTGCAGCTCGCCTCGATGGTTTCATCGTCTCTGAAACAGAACGGTCACAATCCATATGCCTCGAATTGGCTGGAACGCCTTCGACACATAAAGCGACTAAAAAATCGAGTACTTCAAGAATTGTCGAGCAACAACGCCGAGGGTCCATCCGACGAGGTTTCCCCCAGATCCAACAAACGAGTTTACATGGACGACTTCACCGAATATACCACTTGAAATATGCAAATAATGGTTATAATTATAATAATGATGACGTTTGAAAAGTCGAATTAAATGAAATATTACTGTAATTAATACAAAGCAGTTCGTTAACGCGTTGATACTGAAGATAATCGTGTATTTGCTACTGCCCCTCAATCATTTTATACGTCTTGTACGATAGTCATATATGAATCGCCATCATTCGCCAATTATAGCAAAAATATGTCTCAATACACGTTTTCCTACATAATCCATTTTTTTTTGTTCTGCAACACTTTTTGCATAATTTTTATTCATTTGACGCATACTTTCCAGAGAAGGCAGCGTTTTTGACAGATTTTTCCTTTTCCAAAAAGAACCAACGATTCAAGAAAATATTCTTTTCCAAACAAAGCGGCCAGATTTCTCACACTAAACCGATTGAATCTTCCCGCCTTTTTAATTTTCGCCTGCGAGACGTCGATCACACGACCTTGCTCACCCGTTGACACGTTCGAAAAACGTTGTTTACGACTGTCATGTTTTTTTTCGTGCATGATTGATAACTCATTGGCAAATAAAATAATTGCCGAGGAGTGATCCAATGAAACGAGTACACGTGGACCTCCCACGCTCATGACGCAATTTTGACCAGTTGAATGAAAAGCGATAGTATCTAAGTGAGTCGAACACCCATAACCTTCAAGACTTGGTGTTCCTTTGTTTTGCAATCATGTGGCAATTGTTGCTCTGCTTTCTGGCAATCGGCGCCGTATCAGCTGGACCCGAAGAAGCAGAAGGTGTAAAATATGCAAGCAAGTGCGAAGGTAAGCACGCGAGCGAAAGAGAACACAGAAAACGTATTTTTTTCCCATCGTTCCGATTTGTATTTTCCTTCCTATTCTCCAATCATCAAAATCCTTTTTTTTTCAACGATATTTTTCACTTCCAGTTTGCAAAGTTGTTGCTCATGAATTGGAAACACGGCTCAATGAGACTGGAAAATCTCGTGATGTAATAGAAATCGGCTATTCTATTGACGATGTCGCGTCGAAGAAGAAAAAAGAATACAGGCAATCGTAAGACAACGCTTTCCTATTTTCTTAGTTTGTAAACTTCAAAAAGTCACTAATACTTTTGTAACTTTCAATGTTATTCATGTTCACAGTGAGCTGCGTCTAGTGGAGTCGCTGGAAAACATTTGCGATAGAATATTGGAATATAATATTCACAAAGAGCGCGGGGACAGTTCAAGATTTTCCAAAGGCATGAGTCAGACTTTCAAAACTCTGCACAATCTTGTGTACGGTGATTTTTGTGTTAAGATCATGTTTGCATTATTTTTACACGCATTTTTGTCAATTGAGGGATTGGTGACGTTTCAGAGATAAGGGAGTGAAAGTGGAGCTTGGAATACCTCCTGAATTATGGGACAAACCTTCTGTTGAAATCACCACTCTAAAGACTCAATGTGAAGACCTGATAGAAAATTATGAATCGGATATAGAAGATTGGTACTACAACAACAACAGCACGATGTCTCTGACCAGGTGAATATTCACGAAGATATTTTATGAGCCAACTAACAGGGAAACATTTTTCTTGAACCTCTGAAAATAAATTGCAGGTATCTGTGTGCGGAAAGAGCATTAAAGAGCGAAGACAATTCGTGTCTAAACGAAAAAGGAGACAGCGGTGTAGCAGAGAAGCAAAAGCTCAAGAAGAAGAAGAAAAAGAGTAAAACTGGCAAAAAATCTTCCAAGAAAAGTTCGGAAAATGCAAAAACCGATTTATAAAAATAACGAGACCACATTTTTACCACAGCTAGCTCGAACAATGTTTTTAACGTTTTTTATACATCAGTGCCATAAACGGTACCTCGTTATTTTTCATGGATGTACAAATGCCATGCACATACAAACCCACACACGGACCCAGTGACTCATATACATTTATTTTCAACTGAAAGTTCAGAACAGACGAGCGTCGATAATCGTCCATTTCTACAGTTCCTCGGGTGTCAAAAAAAAAGAAAATTATGCCAAAGTATTTGATACTCATATTATTATTGTCAATATTTGAAGAGTTCCGAGCAAGTCTATTGCGTGGTACTCGTGCCGGTAACGGTCAGTTTCCATGGTTGATACAATTTCACACGATATCGCCGTGCGGCGGAGTCCTTATAACGCCGGATTGGGTACTCACTGCAGCTCAGTGTGTACAGGCTAAAAGAAACGTGAGGAATGCTTTAATTTTCTTTTTATTACAAAACTCTTCCGGACTAAAATCCGCGTCAAAGGTTCGTTAAAAATGCTGGTTCGCTGCATGTTGTTTATCTTTGTTTTTTTCCATCTTGATGTACAGTCCATAGTGCTCTATGCAATGGGCTTGAACGGAACAGGCTCCAGTCAAGCTGTCAGTGTCAAAGCCACCTACATTTATCCACAATTTCGTGGATATGCGAAATCTCGTGATTACGATAACAACATAGCCCTGTTGAAGCTCGCCAAAGCGTTCGACATGTGCGATCCCAAAGTACGTCTCCTGGACATTGCTCCCGTCAGGCTCGACGACGACTATAAATCGTGCCTCATATTTGGCTGGCAAAGCACCGTGGCTCCTTCGTCGAAAGTTCACGCCAAACCGATACAGTACAGTCAAGTGTTGCTCAACTCCTGGCGGGTTTGCATGTACATGCACGAGGGTAACGCCAGTTTCAGAAACGTATTTTGCACCATGGTCGAGGATGCTAACGGCATAAGAGCTTGTGCGGGCAATCCAGGCTCGCCGGTCGTTTGCGAAGATCAATATCAACGAATGGTTCTTCTTGGTATAGCATCTTGGTCGAATTATTCTCTCGATTGTGGCGGACTGCCGACTTACCTGGGAGTCAGCATCTTCAGATCATGGATGTGGGATCTTATTTTCGGCAACAAGAATATGGACCAGTGGGAAATTGGAGCGGAAGTCATAACCGGTGCGTGCCAACGCGAACGTAGCATTCACGGAGACGATAACTTGCGACTTTCAAGGATCCGTAATTACACGGATCGAGGATTGAATAGAGAAAAATTCGTCCTGTCGGACTTGGAGGATCCTGAGGAAACCGCTTATGAGTTGTCGTGGAAATCTTCCAACAAACAACACCCTTTCCCAAGCGAATCGAAAAGAATTCCCAGCGTTACAAAGATCCCCGATTTACGCGGAAATCTTCAGCCACCGGTGTTGCAACAAATTGTTGATTATCCCACGGTATTCGATCGCGATGATCCTCGAATTGCACCGAATTTTGATGTCGTTCGCGTTCGAGAAGATGAGATGAACCAATATCGCGAAATTGGTCAAATCGATCCGTTTCGTCATGATAACACGATAGACGAACCCATAGCTATGCCATCGCAACACAAAAATATTGCTTATGTCAATGACAAATCCGTTAAAATTAATTCTAATAACGATGTCATCCACGGGACTGAAAATTTCGATGTTCTTGAATTCGTCATGCCCGACGGACTTGAAGATTTCAATAGCTCTTGCTCTTCCACGAGTGTCTTCTACAATGGACTTTTTCCGATTTTGTATACAATTTACTTTTCAATCATCGTTTATACCTTCATTTTATAAATCTTACTTTTTGAGTTTTGCACGCAATTTTGATCATCACTCTCATTCGTATGTGTCTCAATTTTTAATTATATTCACATCTCGTATTTACATATCTGAGCGTTCGTTAAATTCGATCTTACGTACGTAATTTCTATGTATGGGGAACCAATTATTTTTTAAACGAAGATTTGTTAAAACTCCCAGGAAAATCGTACTGCACGTTTCCTCCTAAGAAGCTGTGAATTTCGATAAAAATCAAGATTGCAAGGTTGTTTTCTTTTTATCAGAGAAGCAAGCCCAACCTTTTTTTTCAATATATCAAGGACATCCATAAGTTTTCATTCAAAAATCGTTCACATTACAAAATAATTTTTTTTATGGAGTTGCTTTCTGATATTTAAAAAGAAAAAGAGCTTCCAATATATTTTGTCATCAAAGTAATTGGATTTAACAGTTAGCGGCCTGCATGATTTTTTAACTGCGATCTTTGCCGTCATTGGGATTCAAAGTATCACATGTTGGTGAAGAATAATACAACATTGATTAGGAAAAACGAATGAATTATTTGATAAGAGTTTTGTTGCACGAGGACATTTATTTTAAATAATAACAACAAGGTTCGTAATGTACACGATTTTAAGCCGCAGCTGCCATTCTTTTCTTCTTTCCGATCAATTGATCACCTTTCTTTATCTTTCCTTTGCCACGTAATACTCTTAGTCTTTCGAACTCGTCTTTCCAATCTTGATGCTCATCTCGGAAAAGACCGTAAAAACGTAAGTTCCTCATCAGCCAACCCATTTCAGGATGTCGTGGATAATAATCGACGATATCCTTTCGTTTATGGATCGGCTTTTCACTGAATAATTTGACGACTTTCATAGATTTGGGATTCGTGGGTCTGACCACTTCACCGAAAATACGGTTGCTCAGACGATTCATTCTTGTTGCATAATTGCTTGTGACTTGCGCCAAATTAACGTATTTCGACATTTTTCCCTGTAAAATATCATCATATCGTTACGGAACGGTTTTTGCGTATTTTCGTGCCGAAATTGAGGTTATGCTCGTACGAATCAATTGTATTCTTCTCAAAATCGTCATTGATTATAATTTCTCTTATGGCCACATGAAAAACAATGGTATGTGCAAATATTTGAAAAAGAATATGTTGGATGAAATTCAGACGACAATTTACTCACCCAGATATTTCAATTCGATGTTTTGTTTACGCGTAGGGGGTTATGAAGGTCGTCTGCAAGTGTAAAATTACGGAAAAAGTCGAATCTTGTCGAACATTTCCGACATTGAGACATCTGTCACCAGAAATTGGTATCACAGCTTTGATTCCGGCCACAAATTTCAAGGAATTCTTATCGACACCATCAACACTTGCAGACACCTGATTGGACCGTGAAAAAGCCGTGGCTCGTGGGTTTTGAGTTTTGACAGCCCGAGTTGTCAAAAAAGGACGAACATGTGCCTTGTGCAGATTGCGTGATCGAAAAATGTGATGAAATGAATTGAAGTGATTCCTCTTCAATAACTTTAATACCCGATCGTATTTCCGCTGGAATCAAGTTTCTGCTCCGGAATTTCCCACAAACAACCGCATCCAGGTTTGTCAAAAAAAATTGTCGTACCGGTTATTCCATCCGGCAACAACTACGACAGAGCTTTTCAACGATTACTATCGATATTCCAAACATTACTATTTGCAGGTCATAATGACGACTCCGATGAGTGAAGACGGTGGCCCGTTGAGAGAATGGGCTCCGCTAACAACTCTGTTGCAACAAATACCCATCAAACTACAAAATGGCATATTCACGCAGGATATAAATTTCACGTGCATCGACGCATTACCCGAATTTATAGCAGTAGGCACCAATTGCGGTTTGATTTACTGGTTCGACAGACAAACAGGTCATGTTCAGAGGCTTCGCTGTGAAGTGAGTTTTAAATAAAGCCAAATTACGTAGATCCCACTTTTTCTACGACACTTTATTATCTATCAATATTTTCATTTTAGAATACAAATTTAAACGTTACTTGTCTGAGAGTTATATCCACGGTGGATTATATGGTTGCTGCTGGTACCGATCAAGGTATCGTTACCGTCTTCCAAATACCAAAAGATTTGCCGGCTTCTCTACCGGACAGTCTGAAGCCGAAACAGAAGAAACAAGTGGAAAGATACAACATTACCGGTCTCCATCGAAGCGCGGTGACTACAGTAGAATGGTCGAAAAACGGGATGAAGCTGTTTAGCGGAGACCAGGAAGGTTCCGTTGTACTAACGGAAATAGATTTTTACATGGTGTGTAAATTATCAAAACTGATACGAATTTTAACCCTAGACCTATTTTTTTTATCTTTTAACTACAAACCAGGGTAAATATTTACCCCAAAGGTTTCTTGTTCGTAAAATTGTTCTGAAACCAGTAATGCGACTCATGGGTACATGAATCTTATTTTGTTTTTTCATGGCAAACAGAATAGTGCAGAGCCAATTCAACTTCATCAAAATATAAATAAATAATGCTGAAAAATTAATTTAGAAACATAATTCGAAGCTCGCCTGGGGTAGATATCTACACGAGTTTGTAGTTCTAGGGTTAATTCGCCTTACCGTATATAATGGCAATAATCTTTCGACATTGAAAATGATCTACAGCACTTGTCGAAATCGTCGGAATTGCTGAATGAGAAATACGCGGTTGTGCAATTGAGTTATCACCAAGGCTTTCTACTGGTATCGACTCTCTACCGGACAATTCTTGTCCATAGAGACAAAAACACCAAAGTTTCACAAGTTGGCCAGAAAGAGAGAAAAACGTATGTCCGTTAAGATGAAGGCCTTGGAACAATGGCATAAAGAAATTTTTCTTAATTTTCCAAGACTTGTTTTTCAGCCTAGGAAAGCTGGGAGCCGTTTTCGGTTTTCGCCATGGACATGTGCACGAACCTCTCGTTTATGCGAGCAGACCAGGTCTGAGGATATGGCAGGCCGATAAAAACGGAACGGTTCAAAAAACTCTTATATTCAAGGTGCATTTTTGACAAACAAATTTTCGAGAACATTAATCTGTTAATAAAAATAGACGTTTATTCATTTGTTCATTAATTTCTTTTACAAGTTCTCATGCTATCGTATTGTTTTAAGGAAGCTGTACGATGCGCGAGTACTGAAGTAATTTTGCTCAATCCGGCACCTGAAGGTGTAAGGAAAAATCGTGGTGAACCAACGTTCGGTGTTCTTTTACCATTTTGTGACGATCTACTCGTGACGTACAGCGACCAAGTCATTTACGTAGTGAATCCTACGACAATAGCCATAACATCGGTCGTGTCGGATCTTCGGCGTGTCGTCGACGTTGCCTGCACCGAGGACGAGATATTCGTTCTCGAGGGTGAGAGGAACATAATAAGGATAGCTTATCATCCGGATGTGAGTAGCACAGAACCCGAGGAACCCAGGGATCCCCTCGCGTCTTTGGCTGAAATAAGCAAACCTGTTACTGCCGGAATTCTCGGGTTGACCTCCAAACTCAAGGATAATTCAATCGTACCGGCCATACCCTTTTACAAAATTAATCCGAGCAATATTATGCAAGCAATGGGGTAAGTCACATCATGTTACGCACGTTTCGCTCGTATGCCACGACTACATTTTTACCCTCCGTGGATTATACGATTTTTTATGGCGACCCGGAACATCGGGCTATTTTGCGTCCTGCCATTTATTTATGTCTATGGAGAGAAAAAATTCTGGAATACTCTCAATTGATTCTATTTTACAGTTTCATAGTTGTTACAGGTTTTGCATTTGTTTTATTTTTAAAAAAGATTCAAAAAACAAAATTTTCGAAAAAAAAGTTGTCGCTTGGGTCGAAAAGACCCATGCGATCCGCAGAGGGTTAATAAACTGGCATGTTTCGGAAGAATCGAAGCAACTATGCTGAAAAATATAAAAATTCAATTTCAATTATTCAGAGGATCACCTTCGGGCGGAGCCGTGTATACAAACGATATTGTGCACGCGGAAGAAGCAACCGAAATGCCACCAATCGTCCCGATTTACCTTGACACAGAATTGATTACCGATTTGAATACAAAAACGAACATAAATGAAAATTCCAGTAACGATAGAAGGGAGATATTCAATCAGATCAGCCAACAAGATTTCGAGGACATTGTTTTCACACCGGAGAGAAGATCGAAAAAGTCTGGCGGAAAAATTGGAGCAAATGGAAAACCCAAACACATTGACAACGCCGAGGACAGCTCGGTGGCAATTGACAAGAGTGCGATGAATAATGTTGAGGAAAAAACAACGTACGCGTCCTTACTGACTTTGAGCATCGACGATGATTGTATACTAAGGACCGAAAGAAATCTCGAGAGTTTACAAAAAGATGTGGAGAATAAGGAAAAGTTATTGGCGGATGTTCTCAATTTCGATCTATCGGAATTCATGACCAACAGCCAAATTCACTCGTCGGACGCTGCAACGAACAATTCGTTGAATTCCATAACTTATCTCAATTGCAAAGTCCCGACGAATGATGCAGTCAACGAAACCGAAAACGACGAAGGCAACGAGAGCCAACACACTGAAACTGATTCGGCTGACGAGGACGAGAGTTACACATCGGAGCTGAAAAAATTGCAGGATCTGGGTGAATGCAGTAAACGCTTGTTGCAGCGGAAAGCGAGCTCAGAAATCGGAGCTGTAAAGAACAATCGCATCATAAACGCCATTCAGACACGTACTGCGGATATTGATCCACAAGAATTGGAACGGCATTTTAACAGTAAGTTTGTGATTTTTTATTCCAATTTCCATCATTTTTCGCATAAGATTCAAACAATGAAAAATCGAATATGAACATTTTTCAGTTCTCTCAAAAGAATTCGTGACCTCAGCGAGTTCGATAAATACGACGTACGAGGAAATAGAGGACTGGGTCGTTGTTCCCTCTATTCCATAAACGGACACTGAATCTAAAAACGAAATCAATAATCGAGTATTTTCATTTACAGTATTTGTTATTCCCTGAATCGCGATTTTCGATCGATACGAGAGTCTCACCCGATTCAATTATTGAACGAACGCGATTGATTATTCAGTATAATCGATTATTCATACTTTATAGGATGGCACAATGGACAAATATTCTTGTAAGATACAAACTACATTTAACACAATTTTTTCGTTAAATTGATGCGCCTGTACAAATTAATTTTTGACTAAATTTTAAATTGGATTCAATCCCGAGCTAGTCTTATGTCTTTATGGAAATTACGTTTACGGAAATGATGACTTCGTTTCGACACTGCTTGATGCTGTCAAAACTACGATAGGATTTACGTTAAAAAACCTGTTGATTTGGTTGTTTGAAAAAGCTGCGCACCATCTTCACGATTTCTACCAGTCACATGATGCAAACATAGAAAATTTCATTGTTGCGTATGATTATAAATAATTTTCTTCTTCTGTTGAGTGCATTGATATATAAGAAAATGAATGTCGACTTTATTTGCATAATATACAAAGTGTTACTACGAAGGAATATAGACCACAAAAAATAAATCTTTACTCCAAAAGCTCATCAAGAGGAATTTCACTTTCCCATCACTTTTTTTGATCATTGCTTTTTTTTTATCAATTCGGAACTTTCGAGAACTTGGCGAGCGGCGTTGTTGATGTGTCGGAAGCGATCAGGACCGAGATGGATTCCACCGAACCAACGAGAAACCACGACCAAAACGTTTTTAGCATCAACGATCTTTGGAACATGATAATAATAATTCAATAAATAGTAACGATGATAGGAATATCTAGTTCCTAGGGATATTGCAAAAATATTGAAGAATATAAAACGCAGAAAATCGTGAATACAAAACGGTAAGCATAGGAAAATGAATGTGAAAATTACCTCGAGCAAATGTAACAATCTCCCACCAGCTTGAGACTCCCCATCATCGTGACAATCGTGAACAAAGATTTTCGTGTCTTCGTTAAATATTCTATAGGCATAAATATTGTGAGCGGCATTTGCTATTTTTCTGTTTTCAAGCAGAGAGTTCAGTACCTGGCTGTGAACCAAAAAATATGTTAAAAATCGACAAATTCGTTTGTCACTGAATTGCTCTAGTACAAGAAAGCAATGTACAAAGTCAAAAACCTACTTGACTTGTTCGACAGAAGACACAGAAGCTGCATGGCCTTGGAACGAACTTTTTCTATCCACAATCACTTCTCCGTGATGGATTGCCGGACAGTTTTCAATACTTTGCGGCGTAATAGCTTGTTTGTCAGGGACTAAGTCTTTTGGTTCTACGGTTGGCTCATTTTCTTGGTTTTCAGACGTTCGGAAGTAATGCAATTCATCTCTGATTTTTTCTATCCATTGATAGATTACCGTTCGACCGACAAAAGAACTGTTGAAATGAAACGCAATTGAGAGTATGCGGCAGAATTGTGTTTTGCGAACAGAGGTTATAAATAACGAACTGGGAATAGCTGATTGAAATCCTGGTTTTCACCAAGTTCAGGCAGGCCATTCATTGTCAAAAAAAGCTCAGATTATTTTCTTGACGTCTTCGCACACCTTATCCTTCTGGTTTGTTACATTTTTAAGAAGTTTCAACTCCGCACTTTCCTTTCAAGCGCTTTCGGCATCACCAAGATTGATGGTTCAAAATGAAACGAATATTTCAAAATCATTTTCGTCGCACACGAGTTTTTGGTAATTTTTACCTTTCGCCGTTATATTTTAAGTGGCACGTGTGAAAAAGTGAAAAAAAAAAAATAAAGAAAAAAAAACGTACGCGTATACCGTGTCCAAGAGTCTGTACAGACGAATTTTCTTTGAATGCTGAAGATGAGGAGCCGATATTTCGCACTGAGGTGGCAATTTCGACGGATAATCAACAGGTAGTTTCAAATACAATGTCACGTAATCATCGCCGCTATCGAGAATGCGAACGCTGTACGATCGATTTTCGAAATCCTCGGATCGGAAATCATCGCCGTAAATAGCTGCAAGTGCTTGCACTTCTTCGAGCTAAAAAAAAATTCAACACGCATACTAGGATCGTAATACGACGTATAATAAATATTAGAAACATTGATAAAACGATATGACAGAAAAAAATGTCAGTACTTGCTGCGCGCCATCGTCCATTTTCAAAGCGTAACTGAAATCGCCGTCGGTCTCATAACATTTATTAAAACCGACGCACAGAAATGCTGGTGAAGGAGATTCGGCAGACATTTCCGAAACACAATAATACCGAGGCGTTCTAATAACACTTTTTTTCTCCAAGCTGACGTCACCGAGTGTTTGTTATTGTTTTTTTTTTTCTTTTCGAAGCAACGTCATCTGTAGCAAATTCTATCGTTTATTTGGGAGCGCCACTATCGCCTTTCCATCCCCAAGTTTCAAAGGACGATATCATTTTTGTTGTTTCTCAGTACATTTGCACTTTGGAGTTTGACAAGATAATACAAAAAGGTTAAACGATTTGAGAATCAGAGACGAGCACCCTAAAGGAAATACTATGTCATATTCGATTCTGTAAAAAATCGAAAGATGGGTGAGCCGAAATAAACAATGTCTTGCCTTTTTCTATGTAAACAATACTACGAACTCGTGTGTGTATGACAATTTTAGATTTGCGCAACGTTATAATCGCTGTGATGAGTTTCGATTTGTGGATATTGGTCAACGTTAGGCGGTCGACGAAACAACTCGGAAAACTTTTGAAATTCGTGGTCGAAATAGTCGTTTTGATGACGTTCGTAGCGGGTATATAATTTTTCTACAGCTTTTCCTGTATATCACGGACGACTCGAACACAACATTAATTTTAATTGAAAATTGATAAATGTGTGCCATTTCAGGATTGTTGTCGATCTACGCTCTGCCACAATTGAAACTACGATTAGCTGCGTATCACGACGATCTTCTCACGAGTGGAAGGGTCAAATCATCCAATGGTGGTCTCATTGGAATTACCGACTCATCGAGCACCCATGAGACTTCCAAAATGGAACAAGAGATCAAGCAATTAAAGATCAAAGCACTGAGTCTGGAAATGGCTTTTCGACGGATGGTTAATCATTTTTTCGCACTTAAAAAAAAAAATTATCGGTTATTGGAGTACGTTTCTCTCAATTGACTAATCCGTTACGATTCGTTATCCCAACCAACAGAATTCCCAACTGCGAACGATCCACATTCGCGAACAATTCAAAGGTGAAACAATGCTTTCTATTAAATTTTGAATAAATTATCGACATTCTTACACAATCTCAATTTGCATGCAAACTCCTGGACCTGATGAACCTTTTTTGCGCAGAAGAAGAACTTGCGGATTTTGCAGCAGAGGCAGCGGGTGGTTTCGTATTAGAAACTCCAAACACCGAATCATATTACGAGACGAAAACGTATCTCTCATTATTCGGAATTCCTCTGTGCAAACCGAATCATTTGACACCCAGGAAAGTGATTCAACCGTGGAGCGAAGCTGGCGAGTGTTGGGCGTTCCGTGGCGATCGTGGAAACATTAAAATCCAATTGGCTCACGCGGCGTTTATCGAGCAAGTGGTTCTCGAACACGTTACTCCAGCGGCTTCGCTAACCGGCAAAATCGATTCGGCCCCCAAAGAATTTCGAGTCACGGTAAAATCTGAAAATTTCTCAACACGTTTAACTGTTCTCGACACACACGAGTTTTTTTTTTGTTTTTCAGGCCCTTGATCCCGAAGGATCCATAACCACCGAAACTTTCGTTTACAGCCAACACGGTCCATCGGCCCAAATGTTTCAAATAATGGTACGTCAAATATCTCCTGAAAAAAAAATCTCAGATATTAGAACTAATGCGTTTTTTCTTTGCAGAACGAAAACTTCTCCAGAGTGCCAATAAAAATAATAATTTTAGAGATTTTGTCCAACTGGGGCAATTCGAACTTTACCTGCGTCTACCGTTTCAAAGTACACGGTCGAATTTCGGCGGAGTAACGACACGATGGATTTTTTTTTTTTACGTGTTTTTGTAATAAAATGTACAAATCGATAAAAATCCTTTTTCCCAAGTTTTTCGTCTTCTTTCCCAAAATTTGAACTTTTGCAAAAACCGATCAACATATGACGTACGTAGAGAAGAAGAATTCTTTTTTTTTTATGATTTCTCGTTCACTTTATTGCAAGATTGGTACAAAGTGGCGCGTCCGCGTAAACTTCAAGGAGGAGAAAGTTACGTCCATTTGTCGCAAGCTGGTGCGCCCCAGCTCTGAGCAGCGGGTGTAGCAGGTGTCGCTGACCATTCTTCCGGGACCTGGGAAGCCCAATCAGCTTCATGGGCTGGAACAATTGCGATAGGGGCGTTTTCTTGCTCGATACCGACGAGCATCGCTGGGTTTTGCTCAGGAACAACTTCGGCCACAGGGGCTCCAGGGACTTCAACCTCGGTTGCCCAGCTGGTTTCAACAGCTCCTGCCGGTTCAACAGAGCTGGTGAAGTCCTTTGGCGGCGGCGCAATTTCCTTGGCCGCTTGTTCCTCCTTCTCGGCCTAGCGAGAAAAAAAATCGAAGAATATTGTCAGTTTTTGACGAGCTCTTTATCTATTTCTCTAACAAATTTTTGTACAGTTTTCAGAAAAGATTAAGCCTTATGTACCGACATTTTTATTTTTCCGGACATAGATTGAATCATCATGATAAGAATTTTTTTTTCCTCGTTGCTCTCAAAATCAAAATGTAAAATTGCCTGGTATTTTGAGTAAATAAATAACAGAAAACTTTTCGTACCTCTTCGGGATCTCTGTAGAAGAAGAGATCTACGACAACGTCCCATTTAGTTTCACGGGCAATGGTACCGCGGAGACGGAGAACTTCCCGTGCGAGAAGCCACCACATGAGCCCAATGCTGTGAAGACTCTTGGTGTTGCAGGGAATCGCAATGTCTACGAAACGAAGAGGCGAATCAGTGTTACAGAAAGCGATCACCGGTATGTTGACGTAGCTCGCTTCAGTGATGGGTTGGTGGTCGGAAGCGGGATCCGTAACGATCAGAAGACGAGGTTCGCGGAAAGCAGCCTGAAAATCAATCGTCGACGCTACATTATTTTTCATCTCTACAATTTTTAATCCCACGTTTTTTCGTTGGTATGTCAGAAAAGATTAAGCCATAATTATCAACATATATTGATTGCGGATATCATTTATCATCACATAGACGAATTGGATTCGAACGTGCACTCGTATCTCTCCAAGAAAAATTTTCCATCACATCAGAATCTCGTTTTGTAATAAAAACGAAAAAACTCGAGAAATTGAAGCATTTTCCAGATTTCAACAATTTTGTTTCACAAAAATAACATCAAAGTGAGAATATTATTTATAATCTTCACGAAAATTTTTCCAAAAAACTATGATACATTGATATCTGATCATACAGGCCTTCATAGACCCAGACAACTTTTTTTCCAAAATTTTGTTTTTCAAATTGTTTTATTCAAAATCGAAACAAATGCAATGACCATAATAACTATGAAATTTCAAAGTGGAATCAATGGAGAGTATTCCAGAATTTTTCACACTTTTCTCTCTCCAAATACGCGAGATATTAATGGCAGAATGCAAAGGCCCCATATGATCCGGAGCATCATAAAGTCCCATGATCTACAGAGGATTAAAAACTCGAGTAGAAAGTTCTCGGCGGGGAGAGCTTTATCTTAGAAACAATATTTTACCTGAATCTGATTGGTGAAAGCTCCAGGAGTGAAACGACCGGCAATAGGGGTTGCACCGGTGTGAGCTGCGAATTTAAGGACAGCTCGCTGTCCATGAGGTCGGCAACTGATGACGAAGACCTCGCTGGGATGTTCAATGGCGACGATGGCACGAGCAGCCAAAAGGAGCTTTTCCCAGGTACGACGGAGATTGATTACGCTCACTCCGGCACCTTCAGAAAACGAGAATCATTAGTAGAAAAAAGTGATTTCGTTTTTCTAGAGAATGAAAGCTCATGCTCATGATTTTTCAAGAATAAATGATCGATCGATCAACTCACCGTCTACACGACATTTGTAAATGTATTGTTCCATTTGGAAATTTACATTTTCGCTGCCGAGATGAGTGCAAGCAGCCAACATTTTCGTAACGTCCTCTTCTTTGAGGGCCAACGCGTCTAATCCTCCCGACATCTTAACGTTGTGGTTGAATTACGATTCAACCTGAAAGGATATGGAAAAATACTTACGTTATCTTACAATGAAAATGAAGTCATTCTACTGGAAGAAAAGTACGAGCAATCGTTCAAATGTAGAACAATCAAAGGTGAAACGAAGTAATGCACTCGGAGAAAGGGAAAACTTGAAATTAGAGAAGCAAGCGGGCGTGAATTCCTCGGGTTAGACCGGCCACGTGCGGAACGCACAATTCTTTGCCCATAATTATGATTAAAAATCTGCTAATCAATTAAAATTCTATACTTTGCACGCGGAAGTAAGGTACTTGATGTGAAACTATTGAAAAAACGCTAACATTATCCATAAAACAATGAAAAATAATAAAAAGTATGAGAACTCACGTTGTACGATGCCACTTAGGAGACTTCCAATGTGGAAAGGAAGTCGGCCATGAGATTGCACGAAGGCCTGTATACTTCGCGGTTCAAGATAAATACTCTAGACTAAAGAAACTTACCACCGGTCGGTAAAGTAACGCAATTTCCGGTATTTAAAATTAGAAAAACACGCATTTCATGAAGTTACGATAATTTATTACACCGAAGGAACTTTGAGATTCTTGTAGGAAGCTCAAGAGTTTAAAAATTTACCGAAGTGTCGTCCAATTCAAAAATACGTGTGGAGTTAGCGGTTAAAAATGGCAATTTATTTCTACGTTCATTGTATTCCGTAATACATTTTCAATATAGATCAATAGTAAATATTGTACAGCAAAATGAGAAGTTGCTAAACATGATTTTCGCCTAGAAAAAGTTCTACGAAAGTGAGTAACATATATTCCGGAATAATCACTCTTACATGCATAACACTGCGTGACATTCTTATCAACGAGAGCACGTATTTGGCAACGATGGTGTATTTTCATTTATTCTTCTGTGTATTCAAATTTATAGTATCATTGTCGCAAGAAAAAAATCACTATCGAGTTTCCTTTTTGCTATTTATACGCGAATTGTTTAATTTTTCGTTCGACTCACTTTATTACAACGTTTAGGGATATACTGTACATTTTTCGTTCAATCAAATAAGATCTTCTCATCGATGTGTATAATTAGTAATAAGGTTTTTCGAATCCAATTAGTGAATTTCTTTTACCCTCTCTCTCTCTCTCTCTCTTTTTGCCCGTTTATGTCAGTGTACAACGATTATTTCCGTGGCAATATTCCAGAGGGTCAACGCCCTCGGACTTTGAAAAGTGAAACGTAAGCTCAAGTTGTATATAAGTACGACGAGCATAAAATATATTTCAATAATTCGATAGCACGATTATAATAAATGTAACTCTTCTGCTTTCCCAATATTGTTTGCAAGCCATTTAAGTACACCATGACGTAATGATACATCGATCAAAATCTTCATCAATTGATAGAAAGTTTGGCGAACTAGAGATTGAAGATAATTCATCAACTGATTATTGTTTCTTTTTTACTTTTTCCAAACGAAAGGTGATCCGTGTATATTTTTGGGCTAAAGGAAGAAAGGCATGCGCACGTATGATTAATGTAATTTATATATTGATGTTAATAAAATATAACATAACGCGATAATAAAATAATAATAATAATAATAATAATAATAATAATTACACAGTAACGCTAGGATTTCGGTGTTTACAAAGAAACGAGAGTGGGCGTAGGAGGATAAGACAATTTGAAGGGCTTTCCTTTTCTAAATCTTAATATAATACAGACACAAAATGATGAATGTTCTGATATTTTTTCCGTCTCCTAAGACCATGAGGAGTATGATCATAATTAGAAATTCCGTAGATCAAGAAAGATAATGCTAGATAAACATCGCAACGCTTTAAATAAATTTTGTTACCGGTCGTCGTTTGAAAAAAAAATTCTTCGAGTCGTATCATTCATACATTTTGGCGAAAATTGTCGCGATTCAATCTCCTTGCATTTGATTGCGAACGAAAGTTTCGTTCAAAATTGCGCGCAATCGAAAACTTGAACGCATAAAGAATCGCCGTTCTGAGCATTCATTTAGTTAAACTGAAAAGGAACCAAAATATTCGTTTATTGTTTCGAAATATTTCAATTGATACAGAAGGTGGGCCGGAAAAAGTTGGTTCTTTCGTCTGTTTTGTTACATACGGTCATGCGTAAGAACTTTGTTTCAAGCACGTAAAAAGATCACGTTGATGATTGATCGCTAGAAAAATTCGCTTCCGCAGAAGTACAGCTGCGACGACAAAAAAAAAGAGAAGGAAAATCTCGTCAGTTGTCAAGAGTCGGACGAATACTTTTCCTTGCAGCCAATGCTGGAAAGCTTTTCACGTTCGTTATCTAGTTTTATTATTTGATCGTTAAATAAATGTATGTTTGTGTTTATATATATGTGTATATATATATAAACGCGTATATATACATGTAAAAATGTATATATAAATATATATCGTTATTGCATTTGCGATTCATGCGAATGACTTACTTAGGCCCTTGTTACAATGGAAATTCGACTGATGCTCAAAGTAAAACCATTATGATAAAGATACAAAGTAAAAGCCATTCCCAGAGTTATATTGATTAAAAGGATAAATGCATTAATGCTTTAATATGGCCGGACAAACATCCCGAAACGTGAAACGTTTCGCAATTAAAATAAGAAAGCACAACAATTGGTTCGTGATTGAAGAACTCTTGGTGTCCCACCAATATACTTTGTTCGTTAAACAATGTTCAATCGTTTAATTGCAATTGTACGCATGGTATATGTTATCTTTCGTTTTGTTCAAGTTTCATACATACATTCGGTACATTCGCAAAGTAAATAACTTTATATCCCCTGGCACATTTCGTAGAGCGCACGCAAGCTCAGATACTGGTATTTCTCATCACGAAACTATAACGTCTTACGGTGTCGTAAATATATCCTTCTGTTATTATTATTATGTGATTCTTTTTAGTCAATTTCCCTTCTGTGAAGTGTGTTTTCATTTCATTTTTTCTACTTGTGAATACAAAAGTACAAAATTTACGTCGTAGTTTAATATTGGCATGTCACAGAGTCGAATGGATTTTACTGTACAGATTAGAAGCTTGGATACTACGGTACGCAAGAAAGGGCTTTGAAACGCTCGAATTTACCTTTTTTTCACGCCAAAGTGGCAGAGAGAGAGAGAGAGAGAGAGACCGAGAGAAATAACAGAAAAGAAAAAATTTAAAAGTAAAACGACGTCGTTTCGATAAATTAGGAACCAGACGAAAACTGCTGTTCGATTTTAACCGATAATCGCATTGTTGTGTATATTTACATATACCTGTATTCACGTGTATGTGTAAATATTCATCCATATTTACCTCAATTCAGTATGTATGTATAGGTTTATTTATACATACACACAAAAATATTGCGCCTGTTCGTACCATCCGGACTTTCGCATCGCGACTTTCTATGATTCATTGCAAGAAGCGAGAAAAGCTTGTAAATATACTGCGTATAGAATAGATCTGCGTCTTCGTCACTCGATTAAGTGAAAATTGTCCAGGCCATGTTTTATATACACACACATGAATATACATATAAAACATATGTATATGAGTATGTATATTTGAAAGCTCTTCAATTCGCGACACTCTTACTCACTAATATTTATACCGACCCTAGACGATAAGCGGGCCTGTGTGTATGCAGAGATTCAAATCCAAGAATTATCTTCTCTCTAGTTTGCCAATCGAGGCTTCTGGATCACTGAGGAAAACGTGCCTCGATTGACGGAATCGATTTAGAAAAGAGTCATCGGGAGCCCACCAACGAAAATCGACAAACTCCTACTTCCATTCCAACCGCAATGTGTTTTTTTTTTTCTCTTTTTCCTTTCATTTTTGTCTCGGATTCTCGTAAATGTTCGTCTCGCTTTCCTGTCATAATATTCGCAAACAAAACAACCAATTTCACCCGAACGAAGGTCTCAGTTGATGCTAACTTTTCATCAATAACATTTGCGAATAAGTATTTATCGGTTTCTGTGATGGTTACTGGATAACATCATCTTTGCTATCCATCTCTATTGCACTCTGAAATGTCTGAAAGAGAACGCACCGTTAGAACATTCTATTTTCTCCGAAAAAATATCAATTCTTTTGTCAATTCATTAAATTATTTCGTTAGTAATTCGTGATTTTTTTCGTTTCTCATAGATGCACTCTTTTTTTCTACGATTGTAGATTTTTTGACTTATCGAATAGTTAACCCTTCGAGTGCATACTGGGTCGGTTGGACCCCAACAATTTTTCCGCATTTAATTTTCGTTTTCGTGAAAAAACAAATTCAGGCCCATGAAAAAAAAAACAGAAAAAATGCATTTTTACCGGAATACAATGATTTGAAAAATGCCCCGGGTCAGATTGACCCAATATGCACTTCTAGGAGCTGTGCACTCGAAGGGTTGAATGTATTAAATGCGAAAAATGAAATCGGTGGGTTTTATTCACCTAGGAGTGGTAAGGCGTGACATAGGTGGATGGAAAGAGTCCTCGTCTGTTGCCAATTTCGCCGTGCCACCAATGCTGGTCCGTGCGATCAGTAACGGTGATTACGTCGCCTCGTCGGAACTCCAATTCACCAGGCTCTTGTGGCGTAAAGTCGTAGAGCGCTTGAACCAGACACTGCCCAACGAATCGACATTTTAAATCTCAATTGGAATATCGATGCAAACAGTAATGAGAGTGAACGCATGAAAGTAATTCAAAGTTCAGTTCGGAAGGAATTCTAT
Source organism: Hyposoter dolosus (assembly GCA_963921915.1). Classification (NCBI taxonomy): domain Eukaryota; kingdom Metazoa; phylum Arthropoda; class Insecta; order Hymenoptera; family Ichneumonidae; genus Hyposoter; species Hyposoter dolosus. Next base: position 8,817,676 of record OY998132.1, read on the forward strand.
GTTTCTGTTAAATTTTCAATCGTTAAGCAAAAAGAAAACTGTGGTACTAATGAGGCTACAACTTTATCGAGCTCCCGTAAATTTCCGTATCGCATTAGCGTTTATGATGACGAAAATAAAAGAAAAAACGTATATTTCAGAAAAACGTATGGTTCTCTGAAGAGCCTGAACATCTCCGATAATTAACTTCATCCTCGCGAGTCACGTAACATCCACGATCACTAATCTACCAGTGTTATATCATCGAGCCATTAGATTGAATTACTGAACCATGATCCAAGGTCAGCTGTTGCTTGGTCAGAGATACGCGTGCACATTTGGCGATAAATAAAGAAAAGGTGGTATAAGCAAGTTACCTGCTTCTTTACAGTTTTTTTCCTTCTTATCAATCCTTAACACTGTGTCCTCATGCAACACGTTCCTCAAAATCTTCTCTATCAATTTACGATTCCAAAATCAAATCACTATCCTGCAATCTACAACGTTGGAGTTTGCACCCTTGGAAAGCCACGAAATTCTCTTTTTTCTCGAGCAGATGTCAAGATTCTTATTCGATATTTGGTCAGGACAATAAAACGTTTTTTTTCATGATCCAAACACAAAATCAATAGGAAAATTGTCATGGTTTTTGAAATTGAAATATTCTACAATCTTTGGATTTTGAGTTTAGCAAAATTGCGTCAATATAGGTTCAAAAAGTAGCTAAGCGCTTTGAAAGTTGCAGTCAATTATCATGCGAGCATGCAATCAAGCGCGATATTACAATATTTATATACAACGAGAAAGAAATGAATAAAGCACCTCTTCGGGGACCATGTCACGGAGTTTGACATCCTGAGAACGTGAGACGGAGGCAGTGCGATGATATTCAACGAGTTCGTTGAGGCTACTGAATTTAACGACCCAGAGGAAGAATTTGCCCTGAGCATCGCGCAATACTTTGAAATGTTGTACTCCGTCCGAACACCTGTAAAAGGTAAAAAGATAAACGAATCATTGTTACGACAACTGTTCAACAACAATATTCGACAAAGAGATAACGAAGAGACAATCTGACAAAAAGTGAGAACTTACTTGACGGAGAGGGAAAAATCGCCGGGGGAACTTTCGCTGATTCTAATAAGGAAGGCGCCCTCGTGTTTGTTGGAGAGTAGCCTTTCCGCGTCGGCTCTCGTTATTCTTCCATAATACCAGCTGCGACATTGAAAAAAAAATTGAAATTGCAAAAAGTCAATGCGTGAGAGTGTATTTTTTGTTTATAATAAATATGGGCCTAAAAAAAAATAATCATGTATTTCTTACTCGTGACATCTCATTTCTATATAATTGCTAGGGATAAGGCCTTCCCTGGACTCCAGCTCTGCTCGGTACCAATTCATGTCATCCTCCATATTGAGGATCTAAAAGGAAAAAAGTCGAAAAAAAAAGCAACAATGGTTTATCAAAGGGATTACCGAATTTTCGTACATAATTGATAGATAGGGGAGAATAGGAGGTGAGGAAGGAATAGTATGAAAAGCCGGGAGCGATGAGGCAAAGGGTAGAGAGGAGGTAAAAAGTAGGGGAAGTTTCGGTTTGAGATGAGACGTGACCGAATTGGATCGTAAGTAAGAAACTTCGTCAGAGATGGATGACGCACGTAGCATATCGATCGAGCTCGAGACATCGAAATTTCAATAGTAATTATCTTTTATCATGAAAAAACAGAGGAAACATACCTTGAGAATTTGACTTCTACGAAAGCTGAGCTCGTCCTCGGCCGTAGCATTAAAATCGTGCTTCGCTATCGCTTCCATTCTTCTCGAAAATGCGATAGATATATACGCGAAATATAGGGGTACGACTCGATACTAATGTGTATAGATGTATATGCGTCTGTGTTTATCGATATATGTATATAGATATATATATATATATAATATATATAGATATATGAATATATTAGCTGTGCCCGAGCAACCTGCAGCCCGTCGTTTCGTCTCCGAGTGCGACAGTGCGCAATAATTCGAAGAAATAATAATCGCACACCTTCGATATGGTTTTAATCCGAGTGGTGTGTGCCTCACAATTAACCGCGATAAACGCACTCGCGCAAAATCTCTCTCGAAATCTTACGCCTACACGGTCGTATAACACTTGTGCACTGAAATCATACCTACACACACGTACAAACAAGGCACTTGGTCGAACGTTTTAACCGATTTATTCCTTTCGATCCGTCTTGTATATATTCCCGACAAAAGTACATGTATATCTGTAGAATTGGATGTGCGTATGTATACAGCAGCGCACACTTGTACGCGGCTCGGCCAAACTCGAAATTGTACGAAAAAACGAAATCGGGTGTTGGAAGTTAGCCGTGAAAGAAAGATGGAAAATGTGTCGTTTTTGTTGTTACCGATGGTAGAAAAATGATGCAAATAATTCTTGTCCCGATAAAGGTATTGGGGGAGCCAGTGATATCGCTATATTCGTCCACGCACCCGAGATTCTCGAGTTTTCTCGGGTTTTGTCACTTTTTTTTCCCCGACGTCCCAGTTAGCTCGACAACGCGCGCGCACAAACACGGACACACACACAATACGTATAAACACGCACGCACACGTTCCTCAGCTTTTTCTCTTTCTCTTCTCCCACACGTTATACCACCGAACACTTTGTATACCACGCTTTTTGACAAAAGCGCTTAAAAAAAATATCCTTCCCCCTTTCGAACCTCTCAGCAACACACGTCGCGATACATTTTTTTGTTTCTTGTTTGTTTGCGTTGCTCACCTCCGGATTCGTAGGAGCATTTATTGTGTCCGATGTACACTTTATTAGTCTCTCAGCTACGCTCTGTCACCGTGTAAATTGAAGAAGCGAAACTGTCAAAGTTTTGTGATCGTACCCCAGTCGAGATACGCGCAAGCGTTCGACACTCGGACTCGTTTATTTATTGTTTTTTTTTTACTAACCACGCAAGTCGTACAAATCTTGCTCCGCTCCCTTATTTTCTCACGCCAAATTCTGTACGTACCAGGATCGCTTTATCTTATCAGACATTACACTCCACACTGTCCTCTCTCCTACTGCTGATTTTTTTTCTTCTGTCTCGCTCACTCTTCTTTGCTTTTCTCCTCCCCCCTACGCGAGACACTCTGACCACCTTTGCCGAAGCTGGTCGTCCGCGCAGCCACGTCTGCGCCGAAGGCGCAGAGGCTGCTCCCTCTCGTATCTCTTTTCGCACTACCAAGATTTCATTGCCCTACAAAAAAACGATTCCAACGATTTTTTTATCATCAGTATTATTTATTTTTCGAGAAAATCTTCCGATATTCGTTCGCGATTGCATGATCCCGTTTTCACGAAATTCTAACCGAGGTTTTCGAGTCCAATGAGATTCGTTTCAAACCTCGTCGTCATTGAAATTCTTCGAACTTATTTCCTTCATATTGCGTAGGTGGGGATCATGCGCAGTATAACCACCGAAATAAAAAATAAATAAAAAAAACAACACCGAGGTATTTCACTCTCTCGTACGCGCGTCACCGTCAATGACCCCACAGACCGTTTGTCTCCTCTTCTCTATTCCGTCTCGTGATTTTTTTCAATTTCTAGTTCATCGCACAATCTCTATCCATGAGAATAATTCGTACTTATTCGAATTTGAACACAAAACCCTTCCGTTCTGACAGCAGGTTCGCAAAAATCTGCAGTTTCCAATATTTCCGTGGCTAATGTTGACGTTGAGAAAAAGACAAAGCGTTTTTACATCCACCACACTCCCTTCTCTCCAAAACGAGAGCAAGAAGTTCTTTCCAAATCTGTCACGTAACACCAATTTTCTCGTTTTGTGAATCGCAATAAACAATATTAAACGAAATAGATTAGCATTCACCGTTACAACTTCTTTGATAAACGTTTGCCAGCGCCGAGATAAAAAGTAACGGGAGCAATTATAAATCGAATATACTATTCAAGTTCCTATACAGAGGGAAGTCAAATAAAGCGATTATCGTGCAAAACGACTGAACGTTCATTGGATTTGCGCACAAAACCTATTACGCAATATTTTTCCCGCTAACACGTGCATCGTTTATCTAGGTTATTGTATTATGTTGAGAGCGACTACCTAACGTACATATACACGAGCGAAAAACATGAGAAACATACGGTTGAGCCCGTCGTCATCGGTTTTTCCCAAGAAAATTTATTCGTAACATATTCTATTTCTAAATAGAAAAATACTCAAAAAAGCTTATAATTGCCACCGTTTATAGACGGAATGAAATAGTAAACACGTTCTATTGCATGAAGAAGTGAAAAAAGTGCATACACAGCTTTTAAATATCCACGCACACATTGACTATTCCATGCGAAGAGTAAATTCTCAATATAAACGGAAATTGAATTACTTTTGTGCAACGATTGGCAAGTAGTGCACCAATCCAACGATCAAAAGACTCACGTCCTCACGTACTACGAAAATTAGAATGTAAATTTGAAGCTGTGCACACGAGATACGTGTCTTGTTATCTCTCTTCAATTATACGACCAATGACTCCGTAGCTTTTTGTCCCGAACGTAGACACGAGCTTATAGGAACGAACAGAGAAAAATAATTTCATTGGCAAAGGCATCATTTTCGCATAATCATTGAAAAAAAAAAACGACAGCGAGAAGGTGAGATAGGCGAGTACAAAAAAAATGGGAAATAAAAATCAATTTTCCTAAAAGTCGGAAAGTTTTATTTTAACAGTATAGCGTATTCAGCAGCTCCTCTGGCAACAATTCAGCAAACTCTCAATCGGAGTTTGGCCCAATCCTATCGGTCGAGTCATCCAGCAACGAATCACTTTCGAAATGTCGAAGCGGGCAAAGCCAGTGAAGCGTAATAAGCGCCTCAGGGCAATGTGTCATCCTAACCAAGTCGCCGTGGTCGCATATTTCGGAACCCATAGTTTCTCCGAAACCGAACGACCAATCGATGGAACCGACCGATCGGTGAAATAAATCGTAGCCCACGTTTGCCTTCGTCACGGAGAAACTCGATTTATGAATTTTGCCGCATTCCACAATTTGCACGCTTCGATCCGTGTTCACCAGGTAAATAATTGGAAAATTTTCTACAGCCACGGAGTCACGGATATGTGCATGGGACCGATATGTTAGCGTTTTTAATTTTCATACGAAATTGTGGAAACCGCATGTATTAAATATGAGACACGTTATGAAATTAATTTTATGAAGCAGAAAAAATGAGGTTATAAAAATAATGTGCCCGTTTTGGGCTGCGAGTTCAATTGGTACGAGAGAAATGATACATTGCAATTTTTTTCCCCGAGCGACCAAACAATGGTGGCAAACTCACATGGCAATTTTCATTTGTAGTCATTGTGTAGTTACAGTCACGGATATTGTACCGTGTGTGTACTTACACCGCGAATTCATGAATAAGCCTTGTATCCGTTTCCTGCGGAGTGTGATTTACCGAGCCAGGACGTGTCCGCTTCCGCCTACGCCCGATGAATGAAATAACAAAAAATCATCAATTTTTGAACCCTTTTTGATTGCCACCTTGCAAAAATATTCACGTGATTTGTGTCTCGCAATAACGATAACAATAAATATATCTCATCCGTTATTTCCTCAATATGCTGTTTTGAGAAATTTTGTTACATCGGCGATTATTGCTCATGAATACATTATTTATTATTCGGTCATACAAACATCTCATTTATTCGGCGAGAATTCGCAAGGTTTCCCTCTATCGAGACGTTATCGAACGAGGATTAGGCAACATTTATTTCGCGGCCTCTGGGCCAGTACTTGCAGCAGTCTTCTCGAGACCCAATTGTGCTTTAAATCGCTTCCACTTGTGGAGATTAGACTCTTCAATTTTCTCTCTCTTCCATTTCGCATTGTCTCTCCCTCTCGCTGTGCGCTTTCTGTGAACCTCTTGTCTTGCCTTCCTTTCGACCTATATTTCCATATTCGAAATCGAGTTATCATTCAAAATCTGTTGAATTCAAAGAATCCCGGCCTCGAATACTTCGAAAGAGTCTTTGACCTTCAAATACGATTACGTGCATTTAAAACTTTCGGGAACAGGACGAAAAGTATTTTTTCGGACGTTTAACTGATCGATGAGCGTAAAAAGTAAAAAAGATTTTCCCTAAATGACCGACTCGGGCACATGAGATATGGGGAAATGTTGGTTTCATCGTCGACAAGGTTTTATTCAACAAATATTCCAGTTAATACCTCGTATGATCACTACTCTTCAGTTGGTAAAACAGAAATCTTCTCGATGGTTCGTTTCGGTTAGTGTTTTTCTTGTCTCAGCCAGTGCTGCCCCCATCAAAGTTTTTCATCTTCACAGTCGTTAAAGCAGTAAACTGTAGGATAAATTTTGATCGACGAAAACTCCAAAATCTCAATTGATTGAGATTCGAAACTATGGACGCTATGGACCAAATAAGAAGAAAAGAATTTTCTGATTGAAAATCGTACAGTACTTTCTATCCGCGCGGATTGTATGAAACGCAGCTTGAAAATTTGACCGCGAGAGGTCTCAGATCGTTGGAGATTGGAGTAAAATCCGCATTATCACGCGGCAGTGACGTAAGACTCGTTTTTGTACATGAGCAGGATGAGCGTCAAAGAAACGAGTGCAAAACCCACGATGAAGGCCCCACTGTGTTCATTAGCGAAGCTGGGCCGACTCTGTCGAGTCTGTATATCTATAAAAGCGTCCTCTTTGCCCGAGGAAACCACGAGAACCGCATCCTCGAGCTCGTGGCTTCTCTTGTCGAAGCCTTTCATGGCTTCGCACTCAGTTTCTTTTTCCTTTGTTCGAAACGTGTGGCCGTCTTCACCACTACGAGTAGCATACCTTCACGAGGATTTACAGTCCAAAGTCGAAAACTTGTTTAACGAGAAATGTGGAAAAATGAAATAATTTGAGGGGAGAAAAAAGACTGTGTTTCTTCACGTTATTGTACGAAATTCTCAGCCAGTTTTTTCACCCCGTCCGTTTTATGTTACGAATGCTTCTTTTATTGGCAACAAAATTCAATCGCGGAATAATACCGATAGATATAATTCCTCCTCCATTTTTCATTGATATTCGGCTAAAATCCGGCAAAACGTAGTCGGTGAAACGTTCCGTATATTTTCACCTGATGCAGCGAAGCAGAGGACATTTTTAAGTTTCTAGTTCACATATAATTACGGTTCCTGCCGCCTTCGTCCGGTTATCAAAATAAAAACCATAAACTGTGTGTATACATACACGCTTATGCAGTTTACGGTTTGACTCGCAAGGGGTCAGTGAGATAAGCGAAGACGATAATGTGCGTACCACATTGGAATCGCGCGTCTAAGAAATTCCGTCAGCTGAGAACCGCGATAGTTATTGAGTTCGTATTTGATCAGAGAATAAAAAGAAACGATTTCTCGTTGTCTAGTAGGAATATGTGGAGGAATATTGCCGTAACGATAGTTTTCATCGGCCCTTTCAAAACAGTCGATAATCTCATTGTCATCGAATTTATTCGAAACAAAAGATCGTAAAACGTTCGATTTATTTTGGCTGAGGCGAGCGCTGGCTGTCAAAAAACGTGGAGACTCCGCGATAAAACGTAAACACCGGAGAGCTGCACACTTGTTCGTATCCACGTGGGTTTCCCAAGTTTACCGCGTATATCTCTATAATCCTCCGTGGTGGTCCTGTTCGTGAATGCCAACGAACGAGACGTTGCATCCCCGATGCACTTCTCACGGGATCGCACGCGCTGGCGCACTATACAAGTTTCCCCACCGTATATGTGTATATGTATTTATATATTTATATATATGTGTGTGTGTGTGTGTGTGTGTGTGTGTGTGTGTGTCTGAACGACTCCGATGGTCAGGCAATTAATTTCACGTCCATTCACGTAAGCCGTCCGCGCACGTGGCCGCATACGCACTTATTCGTCCTACCCCACCCCGATACGCCACTCGCTAACTTGCTTCGTCTTTTTCTCTTTCTCTCTCTGTTCTCTGTCGCTTTCTCGCTTCCTCACATCTCTGCTTCGTTCTTGAGAGAGACAACTATATAGTACAGTGAGAAGGAATCCGCTACTATTTCCATTCATAAAATTCTTATCTGTTGTGTCGAGCGCATCGATACGCCGCCAACACGCGTGTTTATCGTTTTCACCAACTAGCAAAACTCTCGATTCGTCTTTCGAAGTATTATAATTATTGTAACATCAATCATTATTACTATTGTTGTTATTGTTGTTACTTATGTTCAATATCTCTGTTCGTGAGTTCTCGTTACGAAGAAAGTTTGTCGTACGCGTGTGTCAACGAAATTTCCGAAACGTATCGAAACTATGGAACGCATGAAATAACAGAGACGGTATGACAATGCTGGTTTCTTGGAAATTCGTTTATTTCTAAGGAATATAATAATCGACGCACACATGCGGAAAATTTTGAATACAAGCTTCAATTCCAATGCATTCGAAACTCAAATTCTTAACCCTTCGAGTGCACGACCCCTGTAAGTGCATATTGGGTCAATTTGACCCAAGGCGTTTTTCAAATCGTTGTATTTCGGTAAGTATGCACTTTTTTATTTTTTGTAGAGACGTTTTATGTAGTGTCCATATTTTATGGCCCTAAATTAATTTTTTCACGAAAACGAAAATTAAATGCCGAAACAATCGGTGACAGAAAATTGTTGGGGTCAAAATGACCCAGTATGCAATCGAAGGGTTATTCAAAAGTATACGCGAAAAATTAAACTGTGGGTGTCGACGATACATGGAGCATCGTGTCATTCGCTTCTAGGTTACCTGGAGCAAAAGTATAAAAATAAAAAAGTCGTCGTTTCAAACCGCTTGATGAACTAGGAAAATGCAGATCTGTGAGGCGGTGTAGATATCGGCGAATTAGACGATTTTGCTGCAACAAGAGAATCTCGAAAAAGCCGGTGTAGATGGCGTCACGACTTAGTCATCGAACGGTAATTCCCAGTTCGAATACACGTGTGCAGAATACGAATTTGTGCTGCACGAGTGCCAAGATTTTCTTTTTGTTTACACCCGACGATAATGTGACAAAAGAATAATGAAACTCAGGCGACTAATTATACGGGATTTATTTTCAGTTGTATATAGTCTGCAGATTTCTCGAACAATAAACGATCCATTTTTCAACGAATCATTTTTTTTTCATCCGAGTTTCGAACTGATAACATAAATAACCAGTAGACGCTATTCCCGCGGGTAAAGAAACGACGAGAACTCGACGAGTCCGCGTATGAAATCGTTGAACCTGGAGAGTTTGTCTCCGATTTCATTCATCTCGGATCGCGGAAGATCGCTACCTATGTATATAAAAACAAAAGTGACTATATATATAGATGTACACAAAGTTGTGCTACGATCGGGGAGGTCGAACGAGGACGAATAAACGAGGATGAACGTAGAGAGGGAAAGAGAAGGATAAAATAATAAAAAAAAACGAGTGTAGAGCAGTGAGCGGAGGCACGTGCTACGTCCAAAGCACATTGACGATGGTGGTGTTGTTTTTTTCACTAGTATATATAGAGTACTGTTTGTATATATACATATATTTACGGGCGAGAGCGATGAATCGGGAGAGTCGGACGTCGAGGAACGCGAACGTTCGAAGCGCGAGAGAGAAAGACAAAAAGACACACGTTTCTCGACCCCTTCGGCTTTCCCTCACTTCTCATCCTATACACACCTCTCCAAGCCCTTTATACACACATGTATATAAGGACACACGAGATTACACTATTATACAAGAGTAGTACTCTCTCGGCATTCATTCAACTCGTCGGACCGCTGTTTTGTTACCGTTTGTGCTCGTTCTCTCTCGCACTCTTCTCGTCCTTCTAAAAATATACTCGTTCGATCGAGATATGTAGGTTTCATACATCAGACAGGTTTAAATTCACCGCGAATTACAATCGAACAGTCAGAGACTACGCTCCGCTGTTCCAATTTTTGCCCCCATTATTTTTGAGGTTATTTTTTCCACACGCGATATTGAGACGAGAGTCGACGAAAAAAAGGGACGTGACGTATCAAAGATCCGCGAATTCGGTGGAATATTCTATTGGTCGCACAAAAATCGGACGTTATCCTTACGAAATTCGTGAAATCCATCTGATTGTCGTACAAATTACAAGTTCTGGCTTTCGCCTCCACAGTCAATCGGGAGTTGAGAAGAAAATGGTGGAAAAATTGAGAATCTCGTTTTTAGTTGTTCGTCTGAATGTTTTCTTCGTCAAATCAAAGGTACGAGAACAGAATGCGGATATTTTTCATTCCAAAGGATGTTTTCAAACAAGTTAACCTCTTCCACCCGGTTTTGCCAATATTCAGCGGCAAATTTCGGTAATACTTCGTACCCAATGGGTAAGCAATCGCGAGAACGTTGTTACTTTTGAGAGTTCAAAGCAAGCGAAAATTCAACAATTAAAAATACGCCTTTGAAGTGTTTAAGCAGAGAAAAAATAGAACCACGTTTCAGTGTCCGCGTGTATAACCTTCGAAACGCTATTTTGACGTGAACGATCGATAGATCAAAAGGTCGGTGTTCACAAAGTAATTCATTATATTTGAGCCTGGAAATCGATCGTGGGCTTACGTCGATAACCGCGTTTTATTAGCAGTTATTTGAAGGATATTTTTTAAACTCTCTACCTTCGCACATTCTATAAATAAATACAAATATACGTGCAGTGTACGTAATATATAGCAGTTTCGTAATCAATCTTGCTCGGATCCGGCCGAGATGAGACTCCGCCCATAACGTCGCCTTGGGACTTCGTTATAGCAGAGATCCTGTCCCCGTGAGACCGAGTGGCGGAGAGAGTTTGCCATCGCCAGGAGGAGTTTGCTTCGCGTATAACTGGCCCGGAAGCTCAGAAAAAACACACATTTACAAAAAAAAACCGCGAGCTTGTCAGGACGCTTTCGAAAACTCGTAGAAGCAAATACGGTTATTGCAAAAGTGTCACTAATTACTCTGTGGATTATTAAAAAGAGTGGTTGAGAGCGAAATAGAATTCCGCTTCAGTTATTCTCGATAAAGAACGAATTTTATTTCCATAAAAGCTGAAAAAATCGTTTTTCTTTTGAGTCATTTCTATTTGTCAAGATCGTACCGGACGTTATGAAAAAATTAGGAAAAAGGAAATAAATGTATAATTTTATGCGAAATAAATAAAAAGATCAATTTCAGGAAAAATTGGCTTTCTGCAGCCTCGTGTTTCGATAATCAATCCCTTTATGAATTTTTCATTAGCCTTCGCCGTCTCTTTGAATCGTAACGTGCAATATTTATACAGAGGAAGTTGGAGTACTCGAGATTCGGCGAAGAGTTCGTCAAGGTCACGGAGTTCCTGTTGGCTTGCTCGCCGTATATAACACAGCTGCTGTGCCCACCGGTATACACGCGATTATTTTGCGCCGCCCTCGTGCGATGCTCGTACGATTGTACATGCGAGTGTGTGTATTCCCATGATGCGCGTAAGTGGATTATACATATGAACGTATGATGCCCAGTCTTTTTCAGTGCGAACCGAAACTCGATCTTCATCACGTTCAAACTAATAACACGTTTTTTTCTACTCTAACCACAAAAACGCTCTTTTGTGGGATCGACTTAAAAAAATAACAAACAAACAAAAGTCAAACTTTTACACGATGAGTTTCTGTTTTCTACGAATTTTTCCGAATTCAATTGAGTCCAGAATTCCTTTTTTTACCAATTCAGCGAATTTTTCTTTTCTTTCAACGTAAGATCGTCGTATTGGACGTTTAAATATCGTGCATGTGGGTTTCGGAGAGTTGGCTAAAAACTGTGGTGTGTCATTCGATAGGAAGTGTGAGCGGAACAAGTGGGAGGGGGGGGGGGGGGGGCTTACGTCGAGATAGGCGAGGAGGAAAGCACGTGGTTGTTGTTTGCCATTGCTCACGAGCGTAAGAGCTCGTTTCGTCGACACATGGTAGTCCGATCGACATTTACCTATACTACTTGATTTCAGAATGTAATATTGCGAAGCACATGAGTCGAAATGTACCCAAATCCTCATTCACAGAATCATTCGATCCCATCGAGCAAATATACTTTTAAAAATTTGTTTCAACGTGCTTGAAAATAATAAAAAAACCCAATTTTTAAATTCCACATTCAGCGACTTGTCCTGATAGCCAATAAAAAGAGGAATAACCAAAATGTTTCAATTTCCAAACTCGTTGGAAGAAAAAATTTCAAATATCGACAGGATTGTCCAATATGAACGTATGCTACGTGTTCGGAGCACAAGGAAAATGGAAACCGCCAATGAAAATTGTTGCAAAACTACGAGGACGGAATCGGCCATAGAATAATAGTAAAACGTAGACCTCGTATTCGGACATGGGGGAAATATATATACATCAATAAATAACCTGTTGCTGAGAGTTCGGGGGTATAGAACGTATAGAAAGTGACGTTGACAATCGATGGGTCCGGAACGAAACGTAAAACTACCTCTTCGAATCGATAAATCAATCAGAAGAGTACTTTAAATACTCATAAACATATAAAGGCTTGCCCTATGAGAATGGCTACGAAGGTACAGTATAAAACATGTATGAAATACGAAAATGCCTAGAGAGACGATTTGTATGCCCGAAGTGGCTGGTGAGAAACGTTGCAAAGGTATAAAATATCGGTGCGTCGTCGGATAGAGATCCGGCAACCCTGTACACGTCTCGGCTATACACGAGAGTATTGTATACAGAGATATATATGTATATATATATATGAATGCTGCTCAATACAGTATAGTCTTGGTCGAGGCGAGCCTCGAAATGCGCGCGGGGTTGAATTTCAAAAGCCTCATGCCAAGGGAACACAGAATTTTACCCGCGCCCTCTCTCTTTTTCATACCCTCTCTTTCTCGCTCCTTCAAATAGTCGTTTATTCGTGCTCTTTCTCGCTGTAAGGGGGTCTACTACTCATTTCTATAGGGGGTTCCAACAACTACGACAGGCACGACGAGGGTTCGGAGCCAACGAGCAATGTGAATATATACCTATAGGTATACAGCTATATAGTTACAACGGATATATAAGCAGCATGGGTTCCATCGATGCGCGTCGACGAACATAACGGTGTGCGCGCGGCTCTCGTCGAGTCGTCGAGCGAGAGGAAGAGAGAGAGAGAGAGAAAAGCGACAGTGCTGCCGCCTTAACTGTGTTGCGTTGCCCGGGCGGTACTAGCACGAGGATTATGGCCGACTGGTAGACGGGGCTGTCGCTGTCTTTCTCGAACAACCACCAACCAACGAGGATCGAGTTATACGCGGTTATATATCTCTCTTGGCGAAGTGGAAAACCGGCGAGCACGAAACGAGGCGATGCAAGAGCGAGAGAGAAAGAGATATAGATGGATAGATAGAAGCATCGTGTTGAACGCTATAGCGTATACGGCTTCGTCCGTACAGAGCTTATCGTCCCTGGGAATACACTCGGTGTATAGTATAGAGCTCGCCTCGTACCGATTTATCTCTCTCGTTCCTCTCTTTCTCTCTCTATCTCTTTTCTCTTTCTCGTTTGTTTCGTACAATGCTCATAAATCATTTACCCTCGATGACGGAAAAGTCGATATTTAAATTTTCGTCGATAAACTAGCAAGTATCGGGATAATATAGGCGTGCCCCAAAGCCAACTGAAGAGAGAAAATTCGTTCCTACCTGAGTTTTTCCCTCTCCTCAAATGTCACGTCGTATTCGTGTATTTTTCAGGATTGTCCCGAGTTATACGGCCACTAGGAGCGTTATTGAGGATTCCATTGAGGTTGGTAAGCTAGGAATTCCGTCTGCATCGCGCGTATTAACCATATTTTTTTTTATTCTGCACTTGTTTTCGTTTCAACTATTTCATATATTACAGTAGGATCTCGAATGAGTTTATTGTTCGAGGATACAGATTATAGTGAAAAGACTAATACATTCCTGACCCTGACGATTCGCCTGTTCGCCATTTGCCCGTAACTCGCAAATACTCGTAACCTATATTTTTAACAGTCGCAGTTCAAACCTATTTGTTCTAATTTTTGGAAGCCATTAGCCCGAAAAAGGTAAACAACGGTCAGTCGCAGACAAACCACCGGAAAAGTATGGGAAAATAAAAATGTTGTTTTCTATTCAGTTCCGAAACTAGAAAGTTCGAGAACGCCAATAATAACCTTCCCAATACAAAATACGTAGGAGTTTAGAAATACCTGAGCATATACGAGGCGATTATTGTGCCAGTAATTTATAATTTTCTCAACCCTCGCTATTCTTATTATCAGTACGAATTCTTGGACGGGGGATTCCCGCTCAAATCCGCATTTACGACCTGGATTATGAGGGTATACAATTGAGCATAGAGCGGCCAGGTATGTCGAAAGCGCTCGGAGAGTGAAAACCTCTCTGTCGCAAACAAGGCTCCACTGTAGGCGAATGGAATATTGAAGATTCGTAGAAAATGTACGGAAAGAGAGGAAAAATTATTTTCAATTATACGAAATCATATTTCTTCGCAATATTTTCCTCAGCGGTGAGAATTATAAAGGCGGAATAAGAGCTAAGTATGGAAAGTTTTCGTTGACGAAGAAACGAACGAACGTGTACAAACGACGAGCGAGCGAGCCAGAGGGAGAGGGAGAAACGCTCGTTTGCTCGGCACTTTCCATCGGTATGCTGGCGCGACTCAGCGGCGATGTAGGCATAGCGCTGAGGCAACCGAGCGAACGGAGAGTTCTCTGCAAAGAGAGCTTGGGCCATAGTACAGTATTGGTGGGTAGGAAGGACATTATACCGTGCGTCAGGCAAGCTGGCAGGCAGGCAGGCAGGCAAGCCTGTATATCCGTAGGTTTCTCATGCTTTTAGTTCGTGTCTGTGTATACATATATATATGTACACACAGCAGTTTCACTCAGTGCATATATATGTGTATATAAATGTGAGTAAAGCGGCCATGGAAGCGAGATCTCACGTCCTCGCGCTACCATCGTCGTGGTTGGCCCCGGGTCGGTTGGATACCACCACCACCAACAACATCCCACGGACGACTGAATGCTGACGTTCGCTTGCACTCGACGGGCTCTCCAGCCTGCATACATACCCAATGTATAATAAACCTCTATATACATACATGATAATCCACACATTTACGATAAATACGCTGTCGCGAGATAGCTTCAAGTATGCGCGCGCATCCTCGCTCTTATACGCTTATAAATGCGGGCATGTATTAGGTTTTGCGCATGTGTCAAGATCGTCGGGTCGCGCTCGAGGCACCCATATATGCATACTATCAGGGTATTACTGTAGTTACAGTAGATATGCCCGGACATGTACGTTTTACGACATGATACGGCGAAATGACAATCGAATAGTCCCAGTTTCGTAATAAAGCGGGACAGTACAACGTTCTACCATGACGAGATCTGCGGCGTCAACTTTTGGGCGTGCTTTCACGAGATTACAGCAAAAGCGTTACAAAGATGCAGATATCGCATGTTGAAACATTTCATGTTCATTTTTTCTCGTTATTTCGCTTTCAATGTTTCTGTGGTTTTGTTTCGCGATGATATGTTATTTTTCGTTATGGGAGAATGGACTGTAGACACGTACGCATTTGTACATGTCCGTGTGTATAACCTTAACGTCGCGGTGGAACGACGGGTGGCTCTCGCCAGCTCGCTAGAGAGTTGTCTCCTTCTCTTTGCTCGCTTTGTCTCTTTCTCTCTCACGTTGATAGCACGTTCCGTGTTCGCCGAGCGCGCGCACGTGTGTGCTCCGATCGCTCGACTGTAAATGCTACATATATACGAAGAAAACTCGTCATCGCGAACGCTAGATGTTGTGTTCCGAGTATCCGAGGACGCATGCGCACATTGGCGCTATCGCATTTTGAAAGAGCGAGAAGACGCGCCACTAATGAAACAGGCCACGGAGAAACGAACGGGAGAGAGATAGGAAAGCTTATGGAAACACGAAGCTCGAAGCACGTTCGCGATAGAGCAACGGAGAGAGATAACCTTTATATAGCCCAGGGATTTCGGTGCAGTATGTACGCTACTGGAGTGTTCGAGTCTCTCTGGCTCTCACTCGCTCCCACTTCTCGTACAACAGGGCTTTTACCCATCGATTTCCAGTCCGTCGAGCCTGCAGGGCAGGCAAGAGGGATCCAGCCAGCTATGTCGGGGTTTTAGGGAGCGTTCGTATCGAACGATCCTACGAAGCGGCGCCGCACAAGCGCCCCGCACGAAAGGGGTTGAATCGCTGACGAGGCTCTAAAAATAAAGCTCAAATTCGAAATTATCCAATTCCCATCGCTCTTTCCTCGCTTTTTTTTACCCCAACCCTTCGCCATTGTTTTCAAGCTCCATCGACGTTGTTAACTCGGCGCTGTTTGCGCGTCTCTCGTAACGACAACGACTAGATATCCTTCGGGAGAGGGAGAAAAACGAGAGTACGCTTTTCCGTGAGGAGCACAGGCTACCGATAATTGATAGACTATGCTGGCCGTGCATGGATGAAGGGTTGGCAGAATCTCAGGAGCGAAAGAGCTGCCCTCGGCCGGTTGCATCTTTTACTATTTTTTACAATAGCATCAAAACAGAATTCTTTCTCGATAAAGCGGTGATTTTTCAAATACAGCTCCGTGGAAGAGGAACTTGCTCGACAATACAATTGTACCGAAGAAGTGCCGAAATGCTGCAATTCCAGAAAATGATTGAGTCAATTATTCCCTGCGTCTATACGTATTTGAAATATTTAATATAAGCATCGTTGCTTTTAAGAAATACGACCGAAAAAAAATCCTGTTCAAAACACCATTTCGTGACACTTGGAGCAATTTTTTAAAAACTCCATTTTTCTGTACAATTGGGCCATAAAAAAAAACATTGTTGGTTGCAAAGTACTGAGAAAATGGCAAGAGGAAAGTACGCGTGGTGCGATCGAGTACCGGCGCGCGGCAAGTAAATGCCAAGAGAGTGACACGGCCGAAATTTTCGTATGTGTAATATTTGTATATACATATAGATATATATACAAGGTGGGACTGTACACATTGGATGAGCGTCCGGTGGCTTTGGTACGCTCATCCGTCTCAGTCCCTCTTCGTTTCCTCAGGGCTCAGTTTTCTCATTGCACGAGTGTGCGGGGTTCGTGGGTAGACGAGGGGCGGTAGTGGGAAAGGAGGAGAGGGACGAGATAGACGACGCGACACGGTGCCGTTGGTAATGGCTCCACGTTTGGTGGGGGAAATTTCAAGAACAGCCTGTGTGAAACGCGTTCGGCTCGTACGTGCTGCCCCCTCGCGTCCGTTTCGCCTCGTTTTTATCCCCTCCATTCGCTTTCCTCGGAGAGTAATCGCGAAGCCTCGATTCCTATACGGTTTTACCGCACACACACACACGAACGAAGAAAAAGATAGAGAGATAGAGAGAGGCAGAGTCAGAGGTTCTACTGTACGATCGAGGCGTATGAGAATATTTTCGCAAAGCTAGGAACGGATTCAAGCACAACATTTCGCGCGCGCTGTTCTCAAATAATAAAAATACGCTCGGGCATCGAACAACATTTTCTGAATACATTTAACAATTTTTCCAGCGCAATACGATTTTTTTAAAAATAACTTTATAACATTTCAACGCAAATAGATTATTATTATCATTGAAAAAACAAAAAAAAGTAGAAGTTTCGAACGACCTCGTCGTTTTGAAATAACAAGAAGGATTTTTAGTTTGGGTCGTCGGTGATTCGTCGTTTTGCGGCCGCCAATCGAAGCGAACGATCATCGCCGAGGCACGGCCGAGCGCAGAGAGCCGAGGAACTCAGAGAGCACCAAGCCGCAACAGCCAACCAGCCACAGCGAGCGACCAACCAGCGAGAGAACCAGTCGGGCCCGTGGTCGAGTACAGGACGGAACTCTATACATTTTATTTAAAACGACGAGAAAAAAGACAAGAAACGGGTGATATAATTTCGAAAAAGAAATACCCTTTGGAAGGTGTATTTAACGTGACATTAAAACAACTCGATTTAAACGTTTCGAGTTTAAGGAAATAATTGCGGGTCAACGCGAGTGTATCTTTGTGTGTATGTCTGCGTGCATGATAAATCATTGCAGGAGTTCAGTAACTGCTGTCGCTGTTCGGGACTTGAAAGCACATTAAATAAAAATAATACCCACAAAAGTAACGTTTACTTTCGTCGGATCGGGGTGTTGATTATATTTGAAACAATAGAGAAAAAAGGATAACGAGCAAGCTACTCGTCAACAATAATAATTCGATATCCTCTTTCTGCTTTTGTTTTTTATTATTTCGTTTCCGAACGAAATTCATCGACGACTTGTTTGATTTTTATAAAAATATATTACATTTTTATACCTTCGAATCTGGTTGGTTTTTTTGGCGTTATACTGGAGCAAATAAACCGTGTGACCGCCTCGTGTCAGAGCTGTCGGCGTAACCAAGTGTGCTCGTAGCGGAGGTGGGATGATATAGGGAGAGAGAATCGAGTAGCGGTTTCGGAGTGGTTTTGTTGTGCGTGCGTATGGATGGAGGGAGAGAGAAACGAAAGTGAGTGCGAAGATTTAGTCAAACGAGTATAAAAAAGAAAGAAAATAGAGACAGCGAATAGAAGAGTGAGAAACAAAAATAGATCGCGAAAAACGGTGTAACAGAGTGAGAAAGAATCAGCAAAAGAACGTACATATATATATATATATATATGTACGGAGAGCGGACTGCTTGCTAACGAAGGCTGCTCCACACGACGAAACCACCACCACCACCACCACCATCGCACCATCAATCGCAGTGCACTACTACAAACTAAGCGCAATCGCCGCGCACGCACACACTGGATCTCGTTGGGAAGCAAGGAAAAGGCATCGAGAAAGAGAGCGAGAGGGAGCAGCAAAAAATAAGGAAAAAAAAGGTTTCGGGCGCTAGTGCTGCACCCTAGACGGCGTTATAACGAAGCGCAGTTTTATCACAATGGCTTCCGTGAAAGACACGGCCACTTTCTTCGCCGAGGGCACCGCCAATCAATTCGAACATGTACTAAAATTGTATCCACAAGCGTTGAGATTGAAGGCCGATAGGAAAACGAAGAAACCGGAGGAGCTCATCAAGCTTGATAATTGGTAAGTTTTGTTCCATTCGAATCCATTTTTTTCTCACAAATCAATGTGCGGACTCGTTCCGGAAAATTCTCGCACAGCGCCGGTCGACCGTTCCTCATTTTCGCCTTTAAACAAATATTAATCATATCGCGAATGATGGATTCGCGTCCTCAATGATAAAATGTCATGCCGAGTATCATTATTGAATATTTTATCGACGTAAGGTGATGCTCGTGAGTGTGTGTCTTGCTCTAAAGTATAGACGAAACTGTAGTATATAACACCGGGACAATGAACCCTCGGCCAGCAGCAAAACGGACACGTTTGCCAGGCAAATGCTATCGCGATATTCTATTCACCAAATTGTCCAAATATTCCTTTTATTCTTTTCCCATTCTCCACATGTTGCCCTTTACTTTCTTCGCGAAAAATTTTCCTTTGTTTTTCATTGATTCGTATAAACGATTGAGAGAAACGAACGTCGGAACAAGCGCTTTGATTAGATCACAGACGACACGACATAAAGACACACGCGCTCAAGGAACACTATTTACTTTCCGTGTTTTCGCAAATTCCCGCGATCGACGCGGAACGTCTCGAGCGCCTATATATCTATGACCAATACAAATCTCTATTTACATATACAGCATACGACTCGAAGCGACTGTGTTGTGGCACTTCCAACTTTTCTTTTCAGGCATCACAAATGAAAACACACATGCGAACAACACACGTGGCGCGCCTCTCGATTTTCATTGATTAATACGCACCTTCGTCATTCTCAAGTGTCGCTCTACCAATAATCGAATTTTCCTGTTTCTTTATTCGCTTTTCCCATTATTACCTCCTCAAATTCCGTCGGGATAAATACAAATTATGAAAAACGTTGAATCTCATTTATGTTTTCACTAAGAAAGAAAACGCGACGCGGAATTGCAAAATAATGACCTTTGAGGGATTTTTCATTTAAAATGGAAAAGGTTTTCATTAAGAGACAAAAATTGGTGCCTTTTTGAAAATCATATAATTAATCCCGAACGTTAATTGCGAATGCGACAACAGCGCCACATCGATATTTCGTTTCTCCAGGAGATGAATCCTTCTTACTCTTACGCGGTGTTTTTAGACCCGAGTTTTTTTGGGGTTTTTCTTCTGGTTATTCCCTCAGGCTCGCGATGATATCGAACCAAGTTTTAATTCCTGCCTGAGATACTCATCAGAAGACTGGCGATATAAAAATGTATTGATCGCATATACCATCGGCTTGAGGCTCTCTAACTCTGGATAAATGTTATATAGGTGTCCATAGAGTATATACGTCGATTTATACATTATATACATGGATATAGGATGGTACGTTGTTTCTAAAAGAAACTAAAGCGTCCCAACGACCACGATAATGTTTCGACGTTTATGAAACCCCATCCATAGTTCTTTTCCATGCTGACACCAACCGCAAAAGACAGAGTAAAAGCGTTAAGTGCTATTTCTCGTACAACATAACAAAAAGTACTACTTTCCTCCAATTTCCCATTGAAAATAAATATCAATGGAAAAATGTGGTGTTTCGAAGGTTTCGAGAGAAATGGCGAACAAGATTTTTTCCCTTTCACAAATTTCTGACGATTGTAAATAGGAACGATCGTTTCTCGCTCGATCTCAGGTTCCGTTCAAGTTCAGTGCGACTGGTTTTCCTCGGTCTTGCCGTTTTCAAGCCCGCCCACAGTTTCTAGATTCCCAGAGACTTTTGTTTGTTGAACAAAAATTTATCCACGTGAGTTAAGAGACAGTAACGGAAATGCGATCGTGTCAAGGCTGTGTTTTCTCGCCAAAAGCTTTTTGAGCAGCCGGCGCGGAGTACGAGCGTTGCGTGCCCTGAGCTGTTCTCAAAATGGACGCAAGGCAGCAAAGCAAGCGGGCGAACTAGCACTCGCTCCGTCGTTGTTGCTCTCACGGCCGAGCGTTCGTACCAACTCTACCCGAGCGTCGGCGTTGCCAGCACCACTCGTAGCAAACCCGTCGCTTCCCGTCGGCAACCCATCCAAATGCCAACTCAAACGCAACGCCAAAATAACGTCATATTCTCACAAATGTGGCCAACATTTTTTTCTTCTCTGGAGTCAATTATTTTCACTCCCTTCTCATGGAATTCTCATTCAATGAAAAACAACAATATCACGCGCACATGCGTGGAATTTATTTTGATTGCCAAACTCATTGTTCCCTCTTCATCTCAATCAACTGGAAATTTTAATGTCACGTCATAGTATCACGCGGAATTGAAGAATATTTGTAAAACTATTTCGTCTCCCCTAATTCCAATTGATTAGCGAGTCAATTTCAATAAATCATGAAAAAATTACGCGAATTTGTGCAGCAAAGTTATGTAAATTCATCAAGTTTTTTTTCTTGGGAATTATCGAAGTGCCAATTACAATGCTATGTACATTTTTCAACAAACTTCTCAAATTAAACCAATCACGACTTTTTTGCTCAATGATACAATTCCGTTAGCCATTAAATGACAAAACGCGAAATATTTTACGAAAATTCGTCGAACTCACTTAATTCCTAAGAAAAAAAAATCGATGAATCAGCAAATGGTTGCGATCCACTTCGTTTCTGGTTTGTCCGAAAATGTTTTCTTCTGAATATTATGAAAAAAATGGTCACAATTCCATGTAAATGCAATGACTTTTCAATATTTTCACGTTTCGGCCACTTTTTTGCAGAATCTTTACTGCAATTTTTTTTCGTCATATTTTTCATTTCTGATCGTTTGGTTTCGCGTTTTATTTTGCAGGTATCAAAATGAATTACCGAAGATGATCAAATCGCGGGGCAAAGACGCCCATTTAATTCACGAAGAATTGGTCCAAACAATGAAATGGAAGCAAACGGTGAGTTGATATATATTTTTATTGAAATTTCATAGATTTTTCAAGTGTTCCGTATCGATGAGGAATCGTGCTTATAATAAATCATTTATTTCGTCAGCGCGGCAAATTTTATCCCCAACTCTCGTACCTGGTGAAAGTGAATACTCCACGTGCGGTGATGGCAGAAACGAGAAAGGCGTTCAAGAAGCTTCCGAATCTGGAACAGGCCATAACGGCCCTATCGAATCTCAAGGGTGTCGGTACGACGATGGCCTCGGCTCTATTGGCCGCAGCATCGCCGGAGAACGCACCGTTTATGGCTGACGAATGTCTAATGGCGATACCGGAAATCGAAGGAATCGATTACACCACTAAGGAATATCTTAATTTTGTTCAACACATTGAACGCACCGTGGAGAGGCTCAACAAACAGAGTAAGTTTTCTCTCAATCATAAACATTCTCTCTGAGTCCAAAAATTATTATTTTGTCGAATCGCGTCTCTTGGGAAACTTGCAAAATAAAAATGTACATAAAGATTTTTCAATTTAATGAGAAAAATTCCTTCGCAAATGAGAAAAATATTTGCCGGAATCGTAAAAAAGTAAAAAAAAATTGTCATCGTTGGTTTTGAAATGTGAATTAATCCTCTGATCGAAAAAAAACGATAAAATGTTGATTTTTCATTTGCGAGTAGAAGAAGCCTGAATTTGACAATTCGTTGAGTTTTGTTAGAAATGTAATTTTGTATGAATTGTTACAGTGCAAAATGGAACAACATGGAGTCCTCACAGGGTAGAATTGGCCTTATGGACTCATTACGTAGCGTCCGAATACAAGCCGGAATTGTTGAACGGAATTCCAGGAAGTACGGAGAACGGAAATTCGCACCCGTCGAGCAATGGGGAAGCAACAGAGCCTTCGGACGACAGCAATCAAGAAACAGCGACAGTGGTGGTGAACGGTAAAGAGCCATCGACGATAGATCCTGCAGCGATCGACGAGAACAGCACGACGACGTCCTTCACCGAGGATTCCCTCGACAAACCGGCGACCCCGATAACAGCGGCGGTTGCGAGCGAGGACACGAACGACAGTATCGCGACGAACGACAACGAGGATTGTAACAACACAACGCCGCGTCCGACCGACAGCGAGGACACGGAGGATTCGCAGGATGCTCAAGAACCACCGACCAAAAAGACCAAGAAGTGACCCCTTAAATACACCGCGTTAAACCCTGTTAACAGTCTCAAACCAACCGCCAACCTGTCACTCATTGGGGCAAGGCGATTTTAGCTGCCGGATTAAACGAAATAATTTTCAAAGAACAAACAAACAAGCAACAACAGCGACAAGTTATTCAGAAAGGAAGAAAACGAATATTAAAACAGTTTAAAATTAAATGAATAAAAACAATAATAAAATAACTCGATGCGAAAGAACTTATTTGAGACTCTCGCGATTAGTTGAAACGAAAACAAACAAACACCCGCAGTCATTTCGAATCATTGTAACTTGCTCCATACAGAAGAAGAAAAAATAAGTTAAACAGACACTCTTATAGGACAAAACTCATTTCTCTTTCTCGTCGCGTTACGATGATTATTAAGAGGGATTCCCACAGCATTAGCGACAAGTCAAGAAAACCGTTCGACTCAGCAGCCCCTTCCTGCTCTTCGATTGACATCGTAATTCCATCAATTTTCACCAGCAGGTATCTCCGTGCATAAACGTCTCACCAAATGTCAAAATCGTCTTTCCTTTGAATTCATACTCTCATTTATTCCATCCTCCTGTTTCCTTTCCTTTTTTCTTTCCGTACTAGTACTCGAAAACATAGCAAACATTCTGCGAGTATAATTGTCGAACATTGTTATCAGCGAATCAAGAAAATCAATTTTTCTCTATTTCATGCAATCTGCGATTCGTCGAAGCTTCAAAACCAAGTCCGTAAAAAAGCAGAAAAAGAGTGTAGCAGGAGCGAAAGCGAGAGAGTCGAGTCTCGATGAAAAGTACGAGGGAGGGAGTGGGGGAAATATTTATTGAGTAACCTATTGGGACAGTGAGTATGCCGGTTGGAACGATGAGAAGCGAGTGTCACCCGCGTACGAAAGAGAACGAAAGAAAAGTTTAAAAAAAGCCCACAAAAAAATCACAGAAATAATAACAATAAATAAATTTATAGAAGGAAAAAGAAAAAAAAGTAATAATAATGCGGTAAAAGCTGAGTATGATAATATTAACGATAAATAATTATTATAATTGTAATACCGAAATCATTACCAATAATTTATATACCTACACGAGAACTTACATGTACCGGAGAATGAAGATACATGAGGAGTATAAAGAAAAACATGAAAAAAAAAACAACCAAATACCTTGTAAGTATAAAGAAATACAAAAAATATATGGAAATAAAAGAAAACACAATTGAAATCTTTAGAATCAAATAAATGCAACGCTTCGAAGTCCATCTAATGAAAATATATAACGAGATAAATAAAACGAACAAGACGATGAAATATGCGCGCGCGCGACAGTGAGCGGTGGAGAAAGACAAAAAAGAAAAGAAAACAAACGAAAAAGGAGAAGAGACCACATCGAGGTGTTTTTATGTACAGGGATTTAACTAGTATTTTTGCATAACTATTAATACGAAAAAAAATGAACACACACACACACACACACATGCCCGAGGATACATTCACGTAAAGATAACCGAGGTAGAGAGCGAGAGAAAGAGAGATAGACATATACATATACGCCCAAGAGGTACATAGCCAAATTACATACGGAAGAAAACTAAATTTCCTCGTGAGCGTTCAGTTTACTTTCATAAATACAAATAAATATATAAATACACGAGAAACAAACAAATATATACATATAGATGCGTGTAATTTAGTGACATCTTCAACAGGCTGCTTTTTATGGCTCGCTTCACCAACACGAAGTGGTAGACCAAAATTCCATCTGCTGCACGAGTCGATGGTTATATATATATATATATATATTACGAACACATTTACACACACACACACATTCACATATATAAACATAATAGCGATGCAAATGAACGGGAGCGAAAGAGAGAGAGAGAGCGAGAGAAAGTTAATAATGAGATAATGAAAGCATTATTGTAATTGTAAACATAAATCATGATTGATCATTATTTAGTGCCTATATAATTTATTCCGTGCGAAATCAACCCGACGCGAATAATGAGACTACTAAGAAGGAAGGTCGAAGATAGCATATGCGAATACGTGGTACGAGGGTGAGAAAAATCGCAACTCTATCGATTGATCCGGGCAATATCGTTCATTTCGACGAATAGAGTTAATCAACATTACTTGCATACATTCCACGTTGACAGAGAGAAAGAGAACACACACACACAGACACCAACAAATACATGTTAAACAACCTCCAAACACACGCGTTGATAATACGACGATTTTTCTACGTACATTACAGAAACTCGAATATAAATAAATAAATAAATAAATAAACGAAGTGTGGTAAATACGATCACGAAATGTATTTCGATAAATATCCAATTTTGAGCTTATATTTCGTGTCCCTAGTCCTGAAGGAAGATGATAAAACTTAAAAACACCACCGCCATCTCCCGAAGACTCCTCTCTCGTCCTGCCACGAATCTCGCAAATATTCGAAGCGAAAGATTTAACATATACGAAAAAGTTGGCAAGTTTCGCTACGATCGACGGATGAACCGAGACTAAGAATTTTGGAAAATAATAAAATCACATCCAGGATTGGGATTGCAAATTTTGGCGACTACCGGAAATAGAAACAAAATTTAAAAAAAACGGGAAGGACCACAGTTGAATAACGGAGACGAGCACACGCGTATAGCACGAATGTCCTATAGCGCTGAATATTAAACACGATCGGTTTAGAACGAACAAGAGCGTTCGATGATAACGATCGAAGAGAAAGAACACAACAAAACAATTAGATACTTCACTTATGGCCTTATAAAAGCGGAAGTTGAGAATAAATAATAATAATAATAAATAACACACAA
The DNA here is from genome assembly GCA_963921915.1 of Hyposoter dolosus. Taxonomy (NCBI): domain Eukaryota; kingdom Metazoa; phylum Arthropoda; class Insecta; order Hymenoptera; family Ichneumonidae; genus Hyposoter; species Hyposoter dolosus. The sequence continues at coordinate 8,843,801 of OY998132.1, forward strand.
GTGAAAGACAGAAAAAGTAATAACTTAATAAAACCGAATCACGAGAAATCACTTTAGTTCGAAGGACTATATTTCCTTAGTTTCAGTTTGCGAATATTCGATTATTCAAAGCAACCACTTTTAAGGAGCAGTAGAGAAAAATGCATCATCCATCGTACGTGTAAACGCGGGCGACAACGGAATAAACCAGCTAAATAGCACGTGTGATTGGGTATATGCGTTTCTCTGTATGTGTGCTGTGGGAGAGTGCGTGTGTGTGTGTGTGTGTACGTAGAGAGGAAGGGAAAAGAGACAAAGAGTGTGAATCGAGATTACACTGAATTCTGTATAAGCTGTATTCGATATGGAAACAAAAACCGATCGCTACGATTGCGATTTATTATTATTATCATTATTATTATCACTATTATTATTACCAGCGCTATTGAAACGATAGGAAACGAAGAACAAAGATTAAGAAATGACGAACCGATTATTATGAGGATGATGAAGGAGGATTTACGATTACGAAAAGAAATCGACGATATCACATAAGCTTCTTCAAAGCTTTTTATGATATTCCTCGGTATCATTAAACACGGTGAAAACGGATGAAGAAAAATATATATACGCAGCAGCAGTGGCGAGTAGACGAGAGATGAGCGATTTTCAATGATCGCCAATTAAATGAAGAATGAAGTATAAGGAAAATGTACTGTAGTGGAATGATTATTTAAAAAATAAATGAAAATACACGATGAATATGCTTGCGGTCAAGTTTTTTTACCTCGCGCCGATGTACACACAGATTATTGCACTCCTCAAGGTCATCCATCAGTCGATCGCTTGCTGGGAAGCCCAATGAACTTTCCATTCGAAGGAGGTCGATATTCCCAACAAATTATAACTTCAACTTAGACATCGCTCTACTTTCGGCAAAGGAGAAGATCTAGCCTTCATCGAGTTGCTCGAGGAAGACTAAGTAAAAATTTGAATCCATTGATTTCTTTGCCCAATATTACGTCCTTCATCGACCTGTCACTCTTATAATTGTTTTCATGATCCGGCAATTCTCATCAAGGTGTGATGGAAAGAGCTACGGGGTTCGTTGAGTGTTTTTTATCGCAGTCAAGTTAGTGAGGCTTCCTGATTGTTTGTTGACATTTTCATGACCAGCATGAAAAAGTTGAATGAACCGATAAGCGAGTAGAGAAATAAATAGTAACGATGAGACACGTGGCACACGTTACAAGCAGAGACAATCTGTAACTATAACTGCAAGCCGTACTAAATAGATGGCAATGAAAATGCGTCATCGTACAACAACAGTTCATCTCGTACTATATCGAAGCGAAGGTCCATGGAGTAGGTACATAAACAGTGAAGAACGGAGGAGATGGTGAGAAAAGCGACGACGAGAGAAGTAGTAAGAGGAGGTGGGGAAGGGGGAAGAGGAGAGTTGGAATGCGGAAGATTCGATGAACAGTAGGGGATAATGTAAACAGTGAGAGTGCGAGGGAGAAAGGGACAGAAAGAGCAGAAGTAGTAAAGCACTTGTTCATAATAACGGTGAGAGAAGGACAAAGCTATACGAAACCCATACAAAGAGAACAGACTCACCCACATACACGCATAAAAAAGCGAATGACCGAGATAAAGAGCACTGCTAGAGAAGAAAAGGAGGGGAAGAGGGGGCGAGATAGAAGGAGGGCAAGATTGGCCAAGGAAGCAGCGTGCTATGTATACGTATTTCTACAAACAACGACGACGTTTTTAAATATATATATATAGACATCAAACACACACTTACACGCGGTATGCACTGCGACGACAGGTCGTCGTGTGATACTCTCCTCGAGTGTTACGTCACAGACGGAACAACTGGTTGGCCACGAGGGGGCTACGGGGTGCTAAAGAGGTTAGGGAGGAATGAACGCAGGGGGATTCCCGGGATTCGCGGGTCGAGGGACGTCGTAGTCGCGAGATTCTCTACCTCTCTCTCTCTCGCTCTTTCGTTCTCATTCCAAAGAGAGAAAAAGAGAGAAGGAATACCGAAGAGTAAAGTGTACCACAGGAACAGCCAGAGCATATAGTTTATACGGTAGAGGGCGGTGAGCGGAGGTGGCTCGGTAAATGGGAAGGGAACGGGAGGGCGACGCAAGGGTGATAAACTATATATGTATATATACATATATAAGTTACATACCAGCTACGGACACAATATATATACGTATATACGTAGTAGATACAAAACTCAAGGTCACGAGTAAAGGCTACGTAGAGTGATATACATATATGTATATATTGCCCAATACTCTAATGCGGTTTTACATCCGTGTGTGTATGTTTGGTATACGTTTCTGTAAACACAGTGTGACGTAGTACGTCGTGCACGAGATTCCCTCCCGTTTCGACCTTCTCTTCTATCTCTTTCTCCCACTTTTCCTCTCTTTCTTTCTTTCGGAATTTGTCTCTGTCACTCCTCGATAATCCTTTCTCTTTCTGTCGGTGAGCGCGAAAGTGCAACGACACGCTTCAAACTCCCGTTTCATCCTCCTCCATCCTGCCTCCTCCCCCTCGACCCGCGCCCTTTCGTCTTCACGCCCTTTGCATACCTCTCCTTTTCTTTTTACCTCTTTCTGCTGTGTGACCCAATGACTCTCGTCCAATTCTCTCTCCCTCTCGCACTTTCCCTTTTTTGCCGCCTTTTTTTTCCCCTACATTTTTATATTCCTCTTTTCCCGCTACTATACTATTTCCCTATGAACATAGGGAGAGTGGAATCCTCGATTCATGGACTTTCACTCTCCCTTTCCTCCTCTGTCTTGTTATCCGACAGAAATGCTTTTTCTCTTCATTTTTCACTTTATTTTATTTGCTTCCTGCACTGGGATAGAAATTGCCAGCTTTGCATAATGTAGTTCAAGGTCGTTGGAGAATTTTTGTTGGGAATTACGCCAATTACTGTCTATTCAAAAATTTAAGTGATTTTAGTGAAAATTCACTTCGTCGTTTCCGCGACGACTCTATTCTCCTGCTTCGTATCCTCATTTAAATAACAAGTTCGGAATACAATTGAATAGTTACCAAGCCACGTGGGAATATTCTCAAATGATACTCGAGGAAAATTACTAACACTCAGCACGGTAGAACGAGCACGCGTAAGAATTCAAGAAAATAGCTGGCGAATGAAGAATGCAGCAATCGCAGGGAAAAAAACACGCTGACTCGTCAATGAGCCTGCTACCCAGTCCCCCGAGAGGTCATGGCTATACTTTAGATCTCTTGATTACGACAGCTTAAGACTCGTTTCAAAAATCCAACAGCACTCACGCGAATACGCGATACAGTCCCGGATATACAGTCCCGTTACACTTTTCAGTATTAGGCAAGTCGATTAACCGGCCGTTCTACGAGCTGATTATTCTAATGGAATTCCACGTAGAGATTTGATCAAAAACTGTCTCAATTCCTGGAAAATTAAATTACGTCAGTTGCTCTTGAATTTTAATTATTCAAAATTGTCGAGTCGGTCTACATGACCGGGATTCTTAAAAATGTTTCACAAATTTTTCCATTATGTGTAAAAATTCATAGACCAGAAAGCCGAAATGTGAAACGAATAAATTAAATAAAAAATTCCTATTTTTCCATCGTACTGGTGAAGAAATTTGTAGAAAAAAAACCATTCGAATGTTTTTTCCGCATTAAAAATTCTCGAGTTATGATCGTCTTAATGGAAGCGAGAGAAAAAAATTCATTGCCAGACCACTGGCGGCTCGACTGGCGGGGTAAATTTGCATGAGGAAACAAAAAACAAAGTTTCGAAACATTGATGTCTAGAAAAGTAGGGAATCATATTTTCAAGACGATCTCCTTGTTTTTGCACCCCTCGTTTTGTTCACTGTCAAGGAATGAGGGAGATACTGAAAGGGAGGAAAATTCATCGTAAGAAACTCGCTGGATTTTGCATTTTTAAACCGGAAACTTAATGTCGTTTCATTGAGATTGACAGAGCAGAAAAGAGAGCAAAGAGAGAGAGAGAGGAGAAGAAAGATGGCGAGAAGTTCGTATTCCGAGAGAACGAGCGTTACCCCTGAGGGTCAGGGTCCCCTTTGTCAAAGGCCTGCTTGTCGGAACGCCCCGGGGCCGAGGCGGTGCCCGCGTTGCCCCGGCAGCTGGGCTCCGCAAACGGCGTTTTTTTCTCTCGAAGTTAGCCGAGCTCTCTGGCCCCAACGCTAACGACCGACGAGAGCCACATTCTAGCTACGGTGAGGCTTCGTTTCCTCTCGGATATGCCGAGTGAACGTTTCGCTCGGTATAATGCCGTATGTAAAGGGAATTCCACGTAAAACCAAGTCATTTCTTAAATTTACTATTTTTCAACATTGTTTTCTTCATCAACGAAACGCAGCCCGTTATCGATTTTTTGTATTGACTCCGTTTGAGATAACAAACATTCAGCATTATTCTCGCAAAATTTTTTTTCCAAATGACGGTTAAAATCGTCAAAACGTTAAATACTTTTTGCTATTTTTCAATTCAAGCCTTTCCCATATGAAAATCAATCAGATTTCTACGTTTATTGGCCTTTTTCGATAGTAACACTTTTGAAATAAAAAAAGAGAAACCAGTATTTTATATTTTCCATATTTTTCCACGAAAGATAATTCGTAACAACAAAATTTATCACCTCAAATTATTGGGAGATTTTATTTGAATTGGTTGTGTCCACTGATGTGGAAAATAAAAATAGAGCCATTGAAGAAATTATTGAGTAGTACATGAAAAAAGTTAGTTCTACACGGGATGTTGATCGTCTTGTGTATGGAACGTCCCATGAAGAGGGATCGGGATTCCTGCTGGGGGATTATTTTCCCTGCAGAACTCTGCGACTATGGGCTTTCTCTTGTCCCGGGCTTTTTTAGCGCTGCCTTATACCACTTTCGAACACCCGTAGTCTTCTCGATCTCTTTCATCCCGGCTGCTGCTTCTGGCACATTTTTCGCACGGCTAAGCACAACTTTTCTCCTCGCAAGGGTCTTTCCGTTTCTCTACGGACTCTGGCTATACGAGTCCACGAGCTTTTTCTACCTGGCAGTGCGATAACTCCGGTGTGTATAAATTTACTACTTATTAAGCACTGCAGAAATAATTAAATTCAACCCAAGGGATCGTAATCTTCAAAGGCATTTTTAAACAAATTTGCATTTACAGGAAAATAGTTATAAATTTTTTTTCGCGTTCAATATTGCGATTTATTTTTCCTCGTATGAGAAAATTTCTCTCTTTTATTTCTGCCATGAGGATTAAAGAATAACAATGACTTTTTACAGTTTGAACAAAAAATTTCACCTGGAGATTGGATGAAATTGCCCCGTGAAGTTTATTAGCAAAATTGTGTCATTTTTAAATAAAACGACAAATTTTTTTCTTCGAAATATTTCGAAAGCCCATAAATCAATCAACTGGACCATAAAAATGTACATGCACCATGCACCTTCAAAACAGATGTTGGCAATATCCACCGGCCATAAAAACTGATTGAAGAGGTGACCAAAAACTTGATATCGAACCAGACGTTGTTCATAATTTCAATTAAAGTTGAAATACAGCTGAACGACAATGAAAAATGGCTCGTATTGCTCCGTTGTTTATCAAATTTGATTCTTTCGGTGTGAATAATTTTCAAATAAAATCAAATGCATGATAAAACTTTGTTTGTTTAGCTGACCGGTATCGTTTCGCGTTTTGAATGGCATGGGGTTATGACCTTTTGTTTCAAAATGTCGATATCACAGGGACGATCTCTCGAGTGTGTATCTGACGGGAGAATTAGCTCGCATATGTGTACTGGAATAGCTTCGAGGTACATATCGCGAGTGGCAAGGGAGAGAACGAGAGAGAGAAAGCGAGTGGTTTGCTCTGGCGGTGAATTATATAGGGGGCTCGCCGCCAGTAGCAGAGTCAAGCGAAATATGTGTATACACGTCTATACATATAGGTATGAAGCGAGCCAAGCCTGTGGGCAAAAGCTGCACGGCTTTGACAAGAAGGGGAGCCATAGTCGGATCGATATGACCAGAGAGCCAGAGCAACCGACCGCGTTTACTAAATCGATGTCCATCACATGCATTATCGATACAGAGTATTTGCGTCTTCCCCACTAATAAGTTCTGGCCTACGTACATCCTGCAATAAATATTCTAAAACACACAGAACGATTTATAGTCCAATTAACTTCGAACCTCCGATATTTCCGGCAATATTCTCGATTTCACTAAAGCGAAAAAAGTCATTATTTCTTTTATTTCCTATGGGTTAGAACGTAGTTCCAAAACACAGTCCAAATACATCAGTGTACACTGTCCAAATAAATATAGTTTAAATACACGTACAGCTGCAATTGAGTGCGTAACGCTCGTGTAAGGACTCTTGAGAATAATCAAACTGTGACAATGTGAAAAATAGTATTATCTACATGCTGAACATGAAAGAAAAAAAAATAGGGTAAAACACCCGATAGTCAGCCAGAAACCAATAGTCGGCCTTACATGAGTGCGAAGAGTGGAAAATATATCTTTCGTACTCTTCCCACTCATACAAAGAATAGGCAGAGGCCGACTACAGGTTTCTGGCTGAGTACTGGGTGGTTTACCCTACTGTTGCAGAGCAAATTCGAGAGAAAACGTTAAAATTGTCGATTCCTAAAAAATTTCAGAATGTTCTCAATTTTAACTCCCACGTGTCAATGAGAAATCCTCCATAAAAAGATACGTTGAATTTTTTTCTGATGGTTGTACGTTGTTGATCGAATAAATAGAATGAGAGGAGAGGGAAGGAGTTTGATATTGAGGTAGTGCAAGTTCGTGGCATAGCCCTGTGATGCAGTTATATGACATAATACGAGCACGTACCGAATCAAGGAAATCGAGCTGGTGCTCTTCCTGACATAAAGAGAGAAAGAGAGAGAGGCGCAACATGGGCAGAGAATGAAACGAAGGAGATGAATAAAGAGAGAGAGAGAGAGAGAGCTAGAGGGAGAAAAGCATAGTGTGGTTGGTGTCGGTGGCTCGTAGTAGTTTGTAGGAGAGGAGACGAAACGAAGAAGAGGGCAGGGGGGAGGGAGAGAATACCGGGGAGTAAAACTGAGAGTGCAAGTGCGTGACGTAACGGTTCATTCATCCCGAGACAGACGATATCCTGGTCAATGGTAAGTATGTGTTTAAACTTGGTCTACTCATACATATGCCTTTCGAGCTATGCGTGTACACTCACGGATTTCCTTCTCTCTATAAATATATGTACAACGCGTTCAAAGACATTCCAAGCTGAATCGATCTACGTCTTAGCTTCTCTTCGATTCAGTCGTACAAATATGTCTTCTCCATTCAACTTTTTTTTTCTCATATTGAAAAAAAAAATCGTATTTCAATCATTCCATTATATTTTTATACTTCAAAAATACTCGAGACCCTCCTTTTACTCGCTATTTGCAGAATTTTCGTTCGAAGAATCGGAATCTGAGGCTTTCTGAACTGTCATCAACGAACAACGGAATAACACTCGATAATTATTTCTAGAGTTTGAACTTTCATCCGACATTTCGGGATCCTAAAAATAAAAAAATATAAAAGAAACGATCATTTCTTTCCAGAGATTCATCGCATGTTCTACAGTTCTTTTCCGCTGGAAACGGATCGAGAAGGGTTTGAATTTTGTCGAATTTGCAAAATGATGAAAAAAAAGCAATTATGTGCAGCGAGCGACGAGGAAAAGTGCAGGTGCACATCCGAAGAACCATCCGCTGCTCAAACACGTGTAGGTAAACGAATCCAATGGCCGGGCTATTTAAAACACCTGTCCATTACTTCGCAGCTGTCCCTGTGTATTTTCAGCGAATGGCGACGAGGACGCGAGCGTAAAAGCACGTTTTTCGATCATATTCTTCATTTAGCGAATATCCATTCCAGTCGAAATTAAAAAAATTGCATTTAATTGAAACTTCACTCTTCAATAAGCGATGACCTTTCGTTATTGAAAAATAATTTTCATATCTGTTTACAAAAAATAATTTATTCGCCATTTATTTATTTATAAAAATAGTCTACGCTATTTGTACATGACCCTCAACTGCGTTAAGAACACTTTTTCGTTACACGTTGTAACGTAACGATTTCAACACTGTGCATCAATACTCCAAGAATCTGTTCATCCCGCCGATCTACAAAACGTTGCAAAGTAAATATGGAAACAAATTGGAAAATTGCAGAAATAGTTCCGTCGCGTTCCAATTATGTGGATATCATCCACGGTACACGGTAGAGCATTCGACAACGAGGGAGACAAGTGAACGAGAGAAAGAGAGAGAGACAAGAAGTGAGAGGGAGAGAGGGAGCAGGGAATGTGTCGCTCGACTTACGGGCCCGTATATATGCACAAACACACACATGTGTGCGAGTACATTCATTTATATTTACGTATCTCTCTAATACCGCAACATCACGTGAATGAATAATTATATATGTAATTTTTTTTTCCACTAGTATTTGACATAACCGAAGCTAACGAACTCTAGACAGCGGGTAGACAGAGATAAGCACGTTTTGTTGAACGAAGGTCAATCGCCGTCTCGTTCAATGTGTGTATACGTAAAATTATGAAACTCGGTTTTTTCTCACTTCACCCTCTTCTCTCTCTCTCTCTCTCTCTCTCTCTCTCTCTCTCTCTCTCTCTCTCTCTCTCTCTCTCTCTCTCTCTCTCTCTCTCTCTCTCTCTCTCTCTCTCTCTCTCTCTCTCTCTCTCTCTCTCTCTCTCTCTCTCTCTCTCTCTCTCTCTCTCTCTCGCCGTCGTACTTTGATCGTGCGTCACGTTTTGTGAATTGGTGTATTTATATAGAAGATTTTTTTTTGCCCCGAAACAAGCACCTCTTCACGATCGAATAGTTGCTTGTCTCGAATAAAAGAAAATATCATCCACTTACTTGCAATATGGATTACTGTCTCTGTGTTTTTTCAATGCTCGTTTATTTTCGTTCGGTCAATATCCATCTAATCGCGCTTATCCTTCGAGTATCGGCTCCCGAGGCTCCCTCCCACTGTTGTCCTTCAGGTTTGGATACAACTTCGCTTTCAAACCTTCCGTGTTCAACCTGCCATGGAACTCGGGCTTTTTGTCCTTTGGCGCACTCCTCTGTAACCATATGTCCAAAAGACTCTTTGCCGATATTATTGGCTGGGACTTTTGCAACTGCTTCGCCAGAGATATCGCCGGACACGACGGTGGAGACATCGGAGAATCTGTTGTTGCTCTTATTACACTCGCCCGTGCGGTCACATCCTCTTTTCCCAACCTATCAACGATTTTACATTAAATTGCTGGCTCTCAAATTATCAACGTATCTGATTTATAAAAAATGTCAGTTTTATTTTTTAAATTATTATTTTTTCTTTGGACTCACCCATCGAGTTCTCGCAGAGCTTGATCAAGTTCGACTTTTTCCTTGTCGTCTTTATTCCGTACGAGACGAACCTCCAGCAAACAATTCAGGACCTCGCCATGCGTCGCCGAGTTGTTGGCATGGGCTTTGAGAAAAGTTTCCAATTCTTCCCACAACAGACGATAATGTTCTTCTCTTCGTACACCTGCTTTGCCACCGCCGCCACGACCTCCGCCGAGCGAAGGGAGCGCGAGGGCCTCGTGTTTCGACTCCAAATGCAATAGTCCGAATATCAGTTGTTTGCATTTTACGACCTCGTCTTTCGTCAGCTCCTCTTTTATCATCAATTCAGGCAGTGGATCGATTATTTGGCGGAGATTAAACATGAGCGTGCTCGATATGGTTATCGGCCAGTATCGCGTATGCCTCTCCAGTCGCGAACGCATTTTTGCAGATGGACCCTCTGCGTCGTCGGTGCTCGAACGTTTCAACGGTACCAGAACATTGTTTCTCATCAACGTCCCAAAATCCTACGGTCAAAATTTTAATGAACGTAACTGTTTACAGAAAATTCTCTGTTTTCGACATTTTTTTTTTTACGTTTTGAAAACTTTAATGGCACAGACTCTATGGCACTAAAGTTTTTTCTCGTACTTGGGAGTTTTTTTTCTTAATAATCCGAAAATAGTAAATCATTCAATGGTTTGTATAGAAAATTCAATGAATTCCGACCACACAGATGTTTCAGTTCTGATTTCACGAGTGAACGATTTCCAATGATCAAATTTGTCGTTAGAAATTATAAACACTATTTATTCCTACTCACGGTTATTCGATAATCCGTGACTCGTCCTCCGCAGCCTTCGCTTATCGAGGGTGGGTCTTCGAGAACGCTTCTCGCTGTTGAGAGCGTGTGAATGAATATTTCACCACCGTGGGACGCCAAAAGGTGGGAAATAGCTTTGCCACCGCTTTTTCGTGCCATTTCCAACATTACCGACCTTCCGTTTAGTAGGAAATTAATGAGGCAGGAGGATGGTCGACTGTTAACGTCGACCGGTGTGATTCTGTGCATTGCGGTACAATTTTGCATTTCCGAAGCACTGCAACCTCGTGGTGTGCACCATTTCAACGTGACCGTCTCGTATTCGGAACCTTCCTCGAAACGTCGGAAAGTCTTGACTAGGGTTGAGTCCTGAGGATTCCCACTGAGAATCGCTAAATGAGCAGTTGACGAGTGAAATATCTCAACGTCGTAATTTGCAGATGAACTTGCATTTTGTTCCTCTTTCATCGGTATTCCTGTGACTGTCGTACTGGCGAGGTCGTAATGTGATAATATTAAATGAGAGAGTTTCGAGTGGAGAGCATTCGCTTTCATCGAGTGTACTTCCATCGTCAATAATGGAGAAATCTGCCAACAAAACAGTTACGCTCATAAATTAGCAGAAAAAAATCATATTAAGGAATTTTGTTTCTATTCGTTGATGATTCTGCTAATTTATCGTTATTAAAACCTTTCTATGATAATAAAACACGCCACGATTAGGATCTTCAGCATGTTCATTCAATTATTGTATCGATCGTGGCATTTTGTGAAACTTCAACGCCCATTCATCAAAAATTTCATTTCCTTTATTTCCCTCTTAAGTTTATTGTTTGATTAATCAAAATCACTGCAAGGTCTCACCTCCTGAGCGCTCCTGCTGGTTACTTGGGATTCGATGTTTATAGGAAAAATGTTGAGAATTACGAGATGACAATGATGAATAGGCATCAAGCTGTAAAAAATAAATCCGTGTTTTTGTAATTGCGTCACATAATAAGAGCCACGGGGAAAAATTCTTTATGGATATTATTTCTGAATCTTCTTTATATGAAAAAGTTCTTTGTCAATCGTTACTCACTGATCAGAGGCTACAGCAATTTTGTTTTGTTGCGTCAGTTGGCTCAGGAATATGTTTTCCAGACTCTTCATATTGATATTGTCCCTGGCGCTGGTGATACAAATAACTCTGCCTCTGTTTAAAATTTTGGAAGGATTGTCCGTCAACGAAGTGCGCTTTTCGTGTTGAATCTCTGAGCATTCCGTTAGCGCTTCTATGGCCACTCTGAGACCATGAATAACGGAAAAGTCTACTCCTGGCTGATGGGTTCTCGAGGGAACGCCGATTATGGCCATTCCATTCATTATCTGTAAATGAGAATTCGTTAGTCGCTAATGGAAAATCAAGATCCAACTTTTTGCACACTAATTCCGACTCACGTGTGATAAATTCTGTTGCAGCGGACTCCATGTGTTCAATATGTGGGCGGCATGATCGCTGACAACAAATCGGACCTATAAACCCATGAAAAGTTATCCATCAATGTTCATTTAATCATTTTATGGAACGAGGTTTATTGAATCTTTCAACGTACTAATTTTCCGGTTGGAAACAAATCCCAAACGATACGACAATATTCCATCGATGATTCCACGCTCGTAGTCCATAATGATTTACAGATAGGCGCGAGTGGTATGTGATTTTGTCCACGACTCTTTAGACACTCGAACTCGAGTGGACTTTCGCTCGAAATACCGAAATACGGTGTGTGATCGAGCACGAATACCGTTTTGTGATTACCTGGATACATTTTTCATTCGCATTTCAAATTACCACAAGCATTGAAAATGAGCTCCGAATACCGGTGTGTATTTCATCAAATTGATAAAATAGGTTATGTAAAGTTTGTTTGTACACCGCATTAGATCGCGATTGTTAACGACGTCATCGGTTTCACTATTACATTCTAGACACGTGAATATGTTAAACCGAAGTATAGTGTTATTGTTATTTAGTAAATTGAAGCACTTATTATTGTTTATTTGAGACACATGAACTCGGCGATACTTTCTACCATTCGTAGGACACAACAAATGGCTTGTGTGAAAACAGTTTCCGGGAAACAGTTTCGTTAGTGAAACGGATTACTTGCTTACCGACTCTCAGCGCTCGACTACGCCGTTTGGCGCCAGTTGTCGAACCGTTTTGCATGTTGAATAATGGTGAATTTGACAGCTGAAGAATCTTACTTCGGAACATTATTCGGACACATCATTGGTTACAAATAAAACTCGAGTTATTGTAACACTTGCTCATAAACAATGTCATGCAATACTTGTCAATCGAAATTCTCATTCTTCACGCGTGAGGTAAGTCGATGAAAATAAAATTTGAGGTTATGTGAACTGTCAAACTTTCGGCGTAATTTTTGTCAGCCCAAAATTTATTTTTTCATTATTTATTCCAACTTACCCTCCAGAATGGATGTCCAAATTGTGGCTTTTCTTACTGCAGCAAGTGTCTGAAGTATAAGTGCAATTTATCGAATGGCAGTACGAAAAAAGTGTGCGGACGTTGTTACAACAAACTAAACATGTCGACAAAGAATTCATCAGCCGATTCCTCGGGAGTATCATCACCGGAACTGAACGAAAACTCTCTGGCACCTGTTGATATCGCAAACAAGTGAGACCGAGAGGAATATTGACAAAAATGAACAACGCAATAACTTTCCGTGTTTCATGAAGAAATTTCATTGTTTAAAAATCTGTTTCCAGGCTCGATTCTTTAGAAAATCCTGCTAAACCACCCATAGTTATCTACAAACCCGGTGGACACTGGGACAAATTCAAAGCCGGCTTAGAACCTGCCGATCAAGTGTTGGTTGACCGATTAAAGAAATTGAAGGACGGCGATGCGCAGGTTGCACCTCCTACTACGGAGGAGATAAGACGGAGATTAGCAATTTTGAAAGACCAAGATCCTGGTTCCAGCCAACAGTCCATAAACGTATTTAATTACTTTAAAAGTAGAGAAAAAATTCTACTATTTCGATACTTCTTAATCTTTTATCTTCGATGGTTTTAGATCCACCAAACGGACACGAGGACTGATCAGCAGAAAGAAGACGATCTCATAAGACAGTATCTCGAGAGCTTGGAACTGTCAGCAAAAAATGATCCAACTAAGGAAGTGGAAGCAAGATTGAATGCACTCAAAGGTTTCGATCCAGAAAAGCAATATCCATCCTTATCTACTGGCATCGACGACGAAATTGATGAGGCAACTGTAGCCAAAAATATCGTTAAAAAAGCGCTGGCTGAAGCAGCGCTGGAGGCAAAATATGACGCTGAGGAGCTTGGCGAACCCGAGGGAATGGACATAGAGGTAAATTAATTTTAAATTTATTACCATTTGCATTTACGAGATTCGAGTACATGAGCGCTATTCATCACCGAAATGAGGTCACTTATATATTTTCGAATTTTGGATAATAATCTAGTGAGAAGTAAAAAAATAATAAATGAGAACTAAGACAACTATTTTTATGGATATTCCATAGCACTCAGGACCAGCGAGTTCAGGCGATGAAGAGTCTTGTTGCATGTGTGAACAAACGAAACGATTGGTTCGTTGTTCTGGATGTACAGGCGATCTTTACTGCGAAGTATGCTTCGAAGACAATCACGACGAGGCTGAAATGGCTAAACACAAAACTGTACCTTACAATTGAAAGAGGAATGCGACACCGGATTGAAAACTATTTGGACGTTCAGCAGCGATGATTCTTTCTCATCTCTTTCTACTTTATCGTCGCCGAATAAATCGTAATTCGATTCTGCTTCAAATCATCGAATGTTCATGCTTGGAAAATTGTAATTGCGCATCCCATTTGCTCGTCCGAATACCATTCTTTCAGGAGTGTTACGAAGCTTCAATGCGTTTATTGTTCACACACGTTCACTAGATGCTTGCATTTTTTTTCTCGATTCCGTCCAGTGCTTTCGAGGCGACTACAACAGAAAATTGTTTTATGAATCATCGACCTTGTGTTTGCGTACCTCGAGACGATTGGACTTAATATCGTCGAGCTCTGGATTTCCCCAGAGACGCAACGTCGACGTCGCGACGCAAAAACATCTACACCCCTGTTTCTACCGGCACCGATATACCAGCGTTAACAGTATATGTGTATATGTAAACATATATATATATATATACAAATTGCTTTTCACCTCTCCAACGCACTTATTTATAGAACTCTCGTTATACAGAAGCGTGCCAACTCTTAGTTACCTCTTAAATTTTTGAACCACTTTTATTTTACGGTTGAGAAAGAATTCTACGAATGTATTTTTTATTTCAAACTGTCGTAATTTTTATGGGTATTATCTCTCCGAAAAACTCAACGTTTATCGAATGGAATCACTTGTTCCTTTGATAGAAAAAAAATACAATCTTGAAGGTTGTATTGGTATTTCAAATCTTAAAAAATGTCGATACTTGAAAAATCTGAAATCTTTTTCCTTTGTTACTGGTCGAGTCTCGTTCGATGCTAAATTTAACTCATTCTGTCGTAATTAAACGAGTTATTCGTTTGCTCTACGTCGCGTCACATGGGATGAAAGCAAAAAATGCAGAATTATGCAATTTCCTGTATTGCGTCTCGAGGCGATTTGTTTTTCCAATTTTTATATGGGAACGTCGAGGGGAAAAAGTGAGTACGATTTTGGCAAAGACCAATAGCGAGATTCTGCGATTGCAATAAGGTTTGATTTTATACGGATGGGTTCAGTGCCAATGGCCGAATTTTCCGCTCAGGCATAACGGAATGCTGCAACATTCTTGAGATCGTGAGACGAGATTGCATGTTTTTTTTTTTATTGGCTTGAAAGAAGGAGAAAAGAAAAATGTAGCGGGCCGTTCGGGTCGGCGTTGGCAAGTGAGCCAAAGTCTAGACGGCTGCTCGCGTTGCCAGGCGAAACGTGTACAAGAGCACCCAATGCGGCAAGCTCGGTGAATAGAAAAGCGAGAAAATGTCCATTTCGTTCAACGTAGATCAGACGTCACTTCAAAATCCTCCGAGTACTCTGAATATTTATTCTTGTCAACAATAACCAGGCTGCTATTACTCGAAACCTACACAATAAATATTTGCGTGAAATGCTCATCAGCAAATATCGTAGTCGACGAAAAATGTTAAACGAATGAAAAGTCGAAGTTTTTTAATATTGCCTGAAATGCCTTATTTTTAACGATGTACGATTTTGATAATTCCATCGCAGCCTACAGAATTGGCTTATGCAATAAAAAATAGCCAGTCCGAAGTTAGTGCTTCGCATCGACTGTGTAACTGCGCAGGTCAATTTTTTTACATGTAAGCTGACGCACACGAAATAAATAAAAACGAAAAAATAATAATAAAACAAGAATCATAATTATTACATTATACATTTTGCATTGAATACACATTCTTCAATTTTCTCAATAATAATTAGGCTAAGCTCGAACATAGTGAAACGGAGTCAGAAGCTCCAAACGGAGTAAGGTAAAGATTTTTTCTTTCCTGAATTCTATAAAGTATTCAGAAATACGTATATTTTGTGAACTCCTGGAAATTCTTTTCGAGGTAAAGATGTTCGTCGTCGTAAATAGTTTCGACAGGAAGCTTGTGAAATGAGGAGAAAAGAAAAATGATGATAATGGCATCACAAATGAAAAATAACTTATCACGAGAAAGTTTCGTTATAATATCGAGTACAGAAAACTCGAATTAGTATTAATTCGTATGTCTCAACGCAATAGGCTGTTTGAAGGCACGTTTTGCCTTGGAAGCCTTCGGTTGTTAAAAATAACGTTCAGTCCTGGACGATCGTTCGTTTTAACAGAGTCTCAGTCATTGTTTTGTTTGTATGTAAACGTCTTCTTCTAAACAATGTTTGAGTTTCGTTGAATCGTCCAATTGGACGGAGAAGACGATCGTCCGGTAGGGAGAAGAATAAGAAGTTGTAGACTCTTGCGAATCATGAGGCTTCATTTATTTGGTGATGTTAGTATCGTGAGACTCTGGAGCCGGAAGAGGAATCGCACCGTCAGAAATGGGAGCTTGTTCCTGCTGCAACTGCTGTTGTTTCTTCGTTTTTCGACTTTTCTTAGCTGTTTTCGGTGACTTTGGAGTTTCCAACTCCATCCCCGTTTCCGGTGGATTCGCAGGCGTTGTTTCTGCAACGATGCTCGGTTGTTCCGTTTCTGGATTTGTTTGAATCTCCATCGAGCCTACAGAAGATACTTTGGTAACCGGCACTTCGGCAACTTCCATAACGACGTTATCCTGTTGTTGACTAGGTGAGCTAGACTGATCGCAGTTTGGACTTTGATTCGTTGCTACGTTCGTCGTCGCCTCGACTTCGGGCAACGCTGAGACTGGCTCTTTGGTTGGTGAGGCCGGAAGTGGAATAGGTTGTTGGCGTTGCTCCTCGTTGTCATTTACTTTCTCGCTCTCAACGACAGTCTCATCGTTGATACTCGATGATTCTGCATTTTCCACAGGATTTGAGACTTCCGGAGGAGTTTCCTGCTGAATTTCCATTGTATTCTCTTTCGGTGGTGCCGAATCATTCAATGGGGCTTTTGATTCCAGCAAACTAATAGAATCTTGTATACTTTTAATGGCTTGTTTACGTGCTTGCCTAACATTCTCTTTGCCCTCGGTCTCAATGTCATCGAGTTTAATGAGTTCTCGTGTGAGCATCTCATCGAGATACATGTACAGTTTGTCCTTTCGTGATTTGCCGTTCCATTGCATAACCTGCTCATTCAATGAGTCAACTTCCTTTTGTACTTCCGCTACTTTTTCCAATGGATCTTTAGGCTGTTTCTGTTTCCTCGGTTGTTCCGGTTCCGGCGGGGCTTGCTGTTGTGGTTGTTGCTGGGGCGGGGCTTGATGGTGTTGCTGCTGTTGAGGTTGATGTTGATGGGCAGAGTGAGTTTGTTGATTAAAATGGGGGCTCTCGTGGTGAGAACGTTGGGAAGAAGGTCGAGCTTCTGTTTGCGGTTGTCGGAAAACGCCGTGTTGACGCGGTGGACTTTGCGATGGGAAAGGTTGTTGGTGCCTCCTAAGTCCCGGATGTTGGAAGCCCGTTCCCTGGGGACTGTAGAATTCTTCTTCGAAATTTGGCAACCAGTCTCTGGCTCTACCACCTGCGTAGTGCTGATTGAAATGGGACGGTCTCTGAAACTGTGGCGGTGTGCTGAATTGTGGATTGTGTTGAAACTGCGGGGGCGATTCTGTTCTCGGGGGCTTAGTGTACGACCAACTCGATCCGTCGTTCTGATCGTGGTCAACGTTCTTTGATACAACAGGCTCGTCTCGACCTTCGACAAATATCGGTATGTGCCTGACGTTACTCTGCTGTTGAGGCGGCTTTTGTTGTGAATTTGTTGTCGGCTGCGGAGGAGCTTTTGGGACGGATTTCTCGTTACCAGAAATCGGTAAACCAAATTGTGGAGTTATATCGACTCTCGAGACGAATCGTTGATTCGGATTTTGCGATTGTTCCGATTGTTTCATTCCACTTTCGTTTTGCTGCCGATTTTCCGGTGGAGCTGACATGGATCTCTGGCCACGATTGTTATCGTTCATTCTCTCGTCGTTCTCCATTTCGTGACGATGCTGACCGATGTCAACGGTGTTTCGCAGACCGTATTGCGGTATTGGATTTCTACGTGTACTTTGCGTATTAATGCTTTGCTTCGGTGTCGATTCCTGTTGTTTTTCGTTGGAATACACTCGGCTCGTTGGCTGCGCAGGCTCCCCCCCGTGCGAGCTTACACCGCTCGCTCCACTCGCCGCACTCGTCGCGCTGCTTCCACTCGTGTGACTACGCGCGTCCTCGTCCGGATGTCCCTGATAAGATGAGGAACCACCTGAACCTCGTCTGCGCCGATTTCTCAAACTTCCAGTATTGTGAAACGCTGGGATATCGCCCCAGGCGGATCCCAACAAATGATCAGCGAACTCGGGATGTCGCGATGCCAAATCGTCTAAATGCGATCTTATGTCGCTGCTACGACGACCAAAACCCTCGACGTCGTCAAACGGGAAACCCTGCAACATAATTGCGCAAAATCACATTAAAAATCGAGTCGACACACGAGTCTAGCGAGTCCATCAAATTAATTATCGTAAAAATCGCAGGAAAGAAAGAAATGTGCAAAAGTCTCAAACGTTCGACCTGAACTTTGATAAACGAAGATTAACGATCCAATAAACCATCAAGTCTTGAACTCGTTCCCATAATTTCAAATTTTACGATCATTTTCACTGGCAGATTGAACACAAAATTAATTCTACAATTACGTGTTTATGGTATTTGTTAATTTGTGGCGGAAGCAATTTCGAGACCATTGTGCGAGCGAAGTTAAGTAAAAATGTAAATTATTCGAATGACCAATTCGAGATGCACGAAAGAGATGTAACGTCTTGTCACTAATTAATCAGTAGCGAATAAACAACAATCGTATATAGCACATAAATTTAACACTAATATTTTCGTCTCTTCGAAACACGGGGTATTTTTGATTGCGCCAGAAGTGACTTGGTTTCGCGTCTGGCTTGGTGTAAAAAAAATTATATTAACGTAGTGCGAAAGAAAGAAAAAAACGGTGTAGCAGCAACAGCAAACGAGGCTCAACATACCGAGGAGATACTCTGAGTTTATTTGTAGATATATAGTCAGAGGAGGGAGTGGGCGAAATTGCTCGTTCACGTCACGACCTCAAATCTCTTTTTTCTTTTTATTTTCTCGATTTTTCGGTAGCCACCAAAGCTATTTTTTCGTTTCATAAATGGTATAGTTTTTTTCTCGACGAAATAGAAATGAAAATCGTTTCTTATTGGAGCATAAAATGAATATTTATTAATGCACTTGTATGGGATGTTCGAGACTAAACGAACGATAGGACAGTGACCTTAGTTTATTTGTGTTTTCTCGCTTCTTTTCGATTTCACATCTGAATAAATACACAGAGTCAAATGAAAATTTATGAATAATACGAAATGTCCTTAGGAATGCATGAATCATGCCACGAATACGTGACTTTGTATTTCTTTCCAGTCTGAAACGCATATGATCGTTCTTGTTTTGCATTTCGCTCCAGATTTTATTTCAACACTTTTCCTTCCTTCCATATGTACAGCGAGTATCGGTGAATTCAAATCTGAGTGTATCACCAAATAAGTAGTCAAAGTGCAGTCGATCTAGAAATTATAACGAAAAGACAACGAAATATTGTCCAATACGTACTCTCAAGTTCGCGAATGTTTTTTACATGAATCGCAGTAATGATCGATTTCCCCGTACACAGTGCTGGTACGATTATTCGTCATCGTAACTTTTGTTTTTCTCCCAAACCACGAAATACGTTGTACAGTCTCATGAATGCATTATTACCTGTATATTTGGATTTTCTAGAAATCGACAATGTTGGCACGCAAGTAAACTTTTTTTTTGAATCGGAAACGCCTGGACTTTTTCTGGTTTGTCGATCGAATGAAAATTGAACGAAAATCGGAAAATCGTCGAGGATGGAATGTTTTTCTTTGTAACACGTCTTTTGCACAGTGAAAACTATTTGGGGAAGGATACAAAAGCCGAGAAATGGATAAATTGGAATAAGATTTTCGAAATAAGTTGCACTGGTCGATCAAATTTTCAAAATACCACGAAAATGGAGAAAACTCGATTTTGTTGAATTGTAGTGATGTGAATTATCTCGAGTACTCGAGGGAGTTAACGAAGAATGAAATAACGCATATCCTCATATATGTCGAAAGGATAAAAAAGTTTTCTGACGCCGGTAAG
This sequence comes from Hyposoter dolosus, assembly GCA_963921915.1. Taxonomy (NCBI): domain Eukaryota; kingdom Metazoa; phylum Arthropoda; class Insecta; order Hymenoptera; family Ichneumonidae; genus Hyposoter; species Hyposoter dolosus. The sequence goes on from OY998132.1 coordinate 8,863,909, forward strand.
CATTACATTCCATCGGGTCACCTCGCCTTTTATGAGGATTTCCTCGATTGTATATTCTTTGTCTGTCTCGCTCTCTCTTTTTCTCCCACTCCGCTGTTATCTCGATGAGGCCTCTGACGATGCCGACGACGACGCGTTCGCCAGCCACGCGCCTGCTGTTTCTCATCGTCATATAGTCCCGGTGATGACGTACATACCCGGACAACATTATATTACTATTCTGATGTATATATCGTGTATTTTCGATGCGGCGCGTGGGCGCTTCAAATTATACGATTCATCGAACGTAACTATAGATCGTAACGACAGATCGTTTCGATGCAACTTTCACGTAATTATCCTAATTTTTATTTCTCTGTGATTTTTTATTTCCGAATTATTCAATTCGAATCACAGCTCGACTGAATATTTTTACCAATTAAATCAAACTGGCGCTAAATGCTGATGAATTATTTATTGCAATTAAGCGATAAATTTTGTTATTTCAATTAGTTGTGCGATCGGTAATGAAACGAATTAGCGGAAATGATGTTTCGACATCGTACGTCGTATGAATAATTCATAAAGGGTCGAAAAGGACGATTGAAAAGTGGGTGAATGTCGTGTGCAGGTTCCGATCGTCTCGTAAACGTTAAATGGTCTTTTATTTGGGTCAGGGCTCGAACGTGCAGAATGTACACGAATTCCCACTTTATTTTTTCGTTTTATCCATTTCTTTTCGCAATTGCTATTCATCCGACGATTTGCCATTGGGAAGAGCTGTGGATGAATGGTAATGAAGATGAATGTGAAAAACAGCGACAAACAGCATCGTCAGGATTTTTATTCTGATTAGAAATTGATTGACTGATTAAAAATTGAATTGAAAATAAATTTAGAGGAAATTATGATTCGCGAAAGGATCGAACTAAAAATTAATGATATCTCTTGACGAGAGAACTGCAGGAGATTTGTCAGTAATACGTGAGTAATATAGACACGCGTATATACTCCAGTGAAGCTGAATACGTGGACTCGCGTGAGGTACACCCGGTCCTTATAAGTCCAGACAAACGGTTCCTCGTTCGTGGCACAAGTTGGGTAGCAAATTCAAAAGGAAGAAAATAGAGATGAGCTCTAGATACGAGCTGGAGAGAGGATTGGCGTGACCACGCGTTACATTGCAAACCGGTTACCAAGTTTTAGCAAAACACATCAATAAATACGAGTAAGTGATGGTTAAATGATTATTAGATGCAAGAAATTAATCGCAGAATCAATCTTGCTCGAAATATCCCAATAAAAGTTGAATAAACTGTGATGGAAACGATATTTAGTTCGAGGGATGATGATACTTTGAATTTCGATGAAAAATGGATAAAACGTATTTTCCTTTCGTTCTTACAGGTCGACAGCTATCTTGAAAGATTAATTGTGTTCAATGCAATTGAACTAATTGAAGGAACGAGACTATTGCCAATCAAATCTGATCTGCAAATCAATCGAGCTCCTTGTGATATTGCGTAACGGTCAAGGACAGACAAGACAAATGGCAATTAATCGCTGGTCCCTTATCAATTAAAAATTAATTCATTGCCGGCTGATCGATGGCTCGTAATAATTTAAATTTTTGATCGAGGAACCTGGTGGGATGAAAATAATATTTAGAAACTCTGTCTGATTGATTGTTATAATTAATAGCATTAATTAACGTATACCTGTTGGGCCAAATTCGAAAATGAGAGCACATCGGCCATTCAACTTTTCGTGCACTCTTTTCTCACGGGCTCATCGTTATTTATAAATCGATGACTCGCTCGAATAAGCAACATTTGCGATCTCGATCGTATTCGTTTGTGGTCGCCGTAGAGCGCATTATTTTTTCTGCCTCATTCTTTTTTTAATTCATTCGTAATTGCGCGTGATATATATCGCGCAGTCTCCCGGTGACCACGAGCCCCAGAGAGAAAGGGAAAATTTATCTCGGGACAACGATTGCGCAAAAGGTATTTGTCAAGATCATTCTACCTGGTTCGATGTCATAGCTCATCAGTCATGCTCTCGTTTGATTACTCATCATCACGATGTGATATACCGATGCATCGTTATTGTGTAATTCTTGTAAATATTTTATTCGTGTGTTCGACTATTCGGTTGGCAATCGATTAATCGGAAAATATCAATCAACAAAATTCATCAGCATTTCGAATGATGCTTCAATTTTCTCGACCGCGGTTTCGTCATCAAAATTTACATTATTTTTCAATTTTTCAACAATCGCAAACGTTCGAGCGAATTTCGCGAATCGAACGTTTGTGATTGAAATATTAATCTCGACGCGAAATCAGCTGTTGGTAGCTGAAGCGATTTCAATCGCGATCGCAACTGGACGACGAGCATAGAATTGTTTTTTTCCTGTTCTATAGAGCATTGCGTGCAGTCGATCGGTGGACCGTGGCACAAGGTGAGCGTTGCGAATCGTTACAGCTGCGTACAAGTTATGTCCAAGCCGATATTCGAGAACCCTATTTTTGGCACAACGTTGCCGATTCATCTTCCTGCGATTCTGACAGCGTTACAAATTCCTTGGTACATTTTTTATCCTTCTCGATGTGACACAATACTCTATACGCTGCTAATCTGTTGTTCACTTGAGCTCAAAGATACGATAAAAATATCTCAAGAAATAATATCAAAAAGATGAAAGAAAAAATACAAAAAAAAAATCGAAACAGTAAATTTTCAGTTTGTTTTGCGGAATGAATAATTTTCGAATCAAATGTTTTTTTCCTCGTGTTATTTACACGTTTTTTACTCCATGAAAATGCTTTTCCTATTGTCAAGATGAATTCTTAAAAACTCGTAAGTTCATGATGCTCGTGTATCGTTAAAAAAAAACGTTTAATTGTACTCGAGTATTTATCGTATAGATGTTTTTTTTTTTTTATTCTGAGAATGACTTGGAGAAACTATAAACATAAGTAACGTTCTGGCATAGATAAAGTTTTTGTACGCCCACGTGACAACTGTCAATTCTCACTTGTGTACCCTCTCCCTGAACGCTTTCAAGATCGTAGTCGTCATCGACGGCGACGGCGACGTCGACGTCTCGAGAGTTTGTTACCGCGCTGGCCCGCTCCGTTTCTTTTATTACCAAAACCGGTTTTATTTATATTTTTTTTTCGCACGTCTTGGAAGATTCGTCTCTAAGCGCGATATACGAGGTAAAAAGGTAAAAATTTGTCTCCATCCGTGTATATGTTTGCTTGAAAGAATTTTTTTCCTGCCGCTGTCTGGCCCAAGCTTCTCGAGAGAGAAAAATACGAGAATCTCTCGATTGGATCATCTACGAGAATATATTAACGACCTGTACGTTAAAACGTTATCGATAGTAGACGAAAAAAATGGGGGAAGAAAAAACACAAATGCCTCGACTTTCCGTGCCTCACTTCCTCCTTCTTTGTAATCGCGTTGTCTTTACAGCAAACATCAGCTATGATTTTTCTCCATATAAGGCAAAGTAACGATTCGTAAGGGGAAACTGAGAAATAAAGGTGTTCGCGGAATCGAAAAATAGTCATTCGCCTCTACAAGGCTCGTTTCTCAACTTATTCGCTATTCTTTTCCGTTGACAATGTTTCTGGAATCACTTTTTTCACGATAGCGTACTTTTCGTCCGAGAAAGGAAAGAGTTTGCTCGATTCAATCACCCGAATAGTTTTGCTAATAGGTAGTCGATCAATTGAAAACTTTAGCAGATTCGCAACTGAATGCTTCGCAAATAAGTGGAAAGTGTAGGGGTTAAAATAATTGCGAAGACTTCTGTTTTTGAGACGTTGAACACACGTCGTCGTCGAGGACACGCGCACCGGTAGATGGCGTTGTAAATATCGCTACTGTTGCTGCTCGCACGTTACCCGCTTACACTTCTGAATTATTATTAGCATACGCGTTCCTATAGGCTCGAGACTTTTTCTCGCTCGATCCAAGCGTCGTCGTTTTTTCTTTACCCCTTCTCTTTTTACCACGATCAAGTGTTTGATACTTAATTAAACACTGACTTAAAATTGTATGGATTCGAGATAAACAAAAAACGAAGCAATGTCAAGCCTTAGCCCGAAACATTTTTCGGCAATAATCGACTGGTGGGTCGAGAGTTTAGACGGAATTTTGTATTACGTGGAGAATATTACTGTATGGAGGGATTTTTGTATGGATGACAGAGCGATGGATCGTTGTTTTTTTCAATAGCACTGCGTAACGTGCCAGTCCGGAAGCTGCATCTCAAAAATTCTCGAAGCATGAGCAAACGTTTGAAGCACCAAAAGCAAAAAGTTATTGTTTTAAGGGTCAATGCCAGAACCAGAAGAAGAAGAAAAAAGTAAAACAATGTGTGAATGTTCCTCGCGACTCGATCGATTCTAACCTCAAATGAAAGTCCGCGAATTTTATGATTCGAGGATGTAAAGACTCGAGAGGGGAATAAATACGAGAAAAAAAAACGGACTTACAGGAAACACGCGGTCCAGATCGACTCCTCGTCCAAATTCGGATGCGTGGTCCACGACGACAGGGGAATCCATAATTATAACCCCGAGTTATTTGATTTGTTTTCTCTATTCTTTTCGATTCGTTATGCTCGACAATTTAGGTTCGTGACAAACGTTTACCCCTCAGATCTTTCAATCGCTGCTGGCAGCAATGAACGTGTAATGAATGCTTTATGTGAATAAATAGCGGACAGAAATTATAACAAAAAATAGGTAATGAAGCTCGCTACGAAAATCAGCCGGCGACTTTGTAGTTATTGACGCTGTTTTGTTGTTTGTTTCAACGCGTTCGAAAAATGCAACACACACATGGATGCCACACAACTAAGGTAATTCCGCCCTTTCTCTCCCTTTGAATAATCTCTTTGTTTTCGTTTTAAAAATTTAAACGTGTATAAAGTTACCGGGTCGAGTGAAATTTCGTGTGTGTACTCTTCGTGTCCTTATAAATACGTCTTCTGACGTTTCTCCTCGCAATTTCACACCACTCCTCGTGCAAACGGCCGCGGTCCTTTATTACGTAACTTCAAGACACGCGAGCCAACACATTTGTGTATATAAAGAAAAAAAAAATAATAAAATAATAATAATCGGCACTCACAGCCCGCAAACTTGCGACTTTTTCGGTAAGAACGTTTTTTTCTTCTTTCCGGTTGCAATTCGTTATATCCGATTTTCTTGTTCAATCCTTAATTGATTAAAGCTTGTGTATCACGATGTAGATCGAAAGAATGTGCACTTTTTTAAGAAATTTTTTATTCACGCACGATGCGAACCGCTCCAAGTCGATGGCGTTACTGACAGTCCGCCTTTACGACGATCCAATTCATATAACCAAAGAGGAACTCCAGGAGCGCCTGCGCATTGTGAACTAACTCGAATACCAACTGAAAATATTCACTCACACTAGTAAGAGCTGAAGCTCGATCTCTCCACGTAGCTTTAGCGATTGCCAACGCGAATCACACGCACAAGCAAACTTGTCAATGTGTGCGCGCCCAAGCTGTTCGTGTTCTCTGTCGAGGGTGTGGGCGCTACGAAAACGCCAGAAACTTCTCGAACTCTATACATATAGGAGCGAGTGCTCGCTCGGAGGTTCTAGAAGCTGCGGCAACGTTACGCTACCCAGCGTTCTCGGACTTGCGCGGGCATTGCGGGTCGACTCTGCAAGACGAACGATTCCGCGTCTTTTATGTCACTTTAGATTCATTTGATGCAACATTTAATAAAAGTGTACAAAACTCGCGGAAATTCACAGAAAACCATCGATGAAATCATTTTCAAATGTTGTATTGCTTCTGAACGAGTTTCATTTGCATTCTCAACGTGAAAATTCCTCATCGACTTGGAAATACTGAAAAACTGTAACATCCGAAAGACCAAATCGATCATTTCGATACCCTTCTCCTTCCTCTCGCCTTGTTTTTTAAATATTTTTTTCCGATACTCTGATCGATGCGATGTTTGCAAGGCTTTCGCAGTGGGATCGGTGTACCACGCGGCCGTGTAAAGAACTCGCTCAACTGATGCACCATTTATAGCAAACGCGTTTCCCTTCGTGAAATCCGTGGTCAGGGATATCGCAGGGACACTGCAAGTTTTTGTTTTCCTTTGGTTTCTCGAACCTTTCCGAGCCAAGAAGAATGCGAGGAGAATATTTCAGAATATGTAAGCGATGGAAAACTTTTCGGAAGTGACAAAACGAAAAGAGCGTTGTTATGGTGATTAGATCAAATTTGTTCGATGGTATCAAAATTGGCTTTTAAACGTGCATGGGACGTTCCGTGACAAATCGACGGTATAACGACCTAGCCACTGTCGTTTTTTCGACCTTGACTGTCGGACGCGAGCGTGTGGGACCTGAAAAGTGGGATATTTAGGCTTGAACTGCTGGTGACCATAAGAAACAAGCGTTCTCCTGGATAAGCCGGTCCCAAAACGGAGAAAACTTGTCGACTATAAAGAGTCAAATAAAAAGAGTATAAGCAGATCGTATCTCGTTTGGGGTGTCCCACATTGAACTCAAGGGCAATCGCGGTTCATCGTAAGGTGCACTTTATGCTCGAAGGCAGATCTGCAAGGTCGCCAAACGTGAGCTCAAGAATAACGTTCATTTCAGGCAATTTCCCATGGTCCCTTAAACCTATTTAATTAAATAAATTAAAATAAAGACTGTTTATTAATAGAATAATCAGTTTTCGATGTTATTTAGATCGTAAAAGATAATATCAACGTGTGACAATTAAAAATAACTTTACTCTAGATAAAAATGACACGACTGTCTTTCCCAATTCTATGAACAAGTCCAAGGTCGTGGCTTTATTTTCGTCCGATGGGTGTAACACCTTAACAAGGGATCTTTTTTTTTATTACTCCAGGTATGGCCCACTTATGCCAATTCGTTTCATCGATCCAACCTCCACGTGCAATTCTCAGCTTCGTTAGATGTTTCTAGCGATTTAAGTGGCTCTCTTGACAGAATATTGCTATATATTTACTGCGATAGTAACACGCGAAGCTGACCTTTCTGACGACGGAGTCATCGTGAGCGAGGTCGTTTGTGTTCAACTTATGGGCTATTGCAAATTTGTGTCGAAAAATCTTTCTCGTTTGATTAGAGTTGGTTAGAAAGTTATAAAAACAAATAAAAATTGTGGAAATTGAATTGTCCGCGGAACATGTGGGTCCCTTTCGTCCTGCTGTTTATACATTTCACGTATTTGGAGAGAAAGAAATTTGCAAAATTTTTGAAATACTCTCCAATGATTCCATTTTAACTCTTCAAGTACATGCTGGGTCGTTTTGACCCCAACAATTTTCTGTCACCGATTGTTTGGCAATTGATGGCGACGAATAATTTGGTATTAAATTTTCGTTTTCGCCAAAAAAATTAATTTAGGGCCATAAAATAATTTTACTAAATAAATTAATTTACTAAAAAAACGTCTCTACAAAAAAAAGCATATTTACCGGAACACAACGATTTGGAAAACGCCTTGGGTCAGATTGACCCAAGATGCATGGTTGTGATAGTCCTTGCATTTATTTTATTTTTCAATTAAACGTTTTAAAAAACAAGATTTTCGAAAACAACGTTGTCGCTTCGGTCGAAAAAGACCCATAGGTCCACGGAGAGTTAATATCTCAGTTAAATGTGGATCAAGTTGGCAAGCCGCATTAAATTTCTCTTGATCCACAATTATCCGGTGGGTAGATCTTTCGTCAGATCGTTCTAATTGGACAGACATTGCCACACCAAATTCAATAATAATCGTGGCTTTTACGAAATTAAATTAATCCCAAGTCGAAGTGTGATTCGATTCGATACGATTATCGGTTTAACTTGTTACTGTTGCTCCTCCTCAAAAAAGTGGGAATTTCCAGACTATCAAGTGGTTTTACACGAGTCAAACTTTTATGAAGTTTTTCCTTCATCTACAGAGTCACGCGGAGAAACTTTGCTCGATCGTAATTTCAATTACGATCAGAGGATTTTTAATGATCAGAGAACGAAGACAGAGAATCAATTTTGGGCGCGAATGCATTTAGAGCCTGAATAAAATCGATTTTTATGCATTCTGTGTAAATGATCTATCGTGAGACTCGTAGTTAGAGATTTAGAGTGTGGTGGCAGCAGCGGCGGCAACTTTCACTTCTCGCGGATCGTAGAATGATCGATAATGACGATCGATGATCTACGCTGATCGATACAAGTATCAGGAGTTCACGAGGCACGAAGAGCTTTCACGTTTCGACGCGCGATCCCGTACGTGGGCGACAGCAGCGACACGAACGTTGTTGCGTGAGGTACGAGAATTCGAGAGGCTCGATGACGTCACACCGAGAGATCGTTCTAATAGGAAATAGGCAGCAAAAGAAGAAGGAGGAAGAGAGGGAAGGGATTAGTGCCGATAGACGATTGGCGCCGACGCTCGATCCATGACTTTCCATTTGAATCTCATTTTTTGCTCTCCCTCTTTCTTTTTATTTTTCTAAACTTGTTAGGAACGCGTAATTATTTTCGAGAATTTGTGGACGTACATTTCGTGACACGCGTATGATCGTGACAACCGTTTACAAATTCATAGCTCGTACAGTCGCCTGCAAAAATTAATAAATCCCAAAAGATTATCGCGAAAACTTTGCCATGAAAAAAATTATTCAAATTTTTCTAAATATCAAAACGCACATAAAAATTTCCATTCTTTCAATAATCGCTTTGCGATTTAATTCGATGAAAAATTCCATTCCATTCCATTTTATTTGAAATGGGATGAAAAAATGGCCATGAAAATTTTTTTTTTAATTTTTCGAAACATCAAAACGAACGAAAAAATTCCCATTCATTTAATAATCGCTTTGCGATTAAATTCGTTTTTTTTTTTCCAAGCGACTGTACAGTCTGCGTCTTTTTACGGACTCCAGGACCTCCGAGAATGCAAAATAAAACTTTCTTCTCGAGGTATACGAGTCACGGAGCTCGTCGATGAGAAAATTTGGCATTCGCATTATTCGTTAGGAATTTTAAGGACCGAACTATCAATGTCAAAGTAGTACGGCTCAATTAACAGTCGAATAAAAAACACCTTGCATCGATTTTTTCAGAATATTCTGCTCATCTCTGCTGCTTCAACGTCTCAGCCAACTTTCCGTATTAGTCAGGAGCATGTGAAACGATCGAAAAAGCAATATAAATAATGCGATCAATCTCATCAGCTGAATTTTATTTAATTACGAGTGTCGCGTATTATCGAAGGCTATCAAACTGAAATAAAATGTCGTTAGCGGCTATTTGAACGTCGTGGAAGTGTGGCATTTGTGATATTCCGGGTTCGCACGACTCGCGGGAAAGTTGCATTCTCGTAGTTACATTCCCGAACGATTGCGTCAAGCCACCAATGAGAAGAAGACTCTAACAGGTATTATCGTGCATTTTATCTGCCAGCGTAACGTCTTACGTGCCTACAGATACCTGTGCATAAATATATATATGTATATCCGTATATTATTTCGTTGATTTGTAAGAAGAAACAAAGGCAGTCAAGTGCGAGGAGCAGCCGTTCGAGTCGACGTCAAATTACACGACAATATTATTTCTTCTTTTTTTTCTCACTATAAAAGTGTTTTTTTTTCCTTTTCATCACAATCGAGCACAATACTGTGATAACCGAGACTTTATTTTCTAGTTGTAAGGACTAACTTATCGCGATAGTCATCTCGAATGGACAAAGGGGTTTCCAGTTGGCCCGATGGCTTGCTCAGCCCAATTAGAAGCCACTTGTCAACGGCAAAGTGTGACTTTTTGTTTACCCGTTGAAAAAATGTTTTATTGCGAGGCCAGTGAATAAGTGAGATCGCTGGATCATGCAGTTCGAATGTACGTGGAAAAATTCGAGTTTTTATCTCTTCAACACGGCTCCGAAGGAATTTTCAGGAAGCTGTAAGAAAATCGAGTGTGCACAGCCCCCAAATCCCTCAGAGCCCCGTCGATATTGGCACAAAGATGGCACGAGGATTTCTTCGCGCGTCTATACCAAGTGACACTTTTTTCAGGGGGATGCAAAAAACGTGTTTTTTTTTTTTATGTGCCTGGTCGATATATTTGGGCAAGTGGGAGTTTAGAATCTTTGGCTCGAGTTCATCGTCCCGTTTCATACGTTTTCTTGCCATGCCACAACAAAAAAATGCACGGACACGAACTTGCGACTTTTTCATGCCTCACACTTTGACAGTATCGTAGATCGAAACTCGTGAGACGAAAATAGTTGAGTGACTCGTTAATTACCGACAACGGAGGAGCGAACAGTGGGACGATATAAAAATAACTACGAAAGGTCAGATCACTCAGGAACATTGCTTTCTCGTCCCATTTCCGTCTGCGTGCTCAAATGTCCCATATGCTCCATATATGTATCAAATATCTCAGAAACGTCAGCAAATTTGTTCGAATTAATGTGGACCACATCCGTGGATTCATACACATACAAAAATATACACAAATCTGTGTCAAAAAACTTTCATCCGCTTGTCTCCGTCTTTGCCTTCTCGTAACTTGAGATACAATGAATGGATTCCGATGAATCTTTCACGAGCATCAAGCTTTTACTTGTGCAGTCTGCAACTTGTGGCGAAAACTCATTCAGGATGCTGGAAACCTATGGTTCCCAGGAAAGGGACGAAGACTGTGGAGATTCCTGAATTTAATTTCCTTGACTCGATGCTCCTTCAGAGGTCGTGACAATTTTTTTTTTTTTGAGAGAGAGAGAATTGAGTACGTAAATAAAAATAATGTTTTAATGAATGATGAAGTTTGCATTGTTGAAATGCAACGGGATTCGTTTTTAAAATATATTTTTTGAAAGCAAACCACGACTTAAACTGCAGTGCTTGTTTGTAGCAATTTCTACGAATGAAAAAACGAATGTCGAAGAAAAAATTGAGTCAATTTTAAAAATAACAAAAAATGGTGAATGGATAGAATATTTTTCGTTCAAATCCAACGATGCAAACATCAATATCGTTTGAATAACTCGTATTCAACGAAATTTGGGAATTACTGAGCATGGACACGCGGTAATTGGGCGAGACGATATCATCGATTATTTCGATACACGTCACATTGGAAAAATGTGGCGAGGGAGCGTTTTATCAAAGCTCCGGATCTCCGGATGACTTTTGGGGCTGCCTTCACTTTCGTATTTCCCTGGTAAATTGATCGGAAAATTTAGGGTGAGTCTTGTGTCAGGATTGTGATTATTCGAGATCGAAAAGAGCACTCTTGACTCGTACAACGAAATGGGGAGTGGAGTGCGCGAAGAAGCGTAGAATCAATGGTTGCTATTTTGAGAGAGTTTTGGACTCTCTCTCGGAGCGAGGACCGAGCTCTGTCGTCGTCGTCGTCGTCGTCGCCGAGAACTTTTATGTGCTACGTGTTTTAGTCCGGACTTTTCGAAGAAGAAAGCAGCTAAATGGGCCAGAAAATGTTGACTATTTTCCAAAATATTTCTCGCGCCTTTTCAGCATCGCATGTTCAACGTTTGAGAAAGATTAATGCGGAATTCCAATAAATCTCAAAGTTCAATGACCCTGACATGTTTCGACTAATCTTAAGACTCTAAATTTATGTTCAGCCAATAAATACAAAAATTTGATAATAAATAAAAGAAAAAAAAACGATAAGTACGAAGATACATTTGTAAATAATTTTAAAAAAATTAATAATTACATTTTGAATAACTGACCCACCGGGATTCCCGCTTCTTTGTTTTCGTGTCGATCGTTAAGAAAAACGTAATACCCTGGAATTTCTCTTTTCATGTGTTTTTGTTAAAAGCTCACTATTTTTGTTCTCTTCTTCTCCATCCTGCTTTCCACCACGAGCGAGGTTGTGGCCTCTTTCGCGAAGAACCGTGGCGTCTCTCGTTTCGAAAATATAAAATCTTGCTTCTCCTCTCGGGTTCCCCTGGCTCGTTGCAAATTCCATGTTTATAAAACGGTGAACGAGATTCAAATTTGTATTGAGTGCACAGAGAGCATTTCTGAATCGAACAATACCCATGAATGTTCCATAAAGTTTTATTCAAACATTTATTTGTATATATTTGCAATTACGTGTATGAAGCATGTGGGACATCGCGGTGTTCTGCTTCTTCGTTTGGCAGAAGCAAGTGGCACACGAGATCATCTGCCGTGCGCTCTCATCAAGGTCTAGATTCTCGTGACATACATTTTGGTCATTAAAATCCAAAAGAAAAGTAGTTTTTGAAAAATTCTCGGCCTTTTTGAATTTTATGGCTTTCTGTATCTGCTCAGGGCTTGCCAATGAATTCCGGCGTTTTGAAGGGACGACATAAGCTCGAGTAGAAATAACGATTTACTCCCTTCCGTTTTGGTCAAATTGCAGTAAGCATCCTTGTGGGATTCGCGCCGGGTGTTCGATGGGTGGACTAGAGTCTGAAGGATGTGGCATTCGGCTATATATTCGGGGGTAGTTTTAACAGCGCATATTACTCGATCAGGCGGTTCTCTGGCGAGGGTGAGGATTCTCCCTTCATCGCGTCAACGGACGATATTAGAAGAGGGTCGGAATTGTTCGTACTCTCTTCGTCCCATCGCCGCATCCCTTTGTCCTTGACAACGATGCTTGCATTGTGACGCAACGCGATACCCAAATTGTCTCCTCAAAACCCATGAGAAATTAAGCCCGAAGACAGGAAACTGGTCAATTTATCACGGTATGTTTAAATTATGAGCCTTTGAGTTTGCAACGATAAAATGCAAAATTTATTCCGATTTCTTCAAGCCTCTTTTTTATTTTTTCGATTTTTCAACGAAATTCAACGCGTCGACTATCAATTTTTAATCGGTAAATGTTTCTGTGGAGAATGGACGAAATATTTCGCACACAATGGCTTCCCATTCGTTTTATTGTTGCAGTTGCATCGGAGCATCGCATAAACTCTCTTTGTTTCTGGTCAAAACACGCGTTATCTACCTCCAAAGAAAAAAAAAAGCATTTGGACAAAAATGAAGAACGTTGCGGAGAAAGGTTCGTCGCTCTATTCACCTCAGCGGCCACTTTTCCATCGCGAAAAGACAGTTTGTCAGAATGACTGGTGACTCCCGATTCCTCGTGATGGCAAACACAATCATAAAAATAAGGAAAATCGATCCATCCCGCGGACTATGCGGAAGAGAAGAACGATTTGCTCTTTGTACTCCTTCCGCGACGTTTCATGCTTCACGGAAACGAGACCAGGGACTATAGAGAGTTTCGTCAAAACGAAAAGAAAAAGAAATAGCGATCTCGTCAAATCCCGATTTTTTATATCGCGTGGAAATAACGTTAGAGTAAAAATAAAGTTTGAATATGAAAATATTCGCTGCTTCGTTTTGGGGAGCCGTCCAAAACGTTCGAACGAAAATAATACGAAAATTCTCAATATCCATTTCGAAAGATCGTTTTATAGTTTTCCGCGGTGTTTCATCTTTTGATGAATCTGCGAATAATACACGTTACGAATGATTGTCAGAAAAACAGAGAAACAGAGAACGACTGTGTGTGATTTTATGAACGTTTTATCAGATTCTCGCTGGCCGAGTATGATTGAGCGCTGATAAATAATATTTTTCACAAATCGTAAACCTCGGCCGTACAACTCACGCAGTGTTCATTTTGAAATATATATATATATATATATATATGTTCATTTTAGTTATACCGTGATTAATTACTTCGGTGGATAATTCGAGTCGTTGACAAGCCCGAGCATTCATAGCGACAATTATACGGAAAGAAACCCGATCGGATGAATGTAACACGAGGATGAAAAAAAAAGACTGGTTATGCAGCGATTTCCTTGAGATTTCCAAACATGAGAAAATTAGGCTACGACCTTCGGTTCAAGAAAATCGTTTCTTTTTCCTTTAACCTAGATATTGTCGACCGTCCATTACGCAGTTTTCAATTCTTTCTATCGAATGTGTTTTTTTTCGATAGAATTTTCGAAGACGATTGTTTTTTTACTTGTAATTATAATTGCGTGTTGTTGTGTGTATTTTGATCCATCGACTGGCTATTGTTTCGAGACTTTTCGAAATTCCGCGTTATAAAAAGACAACAAAAGTGTATAAGATACTTATGAAAATACGAAGAAAGACTCACCCTCGAAAAACCGGTATGACGTTCGAAGGGATCTCGTGGAATTCTGTTGGACGATGGCTCGAAAAAAGACTTGTTATCCTCGAATTGTTGTTTCAATTCTTGCATCAACTCGTCACCCGATTTGCCTTTCAATTTCTCGCCGAATCTCGGCTTTTCCCGAAAGTAAAATGACATTATATTTTTATTATTTTCCGAGCCGCGCGCCTGTTACGTCGCACCTCGCGAAAGCGACTCGGATTACTGTCGGAGCACGTTTAAAAACAACTAAATATATATTTTTATTAATGTGTTTTTATATATCTATATAAGCGAAGTATTCAGATTGTCCGTATATTTATGCTGCACGATGTGGGGCTTTTAAAATTATACGAAATACTCGATGTTTTTGAAAATTTAGATGAGGCTAAAGTTCGAACGAAACGAACAATTTTTTTTTACAAAATGCTTTAGCGTTGCTTTCGTGGAGTTTCAAAAAACAAGTTTTCAATAGATCGATTCCCATCCAACGATACAGCCGCAAGTACAAGTTCGAGATCATAAGATCGATCGTTCAAGTAATTTTATAAACATTGTCGCGTGCCGAAAGGTGATGCGATACTGAAATTACTGGGACTGTAGAGCCTGTAGAGCACACCGTGTGAGTACGGAGAATCGCGCCGGCACGATTCATAGCGCTCTGACGGAGATCGCTCGTACTAACACGTGGTATGCGCGCGCATTGAACAGAAGAAGAATTTAAAATCGAACCTGAAACTTTGTGCTAGGCATAGGCCAAATTTTGATAAGACTTTTCCATATTTCGATTTTTACAGTAGATGCCGTTATATTTCTGAGAAATCTACCGTAACCATCCTATACTTTTCATTTCGTAGTGAAATATTAGTCCAAAAAATACCCAGGGCCTTGTTTCCGATTGCCAAAATGAACGTCGCGCGTCATCTATCGCGAATCTGCAATTTCATTGTTCTAATATACAGACGATTGTTCGCTTCGCGCCTAAATATTAAAGGGCCGATGAAGGAAGTTGCACTTTCCGTGCGGCCCGTTCGTTTTTCTAAACGTGCGAGGCATTTCTTGAAAAATTCACAACGCTATTTGTTCTGTCTCATTTGTGTACGACTTACGAATGTTTTCCTACCATCCTGGGAAAAGGACTTGAATAAAAGTTTTGAATGAGCCCGAAGAACACGAAAAATTCTCTCAACAATGGTAAATTTGTCGATTTTTATGAAACTTTGAATCGCTGTAAAGAATCAGGACAAGATTCACGCGCATAAAGATCGACAATCTCAATACGAAAAACATCGATGCCTTCTTAAATGAAAAATAGCAAGTAGAATTTTCTCTTTTTTTATCGTGTACAGGACAATATCGGGATGGTGTCGAGTAGCAATTTGGTGTGCGTTGTCTGTCATCTGAAGACAAACACACTAGCAGAGCTTCATCGTCATCAAACGTTCCTTCACTCGACCGAAGAGCTTTCTCTCGCCGCAATAAGTCAACAAAGCATTTTCACGAACAATGATTTTCCAGCAAAGAATTCCACTTTGGTTTCTTCGCTCAATCCTTACAAAAGCTCAGCGTTTTATTTCTTATCTGCAAGACTTTTGGACGACAATAACAACTTGCTGGGCTTTGATCGTTCCGTTCCTCTCGACTGTGTAATGCAAAAAAAAGACTCAGTCGTCGTTAAATCTCGCTCACCAAACGCTCGACTTCTGGAAACTCGTCGCAAGAACAACTACATTCGCCGTCAACAGTATCGCCGAGACGGAATCCTCCGAACATCGAATGACGGCGCTTTGGATCTAAGTTTGCCAAAAAAAAGTGGAAAAAGCAAAACCAAGTCTTGCAACTTTATCGAGACTATTTTTTGTCTGGAGAATGAAGAAACTGGGACAAGCCTGGATGGCAAGAAAAATAAAAAGGCTTTGAAGAAGACAACCAAGAAAAGCAACCGGCTGGACAAGGTTTCGCCGATAAAGATGGAACCACTGTTCCTGGAGGACAGACAGGACGAGGAAAACGTAGAGATACCTGCGTTGCCAAGAACCCAAGTATGCTTCGGTGATGCGCCATCAGGAAGTCGGAAAATCTCTTTGAAAAATGAGCATGATGAGAAATTAATCGACACAGACGAAGGTTGTAATTTCCACGAGAATAATCAAGAAGACAATAAAATGGAGGAATACTTTCCTTTGGATGCTTGTTCTCCATCAATTCCCATGCACGGACACAAATTTCCACCCAAGCCTGAAGCTGTCTACGAATTGCAAGCTGAACAGAAAGAAGAACCGATTAGGAAGAATAAAAAAGCACGGAAGGGAAAGCAAAACTCATCTTCTCCGCGAAATGGGACTAAAACTTCAAAGAAAAGTAAAAAAACCACGTCAAAGGATGACAAAAAAAAGAATACTCGAAATAAAAACGCCAAAAAGTCTGAAACCGTAAAAAAATCTGACGATTACACTTGCCTCGACATGCCTCAGGTTCATGAAGAAATTGATGTCGCAGAGAAGGCAGTTGATGAACAAGTAAAAATACCGGATGAAGGTGAAGAATTTTTCACGAACGTCTTTTCCGATTTATCGGATGATCGCATGAATTTCCAGTTGGACGATTTTGAGGGAGTCACCGAATTCCCAACATATCCGAAGGACATGGACGAGTATTCGATTCTGGTGTTCGACCCAGAATCTCGCGGGCTCGTTTGGTCGTCGTTCGAACTGGTTGACGAGCCGATATCACCGAATATCGACGAACGTTATCAGGATATACAAAACGACATTGAACTGGAAATAGGCGAAACCACTTTGAATAATAATTGCAGAAACATCCTTTTTGACCGTTTATCAGCAGCAAAACTTCAGCAAGAAAAAAACGCGTTTTATGAGCGTGAGCCCGGAGAGGATAAAACTTCGCTGGCCATTAAAGATACTTCAGCAGATTCATTCTGTTTTCAACGCTCAAAAAGACGCAGAACGATGCCTGATCGTTACGTGCCTTTGTAAGCGCATAGTCGCGTCCCATTCATCTCGTCAATTGTTTTTTTACGATATATATAAACCTATATGTATATAATATGTTAAAGACTCAGTTCCTTCGATCTTAACGTCATATTTTTGTACTTTGTGATATTAAAAAGTAATTGGACCACGAAATTTTTATATACGTTTCCTTTGCTCCTTCAGGAATGTGTAAAAAACGAGGAAAATCAAGAATGAACATCTCTCGTAACTTTAAATGAAAAAAAAAAATTAATGGTAAGGATATTCGATACTTCTCTGTAAGGTTTCTTGATCGATTATTGGGATTATTGGGAAAGAAATAATAAAAGACGCTGAATTTTCGAAAAATTATGAATATTAAGAATATTAAACGTGCTTAAAGTGCCATTGTAAAAATTAATAACAATCCATTGAGTTTACATTAGTCGATTGGTGCGCAGTGACGATATCCTCGAGAATAGATTCGAAGCTACAGGTGTAAGTTTTGAGCCAACGTTTTCTTTCGTTAATGTAAGCTTCGATGTCATTGGTAAGGATCGACCGCAAGAAATGTTCTCTAGTAACTTCGGATATACATTTGAGAGTTTCCTCATGCATGTCAGCATTTTCTTCGTTCATTTTCATAGAGTTTTTGTACAACGATATCAAGAGACTGGCGTCATTCGCATCGACGATCTCGTCGATAACGTTTGATGAGTTTTTGCGTACCGTGCTACTTGCGACGTTGGAAAAAGTATGATTTTCTTTGACATACGTCGAGTCTATTGTCGGGCTGTCCTTGGCCGATGGAGGAGGAGCTTCGGGTTCGTTTATTTTGTATTTCAACAAGAAATTCTTCAGTTTCAATATGATCCTTGCCGAAGCTTTCGAAACTTCGAAATCACTCTCGTCCTCGAGTGTCGCCAGTAAAACACCGAGACAACTCTGCTTCGCTAATTCTTCGAGAGCCTTGTTCAGGCGACGCTTTATCTCGTACTCATCCAGAGCCACTATCTTTCTGTGCTCCTTCGAAAACGTCACGTTTGGAAATGATCCATCCAGCATCCCTTGATCGGTAAGGTGCGATTTTATAAAGTGACGCCAATATTCCAGAGCATTCACTTTTACTTCCCAATGCAGATCGAGGACCGCCGCTTCAGTCATTACCTCGTTCATTGCTTCGATAGTTGGTTTGCTATCCGAAAAAAAATCGTTCGTGCAAATGAAATTTATTTTTCATGTTGATCGTCTCAATGAGCAGTAAAAATTCATCAACCGGCTAGGATGTAAATAATTTTACACCAAAAGTCATGGGCAAATGCTGAATTTGCTGAAAATTTGATAAAAATGATTTTAAAAGAAGGTGCATCACTAAGAGACGAGTACTTACGTCCACTTCCGGTATAAGTACAATTCCTTCATCAACGTCACCGCCTCCTTCCGAACGATACCTTCGCTCTCTTCTTTGAGCAAGTTAATGGCTTTATCCTGATGAAAAAAGTACAGATTGATATTGAAGCAGAAAAAATGAGATTCGGATTGCGAAATTTGTGTGGCGCCTCGTTCTACTCACTGGTAAACTGAGCTGTGACAATTTTTCGTCCCAAAGTTTGTTTATACGGACGGTGGTTGATATGAACGCGAGAGCGGACGCCCTGACGTAACTCTCGCCATCGGTGACCGCGATGTCTGTAGCGAGCTGTAGAAATTGATTGGCCAACAGGAAATTTTGGAACGCCGGATACTCTGATAAGAATTTTTTCGAGAATTAAGAATAATGCAAAATTTTCAAATTTTCATGTTTTAAAAAAAACTAAAGTTTTCGAGATTCTGCCTGGAAGATCGTAAAGTATTAATTTTCTGAACGTCCTCTCTTTATTTTTCGATATAATCAACTTACTATCTTCCGAGATCGCGGCAATGGTGTTCAGAGTTTCGAAAACGCTGTCACGAACTTCCCAATTGGGATCGTGGAGTCTTTTGTACAGGGTTGGTCCCAACGAGCTCATGTGACAGTCGTCTTCGATGAGTAATGCCAAATTCGGTGGCATGAAATTTTGAATCGCTAGTTTACATAGCTTGAGTGCCTGAACGCAAATCTGGAATGAACGAGAAGTTTGAGCAGCTGCTGAGATTTCAGTTTTTGCGATGTTTTATGAGTTTCTAGAGAAATCTAACCTTCGGCTGAACGCCAGGATGCTTGAGTATTCCTTCAGCGAGAAACAAGACGCAGGTCGTTTCAACGCACTCTTTCCACTTGAATTCAAACTTTTCAGCCATGAGTGTGATGCTGTTGAGGAGAGCGGAGAGTAAGACTGGAACTTCGACGATAGGATCACCGTCGAGAATCGATTTTCTCGTTGGCCTGATTTGTTGATCCTGAGGCATTGACTGTTCCGGCCCGTTGGAGTAGCAACACTTTTGTGGAATGTAATTCTTCAATACGTGGCACATCATTTGGAACGCTATAACTGCCAATTCCTGAAAAAGTGAATAAATATTTAGATTACGATCTCATCCGAATGAATCCGTTCAATTGAATCATTATTTTCAAGCATACTCTGTGCATAACGTCTTTGAGATCCGTGAGGATGTCGACCGTTGCTTTACATATTTGTTCGAGTGGCAGATCATCATTTTCTCTCATAATAGTTCGGATGTTATAGACCATTCTTTGTACAGGCAAGCAAGTAACGTCGAAAAGTTTGTCGATGAACATTTCGAAGAAATCGTGGTCCTTATTGTAGTGTGACCTGATGCACATCCCTAATGGCGTTATCTAATGAGTGGAGAGTAAATGAGAAATAAGAAGAAAAATTTGGATACAAAGAACTCGCTAAATAGCTTGTGCACGTCAACAGCGTAAACGTGAAAAAATCAATCTCACCAACAAAGCAATCATTTGATGTTCGAAGGTGTGTTTGTGTAAAAAGTCGAATTTATGAATGGCCTGCAACTTGATCCAATAGACGAGCGCCATTTTGTAAGTTTTGGCCCATTCGACGATATATTTTTTGGACAAGAGTGAGAGTTGAGCAAAGGCCAAGCCCTGACGAAATTTCTCAAAGAATTCGACGTCGACCGTTCCCGTGTCGGGGTTCACTCCTTGCTTGAGTGTTTTCGTGTTCAATAGCATCCACAGTTTATGAATGTGCGGGAAGAATTGCGTGCTAATGCAAGCCTGAAAAAGTGCTTTCGTGCGGGACTCGAGATTCGTAAGATTCTCAAACATGTCGCATATCGTATTGTCGACCGAGCTGAACAATGTGTCCTCGAATATGTTTGCAATAAGACTCAGAGAATTGCACAGATGTTTGTTCTGCTGCACATATAAATCTTGCAAAGAAGGATGAGGTTCGGCGTCGACGGCCGTTTCCATTAGCGGCTTTGCCAGACAAAGTATAATCTCTGTACAATATTCTTGGTTTTGAGATTCACTGCGCAGCAGCAAGCTGAGGAAACGTTGACTCTCACGAGTCACGTACAGTGTGTGATTGTGAAGAGCAAATTGTATTATGTCTTGCCAAACCCCTGAAATATTTACACCATCCTAATTAAGTACAAAAAGATTTTGATGTTATTTTCAGTTTTTCTAACTCAAAACCTCACCAGTTTCTTTGATCCAAGCCCTTCCCGACTGATGCTTGACAAATTCCATCACCATGACCGTGTACGCCATTTTAACAGAGGCTCCCAAGTCATCGTTGCGCAGATTCAAAACATTGCATATGAGATTGAGAATATTATCACGATGAAGATTTTTAAAGCGTTCCTCATCCTGGCCGATGACTCCAATGAGTTTCAGAGTAAAAACTGCTACCGACTGGCAGGGCTTGTTTTCTATGGACCAGGTGGTTGACGCCTCTGCCAACCATTTTGTATAGACAGCAATGTGTTTGGAATCCAACAAAGTAGCTAAAAAAATGTGTAAGAAAATCTGAGCATTTTTGTCGAAATGAAACATTTTGGGACAACAGAGTTATAGATTTTCTGAAAATTTGGGAGTTTTCAATGGAACAACTATGATGGTAGGACATTGAAAAAATTTCCATTTGATGTGAACACGAAAATCTACCTGATCGGATGAAAATGAAAATATAGAATCGAATATAAAAGATTATCGATATTATTTCCTGAAAACTGGTTTTTCCATTGTCAGAACAATTCGATGCTTTGACCCTTATTACCCCCGAAAACAAAACGTTACTTCGTGCCAGTGGTAACTAACGAATTAGCATCGGGATCGGTGAGGCAGTCGAACGAATTAATGCAACCCGCAGTTATTAGTATATTCGGTATTGCAATTGTATGAATAGGTAAATGTCAGTGGAGACCGGCATTGGGTGGTAAACAAAATTAGGCGACTCGAGACTGTTTGAGGTTAACAACGGGTTTCCCGCAATTTTTCTTTTTTTCTGGTTGTCTTTCATTTAGCTCGTCGAGAAAAACGTATGTAATATGCAACGATTCGAAATGAAAAAGTGCAATGAGGCTCTTACTCTCGTTAGCTTTGTCGGAAATGTGGGTTAATAGGAGATCGAGGTACGTAGGTGATGCGATGTTGTAATTCGGTGCGAGGAAAAGTCTGAGAACCTCGTCGAGCTTCTCGTCGACCCTCGCCGTAGTCATAATTCACTCGCGCACGATAATCTACTGGATTACATATATGGCGCAATAAAAACGGTTTTTAGTATTTATAACAGTAGGTTATTGGCATATCCAATTATTAATAACTATCAATCGTGATTTCAACTTCGTGCTTCGACAATAAGAGTTGCGGAAAAAATTAAATGTGAAATAACATTTGTTCTCCAACAGGTTTATAAGATTTAACTGAAAAACGTTCTGGCGGGCACTCGTCTCCTCTGAACGTCGTTATAGCTTCGATATCACATTATCTACATATATCTACACTACATGTATAATTATATGGACAAGCATGAAAGGTACATACGAGCATACTATCAATTAGATTAGATATATCCGACAAGTTATACCAAGCACATATCTAGAAACATGAAATATTATCATTGAATTTTCAGATTGTGCATATATACAGATTGAAAAATCTCTGAATGAATATCAAGAGATAGCAACGAAAATTAATGCACAACGATTTGAAAATCATCGAAATTAATATCAGGAATATCTCCACATTTCATCGGAATATTTTTTGAGAAAAAAGCGACAAGATATGAGAAATATAATTTGGGCTTACCGATTGTAGCTCATATTTGTGAACCTAGCAGTTAATGCTTTTTCCACTGGCTCGTCTTGTCGCTGTGTGCTTCGATGAAGTGCCCATTTTTTTTCGTTAACTTTCTTCTGTACTTTTGTTGGTTCATGGTGTATTCTACTGGATCACTGGATGAGAGGCATTTGTACATTTTCCCTTATAATATTGTTCGGTCAATCAGTAATAATCGAAGAATTTGCATAGTTCAACGTTTCAAACTTTCCAGTTTAGAATCTGCAAACGAAAATGGCCACGTTAGAGGACAAATCTATATGGGAAGATAGTGAGGTATTTATTTGAGGTTTTCAATGTATAACACGTAAGCTCCGGAGGTTATGAACCTCGAATGACAAGCAGTTCTCGCTCTACTTGGAGAACACCAATTTGACAGGAGTTTCAACTGTTTATTTCCACTAATCAACTTATACTTTCAATATTACAAATCTAATTACCACAATCCACTTCTTCGCAATTATACGAATAATAATGATTATTTTCCATAATCATGATATAATTTTTGTTTTTTGTCATCTGAGCAAAAAATCAAATGCCACAAAAAATCTGAACTCAATCTGAAAAAAGATTTAAATCCGATGCCCTCATCCTCCACAAACTATTCCACAACCAATACATTTCCTGTTACTAAACTTTTCATTAAAAACTATTTAGACCATTTAAAGTGTTTTTTGTTCGATTGATACGGAATTTAACCCTAGAACTACAAACTTATTTCTTTTAGTGTTAAATTTAAAACCGGGGTAAATATTTTTCCACTGTATTTCTTGTTTGTAAAATCATTCCGAGAGCAGTAATCTGGCTCACGAGTACATGAATCTTTCTGTTTTTTCATGCCGAAGAGATTAATAAAGAGAAAATTCAATTTCATCGAGGTTTAGCAAATACAATTTAAATACCTAAATGTGCTGAAAAATTAACTTAGGAACGTAATTCGAAGCTCGCCCGGGATAGAGAAAAAAATGAATACACTAACGATAAGCTCAACATTACAGGAAACTCTCAGTGAAGATGTACTGCGCATGTCGACGGATGAAATAGTATCAAGGACTCGTCTGCTTGACAATGAGATAAAAATAATGAAGAGCGAAGTAATGAGAATATCGCACGAGTTGCAAGCTCAGAATGATAAGATAAAGGAAAACACAGAGAAGATAAAGGTGAACAAGACATTGCCTTACCTGGTGTCGAACGTGATAGAGCTCTTGGACGTAGATCCACAGGATACCGGTGAAGAAGATGGTGCGGTGGTTGATTTGGATGCTCAAAGGAAAGGCAAATGCGCGGTCATCAAGACCTCTACTCGGCAGACGTACTTTTTGCCAGTGATTGGATTGGTCGACGCAGAATCATTGAAGCCTGGAGATTTGGTCGGCGTTAACAAAGACAGTTATCTCGTATTGGAGACTTTACCAGCGGAATACGACGCGCGAGTAAAAGCGATGGAAGTGGACGAACGACCGACCGAGCAATATTCGGATATCGGTGGACTGGACAAGCAGATACAAGAACTGATAGAAGCTGTCGTTTTGCCAATGACACACAAGGAAAAGTTCGAGAACTTGGGAATTCAGCCACCCAAGGGCGTTCTCTTGTACGGACCACCGGGTACTGGAAAAACGCTTCTCGCTCGTGCCTGCGCCGCGCAAACGAAATCGACTTTCCTCAAGCTAGCAGGACCCCAATTAGTCCAAATGTTCATTGGTGACGGTGCTAAACTCGTCCGGGACGCTTTTTCACTTGCCAAAGAGAAAGCACCGGCGATTATCTTCATTGACGAACTCGATGCGATCGGCACCAAAAGATTCGATTCCGAGAAAGCTGGTGATCGCGAGGTACAAAGAACCATGTTGGAACTCCTCAATCAGCTCGATGGTTTCAGCTCCAACGCTGATATCAAAGTTATCGCTGCCACTAATCGCGTCGATATTCTCGATCCTGCTCTTCTACGTTCCGGACGTCTCGATCGTAAAATCGAATTTCCTCATCCAAATGAGGAAGCCCGTGCTAGAATCATGCAGATTCATTCACGAAAAATGAACATGTATCCTGACGTCAATTTTGAGGAATTGTCCAGATCCACTGATGACTTCAACGGCGCACAGTGCAAAGCCGTTTGCGTCGAAGCCGTGAGTACATTCCAATGCTTTCCACACTCAGTTAACGTATTTGGAGAGAAAAAAATCTGAAAAAATTCTGGAACATTGCATTGATTCTACTTTAAACCGTCGACTGCATACTGGGTCGTTTTGACCCCAACAACTTTCGGTCACCGATTGACCATTAATGGCAACGAATGTTTTGGCATTTAATTTACGTTTTTGTGAAAAAATGAATTTAGGGCCATCAAATATGAATACTTTACTACAAAAAACGTCTCTACAAGAAAAAAAACAAACAACGTATATTTACCGGAATACAACCATTTGAAAAACGCCTTGGATCAGATTGACCCAAGATGCACTCATAGAATGTGTGCACTGAAGGGTTAAACTTCAATAGTTGTGATAGTTGTTGCATTTGTTTTATTGTCAAATAACACGTTTTAAAAAACGAGATTTTCGAAAAAAAGTTGTTGCTTGGATCGAAAAAGACCGATATGATCCGCGGAAGGTTAAAATATTCGAACGTTATTCCAATACGATTTCTCATTGATTATGATTTTTTTTTTGAACAGTCAATTTACATTTTCGGCAGATTTCACTGGACCATTCATTATTCCAGTAAAAGTTTTTGAATAAAAATTAAAAAATGACTTTAACAGTTGTTCTGCCATTTCACCATGAATTTTTGTACGAAAAACTTTCTTTTTGATTTGTTTTACAGGGTATGATTGCGTTGAGACGTAACGCGACTGCTGTCACTCACGAAGATCTAATGGAGGCAATAAACGAGGTTCAAGCTAAGAAGAAGGCCAATCTCAATTACTACGCTTAAACAAGACTCATTATTCCGTCACCTAGTTATTTATTCACACGTTTTCTTATATATTATTCGGAACGATGGAATAATCGCTTTTTGGAACAAATCATGTACATCGCGCCTGAAATATCCGAAAAGAAGAAAACAGTTTGAACTGAAATAATAAAAATAAAGAGATGCTTTTTTTTTCGACAATTATACTGAAGTGTCCTTTTTGTTCCTCGTAGTAATAGAATGAAGTTTAAATGATGTCGTCAAGTAGCTTAGATCGTACAGTGCTACATGAAGTACAAAGATATTTCGTTTAGTTGTCAGTCGCACGAGATTTGACAGAATAAATGATCCTTTATTCGCTTCTTTTTCCGCACGATTTTCATCGTCTCCTGTGACTTCTCCTTTTGAGCCTAGAAAAAAAAAATTTACTTGGGTGAATACATTATTTTTTGCAGGTTTCTCAAACGAATAAACATTTCGGAAATATTTTTTGTTTGAAATTTTTCTTTTTTTGTGGGTCCCATTGTCGAGCCAGAATCACGGGCCGGTCAACTTACTTTTTGGGTCCTTTGACAAAGCACCAATCGACCGATATCGCTTGGCCAAGTATCTCTGTACCGTTGAGCGCCTCTTTTGCCGCCTGAGCCTCTTTGAACGTCTCGTACTCAACAAGAGCGTATCCTTTCAGAAAACCTGTTCGTCTATCCAGATTCAAATGCAGATTTTTAATCTGGCCAAACTCGGAAAACTTGTCCTGTATGTCGTCTTCTTGCGCTTCCTCGTGGACGGAATTTATGAACAAAATCCATCCTTCAACAGCTGTGAAAGAGAAAAGCAGCGAATCATGAAATCTACGCTTTCTCGAATTTATTGCCAAATTTATGGAGAAAAATCAATTTCATTTGCCGCTGGCGATTGTATTTTTTTGTGAATAAATTTTCTGCAAGAACTTACATCTCTTTGGTCCAGGTTCGTCCAAGTCATCGTCAACAACATTCATAGGTTCATGGTGGCCGATGTCTTCACGAGTTGAAACCAATTCCGTGCCATGACCTCTGCCTTTCCTTTTTTTTGCCTTTTCCTTCAGGCGGGCAATGCCCTCTAAAAAAAAAGTCGCAATTGACAAGGAGCTCGCTGGCATTTACAAGAATTGCCATTTTGTTTTTTGGGAGGGTGGAAAAATACGAAACATTATTTTACATGTGATTTCTATTGAGTCGATAACTCCGAAGAGATTTGGCAATGTTTTCAAACAAGCACGGAACTGGTAAATGTTGTTTTTCGGGAAAGCACCAAATTTTTGAGGTTATTCGAGTCAAACAATGAAATGACGAGTAATTGGCTGATTTTTGAGGAAAGATAACAAGACTTACGATCTCCTTCGTCGTCGACCTCGAACTCTTCCGCATTATCGATGTCCAAAACATCCGCCATTATCGTTAATTATGGTTTTCGATTTTCGTTAATTGTTTTTTCTTACGCGGCCTACACAAAACAGCAACGCAAACCAAGTGAGGCTTGTCGCCGCACGAAACAGTAGCGGCGCCACTGTCGACCGGCAGTTCCTAGAATTGGCGCGTAAACGGACAGTGCTCCAAATTGTCGAACAGTCGCTAGAAATGTCGCGTCAAACTTCCATTTGAACTTTTGTACACGCGCGGTCTGATCAATTTCTTTTATTTTTATCAGTGATCTGTGAATAGCAACGACTTTAATAACGAGAAAAAAATGAGAGTACCAGAAATCGACGACAGGTTCGTAATCAGCGATTTATTGTCTCGTTCTATTTCTCATCGGATCGTCTCAATTACACATGAAGAAAATACGTGAATAACGTTCGACGAAGAAATATATGATGCTTGCCAATTTCGATACATGCCAACTTCAATCATCTCGAGTCTATTTTATGGGGGTTAATTTTTGAAATAGCTATAGATGAGAAAAAAATGAAAAAAATGTTTAATCGCCTCGTAAACTACACCATCACATCGTAAATTGAATAATTACGTTGTTGTTTTATCGCTGCCTCTTGAGATCTGGAAACATTAAGTTTGCCATTTAATCGGAATATACCATGGCAAATTCGATCGAGTTGCAAATAATGACACGGCTTGGTTGGTTTTCTCTTGCTCGTCAAAGTAGAAGTGAGAAAAAACATTGGTCGTACTTTTCATCCTGTTTTTAGGCGAGGGATCGCTTCGATCGTAAACAATGTCAACGGGACTAGGTGACGAGGAGAAAAAATCGGCCATCGAGGCAAGTTCAACAAGAGAAGCCTCGACGGTCGAGTCTATCGAAGATGAGGGCAAAGCGAATCGGAAACCCACGGTTTTGGAATCTCATGGTTACGCGCTCGGGAGAACCATCG
Organism: Hyposoter dolosus; assembly: GCA_963921915.1. Taxonomy (NCBI): domain Eukaryota; kingdom Metazoa; phylum Arthropoda; class Insecta; order Hymenoptera; family Ichneumonidae; genus Hyposoter; species Hyposoter dolosus. Next base: position 8,891,624 of record OY998132.1, read on the forward strand.
GAGCTGGTTCGTACGCAACGGTCAAAGTGAGTCGAACATTTTATTTACTAGCAGCATTGAAGGTCATTCAAGGTCAAATGTACATTTCGTTTCGGAATTCGAACATTTTTATCTCTCGCCACCACAGCGGGTCATAAAAATAATAACAAACATAAATTCCCATAAATAAATAATAATAAATCGTATTAATTGCGATTTTTTACCGATAATTCGGTAAATTGTATAAAAAAAAAACTGGATTAAATTGAATTAATCGAATGCAATAACAAACGTTCCCAAAACGAAAATCCAGGTCGCTAAATCCGATCGACACGAGTGTCAAGTAGCTGTGAAAATAGTATCGAAGTTTCAGGCGCCAGAAGATTATCTGAGAAAATTTTTACCCCGCGAAATCGAAGTCGTGAAAGGTCTGAAGCATCCCCACTTGATACGTTTTCTACAAGCAATTGAAACGACCCATCGGTCAGTTAAATGTTTCTTTTCCACAAACATACGTTCCCCAAATTTTGTGAAAAACTTTGCCCGAACATTGTAAACGGAAAACCCAACGAAACTGTTTTTCAACATAGTGTTTACATCATTATGGAATTTGCTGTCAATGGCAGTCTACTGGATATTATTTGTCGCGATACTTTTATCGACGAATCCAGAGGCCGACGATGGTTCAAGCAACTCATCGACGCGGTTGATTATTGCCATGAACGTGGCGTTGTTCACAGGTAAAAAAAAAACTTACAGCAACGAAACAACAACCGAAAAGATCGAAATTTTCCCTCGAACGAACAGATAACAATCACAATCGCCGTTACCGATTTTTTCAAACAATCGTAGTTCATTTTTCTAAGAAAACTTTCTGAGGAAAGTGAACAAAATTCCCAGGGAGAACGTTGATAGTTTCGAAGTTTTTTTTATCCGAGAAAATCGAAATATAAAGAAACGATTTTCGAACTATCGTCATCAGGGACATCAAATGTGAAAACCTCTTGATGGATCAAGAGTATAACATTAAGTTGTCGGATTTTGGATTCGCGAGGGGACAAATGAAACCGAAAAATGGTGTCGTTACCCTGAGTGAAACTTTTTGCGGAAGCTACGCTTACGCGTCGCCCGAAATTTTACGGGGTATTCCATATCAGCCACAACTCTCGGATGTATGGTCATTAGGGGTCGTTCTTTACGCCATGGTTTACGGTTGCTTGCCCTTCGATGATACCAACTTTGCACACCTACTAAAGGTATCCAGGTATATGTGACATTGAAATAATTATAAATCGATTTAAATACGAAAAAAAATTGTTAAAAACGTTGCGCACTTGCTTTTACATTGAAAATTTTCTTGATGAGTTGTCTCGATGTTTTCAAAGTCCTGGATCATTATTTTAATTCCATGAGATCTTTGATTTATTTAGCACTCCGAGTGCACACCTCCCACGAGTGCATATTGGGTCAATCTGACCCAAGGCCTTTTTCAAATCGTTGTATTCCGGAAAATATGCATTTTTTGTTTTTTTTTGTATAGACGTTTCTTGTAGTAAATTATGCACATTCTGTGGCTCTAAATTTTTTTTTTTTGGCGAAAACGAAAATGAAATGCCAAAGAATCGGTGTCAGAAAGTTGTTCGGGTCAAAATGACCCAGTGTGTACTCGAAGGATTAAGAACTAAAGAAAAAAATAATGTGGTCTGAAAAATAAATTTTCATAAATCCCCAGCAAGTTCAAAGTAAGGTGACATTTCCGAAAGCTCCCAAAGTATCCACGAGTTGTCGTTCCCTGATAACGCGAATATTAATGCCGCAAAAGATACGCCTAAAAATAACGGATATACGTTCAGATCCATGGCTGGCAGTGCCCGTTTCTGAGGCGCAAACTTCAACAAGTGGAAAATCACTGGTTAGTCCGTTTATAGGAATTAGAACGATCGAAAAAATCGATGGAGTCTTAACGAATGGAAGTGGTTTTCGTTCCCACTTTTTCGACGATTTGTTCACGAGGAAACATTGCTTTTCCCTCCCTTCAGGACAATATGGATGCTGGAACAATGATCACCAAAGAATTGAGAGTCCTTAATCCTCAAGTGATATCAGCGAGTCCACCTTTGTTGTCAGGGCCGGAAAAAGTGGGCGTTAAACAGACTCGAAATGTTGATCCTTCGACGTTGTACGAACCGGAGTCGAGTCCCGAAGAGTCGACCGAGATTTCTCCGTTAAACGTCACCGCCGATGACAGTTCGCCGAGCACGACTCGAAAAAATCGTTCAATTGAAAATTAAAGCGAATAATCTCAGAAGATTTCGAGCCTTTTCTCATCTATTTTTCCTTTTTAATCGATTAAATGCATTTTTAAAAATCTATGGAAGTAATACGTCCGCGTTGACGTCAACTGATTCAAAGATTGATTGTTCGCTGGATCATAGAATCGATCTGTTCTTCGCAATCAAGAGTATTATCATTGTCCCAATGACGAAAAGTCCGGGACCAGTGACTGTATGAAGATCGACGCAATTTCCTGGAAGCAATGATTAATGAAAAACAAACATTAAGTATCGATCAATTATTTACCAAACAACGATAATTACAAATTTTCGTGATAACAAGTTTAGAAAGTGTTACCATTTTCATCCTCCGGCGTTTCCCAGCCTAGACTTCTCTCGATTCCTTTTTTCCATTGCGAATACAGAATGTCGCGTTCTGCTGACAAAAAAGACCATCACTTTCCCGCCATTTGTGATTAATCTCCTGAAATTAGTATTTACCGTTTTCCGTAATAGATGGGACAAAAGTGTCGCTTGGCACAGGAACGTCCAGTCTCAAGTCCCATTTTCTAATGCCCTCCGCACTTCCGGCCGCTATCGCAACTCCGAGCGCAGTTGTTTCACACATAAGTGGCCTGACTTCCTTGTTAAATTTTCAATACGTGAAAAATTCTAACTCGTTTTTTCAGGCTAATTAATATTTTGTTCCGGCTTTTGTTTAAATTCCAAATTGTCGAGAATTTTAATGAAAATTCGAATCTAGCAGCTTTGCTGACGATGTAAATTTGATTATTTATAAAAAGCTTGTTGTTCGTGGAACTGGAAGTCTTACCCACTGGAATCCCGCAAATGTCCGCTTGCATCTGCATCAACAAACTATTGTTCGTCATTCCACCATCGACTAAAAGTTTCGATAGAATCAAGCCAGTATCTTCTGTCATGGCTTCGAGGATATCACGGGTTTGAAAGCATATCGCTTGCATGGCTGCCTTCACTATATGCTCACTCGTCGTGTCTTCCGTTATTCCGCAAATAACGCTATAAATATTAAAAAAACGGTTCGAGCACTTATAAAAAATAATAATACGAAGACATTGAATTAGCCATTCGAATAATATTGTTGACTCAACATTACATTCATTCAGCCTTCAAAGTTATTCATCATCCGATGATTGTTTATATTTTTCAACATGAAAATACATTATCATCTTGCAACTGACCTTCTCGCATCTTTCCGCCAATATGGCGCATACAAACCGGCAAATGCCGGGACGAAAGTCACGCGATTGTCAGATGGAATATTTGCAACGATGCTCTCGCAATCTTTCACATCGGACAGCATGCCGAGATTTTCTTTGAGCCATTGCATAACGGCTCCGGCTATCGCTACCGAACCCTCCAGAGCGTATGTCGGCGGAGTATTTGCCCCCAACTGATAAGCGATCGTCGTCAACAAACCGTGTGACGAGTCTACGATCTAAATTTCAATGTGAAAAATTCTATCAGTTGTTTTTCTCTTGCTACAAATTTTCGATATTCATTCTTTTCGCTTTTTACATGATGTTTTCTATTTTATGTGAAAATTCAACTCACCGCTGTTCCAGTATTGTACAGTAAAAAGCAGCCAGTTCCATAAGTGCTTTTTGCTTGTCCTTTTTGCAGACACATTTGACCAACAAGCGCAGCTTGCTGATCCCCCAGACACTGCAACGAGAAATCTCATTATTTCACAAGGGAATGTGTCTCTCAAAATAGCGTCCACGATTTTTCATTCGTTGCAGCAGAATTTTTTCGTATCCATGAAAAAAATGCATAAAAGTGGACGGAAGAAAATTGGAAACTTTTCTAGCCGTTCAGGGAAATGAATCGCAATCTTTTTCGCTACGTTTCTCGCAACAAACAAGAGAAAGCATGTTTTTTTGCACCCAACTAATAAGATTTCGCATCGGTAACCAAAAGCACAAGAGAAATCGATCTTACTCCTGATATTGGAACCCCCCGAAGCATTCCATCGTGTATGTGTCCATAAATCTCAGACGAGCTCCGTATACGAGGTAGAATTTCAATGGGTATATCAAAAAATTTCAACAACGTCGGATCCCATTTCAGAGTCGTTATATTCATGAGCATGGTACGCGAGGCATTTGTGACGTCTGTACAGTGAGCACCGCCGTTAACTCCTCCAGTGAGATTCTGCAAAAAAAAAAATCGATTCCATTTTATTATTCACTCCTCAAGAACAATTCCTTTCCAGAATTTGGAAAAGTAAGTCCGAAAGTAACAAAAGTTGAATTGTGTTAAGAAACTTACCCAGATGAGCCAAGAGTCTATCGTCCCGAACATGCATCTCTTATTAGCTATGGCATTTTGAACTTTGGGCTCGTTGCTCAACAACCACTTGAGCTTCAGTGCACTGAAGTAAGGACTTATCGGTAATCCGCACAGTGGCTTGAGGTAGTTTTTGTTTTGATTGCGAACTCTCTTCAGAATATCGTCCACAATTGTGGTAGTCCGCATGTCCATCCATACTTTACATAGTCGTAATGAATAATTGATGAACAATGAATAATCCTATCGTCATTATGTTCACAAATCCATGAATCTATGATGTGAAAGTTCAGAGCGCAACTTTGGCATTTGCATTATTCGAGAACTTCGTGACTCAAGTATTTTAATGAATTTCTATTAATCGTTTTTTTAATTTTTATAAAAATGGGTTTTTAGAATGACTTTTTGCAGATGTTGATGTAACACGAAACATTGCGATACGCGTCAAGGCAAGTTGTAACACGAGAGAGTTGAATAGGGATGAATTTTATTGATTTGTCTTACCGATGGCGTTATATAACGGTTCTCCAGTAACAGAGTCCCAGACGACGGTGGTTTCTCTCTGATTGGTAACTCCGATAGCAACAATGTCCGAATGATCGATGGTTAATTGTTGAAGATTGTGAACCGTTTGACTGAGACATTCTTTGACAGCGTTTAAAATTTCTATCGGATCCTGTTCCACCCATCCTTCTTTGGGATAAGATTGAGATATTGGCACTTGGTGGTAGGTCAATACTTCGGCTGTATTAGCAGCAAAAACCTGACAGTCAATATTTATATGAACAGTTATTAATGATTGTTGAGGGAAAAGGGAAGCTGGTTTGTTTAATTTTATGCCAAAACCAACTGGCAAGTGATTTTTTCTTCGTCGTTATTACAATTACGTTTTTTTAACGTTTTATTACGTTCTTTTTGTTATGATTTTAACTAAATTATTCCGATTTGATTGAGTTGACGTACGAGAAATCTGGCGCTACTCGTCCCTTCGTCAATAGCGCCGACAAGAGGACCGTATCTGTTCATTGATTCATTCTCTTTCATTTGACAGATCATCGAACGCGAAGATTTAGTTAAGAAATGCCGAACTTATTAATCTCAAAACTTGTCGTTTCGACGAACGAAGAACGCGTTTTTCTTTGGTTTTTGAATTTTCGTTCCTTTTCAGACGGCGTCGAAGGATTTTATCTTTTTCAAACGTCATTCAATGTTAATTTTTTCGGGATTCGAACTAGAACGATGAGCCGAAACATAATTCGCTTGTAACGTCCCGACGCTCCTGCTCGCACTCTGCGTGCTCCGAGCCGCTTCAGGCGTTCACACCACTGAATTTTCGTCTGCTACGATTTTTTCGCCATATAGATATACGCGCTGGGTATTTTCCACTCAACCGTTACACACGTGTGCACAGCTGCTCGATACGGCGAAAAATGGAACAATCATCGTACTCAGTGTCGAATATACTGACAGTTGGTAAAAAAACACAACACTTTGGTTTATGAACTTGAAATATCGTAGCAAAGGAATCGCGTAAGCCAACCGAGCGGAAATATCAAACTTCGCAAGGTGGCGCTCTGTCTGGGTCAATCATTTACTACATGATTTCGATAAAAACAAAATTTTCGTTGAATTAAAAAAAAAAAAATCGAACTCAACACTTTTATATCGTTCAATTTTTACTCAATCGCTATATGACGGTTCAATGGCTCAAAGATAAAATAAAACGAATGAACTTTGACCATTGAAATAAAATACAAAACAAGTTTTTTTTCCAAAAATGAAATATTAAAAAATCCTTTCGCAATTTTTTTACTCGTCGATCATTTCGGACGCTGTAAAAACAAAAAAATTATCGTTTTGATGGTGGCTTTGATGTAATGCCTCACAATCTCGTATATTTGAGGAAGATCGAGTACACAGAGACAGGATTGGAAGGGCACGACTTTGAAGAGGGCTTAAGTATAAATCTTCAACCCCTGTGGCGACTTAGCTCGACGAGACGTGAGCACGTCATTCATCTCATCGTACTCTTCAAGACGAAGCGTTTGCTTCTTCTCCTCTCTCTCTCTCTCTCTCTAACTCTCCCTCCCTCGGTTTCACCTTCCCTTTGACATCGAATCTTACGTAAAGCCAACTTGTGCGAATATATACTCATTGTTTAAAGGGGAAATTGAGTTTAAATTGCTGTCTCTCTCTTTTTCTCTTTGATGGCTTTGAGTCGAGGAAAATTCAATAGACGTTCTGATATTAACTGATCCTAGCAATCTTGTACTACGTTACATCATCAGCTGTCAAAGGTATTTATAAACAATTGCATATATACGAAACAATAAATTTATTTCTCTGACTTTTAGCAAATGAACATCCTGCACCAAAATTTCGATGAGACAGGAGAGACGAATTTTTTATTTTTTTTTCATCTTTTGATAAAATCATGTAACTCGGTACGTTTTCAATATTTCCCAATGAAAATTAGTCCTAGAATAGTTGAGTGTGTCCTCTAGAAAATATCCTTTGTCTCATACCTACAAATAATTAGTTTGACCCGTCAAAAAAATTGGTAAAAATCGACAATTTTTCGAGGCTCCATACCAGCGATTATTCGTATCAATTAAGCTTCTCGTCGTCCTGTTCACCGACGAGTCCCTTCAGAACTGTACCGATAGCCCAATGGCTACCATGTTTGTCGCCGGGGGGTATCTATTGATTTTTAGATAGCGAGAGCCTCCATGGGTGAGGAAACTAACGAGAGAGATACCGGAAGAGAAAAAGGGAAAGAGAGGGTGAGTGGGTGAGGAAGAGGAACAGGAGGAGGATCGCTGAAAGGGGGAAGCGATGGTGCAAGTTGATGGTGAACCTTCTGACCAGCATCCTGACGAAGAAAAAAACACTTTTTTCAGTCCCAAAGAAATATCAAAATTCCTTTGAAAAACGTTTATTTGCAGGATCTAATTAATTCAACTCTCCATGCAGTAACGAACGAATAAATTTTCAATAATTTGGGACAATTTTTGAAAAAAGATGGTACGAAATTAATTTAGTTTGTTTACGAATTTCCAACGACAAATATTAATTTGTAAATATTGTAACAATTATTTCTAAAGCTATGATCGGTAAAAAACACTTCGTCCCTGCTCACGAATAATCGATACGCTTTTTATCACACGACTTAGCAAATTCTGGCGCCAGAAACAAGAAGAGAATTTAAAAATGGAAGGGAGACAGTTGATTATTGTATATTCGTGAATGAACTTTCCCGAGGTTCGCTGCCACCCGGTCTCTATTTTTCGTTGTTGTATTTCGAAACGAGAGACGAAGGGCGAGAGGTCCGATAATCCTTGAGTACGTGATACGAAAGCTCAATTCTTCGGGTTTTGTTTCTCTCGGCTGCCACGAAAAATATATCCCCTAGCCAGAGTGTGTGTATGATTTTTTCTCCTTTTTATGCACTGTATGTATAACCGAGGCTCCAGAGGCAGGATGAAAAATGCTCGGGGATTTTCCAGGTCGTCATTCTCTTATCCTCGAATTAATAAACCGTCAAAGGACCTGGACGATTTTTCGAATATTCTAACGCTACGTAACTCGAACGATTTTCGCTGAATTTCCCTCTGCATTTGACATGAGAAAATTCACTCGATCCAAAAATATAAATTTGAAGAGAAAAGTTAAGAGGAAACGGTCAATTCCTTAAAATCTACAGATCTTTTTCGAAGTGTCCGGAGTTTCGAGTTTCTCTTCATCAGCGTCGTATGTTCTTCTTCGTTACGTTATTGTTCATAAATATTCGTGGGTTTGCGTCGCTGTTTGCGAAGTTAAGGAATATAGTGGTGAAACGATTTGAGAACCGTTGCTTTAAAGGTTCCACTTATCGAGCGTCTAGTTGGTATGATAATGTAATAAAATAAATGGATGCTACTTTCCAAGGCAGAGAGGGGTTGCAGCAAGACTTCTCTTAGCCATTATCGTTCCTCCTCCACGTCGTCGTTTTCTTCTTTTCCATTCTCTCCCCGTCCCCTTTTATTCGCATTTACTCTTTGTATTTCTTACATCGGTATATATACTCGCACGAGATATTCCACGTTAAGAACGTTGTATGAAAAATTTTCTTTCGATAGAATTCCTTCAAATTTGCACTACACAAAGAGAATAGTGATATCTTCACTGGGAATGAAATTTTGTTAAAAATCGTCGATATTTTGTTGAGCACGGTAAACTAAATATTTTTGAATAATTTCAAAATTTTCGTTATTTTAACAATACATTTGAAAATTTGCTTCCGAAGAGATTTTCTACCAAATTTTTTGCTGTGACGACACAATTTTTGGGATTACTAAAAAAAAAAAGTTTAGTCGAAGGTATCGAACAAAATATCGATCTTTTCCAACAAAATTTTGTTTTCAGTGATAATAGCTCGCGCAATTTTAAGAGGTTTCACCATGAAGAAGTCGAGATATTTATTCATAAAAATCACAATTTTCAGTATTTTCTCATAAGAGCGTGTGTTAAAAGTTGCAATTTTCAACATGAAATATTTCGATTTCTAAATGGTGAAGCCTCTTAAAACTTTGCATACACTTTTATGTAACATCGAACAAGCTTTATTTAATTTTTCAAAAAAATCGCTCGTAAAAATTTTTCGAAATTTTGTTTATGTTATAACGAATACAGATTACCTCGGACAATCTTGGATTTAGAGTATGTTGTTCTTTAGTCAATTTGGAACAACTTTTTTCAATGAACTCAGGCTCCCAAACCATTTTGTATGTAAGAAAAACTGAAAACAAAAATTTAGATTTGACCGTCGCCATACAACGTCCCTGAATAAACTCGATCGAAATCTATATTTATATATGAATTTTGCAATAAAGCACACTTATTTCCCACTTATTATCGAAGCGACTGTTGCGCTTTGCAGCCAAAAATTCGCATTTTCCTGAAACGTTATCCAAAATGTTAATTTTTTGCCTCGTTAAAGAAAAAATGAATTTTTATCTCGTCTGAGAAATTTTCAGCAGCCAAAGCCGGACTATTAAAGTTTATAGCACTCTCAGATTTCGCGGTTTCTTCAAAGGATTGACTCATGTGGAGCGTGATTGTAAAAAGAATTCTTGAAATAACGTTCGAATGAGAATTGGAGAGAATAAGTTTTTGGGTTGATTCAGCGTGGAATGGTTCATGCAAAAACGTGCCTCGAGCTACGACGTTTCGGACGATATATGCAGGAGGAAAAGTAGGTAAAGAAAAGTTGTTCAACGAGAATTGTGGAAGCGTGGGAGGAGGAGGAGGAGGAGGAGGAGGAGGAGGAAAGAGGATTTTGAAGAGCCATATACAGTGCCACAGCGTCAGCAGGGAGCTTACCTCGAAAAGCGAAATACAACAAGTCCCGACGCCATTGCTGGCGTATCCTTCGACCAGAGGGAGGTTTTTTCCTGCCCTGTGTATGAGTATACGAGTTTCTATCGCGGCGAGCAAGGGATCCGAACGAATATACGTCCTCGCGTTGGTGTATGAGAGCGGAAGGAAGAGAGAGAGAGAGAGAGAGAGAGAGAGAGAGAGAGAGAGAGAGAGAGAGAGAGAGAGAGAGAGAGAGAGAGAGAGAGAGAGAGAGAGAGCGAGCGAGTGAGGAAGAAAATTTCTGGTTCTCGAGGGATGAGGATTGCGAGGGGGTAAGCTCTGGATCCCGGGGTTAGAAGGGATGAGCTTGCGAATCGAGAGGGTGGAGGTCGGAAAACTCCGCCTCCATGAGCGGGAGTACCGCAAAACCGAGTCAATACTACGACTGTTCTGGTGGCATCCTTGCTCTGCTATCGTATCTCCCGATCCCAGGACACAAAATCCCCACCACCAAACCCTCCATTCTGTTCGCTTTCTCGTTCTATCGAAATTCCATTTTCGCTCTCTCGATTTTCTCTTCCTTCCTACCATCGGTTCACTGCCGTTCAATTGCATCGAAATTACGTCCAAATTTTCATGTCGTTCATCTCCAAGCGACGCCGGACGATAGGAGTTGAAAATTCAAAATCGAGCATAATTTCCCCAATCACGCTTCGATGTTCACTTTTTTCTCGATAATCCCAGCCATTCAAACATTGCAATCATTACTTGGTCAAAAATGCAATTTATATTTTTTTTCCGAAATAATAATTCGACTTCTCTAAATGGCAAGAGTCGTTCGAAAAATTTGCGCATCGAAGTTTGTCCCTGATTTCGAATCTTGCACTGTTTTTTTTAAATTTTTTTTATCAAGAAACTTTATTTTCACGCAGCAAATGAAATCCAGCGTCTCAAAAAGGCGACGGCCCCAAAGTACGCCAAGTGCGACTGCAACCTGACACATTTAGACTTCGATAATGTCGAAAGGGTAATTGAATACTCATTAGACAAATATGTATATACAAATATACACCCTTGCATCCCTCCACCAGGATTTGCACGTTACAAGGGGAATAAGGGGATGGTTCAGCCCATCAGGAGCTCGAGAGCGAAAGAGAGCGAGGGCTTTGACAGAACGACTGTTCTCTCTCGATCTCTCTAGTTCTCTGCGAGCCCCTTAAATCTTGTCGAACCTCTGTGTAATTTATGAACGCTGTAGAGTAACGAATGTGAGTGTAGCACGAGGACTTTTCATAGCTCTCGTATCGTTGTGCAAGTTTCACTGCCATGTGGCTACATCGGGGCTGGAGTCAGGGATTAGACGATGATAAATAAATACTGCATACATATATATACAATGGTATGTATTTAAGGAGCGATACAGTGGAGGGGTTTGAATGTCGAGACACGCCCTTCGTGACATAAAAGCTTCGAAAATGGGGGAAGAAAATATATACTTGTAAAGAGAACGATGAAAAAGGTCTAATGCGAATTTGATGGTAATCGAGATATTCAATTACGAAAATTCCAAACACTTGTCGAATTGCTCGCCACAAAATAAACGATTGGAAGAGAAAAAACGATCATTTCGTTCATGGAAATCATGCAAATGCAAATTTTTATGCACTGTTCTTTTTTTTATTATAAGAGGCTATATATACATCATTTGTATGTATATATTTATATATATATCGATGTGTACATACATTTCGTACATCTACAACGAGACCATTATGGTTATTGTATTATCACGACACTAAATTGTGAAGAGACTCGTCCGTCTGTGAGTTTATATTTTCTTCACTTCTCTCGATCTCTCGATACATTGGGAGTCGAAAAACATGCTAAAAATTACGATTAACAATGATCGAGTTATACACGTAATGAATATAAATACATAGATACACACGAAGTTATCGAAAATGTTGAGGCTCTTTTCTATTACGTTTGATCCTTCTTGCTTCCATCTTTAGTTTGTTTAAAACGTTGATTTATTCATTATTTTTTAAATAAATGAGTTTTTCGATTAGATGTACACAGGAACTTCTAGATTAATGTTAAAGTTTTAGTTTGTTTCTCTACCGTTATATTTTACAGTTATTTATTATTGAGAATGAGACGGAGAGTGAGAGAGAGGCCGTTCGATTAGTTCCTTTTGACTTTAGGCCTCGTCTCGAAATGGCCGACGATTATTTTCACTACATGAGATCTCTATGCACTATCCCTAATAACATTTTTCTTTTCATTATTATTTACATCACGAGCGGAATTATTATAAATACAAAAAACAATGATTATTGTTGCGCGTACTTTGCTATCGGCCTTCCTCAGTTCTTGTACATGTCACAGAGCACTTTTTCCATCGGCGTGTTGCCGATTGTTCTGTGGAAGTAAATGAGCTCCACTCTTGATGCTGGTACACTTCTCAACAATGGCAACATCAACAACAATCGACCAAATCTTGCCGGACTTCCCGGTTGCTGAGCTCTAGCATGTTGACCGAGCATCACTTGTGCCTGGTCCTGAAGATTTTCTATTTGACTGGAATCTTTTAGGCCTCTGGTCTCTGCAAATTTCAATTCATCATTGCAAGTTTCCGTTTTCGATTTTTTGACTAAAACGTCGTAATTCCGTTTGAATTTGTGAAATTCGTCAAATTATTTTATTCCCATTGCATTTCATGAGTTTGCGTCGTTTTATTTGCTAATTCCCTTCGATATCACAAATTTATTGGAGCTCCGGAAACTCTGGGTCTCCGAGACCCATGTTTGAAATTCCTTTTCCTAATACCTTTCGATATCACAAATTTATTGGAGCTCCGGAAACTCTGGGTCTCCGAGACCCATGTGTGAAATCCCTTTTCCTAATTCTTTTCGATAGCACAAATTTATTGGAGCCTCCGAAATTCCGGGTCTCTGCGACCCATGTTTGAATTTTCATTAATTTGTAAAAAAGATCTTTACCTGGTCGGAAGAGAACGATGGCTTTCATGCAAGCGAATTCAGCCGGGTCGACCATTACGGCTTTGTATCGCTGTAGGGTGTCGTGAAGATGTCTGACGTCAGCGGCAACCTGGCTCGATTTTCCAACACCGTTGAGCATGTGGGCGCCCGTAGACGGCAAGGAATGTGGCGAAAGTGTTAGAGCTGTGAGTTCCGCGGTGCTGAATAGCGGCGATGATTCCAATGGCAAACACCATTGAACGGCATTCAATAAAAACAATTCCGACCAGGCTTCCTCGAGGAGTATAACTTGGTCGCGAAACGGTAGACTCGCGAATGATGGCAAATTTTTAGCCCATTTAACCGCCATGAAAAGCAACCGCGCACTCGTTTCGTAAACGGTTTCTGCACCGGCTGGCGAATACAAAGACGGCATCACTGGTGGCAATTGGGCACACACATTGCGCTGTTGTGGAGTCAATGGTTCTTCGTTCGTTACGTCTATACTGTCCTCCGAGGCGTTCCCATCCTCAGCATCTTGCATTTGTCGAGGTTGCGTGTCCTCCGACGTCGCGTTCGTCGTCGTCGAACCAATCGTCGGCAGTGGCAACGGAGTCGCGTATCTCGCCATTGCTAATGACACCGGCGGACTGCCAACACAAAGAATTCAAAGGTCAATGAGTTTACTATTCCAATGAGAACTTACGCAGCCGAGGATCATCCAAATAATTTTTCAGTCGAAAAATATATAGATATATACTTTATAGATAATCGTTCGGAGGGAAATTCTTCAACGCGTTTAGAGAATGCCTGAGGATTTTTTCCAATGATTTTTTTCCATTTAATCGATTCGTTTTTTTCGGATTTGCAAACGTTTGTCGTTTCAAAAACAAATAAAAATTTTCTTCTGTTTAAAAAGTTCATTAGAAATTCTTAATGCGTCTGAGAAACGAAAATGATGGAAAAGTTCTGAAAGATTTTGAATTTTTTGCGATTCTTGTTGAAACGACTAAATGACTGGCCAGAGTTTCGACTTGATTAGCTCAATGATAACGAAAGTGGAAGTTATCCTAGCGCAGATAACTTCAGTTCTACGTGAGCCAAAAGATCAAACATGTTTTTGTTTGCAAAGCTCTTTTTTCGCAGGCATCGATTCTCTCCACCGTTCGCATCATCGACCCCGCGCAATGTCGCGTCATCTCGATTCACGTCGCGACCATCGCGAAAAGTAGAAAACTGTTTTTTTTTAATTCTCCTCTCCCATTTTTTTTTTTTATTGAATAGTTATTCTCCGTTGGAACGATCGAACTCGTTCGGTTGGACAGTGCAACCGGGTGGAAGAATTCTTGAGTGAAAAAAGATCGGCGCAGTTTGATCGAAAAAATATTCGAGGTTGTGTGATCGCAAATGACGTTTGATTCGAGATTGTCGCGAGTGATGGCGTGAATTTCGTAATAATTGTCGGCAAGATCGTGGGTCTCTTGAAAATCTTGGATATTTCAATATTTCCGAGGGTTTTGAGGAATGGCTTCCCCGTATGTAAAACGACGGGAACGTCGTCGTAGAACTGGAGATTCGCGTAATCGGCTGTGCACACCAACAGCGAGCTCGAAACCATCGATCAAGATGTCTATACCAACGGGACAAAATTTCGCATCGTGTTACATGGAATTGTGCAAACAGCAAAGGGTTCGTCCTCTGCCGGTAATATGCGTCACATTACCGCAGTGTCTTGACTTTACAACCGATCGCGTAAAAATGGACGATTGGGGACCGATCTTGAATTCTTTGACGTTGGACCGTAGTTTGCGATCGATAAGCGTGAGAAGTCGTTATCAGTGCCGGAAACCACTGGAGGAAATCAATTCCGAGGACAAAGTTCGTGCCATGGGTAAAGCTCCGGTGGTCTTATCGCGATATCTTTTGGAATGGCTGTCTCACAGTGTAGGCCAGTGCGTAACGAATTCTCCGGTACTGACGTATCTGGAGCTCGAAGGAATTCCATTACCAGCCGATTGCTTAGCGACTCTCTGCGTCGGTTTAGCAAACACGGAATCTCTCCAACATTTGTCGTTGCAACGTTGTTACATCGGTGACAACAGCTGCGAGCTTGTTTGTCGAACAGTCGCTGATGTTCAGAGTATAAGAACGTTGAATCTGAGCCAGTGCGATTTGAGTGGTAATTGCGGAGCTTCCCTTGCAGCTGCATTGTCCAGACAAAAGCTGTCGCTGTATCACGAGACTTGGCAACAATCGTTGCGATATCGTGAGCCCAATTTGGATGCAATGCCAGGTCTTAGGAGATTGACTTTGAACGGTAATCCGCGTTTAGGTGACCTCGCGGTCTTCGAGCTCATCGAAGCGATACGCGATAGTCTTTGGCTCAAGGCGGTTGATCTCCAGCACTGCGGTCTGACGAATCGTACCGGCCAAGAAATCATCGAATTGCTGGACAACAATAAGACACTCTCGGTCATTGACGTCCGTATGAATTCTAATCTCGAAGAAAATTTGATGGACGAAATATTTCGCAAATTGGAGATTAACAACGCGGAGAACGGTCGATCGGATTACAGGTGGTTGAGTTTGCCTCAGAGAGACAATAGAAATGTAGTTTCTGCGGATGCGAGACGCCGGAACCGTTACGACGAGCTCAACAACGATGGAACATTGATGAAGCCAAAAAGTGCATTCGCTCCTAAAACTCGTCGGCCCTTCCTCTCCGCCAGTGCTGGAAGAAATCTATCGGTCAACGCGAATGTCGTTAATCGTCGATCTCGGTCCGATGCCCCGATGCGTCCTTCACAAGTTAACAAAATAGCCGTACATACGGACGTGCGTCCCGACCCTTCAAAACTCAAAAAGCCCGAGGACCAGGCTGTACGAATCAAAGAAAAATTGTCCCTTCACGTTGATCTTTGCGCTCAATTGCAAGTTGACGAAACGATCCCGAGTCCCGAAAAATCCAAACACGAAGATGCCGTCACGATCGGAGAGGAGGAAGACAATGAGAGCTTGAAATGTCCAAGTCGCGAGAGCAACAGTGTCGAAGAGTTGAACAGAGTATTGCAGCAGTTGTCGGAAGCGCGGATGGAGCACGATAGGCTGGTGGACGAAACTAGAAGAGCGGAAACGTTGCTGGCCGAAGAAAAATGCCGCCGTGAGAGCGCGGAAAGTAAATTGGAGCTGATGAAACGCGATCTCGCTGATTTGGAGGGTACGCTGAGGGAAACCGAGTCCGAGACACGAGGATTCTTATTGATCAGCCAGCGTTCCCTCGACGATATGGCCGAATCGTTCGACCGAGTTCTCGAGATGCTCGATCACCTTGCAAGGAATTCAAGACCGGCAAACGTGAGATATCTCGACGGAGAACAGGACGAAGAGGAGGAGGAAGTTATCCACGCGAGGCAAGATTATTCGAGAGCAAAAGCAGAAATCCGGAGACGAGTAGCGCGTTTGATAAGGAAAACCAAGTCCGAGAGTCATCGCGGAGGTTTATTGAGAGTAGAATGCGAAGAAACGAGTGTGATACATGCGTCGTCAGAGATAGCAAATACGAGCACGAAAAAATTAGCCAAATCCGAAGGTGACGTGAGAAATTCATTGCCACCGATCGTCCAGCCGATACGTCTCGAGAAAAACATTGGCGACAGTCCGGACGTAATATCGGCATTAGCGCGTCCTACGAATAATGGAGTTCGGCCGGAATGCCACGAAATGCTTGATTGCAACAAAACGGCGTCGCCGTGCGAGCGGGCCCGCGCTCTCTTCGCGGAGATCGTAAACGGCGAATCGTTTATTCATCTCGGTGCTCACGGTAGTTAAGCTCATTCGTCGAGGCTCACACGAGAATGAAAGAGAATTAAAAATGCAAGTTTAAACACTTTCGCGATCGTGTGTGCGTCTGACCATGGTGATTCGAGGATTTTCGAGAATAAACACCGGAGGATCGAACCGGAAAAGTGGCGCTCGCATCACGCGCGTTATTTTGACGTAAAACTTGATCGAAGGCATGCGTACGGATGTCATGTTTGTCAAGAAAGAATCAATCGAATCGTCTATACCGTCGGACCGCTGTGCTATACACACATTCGCGTCAAATCTCCTTTATATACGACGACGTTTACACAAACTTTGTGAAGTCCGTGTTTTCGTAGCTGAATTATTTTATGTAATAAAAATAAAATGTATTTCGCCATTTTGGGAAGTTTAATCTTATATCGTCGCAGGGATGACGATTCGTTGAGCCACTCCGTAAACGATGCTTTAAGTGGACGTATTTTAAGGTCGATCCGTACACTCGATAACTATCGTATCGCTCGTTTTTGCCAAGCTCGCCGTATTGCCATATTGATTATCGCTTTACTCACGGCTCAAATAATTTCCTCAACGACTTGGAGGAGCATCCACATTTAACGCCAACAACTACGTCGTTCCGAGAGGCGTGGTGCGGAACCAAGTATAGCGCGCACGGAGTCGAAGGGTTCGATTCACGGCAAGTCGGTCAAAGGTAATTTTTCATGATAGATCACGCTCGGCGTGGCGCAAACCGTATGGGAAAGTCGCCTCCGTCGCTCATCTCGCGATATCTTCACTGCCGTTTACGAAGCACCGATCAACGGCCTGTTGAAGATAACGCTAACCAGCGAGATCAAACGTGGTAACGTGGCGTCCTTTCTGCTCTGCTCTACCACAATCTCTTTTGTGCCTTTCATAAAAAACACGTATACGTCCATATACCTTTTGTATAAATGAACGCCTACTCAGCCATTTTTCTACTTTACAATCATGCTTATTCCGTGCGTCTTCTTTATTATCAAAGGGATTCTACCCAATAAATATTTATTCTCTTCCTCAACGACTTGCTCGCAGAGCAATGCACGTTTGTCATTTCCTAACACTCAAACAACTATATGCACTGAGTTTTCACACTGAAAGTTTCAGCAGAAGGTGTGCGAATATATCGCGTGTATTGGAATGTTTTTTAAATTCAAAACTTTACGTGGCTTCGGAGCGTAACAAAATTTACGCTCGCCACGAAACGATACACTGCGAATTTTCAAAGAGAGATCGAATAAGTTGCTGGCAAAGTTTCAACTCCAATGAGGAACAGAGTTACCGTTATTTTTTGCAAAGTACTTCGAGTCTCAAAAAGGTCGACCATCTGTTTCTATTTTATGAAGTTTCGTTCGGGAAAAAAGTACATTTCTTGCATCAAAACCGCAATGATTCGTCGAGATTTCAAGATTTCTATAAATTCTTGGCGCAAAATGGAGGAAAACTCGGGTCAACTTACCCAAAAACTCCGACAGCAACAGCCGCTTCTCTCAAAGCTCTTTCTTGGTCCATTTCCACCAGCGATTCCGGTCGTATCGTTGCTGTGTTCCTCGGTTGTCGCTCGTTCTGTACAGCTGGAAAAACAATCGGAAGAAAAAGCCGAATTGAGTAAAGACTAATGAACCTGTCAAATACCGCGCGAATACATAAAATAAATTTTTAGACACGTGGATGTATTCATTTGTGTATATACTGTATACTCATAATTCGAACCCGCCTCGGTCGTTCGTTTTCATACAAAGTAATCACGTCAGATGATGCCCAGCATATATAGGGCTGCGCTTGACAGCAAGACTATAACCGACTCTGTTCTCTCATCGTCCAGGAAAATTTCATACAATGCCGAACGGACACTTCCCCGTTCCACTACCAATCTCCATATACATACACAAATATATAGACATATATTTACAAGAATTACGTAACTTTCAGCTTCCAGAGACTTTAGTATGAACGAAAACAATGCGGCGGGTTCAAAACTGTCGTGTATAATTCAAAATGCATAATAGAACGTCTTTCGTAACGATTTTCTGAAAGCCCTGGGACTTGAACCAAAATTTCCATTACAATTCGAGGATGAATCGATTTTTCGAGGTCGTGTACGAAGGCGAGAAATTGAAACTACGGGTGGCAACACAAAAAATTGTGTTGCTAATTGCGGAAAGTGAGCAACTCTTGAAGCTCAGCTTTTTTATGCAGTGCATGCGAGAGGGTAATGACATATCGTAACGAAATTTGTGAAAGAAGACTGCTCGAGAAAAAGGCTCTCGTTTTATAATTTTCCAGACTTTTAGACTCAGTGGATTGGGGGCAGTTGGAATATTCTTTTTTCGAATTTCATTACATTGTCTTTTCTTTTTAACATTTTAGCCCAAGAGGCCCGCGGCGAATAATTTCGTAATAATATGAAACGTGACTGTCTCGCGTTTTACCGTCGTCTGTGGCCCGCTGAGCGGCTTAATGGGAGCCTCCTTCTGCTCCACCTACAACATACGCACAGCTCTGTGGGTCCACGAAATATAAACCATCCTGTACTTGAACCACCCTTCCCGAACTAATTTTTTTTCAGCCCTTTGCCTCAACGTTTTCGACTCGGTGTCGTTTTTTTATTTTTTTCTTCCTTTACCCCTCATCGTCTCTTACGGCCAGCAAAGAGATAAACGTCGTCGTGGCACACTCTCGCTCATTTGCATGGACTCGTCGCGACGGGTGGTCTCTTTACACAGTTCGGTTCGTAGGTGCAGCACGCGAGGTGAAATAAAACGTAATGTCGCCACACGAAACACTAGACTTTTTCGAGTCACTTTTTCATCATTAAATCCCTTTCTTCAACGTTCCTCAAACAAATGTTTCAACTTGCCGAAATGATCGGTTAAATATGAAAAAGAAGATACTGGAACGATTAAGCAAACTGAGCGAGTGAGCTCGCGACCTTTTGTTCCCCAGAGCGGCCTCGATACACAAACTCCCCCTAAATTCTGCATACATTTGTTTCCTCCAATTAACCCTTCGGGAGTCTCTCGTGGCACGCGACCGTCGCTAACGACCGGGCGCACTGTGTTTATGGACCGAGAGACACGATACACTCTCTTGCGGATTGCTTCTCGCCACGAGAAAACCATAAGGATCGAAACAAGTTCCGAGATGTCTTTCGTTAAGGGCTTTTTTTTTTTTAACTCGCTTGTCTCTCTAGGTTGATTAAAATGTGTGTGTAATAGGCGAATTATGTGTACACGTGTACACTCTCGGGCCCACGTGTCGATCGCGACCATATTCGAGAAGGAAAAACATCAGTCTGTGTCTCGTTTCACATTCACGATACAAATTTCTACAGATTTATATTAAGATATTACTATCACAAAACGACTAAATTTATACGCTTCTTTTAAAATTTTGTACAAACGTTCTTGGCACCAAAATTAACAGGTTTCTTCTACGAAGAAAAATTTTCTGACGTTATTTCCAATTTTTCCCATGTAAACGCGTGTAAATTGAAGTCACGTTCCGTTAAAAAGTTGCAAGAAAAAAACAAAAGAAACGCGACTTCAATTTACACGCGTTTAGATGGGAAAACTAAAAAATGGAAAATTAAATATCTCAAATTCTTAACGTCAGCAAATTTTTCTTCAGAAGAGAAAACTATTAGTTTTCGCGCCAAGAACGTTTATACAAACTTTTGAAGGAATCCTAAATAAAGTCGTTTTGTGATAGTAATACGTTAAAAACCGATTGACCTAGCAATCTTCGTATCTCCCACTCCGAAATCTACACGAAGAGAAAATTTTATCAAAAATTACGATGACATCATAGGTCCCTGGTCGTTCTGAGAGATTTTAGCAACTATTTAGTCATTTGTCATCGGAAATGTGTCGACAAAATTTAAACGTTTCCTCTATTTTCAAAAATTTCTATATCTTCGTTAAAATCCCTTAGAGGGGCGAGTATAATTTTTTAAATTATTATCTCTCCGTGTATTTTTGTTTATCAGCGGTTGTTTTTTTTTTCAAAACAATACATGATGTACAAAGCCCTTTGGGTGACATAACCGATCCAAGAAAATGAGTGAATCGGTCAAAAAAGAATTGAACAAGTTTTCAAAGTAATAATGATCGCTTGAACGTTTCCCTCGGACAGTTTAGGGCTGCAAAATGTTGCAAACAAGTATTCTCCTTTGAAATAGCTAGTGTTACGAGTTAAAGGAACGAACATTCCCATTAGTGGTATAGGCTTCAAAGCTGGTCATCGTTCACCCTCAATTCTAACGCATATGCATATACGTGTAAAATGGTCGGTAGATGACGATTCGCGCGGAGTTATGAATGGCTCTATTGTTGTGCGTTCAGTGCTTAATGGTTTTCTGGTTATAACGTACGAGAACGCGTAGATACTAACGTATGGGGCTGTATGTAAAGGAATATTCATATCGTGCCTGGGGGCGTTTTGGAGAACTTTATGCAGATCGTTAGGGGTTAATGATTGGATAACGTTTCCGAGAGACACGTCGTCCTGCCTAGGAAGCGAACAATCCCGTGGGTATCCATTGAAGCAATGAACCGAAGTGCTCGATATTCCTCGGCATACCGAATCGTTAAAGTTGCTTATCTAGTGATTTCCGGAAATTTATCGACCATTGGAAATCGGCAGTTCGCTTCCCTATACGACAAATTTGTTCCCATCTGGGTTAAGAATATTTCAAATAAAACGATTTCTCGACGTGGTAAAAAGTTGGCAAATGATCGCTAATAAATTTCGATCCATGCCTGTGGTCCCGATCGCGGAAAGTCTCGATATATAAATCTAACAATCGCGTTGCGTCTCAGTTTTCGTAATTTCGTATTTCTTTGTGTTTTCGTCTTCCAAACGAAAAGGGGGAGAAATCCGATCCAATCTTATATACGACATCAAGTTCGGCAATAAGAAAGTTCGACTCTTTTCCTCTCGTCGTAAATGTGTAGTAGCATTGCTACAATGGCGCAGGGTGGCCAGGGGGAGGATGAGCAATAAGAAGAGGAAGGGAAAAAGAGAAGTGGAAAGAAAAGGCTATGGCATGTTTCGTGGAGTTCCCCAGGTGCAGGCTCTTTGGGAGGCCGCGAAAGTATTAAGACTTGGATCGCAAAGAGAGGAAACGGGGCTGGGGAGAAACAACCCCTGTCCCTCTTCTCCGTTACTTTAGCGATCTACTTCTCGTTTCTTCTATATAACATATATGTATAGATATATGTACACATATATTTTTATATGTATCGTCATTTTCTTCAGCGGCTGAGACCTTTTGCCCAGTTATTTATGTCGCGAAAGATCTTTCTCTTGCTTGCAGCCTCCGCAACGTCTCTCCCCTCCCCCTGAGAAATCTTTTCCAATTTCTCAGTCTGCGAGAAAAATCCCGATTGATTTTTACGTCGATGTATTTATTTTGTTCTTGGATAAAACTCACCATCTTTGTTCATGCCCATCTGCATGCACTTCTTTAGTCTGCACGCTTGGCATTGATTCCTGTGTGCCTTGTCGACCACGCAACGTCCGGTTCCGGCTTGACATCTGAATTTCAACAGGAAAGAAACATGGAAGATCAGAAAACACTCAGTGTTTGAGAAGAAACATGAATTTTGTTAAATCGTGAGCATGAGCTCAATTTTAATTTATTCGTTTTATCCGCGTTTATCTTTCATTTCTCGCTTCCGATTAATTCGAGGCAATTTATCTCGCGGAAATAGATCGAAAGTGCCATGAGGGACTCTTCAAGTTGGGCCAGCTTGAAATCCGTGCCCAGCCAAACGGAGCAAAATGTATATCCGGTAGAACGCGAGAGAGACTTTGTCGTTGCAGAGATTTCAACTAACGTCAGTTACAAGTGAAAAGAGGAGAAAGCTCGGGGAGTAAAGAGAAGGACAAGGACGCCAGAATGAAAAGGGTCGAGGCGAGGATGAGTTTGAATTCTGGGGGTTTTAGTAGTCAATGTGTCTCTATCTTGTCCTGGGGCAGTTTTGGGTTTGTGGGAAGAACATTGGTGACCAATACACATGAAAATATAAGTATGTGCACAGAGATCGAGGGCTGAAGGACAGAAAGGCGTGTTATTCTCGAGTAAGCTCTCAGCATCCGATACTTGGCGCCGTTCTGCTGCGTTTATCGACGCAGTTCGAAATACACAGGAGCTCAAAGTGAAGCGAAATGTACACAGATTCATGTGTTGTTGTGTATCTGCGGGATCCTCGATGTGGTAGTTAAGGGGTGAGTGAATAAGGGCGCGAGTGGTGCGTGCCGTCATGGCCCCGGCAGGGGTCGGACAAATTGATTTGCGTTCACACCCCAGCGAAGCCACCCGCGGCCACCAGAAGCGGCACTGCCAGCCAAAACCCCTCTTCTCGATGCTCGCCCCTTCATCCTTCGCTTCTCTCTCTCTCTCTCTGGGAGCATCCGCTGCAGCATTCACCCTTCAGAACCACATCATACATTTATTTACCTATCTCGCATCGAATTTTCCGTCGATTTATAGATATGTGAACGTGTATAGTATAACGAAAGCTGCTCGTATAAAAAGACATTGTTTGCTTTATCGAGTTACGTATTTCATAACCTAAAACACGTGGCTACGTTTATTGAGGGTTATTTCACGTGTCGATATAGTACAATTATCACGGAAATCATTGTGATGTAATGTATTATTATTATTATTATTATTATTACTATTATTATTAACATTGCTTTGTCCGGATTGTCGAATCGGGGATAAAATTTTCGGATAATCTGAAAAACACGGGATTTCGTTACGCAATTACGTCCGAGGATGAAACTTCCGACAGATACGAAAATCATCAGCGACGTTATATTGAGTTATATAATTGAATGATTTATTTCGAGCGTTATTGTTTTGCAGAATTTCGTAGTCGGTTTGTTATTATTATGATTTTTTGACAATTTCATTTGTTGGGGTCTTCGTGATTACCGCGTGTACAGAGCTTCCACGGGAAATTCAAAAGATAATTAGTTGATGAATTCCCGTGTCGTCGCAAGAGATTCCGCGTGACGGAATTATTTATGGACAATTTTGATATCGATTTAATGGCAATAAAGAAAAAGAGATCGATCTTCGAGCGACGATTTATAGTGGGACGCTAGAGAATTCGTTCGTCCCCAGGGACAGAAATATGCAGAGAGTGAGAAAGGGAAAGAGAGAGACTGCGCGAGAGATATGCGGTTCGTGTAATCCGGGCAGGATTTTGTGGGCGACGCATCTGTCGCATCCTCAAAGTCGTGGCTCCATCGAATAGACGACGAGACAAAACTCCGTACAGAGGTCCGGTGATCGAAGCCAAAAGGCTTTTTGTTACCCCTCGTCGATCTCACTCGTCAAGTCCGCGAGCGCCAAAACTCACCCCACCGGTATAATTGGTTATCTGTGCGAAAGCTCTTCAGTCTTTACCGCATTAAGGCCATCTGACGAAAATTTATATTGTTCGTTCGACGATACTTCTTGCTCCAGAAAATACACGCGGATGACTATTTCATGATTTGGAAGCAACGAAACCACCGACTTTTTCTTTTTGTTTCATAATCTACGATTTCCAGGTGCAGAAGACGTTGGAAAAACGTTTTATTGACATATTTGTAACTTTAGACCTTTCTGCAAGGTCAAAAGTCCCACTGAAGATTAATTAAGAATGAAGGGAGTCAGTAAAAAGAGAATGAACCGTTGCAGCTGATGCGAAACGACATCTATTTATCAAATCCGCGGGTAAATCCCCTTTGGGCTCACTCCGGGTCAATATACAGTTTGCGTGAATCGTCTGATCCGGCGAGACCTGTCGCGATTCGAGGCTATCAAACACCCATCTATACGTCTATGCATAGACACATTTAAAGCTTGTTGTATGTGTCAAAGAATCGGAGAGTTTGGTGGACGATCGTCTCGTCGTCCTTTTTCACTCCGCGCAGCAAAAGATCCCTGAGCAAGTGACGGACCGGCTGATTTTGGGGTTGAGAGAGATTCGATGGAGATGGATCGTCGCTCCCGAGGGATCGTTATAGTTTCTCAAACAAGAGACGGAAGGCTCTTGTATATGGAACAGGATTTGTTGTCTGTTGCGGTATCGAGCAGCAGGAAAAAAACATTTTGTTATCACTGCCTCCCTCTTTTCGTCTCGATTAATCATTTAAATGTTAGCGAGACATTGAAAACTGCATTTTGTTGAAAATTTTTGAGATTTCGATACGTTTATATTTTTAATGTACGGCACGAGAAAATTTAAAGGCGATCATTATAATTGTTAATAAGATTAAAATTCTGTCATTTTTCTCGTCCTTCCAATTTTGGTTAATTTTTTAAAACTCATTTTTCGTGGAGGTTCAAACTCTCTGAAAAATCTGGGAGACAGGAATCCTGAAGAAAGCAGAAGGGTGTTTGGCACGAATTATACAGGCACTTGGTATTGTTGGCGAGTATTAAGGATGAGTCCACTCGATCTGGGCCACATGGCACCAAACAGTACCAACATAAAGCATCCCCAAATCCCTATTGGTTACCCATCCACATTTAAATCATTTTTCTCCCATCGAGCCTTCGCTAAACTATGTACATATAACTTTCAACGCTTCCCTATTAGGCACACCCAAATGGACATCACTTGTGCACGATACTTTAGCTTCGTAATACATCGTATAGACAGATTTAATATCCGTGTGTTGTCAGGATCGAGTGGTTGTCCCAGCGGGTACTTCATGACCTCTTGTGTATCGCACAAACATTTGTTCAATTTATCTCCATCGAAACACACTAAATTTATCTCTCTCCAGGTCAATCTCTTGGAATCATCCTTATTGCAATTAAATTTTGCATTATTTTGATAGTTTTTTTATTTCGATTGATTTGTTGAGACACTGGCTTTAAGATGTGAATGGGAATTAATTTTTTTTGCTCCAAAATTGATGGAATTTTTAATTTTAAATAATTCGTTTCGAATTTTACCTGTAAATCAACTTTCTGCGGACGCTTCTTTTGAAAAAACCACTGCATCCGTTACAAGCCAAAATTCCATAATGTTTCCCGGAGCTCGTGTCCCCGCAGACGACGCAAATTAGTCCCAAGCTTCTTGGCGGCTTGCTTCCATGTTGAGGCTGTTGTTGTTGCTGATGATGATGTTGTTGCTGTTGTTGTTGTTGCTGCTGATGATGGTGCTGCTGCTGGACAGCTTGACCGAGTAAATGGGAATGACCATTGCCCAACGCTGTCAAATATGGCGACCGGGCGAGAGGAAAGTCCGAAGGCATTCCACGACACAATGGCACAGGGCATTCCTGCACCGACCTCGAGCCGTAAGGATCGTGTTGACTCGATGCCGATCCTGTCGCACCCAAGGGACTGTAACGTTCCGGAAGTCCCGGTGATATAACGCTCGACTCTCCCGAATCTGGAAAATAATTTTTTTCCAGTTGCAATTAATTCAATAAAATAATCACGTTGAAATTATCGCGATGAACAATTTTCTTTTCTCGATAATTTACGAGAAAACCCACTTTTGTATTTTCTATTTTGACAATGAATCACGACGAATCCTTTCAAGTTTTTCGTATTAATTATTTTTCTTCCCGCCGTTTTTATTTAAATCGTAAATTGAATTAGTGATCATTCAAAAATTCAATAAAACTCGTATTTTTATTCATAAAGACCAAAGATAACAAAATAAATGAGTCTCGACTATTTTCTTTTGGTGCTGACGCATTTTTGTACACGTTACGGATAATTCATGTGTTTTGTATTTTCCATCAGAATTTTGCTCTCTTTCTCCATTGGTATATCGATTCTTAAAAAAATGATGACAACGATAACAACAAAATGTGTGATGAGCATCGAATATCGTTGCGCGAGTGCTATGAAACAATAAATAATGATTCGTCAATGTTTGCGTGTACGTCGTTCGCGCGTCGGTCTAAAAAAAATATATATAAACATTCACGACGATTATTATTCGGGTCTCACGTGCGTCGTGCGCCAGTATCATCCGCCAGACTTTACACAAATGTTGTACTGACATGTGCATCCGAGGAATACAGTGGAAAATGTTGGCTATCTCGATCTTTTTTCCTTTTCAATACGGTCGATGACAGTGACGCGCAATTTAATTTATTTGTTTGTTTTCTTATGCAAAAATCATGTTTTGCACTTCGTTCCCATTGATGAGCGTATCATTTTTTTCATTTGGCGAAGGAAAAATCTCCGAAACGGAAATCCGGCTGCTCATCGTTTTTTTTTCCCTCTTGGCCATGATCTCGCATTGGAAAATCCATTATTTTCTGTTATAATTACGACAATAAAAATTCCGCGAAATCATACGAGAGACCAAGACAAAATAATTGACGATTCATTTATTCCGGAAACTCTGTGCGGAGTCTCTCTACGGAAAGATTTTTCAGATTTGTTCCTCAATCGGACCAAAGGGACATATCTCTTTTTTCCCCAAGGGGGTACCGCCTACAGTTTTACCCCGCGAAATGTCAGTTTTTTTCCCTCGCCAAACCCCAGACGATCTCCGAAGCTCTCTGCGAGGCTTACCACGAAAAGACAGAGGGATTCACGAACGATTGGCCTCCGCAAACAGCATTTACATTGGGAAATGAGTTTTGAAAGAGAGCCGGCTTTAGCAAAAAGAAAGTGAAAGAATTTCAAGAAAATCATAAATTAATCCGTCCCATGTGGATCCATTCCCTATAAATATTTACCATTTTTTTTCAGCGAGCCTCTGAACTTGCAATGAATTCGAGAGATCCAAATATTCAATTACTCGCAAATGTTGCTCGAATTTATTCGGAGTTCTCTAATAAAAAAATATCATTTCCAACACTCAGCATAAACATGCGATAGATTGCTATAAACTTTCTCATTGAACTTTGTCTTGAGAAATTTTTCTTCCCAATCGACACGTTCAGACATACGAACCCACACATCTACAAAATTTATTCAAACAATCTCCATCAAACGTTTTCAAACAAGAACAATTTCAAAATACTATTGAAATTACGAAAATCCAAACATCCATCAGTCAGTCAAAGGAAACTGTAGAAGTTTTAATGAAATTGTGAGTTAAAATCTTCATGTGGTTTGCAACAATCTGAAATTATTGTTCCCGGCCTAATCTTTTGTTTACCAACACACTTTTGCATCGTTCATCCATCAGAAGTCAGACTCACGTTGCTACTGTGTTATTGAATTGTTAATTTCATACTTTCTTAGAAAATATATTCACCACCACACTGTGTTATTATTTGTTGTCATTGTTTACATTGCTTCATTATCAAAATCATTTAGTTCTCATCGTACGTCTGTACACGTTTGAACTTTTTCTCTAGAAATAAATTCCTCGAAGCAAAAAAGCTCAGTAAGCGGAATATTTATTCTTGTAAATAATTTTCGTGTCGTTGATTGGAGAGAAAAATTGCAGCAATGTTCATGGGCAGAAACAAGTGTGTGCTTTTTAAAAACAAAGTAAAGTTGGCTATTTCTCAACTTTCTCGAAACACTTACGAGAATCGGGAGAGAGATAAAGAGACGAAATCACGATCGAGAATGAGTCGTCGAGATGAAATGCGATTTAGAATCTATCATAGAGGCTGTGTATACAAATGTATTTTGTATATCTATAGCGTAGACGAAATCTGGGGTCGTTCGAAACGAATTACTCGGGGACCTCTGCCCGCCACTTACTTTATTAGTCACGCTTTTCGTCGAGGCGTGATTTGATGGGATTGTATTTATCGCACAACGATGAGCTTTCTCCTCAAGGGAATTTCCGGCAATTTTATCGATCTCCTACATTTCGGAGGCGTTAACAAAAAAAAAAAAAATGCACCAAATTTGACGTTCCGAATTACTTCAATTACTTTTATTTTCATCTCTTGATAATTTCATTCGCAATTTTGTTGTCTGGTCATTTTTTCATCGAGAAACGTCAAATATTTAGATAAAGATCGCTGCGACCAGATCAATGGGCATGCGACAACCCATGAGCCGATTACAAACGCGTCTCGCGAGATTTTTTATTGTCCCAATAACTCGGAACATCCCATATCGATATTTCTTCGGATCAGGGGTGAAATTTGGTTCGTGAAACGAGAGGTCTCTCCTCGGCTCATAAGCCTGACTATGATCCCATAATACCGGTCGCAGGTGGCGCCTGAAAGTCCCCGCCATCCACCAGCATTGATATGCTAATGAAATTTGACGCCCTTGCGCCCATCCGTCGCTACGCTCACTCGCTACACTATTACACCAGTAAATATACAACTACGTACAATGTACAGCGTCGTATAAATCAGAACGAAGCGAAGAATCGCTCTCAGCCCTTTTTAAAATTCCCGAGGACGTCTGCGAAAAAAGCACTCGGAAAAGTAGGCACCAAAGATTTCTTGAAAAGCATCTTCAGTTTTTATTAACTGTCAACCTCAATAATTCAACGGAGAAATAATGTTTTTTACTTCGTTCTTTCATTGTTATTTCAAGAGCAAATATTGAAAACTTGATAAACGAATTATTCGAGAAAATATTGATAACTGGGTTTGTTTGTTGTTAATGTTTTCAAGGTGTTACATAATTTTAATACGTGAGGAAAAATAATATGTACTACGTTGAAAAAACGAATATTAACATTTTTTCCTTCACGGACGCCCTCACGTTGCTGCACAATTTTTCTTTCTTCACGCTTGTTCGTTTAACCTCAAAGTGCATCTCCTTCCTATTGCGGAACTCGTCGCTCTCTTAGCCAACAGAGGCTCTTAAGATTTGATTACTCTAATGGGATAATTCAGTAGTCGTTCCACATCCCCGTTGATCGTACTTTTCTTTTTCTCACCCTCGACCTTCGCCACTATCGAATTAAACAAGTACAATCCGTCACGACGATCATTCGATCATCGTCACGATTATGTGCTCGCTCCACCGAGTTTTATTTATTCAGAATTAACACGAATATCGTGGGAATGATGATTTTATTAATTTTTATTCAAACAAAAATGACTCTTCGTTCCACTCAATGAAATCGCTTTTGCATCAAGAATTAACGTTCCTTATTTACGCGGGAATTTGTTATCGCTAAATCATTTTTTTTTCGACTTTTGATTCGTTAGAAAAAAAGTGAGTAGCGAGTCGGGTTTTCAAACTTAAAAATCATATTTTATATATTGTTTTGAAATTCGTACGATATTCCGAAATGTTTCAAATTCATATAAGAAAACCTGTATTTTCACAGATTTCGTCGCGTTTTATTGAAATATTTATACACAAAATATTATTATCATTATCACGAAAACACATAGAACCGTGTTCCGTATATATTGACATTTGAAAAAATCTTTTTCGACATTTTTTATATACGTTCCGATAAAATTTGGTATTTTATTTTTTGAATACACTTTAGTTACGGCCTGTTTTTCGAAAATAAAGTTTACATACACAATTATGTGTTTTCGGGTTCCCAAGGGTCGTGGCCCCCAGAGCAATTCGACGGACCACGATTTAAATAAATTTTTAGTTGATTGTGTGAAAAGAGGATTAAAGCAGTTGGCAAGGGTCGGAAAGGGTAGTTTTCGAATGTGTCTCGTCTCTCGTGAATTGTGATTCGATCTGCTATGGCGACGAACGTGACTAGTTAACTAAGTAACGTATAATTCAAACGCCGTTGGGGTATAGACGTGGATTAAATTGATGTAGCAATGCGGAGATCTACGTACGATATCGATGCTGACAGATCGCTATCGCGATTATATGACGTATAAAGATATATGCACACAGTTTTGTCGAAGAAATCGAAATGAATCAGTCAAAACACGAGGCATGTTTATTGTTTTTGTTTTTTGTTTCTTTCCTTTTATTTCTCTTGCGGTTTTAATGTTGGGGCAGGCATATGTATTTCCTTTTATAAAAGCAGATCCCAGACTTGAAAGCGTATTGAGACATTTGTCAAAAAATAACACAACATCGCGAACGCGCGTCACGACTTCGCACGATGACATTGACCAAAATCGTTTTTCCATTAAATCAAGTAATTATTTCTACTGCATGATGGAAAATTTTTTAGACTCGTTTATCGACAACAAATGGAATTATTTCCAATTGCCATATTAACATTAATCGTTGAAGCATTTTTTCGAGAGTGTAAAGATCCGGGAAGTTGAACGATGAATGAAATATTTTGGCGTCGAAATAATCGAGTAGAATTTATTCACGAAACGTCACACGATAAATAAGTTTTTTACTTGTCACGATTTTAAAGGGAGAAAAATTAAACAAAGCGATGTTTGAAATGGGACACTCATCGACACGTCGAGGTTTTAAAAATTGCTTCAATATTTGAAAAATTCGTACGAACCGTGACGTATGCTTAAAGGGCTTCCAGGGCTTCGTGGATGTTCGGAGCTGGTGTCATTTTGCGAGAGTTGTCTTGGCAGTTGTGGATCATTGTTGACCGTGATGGGAGCAGCTCCATTCATGATGAATTGTTGTCTCGTAGACTTGAACTTTTAGAATTCCAGAAAATTTTCAAAAAACACACTCACTTGTCCGATCCGAAAAAGTCGTAATATTAAGAAATCACATATGTGAAGTGTTCACAGTCGAGGTTGTTGCGCGAAATACCGAGAGGAAAAACCGCAGAAAAAGCAAGGAACGACGTGATGACACTTTGTAAGATCGAAGGGAAAAAAAAGAGCGCGATTCTCGAGCGAGCGAAGAGCGCTATAACACGACGAGGATTCGATGACTTTTGAGAATCGATTCGGGCAAAAAGCTGTCGACTTGGCGGTCCACCCCCCGCCACCGAGCTCGATCTTCGTTTTTATCTCTCGTTCTCTTTCTATATATTTTGTATATACCCGTACACAATCATATCTATATACACCATCGATGTACGTGTATATAAATTTACCCCTTCTCCTTGCGGAGGAGATAACGATCCAAGTTGGGCGACGCCGCGTTGCCGATTGCCGTCTCTTGATAATTATGTTCGCGGGGTACGTCTCGAACTGCGATCTTAACGGTGGGGGATGAAAAATCAAGATGGCGCGGATTACCGACAGAATCACAGTTCCGAAATCGATCTCTCTCTTCCTTTCCCTCGGGCTTTTCTCTCTCCGAGTTTAATAGATATCGACGAATTGGCAACTTTCCGTCTTTTGTCACGATAGTTACTGCCGCCGCGTGAGAATCGTAGTAAGGTGGTTACCGTTGTACTCGAACGACTCGAATGATCTCTCGGTGCCGACGTCACGCGATAGAAACCGCGTGTTGTTATAGAAGAGACGGGTTATCGTGGACCCGTCAGGGGATGCATGAAGAGAGAGAGACGGAGACAAAAAGCCAAAGACAGTGACTGCAAGAGAGAGAGAGAGAGAGAGAGAGAGAGAGAGAGAGTGATAAGAGAGAAGAGAGAGGAAATCACGGGATGAAGCAGAGCATCCCCCGCGAAAGAGAACGTGGATTGGTCGCCGGGTACTTTTGAAGGCGGGGATCAGGAGGCAACGGGGAAAAACAACAAAAAGTCCGTACCGAGGATTTAACCTATAGTCGCTACGTTTGACGGGGCTTGAAGACATAGCAGTGTTCGTGTACACATCTATACATCCTTAGCTCTACATACAGAGATGGATAAATGGTATAAAAGCGCTTGCGCAACCCCTTTTGCCCCGGCGACCTGCGGAGCAACCCTCCCTTGCTCTCGTTCTCTATATGTCGGATGCCGGGGTTCAAAACTCCATCTCGTCTCATCCCCCTCCAATTTTCGATACATATCAATCGTTCAATATCAAAAGGACCTTCCAATCTTCGACTATTCCCAACGCGTACGTCCTTTTGACCTGCGGCTTATTATATATACTACGTTGTTTATCCTTGTCCGACGCTTCACGACGGCCTGCCTCCATTCACTTCGTCCCAACCCGCGCCCACCCTCTTCATCCCCAACGAGGTTGCCATTCCACCACCACCACCAAACAAACCTCCCCGTTGTGCCGCAGCTTTACCCCCCGCCTCCTACATCTCTCTCTCTCTCTCTCCCTCTATCTCTTTTCCCTCACGTCGTTCCACCACACGCCGAAAATTGTTCATCGTCTGGCTATACGTCCTCGATCGCTTGGTACCCTGGCGAACGATGTTACGCAACCCCCTACCCTCGACGACCTCGATCCTTTCGTAGAGGGGCTTCTCGAGCTCGCAGATCTCCTGAACGATCCGTCATGATTCTCTATCTTGTTTGCCTTCGTTTACTAAAATTAATACTGACACAATCGCATGCCCACAAAAATATAATGGCAACTATGCAGGATATTCCCGAAAGATCGAAATTTCGAAATTCTATCTTTGAATCCAATTATTTTTCATTCCTACATACACGATTCTTGGATTCATGCAACCCACATTTTCCAACGCGTAATTTACATTTCGAATCATTCCCAGTTCCCTGCGACGTTTGACACTCGATCGATTCAGCAAAAACAAAAATTTATACATATTTGGAGAGTTTTTTTTTAGTTCGGTTTTAGCGATTGATCATGTTCATTTCGATTGAATGCGACATTGAACTTTTTGTTCTCATCGAATAACAATATTCATGTTATGATTTGAAACCATGGAGTGATCTTAAAAAAATATAGAGAAAGATTGAGCATCGATGCTGTTCTCTTTGAATGAAAATTGCAAATAACGCAGGAGCCGACGAGCAGCATGAATCTTCGAGTTTGATCGGTGTGGCTCTTTGGTGCATGAGAGTGGAAGAGCAAAGCGGTTGATCCGTTTTTCACGTTGCAATCCTGCCCCCCCTGCAGATTTCTCTCTGGCTCCATTTCCACTCGAAGGACCTCGTTTCCCAAAAGGTAAAGTCGCGCGCGTTCGAAGGAGCAAGGCTCATCTTCGTACCATCTCCCGCCGTTCGTTCGAGTCTTTTCGTTGCGGGAAAGAGCCTGAAGTTGCTTTGAGGCTCTTTGATGGAAAAACCGTATATAAACTTTAGCATTGGAACGTACACAGCAAAAGGGTGAACTCAGCGCCCTTTTGATGTTGGAAAAGCGTTGTGTGCAGGCGTATGCGGCATAGTATGTACACATACCAATGGAAAAGGGTTTGTTGGCCAGGCACAGGTCGCCATATTGGATCCTGGCCCGCCGATTGCGCCGTCGTTCTTTTGCTTCCTATATACACAAAAAAAAAAAGAAACATTGGGATTGCTGGTTCGAATCGCAGACAGATTAAGCCGCGCGATCCTGAAGCTAAACCAATGTCGGTTCCGTCCTTCTGCTCATCAGCGATCGTCGCATTTATAGCAGATAGAAAAGGACCATCGCGCACTCTGCCTGACGTAATCGCCGACGCCTGGTCCGCAGGTCCTTCATCCTAGCCACGTACCAACAAGGACACTCGTAGCATGGAATGCCAAACCCCACCTTGATCACCTACATATATGTTTATATATAAACTCACGTCTGTTTTTATCTACACATACATATTGAGACTGTAAATGTCTTCAATGTACATAGTCAAGTATATAGGACGAAGGATAACCACGCCCCGAATACGAAGCCCGGGCCAATGGCGTCGAGACGTCGCGACGTCCGCCTCCACCGATAGGATTACCCTCTGACACGCTCTTTCGCTTGTCAACCATTCCCCCATCCCCTGCAGCTTGGAACACCGGCGACCCCGGGCTCCTCCGCTCCCGCGTCACCCTCGCACCAATATATTTCAAGTTGGCACGATGGTGTGCAGCAAACTCCACTTGCAAACGGCGTGGGAGGGTGGACGGAAATTTTAACCCATAGATTCTCTTTGATCGCATTTGTAGGAATAGCAGTTATAATGTTAAACAGGAGCCGACGCCGAGTCAACAATTTCATCATCACTGAATTAGCTTTTTCGTCAATAATTCAAAAACGACAATATTTTCTTCGCAGATTATTCAAAATCTAATAATTGAGGATAATTTCCTCAAAATCGAAATACATTCCGGAATGAGCAGAAGAAAATTATTCGAAGGGACGACGCGGGCCAGTTGTTAATTATTTAATGGCAAATATTACGATTATCAGTGTCAATGACGTCGTCGTCTTTTTCCGCTTTCCTACGTACACTCGGCAAGAGGATTGATTAAAATTTAGAAAAATTTCAACAACACCAACTCATCGCACGATGCGTTGCCAATTTTAACTCGAGAGGGTAAAGAAGAATTCTTTCCAGTTGCGTCGGTGTGTGATGTTAGGACGTCGTTTGCATTATCGAGTTGTGATACGACCGCGCACCATATTATCGAGATGGTGAGAAAGCGCCTTGCGGATATCAGTCTCCTGGAAAGACTCGAGAAACAACGATTTTTCTTGCTCGGCTGATGAAACGAAATCAATTTCCTATCGGCAGCTAATAATTCATTTTAAAAAGTTCCAGAACAAACGTCAATGTTTCTTGAAAGCATATCCTGAGCGGTAGTTTAAAACAATCAATTCGAAAATGCTGTAATATTTGCCATCGATTAAAAAAAGTTGTTCCAATTTAATTTTGGAACAACTTTTCAAAATATTAAATCAGCAGGAATATTTGTCGTCGAGAGTACAGTATGGGCAAGGTTCGGAGGAAGAAAAATCATTATTAAAATGATTGGTATTGGAGGACAAATTATTTTATTTCAACATCAGAGAAGCCGTATAGGCAGCAGGTAGCAGAAAATTTAACGGAGTTGTTAAAATGTGTTGGAGAACACGTCGACGCAGCCGGTAGTATAATTTGCCGATGAAAATCCTGGAACTGGTTGACTCGTAAACGAGTTGTTGCCGCGGCTTGTATATGAAAATCCTGAAGGTGGATCCCGCGTCAGGGTGATTCGCTGTAGGCGCCAATCCCAATGGTAGGATCGTGTATAGATATATTTGTAATAAGTTTGTTGCTATTTCACCTTTTCTGCGGATAACGAGGTGAATACTTATAAAAGATATTCCGTGTAGAATCTTCGATCAGTGCCGCTGGCCCGAATCATTCGTCGTTCCGATTTTTTCTCACGAGAATCAAGAAACGAGAATTGTTTAACAATTTCCAGATTTTAATTGGCCATCGCCGTTCCAATAGAAAAAATACATTTTTTTTTACAGGGTGATAATTTTCAACAATAAATCATTTGGGAACAAGCATTTCTCGTGAGGTCAAATTTAATCATGGGTCCCATCGATAGAAAGTTTACTGCCCGTTATACGAACATGCAAATCAAGAAGTTTCACATGGGAAAAAAAAAAATTTATCTGCGAAATAATTCTCGGTATAAAATATGAGAAAAATGAGGAATTCTTGTGGAATTCTCGTGGGTGAGAAAAAAGTAAGAAAACGCGTTAAAAGAGCTGGGCTGGTTGGTGGTCTATTTGTCATGGAATGTCCCATAGGAATTCACATATATCTCTATCTATCTATGCTGAGCAAAAATTTGCATAAAATTGTTGGAGTTGGCGGTATATTCTCGCGGATAAAGTGCGCCAAGCACTCGAGGATGGGGTAGTGGCGGATTTTATTAGCAAAGTATCCCGCACGCAGTATACATTTACGAAGGGAGGGCGAGAGTGGAGGCCGATAACTGCTGTGTGAAATCATTGAGTTCGAATCTCTCCGTGGATGTTATTTGAGATGAAAATGAAAATAGTCGAAAATGATGATGGGAGAGAGAGAAAAAAATTTCATATTCCTCTCGTGCACATTTTATTAACTGGATAAATTGGTCATTCCGTTGACGGTCTGCCGGATTAATTATTATATACGAAGGAAAGGGAGAAAAAAAAGTGTTGCTACAATATCAATTCAGTTTCAATAAAATGTACAACGATAATTTACACTAATTGCGAGAATGCACCACGCAACGGACGGAAGGATTCGTTCAACACGAAAAACTGCATCGCAGAGCATGGAATTGGATGTCAACATTTTCGACGTATTTCGATAGCGAAGAAAAATTTTGAGCTCGCAAAACAACAGTGCATCTTGTGTACGGGAACGAGTTTAAAAAAATAAACACAAACGTGATGAAATTTCTCGCTCAATTAAAGTATATGAATTTGTTTTGCTGCCAATGACGAATTAAGAGATAGGAAAGCAGATGAGTACGTTCTAAAATGATGTTAGAGTCGAAGTAATCGGTGTAATTGAGCGTCAATGAGTGCATATGCCGGAAGCTTCTACATCCACGTGCTTTTGCGATCTCGCGAGCATGTATACGCGAGCACCGAAGTAATCGGCGAATAAAAAGTGGAGCATCGCGGTTGGGTGTGCTCGACGCGTTGTATATCGCGTGTCATATACAGGGCAACAATTCACCATAGGATTCGTACAAAGATATGTGTAACGCACACTCGAAACAATCTTCAACCCCGATCTAATGTGGGCTCGAAAAGAGAGAGAGAGAGAAGAAGAAGAGAGTACGAAGCGAGAGGGAAATGGATTGTGATAGAGAATATATAAACCACTCCTCTCGACAGGATGCATCCGTAACCCATTGCACATTGCACATTCTCGAACGTTATTTGTCGATGATGCAATTCTTTGAAGCACAAACGTTCATCATTACGTGTGATTCTCTCGAACGAAGCCACAAACATTTATTCTAAATTGCAAGCAAATAACTCGACCAATTATTATTACTATTATCGTTATTATTTTTGTTACAATTTTTGCGATTATTTGCATTATTTACATGATAGATCTGTGAGCTAACGAACTTGCATTCTGCATTCAAAATGCGTTCGCTTGTTGATTACAGGAGAGTGAAATTTCATTAACAAACATTATTATTATCGCAATTATTATTTGCCTGTGAGCAGTGAAAACAAACATTCTCTCTCTCTCTCTCTCTCTCTCTCTCTCTCTCTCTCTCTCTCTCTTTCTCCCTTTCTGGTTGATTATTGGAGAACGAAATTTAATTATCAGAGCAAAAAGGAGACAGAGGTTGTGATGTAAATTGCAACGAGATAATCTCGACAGGAGGGTAAGCAAAGTGTGTTGTATAAATGAATGACGATATAAAATTATTATGGGGAACGGGAGCAATACTTTGTCAAGAGAAGAAAAATAAGTGTCATGCCTCGTGAGATGGAGAACGATAGAGAAAGAGACGTGTTAGCCTACAAGCATTTTCCTCCCAATTATCAATCCCGTTTCGTAATCATAAACTCGCCAAGTCCCTCAGGCAAAAAAGCTTCAACTAGGAGTATTTTATTATGATTGTTAATCATAATCATATTATTATATTGCATTTTCTTCAAATATAAAGCACACCCAACTGCATTCTTGTATTTTCTTCCACGCTATCTCGATGTATGGATTAAAAGGTCCATTAATCTCCTTCTATGATTATCCGGTTAATATGCAGTTCGCTGAGCCTGTCGCTAAGCTGTCCACCAAGAATTACCACTCCCACACTTGTACACTCATTACGAAACCACATTTATATTTACGATCTTTAGCCGAAGATCAATGGCACCTCGAGCTCATAATTTTTAACAAAAACCTTTACTGATGTCAATCAATTTATTTTTAACCTGTTTGTATTCGCGATCTTGAAAAGTATATTTTTCGGAAAGCAATGGAGTCAGGAACGACTCGCCATTCGTTTCCTCCTATTCGATAAATTGATTGCGTTCAATCTCTGCGTTGTTATGGACGATTATTTTATCCAAGTCTCATAAAATGTTTTTTTTTTATGGTGTTATAATTTTTACAATCGCTTCTTCAAGCGAATTTTGAAAAATCCGAAAGTACATGGCAAGCCTTTTCATAAGGTGATTAAGCTCGACCGGCTCGTTCGTTCGAATACCCTTGAAGGTGAAGGTTTTTTTTCACATAAGTACAATATGCAGTGATGTAAAGGGAGCAATAAAACGGTGCATTGATGAAGGTTCGCTGGCGAGTTGCACATACGTGGCTATTAGGGCAAATTGCGAATGGTTCTTCCACACTGCGCGTAAATCCTTCGGCTATTCAGATTTCTATACACATATATGTTTTATTTTTTACGTTCTTTACGATCGCAGAGTTATTCGAAAAGCAGTACGTCATTCGTAGTTCGATACGGTGAGTCGTGCGTACGCACACCAACGAGAAGAAATTGTTGAGGAACCACAGGTTTCTCGGGAATAACCATGAATGTCATCGTTATTACGCGGCAGGAACAAACGTAGAGTTTGCCTGAAACGATTAATCGGTTGAAAACCACAGCAAATGATAATTATTTGAGCGAGTCCGCTGTCACTTATTCGTCAGAACTCGTTTGTTGGGAAAAATAATTCTTCAAAGCAATTATTTTCGATCATTAAGCGTATTTTTTTATGCCGTGCTTCCTTGAATATTTTTGTGAAATTTCTCGTATTTTTCAATCATGCTCTTATACAACAAAGCCATGAAATTCAAATAGCGAAAACGTGGGAGAAGATTTTCACATTAACAATGATTCGAGGTTAACGAGCTTCCAATATTAGGTACAATTTGACCCTGATGCATCTCCGTCATCGCTCAAAAACTCACGTTTCAACTGCATGCCATAATTCAAGTCATTCAACTCATTGGCTCGTTTGCCAGCAACTATAAATATATAAGGGAGAAAAGGTGGCGAGGTACGAGGGGTGGAGCAAATCGAGATTAGTTCTCGCGTTATGCAGCGTCGAGAATCGAATTCAATCGCGCTTTATTGCGTGCCCAATGTTGCAATAAAAACCTCTCTCTCTCTCTCCGTCCGCTCCTCTTTCGCCCCCCCTCAAATGGTCAGAACAACTTAAGCTTAGCCTCGATTCAAATGCATCTCGGTTCCTTCCACGTAGTGACGTATCTTATCAAACTGAGCTCACCTCTCGTATTGACAAAAACAAATGATTCGCCTCGCGAGTACTGTCTCCGAAATATGAAAAAAAAAAAATCTACGAATATTCTCATCGATTTCATCCTTTCATGCCAAATATCAAAATCTTATCAATCGAAATGCATCTTTTCGTTGGCAAAGTCAAAACCTTCTTGCGGAGCGAGGAAACGCATCGCCTCGAGCAATCATGCTGCTCGTATTACTCGATGCATTGTCAAGTCAAAAATATAAGAATATTTAGAATAATTCTCTCCCCAATTGCTCATAAAATTCATCTTAATTATGCGAGTTACAAGTATGTCGCGTAAAGATTTCCAACTCAATTGCATGGTTCAGATTAACGTAATTGAAGCGAATGAAAAAAAAGTGCAGCGTCGATTTCCATAGACTAAGAAATCCTATGACAAGTTTGAAAACTACGATAATGACTCAATGAAAAGTTTTTACAACTAACGTTTATGAAACGAGCACAATAGCAGTACGAGAAATTGTCTCTCCAGTGCGACGTTGCGCTTGGCAAGAGATCAACAATCAAAATCCCAACCGTTATTAACGAGTGAACCATTTTTGTTAATTTTATTTCAGAAAGTTGAAAAAAAAGAGATGAAAATGTATTTCTACGATGATTATGAAAACACAAGTCTATCAGGACTGTAGGAGGACCTTCAAAATACGATCATGGTCGTGACAGGACAATTTCGTTTTGTATTAACAAATGTGATCAAAGGATTGGTGGTTTGGATAAAAGCATTCCAACGACTGGTTGTTCGTTTTGTTCGAAAAGGCATATATTAAGAGAGTTTGCTTTTGAGTAAACTGTCTCTCTCTCTCTCTCTCTCTCTCTCTCTCTCTCTGGCTCACGTGTGTCCCTCGTAACTATATGGCGTATAACGAGGCCTCTCCGGTACGACTTTGAGGTGGCGTTAATGGAAGGAAAAAACGAGGAGACTTTCGAACGAAACTCGTCCCCGCTTGATCGTCGCTTATGTCCAC
The DNA here is from genome assembly GCA_963921915.1 of Hyposoter dolosus. Lineage (NCBI taxonomy): Eukaryota > Metazoa > Arthropoda > Insecta > Hymenoptera > Ichneumonidae > Hyposoter > Hyposoter dolosus. The sequence goes on from OY998132.1 coordinate 8,932,208, forward strand.
GACCACATCGACAATCGCAACACATTTTCATCAACGCTACGGGATCACGAACGAGAGTCTTAAAATAAGACTCGTTCTTGCTCTTCCTCTTTCTCCCATTCTTTTCGTACCTGCACATGCTCTTGCATGTGTGTGCGTAGGTATGAGTGTGTGAGATTACTATAGTTCCTCGTTGTCCCGAATGCAAGCGACGATACGTCAGCTCGATAACCCCCTCCTGTCAAGCGCATAGAAATTAATCGACTTGAGCTACAGGCTCACACAGTTAAGGGCCAGCTTGGTTCTCCAAAAATTCAACTCGTCTAATATGTCAAATTGCTTTTTTAGAAACAACCACCATAAATAACGTTTTCATAATTTCTTAATCTCGTTCGAACTCGATTCGTACTGCTCTATTTTCTTATTCATTTGCAAACAGTTTTTTAAGAAAAAGAACAACACTTGGTGGCTCTTTTATTCATTTTTCATTCAACTCGGAAAATGTGAACCAATTGTCAAAAATAAAAATATGGAAATGTTATTTTTAGATATTGGCGAAACCTTTACTCCGATAGCGAAAAATTCGTATAATTTTACTCGAAAATACGATACGTGGACGCATCTGTATATTTATATATCTCGCCACGGATTTTCTTCTCTCTGGGATATCAAACATGTTCAAAGCGTTTTCCTCTTTTTTTTCCGGGCAGACTGATTTACTATGTTCATAAATATTCATTAAATATGGTAGGTAGGTCTATAATTTTATTGCGAGAGGAGGAGTCGAGAAAAAAAAACATATTTACCGATAAAATTGTTGGATTAATGCGGGACCATTTTTTTCGTGCTATATTTCCGAAGGGAGGATATATTTTCGCAGCAAATTTAAAGCACCATGGAAAAAGATTTCTCGAAAATGACGTCATCGTCTTTTGCAGCGTTCAACTAAAATTAGGATCTTGCAACTGAGATATTTCGTAGGAACATTTCACGATCACTTGCAATCGATTAAATTAAATGTTCCTAATTTTTTGTTAATTAATTATAGTTGTGATGACGATGGTATATTAATGAAAATATTTATTATCGAAATACGAATTATATTTTAGTTAATAATCGTATATACACGCGTTGCAACGGGTGAGGGGGGTAAGTACGAGGGGTTCGTACTATAAAGTGGATCCTCCGTGAACGTTCTACACTAGTCGGATACCGCGACTCGCTCTAGAACACCTCGCGCGCGTTCTTCGTCCACGAGAATCGTAAGGATCGACGAAAATACGTAGAAATTCCGACTTTTACGACATTAGATTTAACCATCATCCAGACAATTAATAGATTTTAAAACTATATTTTCTCGAGACAAAAATCGAATCACAAACTGTTTTGGAACATCGAGCACGCAGTTGGAATCGTGGAATTGAGCGGATTACCTGATGCCAGTTGAATGAATAACTCAATTGACTAATCGATCGATTTTGCGAGAAAAATCTAGTAGAAACGAAAGTTGAGGTCAATCTCAATGATCGGAATTTTGTTTTATCGATAACAGCGTGAAACTTAATAAAAATGTATTTTGCCTGCTTTCTAGGGGGTCGAAATTAATGAAAAAGTGGGTGGATGTGACGTGTACGTTAGAGCCTTATATTTATTGCACCAGTTATCGTCCATTGAGAGTTGTTCGTACCAGATGGCTTGGTACAAAGCCAAGCTTAATAAGATCGAAGGTTATCCCATCTTTGAAATGTGATGCTGGAAGGATCGTTTATAGACACAAATTTTCTCCGCTGTAACATTCCATCCAGCATACACCTCGAAGATAGTTTATCATATACGCTGTATAAACTAATAACGATAATAATCATGTTCTATTCTCCCCCGTTACATCGATATGTATGAATATACAGTCAAAGCAGATGTTCCATTTTCAGTTTCGATATGTGTTCTAGCCTCAAGGAAATCATAAATACAGAGAATTATCGTGCTGAGTAAATATTTGAAGATTTTCATTTTTTTAATGGAATTTTGTCCAACGTTTCAAACTGTAATTTCTTGAGAAATGAGATCTGAAGAAAAATCTTCAGATCAGTAACACAAACTTGGCAGTAATTTCCATTTTTTTTTTTTTTTTTTTTTAAATTAAAACCCAATTCTCATGGTTATCGTTTTTTCTACGAAATCTTAAATCAGTTTTTTACAATTTTTTTTTTTCAATTTCACTACCGAACACTCTGCACCGTGATATCTATTTTCCTTGTGTACACTCGAATCTAGATTAAAATCATACACGCTTGATTACAAACTTGAAACGCTTAAGATAAATCGGACTACTTGATGATACTCGAGTCGAGACTACGGTGTGCAACGATTCGGTTTTGTCCGCTGGGGTAAAAATTCTCAAGTCAAAATAAACGTGTTATTGGGAAAAAAATGTGATTATGTAGGGAGAAATGGTTGGTTCAAGTTGTTTTATGATCGATAATGAATGACTTTACGAGAGATGAAATTTCGTAGAGGCGCCAGTGACGGGGTAAAGGTGGATTCATATGTATTTATATTGGCAATTTCTTTCGATCGCGCGCGCCTTTTCCGCTTCTCCTCCTCTCACTGCTATTATAGCATACGGACAGAGGAGTAAGTAGATGCGAGGGATAAACGAGCACTCTAGTAGATTCGGCCGTAACGGACAGACGCGTCGCGCGATTCTCTCTCTGTCGTCTCCTCGCCTGCTTCGCCTCTTTATATACGCATCGATCAAACGTCATTTTTTACTCGGCAAAAACACGTGTTACACGGAGTCTCGTGTCAAAACGCAAATTTCATCCCGTCCTCACGGTTTCTAACGGTTCTAAATTCTTCAGGGTGTAACGATGGATATCGCGATTGAAAAGTTCGATAAAAAGTTGACGCATGTCTCAATCGCATCGAATTTAACACCGACGCGAGGAAATCGCGTACACGGTTTTCTGTAACGATCTTCGTGCAAATTCGCTCTTCACTTAATAATTATTTTCATTTCTTGTTTCACACGAAACACAAAACAGACTGATTTTCCAGGGTTGTTTGTCTGCGAACAGAAATAAGCCGTTGATCAATTATACGCTGATCAATTAATTATACTCGAAGACCCGTTTGCGAACTTTTGGACTTACGATCAAAGCAAAATTTTGTTTCGTAAAGTTGACGAAAACAGAATGTAGCTCGTTTCATAATGCATACTTGAGATGCACGAATCGTTAGTGATATTGCCATGGAAATTTTGTTCGTCAGCACGCAAGACTCAAAAAGAGACTCGCAAAAGTGAAATAATCGCAGGTGAGCGTCGCATCATGTTTTTTCTTTCTCCTTTCTCTCTCTTTCTCTCTCTCTCTCTCTTTCACAATCTCGTAATACAAAAAGCCTCATTTTACAATTTAGCACGAGAGACACACTCGCCGCGGCTCGATATCACGCACGAATGATCGAAATACGCAAGTGTTCCAAAAGATACGCCGTCGAAAAAATAATAATAACGATATTATGTGGTGAAATGTTTACTGAGTTATCGTTCGTCCAGTGAAAGTGTTTTTTTTTTTTTTTTTTTTTTTTTTTCAATTTGTTTTTGCCTTCGAATGCCGCGACGAAAATATCGTCATCTACGTCAGGATGGAACGACTAGTGATTTTCACGACGTTGTTTTTTATTTTTACGGTAAGATATTAATCGTTATTTGTTATTAATACACGCGAGTAATTCATTTTTAATTCAAACACATTTACTCAATGAATTTTGCTTGTTTTGTTCATTGACTCGTCGATGTTTTTCTTGATGAATGCAATCATGTTGATGCGAGAATCGTTGATCAAATATCAAAGAACAACTGCTATTAATTAATTTACTAAAATGTTTTTCATCTTACGAAAAAAGTTTGTTCCTGTGTGAAAAAAAAAATAAACGATCGTTCCTTCATTTTAATTTCAACGGTTGGGCTTTTGGGATGACGAAAAATAATAATTTTTGAAAATTCCTCGCATCAACGACCAAGTAGGAATTCGTTACTGAGACTCGAAGTTGAATACATAAACTTCGCTTGGCCGAAAATGCTATATACATTCTGTCAAAACAGACTCTTCATCTTTGTGAGCTTTCATAAAACATCTCCCATAAATTCTGCTCCATGAGACTGATTTTTAATTCCGTTTATACGAAACTTTGTGCTTTGGTCACTGCGAGGCAAGATTGGAGAAAAATTCGAAGCTCTTAAACAAAATTATATCTGAATGAGAAAAAAATGGTTTTCATTTAGAATTCTCGGTAAAATTTTTCTTTTCCGACTAGCCACCAAAATGTCGTAAATGCGGTTTATTTTAGTTGCACAATAAAAAATAGTGTAGCTTAATGAACGATGCTTAAAATAAATTTCAGTCCGAACGGGATTCAGGTTGATCTCCGGATACACGTTTAATCCACCCTCGCCTAGTTTTTCTTTCATTTATTTTTCATATTCTCTTATAATTCAGATATTACGTTGAGGCCCCGTTAGAATTCGTGACTGGTAGATTACCGTGTGTGTTTGTAGACCAATCGGTTGTCTTCTGTTGCAAACCAAAAGATTATATCTCTTGCCTGTCGTATTTTCCATGAATTTCCGCCATAATAATTTTCCCCATCGCCAGATTTACCGCGATCTCGAAACCGAGCACGGGCGCGTTTGTTTTTATTCTTCCGCGGTCCCCTCGCAACTTTCTGCCCCGCGGAGTTGTATCTCTCGCGATTCCGTTTTTTCATTCCTTCATTTTTCTTTTCGACATGATCGTGGCATAAATTATATTGTCTCCCAAGGCATTTGATTATTCTCTCGGCAATACGATAAACAAATCGGCCGGTGTAGTCATATTCGAATTCATTTATTTTATAAACTCGTTTATCGATAAATATTTCGTACCACATCTGTCTCCACCTTTCACCATTTATAGCGAATTTATCGTTCGATCTGTCGTCGTATATCAATGGGTTCGGAGAATACTGTAAATAACGAATTTTCGTTTTCCAATTTTTCTATTCTCGTTATTTTTGCAAAGGCACAACTTTTTTTCTTAATACTGTTTTTATAAATCGCTTTTTTTTTACTTTTTTTTATGTTAATTCAGCAGTAAGTAACGCGAAACAATGTTGATTATTGCGTTCATTATTTTGGCTGCTGCTCTGTTTGTAATTTTTAGATCGCAGCAAATGTCCAGGCTCATCTCGTCGATGGAATTTTCATGGAGCCAACACTCGATCCTGGTTATCACGTGGTCGCAACTATTCCAGTTGGTGCTTCCCATTTGAACGTTTCTCAGCTTAGACATACCAACAACTATTTAGGTAAATAGAGACACAAATCACTTGAGGATTAAAAGCAAGTACATTAATTCGGGTATTAGGTTAGTTGCTCTCGGGGATTTTCATTTTTTCTTCTAACTGGAAAGTCCTCGTAATTCGCACTCGAGATGATTTTCTGATTGAGTAATAAATTAGTTTCGAAATGGTTGGCTTTGCCATCAAGGCTCTTCGAAAATCATCAACATTTTCATCTTCTCATTTGACCAGCTGTACGACTGCGAGATGGAAAATTCTTTCTGAACGGAAATTACAGTATAAATTGGTCGGGAATTTACAAAGCTGCCGGTACGAACTTTGTCTACCATCGTCAAACGGCGCAACAGTTGGAAAGCTTCACGGCAATCGGACCGCTGCTGGAACCGATCGACGTTATGGCTAGTAGTAAAACAAAACGAAAACTTTCCTTCTCTCACGTTTTTGTCTGTTTTGACGAATTGGTCAGAAATGACCGTAATATTTAACCGCAGAATCGACCAACGATATATTTTAGTTACTCAAAAAAAAAAAGCCTTTCGAATGGAGGAAAGCGAGAGTCCATTGTTCAAAACGAATAAAATCCAATGTGTTTTTTTTTTTTTTTATAATCGCTAAGCAGCTCTTGTATCAAGAACCAAATTCCGGAATCGTGTATAAATACGCATCACCCTCCGGAAATAAAGACCGTAATGGACGAGGTCATGGGAAAAATTATTCACGTATGATCGGCGACGAAGCACCTGCCTCCTCGGCCAAACGCTATAGAAAACGAAAATTCGCTTGGAGATCCAGTGGATTCACAGCGTGCAGCAAAACTTGCGGAGGAGGTGAAGAATCATTTTTCACATTTCTGCCTCACGATAAATATTCCTCATCGTATAAATAATTCATTAATTTTCCATTCAAAAGGTGTCCAATCGAGAATATACATTTGTATCCGCGAACACAGTCAGACTCACGTACCAATGAAACGTTGCCACGGTTTGGAAAAACCACCGGAAATACAATCACGATGCAACGTTGGTCCATGTCCCCCAAAGTAATTTTATTCATTGAATGAATTGATTAATTAATTAATCACTTCTGACGACCATATGTTCGGGCATCAAAAAAGCAAAATCACTTTTTTCAAGATGGCGACTGGGAGCATGGTCGAAATGTTCAGTGACGTGTGGCTCTGGCGTTCGCGTTCGTGAATACGAGTGCGTTCAAGAAGTCAACAATTTATTGACCGTTCGAGTCGCTGATGGAGCTTGCATGGAATCCAAATTTCCACCAGAAAACGCAACTTGTTTGATGCCCGCGTGCGAGCATGATTCAAGATTTGACGTTGACTTGGCCAGAAATTCCTCCATAACATCAGGCTGGAACATCGGTGAATGGTCCTCGGTAATTTGAATAATTAACGTGGCATTATTCGAATTGGCTATCAATTCGACCAAATTTTTCAAATTCCTTTTCTTTTTCTAACAATTCTTTCAGTGCTCGACATCGTGTGGAATCGGTAGGAAAACACGTACAGTTTCTTGTCCGAAACACGATCGTTATTGCGCCTCAATGGCAAGACCGAGCGAAGAGGAATTTTGTGATTCTGGTATTTGTCCCATGGACGATGAACGAACAAATACGATATTTGAAACTGGTAAGCCACGTTGGTTGCACACCGAATGGTCACATCAGGTAAAAATCGTTTTATTTATCTTTTTATTTGTCCTATGTTTGTTCGATCTTGCAATAATTCTTATACGAGGGAACAATCACACACAATGAGAATCTCGATTGCCTTCAAAGTGTTCAGCGGAATGTGGCACGGGTTTTCAAACGCGCAAAGTTATCTGTGTCAGCCAAGACACCAACGATCAAGCGACCAAGACGAAAAATCACGAAGTAATCGATGATAAAAAGTGCGAGAAAAATTCACGTCCCGAATCGTCCAGAGCGTGTTCCAGCAACAAAACTTGCAGTGGTCAATGGTTCACCGGACCCTGGACTCAGGTATTTTTTTCTTTGCAGAAATGTGTAATTCCAAACTAGTTTGAATTTTCATTTTTTTTTTTTTTATACTTGAGATTTTTTTACGTTGTAATGACTTAATCATCGTAATTAAATGATAATGACTCGAATGAAAAAAATCGAGCAGTGCTCGGCGAGTTGCGATCTTGGTGAACAAACGAGAGAAGCAATTTGCGTCACGACCATTCAAGGCTCATTGAGAATGGTCCTGGAAATGAATTGTCCGCCTATAAAGCCTGAGACGCGAAAACCTTGCAACGGACCACCTTGCGCAGCGATCTGGTACACGTCCGACTGGACCGAAGTAATAAAAATTTCAATAATCCCGAAAAAAGTAAAAAAAAAACACTATCAAATCAAAAAAAGTCTAAAAACTCCATTTCAATCCCAAAGTGCTCGCGCTCTTGTGGAACTGGCACTCAGAGTCGCCAAGTCAAGTGCCTCAACCCAAACGATCGTGGAGTTGACAAATTTCGTGATAATTGCAACGAAGCAGACCGTCCCGAATCGAAAAAAATTTGCAACGATTATCCCTGTCGAGGATCGTTCGAATTACGCGACGACGATTTGTCAACGAGATCCCAATACGTGCAAAACGATCCGGAAGCAACAAATGGTAAAAAAAAATTCATCACCCGCCAAAATTGGGAAAAAAAAAAGATTTCAATGCTGAATAATAAATTTTGTATTATTCCTCCCCTTCTAGGCATTTCCGGAAGTGACAACTGTACCGACAGCATGTCAAACTGCAGTTTGGTGACGCAAGCCAGACTCTGCATTTACCCGTTCTACCGCAAAATCTGTTGCTCCTCGTGTTTAAAATCGAAACGAGAAGAAATCGAATGATTGACAAGAGAATTAATTTTTTTTTCAAGCACACACACCCAAGTATTAAAATTTTAATTTTTTTTCGAAAAAAAAATCAAAGATTTCATGTTTTTAATATTGACCGTCCCCATGATGTGAGATTATTATTTTTATTGACAGTGTAATGAAAAATTGCGAGCACCATCTTTCGTTATTATTCAGTCGACGACTGTGAGTGACAAGCGAGTGTGTAAATATGTAGAAAAATGATGTAATTTGCATAAATTATATATTAATGAAAGAAAAAATTTTAATAGAAATGCTCATCAACGTGTTTTGCTGCCAAAATAATTTCTGTCTCCTGATTCCATTTGTTGATTCTTTAGCAGGTTCGTTGCTGTGAGACAGAAAAGGAGATCAGCTGATTCTTATCATTTATTCTTTAGTTTATTCCTCAACGTAAATATATTTACATTCAACGATTTAAAAAATAGAAAAATAAATTATCGTTATTTCTATGTACATCGTAAAGTCTAGGGCAAGGGGCCTGAGCGTGTATCGTGATGAGAACGTACGAATTTAAAAACGTCAATGAGAATACCTCCGAGACTTTTTGTGAAATGTGTTCAAAGATTCTGCATGGACAACTAGTCGATCATTAATCGAGTTAAAATAGCAAGATCCAGGAGGCGGAGAAAAGCGAGGAAAAAATGAATTTTTTTTTTGTGAAAATCTATGCAACTTCGCAGCCTCCATATTGGATCCAAGTTATCCTTTAAAAACATTCGTGAAACTAGGTTGCCTTTGATTTTTCCACGTTGGGTTCATAATTAAAATCACCTAAATTTTATTCTGATATCGATCGAGAAAAAAATCGATAAATTTGTCATTGAGCTTCGATAGAGTCGATTTTCTCTTGAGAATAATTATTTCCCTACTGTTCCAACGTGAGTACGATTAACGAAAAAGGGTGAGATTACTTCCTCAAGATTCTTCGACACTAGTGGCGTTGCTGCTGTCATGATTTTTGTAAGCCGAGAAAAAGGCGAGAGCTTTCATCAACTGGTAAGATTTGCTTATGGGAATATTACTGTCGTAGAGATTTTTCGAGGATTTGCAATCGACGTAGAACCACCAATTGCACTTTAGAATCGTTTGATCGAAGAGCGTCGATTCGGGACAAAGAAAACTCTTCATTATGAGGCCTTCTTCAGTCAGAGCACACACGTGGAAAACCTGTTTTTCGATAATAAACAAAGAAAAACATGATTAATTGATTCTTCGCAGTAAAGGATCGAAAAATTAATCGGAAACAGGGTCGGTTATTAATTTTCCAATCTAATTATGAGGAATAATTGATAAACATAAACATTTACCATGCATCCAAGATCTTCATCAGCGTAAAGACCAGGGAAATGTTTCTGATCACCGCAATAAAAGCTCGTGTCAGGTAAATCGACTCGGCTGGCGAAATTGTCATCGAAGTTTTTGTCGTAACCGTTGGGATAGTATTCTCGAGGTGCATTCATTACTTTGGTTATTCCTGCGGTGTTGTAACTGCACAAAGGGAGAAAAAATAAGCAAGAAAATTGAATGAGACTCGAATAAAAAAAAATAAAAAAATTCCAAATGAGATGAAAGTTAATTATTACGTTTTGACTGGTGGTGGCATGGTCGTCGTCGTGGTGCTCGCTCGTTCTTGTTGTTTTTCCATCATTTGTTGCTGCCTCAGCAAAATGGCAGCTTCCAAAGCTTCCAAGGTAATATTACTGGCCTCGGCGAGTGCTTTTAGCGAAGTTTCCATTCCTTGAATCGGCGCCAATGACGGTAAACTAGATACAGTTTGCCGTTTATCGTTTTGCATTTGCGGCAAGGAATTGAGAGCTTGAGCGGATGGGAGAGGATGGAGCGATTGTAACGTCATTTCGTTGACGGAAGCTGCAGCTTCTTCACTTGGGATCGCCAACTAAAAAAAAAAAAAACAACGACAAAAATATAAAATACAGTAACAAACAAAAAACTGGAAAATTGCGATGAATTATTAATTAATCGGTGTAAATTCCTGCGGCGGAAAAGGCAGCGAAATAAATCTTACGGGAGCATAATCGTCCTTCGAAACTTCGTTGACCGAATCCTCGAGCAACGTCGGACTGTTGCTAATTCTATCGGTCAGCTGGGACAAGGATTGTGGCATCGCGACAAATGCTGGTAAACCACCATTGCTCGTTGCTACTGGTTTGCGTTGCGCCATCAAATCAGGATTTGAAGAAACCGCATTCGGCATAGCGTGAGAATAAACTGGAGATTCCATATTCGAATTGCTCTGTTGGGGAGCCTGCAACGAATTAAAATGAACTTTAAATTCGAAATGTTGAAAACCAGTGAATCTACTCAATTGCTCAAAGGATTCCAATGTACGATGTTGAAGTTTGCATCGTTGGAATACAACCAAATTCTGTATTCTTTCCAGCAGATCTCAACATTTTTTTAGGATCGAAACACAAAATCGGTACGAAAATTGTTATCGTTTTTGCAACTTTCAGTGTCATTTCCAAAGTTCCTATACAAAAATGATACATAAATCGATAAATCATCGTAGAAGAATCTAGAAATCTTCTTACCTAATTACCAAAGCTCAATATTCATGAGAATTATGCTATTTAGGCATCAACAGTCAATGCGAAATAAAATAGGAAATTTCCAAAAATCTATCGAGTGAAAATGTTTCTAAAATTTGCCATAAATGCTTTTCAAAGTGAACTTTTAAGGTTATTTGCATTTTATTCGAACAAAATGAATTCTGTATTCATAAGATGATGGTGCTGTGGGAAGTTTATGATTTTTTTAAACACCTTGGGTCGAAATTAGATTTTGGAAAAAAAATATGAACATTGAGTTCATCTTGACTTTCGTAATGGCCCCTAGAAAGTCGACTAGGAGAATATTATGAAGAGCTTTCTGACTACCTTATGTTTCAAAGACAAATAATGCAGGAAATAATGCAGAACGTGTAGAGTTTACAAACCTGAATCCTCTTAGTCTGCAGTGCAATGATTTGTTGTTGTTGAGCATTTTGTTGTGCTAATTTTTTCATTTGTTGTTGTCTCATGGCCTCTTGTTGTTGATTGCGTTGTTGCTTGAGAACTTGAAGAGCGAGAGCTTCTTGTTGTATTCGTTGTTGTTGCCTCAAACGAGCTTCCTGCTCTTTAGCCTGTTGATGAGCCAAGATCGCATTTTTTTGTGCCTGTAATTGCATACCCTGAGCTTGCTGCTGTGCTTGAATTTGGATCTGCTGTTGGGCTTGAATTTTCTGCGATTGTGCTTGTTGCTGGAGCTGCTGTTGCTTACGAATAGAAGCCTCGTGTTGTTGTAACGATTCCAATGACGGAGCTGGAATGGTCCTCAGGGCCGTCGAGTTTTGTTGGACGACCATCAGCCTCTGACGTTCCGGCTGTTGTCCCATCGGGCGCACGCCACCAGGTGGCAGGGGCTTGAAAGGCGGTACTGATCCTGATTGTCGCGTGACTTGACCGATTCCACGATCTCTGTCATCTCGTTTTATCGTAACCTTCGTTGATTCCAGCATCAAATGAAAAAAAAAGAAAAAAAAAAAAACAAAAGAAAGGATATTATAAATAACAGGCCATATGACACCGCAAAATCACCGTGAAATTTTTAACTCAACAGCCATTCAAATGTCAATTTAAAAATAATTTGTCGAGCTCGTTAAAAAGTTTCGTAATTTTTCCTTTTTAGGACAAGACGCTCCAAACTTAATTTTTGAAGACATTCCCAAATTTTTCAAAGTATTTTTAAATAGAAGTGTGCAATTCTTAATGACCAAGTTCAAAAGTCAAATATTATGACACGTCGTTGAATATTAAATCGTACGATTTTCTCGCAACCGATAAGAACTGCCATGACTCTATGGTAATTCCTATATACTTTCATCCTCGCCGCGGGCTACTCCTCAAGCAGTCACGAATATGCAATCTAACGAGCCTTTTATCTCGCTCCGATGAGTTTCAATTGAAGACAATGTGAAACGTCTGTCCATCCCGAATTACGTGTTGCCTATTCACAAACATACTTTATTGAATTACGATCCTCTCGAAAGTCGTATCAAGTTCTAATTGTCGTTTGTCTCTGCGTATTATGGTCTAGAATTATTTTTACCTAGTGAAATTTTCAGGACACAATAAATCCGGCACTGGTGTAATTTTTTATTTCTGAAAGTTTTCAACGCATTTAAATTTATCGATTAGGGACACGATGTTTTTCTTCTCGATTTGTATAAAAACGAAATTCAACATTTTTTTTCCTTATCGTCATGTCCAAGAGTATTTTATTCAAGAAATGATCGCAAGGTTCTTCACGCTGCACATTTGCACACTCTATAAAATGAAAGTAGTCCGATAGCCTTGCGATATATACGTATACAGTTACAAGTGGTCGCGGGAGTTTGGTTGCTCGCAGAAGAGTTAATGCTGCGAATTGAGCGAGTTCCCGTAACCATTGTAGCCTACAACAAGTGGTTATACTCTACTCGTGAGTCCTTTGCAGAAATAACGCAAATGCAGATGAATGATAATGGAGATCAAATGTTTTCCATTGATAACAGCATCCAAGTGAGCTCAATTGTACGTAAATTAATGGTGGCTTTTATTGGCTTTTATGACAGAATATTTTTCAAAACGATAACGAAATACGTTGAACCACAATTTTCTCACCAGGCTCGTTATCCGTGCAAATTATTGTCAAACACAAATTCAATGATCTCTGAGTTTCGAGAGATCTTTCTCGATTTTCTCAAGTATCACAGTTTTGATCGAAATCAATTATAGTTTCGATGATGCGAATAACGAGACTTACCCCATTGACAGGACCAATCGGTATGAAATTTCCTCTTGTTTGTACGCTTCGTCTTTTGTTGCTCTCCAAATTTGACAACGAGTCTCTAAAGCCGAGTTCATCACCAACGGAAAAGCCTACAAAGTATAACGTTCGTTTTGATTAATATTTTCCTATGTCAATTCTGCGCGAGTACAGGAGAAAAAAAATTGAGTGAAAAATGTATGATGAATTTCTGCAGAGCGAGAACGACATTGAGCGAGATGCAAACATCGCGTTCGATCAGAACGGGCCAAGGTAATGGAATTAATGATGTTCCTTCAGCTTTTTTTTTCATTTCGGTGTAAATGAGTATTACGAAAGTAGGGCAAAGAGCATGGATGATCGTGTGTCGCAACAATCGCGTGTCTTCAACTAGAAAATGGTTGAATCTTCGCGCAAGAGATTTCAAATGATGTTAACCGAACTTTCAGGCTGTTGATTATTCCAGAATTACAACGAACGCCCTCCCAGAACTCGAAGAATTTGAGCCTCGTCTTTTTTCTTGTGATGAATTAATGAAAAAATATTAATTGCATTCTTTGAAGATTATTTATGACTTTGAGCATTTCCTAATGAAATGAAAGTCTCGAAACTTCAGCGCGAGGACATTTTTCAAAACTTCTCATTTGCCATTGCAATAAACCGATTGGCTGAAGCGTTACATGAAAACAAACGATCATCAATCGACACACACCGTTTTGCATCGAGCAATTTGACCTGTTGCATCTCGTCAAGCAATGAAACTCTCTCCGAAGTTTATCGACATAATAGAATAGCTTTAGCTAAGTCTGAATTGAAAAGAAACTGCGAACGTGGCGCGTCTTGACTCTTGCGAGACAATTTGGTGCAACAATACGTAGGCAAACTTTATTTGGCTCTGCAGAACGGTTATACTTGTTGAGTTAATTTTTAGCCCACGCAATTACTCGCAGAAACGATACTCGTTGCATTCATATTTATTTTTATGTGTCATTTGGTTTAGTGCCATTTTTTCAAGCACAATGAACCCAACCCGTGCTTGTGTATAAATTAGAAAACCACGCACGTGGCTTGAATATGTCTATATGTATAGTTTGAGTGCGAAAGAGAACGATCACCAGAAAAAAAAAGGAGAGGCTTACGACTATATATACATTCTTATGTACAAATGGATTTCGAGAGTTTTGTAGTGGAAGCTGCACGCGAATATTATTGCTTCGACTTCGAACCTTCTTCGAAATAAATAAAAAATCACATTGAGCAACCTTTGTTTCGTAATATTTACATCCATATTTATGTACATGTGTTTTGTGCATAGAAATGAAAAAAAAGACCGCTTGACCCACGAGCTGTAAGCTTCAAAGATTTCCAAACTGTGGAAAGGACGACGAGGCTTCCAAAGAGAGAAGGAAATTCACTCGGCAGACGATTTCGATCAACGGCCTTGAAAGTATAATTTTTCAAGGTCAAGCCGCGAATCGAGACACAGATCTGTTTGATTTTCGGCTCTTGTCACGTCGCCCCCCCCCCCCCCCCCCCTACTCGCAAGAGCTACTTCCTCGTAACGCTTTTGCCATAAAATACTTGGTGTACTCTTGTTTTTTCTTCGTTGGACACTCACCGAGGCCAACGTAGCCTTTGACACCACCGAGATTTCGTACACGGAAGAGTCCGGATTTTTTGAAGGCACAGTTAAGGGTGAAACCAAAATCCGATTCCAGGACACATGTGCCTATCGTCTCCCGCCACGTGAACCCTAGAACCAAACCGGAAATACCATTTGTTTTCCTTCCTACTGGACTTCCGATTTATTTTTTTTTCGCTTTTTTAAATGTCACATTCTAAGTTCTAACCAAGCTTCTCTCCACTCTGTGCTAATGGATTCTCTTTATGTAGCTTTGCATTAATAGAATTACACATTGTTGGTTTTTATTTCGTGCCTCATGAATTATCGACTTTGGAACATACGAAATCGGTCTGTGTCAAACGTCCTTGTGTGCCACGAATAGGGATTTTTGTAAATGAGTTTCCTGCTATGATTATTATTTTGTTTTTCTTGTAATGAGTAAATCTAACGGTTCACAATGATGAACGCGGCTGCAATTTTTCACGACGTCCGACTCGATCGTACTCATCGGACAGATTGGCGCCAATCTTTGTCCCACGATACCCCATGACGAGCCTTATTCTATACAACAATTCCAAAAATCAACGATTCATCCTTTCAATGTAGGCGACAAGCGCCTCGTTTGCGGTTTTCCCGTTAATCATACATTATGCTGTCCCTGTCCTCTCACATTACACAGCAACAAACAGTGAGAAAGAGAAATTTAGGTGGCACCGCAACTAACGAATTGATGGCATGCGGTCGTCGAATTTTATTTCCGTCTTGATGAGATTTATTCTCATTTTTATACATCATATTTATTCCCACGACAAAATGCTGAGCTTGTGATTTATTCCGATAAGGAAAACAAGACTTTCCTTTATTCTTGTGCATGCTGGGATTTAAAAAAAAATTTATTTCGTCGTTTTTTGGTTTTTTTTTGTTTAAATTTCCACGATATTCATTTTTTTTGGGCAGCCTTTTGGAGAGAGAAATAGCGTTTTTAAACTTTCAACCTCCTTCTAATCGATCTTTCGATCAGATAAAAATTTTCAATGCTTTTGCTACGAATATCGTTTTTATTTTAATCGATCATCAAGGAAATTTGTTCGAATTGAAACTGGTGGGTTCGAAGACACGAGGTTTGATCTATATGGACACGGAACTTCCTGGTGTCCTTCGGGCGCCATCAGAACTGGTTTTTGTTACTTTTTCTTCATTGATCGTGACAAAAAATGGGCCGTAAGCTGTTACATTCAGAGTCAATACAAGATGACACTGTGTATAGCGGCGTGGCGCGGCGCGTTCCGACGTGCCCCATTGGGCTCGATGTAGCCTAGTGACCTACTTCGTGCGACCGGACCATCGGTGCGTTCAACGGTCGCTCTTTCACGGCCCACGACATACCTTCGATGGGTCATCGCCGAATTACTCGGTCATTCGGAAATTATACACTTTCGTAGGTCAAAACTCGCTTCGTCGATCTCTTACTCGACTCGTCTTTCCTCATCTCTTGAAATATTCTCGCAAAGTACAACTTTTTACTTGCATTCCATTGGAAACTTTTTTTTCAGACTCGACATTAATTTTCTTCAGTTTAATCGAATGAAAATGATGGACCAAAAGTATTGAGTAATCACTCGCCACCTGTCCGGCGGTGAACATCAAAAAGACAGCTTCGTAGACCCTTTATTTCAATGTTTGTCCACGTCAATTAGCAAGTCCGAGGGTTATAATTTTCTCGAAAATTACTGCCTTGACCATTTATTATTAATTAGTACCATTTCTAAGCCGTTTCAATTTTATTGTTACTTCTCGTACTACAAGAATTCCAGATAAACAATTCAAAGATTGTTTGGTTTGTGGTTTAGAGCATGCGACATCCGCATTCACGAAATAAAAGGCCTTGATCATTTTTTACAAAAAAAACCCAATTGTCTAAACAATTTCCGAGATGAAATAAATTTGAAGCTGCCAGAGTTTTTTCTCTGAGATTTTGTGCGCATACTCATTGCTCCTAAATATACAAAAAAAAACTGTCAAGTGTTTTTGAACAAGCAGTGAATTCGTATTCGAAATATCAAACACAAAAATCCCGAAGAATTCTAAACTGTTCAGAAAGTTTGCTCGAAAAATCGTGTTCCAGGCAAGAATACATCGTCGAATCATTTTAAATTGTCCGATTTTTTTATTTCTCAGGACGTTGGAAATTAGCGAATGAAAAAAAATAGAAAAAGAGCATTCGATCTTTGTGAAAACTGATTAGAAAGTAGAGGAATTTCATTGGTGCGTCTCAACACAAATGTAGTGACCTTTATTCGAGAATAAGTGTTGTAAGTAAGGCTAATTGTTTCGGTGGATTAAAAAAGTAAGCTCAGAAGAATTTTGCGTGAACTCGAGGGTAATATTTGAGACGGTAAGGTGCGATGAATTTTGCTGGGAAATCTCTAATGGAACGATTACAGTAATAATATTAATTATCGAAACACCTTTCCATTTCGATTCACGAATCGGCTAGAGTCGAGGATAAAAAAAAGTATGTGGATAAGTAGCAGGAGGTATCAAAGTGCAACGTACGTTTTCACCCTCGTTCTATGACAGACGGGATCAGTAATTATGAACGCGAGTGAAATTCGTAATGCCAGGTTCGTTTCGATATTAATATTATAATTTCTATAAAATCGAGATTATTTTTCCTCATTTTAAATGTATATATTCGTTTCTAAGCCTCAGTAGCCACCCTGTTGTTACTTAAATGTTGTAATATAAATTTTCCTTTTCTTTTTTTCTCTCGTCAACGCCCCTTGACATTTTTCTTTTCGTTCTATTTACGTAAACGAATATACGGTTATACTTATTAATTATGTACTTTGAAAAATACAAACGTAAGCCTTATTATTTACTTTCGATGCTGCTGACTCGACCTATTTTCCATTCGAGTAGATTCCACATGTCCTGTTAAATGAGTCGTCACCAAACTCTCATTTGTCGCTGGGAAATTTTGCACTTTCTAGTAGGCTCGTCGCAATGGGAAATGTATCCTCGTTCATTTATTTTCTTCTTTTTTTTTCTGATTCATTCGATCTCCACACTTTTACTAGTGAAATTTCTGCCCCGAAGGAAAAAAATACCCTGTTCCCGGTGGATTTTTCTTGGCGCTTAGAAATGTTTTTTTCTTTCTCGTTTCTAATGTTTTTATTTTCTCAATGGACACGTCGCGTGCTCTGAACATCCGGGAATCTTTGTACCTCACGGACAACGAACCCTGGCGCGTGACTCGGTCCAGCAATCTCGAGCCAGATCCATCTCATTTTTTTTCCCATTTAAAATTGAAACGTAATTAAATTTCTCACAGTCCGTACGACGTAAGAATAATGATTTTTTTTCTACAACAAAATTGCAGTAGGGACAAGAAAATTGCTGCAACAACGCACACTAATCCGCGAACGATGAGACGTCCACATCATTTTACTGTCTCGTACAAAACGGAAACAGACAAAATTGCAGCAAATGCAGTCTTTTACGCATTTCTCTATGCATAACGTTTTTTTTCCTGACTCCATTATCGTGACATTTTTTCGAACGATTTGATCATTATTCGCAACCAGGGAAATCCCATTTTTTCGTAATATTTCTAACGTATGAATGTGTAACACGCATACGGCATGATGGAAGTAAGTTTCATGACAGTTGTGAGGAAAATTGAATCAAATCACTTATACAATCCATAGATTTCATCCGAGAGTCTTGTTAGTCGAGTGAGAAATGAAATTTTTTTATTAATGAGTCAGAGATGATGACCATTCGCTTGAAAAAATATTTCCACACAATGTTACACTTTGATCCTTACAATTAATCGCTCTGATCGAATTCTCAATTATTTTACAAGAGCAAAAAAAAATTATCGAACGCTTGAATTTTTAGATTTTGTAAAATTTTTTTACAAAGTCGTTGGCTGAATTTTCATTTCCAAAAGGAAAAAGGAAACGTGTGTTTATCAGATTTTATAAAATTTGTAGACAGCGCTTCTCTCATTTCATTCGAACGATCATCGTCTCCGGAGATAGTAGAGGATTGTGCAGTCAGTCGAAAAGTCGTTTTTACAGTACATAGTCGAGATACTTAGCACAGAAGAGGAGATATCTATACAGAGTATTGTTACAACTACTTGAAAAATAATATTGGCAGTGTACAAGGCGAAAATTTGACTGTATTTTTATGTTTCAATGAGCAACGAGGATCGCGAAATGCCCGAGCCAACCAACGCTTGAAGAAACTGTAGAAAATTGTATGAAAAAGTATTTTTCTTAGTGAACTGAATGACGAAAAGATTTTAATTCAATTTATCGAATCACGGTTTCAGAACAACTGGCACAGTGCGAAATTCCGTTTAGCTTACGGTATTTGCATGGTGCAGCGGCCGTTCAACTTGCAACTCGATGTACACACGTGCGGCTTTGAAATTGATCATTTTAATCGGACAAAAAAAAATGAAAATCACATCGGAACGAATCTTCCTCGAACGAGATTCGAAATTCTTTTTTTTTCTCAATCGATCGAATCGAGGGAAATATATAGAAAATTGAAAAATGTGATGTACCAATTCGCCACTTCGAGCAATTTGAAGAGAAATTCATGGATTACGTACCAATTGTTACGAGCACCAACCACGTCGTGCAAATCTTCATTTTTTTTCCTTTCCTCCGAAAAAAAACGTACGTGGAAAAAATGTGAGAGGAAAATCGACTGCACGCCGATATAGCTGAATGAACGAAGGTGTCGAGGTACAAAAGTGTGTCGACTCGTCGCGAGACTGATCCCGTATACGTGCGACAGGTAACTCGTACTCGCGGTCAACTAAATATCTCGCCCCGTTGTCGATGCCTTCACGCTGAAGAAAAAAAGCAATACACGCGGTCGAGAGTAGGAACTTTCAGAAACCAGAAGGAGTGATTTCTGTATCCCCCACTCGGAGCGTGGAGTTCTCGAAGCGGTCAAAAAAAAGGCAGACCTCTTCCTGTAACGTTGATTGCGTTTCGACGATCACCACCTCATCCTGGACAAAATAATTGAACCGAATTGTTGTTTCGGAATATTTTCTTCATCCGTTTAAAAGCATTTTTCGCTGAAAAATAGTTTTGAAGTTTTCGTTAACACACTGGGTCATTTTGACCCGACTTTATTTCTCGAAACTCGCTGTTTCCAAAAATACTTTCGACACCTACGAGTGATTTTCAAAATTTTTACTTTTCCAAAATTCGTTGTTTTCAATTATTTTTTGCAACCTTCTAATTTCATGTTTCCCAAACTTTTATCATGTAAATATATCGAGAAATGTTGAAAGAATAAAAACTGGCGAGGAGCCTGCTCATGATAGGCCGGAAAGTAAACTTGCGGCCACATTGACCCAGTGTATCAACGGAGCATTTTAATGAGATGGAGTAACTACCCAACACATGAATCTGAAGATGTAGACAGCGGAAAACCTTCCCAAAAAACTGAACGATTGACAAAATTGGAAAAAAAAAAAAAAACGATTTTTGTGTGGAATCGGAATCGCGGCCTGTACAAGGATTCATCAAATGAATAAGGATCGTCGTGGTATTGGTAAAAATGATAATTTGTCGATGAAAATTTATTGTAAAGCATTTTCGCGTATCATAAAGTCATTTCGTCTATTTCGTAATATCGGTATATATATAAATTTTTGCAAATGGCTAGACTGAATGAGGACAGAGCGATGAAAAAGTCCCTCGCACATGCATCAACATTTTTTTCTATTTTCTAATCGTTTCGGGTCAGTCAAACGTGCTTGAAATTCTTCAGGTATGTTATCCGGTTGTTTCCTATCGTAAAAATGTAGCACAGAGAACTATTCGAATTTTGTGTTGACTCGCTAAGTTTCTATGGCGTTTTCTCTTATTTCCAGGATCGGATTACTCGACGAATTAATCGTTGTTTCCGGCACTTCGATCGTCGACAACAGTTCCTGAGATTTTGAAATTATTTTGATGTTCTCTGGGTTTGGATCAACGATTCTGTCGCTTTCTGGCTTCTTTTTCGGACTCTGATCGTTCTCCGGCTGTATGTCGGGGATCACAAGATCAAGTTTTTTAGATTCAGGCTTCTTCAGTTCTGAGTCCAGACACGACGAAACGATACTCGTCGATTCTTCGATCGTCTCGTTCTCCGTAATATCCGGTTTGCCGTTGACCTGCGATTCTGTCGATTCGCACGTTACGACGTCGAGCTTGGCTTCATCGATTTCAAGGGCTAGGAACTCTTTTCCTACATCGTTGACTTGAACGTCCATGTTACTTGGAATTTCGGAGGTTTCGAGTATTTCTGTTATTTGTAAAAGTTCCGGCTCGTCCTTGCACATCGAGTCTTTCAGTGGAACTAATTCTTCCGACGAAATATTTAACAACTCAACGTTTTTGTTGTCCTGGTGAAGTTCAGTTTTCAAATCTTCTCTATCCGCGATTATTTTTTCCATTTCTTTGACACAAGCTATTTTAGCCTGCAGTTCTGCTTGTTCGGCAAGAACTTTTTCAATGTCTTTAAAAACGGATTCGTTACGATCGAGGATCGCGGTTTCGAGGTCCGAATTCTCACAACCAGCAGCTGCTCCGTTCTCCGGCGGACTTGCTGGTGTTTCCGAATCTGCAGACTTGTCCTCTTTGATCTCGTTCGTCGCGCTCGGTTCCTCTTTCTTTTGGTTAGACTTTTTGCGAGCTTCGTTCTTCAGTTTCTTGCTCATTTTTTTGTTGCCTTTGGCCGCATCGTTAGAATCCTCGTCGTACGATGTGGCGCGACAAGCTTCTCTCATAACTTCTGAAAACGAAGTCTCCAGCTTGGGCAAGTTGTCACGTAACTTTTCACAATCCTTCGATATAATCTCGAACTGTTTAATCGCTTTGCGATTCTCATCCGCTAATGCTTTACGATCGACCTGGGCACCCTCGTTTTTCTCGCGCAATTGCGCTATCAAAGATGCTCTTTCACGCTGGAAAACTTTGCAGAGCTCTTGCAGCGTCGACAATTTATTACTCAACGTAATCATTTCGGCGTCTCGCTTGTCTTTTATCTCCGCCATTTGAACTATTGCCGCGTTCGTTTTTTCCCAACGTAGTTTCCATAGTGCAGTCTCTTTTTCCAGTCTTAACATCTTTTTCTTCATCTGAAACGATTTTTTGTTTAGATTAATGTCTCCACCTCGGCAAGATTATCTCGCAATCTTGGAATTCTCTTAACATTCTGTAACGCAAGCCATTGTACAAACCTCTTTCGATTCCGGTCGGAAAGTCTTTGAAAATTCAAACGTCGCCTCGAAATCTCGTTTCAACTCTTCGAACTTTTCTTGAGAATTCATTATTTGCTTCGTGAGATACTGCTCTCGCACCTCGTGCTCCTTGATCCGCACGTGGTATTCAGCCAATTTCTGCAAAAAGTTTATGTCGTTAAAAAATATGTTGAAAATTCAAAAAAAAAGATTTTTTTCAATTTTCACTATCGATGTGCAACACTTTTGCTGCATTCTGCGGATTTCCACCGCAAATCTTGTCATCGAAGAATTCAAAAACTTTCAAGACAAGTGTGCAGTAAACGTTGTTATATCAACCATCCACGGCATTGCATTTTGCATTTTTAAACGTTTTATTTAAATGGAACCACAAAGTAGAATCAATGGAGATGATTCCAGAATTTTTTAAAGACTTTTTTCTTTACAAATACTCGAGATACAAGTGGCAGGACGAAAAGGACCCATATATGATCGGAAGTGCCATAAAAAATCGTATTTAATCATTATTCCATAAACTTTATCCTCGCAATTGGGAAAACTTTGTTCGGTTGTCAGAATTTTTATATTTATCATAGAACCTGGCGCTAGAAAACTTGTCATTTCTTTTTTTTTCCAATTCTAAAGTTCATAAATATTTCAATTAATTTTTGTTGTTTAATGTAAAGAAATGACGCGGTGAAGTAGGAAAAATTCGACACAATGGTGTCTATCAAAATTTACCAAGAGCAGTTGTTTCTTGTCCTGTTTCAGAGCCTCCTTCTCAGCGGTAAGTTCGAAAGTACTTCTGATATATTTTTTCTCCGCCAGTTCGAGTTCGAGCCTGGACTGTTGTCTGACTTTGTCCAACTGGGCCTCGGTGAGCTCGATGCCTTCGCGAACGGATTTGATTTTTTCGCGCATTTCTAAATTTTCTTCGCGCATTTTGGCGCTTTTTTCGTTGTTTTGATTGGTCAGAGTGTTCATTTCTGCAAAAGCACTTTGAAAAGTGAAGCATATCTCTTTCCTCTTTTCCTCCTCGACTCTAAGCTTCAGCGCCGTTTCCTCCAGCTGGGCTTTGTTCAATTTTTGTAATTCCCTGCACAATTGCTCTAGCCTCATTTTTGCCAGGACAGCCTTGGATCTCTCGTGTCTGAATTGCTCTTTCTCTCGATGTATCATATTTATATTCTTCTCAGATTGCTTTACCGTCGCCTGTAATTGTCTGTTCTCGTGCAACAAATCTGAATATTTTTTGCACATAGCGGATAATTTATCTTGCGGGGATTTAAGGCTGTCCAGGGATTTGAGAACTTGCTGCACCGTCTTCTCGTCTTTCCTCTTTGCTTTAGCATCTCTTGCCAATTTTTTGGCCTCATAATCGATCGTGGGAGGAGCCTGACGATATTGAATAATACAAAGTAAATAAAAGTCCAACCCTGCGTAGCAACAGAGTCACTTTCTCGATTTAATTTAATTTAAAAAAAAACGAAAAAAAACATCGAGAGTGTAGACGAAAGTCGATAAAACTTGAATTAAACATTTTGGTTAACCAAGTTTTCGACGAACGAGGGTTTATTCAGTGTCAAATACAATCGACGTTACGAGATGTTGATAGTGAATTTTCACAGGAGATGGAATTTGTGTACGATGCCGAATTTATAAATTTTGAGGTTATGTAAGTCGCTCACCTCTATCGATGTCGAGCCTGCAACAACCTCGGTCTCCATATCATTTTCTGGCTTGACTGTCTCTTCTTCGTCCTCGATTTTTGGGCTTTCAATTACTGGATTATCCATTGTTCGATCATCTACAAAGTTTTATCAAATGAACGCGAAACACCGTTAATAATTAAACGACTGCACGATATTAACATTGACAAACATGCCTCCGGTAAGTGTATATATATGCGATTCGTACACATGCACGATCTCAAAACAGCGGTTACAACAAGAGCTTTTGTTGTGTGCGCGCTCCGCCATTCGGACCGAAATAGTAATACCATGGGTAACACGTGAACCGGATGGTAAAACACAGGAAAAGAATATTTCGGTGCAAACGCTTTTTTCATTATGTCGTAGCAAATTTCGATGCACCAATAATCGGGGTCTTGTCATTCAAATTTTTGGAAATTTTTGAAAGGGGTCGTTCAATAAAATAAAAAAACTACCGAAGCAAATCGATCTAGGTAGGTATTTGTCGTTTTTTCCCTACCAAAAAACGTATACAGAAATATTCAGCATTTCAAATCTTCTCACATTGGCGAATTGTTCGATCTACGAATTGCTAGATTACGATTTACTTGAACACGCCTGTGAAACCTTGTTTATTTCGCTACCTCACGCAGAGCAGTGCATTATTGAAAATAAAAAACACTCAACTGAGTCACATATATATTTACACGTTTTGTTGATGTGTGAGCCTGTATTGTAAAAACAAATCTGCCGAAAAGCACGCAAATTGTTTTTTTGTTGCCAAATGCAAAACGCTTCAACAGAAAGTGATGGCTGGCGATATTGTTAAAAAAATATTCAAATATCGGCCATTAGAATTCTAATAAAAGTCTTTTACGAATACTGAATAAATGGAGTTCTATGAATGTAAACTTGTGAGCGCAGATGTCGGAAAGTCCCGTGGTATTCGAGCATTATTTGCATCGAAAGGGTTTGTTTGATCGATTAAACCGAATCTTTCGTAACAAAAACGAAAAAATACAGCTCGAATGTAAATAATGGTTAATCGTGATTTGAAGATTAATCAATGTCCCGAAAAATATAAATCTCAATAATCTCATAAAGTGTGTACTCACAAAATATAATACGATCTGGTCCAGGTTATTGTGACAAAGAGAAAAGGACTGCTGGCTTGTGTAACACACAGCTTTTTATTTCGAGTTAGTACATTCGAGCGAAGCTTGGCTCTCGTGATCGAAAAATGCGGAATCTTCGTCTCGGAAAAGGTTTTCTTTCACGTGGATATCTTGTTTCGCTCGAGCAAAGAGTGCAGCTACTACAGATTTTCACTACACACTAGTTATAAAAAAGTTTGGTTGGAACTCAGGGCGAGTGAGTGTGTTGCGCGTACCACGAATACGAGACTCAAACGCCGAGAGAGTTTATTTCGGGAATATATACATCTCAAGTTAGAATCAACGACGCGCGAAGACGACGACGACAGCAACGACGACAAAACCGAAAGAAGAAGCGTTGGGGTCATCTTGTGCAAATGGACTCTCGAAAACTGGAGATATTTTTCGAGAGACAGTTTTTTTTTTATTGGAACTTAAATGCGACTCGGAGCCTCATCGACCTTCGACGAGCCCCGTTAGTTCATTAGATCTCCGCGAGTCAATCGAGTGAACGAGCAATTACGTTGCGAATTGGAAAATGTTGAAAATTCTGTAATTTAGCATTATTCTATCAATTTTCAGAATTTTTCCAACAATAACAAATTAACCGGTTAAATTTTCTTCTATTTCCGTAACCTTCACACACGAAAATGTAAAAAAGTTAAATCAAAGTGAATGAATTCTTCTTTCGAATGCTAACGACCCTTATTATCCCACAGAGTTATTTTCGTACCATGTCCAGCCGTATTGACATCGATCCATAAACGATCAGAGACAATTAGAATGCGAAATGTGAGCCCGACGTTTTAATTATTTCAAACGTTTCCCAGCTGCGTACTTCAAATCGCGTGGCCCATTGTCACTTTTACGATTATGGTTACCCATAGAAAGACGAATAACGTAGAATGTTCTCTCACACGAAAATACAAAAACATTCCATCTCCATCAAGTTATGAATATGTACAGGAAAGAGCGTAATGTAAATTTAAATGAATAGTCAATTGCAAATTGAGCGAGTATCTCAGTTCAACAAAAATGGCCAGAATTTCGTGCGGCAACTTTGAAGCTGATTTTCTTTTCAATTTTCATCTTTTCGTATATAAAAATCGAAAATTCACTATTTCGTGATAAATATTCGTGAAAATTTATAGAGATTCCCAGACGATAAATCTACTCTCCGGAAAATAAAAACATCCAGATCGGGATCTATGTAATTCTTGCATGAATCAGGTTCCCAGGAAGTTTTTTTGGACAGAGTCCAGATCGCGCAATATAATCTCCCAATCATTTAACCCAAGCACAATTGTGATAGAGGAGGCATCGGAAAGTTCATCGCCATATTTTCGTTGCAAGAATGCACCTCGAGGCAACGTCATTGTTTCCACGTGCGCGTCCTGCATCCTTGAAACGGCAATACGAATTCAATTATCAGACTATGGTACTCTTCGCGACGCCCACATTCTCCCGATATACTGTATAATTCAACTTCTTTGTCATTCCCAATGTGTCTCTCGAGACTCGACACATTATGCATTTTTTTCGTCGTTTCAACTCGGCAGTTAATCCGCCAACAATTCGTAGGCTTTGCTCACTGAGATGATCTTTTTTTTTTTTTTTTAACAGTCAGATCGGTGATTGACAGCTAATCGAAAATTTCCAAGTTTCAGAAATCGACACGACTTTTTTTATATGAAGAGAAAAATAAAAATCGATTTTTGGCTCGGTGAACAACCCCATACCTATGCAACTTTGTATCTGCCTTGAACTACTTTTACAGAACACATACATCCATCGACTCTGTACACGAGAAACATATTTTTATCCTCCGAACACTTAAGATGCAAATGTATTTGAGTTTTCGAATGTTTATATTGGGAAAGCGTCAAAATATGAGAAAAATACCTACCCTTGGTCCGAATTTTCAGTCAATGTCAGTTATGGAATTCGTGGAAAACGCCGAAACCAGATGGGAACGAGTTGTTAAGATGCACGAACCATTCAAAACTGCAGTGTTTACGTCAGAGGCAACAATAACAAAACGAAATCACGATTTCGTAATTAAAGATTCACGATTTTTTGGTAAAAAAGATCGAAAAAATAAGCGTACACCAAAACAGCAAAAACAACGTTATCGCGCTACGAAATCCGCACAGAATCTCTTTGTGATTGGATGAAAATAACGTTTTATCCTGCGTCTCAAAACGTAAAAAAACGAAAATATTAATGAAAGAGAATCAGCCGACGATCGTCAGCAAGTGCAGTTAATGGGTGATTGATTATTGTCAGCTGGAGTGCATTTCGTACGAAACGATAGAGAACGATGGAATAAAAGTTTCCGAACGTTAAAAGTTCGGAAGGGCTCGATGTGCGCATGCGTCCTGTCTCGTTTGACGATTGTGTAGGCACGAGTATGGCGTTGCGTACGAAACAGCTACGCTCGCGTCTTCGCACATAGTGGAGCCACGATCGTAAACAAAACTACCACTGACCGCGTGGGCTAGGGCCAGTGAGGCGGCAACTGCGCTGCGGTCAACGCGACAAGGAAGTTTTCGATTTTAAACGACAGTTCGTTCTTATTGACATTTCGAAAAAACAAATCCTGACGATTTCGTAGAGTTTATCGACTGCTTTGCCGCAGTCACCAAAATTTCGTGTATCTCGCTAAAAATCTGTTTTCCCCCGGGGCGTCGAAATCGAACACAACCATTGAAAAATAATTCGACGAGCTCGCTTCGCTCTTTTTTCTCCCTCTCACGAAACCGATCGCGAGAGAGGAGAAAACTTGATTTTTCAGTCGTTCAAAAAATCCCTCAGCCTGAAGTAGTAACTCAAGGTTTTTCAACACAAATTCGAATCCCTCGAGTTTAATGCCACGATAGTGTTTCCGTTTTCGGTTCATCGAACTGGCTCGTTGGCTTGTCAGCATCGTACTATCTCTACGCAGTCGCTCGTATTACATTTTTCACTATTTTATCGCTTCTGGACCGTACGCTGCACTGGAGCGATCTTCCCCTGAGACTAAAAAGTAATGTGAGAAACGGCCAACGGACTCTGTCACGAGAAGCATTAATAAGAAAAACGCAAAGAATATAAAAAAATGATGTAAAAATCAGATGAAAATATACTCACGACAAAATCCTCGCAGTGACAATTCAGGGAAAACGAAGCAAACCGCGATTGGACATATTTTGGCGTGAGGGGAAAAGCCCTTAAATCTCGAACAGGAAAACCTGTCTCTACCTCGTCGACTTATACGTTCTTGTGAATGAATGTGACGGAAATATCGTCAGACACGTTTATCGACTTTCCGGAGAGGGTAAAACTCGTCAAACAACGGTTTGCTTTTTAAAAGATCGAAGTGCGTTGCTACTTTCTGACAGATGCTCCCATGAGACATCGATAAACGAACGACAGTCAAAAAATTACTCACAGAGAGTGCGTTCTATAATAAGATAGAAATCTATCATAGAAGTTTTGAACTGGATACGAAATTACGACGGAATCTATCATAGTCTTGCACGACCAAGTTCCCCGGTAGGGGAAAACTGTACCTGCGTGAGCAGGACAGCACCTACGGGCTACGTTCCACACAACACAGCAAGAAAAATACATTTTTCAATATCCACATTTTCTTTCCTCGTATAAATACTTGCGTTGACCAACATTCGATGATAAACACGAGAACTATGTTGAAGAATAAAAAAGCGAAAAAGTATCTGGCGAAAGACTTTTATGGGCATCGCACGATATTGTACTAAAAGTTGATTAAATATTATGCAGTTTCTGAGTCTAAAAAGATAGAATATACTATGATTTTTGTTTGGTATGAATAAAATATCATTTTTTTCGACTAACGGGTCTGCCACCTCGATCGAGATTCCTATTATGTCAGACTAAGATTATCATATAAACGAGACGTTGCTACGAGTTTCATTTACTGACAACGATCACTGCGGCGCACGAAAATTGAATAAAACCAAGTGAATTTCTTCCGCTTTTGTTGCGTGATATTATAATAATAAAAAGAAGCAAACATGAGTTTCGATGATGGTTGGAACGTCGTGTGGAACGACACAAAATCAAGCGCATTTGATATGAGATCGACGTCAACAATGATGACCACAACGATCGAAAATATCGTCGGGTATTCGTCGTCGAGAGCTCGACACGTCACGATTGCTTCACAGATTGTTCTCACCCTCGTTTACTTGAGCGGAGTCCTTGGGAACATATCGGCATTGATGATACTTTTTCTTCGCGACAAGGTCAGTCAACCTCGATGGAAAAATGAAATTTCTGATTTTTAATCGTTCCAGCAATTATGCGACAACAAAAAACAGTCGTTCGTATTATTTTAGTAAATTTCCAATATTCCTGAGAAATAAAAAGCCGATCCTTCTTGACATCTGTTCATAAAGACAAAGTTTGCAGACACAATTTCGCGCGGCAAAATTATAAAAGTTGGTTCTTTCGCGGATGGGAACACGTGAAAGCACTTTTCTTTTCGCTCGAGATATTCATGCATGTTTTATTTATTTTCGAAGAGGACAGATTTACGCTATGACGTATATCGACGAAAATATAACGAGTCGTATATCTTTCTTCTTTGCGATGATCTCCGGAGAATAATCCACAACGATAGTTCGAATCATTGATGTTTTTTTTTTTTACTTCAACTGATTTTTAATGTTTCCGTAAAGATCTGATCGCCAAATAATCGCAATTTTGATATTAAATTAATTTGATATCTGAAAAAAACAGCATGCATACTTGATTTCTATTAATTTGCACACGACAGAGACGAAATCGGATTCACCTGTTGATGCTACGATGTTTGGCGACGAACGATCTCGTCGCACTGCTGGGCATGCTCATACAAATGTACGTGACGATTTACGCTGGTTCGGTCACAACGAATCGAGCTTTTTGCTCGCTCCGAGTGGTGTGGCGCCTGTTTGGATTATTCAGTGGTTGCGTCGCGATTGTCATGGCTGTTGAACGATGGTTAGCCTTAACGAGGCCCTTCGTCTATCAGAAGGTAAAATCCCCAAAACAAATGAAAACTAGACCGACATTTGGATGTCCGCATGCATGGTTCGTGCGAAGGGCGATCAAAAGATAATTTCCCATTTATATTACCCGCAACGAAGCAACGTGTCTCTCGCCAGTTGACGTTACGTTCTGGGAAAAATGTTTACGTGCTTGCAATGCTCGAATAAGTTGACTGGGAGCCCGGCACCCTGGCCAGCGTTAATTTGTTTTATTCCCAAACTGAAGTAGCGTCCCTTATCCTCGATTACAGTAATTTCGAAATGACAAGAAAAAAAGTCGGATCAAAATGACAGGTAGACACGGAAATTGATGTAAAAAAATAAGTTCCGTAACTAAGTCCCACGTTCGCTCTCTTTTCCGGACACGAAAACACTTTCCGCAACAAATATCTCGAGGCTGACAAATTCGATCACCGAAAATGGACTGGGGGTGTTGGAACGAAGTCAACAGAAGCGAAGGCCGTTTTGAGCGATCGAGGGAAAAAGGGAGCAAATTGAGGGTCGTTATTGAATAAAACGAGAAGATCTTCAAAGTTATTTGTTCCTGCTTCGTATTGATAAAAATACAGAGTACACGAGATTTCGAAGCGCTGGCTTATTGCAAGCGGACAAGAAACGGTTTTATATTAGATTGGCAAAAAATAAAGCCGCAGGGCCAAGCCAATTCCGTAGTCAATAGGAGGATTTTGCTCCGCGAATTGTTTTCGCCATCGGATGCACCAATTCCTCTCAAAATTTCTCCGACCCATTTGCTGATCGATTGCGTATTTTTCTACATACATAACATGTTCGTTTATTCGAACTTGACCCTGAACTTTTACGGACACACCTGGGGACTCAAAAATATTCTCTCGGAAAAGGTTTTTCGTCCTTGAAACCACATATTTCGAGAAACCTCAATTGTCCCTACTCACCAAATTGAAACGCAGGTGAACACGGCCCCGTGGAAATATTTCTCTTGCTGGAAATGAATTCTGAACAATGGCAGGCGTTCCTTCGACACGAATGAATGGTCGAGCAAAGAAAAGAGGGAAATTACATTAAATGCTGACCCTTGCTTACTTGTCCTTATCATAACTTTTTACTCTATCTAAGTGCAAAACGTCCATCTCCATTGGTGATAGGACAACGAGTATACCATGTGACGAAATGTTATAGAATTTTCGAAACAGATCGATAAAGTCTCCGACGAAATAATAAAAAATGTCAAAGTCTCAAATTTCGATTAGTTGTTATCACATCCAATTGATTTTCACTCGAAAAAAATTCGTGGGTTATGTCTCAACTGTGAATACGAGCATGTAATGCTAGATGAGGAAAAACGTTTCAAGCGAAACGTTAGTAACGAAGCGTATAAGATTTCCGGAGGTAGTTAAGGCGGGCGAAAGAATCACACGATAAAAGGGGTATCAAAAGCAAGCTCTTTCATGAGAAAGCATCTTGAGTGTTATCATTGAGAGTGAGATAAGAGAGCAAGAGTGACGAGACGCCTGACAGCTGGGCACGAGGGGAAAGGATAGCTGCGGGTGAGGCTTATAATTAGGCCAAAACACGGAAACAAGGAAACAAACGAGCGACCAAACAAACTGCAGCAAATTTGGAGCTCTGTATTTGCTTCTATTGGCATTTTGATCAGTTTCTCCCTCGAGGTCCGAATTCTTGTCTAAATTTCGTTGAATTTATTTTGCCGACGGCCCAATGAATTCAGTCACTTTTTTCCTCCGAATTTCTCATCCACCCCTCGCTATGATAGAAAATCGAAATACGTTTAATTTATTCATGGAATCTATGGAAATGTGAGCATCGGAATTTCATCGAATATTTTTTTTATGCTCAGTCTTGAAGAAGAAAGTTCAATGCTCGTTGATAACAAATGTCTATTGGGAAGAAATTGCATCTCGCCGAACTTATTCACATTTATAAACGGTTATATTGATCCCTCGTGAATTTTATATGGACGGCACGTTCGTGACATTCAATAGGTCGTGAGTAAGGATACGTTCGAGAAGGACACGCGTTCGAATGACGCCTCAATTTCAAGCTTCTCTACACTTTTTTTTTATACAGTGTAAAACAATTTTTCTTAACAACTTCCTGATCAGTAAAGAAAAGTGTAGCTGTCTATTTTCTATAAATTTATTGTGTATTCAATTAAACTTGTTTGGTAATATTTATCAGCGACGAAACTAAAGCTGCTTATCTTTAATTCGGATAAATGGGTCACAGGTCAATGAGGCGAGTACAACAGATTTTGTTCTAGAATCTTATCGTCCCCGACGCTGTTTTCAACATACACTATCATTTTTTCTTCCAAATATGTACCGAATATTCGATAACTTTTTCTCTTTTATGCTCTTCCGATAAATCTCGCGTTCCGAGAATTTGGAAATCTCAAATTTGGAATTAACTCCACGGGGCGATAATGTCAGATTCGATACGTCAAGGTTATAAAAGCAAACACAATATTATTTATAGCGTTCGTACAACAGAGTTCTGCAGATTTTGCTCAACGTCTGATACGACAAGGCGATTCGTGCTACTGGAGTTTCTACCGCTAAAAAGCCATCGGATATTTTTCAATGTTCATCAACTTGTCAGCTTTTGCATTAAGAATCTTCTATTGCGCTTAATTCTTGTTTGGGATTTATGGGAATGAGAAAATAAGCAATTTTTGTGAGCTCCAACGAATATTAACTTCAACGTCGTCGTTATTAACCGTTGTTTATTCTCGGAGACATATAATGGACTCCTACCATTCCAAAGTAAACTTGGACAATGACGTACCTCGAATCGGAATTATTTCGGTAGAAAAGGCTCTGTTTGCATGTTAAGTCGAACGGATCTTAATTATTGTCGATAAACATGTGTTTGATGTTTTTATCAAAATCATTGTGACCAATGGTCGAATGGAAAATAAAAAATTATAGAAAAAAAAAATTTATTTGACGCAAGTCTCGATCGATGGGTCAATTGAATAAGATTCTATGTTCGTAAACTAATAACGTGGGTTTTCATAAGAATCGTGACGATTGCAATTAAAGCTGCCATTCATTCGAAACCCCCTGTGGCTGAGCAGACTACTTGACTTTTTCATTCACAATAACAGGCTTCTCGATCAAAATGATTACCCTCGCTGCTGGTCTTGGCACGTCCTTTGTACACGATGAATGTGTATGAATATTACATAGACACTGACAATCATAACGTTAATCAAACTCTCACGGACTTTAGTTATGGCGAGGCAGAGAAGGAATGTCAAGGGAGTAGATACACAATGATCGAAAGTAATTGAAAGCCGTTAATATCGATCGTCCCACCCGGATGTTTGGACAATGATGTCATTCACGTATTTTTTCATCGAATTTCAACTAAATAAATTCGTTAAGAAAAAAAACCACGAATTTCAATATTATTCAGAGTTTGATTTCAATATTTATCCGTTCGGCTCGAAAATGTTGATCAACTTTTTGTTTATTCTCCAATTTTACTTCGCGACAGTAAAAAATATGGAGAGTTCGTTTTTCGTGTATATTTTTAAACTGTTTACTTCTTCACCCTAATTTTACTGGTTTTTTTTTCAACCTGTCAAAGTTTTTGTCTGAAGGAAGTTTTGCTTCTTGTTCTGATATTTATCTCGAAATTTATCTTCCATTTCCAGGTAACACTCTTAGGCCCCTTTATATGATCAGCTTCTTCCTAATGATGATGTACAAAACTCTACCATCTCTTGTTAGGTTCACCCTAAAAAAACTCTCGAAGTGTATTTCTTTTTATATATAGCACCGAAGCATTTCTACCTCATTTTCTTCCCTTTTGCTTGTTGCTTGTTCAGCCTCAAAACAAATAGACTCCATTTTCGAACGATTTATTTATTTAATATCTTCAATTTAAATCTCACCATCCATTCCAGCACAATTCGATGAAGGATTTCTGGTTAATTATAACTTTCACTCGAAAGAGTAATTCTCATAATTTTTTTTCTCATTTCGTGTTCCGATTGCTCTTTTACCTGACGACGGTTTTTATTATTTCTCCATTGAGCCCGCATTCGATTAAAAGAGATTACCTCGTCCAAAGCTTCAAGATTCGAGTCACGTAACTCCGCAAACATTAACCCGGGAGGCTTGCAAACGTGGGCTGCTTGGTATCAGTCTTTTTTTGGGCGGTGAAGAATCCCTGGCCCCTCGCAAAACTTCAGGTCGTTTTCCTTGTCGAGGACGATCTTTTGTATCCCCGAATTTATCAGAATTAAGACAAATCTGTAAGAATCTCTCCATCAACGAGAGAAGGACGGAGGAAAATTTATAACCTTTACTCTCCCACGCCAATGCCATGATTTTTGGCTTTAGCCTTGACCTGAATTTACTTCTTAGTGATCAAGATCAGGACTGAATCTCAATGAGGGTTTTCTCGTTATGGAAATATAATAAAAAGCCCCTCAAAATTATTAAAGCACTGTTTCAACAGTAAATAACGACCGTTTAGTTCTCAAGATTCCCCCGATTATCCATGAACATAAAATGAAGAAATGAGGGCAGTCGATATTTTTCTATTGCACAAAATCCACATTTAAGCAAACAGCCAAATGTTTTACTTTTACGTGATTTCAATTTGGTTAAAAAATGAAAAAAAAGTTTATGCTCAATGTCTAATTATCGTGTTTAGATTCGTAATGAGGGAATAATCAAAAAAATATATATTTAGCTCAAACGATTGAGCCACTGGATCGAACTTCCATTTAATTTTATTTAAAATATATTATTATATTTTTGCAGCGAGTGACATTCCCCGTGATAGTACGTTGCATGGCAGCTCTGTGGATTGCTGGGTTTACTCTCACGAGCCTACCATTATTCGGCTTCGGAGTTTATTATCATGGAGGAAAATGTGCTCGATATAGACAAGCAACCGAAACAATCGACATTGCTTACGCTTACGTCTGGTTCTTCTGTGGTATGTGAAAAATAACAATTATGGTTTCTTGTTATATCTTTCACAAATTCAAAGTTAAAGTTTCCTTTTCAATAATAATAACGATAGAAAACTTGATGTAAACAAGGAATATACTTAATAAATCTTTTTCCGACTCGTAGGTACGCTTCTGTGTATATCAATTGTCTGGTGCAATTTGGCTGTATCTCGTGCTCTAAGTAAATTTGGCGGACGTGTTGGCCATCTGCGACGAACTTCCCGAGCCTCTTCACAAAAAGCTAAACCACTTTTGACAGTCACGAACCCATCGCCCGAAGTCGTTTCCACTGCAGAGGAAAAAGCATTCGCTAAACTCATGGCTGTTCTGTCCATATCCTTCGTAATATGTTGGATGCCGCAAATGGTGAGAAACAAATGGATAAATCTCACATCTTGGAGGAAAGAAATGAGATTATTTTTCATTTGATCCTTCCCTTTCCCTTTCGTGTGAAAGGTGCACGTGTCTTTTTTTTCTAGAAATTCCAGCTGAACAGAATTGTTTAAATATTATGTTTGCGAATAGCAAACTGAATTGTTTCGAATTAACAGAAAAAAAATGACGAAGTTGTTTCAAAATTCCATGTAGCGAATATTATTCCCATTAGGATATTGGTTCGATGCTTATTTCGGAAAATATTGCAGAATTAATCGAACAATATATTTTTATTATTTTACGTTCAGGCTGAATTTTTTATGCTCGTTTGATAGATTATGATATTATGAGCTACGTCGTTCCATCGTCAAAGCAGCGCGAATGACGCGCCTGTAAGAATGAATGGACATAAAAAATTGCTATTGTTATCGACGGGTTTGGATCACCATACGTTATTCGTGTCTCGTCGATCAAATCGCCATGACACTGACAATGGACTCTCTCCCCGGCTTCCCCGGAGGGATCTTTAATGTGCCCCGGGCTCGTCGATCTTTTATTAACTCCATTCTCCGCCGTGAATCTTTTAGCTCACTTCCGCAGATGTATTTGCGATAAAGATCGAAGAAATAATCTACGTCCGAAGAGAGTTCGTGTCGTTCGGTTTCACACTCAAACGATCACATTATCGTATATGAATAAAAATATTACTCTGTGGCTGAGAACGACAGTGATGTAAACGTGACTGGAATGACTGTCGATGCGATTGTCAACTGAAATGAAAAAAAAAATCCGATTCTTAACGATTTTTTAAATTCATTTATGCGAAATGTTTTTATTTTTCCCAACGAGGTTTTTTCCATTCATTTGTTTCAGATATCAATTCCATTGGAACAATTGTCAATGAAATTATCGGATACCTCAACGATAGCACGAAAATGTATTCGCGCTTTTCACATTACTGCTGATGTACTCTTGTGCATTCATTTCACAATGGATCCGTACATTTACGTACTTTTACGTATGCGACCGAGGTTCGTATTTTTCAAGCCAATCTGTCATTTTTGCTGGCCAATGGCGAGTCGATCCAACTCGTACACCGATACGACCCATCATCAGGGAAGCTCCTGTGGTCCACCAACTCCAATAACCGAAGCTCCCTCCACTCCGGTGAGCGAAGAAAATGTTTTTCGTCTGACTTCCCTACCCGTTTGAATACTCGCTTTTCTCAATATTTTCTCAGTGCGTTAGAATCTCGAGTCCCCGAAGACAGCCGAAGACTCTTTGGGTTCAATTGTACAAACGTTCGATCAGTGAAATTTCCCAAATACTTTTCTAACTGAACGAATATCGAAAAGGACAATAACAAGAAAGACAGAGACAACAAAAATCACTGCATGAAAACGTTTAATTTCTCTGTCTTCAGTTAGACTGAGCTCAAGGGGCTTGTCATTATTTATTTTTTATTATTCAAACGAAGTTGGCCAAGAATTGAGCATTGATGATGGCAAAAAAATGACAACTTCCACGAATTACTTTCTTGAGATTTCTCCAACTAGTTTCTTTGAAATTCTACATGGACATATCGATTCCCGATGTCTCTAAATGATCAAAGAAGAAACATAATACGAGAAAAAGGAGAATACCACTAATGAAAACGTTTGGCTTTGCTGTCTTCGGTGAAAGTAAGCTCAAGTCGTTTGTCCGATGCAAACGACCGTGAAGTTTAAACCCGCATTTGATTTAAGCACAGGATCCTCAAAAGGAAAAGCGACGATTTTCCATTTCGTTAATGTGATACGCGTCATAGCAAGCCATTGAGCATTTATGTACCAATATAAAAAGACAGGACTGAAATAATAATGTTAAAAAGTTAGCAATTTATTCCAAAGGATCCAAATCGACGAAATCGAGATGAATATATTTTACTAATGAGTATTTTACTTTTGCTACTGTGCACACTTTGAAGAATTTAGTTGTATATTTCAATAATTGCACGTTTTCTCTCGAAATGGAGATTGAACATAAATGACGTGAAACAGACAGTAATATGTAAGGAGTCTATCTAGTCATAGCGCTTGAATTATGAGAGTCTATCAAGAAACTGTTATGTACCAAAGTATCCGGACAGGAAGTAATTACATCGGAGATATAATTCTCGTATAATTCTCTGGAAAATGTTTACATTTCAAACGTATCAGTACGACCACATTTTTTCTCTCGTATTCAAGTATTTAATATATGTAATTAATGACGAATTAGAATTAAGATTTGAGTTATGGAATCTTTAGCTTGTGTAACTCGTGCGAATGATGTAACCTTCGCATTATCATTGGCGTCAACCCTTCACTGCATTATCGACCATGTACCAAACGGTCAGTATTTTTACTGATGTTCTAAAAGAAATATATATTTATTTGTACGTATCCTGACTGGGTAAACGTTCGTCCTATTTTTCCCGATGGAATTAACAATTTCACAGCATAAAACGAATTTTTATGAGATATTAATTATTATTTCAAGCATTTTTATCACGGAATTTTCAATTAAGACGTCGGTAACACAATCATGTTCAACTATCGCATTGATACACTGTGTCAATAGCTTAAAATTATTACGCAGTGGCTAGTCGTCCGGATAGTCGGATGAATAATATTCGTCCGGACATGCTTTATCCAATGATATCTGCTTTATCCGCACGAGCAAGGGTTGCTTATTCGTCCGAACGTGCTTTTAGTGTACGAAATATCTAAACGAGTAGCCACAGCCAAATTATTATCAACAATATTTACTTTAGGAAAAGTGAGCATATTACCGAAAAAAAACCACAAATTCTTCACTCTCAAATACTCTTGTCGTCACTTACGAGTGATATATTCATGAAAAACGTTATTTTTCGAAAAAAATGCTATTACGAGATTCCCACGAAAGATATTCTTTTGAGAAGGAGACAGCTTCGCTTATATTTGAAATGAATGGATCGTATATTCTGGTGCTAGAGCGTTCGTAGTCCTCGGAAATATTTCTGTGGTATGGATCATTGGAGCCAAAAAGTTGGCCCGAATCGGAACAACCACGCGCGTCAACGGAAGAATTAAGATTACAAAAGTTCATGGTTTTACGCAACATATTTTTTGCGAGACAGTGAATCATGCGGTAAGGGGTCCAAGAGATTCATTTCGGGGCAAAATGGTTATTTTATTTATTTCTCTCAATAACGATTGAAGGGTGAAAGTCGTCGAACTGTGAATTCTTGACAAACAGTTCGTTGACACACATCGATATATCGACGCTGATAAAAAAGAAAAATGGACGACGAAAATAGCGTTTCGAGGAGAAAAAAATTCGACACATTACGCGAGACAACTTGAGTGGAAACGGGCGCCGTTTGGAAAGGCCTTGTTTCCTTCAGTGCTGCGTATATTCGCCACACTTGCGCGCAAAATTCGACTTCGGCGAAGCGTTAAATGGAATTTTTAGCGTGGGTGTGAGGAAAAATACATTTTACCCTTCATCATTGAGTTGATACAAACTTTGTAAATATTTTCCATAAAACATTTAATTTCATCTTTATTACCATTTGTATTTGTTACATACGAAACTATATTCACAAGATTGTTTGTCCGGAAAATGAAATAAAAATAAAATATGATCGCAATGTTTGGATTCCATCAATTTCATTGATGATTTCATAAATCCACGCTCATTTATAAGTCCGTCAATAATCTCCTGTGTAAATTCGGAAGTAGAAAGTCAAACCAAATGATGTTACAATAATTCGTGTATCTCGTTTACGAAATTTCGACGTATTTTAGTGAAAGGTCTTTCCAAAGATTCTGCTGTATATTTTGGATGAAAAAAGAAAAAAAAATTTGTTCCATTAAGCCGCGAGACTAGATTCAAAAGTTATTGAAGGCGTGTCTTCTTTTTCTCGTTCTTAGGCGTGTCGACACTTTTCTAATGATATAAACAGTAAGTACAATAGTCATTGGTCGTCGGTGGAAAACTATCGAGCCGATCGAAGCGCTTGCAGGTTCCAGCAGCGCTGACCGCATACGTGGAATAATCGGCCGTCCTGACGATATCCACAGACGGTTAAAGTTTGGATCATGGCTTTTTTTTAGCTCAAATCCAGGCTGAATACGAGTCTGTTGTTTGGAGGCCGATAAAACGACCGGAAGTCACCGGAAGCATAACTTGGCGATGGCGGGCGTCAACGCAAAACGTTTCCGTTATTTTGCGCGCCAATCCAAAATGTCTTTGTTTTTGTTATGTTGGCCACGAAGTGGTCGTGTCGACGACCGAGACTTGCGTCGTTGCATCACGGTTTCGGCTTCATCGCCGTAATCGATGATTCCTTTTGTTTGGTCAAACCTTCCACAGTAGGAGATGATTCGTGGAATCTTCCCGACCAGCTTGAAGCTCGACCGAAGCTTGAGGACCACGAAAATCTTCGTAACCGTCACCACCAGAAATCACCAAGAGTTTTCCACTGCTGGGATCGTTGTTTTGATTTTTTTCTGGTTTACCCGAATGACGTTTGTTTTTAGCTCGATTTTCGTGCTTGCTCGCAATCGTCGATGTCGCTGTGGGCTTTTCGACGCAAGTCAAGAAACGTACATGTCCCGTATGTCCATGTGGTATTCCTAATATTATAAATACCATGTTGCAATTTCATTTCTAAATCTTATCCTTATATTATTGCAAATAGATCAATTTTACATTATCGCTCAAACTTACCATTGACCGGCGGTGGCTGTGACAGTCTTTGGCTCGATGGCTTCAAATGAGGAATCGGTATATTGAGCAAAACTCCGGCACTCGTTCCGACCCACAATAAATCGTTGCAGGACAAAAGTGCCGTCACCCGGAGACACGCGGCTTTGTGCTGGCGTATTATGTCATCGCAACCTGCAGCAAGTTTAATCATTTCCGTTAAAATAAATAAAAACTTTTCTGATTATTAGTCCGCCAAAAATATCAAAATATTTCATTATCACAATGTGTAAATTTTTTTTTTTTAAGAATCAATCGCTTAATTCTGCCCAAGGGCTGCACGAATTTGATGCTTACTGGCAAGCATTTTAGTGACTGCAGATGCGATATTTATGTCAGTCAGGCACTCGTAGCTATTGGCGTGAAACAAGCGAAGAACAGCGCTGTTGTGCAACGATATCCAAACGCCGAGGCCACCGGAAGATGTCATACAAGATATTGGACGTGACGTGTCGTTGCTAACGGCGAAACTATGCTCAATCTCGAGACTGGTCGTGTTCAATACTCGTACGGTATTGTGACAACCGCACCATAATTTCGTCGATATTAGAGTCATTTTAGTGACCGGTGCTGCAGGCGTACCGACTGTTACGGTAATTGGATTTTGCGTATTCCATCCACCTGTTGGATCAATGAAAAAATACAAAATTACGACCGATAAGAAAAAGTAATTTTTTGTCTTTATATTCTAAAGAATAGGTTCGGAAACAATGTGCGAGACTTACAAGGATATTCGCAAGTGTAGACGGCGATATCACCGTTCGCGAGGGCAACGAAAACTTTGTTGTCGAAATACCTGAAAAAGCAATGCCATACCAACATTTGAAAAATGTACCAAAAATTCTGGAAGGAATTGAATTTTCGAAAAAATAAATCAAGCCTTTACATTATCGAGTGGACGCTGCTTCCATGCTGTATTTTTATCCTATTCTTCTTTATCCTAATGTTATCGTTGCAGTTGTAAATGTGAATGCAACCGTCTTCGGTACCGAGCCAAACAGTTGGTTGTAAAGTTTCCTCGTCGAGAACATCGTCCAGGCTCGTCGCGTCGGAGCCAAACGCCCCGCCAGCGATCATCGAAGCTGTCGTGCTCATTGTTTGGTTACTCGCCACTTCTTCTGCTTCGGAATCTTCGGAACTCTCACTGCTGAGATTCGATCATGCGAACAGTGAAATAAAAGCGTTGATATGTCGAATAATGAAATTTCGACAAGATCGATTGCAATGATTGTTTTCAAAACGTCAATAGACTCGTAATCGCTGTTTAATCGTTACTGCACAAAATAGTACCTGTCGAGTTGAGTATCATCGCCATTTGCATCGGCATCCTCGACTAAAATACTAATTCCACTTTTGGTAAGATCAATCGGACGATTTTTCAGCATATTTCGGTTGTATCTATTTCAACATTAGAAAGTAAACAAAAAGTTGAATCTCAAATTGATTTTTTTGTGTTTAACGATCAATGAAAAAAGGTTGTGCGACTGTGAAGAACTTACTTCAAATTTGGCGCAGGAATGGCGGCGATGCACAATATACGAGCGTTGCAAACTCCGTTGCAAGATTCAACGTTCGGCGGCTCGGATATGAGGCTGAGAACGCAAATTTGACCGACGTAACCATCGCTGTTGCACACCCAAACGTCCCTCGGTGTTTGCCCAGTGGCAATCGTCGGTGCTGCGCAAGTGAATTGAAGCCCAGCTCGAGTTTTTCGGATCGGTAACGGCCCAATGAATTCCGGCGGTGGTCTTCGGTCCGCTGACATGGCTATAATCCCATAATCATCCAAATTACGTCAAAGTTCATTGCTTTTCCCTCGGTGCTAAAACTTTTCCAAATCTTCTGTTTTACTTGCCTAACTTCTGTTTAGCATCGTTGAAACCTTCTTCCCAGCTCGCTCTCGTTTCGGGTTTCGTAAACATGATCGTAATATTTTCAACGCCATTCCTGCAAAATTGCGTTTGGTTTCATTAGAATATTCGGACGGATTCTTTCGGAGATATTTCAGAAAAAATGTTACTCACTGTGTGTTCAGTGTCAATTCGAGACAAGCGAGTTGCGAATGGGCTGCATTTTTCTCGGCCAACTGACGTTGAACTTGAGACAAATATTCCTTGATCAATTCTTCCAGCTGATGTTTTGTTCCGTGCAAGGTAGACGCGAGTTCTTGCAGCTGATTCAACGTCGAACAATCTTCCTTGAGATGTTCAACCTCTCGTGCCATCTTTCGCAAACTTTCCTCCTTGGCTATAGTTTCGTGAAATGTCAATAAAATTAAAAACCGTACGATTTCTGTAAGTTCTTTTTTTTAAATTACTCAACAAGATTTTTGTAGGAAATTGCTATTAATTTCAAATTTCGTACCTTTGATCATTTCAACGTCGTCCAAGGGAATTCTCATGAGCATTTTGTACTTGTTAGCTTCAGGCAAACCGGCTAAACTGTTGGGAGATGCGCTCCTGCAATTATCAACATTATTGTCATTTGTAACATCAAATAATTTATTCATCACTCTTTTAAAATACTACGTGCCTCAAGGGCTCTTGCACAATAAAAAAAAAACATTATCCCGATTCATTCGGATCTTGGAAGGTTATCAGCGGATTCAAAATAGTGGAAAAAAGTACAGAAAATGGCATGTGCGACACTTACGTCGATGGTTTTCTAATTGTTCCACTCCGTCTTTTGATATTCGTAATAACCAACAGATCAGAGAAAAGGAAAAGTGCCCTTTCCTTCCGAGTTCCTTGATTTGAGGCTATGGTGACCATATCATGACGAACGAAGGATCTTGAAGAAAAAAATAATTATTCGATTGTGATTTCGTCTCCAGAATCAAAATCTTCGGTCGGAAATTGATTAGGCGATGTTAATATTCTATGAAAAATGTCGAGAAAAAAATAATTCAATTTACCTGTCTTTGGTAACGATGCCTGCGAGTCCATCAACCAGCGACTCGACTTCGCGCAGTATCGACTGTTGCTGCTCCCACTCGAGGATCTCGCGTTCCGTACAATTGATCTTGACAACAAGTTCGTGAATTTCTTTTTGAGCAGCTATCAAAAGATCATGATCAGGATGCGACGGATCGGTGTGTTTCAAAAGTCTCTGAATGAGAAGCTCGTATCGTGGAATTTTTTGTACCGGTTTAATGAGCAATTGATCAAGCCCGAGTTTCCCTCTGTGCTCACGTTCCAAAGTCTGAAAAAAAAAATCACGACTTATTAGAAGCTCAGCACAAAAACAGAAAATCCCGAATTTGAGAAACAATTTTAATCCGAGAATCTTTGTTGTAATTTTGATAATAATTCGTCAATTGTAAAATCACTTACTTCCAAAAATCTTGCGAAAGCTGGTTTCGCCTGACAAGTAGTTTTGATAGCTTTCTCAGCTGATTTCCAGTTGTCCAAAAAGAGGGTGTAGGTTTCCAGGACGTTTGGTTTAGTGAACTAAAAATCAAGACGAATATAAAAAAATTAACTTTTCCGTTTTCGAATTCCCGTTACGCGAGGTTACCGTCGTTTTATGGAGAAAAAAAACTGACCACTTCTAAAAATATATCGCCAATAGTCTGATGAAGTTCCCAAGTTTCCAGCCGTTTCCGAAGCTCTTCTAGAAAAATTTCATGATGGCTGAGTATCGCTGGAACCTGAAAAAATATCCGGTCACGAATTGAAAAAAAAATCAAGAAATAAAAAAAAAATTTCATCCCGAAAGGTTTGCACGGTTGATTTACCTGATAGAAAATTTCGTTGACCGTCGCAGCGTCAACGAGACCTGCCGTTTCTGGGCTTTTAAGTGGTTGCAGGTATTTCTAAAATGCACGAAAA
This sequence comes from Hyposoter dolosus, assembly GCA_963921915.1. Taxonomy (NCBI): domain Eukaryota; kingdom Metazoa; phylum Arthropoda; class Insecta; order Hymenoptera; family Ichneumonidae; genus Hyposoter; species Hyposoter dolosus. Next base: position 8,975,950 of record OY998132.1, read on the forward strand.
ACAAAATTCTGAGTAAACTAACTGACCCAGAAATAAATATAAAAAATACCAAACCATTTTCCCAACTTACATTGACTAGTATCTGTAGGGCTTCGACGTACGATCTCTCAGTGTCGTACAACTCAACGACGACATGATTCCTCGTGTCCTTTAAACGAAAAAAGAAAACAATGAAAAACTGTATTTTTTCAGTACTAATGAAAAAAGCACGATCCTCAATTTACATAATTATCCAGAGGAGTGAAAACTTCATCCTTTGTAACAGCTGCAACAACTCCGGCACAACAAGTTTTTGTTTCCAGAGTGATTTTAGTATTGGACGAATTCTTCGTTGTACGAAAAATCGACGATACTCTTTTAATTATTTTCGCCACATAGTTCGTCATTGGAAACAAAATGATCGACGTCGACGAATGCGTAATAATAGAGTGTGAAATATAGATGACCACGGCGTAATCAAACGCATTGGCAGAAAGTAAAGTGTAAGGAACGCGGTAGACTGGAGGGCGAACCGTTCTCGAATGCGTGTAACGAGGGACGGAATCAGCGTTAAACTGACCTCTCCCTTTCTCTCTCTTGCTCTGTCTCTGGTGCTTTCTCTCATACTGCGCTCGGGGATGAGCAAAAAAGGAAATAATCGCATTTACATGATATCGCCAGGGACACGTGTCGCATGAAGCACGTGTTTCCACCCTTCCCAGCTACCCTTCATAACCCGAATACAGTTATCAACAAGTAAACCAGATCCTTTATCTTTCAATAAACTATTGTTTTCTGCATATCTACTGAAAATTATATTCGCGAAATCATAACAATTTTCCATTATATTCGGAGTCCTGATAAACCTAGCCAAGAATTATATCAGTAATCGATACCTGCCACTTCACGTTTCAGGCTCTTTCGTTGACGTTCTTGACGAATCTTATCAAAAGACTGACTGTTTGGAACACGCATTGTTGTCATTCCACCGTGTAGATTTCCCAAGATTTCAATTATTTAGAATTGAATCAATTTTCACCAACAAAAAACTAACCATCATTGACTTTATCGTGTACTAATGGAATCGTTTTTGAACGGAGGTCTGTTTGGAACTATTTTCCAGAAAATCTCCAGTTCTGCGCGTGGACGACGATATGCGAAAGAGAAATTTTTTAAAAAAGCCCGAAGAAATATTTTTTTACACGGAGAGAAAATTATATAAAAAATTACTATGTCACCATAGTTCCCTGATACCATATCGTCCCTCTGAGAAATTTTAGCTAATACTTAGTCATTTTTCATCTGAATTTGGGCGCAAAATGTCAAAATTTTCGCGATTTCCCATAGAATATAAATAAAAAATTACTATGTCTTCGCTAAAATTTCTCAGAGGGACGATATGGTACCAGCGAACTATGGTGGCAAAGTAATTTTTTACATAATTTTCTATCCGTGTATGAAGAAATAAAACGAAGGCATTCGGAATTATGATTTTTAATGAATTGGGTCGAAATTTTTGAGCACTATTTTCGAAAGGGTATAAATTTGAATTATCAAATAAGGTGGCTCAGTTTTCGAAACAAATATCACTGTAGAATGTTACCCTTGGAGCTGAATGAATTCCTCGACACGCCAAATAGTAGACGCAGGTATAGGTGTTTGTGAATATAAAAAAAAAAGGTATATAGATCATTGGTGTCTCGCGCGTCATCGGTTTCATTCATCCGGTATGCAATGTGCGTAAATAAAAACAAGCGTAACTGAATTTGTGAGTCTCGGACTGTTCGAGGAAGAGCGAAGGAGAAGAAGAGAATTTCGTTTATTCGGAGGCAAAAGAGATTTGGGCGACAGCATCATCATCTCGAGACGTTGTAAGAAAATCACTCGACATATATGTAGATATCGAAGAGTTAAAGGGAGAGAATGACTGAGAGAGAGAAAGATAGCGAGAGAGAGAGAGAGAGAGAGGGAACAGGAGAGAGGAAAAATGCTTTTTCGCTCTCTCGCCGATGTGAGCTGTCGCGCCTCCTCACGTTCTAAATATAAATGGACCGCGTGTAGGAGTACAGTATGCTTCGTACTTGGCCACCTGGTGAACGATGTCGGACGTTCTGACTATTCACATCTCTTTCTTCTAATTTCTCTCTCTCCCTCTTTATCTCTCGGCCATGGCGTCGATTGCTCGAAAAACCGAGAGAGCAAGAGAGAAGAGAAGAAAGAAAGAAGGAAACAATTATCTTCGTCTGATTTCGGGGCTGGAATGACGACAACGACGTCCTAAAAAACTCCTCGGAATAATTTCGTGGCATGAGCTTAAAAGGAGAAGAATAATAAGAATAATTCATAATTGTTGGCATCCGGTTGGAGGATTCAATGCAGTTGGGGAGAAAACGATAAATATGAGAAATTCCAATCTCGCAGGGTTAAATTGGCGCCTTGGTAAATCTGAAGAATCTCGCGACACTGTTTGTTGTGACTACAAGAATATTGGAATGACGGAAAAAGAAAAATGAAAAAAAAAAAAAAGAAAACATGAGAACGTCAAATATCCGCTTTTTTCGTGTGCGAATCTGTGGAATTTCATGTAACAGAGCACACGAGAAATCTTCGTTCGTGTCTTCGTTTATTCCCGTAATCCATTCGTTTTTTCTTCAACTTTATTTTTACCTGCAACTGGAGTAACCCGAACGTTATTACGACGAAGGCGGGTTTAACCGGCGATTTCAAATTCTTTCTGAGCTTGTAAGAGTCTTTGCCACGATTCAGCTAATTTATCGGCTGACTTTCTTTATTCGAAATGAAGGAATTTTCTAGCGTAATAAGAAGCAGTTCGTTGCAAAATAATAATAACAATAATTCTCATGATACTCTTTGAGTGCATCTGGCGCAATCTGGTTGCATCGTTTGCATTTACCAAACTTTTCCTGCCACATATACAATCTCTATCGTCCCGGATATTTAAATATTTAATTTTCTACCCCCACACATTGCGCACAGAACTCGTGTAAACTTTACCTAGCGTACAAACCATTTTCTCGCCCATACGTATCTTAGAAAATTTGTACACGAGGATTCATCGGAGACTGATTCATTCACGTGTTATGTATCCTTAGATTCTGGCACAAATTACAGAGATCGAGAAGAAAAGATTCTTCGACAAATTTAAGGAATCAAAAAGCTTTTCTATGCGCAGATCAAACTTTTTGTCACGACATTCTCTGATTTTTTTGACTTCGTAGAATATGACGACAAAAATAGTCGAAAAGTTTCGACGATCAAAGTGGTTGTAAACTCATTTTGTTGATTTTTGTGGCATGTGTTTCTTTCATAATATTGTTTCGATTGGAGAAACTCACGTTACGATGTGCCGGTGCACGGGCGACTCTCTCAGATGAGCCACGAAGCAATTCAGCCAGTAGTTCGGGACTCGGCCCTGGAAGGCTCTCAAGTTTGCTAGGACTGGATGTAGTCCTGTGATGACAAGGTGTAGGCGGCTCGGAATTACTGGTATGCGTACTGCCGGTGTAGGACAAATTAGCTGAGATTTTTCGTCGCGGTCGGAGGCCTTCTTCGAGGGCGATGTCGGTTGTTCTTGGCTTGGCCATTTCTGCCTCGAGCATTTGACCGTATGGACCGCGAAGGGGTCTTTTGCTATATCTGCAATGAAAAATGAATGAAAAGAGAAAAAGTATGAATGGAGGAACGAAAATGAAGAAAAAGAAAATTTCAATTCATCAGTTAACTACTCCATTAACCTTCTAGGCGTGTGACCTTCGCAATCGGACAAATCGCTCCAAGTTATGGAGGGATCCTCCCTCTCTTCGCTGCTCTGAGCAGCGAACTTGCTTCTGTCGTTTTCCGTCGGTTCCGGCCATTGAGTAATATAAACACCTTTCCGTCTTTTGCTATTATCGCCTCTCGAACGTCGAATTTTTCCGGAAGGCGATAGTGCCTCGGGCGATGGTGTTTCACTCGCGGCTTCACTGCCCTCGCTCGCTTGGCTCAACCTTGGCTCTTCCGGCGGTGTTATAATTACTTCGTGAGGCTCTATCCACGTTTCTGTAACGTCGCAATTCATTCAACAACCGGAAACCCTTTTTCCCAACAGAGTTGAGACCAAGAGGAATAAAGAATTGATTTTTCATGATTTAAAAGTCGCAAACTCTTTGGATTACTGAATTCGATTAGAAATACGAAAACACAGGCTTGCAAAATAATCGGTAAAAATTCTGTTTCTTATTATTTCTAATTTATTATATTATCTGATGTGAAATTTTCAAACCTCTGGCAACGTTGCCTATATCCTCAGTCGCAATTTCCGTTGTTTGTGTCTGTTCACCAGCCAATAATTCACCAGGTGGATTAAGATGAGACGAAACAGAGTTACGTCGTTCTGTTTCTCTATGATGAAGATGATGATGATGATCCTGGTGGTGATTATCGCTGTTGTTCTTGTGATTATTCTCGCTGAGGTTCGTCGGTGGTTCTGGACTCGTAAGGGCGCTCGAGCTTGCGAGACTGTCGGAACCGTCGCTTCTCGGACGTGCGTCCTCGTGAATCGGTTGTGAAACTATACCAAGACCCTCGGCCGAGCCCACTGCACTATCCAAACTCGGTGTCGAAGCTCTTGGACTGTTCGGGCGATTAGAAATGTTGTCGGTCTCCGTCGTAGATTGAATTTGACTAACGTCGCCTCTACGCCGTGGCAGTGTACTCGCTCGCACTTCCTTGTTTCCATCGGTTGTTCCACTATTTGCATCCACGATTGGCTGAATTTTCTGACGATTCGCCGCTAGTAAAAAAAAAAAAAATAAAAAATACACAAAATCAAACGAAAATTAATGTCAAATAATTATTTTCAAAAACTGGAATCCAGTAATTCAGCGTTTCCACTATTCTCCGAAATAGCGAGCAATCATGTTCCTTAGACTTCCCACCAACAAACTGGCAATTTCAAATTTAGTCTAGTTTTCAATGTTTCTGGCTTTGCAACAATAACAAGAAACAAAGTCAATCGTACTCTTCACTGTGGCGACGAAATAATCTGTAAGTTTTACCGAAGAAGAACGAGCTCTCCTATTTGACTGGAAATGACAATCAAAAATCCCAATGTCGAGAAAATACGAATAAGGAAACGGAAAGATTTCCGATAGACCGAAAATTTGAAATATTATGAAAAAATCATTTCGCTCTGTCCGAGCTCGTCCACTCTAATGGGAAAGGTGATTTTATTTCTAAAAAAAAAATAATTATTCAGACTTTTATCGACGATTGAAAAACTTCGCTCATTTTTAACGTTGAAAACTGATCCCGTTAATTCACTGGTTCCCATTTTTTCACTGGCTCGTTCATCGTTAAAATCGTAATTTTCAAGAAATCAAAAAAAAAGTTGTAAATTAGTTGGAAATATTGGGAGCTTAATGTATATGCAGTTACAACCGACGATCTTGAATAGAGTGTTCGGTACAACGAACGCAAAGAGGGAGGGAGATGCGGGAAGAAATATATAGAATATTGTAGAAGAGAAGTATCAGACGGACGCATCGGTTTCAAGGCCGCGAGAGCAGCCATTGCTGTTCGCGGTCGTCGCCGCTTTTCCCTCTTGCCCTCCACCTTCGAGCATTACACGTGCCAACGTTGTTATTTTGAAAGCTCTCCGGGCCCGTTCGGCAAAAGCCGTCTGTGTACTCGTCGCCGTTTTTCTCACGTCTTCCACTTGTGTCTGTGTGTTTTCCTCTCTTAATAATTTCTATCCATTCCCCGACTATTTACTATTTTTCCAAATCCCATGCACGCAAAGCTGGAAAGCCATTCTAATTCTTCAAATTTCCTAGAGCAAGAAAAAAACTGAAGAAGCTCTGCGAAATTTAGCGAAATTGAAAAGCCCCGAATGGTGTCAAATTGCCAATAAAACCCAAACGTCTACGTGAACGAACGACACACAAAAGAAAAGAAAAAAAAAAGAAGAAATTAATAAAATTTAGGAACAGTCAATAAAATGGAATTATTGTAGGTAAATAAAAAGAATTTAGTAGGGAACATACCTTCATTGAAGTCAGCTTGACCGAAAGAAGCACTTCTGAAGGGTGTACAGTTTTTCTGATAATTGAGCAAAGGTCCTCGAGGCTCGAGTCTTGCGAGAGCATCTCTAGCTTCGGTCTCAGTGTTATTTGAACAACCGGAAGCAATGGTAGCATCGGAAATTCTACTAGAGGAAATGGCGTAATAATCTTTAGGGTGTTGACGATATTTTTTGATGCCACTGTCCAACAAAGAGTCACTGGATTGTCTGTAGTGTTTTGGTTCGAGGTTTTTAATCCTGCTCGGTTCGTTATTAACTTTGTGAAAATTATTACTATTATCGTCGTGATTTGATTCGTCATAATCTTTGTCGAGATAAACGATATCACTAGCGTCACTGTTACGTTGATCACGTTGATTTCTCGTTCTCGTATCAACGTGACACGGATCGACGAGAGCACACGCGTTGCTTTTACCAATGATCGATGTTGTCGAGCCGGCACGGGATGAATTGCCCGAACCCCCGTCCCCGTTACCAGCACCAACAACACCAAAACCCGTCGCATCGTTAGTCAATGCTGTTCTCTCGTTCAAACGACACTCTTCACCCACACTCTCACTTCTCTGAAATGTCTTTGGATTGCCACGATATAAGAAGCTCGCTGACGATTTGTTTGCCTGATTGCACGTGCCACCAATTACACTTCCGTTGCCCGACGATGACGACGTAGATGCCAAACTTCCTTCGCTGTACGTATAACTACGATTTCCAGAGCGTCCCTCGTTGCGGGAACAATCCTGGCTGCCGGGAGTCAACTGTATTTTTCAAAAAAAAACAAAGCAAAAACAACGTTAATTTCATTTCGTTTAATTTTTCAACAATTAATCTAAAAAATCATCAGAATCAAATCGAAATTTGTCGGCAAGTGGCTAAATACGAGAAAGAACTCGTAAAGAAAATCACATTACTCATTGACAGAGGTTTTCAATTTTGTCAAGTGAACGAGAATTTTGACGAGAGAACAAAATTAATTTGACACTAGATTTTTATTGAATATTCAAGATGATCAATAATTCAAGAATAAAGCGTGAGAGGGAAAAATGACAACCTGTGAATGTTGATTATCGGCATGTGATTGTTGATGATTATACGGCGGGGGCGAAGAAGCTTGTAGCCTGGAGGGTCTTCTCGGTGGAGGTACAGGAGCAGGGCCTTTGAGTTTTTCGGTCAATTCTCGAAGGCGTTCGGCCTTCTCGCTGCGGGGGCCGGAAGAGGATTTCTTTCCGCTTCCTCCTCCGCCCCCGCTCCATCGAAATCTGTGCAATCGGTCCACCGCTGTCACTGCTGGTTCCTGTCGAAGACAATGAGTGTAAATCTTGCGAGTGGCGAATGCTTGAGCGTGGGTGGCGATTAAAAACAAAAAACGATTAAAAACGACACAAGTTTAAATTCGGACAACGCGGCACAATTGGATTTGAAACAAAACTAGAGTAACAAGTGGAATTGAAAGAAATTCCGAGCACTGAAGACACAACGCGATTGAGAGAAACGAAAAGCCACAGATTAAACGAATCGAGCGGTTTTAAAGATTACGTAGAGGCAAGAGTTAAATTTTTGTTTCTTGCTTTAATTTCCGCGAGAGGATGGTTTTAACGAGTGATGTGGGTTTCGGGGCGGGCGAAATCGCGCGCGCGAGAGAGAGACCAGTCGACTGTTATTCCGGCCACTCAGGAACCTCGGGAGCTTTGGGAAGCTTTAATGTCGAGGGAGAGAAGCGGGCGCACAGTGCGAGAAAGCGTGCTCGTACCAAGGAGAAGCAACGACAAAAATAGTCGATCGCTCGCGCCTAGAGTCCTTCTCTCTCTCTCTCTCTCTCTCTCTCTCTCTCCCTCTCTCTCTCTCTGTTTCGCTCTATCGTCTTCCCCCTCGGTTCGCAACATCGTCGTCTTTGCGTACGAACCGAGAGCGATCCTCGAGCGTTCTCGATCAAGAAAAATCTCAACTTTTTTTTATTCTCGGTGCCGACACTCGCCGTCGATCCACCATTCCGAATGATTTTCAAAAAATAACAAAATCATACGAAATTCTTTACGTCATGAAAAACATGCCACGCACGATTTTGTCCCAGGGTGGCGCCTTTATAACCCCGATCGACTCAACTGGAGCGAGGATTTCAACGGATCGAATCTATATTCGTGTGCGAGACGAAGGCGGCAAGAGAAGAAAAAAAAAACGAGGAGGAAAAAAAAATCATTGAATATTCTCGAATTATTCGGATATAGTTTATCAACTTAGACCCGGTAGTGGCTCTTCTTCGTATGTATCCCGAGACTCTATAATTGACTGGATAGACAGCTTAGAAACTTACGCTTCTATGTATCGTTCGATATATTTATATATAAATATATACAAATATATGTATAGAAGATTTCGAAGACTGTGGTAGACGAAATAAACGAGCGGAGCCACGAGATATACGCCAAAAATAATAATTCTCTCGGTCTCATGCGAACGATGCTTTTCATCTTCTTCTTATTCCGCAAGTTCAAACCGGATTCGATCTCCTAATGACTCAACGGACTGATTACCCTGACAAATTGAGCGGCGCGACTCAACGACCTTTCCAAAGGGAAGGAAGCACTTAATTTTCAAAGTATTGGCAATCGATGAAAGAGAAAATTTGCTCAGCAAAGACGACAATAGGCAACGACAATTATTTCTGAATTCTTTACACAAAAGTTTCTTTTGATTGCTGCCCTTTTTGCTATAAAGATTCGAAGCATGTGTCGCAAGTAACGCAAGTCGTTATCTCTTGCTTGGTTATACTCATTGTGCTCCAGTTTCGTCTTGATTGACGAATGATTCGTTGGAAAAAACGGTTTATACCTGAAGCTTGAGAGTTTGATGTTTCGTCCACTGAGCAATTTGTCGTGGCACCGAAGTGACCGTTTGAGCGACTGGTACGAAGCTCGAAGCAACGCTACGACAATTGTTGGTGTTGGTGATTATTTTGTTGGTCGTGCGTGGCTGGGAAGAATAAAGGTGTTGCTCCTGTTGAATCGGTGGATGTTGGCCAACCGTTTGCAGCGTCCCACGGTTATTATTAGCGTTCGAGTTTGGCGGCACTCGGGTTGATTCGTTTTTCGTTGTCGAAGGAGGTGGAGACTGCAACGTTCTTCCGCCGGCAACAGAAACATCGGCGCTGTCGTTACAGGCGAGAATTTCGGAATCGACGCCATCACTCGTCACCAAATTCCCACCAGCCGTTGGGGATGTTATTGATAAGCGTGGCAACGGCAAACGAGAACGAGGCCCTATGCAACAGCAATCCGCTATGCTCGCTGACAAGTCTAGCGACTGCTTTTCCGCTGTTATCGTTGCATTCTTCTCCGTCAAACGCTCCCGGCTCGTGTCGTTCTCACGCCTAACAAATCTCGAGTCTCTCGCCACTATTCGACTTCCACGATCCTGCGAATCTTCCCTCGAACTCGGCGGTATGCTTTCCTGCAAAAAGACAAACAATAATTTTAATTTTTCTAGCAATAACTGCAGAAGTTTTCACACACTCGATTTTCCTAGGAAATTTGATATGAAAATTGCTTTTTTTTTTTTCAAAGTAATCACATTTTTGCTCTTGTGATTGAATTTATTCTGCAGCTAAATCCGTTGTAACGAAGATTCATGTTTAAATTGATACTTTACGATACTTTCAATGTTGAGATGGTTTCTTTTTTAAGATTGTCATGAGAAACGACTGCGGAATATGGAAAGTAAAAAAATTGTTCTTCTCATTGAAGAGACTGAGAAAACAAAATTTTCCAAACAACGCCACGATTCCACAACTTCCCTTAGATAACGAGAATAAGTGCGAAGTGCTCAAGAACTCATCATCGACGACGTCGAAGGCCAAACTATTTGGGAAACTAATAAGCCGAGACTATAATTATATGGCTCGAGTATTTTTGGACGAAAATCACGAAATATCGTTCCGTGCATACGTATGTATATACGTGGATGCATTACACTTTGTTTTTCTCTGCGGAAATCCGCTATATGTACGAAAAATATACGAGAATTTGGTACGTCGATGTAGGTAGATAAATGCACGTTGCATTACGACGCAAGATCCAGAAATTTGAAATATCACACAAAATAAAAAAAACCATAATCATTTTCCCAATCATTCACCAACATCCGAAGTTTCATCGAATAATTTCAACATCTCGTTAATCTAATCTGAAATTTAACAAATATGAATGAAAAAAACAAATGATGCTGAAGTTTGAATCGCTGAAATAAAACGAAAAATATAATTTTCATTAATTATTTTGACAATTAATCCTAGATCTACAAACCGAGTAGATATCTACCCTGAGCGAGCTTCGAATTACGTTCCTGATTTAATGTTTCAGCACTTTTAGTTATTTGAATCGATTTTTCGCCGACTGAACCTCGATGAAATTGAATTTGCTCTTCACCATTCTCTTTGGTATGAAAAAACACAAAGATTCATGTACTTATAAGTCAGATTACTGCTTTCGGAACGATTTTACAAACAAGAACCCCGTGGGACAAATGTTTACTCCGGTTTGTAGTTTACAGGTGAAAAAAATGAGTTTGTAGTTCTAGGATTAATGAGACAGTTTCATTTTTTTTAGTAAATTCAGTTTCCAATGGTAAAGAAAACTTTCCTATTATCGTTGACAAATACTGGGCTCTGGTATAAAAAATAATGGGTTTTCATTGCATTCCAACGATGCGAACTTGAACATCGTACAAAAAGATGCAAAAGCGTAAAAAAATATTAAACTGACTATAAGAATGCAGTTTCATTGAGAGCTTTGGATGTCAAGACAGAAAAATGTGATCTCATGCTCAATTCTCTTGAATCAACCGACTGAGATCGCACGATCAGGATGTGTACACAGTAATCTGGTGTAACGCGAGATCATTCTCGACGTTAGTTCTCGATCCCGCGAATTACATTAGCGATTAAATTCTTTGAATGAAATATATAAGCGAAACGTTCTCACACGCACAAGCACACGTCCATAGGGTCTTGTGGTCAGATGACAAATGGCAGTGAATTGTAAAGCGCAAGGGTCGAAGAATGGATAAAAATGTCGAGCTTGATTCGAAGATCGTTTTCTACTTGACATTCGACGAGAAAATGTTTGCCCCTTTTGGTACCGAGCATCGTCCTTCTTCTTAGTGTTTTTTCAAAGTTTATAGAGTCAAAGATATTTAAGGGGCTAAGAGTTATTGGCTCACCCTGCATGTGAGCATGCATGTGCATATATGTATGGAATATATTTTGATAGCTATAGAAATCTATGTTTAGTGGAGCAAAATAAACGATAGAGCGCAAAGCGAGTGCCGAGTGTGAGGAGGTACAAGTCCGAGAGGACTTTCGGCGTGTACGTGCACGACGATGAAACAGCCGGGGATTTATTCCAAGAGCGTGTGCCATTTTTGTACGGAAGGTCACGGGTGACGATATCTAGAAAGCATTTTCAACAGTTATGATTGCTTTCTCATTCATAATAACCTAATTACATAAGATCCTCGATTCATAAATCATGAAAAAACAAACGGGTGAAGAAAAATCGAAGAATGTTAAATAAGGAGTGAGTAATATTTCATTCTACGAGAAAACGCGATCAATTAATTCTGGAAATTCAACGAAAAAATAACGTGAAATATTGAAATCCGAATAGAAAAATAAATCAGACGGAAGGCCCACAGAGCAAAACACCCGATGAACGAGCAGTCGATCTTGAGACAAATTTTAGTTTTTTCTTAAACAATCCAAACAGGTCCGCGGATCAAATGGGTCTTTTTGACCCGAGCGACAACTTTTTATGGAAAATTTTGTTTTTTAAAACGTTTCATTTAAAAATAAAACAAATGGAAGACTCTGGCCCCTCAACTCTTTCCGATCGTGTATCTTGGGTCAATCTGACCCACAGGCGTTTTTCAAATCGTTGTATTCCGGTGAATATGCAATTTTTGTTTTTTTTTTTTTGTAGAGATGTTTTTTGTAGTAAATTATCCTCGTTTTATGGGCCTAAATTTATTGTTTCACGAAATCGAAAATTAAATGACAAATCGTTTGTTGCCATTAAATGCCAAACGATCGGTGACAGACAATTGTTGGGGTCAAAATGACCCAGTATGCACTCGAAGGGTTAAAGTAGAATCGATGGAGAGTATTCCAGATTTTTTTCACATTTTTTTCTCTCCAAATACGTGAGTAATGAGTGGCAGGACGAAAAGGACCCATACGAACCGGAGCGCTATAAAAAATCATATGATCCGCGGAGAGTTGATGTTCAGAGATGCTACGAAAAAAATGGAGGCACTAGAAAATGATTTTTCCACAATTCTCTAGATAGAAAATTTTCAAAAATTTTCAATCTAAAAAATTCTCGAATTTCCAATTCGAAAAAAAAGCGATAGGAAAAGTTGTTTTGGAGAATTTCAACGCTGAAGAATTATTATTTTTTTTTATTAATAGAAAATAAGGAGAAAAAAATGTTCACCTGCGAAAGACGTAGCCCGTAGCGAGTGCCACCCAGGACGACATAGCCACCGGTCGAGCCGTGGGTTCCCGTGCTGGACACCGCTCTGGCAGCTCCACCGAGCCAGCTCCCGAATCCCCCGGAGTGTTGGTGATTCAACGAGGTGTTGCATCTCTGTTGCTCGTTCGTATTGTTGTTGTTGTTGTTGTTGTGGTTGTGATGATGGTTGTTGTTGTTGTTGTTGTTGTTGTTGTTGCTGCCGTCGTCGACGTCGCCGCCACCAACCCCCTCGCCTTCGACTCGGGGCATTCTTCATCCTTCCCTCACCCTTTTTCGTCGTAATCAGTCGTATAGCCAAGAAAAAAAATGAAACACATAAATATATACTAAAGTTTCGATCATAATTTCTAGTCGCTCGAACCAAGAATTCGCTTCCGAAAACATTTTCTTTACACCGATCTTCAAGTGTCAACGACCCGTTCCAAAAAAAATCCTACTTGTGCGCAACTTCCGTTGGGCTCCCATAGTCTCAATGTCAAATCTGATCCGCTAACGAGTTACGTAACGGTTAAATGATCCCACATTGCATAATAACGGGTTACGACGCTGATAACAATGTATGAATGGATACGAAAGCTCTGTTATAACACGTACAAATGGTGACAGGAACCGTCGTCAAAAAATAAATAATAAACAACTCAAATTCATTGACGTACGTGATTGTCGTTAAAATCTCGATTACTGCAGCATTACGTAGCAGTTCGTTTGGTTCGTCAGCTCATCGAACAATGGAAAAGATTTAAAAAAAAAACTAAACTTGAATTCGATAGTTTAGAAAATTAAAAAAAAAATATTGTAATCAGTTATTTGAGTGACGAAAAACGCATCGATGAAAATCGAACTACTGGAAGAAATCTGGTGTAGTATTATTATTTATTTTTGTTCAAGATTTTATTTGGTAGCCTAGGGTTCTATTAATTTTCCATTGATTTCGACCGACGATTTTCGCTGGCTCCTTTTTGCATCTTTTTTCTGAACAACTGAACTCTCTCCTCTTCCCTGACTCCTCGATCCCACCACTCCGAGCACACACTTTTGTTTTCCTTTTCTTTTGTTCAAAAATTCCCACATCCCCAAACAATTAAAGTGACAATAATAAAGGGTTCTGACTTTTGAATTTCAGGAAGAATAATTTTTCAAAAAAAAAAAGGGGTCGAGGACGACCTAGGGTGGTCAGGAAGGTCGAATGAAGCGGACGTGCGAATTTTTGAACAAAAGAAAAGGAAAACAAAAGTGTGTGCTCGGAGTGGTGGGATCGAGGAGTCAGGGAAGAGGAGAGAGTTCAGTTGTTCAGAAAAAAGATGCAAAAAGGAGCCAGCGAAAATCGTCGGTCGAAATCAATGGAAAATTAATAGAACCCTAGGCTACCAAATAAAATCTTGAACAAAAATAAATAATAATACTACACTGGTAACCGAGAAACAAAGATTTTTGGCCCGTACCGAAAATGGTCGTACAGTTTCTCGTGCTCAGTGACACCAGCTGGATTCGCATTTCGTTAGTTACTCGATATACGAAAAAATGCCTTCGACTTATAGTGAAATGGTTGGGATTTATTTGAGGTTGGGATCGTGGTGAGGAAAAAAATTGGAAGAATGTATGAAATTTGCACGATTCCCATAAATTTAACGGCCCAGGATTTCTGTCGATATTTTAATGCGTTCGTATACGTAAACGTATATACCGAGATACATTAATAGCAAAGCTATACAGATTAACGTGTGTAATAAAATACACACGCAAGTTTTTCGATATATATGTTTATATCGCTATTAAACGTGTATACATATATAAAGAGCAAGGTCTCTCTCAAGGCCGTTCATTCGTGCGAGTCCTCGCAGCTTTCAGCTTTTGCCATTATCGAATAAACGTGCGTTATATATCTTCTCATCATCGTCGCGTCGACCTGCTACTGCCGGTCTCCTACTTTCTCCTTTTTATTCTCTCCTCCTTTATTTTTTTCGCTCTCTGACTCTTTTTCTCTCTCAGTTTTTATCCACGAGGCATCGAGTGTTAAAAAACGTAAGTAACGATGAAAGAGAAAAAGAAAGAGAGTAGGAACTTGTGGGCGAATCAATTGCACGCACGCAGGCCCGCCAGAGGGCAACCCCGCTCCCGTAAAACCGCGAATGCAAACAATATCAAGCATTCGAGATACGATTTTTATTATTTGCGTGAGCCACGCTCCAAGAATTTCGACGATACATATCATGAGAATACATATATACAGATATGCATGTATGGGTCAATTTATAAATATATATAACGGGTTCATTCGTTCGAGAAATAAACGCACGTGTCTCTGTGTGTCGTTTCGAGGTTTTATAATTGAGGGTATTTATAGCATACCAACGGCGTACATAAATTTTCCGGCCGTTTATACCTTCATATATATATATAGACTTTCCAAAGATTGTTCTACAAGCTTCACAGAAAAAAGTCTTTTCATATTGCTCGTTCTCCGGATTTCCGGGTGGCTTTCGCAACGCGAACTTCTCAAGTATAAATAAATTTGCTCGTACGAACAGATCGATCATTAAAAATTCAATTTTTTAATCGTCCCGTCATTTCTGGGACTCGTAATACTTTTTTCTGTTTCCCAAATCCGCCATGTTTGCTTTGCATTTGGATCTACATGAGTTGCTGCGTAGAATAGTCTTTTAACTGATTTGTCCACGTGGCCTGGTCCGACCTGCCATTGTAAAAATTTGGTACTGCCATTTGCGCATTTTAGTTGATAAATTGTCCAACTCTGAAGAAGAAATAAATGGCATACGGAAATCGGGGGTTCGAGGCGTCACGTGATCGTTAGACGTTAGAAACATTGGCCACTAAGGGAATGATGGCGCTACCGGCTTTTTCGACAAGTTTCATTAGAAAATTGTTTTGTTTTTGGAAGCAGCGATTCCTAACCTCACTGGCGATCGACTTTTAGCAAATGACGTCATGATACGAATATGCGAAGATGTTAATAATGCAGGAAATGTTTAAAATATGTGAGCAGATATTAATAAATGATCGATCGTTGTTGACCATTTTTTTAATCCAATTTTTAACCATTTTTCCGAAAACAAACACACACAGTCACACATTTCGGTTAAAAAGTCCGAATGTATACAGACACATGTTTGTAATGATTGTACGTGTGATAATCTTCATACCTATCGAACGAATGCTCAACAGTTGACAGCATTGCGATAATCTCCGATAAAAATAATGACACAGTGGAAAAAAAAGGCTCGGCGATTTATTTGATAATTAAATCCAATGAATAAATGCACAGGTTTGTGAAAAAAATGCTCGATTCGCGTGGTTTACGAAAAAATAATGCGTTTGTGGAATTTGATAGCCCAAAAGACATGAAACAATGAGACAATGTACGATCGCAGAGAATGTATAATTGTGCGAGGAGTGTGTACGAGCGCGAACGCGATACTATATAACAAATGCGGGCTTCGCGCGAAAGACTCTTCGGCTATATTTCTTCTCTCTCTCTCTCTCTCTCTCCCTTTCTCTCTCTCGCATACACACTCTTTCCTCTCTCTTTTCTTTCCCTCCGCCTGGTCGCGCTTTAGGAGAAGAACTTGCGAAGAAGCTCTCTTGGGGGAGAAGAGATCCTCAGGGTGCCTGAGAATTCAATGTGTGTCTTTTCCTCTGTCGCTAAGCGGGCTTCTGCCTCCTCTCCTGCTTCGTCGTCGAGGATTTTCTAAATAGCACCGAACTAACGTCAACCGCTCAAAATCTGCATGTATTCACATACACACACGTACACAAACACGGACTTCTTGATAATACTGTAGAGTTTGGCACATTGGTACATGAATTTACATAGCGCTCCGCTCAAGTTTAGTGAGCAAAAGTCAACGCAGTCCAGCCCGAGCAGCACCGAACAGGGTTCTCTCGAATCGGAAGCCCCGCGTGCGCACTTCAGAGCGATATAAATATATACAGGGTGTCCTAACCTTAACGAATGATTATTTTCATCTCGAGTTCGCGGGAACAAGTTTCGATTGAAAAAGTCGAACATCTTTTTTCAATCGGAACATTTCTTTACGAGATATTCTCCAAAATGGCAGCCACGCCCACGATCGTCGGAAAACTGTCAAAACGGTTGGAGATGGTGCAAAAGTCTGAAGGACTTGCTTGTTAGAGCATTGAAACTATTTTACTGGAAATAGAGCCCTGGAGAATTTATGATAAAAAAAATTTGATAAAAAATGGGTTTTTCTTGTACTCTTGCTTGCTGCCTCCTTTCTCGTTCGCGGTCTCTCAAAAATGTATTCTTTAAAATCCTCGAAAATTGTGGTGAGGGATCAGTCGTTGTCTCGCCGCTGTGAGTGCGCGAGAGATCGCTGCAATTTTCGAAATTGAATATTTTCGACACGGTTGCACCAATTTAAAAAAAATCCTGTCAGCTGATTTCTGCCATCATCCTGCGTACACTGACAGAGCCTTTTTCTGATTAGTCGAACGACATCGAAGAATTTCAACTTCGGAAATTCGAGGTGAGGTTCAGTGACCGATCCATCATCACAAAAGTAATTTCTGACTGAATATTTTGTCATGGCGCCACGAGAGAGGGCAGCACTGTTCAGAAAGGCTTTTCGAATCAATCAAAATGGCGCCCTGAACTTGGCTCGTGCACTGAAGGATAAAACAAGGCAAATGACAGCTTGTTATTCGTTCGTTTGGCAAATCTCAACGAATTGAATGTGGAGTTTTATTTTTTTAATGACCATGAGGAAACTGGTTAATGCACAAATAATTGTACAATCGGACAATGAAATAATTTCGTGCAATAAAAATAGGTTAGGTTGTCGAGTATTTACTCACGTCTTGCTGTATTCAGTCTCGTGGACGATCGTCCATGGTATATCATCGGCCTCGGATTTTCTTCAACTCGATTACAAGGATTATATTATCGTTGCGGTTGAAATTTCGAAAAAATCGCTCGTACGACACATCGAAGTATTCCTCACTGATATGTCACTGGATATTATTATTTTTGCACTAAGTATATACGCGACACGGATAAATGTTATTCAATGGAAAACTCGCTTTATTCATTGTTTTTGCTTTTTATTTTCGCGATTAATTCACTCGAATTTTTCAACGTTGCGACTAAAAGAAAAATCCTTCGACTCGTTCGACCGACATGCTTTGCTCGTTTCGTTCTCTGGCACGTTCTCCAATATTACACGGAGCAACGAGGAGAAGCAGACTAGGCGGATCTTTCTTCAGGAATGTAGCGGCGTCTGCAATACATACATATGTATATAGAGATCCATGTATATATAAAGAGTCCGTAGCAAAAGGGGTTTTTCATGCATCCCAAAAAGTGCAACCAAGTGCAGCTCGCTCGCCACATTCGGCAAAGAACAATAACCTCCAAAATACAAGTTTAGTACATTCGATTTATTATTCTTCGTGCTCGTGAAGCACGAGAATCAAATCTTTAATATCGCTGATTAAAATAATCGCAAATACATTGTCTTATCAACGTATCTAATGACGATAACCATCAGACCAATCAGGCAATGTTTACGAAGAAATCAAATATTAATGAGCGATCTTTCACTGAATAAAAATGAGCGATAAAAATGCGGAAAATTCGCGGGTTGAACGCCTTCTGTAAAAGCTTATGAAATCGCCCTGATTTCGCGGATGTGCTTTACCGGTTTTCTCCCCCCCCCCCCCTTCTCTTCTATCTCTCTCTCTCTTACTCCTTCTCCGTCTGCTTCCTTTTTTCACACATTATATTCGCAAGTTTTCGGCGGAAAGGGAAATTACATCAGCGGGTGGTCGAGATAATTTTCTCCGCTTGTCTTACGAACTACGAGGTAAAAAAGGAAGAAAACGTAGTCACGGGCAATTCGATGTCAAATCATAAAATTCGCAGTTTTTTCCATACCCATAACGCCAATGAAAAACACACAAACTTGGGGAAGCTCAATTGTATAAGAAAAAATTGAAACCAACGAGAAACAAGACGAATATTTTGTGCAATGAAAAAAAAATTGACGAATTAAAAATTAATCCTATAGAACTTGTAACAAATTTAAAAAAATAAATCAATCGCAGGATTGCCGTTTGTAAAGCGTTTCATCAAGTCAATAATTTCAATTCGTTAAAATGTCATATCGTCCATTTTTTATGGAATCACCCATACATATGAATATATATATATATATATATATATATACGTGTGAGGATCGTGTCATCGCCCTAAAACGACGCCACCGCTACAATAACAAGGAGATAAGTGTAGTGGAGAATCTTGCAACGATATCTCGTAGCGTTTATGCACTCGAGATTCATATAGATATAGCATAAAATTTATATAAATGTGTGCATGTATATAGAACCAACATTTTCACGAGATACTGAGTGCAGGAGAGACAGAGAGAGAGTGAGAAAGAGTGGAGAACAGCAAACGCGGCGAACGTAGCCGGGAAGAAGAAAGAAAGGAAAAAAAGGCAGCTATCCCAAGAGATATTATAAGATAATATATGTACGTATGTATGTATATATCTATGTATATTGATATGCATATGTGTACGAGTTACGGAATAAAGAACTGGGAAAAAATGGTCAAGATCCCAAAAGCAAACGATAAATGTCTCTTTCCGAAGTTTTTCGGCATTCCTGATCGAAATCGCAGCAACTTTTCCCATCAAACTACGTTATTAATGATGTATCAACCACCGACGCTGTCATCGGATAGGAAAAAGTTTCCAACGCTCATCGATACTTTGTTTGACATTTGACACAATTGGTGACGTTGACGAGTTGGAGAAATAATAATAAAACTACGATTGTATGCTCGGACTGAATTTTCTCGTGATGCAAAAACTCGGCTTGGTCAATTGGGATCATTGAAAAACTTGGATCGAATTGACATTGAAATAAAATTCGATATATCGCACTTGGATTCGATGTCTTGTTTAGTGAAGTAGAAACCAGACAATTCTCGTTATTTTAAGTATTTGTATTGAACTGCGATACAGGTGGGAGTGTTTTGCGAATATAACGAAGGGCTTTGTTTATTTTGGTTTGGAGAATCGAAGCTCGGAGGATTTATGATGCCAATAAAAGCACAGTATGTACATAATATTTACACACAAGAACCGCGCGATGGCTCGACCGGAGGATGACTGACCGAGAAAATCGGGGTACAGAGAGTCTCGCGTAGTTTTGAGGGCTTATTCTCTTTCGTTGCTCGCTGTGTGTATCGGCCTAGAAGAGAGGGGGTTGATCGGGTGGGGAGAGAAGGCCCGGCGAAGACTATATACAAACGACGAGTTTATAACCTCTTTGGGGTATACGCGCGCGCAGTTAAAAAGTTGCGAGGCGATCGCGTACGTACGGTGGGGCCTCTTTTTCTTCAGAGAAACGAGAGAGAGAGAGAGAGAGAGAAAGAGAAAGAGCAACCAATCGCGATTGCCTTTCTCACCATTATTCTACTCACCTCCATCTTGTATACACAGACACACAGGTGAAATCAGGCATTCACAATGTCGCGACGCTTACTGTTGCAACAGCCTTTTTCTCTAGAGATTGTGTGTGCGGAGTTGCATACGAGAGAAGGTGAGAGATGGAGCCCATCGACGCGTTCGAGAAAGCACGCTCTCCCTCCCTCTTTCTCTTTTTTCCCTCTCTCTGTCTCGTAGGGCCTCGATTCTAAAATCCGTCTCGGCAAACTCCCCGTGTGCTATGCCACGTCTTGTGTGTGCACTCTCCGCGCAGATTGATAATAATAATTGTACCGCGAGAACAAAGACGTACACCCGAGTTCGAAAGAAAGACTTTCATCGTACTTGTCAGGACTTTGATCGATTATTACTTACGCTCGAACAAATCAAATAACTCAGTTTCAGTCTTTCACTTATTCTTACAGAAATATATTTGGCCATTCCGTTTATTTAGAATGAATTAAATGTCAAAAACTATCATCGTTAACCAACTCGTACACTCATTTCTTCGCGATCCCTCAATTTGCCTTTGCACGTATATTTTACGATTTCGCTTTATTAGTTTTGGAAAGTTTGAGTCTTGTAACTCCGGTACCAAAATGGCTGTTTCTCGGGTGTTCAGTTATGGTGTATTATTATACGTTGGGGGAAACCGCAGCAAGATCGCGAGTAACTCGAAACCTCAATGCACAAACATGCTGCAACCAAGTTGTATTTTATCGTCTATAGGTCTATTTCGTTTTTTTCGCTCCTCTCTCTCCCTTACACCCGCGTTGTTACACGACGGGCCGTTCATATAGTTTACGTGTTAATCATCATCGAACCACGAAGCCGCATAATATTTTCTTGCGTGCACACGCTTTTTTCCCTTCTTTGTTTATGCGCGCGCGAACCGCGGGATTATTGTCGAGATGCGGTGAAGAAAGAGAACGACGTAAAAATCGAGGGGTTTTGACGAATCACCGCGTTCGACAGCTCGACCAGTGCAAAAATGTTCCATTGTAGGTCGAGAGGGCGCCACAAAATGGTCAAATCTGCTGCACGAGTGCCAAATTTCCAAAAATATGCATCAAAATAATAATTTTAATAGATCAGCTAAAATTATTGAATTATTGAATCAAGAACGCGAAGGTCTCTTCGAAATCCTGGCAAAATCGTTCGAAAAGTACAACCAACCAGTTTTTCTCACTTATCGGGATAAAATAATGAAAAATCTCATTGTCGAAATTATACTTTTTGTTTTCATTCTGTAGTAGAAACTGCAAAAACTGTAGAAACTATTCAGGTATTATCATGTCCATAAATCAGCCTGCTACCCAAGCATAATGGAGCAACGATCAGAGAATACATTCGGTAAAGGAGGAATCGACTATACCGACTGGATTTTCTAAACGAAAATTGTACGAATGTTCTGGGGTTTCATAAAATTAGACGAGATGAAGCGATAGTGGACGCCTTTCCAAAAATTCCAATTGAGCGGACTTGGCAATTTCTTAACAAACGTACAGTCGAAATTCGATCGATATAAAGTTCAAATTTAGTGGCTCGCTTGACTATCGCGCGCTGTGCGACTGATACATCGAAACTTTCCAGTGTGAACGAACTTCCGAATGACAAGGAAACAAATGGGAGATTCGATAAATATTATCTGTGTAAATAGCCGAATTTAATCTGTAGACGGAATTAATAACGCGGAGGAAATTAATCGTTTTCTGAAACGTCGTCTCGTTTGATTGATCTTTCGACTACAGCCGTCGATGTAACTACTGAAATCATGATAATCTATATTCGTCTATTGTCACGTCGCGGTTCAATCGGAAATAACCAATGAGGAGTCTTAGAATTATGAGAATCTTGGTAGTTTGAACTTGTCAACGAATCAAGTGTGATTAAAAAGTTTGGCGAGTTAGGTTAACGGTCGAGCGGCGTCTCGTGGTTGCCTGGAGCGGCGTTGGCTGCTGCTCCGACGTCCTTTTCAGTTCAGACTGTTTGCATCTCTGTCGCACGTTTTCAACGCCACGAGCGCGCGGGGTTTACACACGATCCACACGATACACCTTCTGCCTTAGCCTTTCCCCCTCCCCCCGCTCCTTTACCCTCCTTGCCGCTTCGCGCGCCGGATACTTTAGATATCTCTTTCTACTCGCGCATTCCCGCTTCGGTCTATCTCGACGAAAGTATATCGCGCGTTCCATAGTACAAAACGGGAGGGTTGAAAAAAGAATCAAAAGCCGGTTACCGGTTGAATTAAATCCGTGAGACCACAAGGAAAACGTCGAAGGTTTCAACGCTGTCGTCATCTGCGTTTTTTTTACGTTCTTCATCATCACCCCAACCAAGAAGATTTCACCGGTTATATAGTTCGTAGCCAACAAGTGAGAGAGAGGGAGAGAGAGAGAAAGAAATTGGGGGCGAGAGAGAAAGAAACGGAGGTAGAAAGAGCGAGAAAGATAAGTGATAAAGACAGAGATATCACAACGTGAAAGCAAACTCCGAAAAAGGACAGTGCCGAAGAAAATACGTATTTATATCGAAAGAAGAATCTTCCGAAATTCAAGAAAATCAGCGAGTGTTGTATATTAAAAAAAAAAAACGAATTTTGCTCGACGTAATTTTGATCGTCTCGTAGTAAAAGAAAAAAATCGCTTTGGGAGCCATCGGTGGCGTGGCTTTTTCGCGAAGCGAGAGAAAGAGTGAGAGAGAGAGAGAGGCGGATAGAGAGTGGGAGGTGAGAGAGAAAGAGTGAGAAGGAGCCCGAGAGCTGAGCGCTAGTAGCTCCATAAGCCGAGTAGGACGAGCATCGAGGTAAAGAAACACGATGGCGGCGGTCGAGAGCTATCAGAATCAAGAGGGCGAGAACGAAGAAATGAACGCACAACAGCAGCAACAGCAACAGCAGCAGCAACTACAGCAACAAGACGGAAACGATGATTCGGGACAACGAGGACAACCGACCGCTGGAATACCGGGAAAGGACGACGAGCGTAAATTGTTCGTCGGCGGTTTGTCCCGCAATACAACCGACAAAGAGTTGCGTGACCACTTTGGAAAGTTTGGCGAGATCGAGAGCATATCGGTCAAGATGGATCAGTATACCGGCTTGTCGAGGGGTTTCGCATTTATGGTCTTTACTAATCCGAAAACCATCGATAAACTACTGGCTTCCGGCGAACATTACATCAACAAACGCAAGGTCAGTTCCTCACTATTTTCAGCATTTTTTTTTTTTCATTTTTTCGCCTCAAATATTCTCGTCTTTCGATATCTACCGAATTATTCTCTCAATTTATCACTTATACATGCGCACGATGCCCCAACCCGATGTATGGATGAGCTTTTACGGTCACCCACCATCTCTCCGTCTCTTCTATCTCTTTCTTCTTCTTTTTCTCTCGCTCGCACATTCACCCGTGAATATAGTCGAAAGACTCCCTCCCCTCTCGGCTCACATCTTTCTCGTCTCTCTCCTTTTTCCGTCTCTCCCTCTCGTTCCACTCTCTCTCGCCCTCCCTCTCTCTCTCTCTCTTTCGTTCTTCTATCTTTCTCTACATTCTCTTTTCACCAAACTCTCGCACGAATGTGTACGTAAGAGAACGTGCGCGCCAACTATAATATATATTATACTTGCTCAGAGAATTGCCGAATTATCGCGAAATACACACACGTACAGAGACGCGGGCTATATTCTCACTTGTATTTCGGTTTTGGCTTGCTGTTCCCATGTCCACGTATGAGTGACATATCTCTCCATCGGTGTGTGTTGCCAGACTCGCGCCTCTCAACACACAAAACCTCGTTATTTTCTTTTTTCCTCCCCTCTCTCCACCTTTTTTTTCGTACTAGGTATTCCATTCGGGAATATTTATACTCACTGTAATTTTCTGGGCTTATGAACCATTCCGAAAGAGAGCAAGAACGTCGTTCCTTGACGCTCTAAATTATTTCCCTTATTTTTCTTTATTTATTTGCCTTTTTTCCGAACTTTTCTTTCCTATTTTCAGTTCTAGCAGCTCAGCCTTTTTTGTAACACTCTTTTTTCAACCGCCAAGTTTCTCCTATTCCAGATTTTTCAAATGAAATATGGAAATTCATTCAAAATCATTTTTAGATCGATTTTTCTTCAACTAACATTGAAATCCCGCTTTTTAAAAAGCATGCGATCAAATTCTCGGTTTTCCAACTTCCCCGTAAATTCCCATATTCGAGAATTTTTGAAAGATTTTCACGTTCACTTTCCTAGTTGAATATTTTCCTGGAATATTACATTATTAATTTAATCCAAATGATTATTTTGTCATGTAAACTTTGCTATGCTTTGCTGTGCTGAAAAGTAGTTTAAACATTTATTTAATGTTTCTGTTTAAAATGTTCGACAGGTGGATCCGAAGCGTGTTAGTAAAAAGGCCCAGTATGGAAAGATATTTGTGGGTGGTTTGACGCCGGACATCACGGACGAGGATATAAAATCGTACTTTAGTCAGTTCGGTACGATAATGGAGCTGCAAGCACCGTTTGACAAATTAAAGAATCAACGCAAAGGTTTTTGCTTCATAACGTTCGATTCGCGGGACGTTGTTTACAAATTATTGAAGACACCTAAGCAAACGATAAACGGTCGTGAGGTTGACGTTAAAAAGGTTAAAGTTAATCCGGAGGCGAATCGTCCTGGATTCTGGGGTGCTGGTTATGGTTATGGTTACGGTGGAGGCTACGGTTACATACCGGAGCCGAACGATTATCACGGTGGTTACAACGACTCGACCTCCAATTTCGATTACAACTCGTTGAGATATCACGAGGATCAGAGTCTTCCATTGGAGGGTTACATGCCATACGCTCACGTGTACATGGGAGCAAACAAGCCACGCGGTAACGGAGCAGGACCTCGTCCCTTCCAGAGACATCAACCGTACTAAAAGTTCATTTTTTGTTTGTCGAATTTCGTAATCCTCAATAATTGTACACGTCGAATCTAACGGATTACTCGAAAGAAAGAGGAAAAAGCGAGAACGAGAGAGAGAGAGAGAGAGAGAAAGCGAAAGCGTGAAAGCGAGAGAGAGAGAGAGAGAGAGAAAAAGTAAGAAAGTAAGAAAGAAAGAGCAGTTCCGATTAATGAGAGCGACGGAAAAGCGAAGAAACAATAATCGATTGCTTCGACATTGAAAAAACGCAAAATTCGAAGGAAAATACATAATTGATTTCCTAAAATCTCAAAATTCTCGGTCTACCGCAACAGTTCGGTAATTCCCGGTCAACTTCATCGCCCCTGCCCCTTGCTGTTCTTTCGCTATTCTGTCTCGCTCGTTTCAATTCTATCATTTTAATCTCTTCCTTTTTTTTTTATTGTTTCCTCCTTCTATTTAATAATTTCTAATGCTAGATCATACGCGTAATAATTTAATAATAGCCTGAGAACCGGGAAACAAAAAGAACAGCGCTCCCGTTCACAATCGCAGGACGCATTGGACGGTTGTGCTACAAAATTATTCACAACAATTCAATCATCCCATTCACAAATCCGTATACAAATATATAAATATCTATATATTTATAACAAACACGAAAAACAGAAATAATAATAATTGTTTATCAATATTTGAACGATGTGTAACGTCAATCGGACCGGTGAGTTCGACTTGTTAAAACTTCAAGAATAATTTATTCTTTTTCTTCCTTTTGCAAGCAACGAGAAACAAATATCTATTATGCTCGTTGGACGAAGCAAATAGATTTTAACGAGAAGATAAAGAAGCTACGACTCGTCAATTATTATTTCCTCGTTCACGTCGTAAAAGTGATGCTAATCTTTTGGAATTAATACTTCGAACTCGTTAGTTTTGATTGAACGTGTCCGGAAACAACGCCGTGTCTATTTTTTTTCTTTTCTACGATTTTCCTTGTTTTTCTAATCTTGATACGATTCAAATTTTCACTTATTTACCGGCGTATTATTATTTTGTCTTTTTCTCCTTTATTATGATCAAATATATATACACACACACACACATATACATATATAAATATATATGTATATAAATTGTTAATCTGCAGTGAACATGGTTGATTTAACGAATGCGAAAAAATGTCTCGATCCTCGGGACGAATGAACTATATTTCGTGAGACTTCCCGTGAGAATTATACGCGCGCACGCGTTTATCTTTGTTTTTTTTCTGCTGCGTGTAATCACAAGTCGCGCGTGTATATATTTATACACAATAAAAATACGAATGTTCGTACGTGGGTTGTCGCGTACACAAGAACGATCGAAAATCATAATGCGTGTGCATCACTTTTATTTTTCATCAATGTTTCTTTTCTTTTCACTTTTTTTTTCTCTCCTTTGAGAATAGTTGTGGCGAGCGTTGAATTATTCACATATATATTATATATGCATGCTCCAATGCGTTCAATAAACGGTTTAGATATTATAATAAGGATTTCAAATGAAAACAAAACAAACAAACGAAGTTGAAACATGAGAAAAACGAGAAATATTTGGAAGAAGAGATATTTATAATTAAAATATAAGCGTACCAGGGTGTCGTACGAGAGCAATGTAAAGAGATGCTAAGAAAAAACAAACAAACACCGAAGAACAATATTTCTTGGGCCTGAATAGCATGGGAAACTACGAGAGGGAGAACAAATGGAAAATTATGGAACGACATTGATCAAGCGTCGATAATATCAAGTTTGCGAAAGAAATGGCTTTTCTAACGTAATGAACAAAGGTGGGCAGGGGAAAGGGGGGAGGGGGACATACCTTCAAAGATATCCGATGAAAATAAACAAATAAAAAAAGCAGCCCAACGAGCAGGGACAGATTGTGCGTGTCAGCAGCGTGTGAGTAATACCAAGCCGAGTCGATGCGAATTCTACTTGATATTTTTTATCGCAAAAAAGACTGCTTAGGAGTTTAGCATTGTATTAATATTGGTGAAAGGTGTTAAATATCCACGACGGACCAATCTTCCCAAACCCGAGAGAATCCAATTTCTAAAATGACTCCGATTGTTGAGCTTATCGGAAAATAAGAAAAAAAACATAAACCAATTTTCATGTTTAAAGATTTAATTGAAAAACGGTGGAACAAACAAATGAATTATTAAAGTAAAATAAATATTAACGAGAGTTAAAGCGTCACGAATCACAGAGACACTTGTACACACCACATATACACTGTAGTGCCAGAAATCACGAGAACGAGAAAAGAAACAAAGAGATAGAGTGGAACAAAACAAACAAATAACGAAAATTATATATACTATATAGATATATCTAAATTATATATTTTTTTCAAGGCTGAAGCAGCTCTAAACTTCCGATAATCCCGTAACAGGTAGTACGGATGGACCAAAGCTCTGACTCTACGAACGCGAACAAAGTAAATAAAAACATTAACGACAACAACTAAGATACACGAAGCAAATGAAAAATTATAAACGAAATAAAATAAAAAATCATTCAAATGTATAAACTCGTTTAGTCATCTGAACGACCGATCAAGAATCAATGAAACGTTTGCTTCCTCGTAGCTAAACGTCCTTATGTCATATCGCATATGTATACTATGTATACGTGGATTGGCCCGAGTGAACACGCAGCAGACAACAACATAAAACAACCAATGAAACGTAGCGAAAAAGTATCTAATCTGGATGTAACGTTTTAAAACAAACACAAACAACGTTGTACATGTACATACGTACTACATAGAGAGAATGTACGAAATCCGCGAGGATATTACGAGATGATGGATTATATGTGAAAGTGAAAAAAAATACAAAAAAAAAAAAACGAAAAAAAAAACAATGAAAACGAAATATGAAATGTGAGAGAAAAATAAGAAATTATACGAATATTTTGTTACTATTCATTACTGTTCGCTTGTTTCACCCATGACACAGTGTATATTTTAATTATAATAAAGAATAAAATACTCTTCATTTGCTATGTTTTGACGTTTCAACAAATAAAAAATAACTAAATTTCTATGCACAAGAATAATTAATAGGCAATTGATTAACATTTCATTTTGTTTTCAATTTTTTCTCTATGCATACGGGATTACTCGAAGCTCCGAAAACGTAAGTTTTGTTCAGAATTGGTGAAGTTCCAGTTTTGAAAAGACCGGCATTATATAACGAGCTTTGATGTTCTGTCGCTCGAAGGCGTTGTCATCGCGTTACGCTTGCATGCGTTCATACATACATTCACACATGTACACCACCCAGCTATTGGTAAAAGAAATTTCAATTATGGCCGCCCCAATGGTGTAGCTCCAAATATCGTGTACACAGTCGAGAACATTACACTCGAGGAAAAACACAACAAACATAATATTGACACCAATCTTTATTTGCTCGTTTGTGTTTCTTCATTCAACTGCTATATCGAAAGCTTTTGTTGGACTCTCGTTCAGAGAACTAAATATATTGCGTTTTCTAACAGTTGCTCAAAGATTAGTGCCACTTTATTGTATGTGTCAGTGTATCTATAAAGTTGTGTACCTCTATAAATATATAAATATATATATACGTGTTTATAACAAATGAGTGATGATAATGTCTATCTTTGAGTTCTGTCACTGCTGCAAGTCTTGTGTAACTCGATAGTAACGAGATCGTGAGTTTTCGTGATGAATCGACAAGAGTCCACATTAGAATCTGCAATTATTAAATAGGCTCTCGACCACGAGACAAACTGTGGATTTGTCGAAGGAAAATCAAAGGAAAAAGCATTTCGTCTTCCCGATTGATTGTGAAATGAGCGAAAAGTCTCGGTCCAACCATCAAACGTACAAACCATTTACTATCCTTTACACCCACACACATTAATGGATATATACGGTCAAGTGTACAGCACATCGTGATTTCTGTCACAATTCGTCCGAGAGTTTTTCCATTCAGCTCTTTCCAATCGTCTATATCGCATACCTCAAATGTCGCACATTCGTAGCTGTTGTTTGCGAATTCACGAGTTTTTCTCCTAAGCAGTAAAAGATCATCAGAAACGTCCTGATCACTGCTCTTTGTCAAGGAATTACGATCGCTACACACGCTTGAAAATTCGAGGGTAAGTTTCTTGTCAGTCACGTTTCCTCACCGTTTTAATCGGTTTCTTTGTGTTTTATCATAAAAAATGGCTGTACATGAGAAGAAAAATCTATGACGAAATTTTTTTATCACATTCCACGAGTTTCTAGTTTCATGCAATGTTCACACCGTTGAAGCAAAGCTTTTCCATTATTTTAGGTCTGGAAATTTTCCGGTTTGCTCGCAAAATGGGTTATTCCGGCTCCCGCTCGTTTTCCACCTTTTAAGACCAAAGACCGGTTGCCTTAACATCCAGCGTACCACAAATATTCACTGTGTTTCCCTTTGAGAGTGAAGAAACAAAATAAAAATGTCACAACTCAACATCAGCTTGGGTAAACGTGGAAGAGGAGTCGCTAGCACATCAGCCACCGCCGTTTCAGCTTCCAGCAGTTCGACCGACCTGGCCAGTCTTTTCGAATGTCCCGTCTGTTTCGAATACGTATTACCGCCAATCTTACAATGTCAGAGCGGCCATTTGGTTTGCAGCAATTGCAGACCAAAGCTCAGCTGTTGTCCCACCTGCCGCGGCCCGCTGGGTAAGTAAAAAACTAATCCAGAAAACAAGCTTGGCTATCTGTACGTTTTCTTAATGTTCCGCATTCCATAATTTTGCTGTTTTTTTTTCTCCAGGAAATATACGCAATCTGGCCATGGAAAAAGTAGCTAGTAACGTCATGTTCCCTTGCAAATACTCTACCAGTGGCTGCACAGTCACAATGGTCCACATAGACAAACCCGACCACGAGGATGCCTGCGAATTCCGTCCCTACAGTTGCCCCTGTCCCGGCGTCTCTTGCAAATGGCAAGGTTCCCTCGAAGAAGTAATGCCGCATCTCGTTATGAGTCACAAAAGTATTACTACTCTCCAAGGTACAAGACATTTTTCTCTCTCTTTATTTTTCCTGATTTTTAGGCTTGCGAAAAATTTAATGGGAAATTCAAACGTTTGTCCCTATGGATTTTTCAGCAATATTCGGAAATATTTTATGATCACGTGTCCGATTGATGTAGTTGGTTACAAATTGATGAATTTTTCAGTGAAAACTTAACTTTTTTACACATTTACGCTGATTTATTTATTTGTCAGGCGAAGACATTGTTTTCCTCGCGACCGATATAAATCTCCCAGGGGCAGTCGACTGGGTTATGATGCAGTCGTGCTTCGGACATCATTTTATGCTCGTCCTGGAGAAGCAAGAAAAGTACGACGGACATCAGCAATTTTTCGCGATCGCTCAGCTCATTGGATCTCGAAAACAAGCAGAAAATTTTGCTTACAGGTAAAAATTGAAATAAAACCTTTTGACTTAAACAAAAATATATCGTCAAAATTTGCCAATCTCGCAAATTTGAAGCATTGCATTTTTGTTTTTTTTTTCTAATATATTTGCCTCCGATTTACAGATTGGAATTGAATTCGAACCGACGACGACTAACGTGGGAAGCGATGCCACGTTCGATTCACGAAGGGGTTTGCGGGGCGATATTCGCCTCCGATTGTCTGGTGTTTGACACTTCGATCGCGCGACGATTCGCCGATAACGGTAATCTCTCGATCAACGTTACGATATCGATGGTCTGAGATTCCTTCGAACTCGCTTGAGATTGCGCGAGCTAGAAGTGAATTCCCGAGGAAGAGAGGAAGAGAGTTGGGATCGGTGGCTCGATCATGGTATAGAGAAAAAAACAAAAAAAAAAATACAGCGAGTGTATTATTTCACATCGCGTTAAGATAGCCGACAAATTTCGACGAGGTTTTTGCTCACGAATATTTTTTTAACCAAGGCACGCGTTTACGTAAGACAAGGAGTCCCGTCGCTTTTTTCTCTACCACGACCTCAAACTACAAACGTTCAAGACTCGATCTCTCAATTCATTCACTCAAAGTGGACGTTTGCTTATTTTTTTTTCTTTTTATAAAAACAAAATTCCGGGCACATTGACGAATGCCCTCTCGTTTCGTGATATTTTAATAAAATCTGGAATAATTGGAGAAAACGAAAGAATTTAAATTTAAGTCCAACGATTGTCATGGGTCATGAAATTCTCGAAAATTCACATCACACTAACTGTTGCACGGCGACCGAACACTTATATTCCAGGTGAATGAGTCCGGTGCCACAGTCAAGGGACCCAATAAAATTATAATATACAGAAAAAGAATTACAGAGCTTTGCAAAAATAATCGATCAAGAATCATTGTTCTACGGTGAAAATTGTGTTTTAACGGGCTATCGCACTGCGACATAATTATTTCATATTTTCAAAAAACATAAAAAAAACAAAAGGATATGCTTTTGTATTATGAAATTATAGCTTCGATTAATTAGACTCGTACCGTCGGGCAGTGAGATTATATTCTGCCAAAGAAACAGTCGACTGACAATTGATTTTGGAAGATTTCACAAAAGTGAGAAGAAAAATAATTAATTAGGCTGAATCGTAGGCTATTCTAATGGGAGGAAAACAAAGAAGGAAACTTGAAATGTTTTACACGTACGTTCACGACCCACGTTTTAGTTTTATCAAAATTACGGTACTTGGCGATTCAACAAAAATCTGATATAATTTCGCCACATGTTGCGAACCTTGATCTCGAATAATAATAATAATTTTAAAAACTTATCAAACCATTATTAGATAATCGAATCTTGCAAATGAAATCACTTTTTTCGTTTTTCTTCCTTATTTATTTCCCTTCATTCGATTCTATTGGTTTACATATTTTTAGACAACCATGAGACACCGACTTGAGCATGTTCCCAGTTATTAAGAAATAATATTTCGAATATTTCGAAATGTTTCGTCAAGTCCGCGAAAAATGGACATAAGAAAAATAGAAAATGTTGATTGTTATCGAAAAATAGTGCTTACAACGAGTCTAAGACTGAAGCTTTCCTGAAATTTGCTTAATCGCCAAATACCAAAAATTTTGATACAACCAAATTAGTCATTGAAAATATAACTTTGAAAACTGCTTACACAAGAGCATCCGACAAAAGGACGAATTTTAAGTAGATCGGCAAGTGTCTAATCGACCTGATTATTAAGTAACTCGTGTATATTCTGAACTAACACTTTTGTTTCGTGTTTTATTACTTTTCCCTGTCGCCTCTATGCCAAGATTAAACAAAACAACACAAATTTTTGTGCCTGATTGTTACACCGGGTTATTTGGTCGAATTCGGCGTGTGATAAATTTAGATTTAGCGTGTGTAATCGATACTGCGTTTGTGCTGGGCAGGAAAAATATTAAAATACGCGTGTGCCTCTCTGACAAAAATTGAAAGAGAAAAAGATGAAAATGCTCTTCGATTTTTCTCTTTTGTGCCGTGGGTTCTAGCGAAAGTGGAAAATCATTATTTTCTTTTTTTTTTTTCGTGTACATTTTTCGACGCTAGTTTTTCGGAAATTGCCTCTTGGACGATTATCGTCGAATCAACGAACTTATCATTAAATTTATTTCTTTTTGCAAGCGACGAAAAAACGTAATAACGAATTCATCGATCTTTGAAGTTTGTACAAGTAGATGCTAAGATTCTCAGGATCCGAACCACGTACGTAATATAAAGATTTCCACGAGACCCGAAATAACAAAATGTCAAGAAACTTGAAACAAAGAACACTAAATATTGAAGCGTCCGTACGTTAATCAAGTGCGTTTAGTTTATAAATGGAAAATAACTAAATAAATGAATGTAAATAGTTTTGAGCATTTGCGACCGTAGGATCGCGACTAGTTTTTAGTCCCGCAGCTTCGTAATTAATTAATTTATTAACTGCAAGTAAGAAATAAGAAAACAATACGACCGAAGATGTATCGTCAATATTTTTTTCTTCTGTTTGTCAAATTCGAACTCTACGATTACCGTGTTAAGTATAATCAATAAAATAGATTGATACGAATATATTCCTTCCACATTTTGTAAAGAAAAAACAAACGCATGGCGTTCCAATCGCCTAAAATCACTTTTTCGTTATTTTTTTTTCTATGTATTATTGCACTAATAAACTGTGGGCTGTCCTTCTCGAATATTCTTCGGACTAGTCTCGGCCAATCCGATGTTTTAATGGCTCTCCGATCGGTAAGATTTTCGCTTATTTCTCGTGAAGATTTTTTTTTCAGTTTTGAAAAAACAAAATTTGTTTCATCACTTTATCTCAAAAGTGAAAATTCTCCGTTTATCACGTTTTGACAATTGGAAGTATTTTATTGGGACCAGCATCAGTCACGCCCGCACCTTATACGTTTTTCTGCTGCAACATTGAGCCACGAGTAAAATGCACGTGTTAATTCATTAATTGTACAGGGAACCCGCAAAAAAGAAACATAAAAGTTACGTTATACAAAGAGGTTGTTGTTTATAAAAAAAAAAAATAATACGAAACATTTTATTCATTGAAACTTGTTCATCGATGCCCATATGTATTTATCCGTTGATACTTTCTAAACACGAAGAAAAGTAATAATAAATACAACTTTACTCTCCTCGACTCCGAACGAGTTTCATTTTTTTAGAAATCAGAATACATAAACCATAAAAATCATAAATCATAATACGTAAATACATATTTTTAGTTCGTTCGCCCGATCTGCCAGTTGCGTGAGTGCGAAAAAAATTACGATGAAGCAGATCCACGTTTTCCTCCGACAGCCTTGGTATTTCGAGGAAAACAAGAGTTACAGGTTCTTTTCTAGCGAAACGAGAACAACGTGAAACTTACATTTTTCTTGAAATATCGAACCGTTCCAGATGAAACGTGTGGGGGGATTTTTATCGACCGTAGAACTGGTAGATCTCTTTATGGTAGTTATTGCACGTTTTACAGCAGCAGCAGAACGTTTACAACATGAAGCTCTGAATAAGCATTATCCAAAAAGGTCTCAGGTACCGGCAGTTTTATTAGAAAAGGGCCCGATCGGCCCGATGCACTGCCAGGCAGGCCTTTGCAAACTACCGGTCCTTCGTCTCTATATTTGTAGCATTTCAGCTACTGGAATATTGAAAATTCGTTTTGAACGGTCTAACAAATGCCATAGGAGTACTTTCGCGAAAAGAGATTTTCGATTGATCAGACCTGGGACATGGGCTGGCTTATTAATTCCGAATACACGGGAGGAAAAATAAAATATATAAACGTGACACGCTTCCGTGAAAAAAACACTGTACAGCATGATATGGAGTCACGTGATGGCAGGTGAATCGTAAGCGAGAAAAAAAAGAGGGTATTTTTGCGGTTCGAAAAAATTACAGCCAAAAAACGCGATCGTAACAACTGCATGATTAAAGAATCATATGATAATTCTTGTAATTTCAACAATTTGAAAAATATGAATAACTGAGCTCAGGGCGACAAGATTTTTGGACCACTCAGCCGCGAAATTCATAAAGACGATAATTGGTTAGAAAAATATTAGATTTCGATAATACATGCTCGATTACTGGGTACGTTCCCCACTCCTGTGTATCAATGGGCCAATGAGTATGCATTAGAGTTATAAAAACGCATCCTCGATGGACCAATGGTATTGTTCGTAGCATCGTTTTCTACGCGATCGCGGTGGCGTTTGGCGATACTGAGAAGTGGAGTCGCGGGGGGGACGGGGGGAGGGGATAATATCCCGGAGTAGAGTAGACGAAGGAAATCAAGATGGCATCCGGTAGTAGTGCGAGGAACGTGTCAAACGAGCGTAACGATGTCAATAGTGACAACAGCAAAGTGATCTCGTGTCGTCACGAACCGTTATCAAGCTCAATGAGCCAAGAGTGTCGCGATGTGATTAGCAACAATGATAAAACTTTAACAAACATCGAAAGCCATGGTTACGACGAGGAAAGATTCAGGACGCCCAGCGGTGGGACGCCCACGGTTCCCGTAACAGCGTCATCGTTTACTACTTTTTCACCACGAATCAACAACGCAACGTCAATAACAAATAACGTTACCGAAACAACGACGATGCACGAAAAACGTCAAAGTGCTAATGATAAAAGCTTTTCTATTGCTACCAGTGATCTCAAAACAAAACGACACGAGGATCCCCCAGTCGCTTCGAGCAACGCGCAAAACCTTCATATTCGCGGCAAAGACGCGAACAATTTGCCTCGTCTCTCTTGCGATCGACAAGGTAAATCCAAACGAACCTCTTTTTTTTCCCATCTGTTTACCATTCTAACAGTCTATTCATTCTGAAATATTCACAATGTATTCCCATTAACGTTTATTCTTGTCATTTTATTTTCGGAATAATTGTTACAAAAAAAAAAAACATTCGCTGCAGCAGTGCACTTTGTGGGTCACAAATTTTCTCGCTGGTACAAAAATAAACACTTTTCATCACTGTTTTCATTAAGTCTTTTATTTTTTTCCATTATTAAACATTGTCAGTATCGTAATTTAGTTCGATTCGTTAAATTCAATAATTAAACGAAAGTGCTAAAGCAACAACTAAAATTATTCTCCATTCAAATTCGTTGAGAATCTGAAATAAAAAAAATAACAGATTAGAAAATTTTTCAGAGATTCATTACAGAATCAATATGTATTTATTTTCTCAATGACAATGGATTTCCTCGTTGACATTGAATCTCTCATTGACGTAATGCAATAAATTATTTTTTTCCTACTATGCAGCGATATGTCAATTTTTCTTGCGACTTGAAAATAAGACGAAGCATGAAAATTTCGTCGATGTAAAAATTTCTTCCATACTTTCGGACAACCAACTCCAAACTCATATACAATTTTTTGTCACAGCTGAGGAATCAGTTTCCAAAGACCCGGAGAGTCTGGACAGCAGCAAAAACACTTGCAGTTTGCCTATTCACGTGAGTATTCTCTGTAAAAGGAAAATAGCGTCTTTGACAAAAAGCATTCCGATCGATAGTTGCAGGCGATACGCGGCAGCGGCTCGACGCTAAGTATTAGCCCTAGAACTACAAATCGAGTAGATATCTATCCTGGGCGAGCTTCGAATTACGTTCCTAAGTTAATGTTTCAGCACTTTTAGGTATTTAAATCGATTTCTCACCAACTAAACGTCAATGAAATTGAATTTGTTCTTTACTATTCTCTTTAGCATGAAAAAACAAAAAGATTTATGTACTTATAAGTCAGGTTACTGCTTTTGGAACGATTTTACAAACTAGAAAGTCGTAGGATAAATATTTAACCCGGTTTGTAGTTTAAAGATAAAAAAAATGGGTTTGTAGTTGCAGGATAAAAAGAGAAACGTAGCATGAGCCCTGCTGTGCTCTTATATACAGTAGAATCGCTGTTCTTGCCCGTTTTTTCTTAAAACCACTCTCGAGAGGAAACGGGTTGAGGAAAAGATTTTTTATTAGATTATAATTTTTGTAATATAACGAAATGAACTTTTCAGCCTGACCAGACGAGCGGCAGTGAGACGAGTGGAGAAAAAATCGTCCAGATGTTTGCCCCGAAGTTGGGCAAATGTGGAAACGTTTTAAGCAAAACTCCACAATTTGGTGAGAGTCCTAGGAGTAGCGGAGGAATAATGAGCAGTCCAAGGAGTCCGGATTACCCACCTCGAGTATCGACCAGCCCGGTCAATCCTCATGCAATTTTTGCTACTTCGGTGGGTTTAGAATCTCCGAGGAACGAGAATCGTGGATCCATTGATGCAGGAAAATGCAACAGCCGGGTCAAAGCTGTTTCGCGTCAAAGTCCATCGGGAGGAGAGTCTTTCGAAGCGATAACCAGCAGTGCAAAAAGTTGTCGCAGCAATGAGACTAATTCTTGCGGTCAGGACAGAGATGCTCAGGGCAACGAAAAGGATTGTCGCAGTGATGAGAAAATCTCTAAAGAAGATGCTGAAAGTCGTACCGGTGAGGAGAACAAATCTATTGAAGAGGAAAAAATTTCTACAGTTGCTGTAAAAATAGAGAGCGAAGTTTTCTGCACAAAAATCGAGCAGAACGTTGAGGAATCAATGGAGGAAGCTCAATCTCATGTGAAAAATGAAGAAGAGAATAAAATCGAAGTGAAAACCGAGATGAAGGAATCCTTATGGTCGGAAAGCGTTCAGAAGATGGAAATTTCCGGCTCGATCGATTCGACTACGTCACAGGATCAATTGAAGAGCGCCGAAACCGTCTGCACTGTGACGACAATGTCGACGAACGAACAGACACAAGGAAAAACATCAGCGACGGTGATTTCGACGACAACAGAAAAGCGTAGCAGTAAAGAGCACAGTGATCGTCGTCACTGTTCTCGTTGTTACAAAAGGAGCAAAATCAAACGAGCGAGTATCGGTGTACAGTGCAAACGAGATCGTACCTCGCATCCTCTTCAACAACACAAACAGATGACTGGCACTTTTCAAAAATCTAACAGCGAGAATCTTCGATTGAATCTTGGAACAAAGAATTGCAAGACTTTGAACGCTAACGAGACCGCGATCAGACACGAACAACTCGATCATCTCAAGTACAAAAAGTTTATACACATAGAGACTTACCCGAACGGTGGAGCGACTGCTGTGCACATGTATCAGGATGAAATTTCGATACTGTCGAAGGAACAAGTTGAAGAATTGGCCCAGGAGTACTTCAAGGTAAAAAAACACGTTTTTCTTACGACAGAAACTGCAACTCCATTCGTCAAAATTCCATTCAATAAGTTATCATTCCAACCTTTCTTCACATTAAAGGTCGTTTTCGGTGAGGATGAGAACGGAAATGCTTATCACGTAATAGGGATCGTTCACAATGCTGCCGCGTATTTGCCGGATCTTCTCGATCACATGGCACATAATTATCCTTCGTTGACGGTGAAGAACGGAGTTTTGGGCCGTAACAGCGATATCGAGACGACAACGATGCTGCAGTACAAAGAACACGTTTGCAAATCTTACAACAACGGGACCATACGTTACGGGCCGCTGCATCAAATCAGTCTCGTGGGCACTGTGCACGAGGAGGTCGGCGGATACTTTCCCGATCTTCTTCGAAGGCTCGAGGAAGATCCTTTTCTGAGAATGGTGAGAAACGAGAATGTCTACTGTGCAAATTAGCAATTGTGTTTGAAACACGTATATTTTTTCCACGAACTACTAGTCGCTTTTTTTTTTAATAACGAATTTATTGAGTTCTTCCATGTAGAGATTCTTTGTACAAAGGAAATAATAACTTTTGAGACTATTTTCGGGCCTCGTTGCCTCGTTGAGTCCTGCCATGCCACATCTGCTCGAAAACTGCCGCATTCTTAGCAATTTTCTAGAAACAATATGTAGAGCGTAGCGTCAAGGAGTGAAAATTTATTTGAAAATGGTTTTTGTTTTTACAAGATCCTCGCAAGCATTAACGATGAAAACATCGAGTGGGTCAGTCTCAAGACTTTTTCTTTTGCATAACAGACAATGCCTTGGGGACCATTGTCAGTGGTGAAGATGGATTCACCGGAAGAATCGAACGACGGGCCGATCCTGTGGATAAGGCCAGGCGAACAGCTCGTCCCGACAGCGGACATAAATAAAAGTCCGTGCAAGCGTCGTCGTACGGGAATAAACGAATTGAGAAATTTGCAATATTTACCGAGGCTGAGTGAGGCACGTGAGTACATGTTCGAGGATCGTACGAGAGCGCACGCGGATCACGTGGGTCACGGTTTGGATCGTATGACAACAGCAGCGGTCGGGGTGCTGAAAGCAGTGCACGCCGGTCAGCCTTGCGATTACAATAGAATAACGAAGGACGTCGTAGCCTTTTACGCGGGTGATTTTCCTGAGCTTGTGGAAAAACTGCAACTGGATCTTCACGAGCCACCGATATCTCAATGCGTCCAGTGGATCGAGGACGCCAAATTGAATCAATTGCGTCGCCAGGGCATACGTTACGCGCGTATAAATCTTTACGACAACGATATTTATTTCTTGCCGAGAAATATCATTCATCAGTTTCGAACGATATCAGCAGTTTCGAGTATAGCTTGGCACGTGCGACTCAAGCAATATTATCCCGAAACCATAGGAAATTCCGGGGTACGAAACAGTCGTACGTTGAACGAAACTTCTCATCATTTCAAGGAGAAAAAAGATTCCGACGTTGCGTCAGCCTCCGATGAGCAGAAAGAAAACACTGACAGGCAGCACATGGAGGA
This sequence comes from Hyposoter dolosus, assembly GCA_963921915.1. Lineage (NCBI taxonomy): Eukaryota > Metazoa > Arthropoda > Insecta > Hymenoptera > Ichneumonidae > Hyposoter > Hyposoter dolosus. The sequence goes on from OY998132.1 coordinate 9,015,228, forward strand.
GAAAAAAGCAAAGGAACGCGCAGCAGAGTATCAGGGTAATCTAAAGAAATCCGATCATCATGGACGCAAGAGAAAAGAGGAGCACAAAAATCGCGATCGTTCAAGACCGTCCGAAGTTGCTAAGAGAAAGGACGATCGTCATGTCGGTGGGAACAGTCGTAACGAGGCCATAACCGAGCCTGACAAACGAACCGATGGATCTTCCTTGACTCACAAACATCGCGAGGGCGACGAGAGACGATCGGGAAGCAAAAAAAGCCACGACGATCGTCATCGTTCGAGCAGGAAATCCTCGAGCGGTCATCGCATCATTAGCAATCACAGCGACAAGAAAAAACATTCTCACGATGCTACCAGTAACGAAACGCCCAAAATAAATTCGCAAAGAAGGTACAGTGCCAGTGACGCGACTCGTACTCCCAAGAAGGAAACTCCGACGTCACCGTGCATCAGAGTTCAAGAGACTACGAGCGAAAATACTCTTTTGGTCGAAATTCAACCTCCGAAAATCGTTGTGAACGAAAAACCTCCAAATTCGCCGATTCAAACGAGCGAGCAAGAAGTCGAAATTCGTGAGATTGTACTCGACAAGGAAATGGTACTCTCTAGACAAGAAACTGGAAAAATTTATGCTGCTGAGGTAGTTGACAAGGCTCTGGAAATTGCTATTTACAAATCAAAAACCGACGTTGACGAGGTTTGCCAGTCACTTCGCTGCGGCGTGGCGGATGCCTCGAAGGAGATTCTGGCGAGAATTCACGACGAATGCGAAACGATAGCTCGGGATTTATCGAAGGATGAAATTCGCGAGTTCGACAAGTATCGGGAATTATTGGAGAAGGAAACAATCGCGGCGTTTACATCGAAAATCGAGTGTGCAACGGAGAACGCGGTCAAAGCGTTGATCGAAATGGCTGAGGAAGAGGCAAGAGAAAGAGCGAAAAATGTTCCGGATGATAAAACACCGGAAATGGAAGGTGACGAGGCGACCAAAGAGGTCGAAACGACGATGAGCATAGCCAATGGGAATGTGGTTACGAGGCCCGAATGCGATTCCGTGTCGCCGACGAATCACGAGTGTCTCAGCAGCGTCGAGGAAAAATCACCGAAAACTATGGAACGGAGAAGCAGCTCAGAGACGAAACGCAAAGACAGCAACAGCAGCAGCAGCAGCGGCGGCAGCAGCAGCAACCGCGAAGATAAAGAGTCGAGAGAACATCGTCACAAAGAGAGGAGAGATCGCGATCGTGAGAGGCGCGATCACAAGCGACGAAGACACCATCACGACGTGAATGAAAAAACGAGAGAAAGCACGTCAAAAAGTGTTCAGAGTTGTTCCACGAGCGTCAGTAAAGATGGCATGGAAAATCGTGGTTCGACCAAAGACTCGACCGAGCGTAAATCTGAAAAACGAAAACACGACAGTCATCGTAGTAGTAGCGATAATAAAAATAATCACAAAAGTTCACTGGACAGTCATCATCAGCACAGAGACGAATCTTCAAGATCGCGATCATCGAGCTCGAGTCTCAAACGCAAATCAAGCTCGGGTTCTAATCACTCGCACAAGGAATCCAAAAGGCCTCGTAACATTGAGGACAAACTCAATGTCGAGCCTAACAACGATTCGACCTTGAGAAATTCTGATAATGGTGCTAACAATGATCGATCGAGTGCGACGTGAATCTCTATTTAATACTTTTTCTTTCAGCCCCGAAAGACAACAGAAGATTCAGCCAATTTTACGCATTGATTTTTAACCTCGAATTGACTCTATTTTCGAAGAGTTGATTATCTGAAATGTTGACAGAAATTAATCAAGGATTAGTGGTTCATCGACGTTCGGACCCACCACTCGTGTAATTCTGACAAAATCGACCCAATGACATTGACGAAAAACGTCGTGAGCAGTGCAGAAGAATTCGATTTTACATTCTATTGTCGTTTGTCCAGAAACTGCCCACGAACGAGTGTTTATCGAACGTTTAATTTTTCGGCATAGTCGACTCGTCCATCATTGAAATATCCCGAGATTCGAGAGCCCCATATAATTCGAAAGAGTACGTGAAATAATTCATTTCCGTCGAACGTTGTAAATATACGATAAAAGCAGTGATATCTTTGAGTTAAGTGAGAAATCATGAAATTGAGAAGAGCCCGAGAGGGAGAGAGGGAAAGAGAGAGAGAGAGAGAGAGAGAGCGAAAAACTGAAAGATTTGTAGTATGGCCAAAACTTGGTTTTTATCAATTATTTATGTTCAAATCGTAAGTTTAAGTTATTTATGAAATTATCGTATACGAGCTTCGTCTTCATTGAATGTTAAATGGGCAAGAGCCCTCCTAAATCTTTGACCCGATTACGTATATTCATTGCGACATTACGTATTTTTTTAGATTTTTTTTCTTTTCCAGTGTTTACACGAGATTCAATTCAATTCGATGTATTCGCGTATATACATATTATATATTTACTCATATATACAGCGTTATTCTTTCTAAATTATATTCTTCCATGAATTGACAAAGATTTACGATCGCACTCGACGAAGTTGTTTAGCTTTGTGAACAACAAAACGAACGGTGAACGAGGAGACAATATGATATTATTTATCCGAGTGATCGAGCAAAGGATTTCGAGACAAAGATCACCAACTTTGGATCGTAGTATTGATTATATTGATTTTTATTATTTTCATCGTCTATCCGGTGCTTCGGTCCGTTGATTTGTCAACGATTTATTCGGTCGAAAGAGTTTACTGCCCTTCGATTTTTTCTTATCGCACGTTATGCTCATATTGCTGCAAGGAATTGTATGTTTTTCTTTCGTTTCGTTTCTTTCAATATATGCATATCGCCGCAATTTTTGTGGTTTTTGATAACCCCCCCCCCCCCCCCCCCGTCCGTGTTGTATAATTCGACATCGCATTCACATTTTTCTTCCAAATACTTTTCAGTCGTACGTTCACATATTTTTTTCAAGTTGTTTACTTTCATTACAATTACCCCTCGAATGTGAAAAACAGTATCTTTTATCGACCTATTGTTTCCGTTGCGTCTCGTGAACGTTTGTAAACAGGAAAAGTTTTCTGAATCGAATTTATGTATGTATGAGGCATTCCACGTATTTCTCCTATATTATTGACAATTCTTCAGCTTTACAAAGTTCATTTGTTTGAAAAGGAATGAAAAATTCAGTCAGATTAATTTTCTACTATTTCTTTTCTACTCAAACTCAAATGGCCATGCTCTGAAAGAAAGTAAGAATAAAAAGTAAATGCCTTTTAGAGCCTTGGACAAAATAAGCACTCAAAAAAGATACATGGATAATAAAATTTTGGTGGATTTTGCATGGAATTCCCCATATGTACATAAAAAATAATATATAGAATATATAAATATATATGGAACACGTGTTTTCTCTCTAAAGAGAATTTGGAAATCGAGAGGAAAGAAAAACAAATCGCTATGACAGAATCGATCGGAATTGAATTGCTATGTACATTTGTAAATATTAAATTGAAAAGAAAACAACAAAATCTATCGGAGGAAATATGAATGTTGAATACGACGGATCATGGTGACTAAAGTAAGCGTGGAGGAGTTTTACAGAGAAATTAGAATAATGAATAACAAATCTACAGAAATAATGATTGAAACAAAAGTATATAAATATAATAAACGTATACACGTACCGGTGCCCGGACTCGGTACCGGAGTATCGTTACTGACACTAAATACTTGTATTCTATTACCTAAATATGAATGATATATTATTAAAACGAAACGCAGAAAAAGAGGGAAACTTAAAAAAAAAAAAACACACACGCATGGCGTGGATTAAAACGAACAAGAAAAAAATGGCATAGGACATAGCTATGACTAGAGATTATTGTAAGTATGTAGTTTTACATATTATACCTGTCACACATGTAGATTACTCGCATTCCAACATTTAGGTTTTTAATGAGACGAAAAACAAATAAATTACTTTTATCAAGCATACTTACGGTTGACGAGTTCCTTCTTTTTCTTTCCAGCCAATTTTTCAAGACTATTCACCCGTTCCTTCCTAGCTTTACGATGTTTCAAAGGTTGATTTAATATGCTTATTCGATATTTTTCTGAAAATATTCTCTACATAGATCAGCCTTATTGTTTAAGTTATCTTTATTAATATAAACGAATAATGTCGTCTGATAAAATTCTCGTGAAAATATAACATCAGAGAAATGACGAATTATTCAATATTCCGATCGTTCTTCATGGGGAAGCACGTAGGATTTTCAAATTCAATCAGGCGCTCCACCAACCTATCGTCGAGCTAAAATTAGTTACAAAAATGGCCGAACCCCGAACATAGCGCTGCGTCCATCACAGGGATTATTTTTTATGGAGGGACAATAACGATTCCTCGAAAGTGTATCCTTTTAATTGATAAACAGAGTGTTTTGTAGTGTTTCCCATCAAAACTCAATAAAGTGTATTACACATGGATCGAAGTTAAAATTCTTTCGAATACGATCCCATTTATTTCAACCTGGAATAAAATTGATCGTTGTTTACGTGTTTTGAGGTTAGAAATTTGAATTTCACTCAGGATTAACGTAGTCAGTTTGAGAATTTACGTTTTTACTTTAAATCAACTACAAAGTTTGTGAATATTCTAAAAACCTGTGGAATATTAAAAAAATCTTTTTTTCACCATGACCGCAGATTGAAACATTGATGCAAACGTTATGGCAAAGCGTAAGGAATGGGCCGCTGCCGTAGCAGCAGAGGACATTGCTGGAGTAATTCCTGAATTACAGGTAAATTATTTATTTATAAATAATAAAAAGAAAATCATTTAAACATTGATCAAGAAAATCCTAGTCGCCAAAAAAATAATTTCACAGTTTTCAAATGAAAAAAACATTCTCTTCAATCATTTGCCAGTAATAAATTAATTTTGCTCCCAAAAATGTCGCAAATATTTGAGTTCAACTAACGGCAAAACTTTATACGCTTCCACTAAATAAAACATGCTCGCCGCGTCAATGAGGATTTTTTTAATTCCAGGAATATCTCGACACAAACTCCTCCGATAAATTGAGAAACAAAATATTGTTGAACTTGCTGCAACATCTTTCGCACGCGGCACTAAAGTACGACAGATCGAAGACAAAGTTGGGAATAGATTTGGCTCGTTTAACTAGTTGCATATGTACACATATGACAGAGACGATGGGTGCGAGGAAATTTTTTTCCAGTATTTATCACATAGCGGTTTGTTTGGTGGAAATGCATTTATATAAGGAAGGAATGGAGGTCTGTGATTATCTTTTGCCAAAATGGGGTCTGTGCGAAGCGGACGAGACGATTGAAAGATCGAACATATTTGGGCCGACGTCGACGATCTGGCACAGAGCAGCTTGGGATTTATTGAAAAACGAGAAATCGTTAAGTAAAGAAAATTACGAATTGTACATGACGATAATGGAATTCGATTTAAAGTTAACGAAATTAGCTCATGACAATTTCTCGGCGGATTATCTCACCAAAGTGCTATCGTATTTCAAGAAAACCGTGCCAAAAGTCGACGCACATTTACTGGATAAATACAAAAGTTCGATCATTGAGATCGTGAGAAAAAGCGAAATAACGCTGAAGGACGATCACTCGGAAAATATCTGGCAATCAATTTGCGAATTGATATCATTGTTGATCGGTAAAGATTTGAATTCCACGAGCGTTGACTCAATCGTCAAAAATTACACTCGATACTTTGACCTTTTTCGGCAATCGATCATGGCCAATGAGAAGTATTCGTCAATCTTCGTTCTATGGGAACGTTTGTGCGAAATGTTGCTCAGGAGAGTGGACAACTTTGAAGAAAACTGGGGAACAGAAATGGATCGGTGGTTGGAGGAATTTAGGGATTGGTGCGGGGCGAGTAGTGGCAACGTTCTCGAGTCGTACGCTTACCCTGTTTCGCAATTGTTGTCGTCGGTTCTCAACTATTGGGAAGAATTCGACAAGAAGAAAGAGAGGCCGGAGCACTTGAAAATTGACATGGTCGAAGGGATATTGAAATTGTCAAGGGAACATAGTCGTTTTTTCAGTACAATTGGAATTGCGAATTGTCGTTGTCAAATGAAAGAGTGCAACGTGAAAAACGACGTGACGAACGAGCTAATATTGAAGATAAAATGCTTGTCATTGATTTCTCGTCGCCCTGGGTTGCTGGTGAGCAAAAACATCGAGAAATTAACGATTGGAATGATAGAATCGAGTGTTAAATTGCTGATGAGCTTGAAAAGCGATAATTGTGGGCAATGGACAGCGATGTGGAGACCCTGGGGCGCAGCTGTTTACAATATAGGAGCTTCGTGCGAAGACACTTCGGCAGTCGTGAGTATTCGTTCCTACGAATATTTGATTAGAAGCGTCGTCTTTCTCGTTGGTTTAAAAACACGTGAATGCCTCTGGGGTTTCGAGGATCCTTCAGGCACCGTTCTGCACAGATTGTTCTCCGTATATATGAAAAATCAGCAATACGAGCGAGCCAAAAGGAGTGCTTCGATCAATTGTCTCCTGAGTCACGATATCACCGAGACCAAAGCTTATCGAGATTGGGCTACCATAAAGCACAAAGATTCTACAGCAACGAACACAACGATACTCGAATACTTACGAAACAACGAGCTGGAAATACCCGAAGTCAATGTCGACGATTACGACTTCGTAAAAGTTTGTCTGCGCGAAATAAAGGCACTGCAGGAATCACAGTTGAATTTTTCGACGTCGATAATGGCGGTTCTCGACGAGCTGGAACGTCTCCAGGCAAAGTCTGCCGACTATGCTCAGGGTGTACAATTGTTGGGTTATCACTCGTTGAATTTCGAAACGAATTCAAGAATCGAAAATTACCTGCAAAAAGCCATTTCGATGTACAGGAAAGAAGCCACCGTCTCCGCCAATTTTCGTTGCGCCTACGCGATGATCAAGTTTTACGAATTCGTCGAAAGAACGCGAGAACTAAGCAGAAACACCGAAGCCGACATGGCCGCCGCTCTAAACACCTTAACCGAAAGAAATACAGCATCGGGCAGTTACACCGAGTACGACGTTGTACCTGCTTACATGTCTATTAGCATGACCGTCACCAGTGACCTCGAATCCTCTCTGAAGGAGGCTTTCATCAGATGGCAAAAATTAATCGATTTCAATTGCTTCAAAAAGTTGAAAGAATGGGAAACTCGACTAAGTCTTCACACCATTATGATCGCTAGTGAATACTCGCGTTTGCATCACTTCGAGCATCTCGAGAAAGACGCATGGAACATGGTGTACAAAATAGCGAATCAATTATCCGACAGTCTCTCAATAGTTTATGCGGCTTCGAGAATTCTCACAAGCCCGAATTTCCATATTGACTGGATCGCAAGAGCAGAGAAACACGCGGCCAATCTCGAAAGTTCGAGCGATCGTGGAACCCTGGAAATCCTGACGAGGTACAGACTTTCTCTGGCTAATTTTTATTTTGAGAACAACGAGATTGAAAAAGGCGAAGAATTGATGTCGCGAATTGACAGCGGCCCAGAAATCAAATTTATGGAATATTTTGGCAATTTTTTGTTGCTCAAAGAAATCGAAATGAAATTTCGTCTCGGACGTCACGAAGATGACGATCAATCGACCTACACGAAAATTATTGTTCAGTATCTATACACTTTGCTAACTCTTCACGAAGCCGCCGAAACTACAGTTTATGGACACAAAGAGACTCAGCTTTACAATTACGAAATGTTGCTCGATCACTCCAATAGTTTGGCTCTGCGCATGAACAGCCTTCTCTCCTATCGGGAAATATCTGCTCATCTAATAAAACGTTTAAGCACTGCTCAAAAATTAGTTGCTTCCCTTCGAGTCGCCGAGTGCCTTAAATTCCTTTGCTACATCGATCTTTCACGTGCACAGCTGGAAGACTGTGGAGCCAAGTTACAGGGCCTCGAGCACATCCTGGAGATCGAAGCCTTCGATGCTACGATGCGGAGCGGATTATTGCCTCATTGCGATTGCAAAGAAATTTCTGAGACTTTCCCCCATCCGATGAGGCAAGTGGACGTTGTACGCGACATTGGTCAAAACGATACTTCCCCAGTATTACAGACGAAAGTTTTTACAAAACCGCACTTTATGATTCACGGGGATATTTGTTCGTGCTTCAAATGCACCAACATTTGTTATCAATATTTAGTTTTCGCTTGCACCCACATACGAGCACAATTGTTTGCCTTGCAAAAGAAAGAGAAAGCTGCCTTCCAACATTTTCACGGTGCCATGGAAATCAAAAAATGCATTCTCGTCAAACGCAGAGCTGCGGAGAGCGCTGATAAAAATCACCAATTTTTCTCATCGTGTCCTCAGCATCAACGACACATCATCGAAGACATTATGTTCCGTTTGGATTATTGTCGTTTTCTCGATTCTTCCGTGCCCATTTCTGCTGACCAAGTTACTCAGATCGCCCTTGATGCTCTCGAATTGTGTAATAATCATAATCTCCACAATCATCCCCTGTATGTCTCCCTCAATGAGTTTCTCTTTCAACGTCGCTTCGAGAAACTTTCCACCGAGGATCATTATCCGAGTATGTTTTCTTTATTTTATTCTTTATTATTTTCATTTTATTTATTTCCTGCAACCTTCACAGCTTATTTTTATTGTCGGTTAATGGAAAAATCTCGAAAGCAAAGACCGCGTTACTTTATCACCTGTACCGCCGAAACGGTTTGAGATAGGGTGATTTTCCGTAGGACCAATCTTGTAGGGCGTGAAATTTTCTATCAAAAAGTTCCCGGCAACACTTTTCTATCGGCTGTTCCTTAGACCCGAGAGTGGATCAAAACAAAAGTATGCGGCAGATAATTTTCAGAGAATCTTTTTAGTTTTAAGACTGAACTACTGAAGACAGAAAAATGCCGCAGGGGACTTTTGTGTAGGAATTTTCCTCCGCTACAATATTGGTCCCATAAACTTTTGCCGAATCTCCAATCGTTTCGGCGGTACGCGCCCTGAAAGAACTTTTCTATGGAATTTCATTTCTATCCTCATTTCGGCCACAAAGTTTTTATTATTTTCATCTTTGTTATTTTTTTCGCGATCACCCCACGATCTCCAGAATTCATGGTGCCGGATTTGAAGGATATGGATGTCAGTCGGTACGAACGAGCCCCGGTTCAAAATGCAGCCTCTTGCGTGACACCGGTACACGATATAAATGAGAAGAAGCCCCCAATCTCCGTACGACGTAGGAAAACCCCGCCGTTCTTATCACTCGACAGAAGACCGATCGACCCTGGGGATGGATCAACATCGCCGACATCGAGTATCCCAGCAGCGAAAACTCGGCGTTTAGGTCGTAAGATATCCAATGATTTCGACGAAGATGACGAAGTGACAGCAGAAAAACTGGAGGAACGACCTTCGGTTCCTACGATCAAAATTACCGTTGTCGAGAATGATACCAAAAAACTAAAGAAAGCGTCGAGTCGTACAAGTTCGAGCAAGAGATCCGCGCTCGAAAAAGTCAACGAAATCGGAAAGGAAAAAGCTTCGGTTTCGGAAGTGACGAAAATGCTTGAGAACACAGATATCGATGGAAGAAATCGAGCGAGATCTCGAAAAAAAGGGCAAAAGATTGTCCACTCGGTAGAACACACTGACAGACCGAGCACCAAGTCAACCAAAGAAATCGACCAAGTCACGGAGTTAATGAACGAAATGTCAATGGAAAAGAAGCAAAAATCTGATTCGCTTCTCGCAGCTCGCTTGTCGCAGAGATCACAAAATACCTCCGACAATTCAGATTCCAATTGCTCCCAGACGGTCTCTCTTCCCTCCAGTCTTCCCTCAGCCATTGCAAAACGTCCCGAAACAGAAAAAAGTGAACCAAGCCGAAGAGCCAGCGCGAGATTACGAAAAAAAGACAAAGATACGGGACAGGCTGAGGATTATAAAAATTCGGAAAGAACAATTATTCCCGAGACGGATAGCGAGGACGAGGTTTCCGTTGTTCGTACAAGAATCAGTAGGCGATTATACTCTTCGAAGGAACCGAACATCAACAAAATAGTCAAAAATAGTCGGAGCAGATCAACCAAAAGTCAGGACGGCTAAATAATAAAACACTCATTCCCAGTCCAAACTTTATTCGTTTAGCATTCCGTTATTCACAATTTTTCACCAAACGAATGATATCTAACCGAGAAACAACAAAGTTGTCCATAAAATGATAAAACTCATTTCCCAAGTTTCCAGGAAATGGTTCAAACTTTGGAAAAATGATTTAAACTTCAGAAATTGTCAACGTTTCCATTTAAAGTCACAAACAGAACTAATAGTTTGCTGGCCATTTCTCAACGAAAAAAACGTGTAACAACTATTTGGTGATCAATTTTTATCTTAAAAATCGCTAAAATCCAAATTCTGAACGAATTTTCGTTTTTCTTCCAGTGAAAGTTATCGTACATATGCACATATATGAATTTATTTAGAGTGATATACTTTTCCTCAAAAGAGAGTAATTAATAATGTAATTAATATCGTTTTGCGACTCACCGCGTGAGTTCCGGCGTAAGACTGAATCCTCTTTGTTTTCTATTTTCATGAAACTAAGCCTAAGAAAGAGAGAAAGATAAATCGATGGAATAAGCAGCAGAAAAAAAACGTTGCAATTTGTACGATTAATAATTTTTTTATAAATAAATGGTTTTCACAGTCAAGGAAAATTCTGTGAATGATCGACGAAAATATGTGGTTCTTATGACTTTTTCCACTTATTAAAAACTCGGTATTCATTGATATTTATTAAAGAAGCGAGGCTATACGGTTGGACGTAGTTTCGGAATATAGTTAGAGCGAAAGTATTTTGCTCGACATTACAGAAATATATCGGCTGGTTGAAAATATTTATTGGACTTTGTGATGGAGTTTGTACAAGCTTGGACAAACACGACGGACTGTGTAGTGTCCCTTGGGACGGTGTAAATCCTTAATTGAGAATTAAGCTCGGGAAGTAAACTCTCGGTGATTGTGGCTATCCAACCAAATCTTCGTTTCTCATGTTTAACTAATAATTATTCACAAAGTTCGAATCGCCTGTTATATCGTGGATTTTAGGGTCTGAATAACATTGGACGTGGTTTTGTTTTACCGAGTCAGCTCGTTATCCCGTGTGTTGATCTCAAGCTCGGGGGAGATGAAGTCTGTGTGTGTGAGAGAGAAAGAGAGAAGAGAAAAGAGGAAACAGTAGGCGAAAGGTTCTCGAAACTTGTAACGAGCGTTGCAATTTTGAGTTGGTAGGAAATTTGCAAAATCCGTGACTGGTATATGTTGGTGGCATTGGTATACCAATAATAATTTATCACGGAACGTTATCACTTGAAATGTTCTGGGAACACTCTCTTCAAGAATTACGAGGCTGTTACAAATTCACGTATTTGTGTTTTGTGCCAGAGCTTGCGCATGGGCACGCGAGAAATTTTGCCAAAGCCTCTCGCGAACTGTAATGATACAAGTGTTGGAAAATAGAAAAAGAATAAGTGGAAACAGAGCGAGATGGAAAATTGCAAGTACTCCGTTTAGTTTCATGAACTTTCTCGCGCTCATGAAATGTTATAGAACAAAGGGTGCCGGGAGTTTTAACAAGAGCCTGCAAAAGTAGGCCAGAGTAAAAATGCTATGTGAACTCTTCAAGAGAACTAGAGAGTGAGAGAGAGAGAGAGAGAGAGAACGAAAGAGAGAAAGAGAGAAAAATGTGAGTTGAGCATCACAAGCAGAAGAGAGGGCCAGTTCGCGTGGATGGCTCACTGGCTGGTTGGCGAAATAGCTACTTGTTTACTCGCAACTCGTACCAACTACAGTACACGTATATATATAAAAGTATATCTCTATATCATAGAAGAGGGGTGGTCGGTATGATGCGGCAGTGTAGGAAACGTGCAATATCGTTTGTGCTTCCGCCACTATTTTGTATCCGTGCTGTTTTTTTTTCTCTCCACTTTTTTGCAAAGCAGCGAAAAATTTTCCTCATAATTCAATAGCTCGTAAAATTTTTTTGAATCAAGTCACCGCGGGACAAACACACGCTCGATTGGATACGAAACACAGAAGAGCACGAAAATATCCCAGTGAATATAAAGTTTGCCAGGCAAAAAAAAAAGTTGAGTTTCGAATTTTAAGCACCAAAGTTTTTCGGTTCTTCGAATATTCATCAAGCTTCATTCAATCAATTTCATTATTCCGAGAAATTCTCCTCTGTTTTCGACTAATGCTCACATTCACGTTGCAATAACGCTTGACCTACGGTAGATGGACAGATGCAACTCTTGGACTTTACGTTCAAAACGAGCTGTAATTATTCTCAACGAACAAATTTGTTCGCACAGACTTCTGCTCCGGTGACGTACACAAATGATTCAACTCTCGAGTTGGACGATGTTCTCGTTAAGAGTTTTTCGTGAAAACTTGTCCCACGTCCAAAAATCGATGGGTCAAAAAATATCGAAAGTTTTGACAGATCGAAATGCAATAATATTCCTCGTGACTTTTTTTTCTACAGCTGCTCCAACGATTTCGTTTCCTTTTCTTTGACCCCATTCTCTTTGCTGGAAGTCATCTGTCGGCCTGTTGAGCCGAAACGTCTCGTGCATAAACAGGAGAAAAACGGAATTAGGGAAGACGCTAAAGAAATCCAGGAGACTGCGAAAACTGTGGGACAAAAACGATTAAATTTAAATTCGCGCTGGAAATTTTAAACAGAGGATTTTCTTACTTTTCCCTTCCTTTTGACTCTTCTCTCTTCTTCATTATACCTTTGGACTCAACAAGTACGATGTTGTACTTGATTGGTACACACGCACATAGACATTCTCACTGGGAAAATTTACAAATTCCAACAAAATCTCTCGGTTACCCTTTCGCTCGTGGAATTTTGTACACCGATATTTTTATCCATATTACGGAAGAGGAAAGGATGGACTATAAAATCATGGTCACGTAATTTCCGATCCTTTGATTGCGCACGTTCAATTCTCCGATATTAATACTTCATTTATATTCATTTTCACTTTGACATTTAAATATCACCCTGGGCTTTTAGTAATCGTTCCAAAAACTTGCAGTTAAAAAAAGTTAAAAAATAGTCTTCCTTTTTCATAATTAAATATTTGGAGATCTGCAGGATCACTGATATTTTTCATCGTGCGTTTCAAAATGAAGGTATTCAGCTGAATCGCGAATATTTGCGTAAATTTGTGAGAAATTGAAAGAGAAATATATATATTTTCATCCAATATTTCTAATAAAAAATTGATCCAATCATTTTGATGCACGAACGTGTTGGTACCAAGAGCTTTTTTGCAATTTATTTCCTTTGCTTCGCTCTCTCTCTCTTTCTCTTTCTATCCCTTCGTCATTGCTGTAGTAGGCGAACAGGATCCACTGGTCTATGTCAACAGATATGGGTCATTCCCACCCACGAAGCAACATTGAGCCAGATTGGACCCCTGAGCCAGAATAAAATGTCCAAACATTTATCTGTATACCTGTATATAAGTGTCGTCAACGTTACAGTCTTGAAAAATCATTCGTTTGGATGTTTTTCTCTGGGTTATAACATTTGACCAATTGGGCAAGCTGTCCAGTCGTATCTAGCACACGTCCATTAAATGTTCCTCGTTCTCACTTACTCTATTTTTTACACACAATAGAAAGTATCTCACCGACGTTTATACATAGTTCACCCTTTTTTGACATTCCCACGAATCATCATGTTGACTAGCATAAATTATAATTTGCCTGTGTCAGCAAGAAAAAAAAAAAACAAATGTCATGAAATCAGAGCATTTTCGTTACTTCAAACTTTTTTTATTCCCTTCGTGCTTCGAAAAAAAAAAAAATGGAAAAATGTTTAATATATAGAACGCTATATTTACGTCGACAAAAATATTCGAATATATTTCTGGACTCTATAAATATTAGCGATAGTAGGCGAGAAAAAGAATAAGTAAGGGAAAAAAGCTGAAAGCGAGAGACAAACGACGTAGGAGGTGAGGAAGAGCTCGAGTCTTTTTCTTCGTCGTTCGAGATTTGTTTTGCCGAGACAAATACCTATAAAACATATCGGTTTATATACCGTAAATCTGTCCTGCTGCATTGCGCATCTTCCGTACACCGAACAAGAGAATTGTTCCAAGTTTCCACTTGGGAATCCCTCGAAAACGGTTATAACATATAAACAGCCCTCAACACAGATACCCACCAACACATAAATTTTTCTTCGATCTCTGGCAATCTGAAAGTTTCTCTTATTTTTCTTGGAAAACATTCTTGTGTGTGCAAAACATTTTCTATGTAAGTAGCCCTTTTTTCCCCATAACGTTTCCACTTGTTCAATATCATTCACAATACTTTGTAACATCTTCACTTGGTGAATATTGTGATCTGCGATTTGTTGAATTTCTTTGCAGATGTAGTAAAAAGCTCTTTTCGCAATATTGACACATTCGTCTGGCTCGATTGAGCGGGCTAAAAATGCCTCGAAACCCGAGACTTTATCGTTAAACTGTTTTTTTTTTTCGTGATTTTTTTTTTCTATCAATTTTCCTTCATTTGTCACTTTTTTTGTGGTTATTTAACCGATGGAAATGTATGAATATTTGAGTTGGAAAGTCTCGAAAAAGCCATAAAGATTAAGAGAATTGAGTGCTTTGAATCAGTCTTAACGGCTACAATCTCAAATCCAATATCCAATATTTAAATCGCTCCGATGAGGCCGGAGCTGAAGCAAAAAGAAAGAAACAGTTAAAAGCAGAAAAAAAGCACGTGAGGCGCGGGTATAAAATATACGGTTATGTCATCCGCGTTACGTAATGGCTTAAGACTTTTATTTCGGAAAGAGAGAGGCGGTGGAAACAAAAAATCGGAGCAAAAGCGCATTTGGTCGAGGACTTGTGGAAGGATGGATATTAATCTTTCGTCGTCCTTCTACCTGTCTTTTTTATTTTTCATTTTTTATTTCTTACACCTATACGTATAGTTTTTTTTTTTCTAGTGGTCCGGTACGCGATTCACCTGTATAGGGAATCGGATATTGATGGGAGCAATCGAATCGATTTCCGGTGATAAATTTTCGAAATATATAACACGTTATCTATATTTCGTACGTGAACGGTTCTTTTTTTTTTTCAGCATTAGTTCGGTGCAGTAATCGAGTGTACTGACGAGTGTAAACTACGGTCAGTGTGTAACAATGAAAAGAGGACGAGAGAGCGAGAAGAGAGAAATGCAACGAGACTAAGCTCTCGGGTTCGATAAAACCAGAGACTGAAAATTTGTTTACACGAGAATCATCGAGTATCGATAATCTGTCAAGCGACATAGCTCATATCCACACTCACAACATTCAAGTATATTTTTTTTTATGTTTCGTTTTATCATTTTTTTTTCACCATTTTTTTTTCATCTGTATAAAATGTTATGGGTAAAACTCTGTGACATATCTGTCATCGTGAGAGAAAGAGAAACATTCGCACGAACCAGGATTTCCTGGGACTGGTAGTCAACGTTACAGCTATTCGTCCACTATTTTACTCCTGGTTTTTTTTTTATCATTGCTGTTATTATTATTGTCGAGTGTTTTTTTAATGAAATGTTATCTCTGCCCCAATGAACCCTTTTTGCCGATCGGCCAACCTGCGAGAACCCAGTTTCGATGGCTCTAGTAATTTGCGATTGACAAGAAATCATACTGACGTTTCATTCGCTATCCGTCGCTTTTCATTAGCGGAGCAAACAATCTGTGATTGAAATTCCTAGAATTCTTACTGTTGTTAATTAACCTCGTCAATAAACCGCCACCCCTCGTTATTCTTTCACTCGCGCGTATCTCTGCGAAGTATTCATGAATCGAAAAGTTGAAAAAATTCGCTCGATGTGATAATAAAAAATAGGGGCTCCGCATAGAAATTTGTCAGGGACTCGATTTTTCGATTTTTCAAAAAATTCCATGCAATTTTCAACATGGCACCAAACATTTTTCGATTGAATACCTGCGAAGAAATACGTAGATTTTTTTTTCTGCAAATGTTAAATTTTTGCCATGATTGCAGCTTTTCTCAAAAGTGGCTAGAATTCAGAGAAAATCTCGAGATAATAAAAAAACTGTGGAATGTAACGCAAAAATCTGACGTCTCTTTCGGATATTTCAAGGTTTGCTCGTCCAGTTGCATTTTAATGTTCATTAACGAAGATTCGTTCGAACTTCATTTGTGGTCTATTAAAAGAACAGAGTCATATAAATTTTTTAATGAAATAATATCATCATAAAATCTCTAATTCGCCATGCCTGTGGTTTTACATTTGGCTTTCCCCTTCGCGATGCAGGTTTTCTTTTTCTGCGCGTATCGCAACGTGTACCGATTTTTTTCTGCGCGCCAGAGTTTTCTAATTCCGCGTTATAAAAAACCATAAACTCCAACCTTTTTTTTTCTTCAGGAATTTGTTTCGAGTAATCAATCTGAAAAATGCAAAAGCAGCACGAATCGTATCCTTCTGTCTATACAATTTTTCAGTCAACATTTATAAAAAAATTCATATTACACGGGAGTTTGTACAATTACGAGGTTGGAACACGAATGAATTCGTCGGAAACGAAAAAACTGGGTAAACTATTTAAATGTATAAAAAAAAAAAAAATTACTGCGAACCCTGAATTTGAACACACTTTCCAGTCCGTATGAAGGATCGTAATAATAACGATGGAAATAATCTGATGCTTGTTTTTCTTTTATTACAATTTATGCAAATATATGAATAAGAAACTGATATTCAATGAAAGTATAATTGCGAAATTAGAACACGAATTAATGGCTTCATACCGAATAGATTTAAAAAATGAGAGAAAAATTGATGAAAAATAAACAGCACATGGAATTTCATTTTTGTACGCACTGTCCATATATGGTCGAAGGATATTGAATAATTGAGTGTTTCAGGATAGTTCAATGGTCGAGTGCACGCAGGGGAGAGGGGAAATATAATAAAAAATGAAAATACATCGTGGCATGGTCGAAATGGAATTAAAGGAAAGAGGCAAAAGTGATGATAAAAAATATTGAAGAATTCAAACACTCTGATAGAGACTTGATTTGATTTTCGCACAAGGCAAGCGATCAGTCAGCGAATCTTGTTGAATTTTCGCCAGTTGAATTTTTCCACTGATTTTTTCCTTTTGCTGCACGACCTGCCCGAACTGTCCCGAAAAACTTCGCCCTCAAAACTCGCACCTGTCTGTCGCGTACTCATGGTGGATCGAGTCGACGTCAAATATTGCCTTGAAAGTCACTGCACCTGAAAAGTGCTATGAAACAAAAAGGAACGGAAATCCGATTCAGATTAATATTAATTGGCAGCAAGTTTGAATATCGAACATTCGCCACAATGGGAAATGTTGGATATCTGACGTATGCTCGATCGCACGTCCAATGCGTATGTTGAAATAGAAAATCGCACATTTCCAACAAAACAACGAAGGCAGAAACATACTCGAGACATGGGTTCATTTTTAAACAGAAATGTACATTTTTTAATCCATTTTTTCATACTCGATATACACGAGGGTTTCGTATTTTTTTATTCTTATTACACAGCATCCCGATAAAAAAAAAAATCGATGTTATACAGAGTCGTAACATCGCGGTGTATAAAATTGTGGATCAAATTGTAGCAAGAGTTAGAATTGGACAGGAACATCTATGCATGTATATCCACGCGCATGAGAATCGAATGTAGAAGGTGGCCGAATTGATGGGCTTGAAAAAATGGAAACATCTCTATAATCTCCTGTGTACTGGATACTCGAAACGGAATTGTATCATATCGGATGTAAATATACAGGCAAACGTATATTTGTACATACATAGACACTCGTTTACTTTTTTTTCTTTTTTGGCAAACGCGTATTATATAGGGCGTATCGCGGTAAGGTCGTCAGGTACGATCTGGCGGCATTTTCCTCTTTTGGTGAATTCAATCAATGTACCCGCATATATGCGATATATAGATAGATTCGTTTTTTTCTGAATATAGTCTCGGACAACGAGTGCAAATACAGAAAAAATAAAATACAAAAAAAAAAGGCAACGCATTGGAGAGGAAACGCGATATAGACGCGAAACGTGATTTTTTTTATGGCTGGACTAGTGGGATTGCTAAAATTTCGCTATGCAAAAGAGACCGATAAAAACATTCATTTAAATATTTTGATAAGAATCTGTTTGAATTGGCACGAACTATTTTATTACTTAAATTTTTGCCTTATTGATCTAGTGCAGTTTTTTTTTTTCAACGATTCGGTTCTCTACACGGGGCATAGATTTTTTTATTACGTTTTGGTATATTTTTACGAACGAATAACTGCAATATATTTTTAAAAATGTAGAAATGTGTACTCCTCCGTGTTTGCATTTTTTTTAAACGGTTTTCCACCGTTTATTCGTTCGTAATATTTACACATACATTTTGCTTTTCAAGCTGAATTTGATTTCGAAAAACAAAGAAAATTTCCGGATGCCCATTCATTTCCATCCGGGCAAAAATGGAATAGGGGTGCAACTGCAAATAATAGAAAAACACCCCGTTGCCAATATGAACGGATCTGTTTCAAACGAATTGGAAAATCTGATGGAAAAATTCTTGACGACGTGAGCATGGCTTTTCATTCGATAAGAAATATTTGGAAAATTTTAATATTCCGTTGGATGCACACATTTAATGTGCATATGTGTATGGCTCGTGGAGTCAGTGGGTCGAACGGTGGGGGAGGCATGCGCCCCGACACTGGGAGCCCCCGGAACGACAGGTGCGCAACGACTCCACCATACGAGACGAGTAAAAGCGTGCAGGAGTGAGCGAGAGGTGGCAATACTGTTTAAAGGTAAACGAGATCGAGAAGGATGGAGGGAGAAAGAGAGAGAGAGAGAGGATGGCCCGGTGGTGCGCGCGTTTTGCAGTGAGTGACTAACTGAGGGAAAGAGGGAGTGAGAGAGAAGGAAAGTTTCGGCGGAAGCGCAAGGCAGTTTTCGACGCGGAGCAGCTCAAAGCGTATTGGTGTTGGTACACCGGCGATCTTGCCAGTCGTTCGCGGGTCTGTCCCGAGGCCGGTCGTGCTCAAAAAACCCGCTGATTTGAATTTTTCCGAACCCCCTGAAAACACGCGTCAATATCCACAGGAAGAAGGAATAATAAATAAATAAAAACACGAAAACGTATAAATAGCGAAGAAGAAAATGAATAATTAATTCCACGAGTCACCGAGGATTCTCATAACCTTGAAAACATAATTAAAAAAAAAAGTTTCGCGACACGTGCCAAATTATATGTGAATTGAGGTCTTCCTTTTATCACCCTCAAAGGAAACATACAACAGTGTAATTGTCTCGAAAACTTTGTTAATTAAATATTATGAGTATCGTTAATGTTTTTTTCTTTCTCACCCAAAATTGGATGCTCCAAAAATTTTTCGGTCATTTAATATTCTCCTAGAATCAAGACTCTATCCAGAAAGTTTAATGGCTTGTTGAATATATATTCGGGTTTAGTATGGGAATTTCTCGAGAGGATATGCAGCCTGTTTCGATGCACTTTGGGTCATCGGATAAACTTTAGTGTTTGAATCTCGCGAGGGCGCGAGGGGGCGAGTTCCGGGCTGCATAACTTATTGGACATTGAAGGAACGTGTTGCTGTGGATATATACATATATAGACACATGTATATATAGATTTATTTATATAATATATGGTTTAGAGAAGTGAAGAAGGATCAAGGCTTGTCGCGTCGTTGCGACCGGTTTTCAACCCATTTTCGTCGATCCATCTTCCGATTCTACATACACACACATTTGTCTTATCTTTATATATAGATAACAAAAGCTCCCGACACCTCTTGTCTCTTCAATCATCCCCTAAACAGAATCCCTCTTCTTGAAAGTAGGCTCATTGATGCGCGAAGAAAATCAACAAAAAAACATAATTTTTTTGTCAATATTAAATCGGCAACGCATCTCACTTCCCTCGGATCGCTTCCCATTATCTCAGAGGAAAATTGAAATTACGATAATGACGATTTGTGGAGTTAATCGCGTTGATTAAATTTGCACAAACTTTTTAGAAATTACACGAAAAGGAGAATATGCCTTTCCATTTCTCTGCATTGATTACAAGAAATTAATGCGACGAATAATTATGAAAATTAATGCCATAAATATTTGATCCGGAACGACGACGAATAATAGAGAAAATCGATTACGAGTGTGCTTCCGTTACGAGTGGATTAGTCAGTGGTTCATCGCGGTGCTGTTGAAAAGTGTCTACGACTCGAGTGGCCAGTGATTGTGGTTATAGGCGATATCAGCTTTTAGTGATGCTAAATCCGGGCCGCAAGATCCAGAATTCTCGTGCGCCCGTCGAAGATGACGTGAGGAAGAGGAAGATTTGGCATTTCGAACTCTGCCAGTTGTTTGGTGGCTTTCACAAAAAATTCTAAATTTTCGTCCAACTATTTACGAGAACAAAAATAGCACTTTTCCAATTATTATCTGTCATCTGGTTTTACAAGCACAAAACGATTACCGACAAATATTCTGCGACCTTACAATCTTCCTCACTCGACGTGGGGAGCTCTGGTGTGTGCCTGTGTGTATGTGCAACATATATTTATAAATATCTACGTTCATAAGCTATCAACATACGAAAAACGATATGGAATCCTCGAGGAATGTTCTTCTCTTCGTCTTCGTCGCCTGTTTCTTCACCGTGGCTCGTGAAGTTCAAGGTAATTAAAATCCTGCACAATCAATTTTAACAAACAGATTATCATCATTTTTCCCATCTTCAGTCACAGCATTGTTGTTCGATATCAAGAGCAAGTTTCCAGGCAGTTACCGAATTGTCCACCTAAACGTAACATAATAATTCGAGTCATGTTCATTCGATAAAATTTTTCTGTACACTCCATCCACACAGTGTTCGTAAAAATATCAACTTTTTCATAAAGTGCTCAATTGATTTTCTTTCCTCATTAATTAACTGGCTCAATTTTTACTTTACGACAACTAGATACATTAATTCTTCATCATACGAATAATTCGAGGGAAACAGCGATGGCGTTTGATGAGAAAGAGAATCTTTTTTATTTTTATTAATTGCCATTTTTTCCGAGGCTACTGCATTTTTTAAAAGTGTATTCGTGATGTTATTTTTTAAAATATATTTACGAATGTGTAAGAGACCAGATATGGCAAAAGCTCAAGAGGAACACGTTGCACACGTTCTGTGTCGCTAACCGGTCAGCGCTATATTTAATATCATCGTCCGTGGTGTAGTGATGTTACGTATATAAATGGAGGATCTAGTATATATGGAATATACAGCCGAAGAACGGGCGCCTCATGTGTCGTACCGCAAATTTGATGCAGCGAAAGATATATCGTACGTTGAGAGTCTCCGCCACAGAGCTTCGCATATACGGGTGGCAGAGCTTTCGCGCTCTTTTTCGTTCTCCATTTTCACGGGCTTCGAATATCATATGCGTGTGTATTTGAAGAGATATATTTATAAAAAGCCAAGGAAAAGTTAGACGAGTGCGCGGCGAGCTTTCAAAGCGTCCCGCCTGTCACTCCTACATTTTGCCGTCAATTCGCCAATTTCATGCTCCGACGTTTTTAACCCAGCCAAAAAATAGATTCATTCTCACAAATCTCTACGCATGACTCAATTTGAATAAATAGTTTTTCATCCATCAAAAAAATACGCGACGGAGTTGGTAAATTTTTAGTTTTCCATCGTTGTTTTCGTCATGATTTCAACTAACAACTAAAGTTGTCCACGAGCATTATTCATCGTCAAAGCTCCGAAGAAATCTTCCCTAATGAGACTATTACAGGAATTTACTAGTGGGAGTACAAAAATCCGTAACATCGTCGTCAAAGAAAATATTCTCGCGATAACGAGCGATCGGATGATGGGGCGGGTGGCAGAAAAATAAGATTTTTTCCTGAAGCAAGCGTATGATCATTACAGAGCGATATACACGTACTATCGAGGCAAAGTTTTATCGCCACGGATCGTAAGGCTTGTGACCACGGGGAAAAAAAAGTAAAAAGTTTCTAGATACATTTTTTTTTTACACTATTATATTCGGCAGCTATTTGTGGGGTTTTTCGAATTATGGTGGATGAATAAAAGTGAAAAATTGTTCTGTTCGTTGCGATGGATTTTGCATGCTTGGGTTTGATCGAATGCTCCAATATCTACATACATACACGTTGAGGAATAATTTCGATAGGCGTACGACTCGTCCCGAGGCATTTAACGAGGGCATCTTGTGCAAATATATACAGCGAGAATCTCGTTGTCAATCTATACAAATGTATAGATGTATGTGCATAAAATGGACCGAATGTATTCCATTAACACTATGGGGCGAGTTTCGACACTATAGGCAGCCTCCGGGCATCGCATTTCGGTCCCGCCCTCGTGGCTGACAGTCGCAGGATACTCCTGCTATCTTTTCCCGCTCCTCGGGGATCATTCCCTTCCCCCCTTCGTCTCCATCCCCTCTTTTCCGACAATGCCAAACGATGCATGAAAAAGCAATGAAAATAATTGCAACCGAGTCCCAGGGGCTCTTCGAATCTGTATCACTGTTTACATAGGCAAATTCGTTCGTAATCGAAAAAATCGCCACCACAGTCATTCCCCTTTGGTTAAAGTTGCATTTTTTTGTTTTCTCCTTCATTTCCATTTTGCCGGAAGCTTATTCTCATTACTGGACAATAAACAAATAATGTTTACAGCAGTTTCCCATAATAACGGGATTAAAAAGTAAAATCACGTTCCAAAACGTAGGAATCTTCGTTTGTTTGTTTCTTTTTCAACCACAAAAAAATGTAACCCAGGAATGATTAAAAGTCAACTGTGAAGAGAAAAAACAACGTAGATTTTTTTTTCCATCGATTTCCGTCATTGAAAGCACGAGGAAACTCTGAGGAATTTGATTCCCGTCAAATTTTCGTGAAACGTCTCATATAAAAGGTTGCGATTTCCACTCGTTTGAAAAAAGTTTAACTGTTTGTATATACGTAGATACATAAACTTGTCTATATGTATAATGTATGTGTAGAGCTATAAAAAAGTATGACGATAGAACGAACCAATCTGTGGGGCTTCATCCATATATGTATTACGTTGAAAGAGAGAGGACTACGAAATTACAAAAGTCTGGATAAAAGCGTAGAAAAAAATGAGTATTACGTACACAGAATCCTCTCGAATTCGTCTCTCCGTTTATTAGAGTTTTTGTCACCTAAAACAGGGGCGTGATTTTTCCCGGAGACAATTCAATCGCTGGTCGTTTTATTGACAGAGACATATTGACGAAAGTAGCCAACTTTTTCTTTTTTTTTTTTTCGCAATCAAGCCGTGACCTAAAACTTTCAGAGAAAAAAAGAAAACAATATTAACGGAGGAAAAAAAAAAGTAAATACGAATTTTGTAAGAGTCGTGGGAATTTTGAAAACGAGTTCGGTTCATCAACGTTGCATAAGTTTTGGTGGCTTATATGCCATTTCTCTTTTCTGCATGGTGAAGTCTCCATACTGGGCCTCGTCAGTGACAGACGTACAACATAGGACAGGAAACATTTACCGCGCCCGACCGGAAATAATTAAAGTGTAACTTCACACGATAATAATAATTAAGGACGAACTTTTCGTACGTATCTACCAATGTATATATAGAAATATTGAATATACATATATATATGGGGTTTTTGAACGCACCATCCCATAGCGAGAGACCGCAAGAGAGAGAAGATGAGAAAAAGGGGAAGAGAGATCCGCGAATAGTTTGGGAGATAGGCAATGTTTTCCCCTATGGGAACGAAAGCAACGCAAAACTTTAACTCGCATTACCGACGCTGTATACGAACGTAATATAGCTGTGGTACAAAGAGCAGAAACACTGTAAAGCGAGATCGAGAGCTCTGGGAGTCTCTCTGCCTTTTGTACATGTCCATGTTTCTATACGCGTAGCTTGATCTTTTTTTACATGTATATATTGGTTAAGACATCTCGCTGATTTCCGTGCTCGTTCACTCTACACAATCGGAGATGGAGCAATACCCGAGGGATGAAAATAACAGAGAGACAATCGAATCACGTGAAACAAAGAATATTCCATTCGCCTGATATATTTCATTTCGATCGTCGCATCGTTTCGTACGTCGGAAGCAAAACGATGAAAAATATTGAATTCTCGTACCAAATATGTTCGCAATTTATGGCCCGAGTAACATTTTTGATAACTTTTTCTTTCATAATGACTCATCAGCTTAATTAGTACGTACTGTCTGCTTGATTGAATATTTTCATATTCCAGTTTCACAATTGTGTGAAAAAATTAATGTTTGCGCTCTTTCGAAAGGCATCGTTTTGCTTTCACAATTATCTTAATTGGAGCCAAGTCTAAATTTGTTAATGAAGGGATTTCAAAAAAACGTTATCAATTAATTTCTTTCGGGCGAGGAATTATTATTATTATCCTGTTCTCTAATGGAATTCTGGTGTTGTCCGGAAAACGACTTTTCCGGTTTGGCACCTGATGGAAAAGCAATGGCGTTACGATCGATGAGAATAACGAAAATTTCGTCGTTTCATTTCCGAGCTTTATTCTCGTCAACATTTCTTTCTCCCTCTTGACATTTCAGTCAGAACTCTCGATTCTCTCAGACAATAATACATCGGACACTTTACAAAAGGAAAATTAATTGGTTCTGAAAATATGACTGCACTATCGTAAAGAAGAATTGATCTAGTTTTCCATGTATAAATGATTAAATGACTAAAATCACTTTATAAATTATTTCGAAGAACTTGAAGACAGTTGCTGTTGAAAATATCTACCTCTGACATTATTTCATATTAAATTCCAAGAATCGTATATTCAGTTGGACGTTGACGAAGGGGAGTCGTGATGAGGTTTCAGGTAAATAAAATGAAAAAGCAAAAAAAAAAAAAAAAATTGCACGGAAAAAATGGCCCTTTGTTTCGGCATTCCTGCTAAAGCTTTCTCACCGAAGGAAACGAATATTGAAATATTTATAAAAGAAGCGTTCGCGAATGGAGAAAAATGATGGAGAGAAACAATGAGAACGAAGAGCTAAAATCTTTTTTCCTCGATGTGGTATTATCATTGTTATTACTGTGGCATTGTTCGTATAATAATTAAAACTGACGAGCGCACATCGAAAAGTAACTTTCTGGTAATTACTTTATTTTACTATCACTAGTTAACCTCACGTTTGTGTTGCGACAGTGTTTGAACATCATTTCTGACAAAGTAAAACAGCGCATATTATGGAAAAATCTGCAACGGATGGTATTTTATTGAAAAAAAAGAGCATCCGGGAATTTCGTATGATAATTCGGCCTTGACGCTCTGAATATTTGATAAATCGATACTCGAACGCGTATGAGATTTAACCCTAGGACCCCACTCAGGGGTTCTCCAAACCCCTACTGAATAGTGAAAAATTCGAAGATTATGTTTCAAATTTTTTTTAATTGCATTTTTCACCGTGAAAAATGAATATTCCATTTTTTCTCAATGTTTCATTTTATTCTTCAGGATTCGAACGATCAAATTAAAAAAAAAAACAAAGCTCTCTACGATAAATAGCGAGTCCTCTGCATCGATTCAAAGTGCTGGGGTGCCCGTAACCCCAGTGTAGGGGATTCGTTTTAAAACGCATAGTGTAGGGTTAAGGCGAAAAGTGCAGAGATGGTGAGACTTTTAATTTCACATAAAAAAATGAATAGCTTACGAATTGTTTCATTGTCATTTGAGTTCTTGAATATGTTTGTGTGTTAACCCCCAGTTGGTGGTGTAAATTGAACACAGCTTTGTATACTCGTTAAAAACTTGGTGAAATTGTTAGCTAAAGAGAGGACAAACAGTTGGGGATGAGATTGGCGACCCAATTTTTGCAATATCGCGATTGCTTTGAAAGGCTCGTTTTCCTTTTTTTTTCTCTTGCCCTCTGTAGCTGCCTCGATTTGTTTCGGTCTTGTCAAACGGGCATGAGTGTGGTTTTAGGTGTGTACGGAAGTGAACACACATGGGCAGTGATACACATAGAAATAACGAATACGTATGGGCCAGAAAACCATCAATACGTACCGATTGTTTTTCAACCGCGAGGCAACACCATTCTCATGGCTGCGAAAGAGATTTCGTGTTCGAGTTCACCGAGACCCGAAAGTTTGTTCAACAACGAGGCACATAATGTCAATAAGTGTAGTTAAGTGGTTTTTTCGTTTTTTTTTTTTCCAAGCCTCGAATAATCACTCGGTCGTGACATGTATTCTCAGTCTTTTTGCGTACATTTAGTGAAAAATAAATGTGAAAATCGAGAGCACCACAAATTTCCTTTTATTTATTTCGATTCGTTTCAAAGCCGCTCGGTCGCACGCAAATTTTTCCACCCCTCGTAACCACCTACCGCGTAATTGGCTATGGTGCTCGTTTCTGTTTAATGAAAAAAATATATCATGACATTGAGTCTGTGGTGATACTATAATAGAGAGAATAGAAATCTTTTCTGGAGCTCATTAAAAGTTTGATTTTCTTATTAAAAAGTCCATTCCCTATTGTAAATTATGTATGTCCAAGTAAAATGTAAAATTTAATGAGGCAAACGTATAATTACGTCTAATTTTCATGAGAATTCAGATTCTGCGCATCAAAAACCAACCAAAGCTTGAGCTTGCTTCCGTTTTTATGGTAAGTTTGCAATTTTAATTCTTTCCGTAAGAATTTAATGATAAGCGATATAATATATATCATTATTAATCTCCCCTGCCAATTATTTAGTTCAAGAATGAAGAAGCAGTTTCCGATGGTCTTCAGAATAGTAAACACTTCTCGCACATACTGATACATTCTACGGACCAATTGAACGGACAATGGTGACACGCTCGCAGGTTATAAACATACGTGCACACAAAAATCTATACAGAAATCTATACCTGCAGTATGATCCCCATGGAATATACCTTTACATACGAGGGCACGGGGGAGATACTCGAGAATTGGCATTTGATATTTTGATTCTGGATTCTGTTGAAGTAGAGCGTATAAACAATGTCATGCAACCGAGAGACCGGCGAGGGAGACAGTAGGGAAAGGCAGGTATATAGAGACAACGGTAGATTTGCCTCATGGTCAGTGGCGAAAAGCACTGCAGGTGCTTTTCACCGACCTGGTACACACTATCAAGGGGAAGGGCTTAACCCACTTAATTCACCAGATGAAGTAACTTGCGTTGGGCCCTTTTGGTGCCTAGCGTTCGATCTCTATATATTCCCAACCATGCTAGATCGCAACACAATCCATTTGGACATATATATTGTATATATATATATATATACTCTCTCTACACACGCACACATTTATATAGATATATCGGTTACGTGTGGTATTCGAGAATTGAATCCGAGCCTCTGGTTCCCAGGGCGAGTGAATACTACAGTATCTACTTACGATCCACTACAGCGTCAATTGTTTCGACTCGGAGCCAGGAATTCCAACCCTTCAGAATGGAATGGACCCAATCAACGTGACCCGATACATTCAATACAGTATAATTCCTTCAGGTTCATCGCAATTGAACTATTATTCATGATAATCCAATAAAATCGTAAGAAAACTAAGAAAAGAAGATTATAGAAATTTAAAAACTGGCAAAGTCTGGCGAAATGAGACGTTGAAGCCGGTGCTGTGCATTTTTCTCTAGCACGCAGCTTCGATCGAAGTTAGCCAATCCTTGGCGAGGATTAAATCCTCCTCGGGACTGTTGCAGCAATCTTTGGCGCGATCTTATCGCGAGGCTTATTCAGTTTTCACCGGATAATATCATGTTGAGGTAAAAAGAGCGGAAAATAAAAAGAAAAGGCGGATAAAGCCAGCGAGAAATTGGTGCATAAAAGGAATCGACCACTTTATTCTACAAAGTCTCAGAGAGTTCCCTTGGTTACATTTTTTCCTCATTCTTTTCGTTTCTTTTCTTTTGCCATGGTTGCTTTGTTCCCTTTTTTTGCTCATGGAGTCTCGACGTAATTCTTATTCGATTAAGATACAGGGCACGATCTCAATTCGTTGAACGCCCTCGAGCCGTCTCACCTCACTATGGCATATAACCTTACTCACTCTTACTTTCGACCTCTTTGCACTCCGCGATATACTCACATAGACTGTCGTTATATATTTTCATGCACGGCTATAGTTCATATCGTCCATGTATTGATGCAAACACCTGTATCGGTACATGGACTTCGTACTGAAATGCTCCTATACGACGCTCCTATAACCTACCTACACTCCTGAAGACGACTCTGGCCTACCTGGTAAGAGTTCTAGGGTTGGCTTCGTCGCTATACACTATCCATTGCACACCTCTTCCTTCCTCGACCAGCTGCACATACAAAACCCGTCTGTCTCACGGCATATATATGTTATATGTACAGGCACGATCCATCTATATACAGACCACTATCGGCTTAGCGTAGTTTGGATTAAGCTTGTGGGTAGACGGCTCGTTACTTCGTTAACTAGTGGGTTGTGTACAGGGAAGGTGGAACACTAGAGCGGGGAATGGCGAGAAAGAGGGAGGAGGGGAGGTTATAGTCGTACAAGGTGGTGGATGAAACTGGCTGCAGGATGGAACAAGAGTGGAAGGACGATACGGAGGGATGGATAGAGAGAGGGACGGAGGTGAAATTGCCTAGTGGCATCGAGCGAGAAGTTTCTCACAAAACCAACCCCCTCGATCTCGCAAACTCGTCGACTTCGCGTTTGGCTTTATTAAACAACGTCAAAGGCCCCAGGATTTAGAGCTTTTGCCACCATAACGCGAGTACACTCGATATTATATTATTCTCTCTCTTCATCCATACTTCCGATCAAAAGGATCCATTTACATTGTAAATTTTCGATTTCTACTGCGATCTTGCATCACTCACCTTTTTACAATTCCGTTTTTCACCTGAGTCTCCGTTCTCATGGTTCAGGATTTTTTAAATTTTTTATTTTCATTTCGTCTAGTCCGATGCATCTGAGGGAAAAAGTTTTTCGTGCCAGGGAAGGAAGTTGGTATCGTGGCTTACCATGAGGAGGAACTCGTTGTTGCAAGCGGAAAAACTAATTACATTTTTATTGTGTATTTCTCATAGCTCGTTGTACGATCATCAGGAGAAATTGTATATTTATAGAGAGATATGTGGATAAATTAGGAAAAGTATGAATACCGGAGTTTTTAACATCAAGCATGTATATATCCTACCACGATCAGAAGCTCCAGTGACGAGAACAATTTTTCATGCTTTTTTTTCTCACTCGCTCGTCTCAGTTCTTTCTGAAGCTCGAGGTAATCTAAAATTTTATTAGGGGTTGACCTACTTCTCTGCGCAGATTAACACGAGAGGAAAAGAAGAGGGATGAAAGTAGAAGAGACGGAAAAAGAAGTCATAAAGTCTGTGCATCATCCATGCAGTAGAGGGAATGATCAAACGGGTAAAACATATATTTACGATTTGTTTTACTTCATCATTTTTGCCATCGTGTTCTGCATAAAGTTCAAAACAATCTTTTCATTTCTTTTTCATTTAAATCATTGCACTTGTTGATGTTGGAGTTGCGAGAATAGATGTTGCCTTTGATGTTGAAGCGATGGGAATGCGGAATGTTCGTGCGAAAATATGCGAATTCGAGACTCGGCGAAATGTTGGAAATCCTTTTTTTTTGGATTTGTTTTGAGCGAGATTAGTCCGTACTCGAGTTACGGACTGACTGGGACACTAAATCACAGCTTTTTGTTATACAGCAACAGAAGAATTTCGCAGTCCTCGTGTTATTCACAGTCAACCCTTTCAGATATAATTTATGTTGATTTTTTTAAATTCTTTACACAGGAATTACGTATACCTGTAGATATTTTCGTAGATTATGAGAGGGGCCGGGAAGTTTCGCTCACCGCTATGACAAGGTTTTGAGGGTTCCGCAACCGCCACCACCACCACCGCCACTATCGTTTCTCTCTTCTCCTCTGTTTCTCGCAATATTGAAATATACATGTATATGTGGTTCTGCTCCATCCGGCGACGGCAAGCAGCTCCGCATATGCCCGATTCAGCAGGATTGCTTTCGCGCTGGACAAAACCGCTGTGCGAGCGCTCTGCTCCCCTTTTTCTCTTTCCATATCCCCTCCTGGTCCTCTGTTTGTAAACGCTGTCTCATCCCGCTCCCAGTCTCTTCTCGTATTCCCAAATAACGAATACAAATTACTAACCATCCTTGCCCATTCTATATTCTCCGTACAGACGACTCTTTCATTATATCCTCCACGTATATGAATGTGTACAGCTTTTCGTAGATGTAAATACGCGTCTGTGTATTGTTATAGACCCCAATGCACTTCCGGGCATTTATTCCATGAGCTTTTGTACAAGAGATTTTTTACCAAAAAGATTTCGTTCCTCTTTCCGTTCCTGTTTATCCTTTGAGCTAATTTAGCACGAGAGCAACTTTAAGCATCGATTCTTCGTGGCAACGTATTATTCGAAAATATTTAGATGAATTTTGAAAAGACGATTTTAATGCACGTATCAGTGTGAATAATCGCTGGTTGGTTCTAATGCAGTGTTAGTGCAAACGATCGGATATTCGATCCCTAATTACTCTTTTCAATGTGTCGCTGACGAACTTTATTGGATCCCGTCATTTAATTACACTATTGGCTTTGCCTTGTAATTAATTATTTTAATTGACTCGATTAATTGTGTGAATAGTATTATTAATCGTGTTAATTGTGTGTTGATATAATTAACAGTAATGGAATCTGGCTTTTCCTGTTTCGCTCTGATCCGGAGAAATTCGGTGCATGTTTCTCTCTCGGTCGAAACAATGCATGAAGGATGTTGAGAGAGAACAGATGAAAAGGGCAAAAAGTCTCCGGGCTGAAAGGTGGGCACTTCCTGCGGAAGTTTGAGTGACCACAAGGATGAGAGAGGGGCGTGTGCGATTTATTCTTGCTTGTGGTCTCGTGGACTTCTTTTGTCCATCGAAGAATGCGAGAAGTGAGAAAGAGAGAGAGAGAGAGAGAGAGAGAGAGAGAGAGAGAGGAGGAAAGCGAGAGAAAAGATGACACAGAAAGACGTGAAAAGAAAAAAAAATAGGAGATGAAGAAGAAGAAAAGTGTCTGAGCCATGCCCACTGATGTCACTGGCGTCTTGAGAAATCCTCCATTATCTGTTTGTCACGCGAAATAGGTCCGTCTTGGAAGGACAAAAATAGAGAAATGAATCTAGACGTTGGCGAGTTGCGTGACAATTTTTTATTAACGAGAAGTAACGGTACGAGGTAGAACTGAGCTCGCTGCATTTGTGCACATCGCGAGCCATTATCGAGAGCACTTGGAATTTCAATATCCGGACGACCAGCGCGGAGAGGCAACCCATCGGAAATATGTGTTTAATATATGTATTCTATTTTTGGAACTGTTGGCGGAGCACGAGAAACGCGAAAGAAAGAATTTGCAATTACATATTTATATATATCTATATAAATTGGGAGGTTGAAGAAATGGAAAAGGTTAGTAGTTTCTTTGGCCGATTTTCTTTCACTGAAAATTTCAAGACTTTTCCCCGGGTCAACTGCAACAGCATGCACGTATTACCTATCTACCTACTCATCTTACCCCCTTCATCTATATACATAGTGGCTCCCATCTGCTCTTTCCCTTGTCTGTGGTTGTTCAACTGATTATATATACGCAGAGGCAGAACTGCGTACGTACATGTTGCATAAATGTGTACGAATGCACGTATACGTATATATATATATAAATTTTCATTTTGTTGAACCGAAGAAAAACGAGAAAAGAGTGAGGCAGAGAGACCGAGAAACTTTGCAACTCTCTTCGGTCGCATGCTCCTGATATTCGAGCGAGTGAGCGAGGAGGGATCCGAAACTTTGCACATCGCAATCCCATTTTCATGCGAAAATCCTTCGAGATGCTCTCGGGCTATGCTCGTGGGAAGAGGCCAAGAGAAGGAGAAATCTCTCCTCGTGCTTTAGCCAGCAAAGTTGTACGATGTACGAAAATCGTATACTGGACCACCAAATGCATATATTATGCGAGTCTCTGTATGAGTGTGCGTCCGCGTGTACAAGCCTTCAGGAAATAATATTTAGAGGCTAACGCACTCGAAGGAACGAGAGCGAATGAGAGGGAGCGAGAGAGAGAGAAGAGGAAAAAACCCCAATGACGAGAGAAAACGCTGGATTAAAAATTTATCTCTGTTCCCATCATAGTTGTCGTCTCTCAACAGAGAAGAAAAAAACTCGTGCGAATGAGCATATAACTGAGAAAAAAAATCAGAATGAATTCTTGCAAACGCAATTTCGCTCAAGTTTTACTTTTATACGCGCTTTTCTCACTGCATTAAAGTTTGCTCAATCTCTGCCTCGAGCGACTTCGTCAATGAGGTAAAAAGGCTCAGCCACTTTTAATCCCTTACGCCGTGAATATTTGCACTATAAAAATGAAATCAACTAATTCTGTTGCCTTCTCTCCGAAGTTTACTCCGATTTATGCATTTTTACGGTTGGCTATTTTTTCAGCTCGTAAAATCAGCCAAATCGAGGGTAGTTTGAATTTCGCATATAAACGGATAGCCATCTATAAAGGCTATAAACGTAAATGGTAAAAAAAAGGAAATTCCCATGTTGGAATCGAATATGTTAATGTGAGTACACAGTAGATACACGAGTGTTCTATATTTGCTGCAAACTTTTGCACGTGTCTTTGAGAAGGACGCTAACGTTTGGTTTTTTTTTTTTTTTTTTTTTTTTTTTTTTTTTGGTGCTTTATCTATGTTCACAACTCCGAGGTTTACAACATTTAAGAGGCATAAATACCGGATGAAGTATACGTCTACAGTGAGAAACGGTTGGAAAAGGCAATAACGCATGCTGCGAAGAACATTACGAGGAGAGATGAGGACGGCAAAGTATACTTTGTAGAAGGGTGTGACGCGTACTGGAAACGCGAAAAGCCCTTAGTGTGTTTAGTTGTGTAGTATATGTAGGCGCTTCGAGCTTTTAGCGCCTATTCTGGCAACGAGAATCGTAGGAAAGAAGCTTTATTTTTGCTGTGTATGAGACACAGCGAAACTCTGTGCAATTGGGAAGGATACGTAGAAGGGTAAGAGAGGAAGGAATAAAGAAAGAGAGACAGAGAGAGAGAGAGAGAGCGAGAAAAAGAGGAAGGACCGCGTGAACATCATAAATAAGATTTATCGCAGAGCGAAGCCGTGTTCGTTCTGGTCTCTCTGGTCGCTGTGTGATGACCTTTCGGGTTAGAGAAACGAGGCGAAAGCTCTTCGCAGCATCCCTTTCGGTCCTGCAACCACGTAGGACTACGGTGGGATGGGAGAAATGGCAGAACGGAGAGAAGGAGAAAGGAAGGAGGTACAGGAACAGAAGGAGAGAGAGAGAGAGAACGAAGCGAATGTGTATTTTGTGCGATAGTACTTCTTACATACCTCTGCTGCTTGTAACGTTTGCTACGTGCTTGCATTGCCTGGTACACTTAATGGCGGTATGATTTGTTCCGCAGCAGGAGTTTCTATACTTATTCCTGTAAGCACATCGAGCACGCTACTCCTTAAACCTTCACTGCGCCTAGCCCAGAGCGCCCCCCATGTGAACTGTGGCAAATTTTTGTACTACGAGCTCTCTCCCTCCTGTCTCTCCCTCTCTCTCTCTCTTGTGCTTTCTCGCTTTCGTGAATTATTCATCAAAGGGGTGGGTTCTGGGAGTGGCACCACGTCTGCAGACCGTTACATCTGGTCCTGTGGCTGATGCACTCGTGAAAATTCAACAGACATGCTCCCTCCTTCACTAGTTACGTATTCGTCGATGAATTTGTGGAACATTGCACTCATTAGAATTTCGCTCTATCGTCCTTCGATTATCGGAACATTTCCCGAAGCCAAAAAAGACCGAGTAATGTTTTTGTACTCCTGCCTTCCAAATCTCTTCGAACGAAAAGAGGAAAAAAAAAACGTCTGTGTATTCGAAACTCGTTCGAGTTTGAGATTCGGTTAAACCAATCGGAATTTATTCCATTCGCGGGAATAAATATTTATTCCTGACAAAGTGTTGGATCGCTCAGAACCTCGTGGGAATGAAAGTTCGAAATCTTTCACCTTCGGATTCAAGTTCGAATTAATGCTTTTCTACGAGCAGAAAACCAGCGAGCCCAACTTTTCGGCATCAATAGTATTGTTTCGATATATATATTATAAAACTCTGAGCTTCCGTTCCTACGGTTTGTCGATTTTCCAGACACTTATTTACAGATCGATCATATTAACGAAACCAAGTGTAAAAAACGTATTTTTTAACCTTTCGATCAGTTCGTTTTTTCTCTTACGTGAAGCTTCGAAACCAATGGAAACTACAATTGATTATACGAATAAAAACTTGCCATTGAAATTGCTCTCCAGTTCGCTGTTGGTACGATTATTTCTATAGTTGATATCGTCGAGAGTAGAGTGCAGAGTTAGTGGGTGTGATAAGGACTATTTCACGAAGAGAGACATTTTTCCGTTGTGATGAAGATCATTGGAAAGAATCTCCCACACGTTGAAACTCCCCCAAGAAAATAGCAGGATGCGATATCTCGCACATTCCTCACCGTTCCACATTGCCAACCCTCGACTTTTACCAACTGGCTTGAGGGTATATTCCTGCGAACTTCGATTCTCATCCCCGCCATTTCCTTAGCCGAGTATGATTGCTAATACAGTAACTTGTTTGGAGAAATGCGCTGATCCCTGGATCCCCGTTGGCACAATCAAAGACACAAACTACGAAGCTTCCTCTGTGCCCCATTCCCTGAGACCATCAATTTTGCCTACAACCGTTCGGTTGTTCCGAGCATGTTTGGACTGTAAGTCAAAGCAGTTGGGATGCAATTCTCAAGAGCCAATGATCCTTGCAGTGTTTCTCTTGATATCTAGCCGAAAGGCAGCGGATTTGCAATGGGCGTCCGCGAATTATTCAGCCTTCCAATTTCGTCGTCTTTCCTCCACTTGTCTCAACGTTCCAAGTGACTTTATGGACACTCTGTATAAATGCAACATTCCGACTCATATCGTGTCTGCCCTACGGTGATACAAGAATATAGTGCAACAAGATGGCTTATGAAAACTCGGGGAGTGAAGGTAAGAGATGAAGAATCTAAATTCACGTATTTTTGCCTTGTATCTTCCCTGACGCGGTGTGTTCATTTACGTATATATGTATACACGTCCTATCAGATATATAGACCGAGATATATCTCTTTCCCTTTAGTGTACATAGAGAACTTCATTTCGCGAATCAATCTTCTGTTTCGTCTGTCGAAAAAGCCTCGACTCTTTCATCCTTTCTCTCCAAATTTTCATTCCTTTCTCTCTTTGTCTCTTTTTTACATTGCTTCTTTGGAATAAAATGCAACGTTTTTCCCGAGTCTGACAGATCTCGTGCACCAGTTGTGTAGTTCGCAATTTTACAATGTTTCCTATATTCTCCCTCTCTCTCTCTCTTTTCTTCTTCCGATGTTTTCCTTTTCTTCTTCCGCAAGCGCTTCTATATCCGTAAGCAAAATTGAAATTCCAACGTTTTTTCTCGTCTATTCCATTTTTTGCAGCTGAAGTTTGCCGATTATTTATAGTTTACGTTTGTTAAGACAACCGGAAATGGCAAATCGATTTACGTCATTGACACTCTTCGAGGATTTACTTTTGCATATTTATATTTCCGAGCAACTGGCAAATATTTGATAACGCAATTTATACCGAAAGTACATGGATGAGTCATGAAAAAGCTGGCTGAATTGTTTATTTCTCTTTCGACGAAATGATAGGTTTCACCAACGAAATAACCAAAATGCTAGTAATACTGGAGATTTCAAGAATTCGAGAATAAGCTCTTAACAAATGGAGAACGTCGTTCCTTTATCCTATCCGACGCTATGCGAAGATATCAAATAACGCACAACCTCGGGTGGAACTTCAAAGCATTCTCTGTGCGCGGTCGAAATGATAGTAGATACACGTAAACAGAATTGTTGCAGCTCCTAAGACTGCGTTGAACAATGTGTTACGTTATATTCTCGGCCGTTGTTCGTTTGAGGAATCAACGAACAAACAACAAATGGATATTGTTGAATGTTTCGAAATATTACTTCATTCTTTATGTATTTCATAATTAGATGTACCGAAGGTTAGAAATATCAATGGAAAATATCGAATGGAGAATATGTATTTGTTTGATTGGCTCGTGGTTGCTGGAGAATATTAGTGTAAACATTGCTCTCACTAAAATGCATCCTCGCTGAAAAGGCCTTCGTGTACATTGTATTACAGAGCACGTCATCCTTTCACTATACGTACATATACATTTATCTCTCGAGGATCTAACTTCTCGAAACTCCAGGGAGCTTTTAATGTTAACTTTCGACACAGCGAGAGGGTAAACATAAATGCGAGCGATGGTATTAGTAGCTCGGAAAAGCAACGCAACATACATGAAAACACTCTTTTACTTTTACTTTTGCTTTCCCTCCAACACTCTGGCTCTCCCTCTTCTTTGCTTTTACTCTATTAATGCTTTATGCGGTCGATTGACGTTGGTCGAGAGTTACATCGTGGCCAGCTGAATTCCTAGCTATTTTCCAGCCCCTTCACTTCGCCGTTGCGAGAATTGGTTCTACTCACGCGAGATGTACGCTGAAGCGATAAACTTTGTTCGCCTTATGTTTTCGAACAAAAAAACGTACTTATCTTTACGTATTTGTGGAAACACTTGCTTGCTGGCCACGAAAACACACACGTGCCTTGGTCCTGGGGAGTAACGACGCTAATTTCCTTTACGACGACGGCTTCCACCAAGACATCCAAAGAAACATACCAAAATCTCAATAAACAGACAGCCCTCGATTGTGATTATCAACGGCGCTCTGCAATCTTGATCTTCTAACTTTTCGCTCAACATCACCTTTCCAACACCTCGAGTAATTATTTTTCTACGAGACTGTCGCGTCGAGGATAACGTTCTTGGTCACGTAAGTCCGTCGTATATGAGTGACATCAAGTATTTTTTCAACATTGCACATTTTTTTCTACATATTCTCGACGATTCGTGTCGCGTTGGGTTTGAACCAGCACGTATGAGATTTCAGGAAAGCTCGCGTATGTTTATTTGTGCAACTTGATTCTGTTGAGTACTCCATGCCAGTTAAATGAACCGTTATCAAAAGTGCCGTTTGCCTCGTACTTATGGGAACGAAATGAATACAAGATGCTCAACGATGTTCTACAAAGAATAATCAACGAACATTTATTGGGATTCTACATAAAGTTCAGAGAGTCGGAACTGCAGGCACATTTTCAAAATGCAAATTCTGCTGTTGCATTTTGTGCAGATCTCCCGAAGTCTGTTATAAACTTGCGCAGATGTCACTCGCGTTATATTTTTTTGGTACTTGGATAAAGAGGCTTCACATTCCATACAGATAAACGGGCTGTATCGAAGGGAACAGCGTCTATGGACGTACAATCAGTTGCATGACTATTCTGCAGACGAGTAAGCAGCTGCATTATATACGTGTACTTATGAAATTGAGTGAAACGGCGGTGCACCAAGTTGCCTGCGGGCTAGGCTATCGCCCGATACGTTTGGTTTAGCTTCGTTAAGATTTCAACTTTCTATTTCTCTCTCACTCTGTACACAAAAGGGTCTTACGAGACTTTGAACAAAGTTTGGCGTTTCGAAAACTCTGGCAATATGATATTGATCTCTTGACGTTTGTATCGTTCAACGGTGTGTTTACTCCAGTTACCCGACTAAATGACTTTTGCCTCAAGCTTCAAACTTTACAAATCAATGGACCTAATTTATACCCGAGACCACGAGGTCAAATAAAGTCAAATTTTCAACTACATTTCACAGAGAATATGCTTTGTGGTTTAAGCTTCGAGCTACCTCGGTGTCG
The DNA here is from genome assembly GCA_963921915.1 of Hyposoter dolosus. NCBI lineage: Eukaryota > Metazoa > Arthropoda > Insecta > Hymenoptera > Ichneumonidae > Hyposoter > Hyposoter dolosus. The sequence goes on from OY998132.1 coordinate 9,053,428, forward strand.
CTCGCTCGTTAGTTGCACGCTAACCCAAGTTTCAATTGTTGAAACACCATGTGACATTGCATGATGCGGTGACGTGCCTTTAAACGGTCGCCCAACCAAGTAATGAATTTAAACGCAATACTACGTGACTTTTTTGATGGACGTTCCAAGATCGGTAAGTGACCACAGCGATACGAATGAGTGATTGAACGAATGATAATGATTCGTGATTGTTTCCGTTTGTCCAAGTTACAATTTTGTAAATAAAACTATAAATATAAGCACGGGGGTGTTGAGCATTAATTATGAAATCATCTCATGACAAAAGTCTTGAAATTCTCTTTTGCAGAAAAAATGAATGTTCAAAGACATCGTTCTCTTCGCATTCGCTCCCTCGAGTCCTTATAGCGATTACGAAGTTTGCAGCAACTCATACGCGGCAATTCGGTCATGCGAATTAATGGAAACTTCAGGGCAACACCGTCACGTTGAATTACGTGGCTCGTGGTTGCCTCTCGGACTTTGCCTTTGTCAAATTATTCGGAATGTGATTATCACGAGGTTTTGAAGAACAGAGAAGTATTGATAGTGTCCCACAGGGAGTGCGCGATGCGAAACGTCTCACTGCATGGAAAACCGTTGAGAACTCCTTCCAGAACGTGTTTCCACGAACTTTCACGGGATCGTATATTATAGTTTCGTCGTCCGGGTCATGTATGTTTTCCAACCACTTCGTCCCCCTTCACTCCTTTCCTGAGGGCGACGTGATATCGAAATTTGTGTACCATCTTCGCTCGAATCTATATTACGTTCTCCACGGACGCAAAATGGTCGTACGTGAGGCTCAAACTCACACGACTAAACACATGGTGCATGAGATTTCATCCATTGAAACAAAACCTCCGATTGAGAACCGATAGCGCACGAACCGTTATATTCTTCGACCTGATACATTCTTCTCGAATAGTGTAGCGCTTGCTCGTTTTAATTGTTAACATTTATATAAGACGATTGATTAATTAGCGAGTAACGTTTTTTTTTAGGTTCGTTCATTTTCAGCCAAACGATCGTGCCCGAGTGTAATATTCGAACTTTGAACTTCTCGCTTCGCGATTCTAACTGTACAACGAGCACTTATAGAAACACGAAGAATTTTCCGAGCTCGCGCTATAGAGACTTTAAAGATAAAAATAAAATAAACCTGAGAGGAAGATTTTCCGTCTCTCTTTTTTATAATGAGATCGTTATACCTCGTTCGGCTCCTTACACCTACGTGTGTATTACGGTTTGTGCAAGACGATTTCATCGCAGAGATCGCGATGAGGTGTTCCCAAGAGAGAAGTAAACCTGGTAAGGGGGCAAAATAATAGAAAAAAAAACACACAGCTCGTAAGCAACAACGATGCCAGGAAGCAAAACCTGAGTAGGAAATAGTAAGAAGAATGGAGCAGAATAAGGGGAGAATTTATATTAAGAAGCGCTGAAGGTGCAGAGACCCCGCGCCGCCGTTTTTTCCCACGAAAAAGTTTCACGCATCACGAGATACAAGGTGGAATGCACACCTGTATGGGCGCCTTCACGCTAAATCGATCAAACACTCACTCTCGAGCTCCTCCGACGAGACCCTCTTTTTCAATCCCGTTTTTCCGAAAAACAAATAAGGCTTTCTAATTTTGTTTTGGCTCTTTATATCCCATGCCTTTCGGAAGCACTCTCATCCACTTTCTCACTTGAACCATTAATTCCTTAACGATGATAATTTCTGATCCCATTTTTCGAAAAGACTTTTCCAATTTGTTGGCCAAATGCTACGTTCTCAATTTCTTAAATTTGTATCAACGTCCCACCAGTTTGTAATAATTAAAAATTGAATCGCGTTGATGAGAAATTGACGAGCGTTGCGACATGTTTTTCATTTTCATGTGGTTGAACAATTTTTGCAGAAAGGTTTTTCGGATGCAACGTCCTGTTATTCTCGTACGTCTCTCCGTACACGGGGGAATGGGGAATAGCTTTTTAGCCATTATTTTTAGCCGCGATCACATATTTGCTCTGGCTCACAAGTTTTAACGTCACGTTTTAAGAGTCCTGGGGCACCTTCTCGACAATGACATCATCTTGCACTATATTTATATACATACGGCAGTGTGTAGTATAAAGACGTCCGTTGCCATGATATGGAGTCGAGAGGGTCAGAACCACGGCGGTGTTACCTCATGCGTGGTTCCTTTTCTTCGTTGGTTCCCAGAGACGAACAGCGAGTTACCCCAGTACGAGCGAGCACTTTTCCCCTTCCAACCCTTTGCCCTTTCCCCTCGAACGTAAGAAAAGTGTAAGAGTTAAGAGTATTTCGCCCACTTTTATACACACATATATATGCAAGGCAGCGAAAAGAGTGAGAGAAAGAGAATCGAGACGATGGCGAGTGGAACGGCACACGAAACGGAGTAGTGTCGGAGGTAAAGAGGGAAAGACAGATGAGGACGAAAGCGGGAGCGAAAAGGACACAAAGTCATAGAGTATTATACATACACACATATACATAATCGTGAGACCACGTCCTTGCGCGCCACGTCCATTCGCATCCGCTATTATACGATGCTTGGGTTTCTCCTTTTTTCGTGGGAGGACGGAGACGAGGAGTAAAAGACGAAGGGAAAAAGGAGACGAAAAAGAGGAAGAGAGTGAGAGAAACGTTCTTCGCAACTATAAAAGGGTTTCATCGTCGTTCTCGCATTTCTCACAAATACGGACACACGCCACACATATAAGAGCATAGCGTGCATTTCGATCTCCTATATATTTCTCGTCTCCTTCCTCATCCTTCGCGCGCTCTCGAAACGAGAGCTGATCGAGTAAAGTTACTTTTGCCACTCAAGAGAACTTGTGGGTGTGTGTGTGTGCGCGTGTGAGTGTGTGACGGAGAGCGAGAGAAAAGAAGAATGAGCGAGATCGAAAAAGAAAGGAATGGAAAGAGATCGTTTTAGGTATCCTTACCGTTTTAGTTTATATGTACATATATATGTATGCCTCGTGGCATCCACTTCGATCTCCCTCAAATACATATATATCTTCGAGAGAAATGTACCAATGGCATTTCCGAGGATCTAGAACTCTCACCCTTCCTCTCGTCCTCCTTCTCTCTTTCCCTCTTTTTCCTCTTTCCCCCCTCTCTCTCTGTCTTTCCGATTTACTACTGTACCAGCCACTTCTATCCCCCCCTTTCTCCGTACGTGAAATGAGGTAAAATATACGTGAGGATGGGTGAACGAGATTGCAATTGGAAATCAAGGATCCGGCCGGTCGCGCAATCTCGGAATCGTTTATTTCATCACCCTCTATCTCTCTCTTCGTCTCTTTCTTTCTCGTTCTCTTTCCTTTGGCTTTTACGAGAGATTCATCCGTAGAACGTGAACGCAAACAAAACGAATTTATAATTGCGTTCACGTCATTAATTATACAATTATCTTCCAGACTCTCGCGAGGCGAGGATCATCTGTATAGTTTTCAGCCGTGAGGTTTTTCTCTTCCTCTACCAAGAAAAAAGCTCAATATCTCAGGGAAGGTTCTCGTGAATTATTGATGAGTATGTGGCGAATTCTCAATTCCCAGAAAATAAATATAAAGACCTGTCGATTCTTAGATCATTTTTTAATCATAATATTATTTCGGAATTCTTATGGTTGCATAATTTATTATTCTTCGAGGATATTGACGAAAAAAATCCGAATAAACTCTGCCACTGCGGTCCTATGATAATTATTACAAGAATTTATTTTACCTTGCGCTCAGATTTCTCGAAAATATTGCTAAATGAATTATTATTCGGATAATTCATAAAATTATTTATTTTTAAATTTTCTCACCGTGCATATCATTTAATTATCAACATCATGACCATTATTATGATTATTTGTTGAAATTCGAACGCAATGTGGTTATAGCACCGATTTTCAAGCTCACTCGTCCTTCTACTGATATTTATTTTTGTATGCAACAAAAAATGGTTTCTTTCGGTCTTGTGTTTATATATATGTGAGCACATATTGTATATAATATATAAATATATTTAGGTGTATGGATTTGGAGCTCACAATACGAGAAAAAGCTGGGACCGTACAAAAGTAAAATATATAGTATCCTCTGGATTTCGCTGGATCCGGAGCCAGAGGACGGTCATACAGTTTCTCTCGACCCTGTTTTCTCCCGTACGTTTTTTTGCTTCTCTTTTTCGCGACCGATGAAAATCTAGGATGAAAAAGAAAAGAGAAAGAGAGTCGGAGCATGAAAACGATGAGGAGCGTGGAAAAGCGCGAGAGAGCGCCAACGTAAGAACATCCATTTATTATTATAAGTGCCCGCGACGTCTAGCCCTATATGTTTGCCCGCGATGTGTATGAGCGCAGCTCGTTCACCGATATAATCACACACGTATTATGCTTTTATATATACAGACACGTATATAACACACACGATACGAGGATTTTATACGCGGACTGGATTCGTGTGCCCTTGTGTTTGTGTGCGTGGGTCGCGTCACGTGCGAGCGATGCCAAATAGCGCGAAGGGGTTGTTGCACGTAAAGAAAGGGGCGAATAAAGGAAAAACAGAAGGAGGAGAGGGGGCAGAGGATAAAAAACGTATACGAGTCTCTCTAGCGAAACTCCTCGACGACGTCTTGCCATTTTACTTTACCTTATGTATTTCTCGTACACGTTATTCTCGAAAGAAATATATATATATATATATATTACAAATAAAAGTATAAAACGTACAGGGAAGCAAAAACAGAGGGCAGAATTTTTCGTAAGTAAAAAAAAAGAGTCAAAGGAAAACACGTAAATTTGTTGAGGTTTGATTTAAATACGAAAAATTCTCGGAGCAATTCGAGGCAGTAGAAAGTCCTGATTAAATTCAACAAGACGTACGATGTGGATGGAGATTCGGAGTACGCAATCCCATTAGAAATGTGTAGAAATAAAGAAAAATAAAGTCGCATGTAAAACAGTCAAGCAGCTGATAAAAACTTTATCGATATGAACTTCCTGAACGAGTATCCAATAATTCCCGAAATATCTGTCCAGAGTACGAGAGCAATAACAAAAACAAGAATGAAAAAGTGATCGAATCGACACGTGAGACGATATATGGCCCTGTCAGTCGCGTATCCCAACTTAAAAACGGCGAAAAAAAAGAGAAAAAAAGAAATAAATGATATGCGAATCCTGGCAGGACTTCCGACTCCATATTCGTAGCTTCCACGATTCATGTGTCTTGCTATGCCTTTCCCTCTTTCCCCTTAGGCTCCCTGGAGTTTTGGCTTCTCACATAGAGACTAGGATGAAAGAGAAAAAAAAAATAACAAAAAATAGTATTCCCTCGTGCGATATTAACCCATTTGAAAAAAACGTTAATCGTTACGATTTATCGAGGCTGGTCTGTTACGTATGGCTGTGTCAGTGCATGGGTGTATGTTATATGGGCATAAATAATATCTATATATACCTAGCCACATCCACATTCGTCCACCTGTATCGCTGTTGAAACTCTCGCAATTTTTATCGGGAATTTCCTTTTTTCCCTTTCTCTCTATCCGTCTCTTTCCCTCCACCTTTTGCTCTCTCGTTTTCTCATCCCTCTCGTGTCCCTTCACGCGTTCACTCTTCCGTTCATATTCGAGAGAGACGGAGAGGGTTGAAAGGAGAAAAAATGGTGTTCGCGCTACTGCGGTTCAGCCTCAACCCTCCCAACAACCCCTTCGCGACCAGGAGGATACGTCGAGCGCCATTAATTATTTATACGCCATGAACAGCATCGAGGGAGTAAAAGGCGCGAGAGAGCTGGACGCAGGGCGCCATAGACGGCGCTATACACCCAGAAACCTCGCTTCCACCTCCCGCCAGGAAGTGTGGCGAGCATTCGCGGTACCTAGCGGTACCACTTGCACATTTTGCAACCCCGTCCACCTTAACTGCTGGATTATATTGACTGCAATCCCGTGGTCGAAACCTGTGGTCGATCTGGCCAATCCAAAATTATGTGTGTATCACGCTGAAGGGGAAGCTGCAGTATGTGGCCTCCAACGATTTACACTGTTTCATAATATCCGTTCTAGTCACCTTCTCACCCTTTCTATACGGACGACATATTGTAACGTCTTACATTTTATTTTCATCGATTCTAAAAATTCGTTCTCCATTTATTTCCATTCTCCAAACTCGTGGCTAACTTTTCGATGTATTTTTCAATGTTTTATATTCCAGGAATAACTATTCTATCAAAATTATTCAAGAATTATCGTAGTTTCGGAAGAATCGTTTCCGGATACGTTTTTTTCTCATCTCAGGCTATACAACTATGCACGAACGATTCGAATAAAATGTTAAAAGTCGTTATTCCAATTGCAGTGGATTGCCATTAAAATTAGATCCATCAGCTTGAACATTGGTTGGAATGTTCTTATATCCTGAGCTACTAAAGGAAATGCAAAAAAAAATTCAGCCACTCTCGACGCTGTGTGAAATGGCGAAAAAAAATTCTTTTCAATTGGAAATTTATTAAAGTTTATATGCGTGCAAAAATAGAATGTGCCGAATCTTTTGTATAGGAAACGATCGAAGTGCGTTCCATCTCTTCTGCTATAAATAACTTGGAAAAAAAACCCTCTCGGATCGGTGTGGACGATCCTGGACAATCCGAATCTTTATTGAAGCTCTTTACGGTCTTTTTTTCAACTCTGATTTAAATAGTGATAACGACAAGTCAAATTGTTTATGAAAAACTACAGGAATTATAATAGTGAAATTTAATTATTATCATTAACGTCGTAATTTGGTTCACTAGCACGAAATTTGCGTTTTGGTCCAAAAAACCCGACGTGTGGCGAGCGGTTATCTGTCGAGCAATATAGCTCAATGCCCTTAACTTGTGAGACCACCAAAGCCACACGCTGACCCATCGTTGTCGATAAACGAACATTCTCATTATCTATTAAAAAGATTCTCACTATATAACAATTCCTATCACTGATAAAAACTTCTTTTTGTTATCAAAGTTTAAATTTGGTTCATTGATATTGGGTGTTGGATTTAAAAAATCATCGCCCGACGCGGTTATCTCTTGGTGTACGATCCTAGCCCAATCGATAAACAAATAGTTATATCGACACTCGTAAAGATTTTGAATAACCGTTCTTTCCTCTTTTACTTTCATGGTAATTTTCATATTTTTACACTTTTTATTCAGAGAATTTTGATAATCTTCACATATTTTTTCATTTTCATGGATTAGAAGAATGAGGATAATATTTAGAGAACGAGGGGAAGAAGGACGGGGAAATTAGTCAGCGTTGGCGAGGAGCCACGACTGTAACGTAATATCGATAAATAGAAGAGAGAGAGAGAGAGAGAGAGAGAGAGCGTACAGAACGATATTTACCAAGAAGGAGAGAGCAAACTTAATATTTTAATATTACCGATGCAGGTGCTTGTCCTGTAAGTGAAATAAATGATATGAAAATATTAATTATATCGAAAAATCTTTTTCAACGACGAGGCTCAAGAACATCGAACAGGTTTAATAATAACCGCAATGCTGACGCTATTAATCGTTCTAAATCGGGCTCTATCATCACTTGCTAAAAAGCCATGTGGCCACAATTCTCTTCAACATTTATAATAAACGATCGTTGCATCTCATCGTCATTACATCACGCCTCAACTTTCCAGATACAATTCCGTTCTCGATATGCACGATTCATTTCCAAATGAATCATGGAAATTGAAATATTCGATTTTGTTCAGATGATGACGTGAAAAATATTCCTCATTAAAAACAACTTGAATTACGATTGGCATATGATTTGAAATTCGATTAAATTAATTCGGAAAATCTTTACAAATTTCTTGAAAATATTCGCGTATTTTTTTTGAATGATTATCGATCGAGAAAACAAAATGACATGAAGAGTGGGCATGAGAAGTTCAGCTTAACCTGCAATTTCCCATTCGAAAAAGTAGGAAAATGTTGTGGTTGCTTGAAGCAATAGATTTGGCATTCCATGCTCGTATCCTTGGACGTTAGAACAACATACAAAAGCTACAAACACGCACACGTGTCATTTATATTATAAATAAATCCTCGTGCAGTGGAGGACAAGCGAAATTCGACGAAATGTAAATCGAGAATGTTCTAGATTCGAGAGGCGTGTGTCACCCACTGCGAATAGTCACGATATTTTTATTCGAACTCGAACTGTCAGATTGGAGAGAATCGAACGAGATATTCTGTAGAATTGCGATAATTTTTCAAAAGCCTTAAAAAATTATTGCATCAGAAATAGGAATAATTTGGGGCTGGTAATATTTTTGGCAGTAACGCGAATTATGAGCCATAAAAATATGCGAAACGGTACGAAGAGTGGACCATCGAGAATTGGAGATGAACTAGTCCGTTTCGAGGGGTCGTTGAAATTTTCGAGGATACGCCTCCCGTTTTACCAATAAACGTGAAATAACAATAAAACGAAAATTATTATTATATGTCCATGGAAACGTATGAGATATATTGTATACATAAATATTTATATAGGTATATATATGAATACGGGAATACATGGGAGTAGACGAAGAGTCTGGTGGTACCTTCTGGCTCGTGACTAGAGAAAACGTTGGACGAGCAAGAGACCGGAAAAGCGTAGAGTATACATTGATATTTTTGGCCGATTCACATACGAGATCGTTTGAGCATTTTGTTCTCTCCTTATTTTCTCGAGCTTTCCCTGGAGGATCAGTCGGAACATGGTCACAATTGTGCGCCATCGAGCAAAGAGCACGAGCATCATATGCCATCGAAACGGTTCTCTCGTTCGTCGTACACATGGAAGAGAGTAAAAATGGCTGAGAGTAAAAAGGGAGAGAGAGAGAGAGAGAGAAAGAGAGGAATTGGTAAAAAAAATAAAAAGAGAAATCCTCTCTGAAATCGACACACACTTGAGCACTAACACGAAGAAAATCGAACACATGGTTGAGTACTTTATCGTGTAGCGCGTCCAATGTTGGCTGACCAGCCAGGGGCTCCTGTAAACGCTTTAACTCCGAGTGCTTGCATCTCTCTTTCTCTTATATTCGCGTTTCGTAAAGAAAGGAAGAGGGAGAAAGGGATCGAGCTTTTGAGAACGGAATTCGGGGCGGGTCTCTATAGATGCACTCTCCCAAAACCGGAAACGTTCGTATAGTATGTATTCTATGGGTATTCCATAGCAACATTCTCACTCATGGGTAATACGTGTGTCTGTAACTCGTATATATCTGTTACGTGGGAGAATCGACGAGCAAAGTTTGCGTCGTGCGAAATGTACTAGTGCCTCTTCCGGTTTGGCCATTATATTGCTATGGGCGTTTTCATATACGGATATAAATGTTATGTACTGGATCCCCATAGAATACTGGATATCGTCCATTGTCCGCGATGCATACACTGGACCCGGTTACGTATACATTTACTGAAAAGCCTCCCGCCCTTTACCAAATCGTTCCGGACTTTGGTAACATCGTCAGTTAGCGGAGAAAGAGGAAGCTTGAGGTAAAACGGAATAAATCGTAGTTACGAAATCAAGAGAGCTATAGATACAACTGTTCGAGAGCCCCTGGATTATTTGTCGATTTATTGCAAACATAAATTCTTTTCAAAAGATATAAACCTGTAATATAATTCCGAAATAAAAAGTTCTCTCGATTCAGATACTAAAACGATGGAAAATTACTCAAGGCCGGAGTAATTGAGTAGCTTTCAAATTTTGGCAATCATTTTTCTGCCCATTGCTTCGGCATATCATTCAAACGGGCTGCAGACACAATTATCGGGAAATACAATTTTTCATTTACCAATTTTATTAAATTGATAATCTTGGATAATCTATTTCACCCATCAATCCACGCCCTAATTATTTTATTATTGCAACTTTTTCAATAATTCCGTAATGTTTTTCAGTTGGCTGAAAAATTTTGCTATCTCAGTCTGTGCGCAACACCTTGATTCTGACTTTACAACAATGCATATTTTACATATGCACGTACATTTGGATGAGTTTTCACACGCATACTCTCGACGCCCTCCGATTTGGAGTGGCGCCAAATCACGTGACGCTCTCGCCCTGAGACGCCGCATCTGCATTTCCTACGGATGCAAAAATAGCTTACGTGCTGCTGGTCTGATGCTTCGCTACATTGCCTTGCTACTACTTCAAATGTATAGTATATTTTGTATCTATACAGACATAGTAGATGCGCGAGGTCGAAATGTTTGAATTCCCGAAGAGGGGCCACTCGAAAAGTTGGATATCTATGGTCTCTATACTGATTTTCTTATTTACAAAGAAGCCATCCTCACATATACAAAGAGTTCCAAAAGTTGGACACAAACGACACAGAAATTGTAACTGAATTCATTCTCTTCAAAATTGAGCCATACGATAACTTTCTTAAGCTTCTTCGTGACTTTTCGGATCAACTCAATTCGAGATATATATATAAGAAATAAACATTGGAGTGTACCGAAGCGCATTGCACATATTCGCCGACGAGAGAAACGTTCCTTCTCAATAGGACATAAAACGTTTCTTTGTACTAGCGCATATAAAATTCACAGGATATCGGGATCTATTTCTTTAGAGACGGAAGTTTGTCGATCATTTTCACTCTCTTCCGCGAGAACACGTCGCATGCAATGTAGAATTTTAGTCGATACGAATGATGCACCAAACGAAGAAGAGGATAAAGGTTTTCCCTTTGATATGGAATTGAATTAAGAGAACGATGAAGTACAGACATTTTTTTTTTAACAAACGAAAGGTCACTGTGTAATGGAAGATACTCGATGTGTGAGGGGACTAATTTGAAGCTGTAGGAATTGGTGGTTATGTTGGCGAAGTGTTAATTGCGTTATAGGGAGAATTTCGGTTATGGGATGGTAGAGATACGAGCGAATAAGGTGTGCAGAATGTTCTCACGATTATATCGACATCCATATACATACCTATGTACACTCAAGTGTATATCTCTATATGCTTATATGTACACATGTATATGTTACGAGCCAGAGATGGCTGTCCGGTGCAGTTCGGATGGTAGAATTCTGTATGCACCACCCTTTGGTGCATATGCTCCTCTCCTTGAGATATCTTATACCGTTTTGGCTTCGTGCCATAATATTCTCCGTTCTCGGCTCACCGAGCGAGAACGGTTGTCGATGAAACGTGATATTGTATATGGCCCTTTTGTGTGTGCGTGATCTTCTTGCTCGATTCATGCATGGTGTTACCGAACGCAAAGCTCGTATCAACTGGCGAGATGATACTCGCGTGAGTAAAATGAGAAAAATGAAGAGACGAATGAAAGAATACGCTAGCTAGTGGAATAACTCGTTTCGGTCGGACGTGCAAGATCTACCAATAATCGTTTGCAGCAAAAACGGACATTCCGATTCGGAATAGTAAATTTATTTCGGCCACTTTGAATAAGTATAAGATTCTTTCTTGATATTTTCAAATTTTGAAAACAATTTTTGGAAAATTTCGAATCACGTTTTCATTTTCCGAAAATCAAAAACCATTGTTTTGAAGTATTTTGCTGACCGACCGGATGATTCGTTTCTACAACTGAACGGATGTCCGGAAACCCGATGAGTTGGCGGATGATGGAGGAGCAGGAAAAATATAAATTCAACGAAAAAAATGTATAACACGAACAGGAAAGCGAGAGCAAAATTGTTCGAAATTGCGGGTCTCTGACCGACTTTTTCATCGGGTTCACTAAATCGTCTAGCTGGAAGACGAGCTCGATTTTGCTACTGCGAGTCTCTACAGCATGCGCCTAGCAACCGCCAGATATCTTGAACGCGCTCTCACTACTTATTGTCCGTAGCTAAAAATATCATTCGCCAATTTCTCTGGCTCTCTAATTCGAGTCGCGTCGGGAATGTGAGAGAGTTTTTCTTTTTATTTCACATTTTATTTCTCTAGACTTCTTGTATTGGGGAGGATACCTCGCGACGATATATATGCGCAGGCGCAGGTGGAGAGACCGTAGGATAATTATAAATTGACTGACGAGCCGTCTTGGACTGTCCATGCTCTAATTAAATGGCAAACGAAGGAAGCGAAGGAAACGAAGGAAGTTAGATATACAGATATAAAAATAGGATTCTCTCAGGTCAATTAGGGCGAATGCTCTGCTAGATTGAGTTTGAAAAAACCGTGCCTTATTATGCATTTCCTTTTTCCCTCATTCATTTCTTCCACGGCCTCCGAATACCATCGAATTCAATTCTTAAGCAGAACCACATGCATATTTTACGGTATTCAATAATTACGTCTCTATGTATACGTGCAATACGTGTATATGAGTTTTCATACACAACAATGATAGAAGCAATTCTTCGATAATTGGACTGCGCGATTTCGTTCGACTATGGCTGGCTATGAATATTACCCGGACAAAACGCAAATCCAGATGGAACATCGCACAATTCCATTCGCATGTACCATCTCACTCTCTCTCTCTCTCCACTTTGTGAAATTGTGCAACGATATATATATATATATATATATATTCTTTGGTATGAGATATTTCGTGTCGATGTAACCAATGGAAACATTTTGAACGAGCAGGATAAGAGGAAGTGAATATTTTATGTAATTTATAATTTTCACTGTGCATGGGTGAAAATTCCAGGAAAATTATTGGCCGGGAAAATGCAAAAATCTCGAATCTCTTGATCATTCGTTGGCTATTTTTCCAACCCTTGGAAATTTGCCCAGGATTAAAAAGATTTCCGCTAAATCACGTGACACGATCGAATTTTTGTTGCATTTCCCATTTTTTCTTTCCGTTAATCGGAACGAATTTCCAATTTATCGATTTTATGAAGGAATGCGATAGAAAAATTGTAGCACTCGTGGAACTGGCACGGAAGGACTCGTGCAACACACAGGTTGAACAGGGCGAGATGTACGCGACGAAGAGAGCACCAGAGTGAGAGGAAGCAATTAGGCATTATGAAATTCTGTCGAGTCTCTCGTCCTGCAGCAATTCTCACGCCCCCCCCCCCCTCCCTCATTCTTCCGTCCAATCCCCTCTGTGTCCGCCGCTTCGCACACCGGCGATTGCCACTGGCTAACGATATATATCCGAGCAAAACGCATATTGACCGCAGCCCAGAGGGGAATGGAGAAAAGGGAACCGGGACGAATACGAGAATTCGTGTTATATACGCAATCAGCACCATTCTCAACTTAGTTATTACTGGGTTAACTAGATAATTACATCGCGGTGCACATATCCCCCCAATGTATCTCGCGACTCTTCTTTGTTTTCCTCTCTTCTCGCATTTCCAGCTGTTTTAACCCGATTATCAAATTTTATGCTTTATGCATCTTTCTATATGAATATATTCACATAGAATCCATACATATACGAAAGTATGAGGAAATGAAATTGTTTGACTCACCCGTTGCCTTCCTCAGACTGATGGAGTCACATTTCATGCAAAATGGTATTGAATTTTGGTTCGCCAACGAAAGCAAATGCCAAGCATACCTTTTCCAACGTTACATTCTCCGAGGTAACTCGTGTCGATGGGGATAAAAAACAAAAAATTAAATCAAAATCGTCAGGATCAAGAAATGAAAAATGTCAGTCCATGACGCGGAATACGAAAAAAAAGTAGAGAGGTCTCTTGACAAATGCGAGAATGAAATGTTTTTGTGTCCCATTTATATTGCCATTCGTCATAATTTTCTCGGGCGAGTGAGAAGGAGTTTTTTCCATATATATAGCACGAGGGAAGGACATGACTGTGGAAATGTATGAATGCGAAAGCAATGAGAAAATCACATTTGCAAGCGATCCGTGAATGTCACTACTTCGCCTTTGTATTATTCCTTTTTATTTTATTTGGAAGCTTGCAGAAGGGACGCACAACACGAAGCGAATCATCTGATCGGGCGAAAAATCAGTCGACTTTTTTGCAGTAATCGGATACCCGAAAGGGACGATAGATCCATATATTGTTTACTGTGTCGTTTTATTACATTTATCCCGCACGAGGAGAGTTCTGAATCAATAAACCCATCAAATCCATATTGACAAACGTCTCATGTGTGTGTTGGACTTGGCTACTGCTGATCCTTTTCTGCATCTTCAATGGATTCGTTTCCCCATTGGATCCGTTTATTCGTGCATGAAAATTCCGGATGTATACATAGAGATTGAAGAATTGGATGGAAAAGCAGTCCATTTTTCCAGCAGTTGTTCGTAAAGCCACGCGATGTTACGCAACGTGTACAACTCACCGTGACACGGTGTGCTGCAGCCTTCTTCCCTCCCTGTGTTCCTAATTATTAAGTAGAGTTGAAATCAGTTAAGGTAAAAGTTGAATTGCACGAGACATAAATTTGTGTGATACAGAACCACGACACGCGGTTTTATCCTCAGAGTCAAAGTCTGTGAGAAAGAGAGGCAAACGGGAGAGAGAGAGAGAGAGAGAGGGAGCGAGGGCAGCATGCACAAAGTATATATATTACGTACACACATTTATAATGTACGAATGTACATTTTTATTTATATACATATGCACACGTACATAAGGTAAGGGGATAGCAAAACTTTCGTGTCACGAATAAATTATAACTTGGATATGAAATCTATGTGAACACGCGGAAAGAGTAATGTATGTTTGTGTGTATGTGTGTTGTGAGGTTATGTTGGAAAGTTTCGAGATACTGTGTGCGGTGGAAGAATATTTCTACATACGTATGTGCATCCCTTTCCACAAGCTCCCCCTTGCCCTTATGCGGTGAGCCCTATCAAGTTGGTGCTGCTTTTCACATGTAACCGCGCGTGTGCATTCACCCTGAGACCACGCGATCTCGCATGTCTATATATTTACACACATATTTTGCTGTATCACTATGTGCATATAGATGAATGAGCATCTCTAACCCTGACAGCAGGAACCAGTTCGCGCTTAATATTACGAAAACTCCGGCTCGAGCGTCTCGAACTCCTCGAATTCCAAATTAGCACTTCTCTGAAGACCAGCCTATGCATGTGTTCTCGTCTATGTGTCCTCAATATGTACAGACCCAATGTGTGTGTGTGGATGGGTGCTTGTGTGTGATTATAATATGGATCTAGGATTGAGGGCGCAAATGTGGTCGGAGGCTTTTTGGCTTTTGGTTATATCGGATTAAGTGAAACATCACGTTTCCATATTCACGCGTCAATAAACTTTCGACAATTATTCCCCTGAATTTAACCGCATCAAACGGATTGTTTTATCGTTATGCGTTTAAGGTATATACAAAGTGATTTCATGTACTTTCTTATAGTCGTTAATATTGCCAGGTGCACAATTAAAAAAATATTTTCCTTTCGTATTTACAAAGATATCCAAGATACTCGGTTCCCTCCGGAACTAATTACACTATGTGGCAATGTCAAAGGGCAAAATACAGAGTGCACAGGGCAAGCCATGCAGGCGTCGAGGGGTGGAGGATTTACACGATAAAGTCGTAATTGACGTTAATGACCAAAGTTCTAGATCCGTTGATGCGTCCATAATTGGAAGATCTTTGGATGGCCAAATAGTCAGTGACATTGTGTCGAGAGTGCATTTAGAGTTGAAATTGTTTCGTTGCATATTCGGTAAGACGTGGATAAAAAAAGAATGGATGTATGAAGATCTATGGAAAAGGGAAATTGTTGACGTAAAAGATGTCAAAGTCTTGGGCACTTAGTGAACCTTGCTCAATAGGCTTCTTCTCCTTTTTTCTTCTTCCTCTCTTTATTCTCATTCCTTTTATACCCGCAAATTGTCAGTCTCGCTCGTTTGTGTGTACACACGTCCAAAAAGTTTTGAAGCTTGTCTCCAATACTATTTCCCTCTCTCTCTTTCTCTCCCGCCCTCTCGCTCCTTCAGCCTCCCTCTTTTTCTTCCTTTTCGCAGTGTCTCTCTCTTTCTTGTTCTCTTTCACGACACAAAATCAGGAGAAAGATGTGTCACCGTATCTTGAGTGTCGTGTCTCAAGCTCTCTACTTCGCAGGTACTTTTCCCTCGACGTCGCTGTCAGAAACACTATCCGCCTACTTCATAAAATCGCGCATGGCCCGATCCACGTCAAGTCGATCCAATATTTCCATCCTCTCAACTTACCAACAAATCATTTTCAATTATAAATAATAAGCAGTTCAGAAAAGTGTTTTATTGTCAACTTACAAAAAAAAACATACTTTCCAAACTACAACGTATTTATTTTTCAGTTTATTTTTGATTGCCTTACATTCAATGAGTGTTGATTAAATAACTGCTCATTCCGGGGATATCTAATGGACAAGGTGCTCAAAGGGGTGCGGTTACTCGTGATGTTCCGCGGATAAGACTTCACGAGGGCACAATTCAGACGATTAGGTAACACGGTCGTTGAATTGTGTACGTGCATGTATATATATTAATACACATGTCTATAACGGCCCGAACGTCGAGAGAGGCGTAATCAGAATTAAAAGGTCAATCAAAAGGGAAGGGGTCTATTATTTACTGCAATCTACACCACACATGCGTCGCGTACATACGTGTCTACATGATTGTATGTTTTTATAAACGTGAAAATAGGCGAGGATTGCAGCGATTAGCAAAGCCGCACGTGGACGAAGGAAAACAGTTATTGACACGTTTGTAGGGCTTTATTGACAGAAAGCTACCAACCAGTGGGGTCACCGATTCTTGTACTTGCCACCGCGTATTCTACATTCGTACGCGGACACATCTGTAGATATATGCTATGATGATATATGTATATTTATACGCAATACATTACGATAGTGATATAGAATCTGAAAATGTGTATGTTCACAAGCAGCCTTCCAAATGGTGGATGCGAGGGCCTCGCTGATTTGGCTCAATGCCAGACTGTAATTTATTTACACAATTCGAGGGTTATATATACGATTACATTCACCCTTCGCGCAACGCTCGCCCAAGTGGATGTGCGAATGCAGCCATCGTGTAATCGAGGATGAGGTTAAACCAGAGACACACTCTCTCTCCCTCCTTGATATTATAGGTTTGGCGCCAGAAATACATTTTTCATGTATATACGTATATGAAATGATACGCGTCAGCGAATATATTTATATAGGTCCGTGTACCAGCAAATCGGTAAATCCACCGATTTGGTTATGAATCCGATTTGTATTTGGAAATCTCCGCGATCGACGAAGGCGAGGGGAGAAAGAGAGAAAAAGAGAAACAGAAGTTACGGTACACGATCGATCAATTTTCCAAAATGGTAAATGTAAATATGTGAATATACGTAAAGTATGAGTTAGCAATAATTTGTCGAATGTGGAGAAATGATAACAAGAGTTTGCTAGTATATTGAAAGATAGACGAAGAGAGAAAGCTTGGATCAACAGAAATGAAATATGATTAATCCATCGAAATTGGCGACGATAAATGTCCGAATCGTGGAGTCGATATACGCCTGTAATTTCATAACGCGCTCGGCATGGTTAACGAAAATTTATATCTCCGGACTATTGATAAAGTTATTTTTAAAATCATTTTTCTTCATATTTACCGAAACAACCGTTATTTTTTATAAATCCGTTTGAATTTCGGCTCTGCAAACGTCCTCCGCATGTCCAAATATTTCAATTTTCGTTTGTTTGATTTCGTATATCGATCCATGAACAATATTCCATTTGATTATGTTGATTTAATGTTTTATGAAAAATGTACATTCCTGGCAGAATGTTTGTAGACGAAACGCAGGTTTAAATAATTCGGAAAATGTTGTCTGCTCCTTCGTTTCCATCTTTGTACAAACGCATCTCGACTTTTTGCGAAATCTTTTATGGTCATAATTCCACGCAATAGGAATTTAACGTTCTTGTAGAGTACACTGTGACTCCGTTGTTTTTATTCTCTGCTGAAAGAGCAATATATTTATTACGTATACGTGGGAGAAAATGACGTAGTTTGGCTGCTACATCACTTTTTCCTTCGTTCACTCTCCAAAGTATAACGCGAGTGAAACCGTGGTCTCGAAGCCTTATTGGCTATCAAGCAGGATTATGTTTCCTATAACGTCGTTTCATTCCTCGAGGTTTTTGCACTTCGAGTGTGCACATACGTTGAGACCATTTTGATGCAATAATAGTCATACGGATATATGCGAGTAAGTAGTAGAAAATGGAAACCGTGATGTTTTCCCACTGACAATCCAAATGGCGTGTGGTACTTTCCATCACTCAACGCATTCCTACCGAACAATTTATTTATCGAGTGGTAGTTGTCATCTGTTTTAGGATTAAAAACGGGCTTCGGTTCTTAGGATATTTTAAATCAAATAACATTTAGTGCCACGATATATACGGTCACGCGAGGATGTGCAATTAAAAATTTTCATATCACTTTGAAAATTCGTTTAATTTATTATTGATGTATGTTTATTCCTTTTGGCTTACCAAGCCTTCGGGGTGTTATACGAGAAATTGAACTGTAATTCGTGTTAAAAACCAATACATTTCTATGGCTTTTTCATTATGGCCTGGAGGGGTTCTGGTTTGTGAGCACTTTTTAAAACATCGAAGCGATACGGAAGACTGATAAAATAAATGTGAAATAACCGTGTCTAGTGGAATATAGTTGAATATATAGATAGGTACTCGATGAGAACGTGAAAAGATTTTTCTTTACCTCATCTACGTGCAAAATTACCGGCTCCACAAACGTTACCTAGAATATGTACAATTTTCCTCGCTCTTTCAATCTCTAGTTTTTCCTCTCAGGGAGAATACGCATCGCTAGTACTATTTTTTGGTTGCTCAGCAGTCGTGAATTTTTCTTCTCAGTCCTGAATTAACGGCATGTCCGAGAGCGCCAATTTTTTTATTCGCACTCTTCATTTCCATCCTTGCCATTTCCAACGGACTATGCTGCGCGCTACGTACGCTGATATTTCCTTTTACGGACGCTCCCATATATATCCATACACGGATACTTCTGTGTATGGAGTTGTTCCTCTTTGCAAAGAAACTTATATTACTCATCAGAAATTGTATGCAAGTTTGAATCATAAATATATACTCCTTATTTACTTTGAAATGCATTTTACATGAGGGCTTCCATCTCACATTCATCCGTCCATCTCATCGTCGCTGTTTGCCATTTGCAACTTCGATAAGTTTAATAAGTTGAATTTTGGAAAAACGTATTTTCTTGTCCGAGCGGTAATCACATTGACATGATTTTTGTGTGACATCGTAATGACGTTGAGTCAAACGCTTGTTCCTCGGTGTGTACAATTACATGAAAGAATTTCCATTATGAACTTTATCTGCCTATACCGTCAACGCCTCTGGAATATCGAGAGCAGCGGCAACGAGATTATTATACACTGAGATTTTTCTTGGAAGTATACAGCCTTGATTTTATCGATATAAATTTCCAAGTTTGCTGGGCAACATCTTGGCTTAGAACTCAATATTGCACTTTTAGTAGGCAACATTATCCATATATTTTTATATTCTCATGTACTACGAAATAGTTGGCATATGTTGAGCGGGAGGGAGGGAGAGAGGAAGAAAAAATGGAAGGGAAATATTTTTTAAGCCGTGTCTTGCCGCTGGTAGAAAGCACTCTATAGCCTGTAGTCATGATGTTGCTTCTTGCTGCTTTAGAAGTCAAATTTTTTCACATCCGTCTCCCTCTTTCTCTCTCTCTCTCACCCCTCGTGTTGCCTACAACCCTACAGGATTCTCGTTTACAATGTAAATAGAGGAACCCGTATAAGGCTCTCGGCTGCTGAGAGCTAGCTCGCAGAATTCGATATGCTTCTTCGTTTCGTTCAACAAAATTTTCAACTCCCACCACACACACGATACCCCTGCAGCTTTCTTTGCCTCGGTTTTTTTTCTACCTCGTAACTAATGCATCGCATCGATTGATACTTTCGAGAACAAATCAAACCGACAGGTCGAGCATCGGCTATTCCAGATTTGCTGCTTTTGATTATTTCGTGTTTGCGTCGACCACAGAAACGAATGAGTTTTTCAAACGAAGTATGTGGAAAACCTAGAAATTACAATCGAAATGGCGACCGTTTTGGAGAATGAATCCTTTTTCCCTTGTCGGATAATATTCAGAGACGAAAAAGTGAAAACTCCCTTCGGCACTTTTGAGTTAGTTTGGGCCGAATCGAGAAAGAATCGTGGGAAATCCTGTTGGAAATGATTGGTAATTGAAAGGAAATTCGTTAACGTTTACTCGAGCCACACTGCCGATTTTCATTGCGTGCAATGTCAATGCGTGTTCCCGTGTACACCATTCATGTAGAAAATTACATATATCCATATATAGCTGCATGTGCAGCAATGGAGAGACCATCCAGCCTGTATGAGCTTGTCGTATAAGCATGTTCTATGCAGTCGAGTTTCCCTAGCTGTAACCCTTGTACCAAGTATGTTCTACCGAAAACCCTGCTGCTGTGTTGCTGCTGTGTATTGTACGAAATGTATAGCGCCACGTTGCAACAGCTACGCAGCAAACTCTTCGCAAGTTCCCTTCCAAATGGTGAGTTCAATAACATTTATGATCGGAGTTCAATTATAGCTGAACCTTATCCCGAATTGTTCCATGTTCAATGTCCTTATTCTTCTCCTTATATATGTATAAATTCTTTAATAAAGAAATGTCTTATGTAAATGTGATGAAATCGTAGAAAAAGATTTTTGCAGCTGTAAATTTGCAAAATATTGATCAATTATCACGATTTTGAATGAAACCTTTGCTGTCGGGCAATTATAACCGAGTGGCCACGAAACGCAGGCAGCAATTGATATTGAGGTTTCAATGTGGACACTGCATGGTGATACATGGTGTAGGCTTTAGTCCCATTTTTCAGAAGAGACTATTCAAGTTCTTACTGCATTGCAATTAATTCTACGATTATAAAATAATTTTTATCGTGGAATTGGAGAGCATGAGGCAATAAATAAATGCACATTCACGTGCGCGTGTTAATAAAATATAAATCTTACTATTAGTCGATTGTCGATACGAGTTCATTCCGTCACGTTGTAGCGTTATCTACGTTATTTTATTGCAGTGACATAATTAGTGAGTGTGTCCATTCGCTCTCACCGATCTGCGTCCAATTTAAATTAATTAGCAGTCTCTAATTAATATATAGCCAAACTTGTCGAATGTATGCGTCTGATAATTGAAACGATAGGTATAAGATCATGATCTAATAAAATGTCCACGTGCTAAAAGCAATAATCTACAGATAAGTTTAATTGCCACAATTGTCGTTACTCTCGTTTTTAATTAATTTACAGAATGAACCAGGACTACAACGATCGTGTGAAATATATCATCCAATTTCCGATAACCTCATGTGCTATGCATAAAGTCTTTCATTTTTTTTCCACCGCATTTTTGGCTC
The DNA here is from genome assembly GCA_963921915.1 of Hyposoter dolosus. Taxonomy (NCBI): domain Eukaryota; kingdom Metazoa; phylum Arthropoda; class Insecta; order Hymenoptera; family Ichneumonidae; genus Hyposoter; species Hyposoter dolosus. Next base: position 9,074,915 of record OY998132.1, read on the forward strand.
GTGAAACTCTAATTTTCTAGCTGAAAACGCTGTATCTCGGTGATGAATTTTTTCACCAGGACGAAAGCTAATTAGGTCATTTAATGAATTATTGCACTCATGGATAGTATGCTTTGTTCATAATAGCTTGCCAATTATCCCCAATGATGTGTGTCAGAATCACTACTCAGTCCTTTCGGCATGCATCTTCCCAAGTTTGGATCTAATCTGATGCAGCCGTCCATCAACGGTATGCACATACTTACTGGGGATATCTACTTGAGCTCTGGATCTGTAGCCATATTGATATATATGCACTATACATTATAGATATAGAGATATAAAGGTCCGACCCTAATTCCCGATGGTAGCATTATCCCTGCTTGTCATTTACTCAGCGACACCTCATGTGAATCCCTTCATGGTGGAGATCGCTTCTCGCTAAATCCTCTTCTCGACCTGTATCACTCCCGCAGCCACATCTCGAAACTCTATTTATAAATTCATTAAATATTGATAATAGTGTGGCACTTTGAAAGCCAACTAATTATCTCTGCTTCTCGTATATTAAGGAAGGATTTCTCATGAATACGTGCGAGCTAATCGAAAATAAAAATATTCATGTTCTTGGCTCATAGCAAAGTCTTCTTCTTTACTAAAACTTTGATTTGTCCAAGAATTCTGTGATGCCCTAGACGAAAGGTAAAAGAGTGTACAGCGATTCGAATGAGAAATCGGTGGGAAAATGTCTGATATATAGAAATAACTAAATGTGAGAATAAATTAAAGGGGTTGACATAATATTTCATTCAACAGAATAGAGAATGCATTCTAGCAGAAAGAGTACAAGAAGGCCGTTCGAAAAGTCAAGCTCCAATCTTTGTTGATTTTTCCTTTCATCCAATATTTTTAATTATCTTATGAAAATAATGGATTTACAGTTTCATCTCCGCTGAAATCATACTCTTCGTCAGTGCGGAATATCATTGGGTGGACTGGAAAAAGCTCAACGTAGCACGTATCGCTCGAAGGAGCTTTCGCACCCGTCGAAAAAATATACTTCTTGTCACACTCAACCACGGTCTCTATTTTATAGAGGAAAATTGAATTAAAAACCCGTCCTCGAAACTACGTATTTTCACTCATTGCGGTGCATTTCAAACATTCACGCCTTGCGCGCCCGGTGCTCTTTATCCTCTACAAAATAGGCCAAATTTCGCGCTACGCCGGGTTTAAAATGCAATCGAAAGCGACGACTCGGAATCCCTGTATAATTGTCAAACACAGGGATGTTTAGTTTCATAAACAACTCTCTTGTTTCGAATACTCTCGAATAATATATATATCAGGCAGCGAATAAAAATTACCAGGGAATATCGTTTATTTTATTTTAAATATTTTTATTTATAGCCGGAAATGCCACAGAGATAATTTCGCTACAACACTCTAAATTCAAGCAGTTCATCGGGATTCTTTATTTTTACTCTTCAGGCATTGATGAAGCCACGTTCGAAAGTACAAGTTAACCTGCAATTCTGCAGATATTAATTGGAAGCGAAAAACTGCAATATTCAGCAAAGATCTATGATTTTTCCGAGCGTTCTCATTTTTTTCGCGCGCCAGACAAACGGGGCTTGTTCGATGTGAAATAAAAAGGAATAAAGCTCTCCAAGAGGATATATTTATCTACTACCGAGACTGAGTGAGGAGTAGAACATAATTAAAAGGTCGTCACTCGGTCCAGAGGTAATTTAAAGCCCGTGAAAATTGCAAGAACCCCCAAGGCTAATGGCGAAGTACATTTTGTACGTGTGCCCCTGTCCGTGTCTTCCATAGACTATGTGCAGAAATTACACGGCTAAACGTGTATCAAGCTTTTTCACCGGTTATCCTTTGTATCTTGAATGCACGTACGTGTTGTTGCAACTATCTCTCATCCCTTTTTTTATCAACCCTTCATCGCCAGCTATTCATGAGGACAATACGGTTGGACGCGAGGACAGCGTATAAACGTCCGTGTCACAAGAAGCCTGTCAGCAAATTGGTCATGTTGGAATATCTATCGTTTCCTCACTTTTTTCTAATGGCTTTCTCGACCGGGTTTTCACTTATTTCGTTGTGAAGATTTTACATTCGTTCACTATTTCGCTCGTGCTCATTTCAAACGTACCAAAAACTTTGTTAATCTAATTGCAGTGAAAATAATAATAAGCATAGAAAAACTGTCAGGAGTTCGGTTAAAAAAAAATCTCGTTACGTGCTGCTCACGTCATTACATTCGTTCAAGCTCTCAAAGAATTTTTTTCCTACAGTTTTTCAATTTTATCTACAAAGTAGAGTATCCCAGCTAAATGCTCGAGACCACTGTAACGGGAATAAAAAAAAAAAACCATAAGCTAGACTCACACTCTTCTACAGACGACACACTTGGCGATAAACGAAAAGGAACAACATGAAGAAAATCTCGGAGCAGTTACCACTGTGGTACAGGTTGAAAAAAGTGAGGATTTTTGTACGGAAGTAAAACGAGATATCGCCGAGAGTTAACGAGATTAGCGTGTACCGTATATATAGTATTAGTGAAATTTGAATGTAAGAGCTTTTTCGCGCGGGCAAGGATTTACAAAGGATTTGTGTACGTATACCGTGTGTCCCAAAAAAACGTTCATTTTGTTCAAATTAAACGCATTTTTCTTTCTTATTCTCGAAAATTCAACAACGAATTCATCGATCCCTTCAAAATCTTCAATCTCTAAACGCTAATGTATTCAGAAATATCAAATTTATGAAGATCAACCGAAATCTGTGAATTTTAACAGCGACATAAATCCCTTTGGTTTCGTTATGCATAAGTCAGAAGGCCTCGAGAATATTCCGGTAGCACTTACAAATCTAGAGACACGGCAGCGTCTCGACGTCAAGTGTCCAAGAAAAAAGTAAAAGCCGCGCCAGGCATTTATACTCGAGATCTTGGGCTCTTAAGTCACGCTCGAGATTTAACTCGGAGCAGGATTTACAAATGCGTCAACTTATCGAAAATTAAATGCTGTTGTGCCGATAGATTTCCTACACTCTGGTCCCACTAACAGTAGCAGTTTTTTCTACATGTTATATTTACGGTATGAATTTCGGAACACGCTGTATCCATGCACCTTTTACATACATGTATAGGTAACTACGTGTAATGGGAAGAAGAGCTTGCGCATGAAAAAGCGCTTTAATTATATCCACGTCACAACGAATTTTCTTTAGCAACATTTTCCGCGTATTCCTATAATACGATATTTCTCATATAACTATACGTCCATGTATATACACACAGGAGTACAGTGGCTCATCCTTGTAACGTAGTTTGCCAAGGCTCTGATGAGAAGAACGTTTCCACGTATATGTATAAAAGCATCGTTTTACACTGTACGGAGCATATTCTCTCAAAATTATTAGGCATGTCAGTATAGATATATGGATGCCTAGTTATATCTGTGTTAGGACATGTGTGCTTATACATGAGTGTATTATATAGGCATAAAGTCGCCGAGAGTGCTTTTGCACGAGGCGTTAATGCATTTATAATCGTGTGTGAAAGCGCGAAAATTTAAACCGAGCGGCTGGCTAACGCTTTTGATTTCTTCTTTCAAAGTAGTACGCACAAATGAAGTGGCAATTTACGCTTAATTGAATAGAGCCGCCATTTTATTTTCCAGACGCAAATGGCCTTCATGACGCACAAAAGAGATTTTTCAGGTAATTTTCCGTTTTTCGACGTTATCCCGGGAAAATTATTCACGCTGGAGCTGAGCAGGTGTGGGTGGAGATTCGTCAGCTGTTGAATGAGGGACAAAAGTATATTGAGGTGAACTTATTAGTGAACGTGACAAATTGACAACCTGGTGTCCTCAATTCTTTACTCAGAATTCTTAAACCCACAAACCTTTCAACTCTCATCCTCTGCTTTTTTTATTTTCTTTCTTGGTGGTGTACAGAGTTACTCATACATTTTCAAAGGTATAGAAAGTCCGGAAGCCAACTGCAGTCTCGCATAATATTGTAGGTCTTCTCTGTACAAAGACGACGCTAGAGAGAGACAGTCAAATGAACGGGGAGAGCTAGAGAGCGATGGTAACATAATGCACGTGGTGTTGTCTGACCGCGTTTAGCTCGAACTACTTGGGTCGAGTAGATCGTTTGAGTTTAAAAGTCATTTGTTTTCCTCATTTCGCTAGACCTCGAAAAATTCAACGAACGTAAACGTGTGAAAAAATTGAAAGAATAAATTTACTTTTTTCTTTAAAAGCTGCCACCGGAAAGTGCAGCTTTTGATTTATTAATCGAGATCGCAGTGTTCGGTCATCACTGCTGATTGGAATTGTGAAGATTCTGGCTGAGGAACAATTTCTCTTGGCCGACTGTATTTTGGGCCGAATTCAAAAGTGTTTCTTCTAAACGTGGAATCTGGCCCCTTGAACCTTCAAAGGCTTGCTTGTGTTTAATTTTTTTTAGTGTACCTATTCTTTGTTTTATCTTTTTGTCCACGGCCGATTGACTGTGGTCCAAACAAGACGTTGAATTCCATGGCAAAATCGTGCCAACTCGTCCGTCTCTCGTTCCTCGTTCGCTCAAACGTATTCACTCGAGCGAAAGTACGAAAAAAGAGAAGAAGCGTAAATTTGGACAGGGATTTAGGGGAACAGCAGTCCAGTCACCTCGTCGCTGCTGCGGCCTCGAGCCCACGACCTATCTCACTTTTCAAAGATACATTTATACATACGTAGGAAGAAGTCTCCCCTATTCTGGCGTCGCACCGTTGAGGAGTGGGGCTTGATCAATGCCCGAAGCTTTTTCTCTAGGTCGGTGGCGAGATGCGCGGCCTCTGTTGTTTCTATCTGTGTTGATGACCTCACTCCACACACATTAAATACATGTATATAAATGTGAGGGCATAAAAAAAGAAGAAGAAAAAACCTGCCGTTCGCGCCGTTCTCGCGAAAAAAAAGGGAGAATGAAAATAGAAGAGAATTTATACGCGAGAAAGAAGCGAAAAAAGGAATAAAATGGAGATGAGGAGAGGGTGCGAACACGTTGCTGAAAGAAGTGAATATTACCCGAGCGCATCTCGCACCCTCGGGAGATGGAATAAATTAATATCTATCATTAATTTATCTCGTGACGCTTAATAAAGAAAAAGCGTCGTAAGCGATATTAATCTCTATCTACTGCAACGCTGTACATTACAATCTGTATATATAAATACGAGTGTATTGGAGACGTTAAAGCGGTCTAATTGAATGAACGTTGAACCAGCGACCTTTTCCAACTGGGTCACCATGTTTTTTTTTTTCGTACAGGATCAACATGTTATCGAGTATTTTTCGAGAATCTAATTTTCTGTTCCTAGTGTGCATGTAATTGCTTCGAGGTATGTTAACTACGTGCTCCCAGTGTTGCTCGATTATTATTTGAGGTAACCAACATAGTATGAGACAGAGCAGAGCTCGCGAGAGAATGAGAGAGAGAGCGAGGTTCGAGGGAAGAAGACAGTGGAGGAGCCGTTTTGCCGTGGATATGGTCGACTTTAGAGGATTGGTGTCCTTTGTGAAGGTAGATGTACGAGTCCCGGGGCATCTTCAGTCAATTCAAACCTGACGAAGTTCTCCTCTAGACCTTTCTCAAGAGGTTGAACAACCTTCAATTCTATATGTATATATCTAACGAAATATCCAATGTATACATATATTTGGAGGGTACAATCTCTGTGACGTTCGGATGTACGTGAGCGAGCGATCGAACTGTTGGATGGAACAAGATTGAGGATTGCTCAAATATATAGAAGAATCTCTGAGAGGGGAAGGTATAGAGAAAGAGAGTTTAATAGAGAAAGAGAGAGAGAGAGAGAGAGAGAGAGAGAGAGAGAGAGAGAGAGAGAGAGAGAGAGAGATGAGCGTGGATTGCGAGAGAATCCCCGGGAGCGTCACTCGCAAGCTTGAATATCTTTCTAGGAAACCACGCTCCTACAGACGAGAACCGTAAGAGTGAGAAGGAGAGAGAAAGGTAGAAGTCATGTGCTCCTTTCCACACGACTTAACAGCTTTCCGGGAACGAAGACTTCCTCTCATGCGCCGTCGAGGGTTCACGGGTTACGTTTACCTCTTCCCTCTCTCACTCGCTCTCGCTCTCGCAGCCTCTCTCTCTCTCTTTCCCTCTCGTTTAGTCCTGAGATTCGTCTTGAGCCTCGATCCACATTACAATGGATTCCTCTCTTACTAAGCGTACTCGTGTCCTCAATGCAAGCTGCCACTTTCCTGACTATTCATATATATGTACGTACCAGTGTGTGGATATACGTATGCACGAACGGGACATATTATGCATACCTTTTAACGGGTTTGAACCGTACCAGGGCGTTTCTCCATTTTGGGAAAGCCGCCTTTGTGAATCGGATAGCAAGGGCGAGCCCCCTCACGAGAAAATACTACATATATGTGTATATTTGGTTTCAAACACGACGAGGAAACTAGTCAAGCGATGGATACCCTGAATTCCTGATAGATATGCACTTTGAAACATTCTGGTCCCGTACGGAAAGAGAAAAATACTTGCGAATTGAAGAAAAAGGGAGAGAAGAGCAGATCAGAGAAAAGAACATCGACGTGCAAGCACCAGACCATTGCTGGCAACACTGACAACCTTGTCGAATATCAGTCTATACTTACATGCAAAGGGATAGAGGCCCCTCGATTCCTCTGTACAAGAAATATCGAGTAGATGACAGCTTCAAATATTCTTCCTTTCATGAAATTCGATAAAACTTTTCGTGAGTACTTAGCACATCTGGTGAATCGATTCAAATAGAAAATCAATTGATTCACGAAAGAGCTGAACAAAGCTTAGGAACGAATGATGCTCAACGTATCTTGGACATCAGTTGACATTTTTTTTCTTCACATGTATACCGTCCCAAAGTCACGAGTCCCTAATAGCTTTGAAAAGAAATGAAGCGCTTGGAAATACCCGGGAGGAAGATAAGAGGGAGATAGAGATGGTGATTCGAGAGGAAAACACTGGTCCGTATAAAAGACCAGAAGCAAAACCGTTCCAGAACGGAAGCAAGCCACGCGCGCTTGCTGCTGCTGTTGCTGTTCATCCCTTCGTAATCCTCTGCTCGACGTGGCCCACATACTGTGTGGCCGGTGATTCTCACAGAGAAACCCCGAGAAAGAGGATTCCTCGTGTAAGTACACGAAGATGGAACAGGGTAAGAGAGAAAATGAGAGTACATCCAAAATCTCTCTATAACTCTATATCTCTTTAATACCTTATGTATACCGAAGCTTTACGTTTTCTGTCTCGAACATCCGTGGCTTGTTGAGAAGCTTTTGTGCGACCATACCCTTAATAGTTTTTATGAAAATTAATCCATTTCAAAGAACGTACAAGAAGTCTCGCTTTTCAGACGGACAACGACTAAATAAAATCTCGCTCGTCGTAGTATCGCTTTTATTTTTCTAAGGAAAAAAATAAATAAAAACCTATAATAACTTTTTCAGTCTCCTTCAGCTGATTGACATTCGAGTGACTAAATGAGGGTTTTCTCGCTGGCACCTGGCAAAAGATACATGCAATAATGAAAGAGCAATGTTCCATAGAGGGTAGGAAACAAAAACAATTTCATCCTCTTCTTTCGAGGAGCCTTTTGGATTGCGGATTATTCGGTACGTCATGCAGTCATGATACAATACATATTACGGAGTTAAAAGCATAATGCTTCGCGTTGCAACGTGTGTGTTTGAAAAAAAACATGCTGCAGGACGTCTTTTCATCGCGGGGACTTTGTCTTTGTACTTTTGATGCGCGCGTGCCGGCTGGGGTAATAGACTGACGAGTTGCGACTTTGTGCTTTGTCCACAGGCATGAAAAAGAAGAGAAAAAGATGGATACACAGAAAGAAAGTACGAAAAACTAAATGGAGAAGGCAGCAGAAAGGAAAAAATAAAGGAAGAGAAATTCTCGTTTCAACGTTTCGATAACGCGTGTCGTATGTATTGCTTTCTCTTTTGCACTGCTATTCCGTGCTGGCTTCCGGTTGCAGCATCTCTTGTCATTCACCGGGGCTTATCGCCGGTAGAAACGAGCACAAAAGCACTCTGTCGAATATTCCCGGGAGGGTGCTGGTTCAATGTGCATTGTGCAATGCATCGAGAAAACTATACGAGTATGTTCGCGTTCTGTGAAAAGGGCGTAATCCGAAATTTCCTTTATCTCGTTTACGCCCTTTTATTCCTTTTTTTATATGATATGTAACGTGTATATTTTTGCGGCAACAGAATGGTTAAATCGACGAATGTGGATCCTGCGTCGACGGAATGTCCCAAAGACCCGATACCATCACATGCAGTACATGAACTACGTATGTGCTTTTCTGAATGTGCATGCCTTGTGCTTTGACAACACACCCGCTTCTTTTATTCCTTTGGTTCACGAAGTGTTGATGAGCTTCCCTTTTTTATTTTTCTTCTGTCCTCCTCCCTCCCCAGAGTCGTGGCAATATCGCAATCGAGAATAGAGGGCCCTCTTCGATATGTCCACGTGAACGAGGGTATGAGAGAGTGAGAGATAGAGAGAGAGAGAGACAGGAAGAGAAGGAGAGGAAGATAGGACGATAAGACACGAGAGAACACGAGATGCGATTGTGGGCATGAGGACTTTCCGCGGTAAGCCGCATCAATTTGAACCGTCACTTCGATAAGTGTAGCAAAATTTCTCCGTCTTCCTCTCTCTTTCTCTGCTTATCGTTTGTCTCTGTTCGCCCCGAACGGCCGATAGGTAGATGGAAAGATGAAATGAGTGCTTGAGGTGGAAAGAGAGCTAGCGCGAGGGCAAGAGAGGAAGAGAGAGAGAAAGGGTGAAAGGGTTATTCATCGAACCGACGTGAAGCGTCTCTCCCGAGCTTTAGACATTCTGCTCTCGACGAGGAAACGAAGGACACGATGAAAGTACGACACGAACGACACGAACGAGTCGACAGCTTTCCCCGAGAGCGGCAGTGCCACTCGATCAAAAGTTTCCGGTGTCAGCGACGATGACCGAAGTTAGAAGAGGCGTCGAGGGGAGAGGGAGAGCTTAAAAACCGGAAGGGTGGAATTCTCGTTCTATAACTTCATCCAAAGCAAAATCTACCATTCTGCACTAACGTGACAGTAATCGATCTTTATTATGGGAAAAAAATACCATAAAACCGCCAATCTTGGCGGAAAATAAGATCGAATATCAATTCTGTCATATTTTTGTAAATAAATTCATTCGAGCTTCTTTGCGTTCGCTTAAATAATATTTAATCCAAAATTACTGTAATTGATCATCGCGAATCTGTAATGATTTACTGTAATGCGCAGCGCGCATCGTTTCATTCAAATTTAATGAGATATTTTTTCTCATTACCGCATCGGCTCGTCACCTTTGATGGGACCATTATTAAGGTACACTCCTTCGTCGTTTTCGCCGGGAACATTAAATCGAATGGTTGTTCAGCCAATGATAAAGCTAGCACTATCGTTTTGTTCTCTCATCCGTAACATCCGGTAGACGCACCTTTTTGCGTCCGTTCGTAACTATTATCGAGATTCACAAGTAAAAGAATCATTTCACTCGCAATCCAACGAGCGTCTGTTCGGTTAATTTTTAACGTCTTTCCACTCAGCTAAATCGATACTTTATACAAGATCGAGTATAATTTCATGATTCGACTAACGGAAGTTAGTCGAGGATCCGGAGTCTTCGAGGAATATCGTATTGCGGATTATAAAAAAACGGGATGAGAAAATCACGAACTCTGATACGATGAGGAGGAAACTTGCCGTGCGTATTTTTGGTCATTACACTTTTACGATGGAAAACGAGTACGAAAGTTGTTGTTTTTTTTTTCGTTATCCACGAGAACGTTACGATCTGGGAGGAGAAATTGTTTTCTAGGGGCTGCTGCGAGCTGGTGCTGCTTCTGATAACTTTTGTGTGTATTCCAGGAATATGCGCGCAATTGAAAATAAATATCTATGGGGAAATTGTTTCGTTCTTCGACATTGACGAGATTTATATCGTAACTCGTTTTTCTCTCCAATTTTCTAACCTTGCTCGACCAATTTTCTCCACTTTCACTATTTATATTTTTAAAAATATTCATATGCAGACGTATTGGTCGAGCAGAGTTGGCAACCAGAGTGAAGAACTAGGAACTGTATAAATCTCGTTAACCCCAACGAACGAAACAACTTCCTGCTGGATATTCGAGGCTGCATACGACTTCCACTTTATCCATAGAGTTATAATTTTTTTTCTATTTTCTTGTTGAGGAGCCACGAGTACACGAGATATAGAATGGAATATGCGCCGAGGCTCGATATATCGAAATATTGGCACGTAACTAGACGGTTTACAATCGGAAAAACGTATCGAATTAGGATAAGTGAAACTGGAATATATTTTGTGCATGAATTATATAAACGGGCAAGAGTGTTCATTTTTCATTTTTGTCCTTGGTACAGGTGTGAGACTAGATAGGCGGTGTGTACGTGTGTGTGTGCACTTCCTGCCTATCGCAACAAACTTTCTCATCCCCTAGTTCGAACCCCCTTCCTCAGTCAAGCCTCGCTCCGCGTCCATAAATCCGTAGTTTCCAATTTTAACGTGCATAGGTCATTCATCTCCCAGGCTACCGCGCAACCAGGTCTCTCGATCTCTCTCTCTCTCACTCTCTCCTATGATCGTACTCTCTCGTAATTTTATCGTTTCTCTCTCTTTCGTGAATTTTATCTCTCGCTCATTCTAATTCGCTATTTCACTCGCGCTTTCGCGTTCCGGCCGTCTGCACTATTTACGAGGAAGCACAAAGCGCACATCGAGAGAGGTGGCGGGAGAGAGAGAGAGAGAGAGAGAGAGAGAGAGAGAGAGAGAGAGAGAGAGAGAGAGAGAGAAATGACTACCACGACCGCATACGCGTTTGCACTACGCCTGTACCTACGTCGATGCTAATCTAACAGTAATTTGTATAATTTCGAAATCGATTACCGACGCTCGAACCCTCGTGGTAGCCCCCGTCCCCCTCGTCCTCATCTCCTCTATTTCTCTCTATCTCTGCCTCTCTTCCTCTCTCTACCTTTCTCCTGCTGTCCCTCTCTGTCGCACATAAACGTTTTCGAAATTTAGTGCCCGATAAGTTTTTGCACGTCTGTATCAGAGGGAGAGAGAAAACGTTGCCCGATAGAGAATAAAACGATAATAGACAGCCCAGGTGACTATCCAGGATTTCGGTTTTTCAGAAATCGAGTTAATCTGTTTTTCGGATTCATTCAATTAATTCAAAAAGTCGATCATGAAGCTTCATTCAGATTTACAAATAATGAAAAAAAATTCCGGAAACATCAGTTTCCGGGTTTTCACCATTAATTATCATTCAATGACAAGCTCAATTAAAAAGTTTTATTTTTTCGTTACCAGTTTCCACAATGTACTCGTATGTGCAATTTAGAATTCAAATCAAATTGTTCCCGCTGAATCAACGTCCCCTCGTTACAATTCATAACGATCAAAGTTTTAACGAATACGAAAATTCTCCCTTTTATCGGGATTTGAAAAAAAAAAAATTTCCTTCGCTTACTCGCATGGAACGATCATTGCCAACAGTTCGTTCGTACACCATCAAGAGAATTTTATTAAAAATTTAATAATTCAATTGTTAAAACTTTCTCATATACTTTAGCGAATTCATCGGTATGAATTTAGTTCGTTTACGATTTAGATATATATATATGTGTATGATGTAGCGAACAAAGAATAATCGCAAATTTTTTTTCACATGCTACCCTTTTTCCTTCTATTATATGCCCGAGAGAGAAGTTTTCCAATCCAAGAGTAACGCCCCTCGATGAAAAAGGAAGAAAGAGAGCGAGGAGAAATGAAAGAGAAAAAGAATCTCTCATCTATTTTCTCTGTCGTTCGTTTCGAAGAGCTCTCGTGAAAAATTCGGGTCAGCTGCTCGGTAAGAGAGACAGAAATGTGACCTAGAGCCCCGAGTAATAGCGCATAATACACGCGAACCCAATTGATTGTCTTGAAAGATCTGATACGTTGCACACAGTGTGCTTCCCGTAGAACAGTCGAGGCTTTTCTGAACAAACATATAGCCGTATACTCCACTATGTATATATATATGTAACATATATACATGTGAAGACACAAGAAAAGAAAGGAAAGCATTTCGCTTTTGCCCTCAAAGGCGTGGATAATAGAACACTTGACTGTAAGTAATATACTTCAAACACACGTATTATGTATTTTGCTCTGCGATTACAGAGCCGCGGCAACCTCGTCGCCAACTTTGTTGAACTTTTTTCATGACATGAGATTTTTTTATCATTCTGGGCTCTTGAAAAGAATCTTTTTCCCAATAGAATAAAAAGTATATCGTAGGTAAATATTCATCAGCCGACTTTTGTAGCAACTGGAATCTTGAATGAATAAAATGGCCAAGGAAAAAAAAAGGGATGTCCTTAAGACTAGAATTAGTGTTCGAAGGAGCATCAAATGCGGCAACGGAATTTGGACAAATGGAAGGATTCGTGTAAACGTCTTATTAAAAAAATCTTAATGAATTTTCACGATTTCGCTTCTCCAGACCAAACGACGTTTAATAATCCAGTATTTAATTTCCTGCTCCAAGCTGACGAAGAAAAAAAGTACAAACTTGTTTTAATACCTCTGTAATTAAACAATCGTGTATATCTTTGATCGTTGCGATGCGAAACGTTCTGGAGAAGAAAAATGAATGGGAACCCGAGAGACGGTTATATTTTCCACGTGCACATGCATCCACACCCACGTATATAGACTATGATGGTGAACGTATATTTATGGATGGCGAGGAAAATGAGGGCTGCATGTAAAATGTAAAAGGCAGAGAGAATATGAAGACATTTCGCCTCATTTCAGAGATAAATTATTAATCTCCAAAGATTATTACGAAACGCCACGCTCACATTATTTCTATTCTCTCATTGTCTGAGAGTTGAAAAATAAGCTCTACTGCGTCTTTCTGCCTATAGAAAAATGCGTAGGTGGAAAAGAAAAGTACAGTGGTTGTCCACTAAGTGGATGAAGCAATAATCTCTTTCACATATACGTAACTTTTGTTAAAGCTTCTTGTTTCATACGGACACTGCCAATCACTGAAAAGGCACCTGCTGTAAATAGACATGCTCTCGTAATCCTAGAAAGCTTTTATACGAGTGTCCTCGAGATTCTCAGTGTCATTGGTGTAAAACGCTGGCTTGTCGATTCACGTGCGAAAACACACGTGCAATATTGTCCGACATTTTTTTTATAGCTCGAGACATACAATAGAATTTATAGAGTAACGTTACCATTTCACGTGATAAGTTTAAGGCGATTTATCACTTGCTCGGTCGGTAAAAATCCCCCTACACGTTTTAATTGGAGAGACTGAATATTTCAAGAAAAATATTATTTACACGTGCTTCCTATTTCACCAGAGATGTAACTTTTCTTTTTCTCAAAATGTGAAGGGTCTCTGAGAAAAACGTGTATCTACTTTTTGGTTATCTCTCTCGCACTCACGCGACTGCTAGATCACCTTAAGGAGGGTGGATACACACAACAATGTTGCCATGTTAAAAGCATAGGAAAATTTGAAATGATTAGAATTTAATGGAATTTGGTGAGTAGGTATATTCTTTAGTATTAAATATGAATATACAAATTTTTAAGATTTTTCTTCTACATAGTTTTCGAATAATTAAACAGTAGAGTTTACATGCATAAGCATAGCATTCAGATATATATATAGGTATATCTTTTGCATATTGTAATCTCCAATTATTCGACAACCATGTAGACGAAAAATTTGAAAATAAGCGTGTCATCGTATTTGATGCTAAAGAACGTTATTATCAAATTTTATTAAATTCTTAGGATATTGTCGTATGTAGCCAACCTCCTTAAGTGAAAAAGCTTTTTCAAATTGTTCATGGTTTTTAGTAATTTATTAATTTTCAATGACATTTGACATTTCGATGTCCTAGAAACTGTCAAAGTAATTGGTAATTAAACTGACGAAATTTAACACTCCGAATGAGCCAGTTTTTCGAACGAAATAAAAGCGTTTTTGCCTTTTAATATGCAATTTGTTTCCGTAACATTTAAAGACAGAAATGTTGCTAATGCTTTAATCTCCGATTTCCCACAGCGTGCAATATAACAAGCTCGATCAAGGGTTAAGAGGTAAAAAAAGGAGTGAAAGTAGAGAGGACGAGGGAAGATCTAATTTACATTTAACACGAGACGGGCTTACATTTACACGTGACGTGGACGCGATAGGAGAACGTAGAAGACGAAGAAGAAGTGCAGTATCTCAACGAAGCTTGAGAGAGGGTGGCGAGGGAGCTGAAAAGCTTCCTCGGAAAATATACTACGTAGTTGCTGCTCTCCCCTGTACTGAAGCCCAGTATACATACATATGGGACATTCTCCGTCAGATCATTCCCCTGCTAACCTCTCGCAGATCCTTTCTCACAATTCCACCTTAAATTTATGCTCGAAACTACTTTATGCTAATTTTTCCAGATTTTATTCCTTCCCTTATATCGAAGTAGCATGTTTCTTGGAAATTTTATGTACCGAGGAAATTCCTTCAGGTCTTGAATGCATTCATGAATTTTATTATCGGCTGAGTAGTAATTGACATTTTTATAACAGTTTTTATCAACCATTTGAATAATTAGCAGTCTTCGCGCGAAGAGAATAAAAATCGAAAAATATCGCGAGATTAACATTTTTCAACTTTCTCGGAGGAATGATCGTAAAACCGTTCAAGAAACATTTCGAGAGAACAATTGAAAGGAATATACGAAACGATTACGGAGGAAAATTTTTCGATCAACTGGGAATTACCGATACATACAATATCGCGTGTAGCTGTATATAGATGCGTTGAGAGAGGAAAGTAGATAGTTCAAGAGGTCGAGGGAATGCAACAGCCACACACCTCAAAGCATGCTTATCTCTTGCAGGCTCTTTACCCCTTTTAATCGATTTCACCGTCGGCGTGCGCTAGCCTAGACGTCTCTCCCTCTCTTCCTCTGTCCCTCTCGAAGGCTCTGAACTCTTCCACCGGAAGAACGAGCGAGGGAGAGAGTCTCGGAGAATAGTAGAGGGGAATTTGGAGTCGATGGACTTGTGTACGGGAGAAAAGTGGCAGAAGCAGGAGCCTCGTACACATTTTATTTCGGTCACGCCCGTCAACTGAAGTTACGGTAAGGGAAAGAAGTAATTAAGCGACGGACGGCCCACTCGAATCCTTGCGAACGATTCCATACACATAGATGTTTCTGTATGTTCTTGTGTATATCTGTGTGTACACACACATTTGAGGAGAAGAGAGGCTGAAATAGGTTAGTTGAGGCATCACGATTGCGAAAATACTCGCGAGTTAGTTGGGTCCTACCGCGAATACAAAGTATCCTTTTTCCTACACCCACAAATACGTACACGTATAGCCGAACAATTTCTATACGAATAATTCAGAGAATAAATTCATCCTCGTAACAAAAACAGCAATGGTCGTCTTATAATTACTGCGATAATTATTATTTTCCCGAGATTCGTATGCTTACTGAGAAACCACCATTATTTACTCCCCTTTCTCGAAGCTACCGCGTACTGTTTATGGTCGGTTGTTACACTACAGACAATTATACATAGCGGTTTTCTGTCCGTGCGTAAGAATTAAAATGGCGGCATCATAATGATGGGAACGCTATGGTCGACATAAAAATGATGTTGCATTCGAGTAAATAGGAAAGCAATAGACGGAAAAAGTCGTTAATTATTTAAAGTCAGAAAAAGTAGATTAAGACGCGGCTTGAAGGCTTTCGGAAGCCTGTGCCTTGACTCGGGTCATCTTTGTTTACAGTTCTATCAAAGTTTCCAGGTTGGCCAAGTCTGATTTTAACTTTGAGTTTTCACGTTGTTACTTTTTTTTTTTAGTCCTTTCGAGGTTTCGTTGATTTTTTAGATAGTTCCGTTTGACCTGAAACAGTCAGTTGTGTTTATCACAAAATATCGATCGATAAGATAAAATTAAATATTTTTTCCTCGCTATTTTTTGATCTTTGTTTTAATGCAAAAGAGAAAATGTATCGTCCTGGATACAGAATGCAACGGTTTGAGATGATAATCCACGAATGAATTATTATTGTAATTTGTCGGAAGGATAATTTAGTAAAATTTATTTCACCGCATTTTCGTGAATTTATTGTTCGGTTGTGTATCGTACGGTTGTGGGATTATGTGTGAGTACTTAGCGTGGCTTAAACTACGTAAGCCTGTAATATTCTCACTCCGGAGCTCATTTCCGATATTGCGCGAGAATGGCAAGGGGAGAGAGAACAAGAGAGATGATAAAAAGTGAAAAGAGCACAGAAAAAAGGAGCTCAAGCGAAAAGAGTTGTCGTGCTTATAAATGTAAGAATATAAAGTATTTTTCTGCTTAGCACGCTTTATCCTCGATCGAGAAAGTGGAAGATATTGTGCAGGACATAATTCCCGAGAAATTTTCGCCCTCTGAAAATAGCAACACGGTTTATCCAAACCGATCGTTTCCCAGTTTCATCTAATTTGTTCGTCGAAATTGTTACAAAAACTTTCGTGTGCCACGGAAAAGGATGTTCGTAAAAATGCAAGAGAAATTCAATTTTACTGCCCCAGGAACTGCTTTGTATAATCATCGTCTATTTTCATTCGAAAAACTCGATAATTTAACTCCGGTGAATCGAAGCGAGAGTCCGTTCAATGGTGTAAAAAAGCTTCGATAGTTATAAAGTCGGTGGTAAAGCTCAGAATCGTACGGAAGCAAAACGATCCTTCTTGGTTTTGATACTGTTATCGAGGCATTTTTTCTGTGCTGAAGCTCTGGACGACGTTTTGTGTTTGTGTGTGTTTGAGCTGCTCCATACACACGATCTATTTCGACAAATTATAACAATATATTTTATCCAATAGAATCGCCGGTACAAGCTTACAAAGTACAATACGTTCTCTATGATGCATTTATACGGATAGGGACTATGAGAGACTATGAAAGCATTGTGTGAGGCTACGTTTGTGTATCGCATGTGGGAGATGCAATTTATGATTAGCCGGAAGGGCAGGAGATTGTCTATTTAGGGTAATGGCAATTAACCCTCTTGTTCGGTGGCAAATACTCTTGTTTCTCGATCGAATCGTACACACAGCATGTATACATGTAGATGTGCATCATTCGAAATTTTGTCAGCAAATGGTTCAATAATGTTTGATTGCCAAATGAACAAATAACGTCAATAATTTCGATTCGACAGTCCGGAAAATAATTCAATCACCATTCATAGGAACAAGGGAACTAGAATCTTTTCATCTGTATTTTGTCATTCGGTAGTTTCGTCGAATTAAGATTTCAGGACTCATGATCAGACGCAACATTCTTCTTCACCAGCGAGACGATGCGGAAGTGGGACTCGACCCTACGACCTCGCAATTCTTTGCTTCAGAGGCTGGTACTCTAACCACTCGACAAAACTCACTGGCAACAGACTTTTCATTTGGACAGGGAGAGACAAAAACCATTATTTTCTTACTCCGGATATAATATTGCCAGCAGCTAAAACCTACAATAAGTTAAGAAGTTTCGAGCAGTACGTTTGATTCCCTCTTCAGCAAACATTCTTAGAGTTAATTGATTAATTAAAGTTTCGTTCCCTATCTTCCATGGTGGAACACAAAGGGAAACCACAGCTGCTATCTAATGTGAGAACGGTTCTTGAGCTCCCACACCTGGAATCTCGTGCTGTGTAACGTGGAGGGATGAGGAACAAATAATGGAAATAAGTAGCCAAGGGCCTAAATGACAGCAACGTTCGCAGCTTTGAGGCTTGACTCTCTTGATTGGCTGCTTCCTTCTTTATCCTCCCCGAGTGCAACTGCTGGTTCTAGTTTGCAACAAGCCGTTTCGAATAGTCGAACATTAAACTATGAAGAAAAAATTCTTTTCTGGCATGAACGAGTTTTTTTCCGCATCGAAGAGAACGCGGTGACCTTTATGTTTTTAAGCGTTCTCCGATACACGATAAGCAATTAGTTTGTCAATGCTAATCATGATTTCCCGGACACCTTATAGAGGAACGTTAAGACACTCAATATTCGAGCTGTGAACTTGGTCACAACTGAAGAGACTTTCCTTTATTCTGGCAAAATGCTGCTGGCATGCTATTGCTAGTTGTGCGTTCTGCTGCTCTCTGTTGTGTTGCCTCGCGGTTCTACGACATCTGGCAAGACACCGCGGGAGTGCACCCACGAGAAGTGCGGAAACTCTCTGCGGGAAAGCGGATTGCGTTCTCGCGGTTCCTTGTGTACATATTCCCTTTCTCTCGTATTTCTCTGCTTCCATTTTCTCGCTTCCTCCGTTTTGTTCTCTATTTCTCTTTCCCCTTCTTTCTCTCTCTAAGCGGTTACTTCAAACTTTTACCGAGTTACAAAAAATGAAGTTTTTAAAAGTATGGAAAGAAGAGGCTGCTCTGAAAAATTAAATAGACCGCGAATAACCGAACGAGTTTCCTGCTTTTATACTTTTACGACTGTACAATTTTTTCATCAACTCATTGTTATATTTGCTGAAGGTATACACTTAATCGAAAATATTTTTTGTGCATTTTGTTTTACAAACTCGAGTCGGCCATCTTGGAAAATGATTATAACGGAATTACCGAGATTTTCAAATCATTTCTCCGACCCCACGAATTTCTCGATTCGCAATTTGATTGAAAAATGTTCCGAAATTATGGTAACGCTCAGACTTGCTACTACATTTTTGCTAATGGTTAATGCAAATGAGAGAAAGAGTTCTAAAGCGATTTGACACATGCAGAATAGGAAGGAGGAAAAAACGTACAGAGATTAAAAGAGAAGATGGAATCGATGATTCGATAGATAAATGGTTAGATCGTGAAAAGGTTGGACATTGCAAGAATAATAATCTAGGACGATGAAAATCAGCGGAGAGAAGGCAGGCACACACATGTGAGCAATCCCTTTACCCCATCCTTCCCCTTTTCATCGAGTCCCGATGCGAATTTGGTGCGAATCTGCACGTTTTGCAACGTCCGCCGAGGTTGCCCGTTTTCATGCGAGAGAACGGAAAGAAAGAGAAAGAAGAGAAAGGGGATAGAGAGAAATTCTGGATGCGCGCACTCGAGCGCGGATTCACGTACTCTCGAGGATTTTCCTTGATGCGAGAGAGGAACAGACAGAGCGTAAAGCTACACATAATTTTGACATTCGTAGAGCTTACATTTTGCATGAATGATAAATACACACATAGAAAAAGTCCAGACTAAAGTGACAGCAAAGTGAAAATTTTTCAATCCCAGTTTCTAAAAGCACTCAAATTTTTAAAATGTTGTTAAAGTATAAGGCCAGCTTAGTAATAAAATTACTCGAATCAGTATTACGAACGTCCACGTACAAAAATAAGCACCTTCGAAGGATCTTCGTCATTAGTTTTTTCCACACCTGATGAAACTGTCATCTTCCAGATAAAATACTCGCCCGACGTCATAATGTAGTACGTCGAAATAGGGTTCATGAAGATTCGAGAGCTATTATGGAGTAAATATTGGATGAGACTTCTCTGAACAGTAAAAGTGTCATTCAGACTTAAGTGAAGGAAGTAACGAGATATGACGTGCCTGTCGTGTCTGACTATTCCACAACTATTCTACTGTGAATCGTTCCTTATGCTGCATGTGAGCCTATATAACGTATATTTATGTATGAGATATAGGTTTGTATGCAGATGAGGACGTAACAGTAGTGTTAAATACGTATGGTCGGACGTCATGTGGGACTTCTCATGCGAGAGGAGAGAATATTCGGCAAACATATAGCTTGAATCAAGTGTATATACGTCGAGGAGACGGTATATTAGCTAACATTCGAGGGTGCAAATGTAAGCTCATTGTATGTGGCATAGTTAAGAAAATATATATCTATGCTTGCTCCATAGTTTTGCATATGTGTGTTTGCATTTACAGAGGAAGAGACAAGGACTTGAGCAGTGGAAGAATTTTTTGTAAAAATTGATGTTCTAAGAACTGTGATTTTGTAGAAAGTGACGACGTGTTTTAATTTATTATTTCAGCATGCCAGATTCTAGCGATTGGATAACGTGAGATGTGGAGGCGAAGTAGAAGGGAAAGAAAAAATGGTAACGATAATAGGAAGGGAGTGAGATGTAGGTCGAGGCGAAGTGAATTTCATCGGATGTGTGTTGTTTGTACGTGTACATACATACGCATGTATACGAATTTGTGTGCATATTCAAAAGCCATCCGCGAGCTTGCAGGATTACAAATCACTCTGCGGTCGAGTCTCCCCCAGTATCTCTCCATTTCGCCCCCATCTCGTATTCTCTCGACCTCCGAACTCGCGTTTCTGTACGTGTGCGAATTTGTGTGTGTGTTATATTATTTTTCATTCATGAACTCGCGGGAACGTTCGAATTAATTAATCGTGAAAGCTTCGAACAAGTGTGGAGCATTTATCGTATACAGCAAAGACCGCAAGGGTATTTACACGCCCGGCCAACAGGGAAGGATCTATACGTACGTGTATTCTCTCGTGGAATTGTGTCCTCCGCGTGCGGAGAGAAAGAGAGTGAGAGAGAGGGATGGAGAAATGGAAGGGGAGCGGGGGCGAAGTAACCTCCCGACAGGATATCCTTCAGAGGGGTTGTTTGCACTAGTGTTCGCCATGTTGCTAGTGGATTGCTGGCGTCGTTTCGGGGACTAGAGTCTGGTCGCAAATTCGAGCTTGATAATCGTCGAACGTACAAACAAAGCGGTGCAAGAGGAATTCCGGCTGGGACACACGAGGCAGCGTGGAGAATAGTGTAATTTGGAGGAGAAAGAGAGCACCAGCGTGAGGGAGAAAGAAGGGAGAGCGACCGACGCAATTGAGGAAAAGCAGGGTTGATTCAAGGGGATACTCACCCTCTTCTTAAACAACCCTTTGCCATCCTCTTTTAAACCAAGTACGAAACCTCCTGCTCCATCTCTCCTTCTCATTCACTCGCTCTATTGCCTGGCCTTCCTCCTCTCTGTGTGTTAATCGTACACCGTAAATTCAGCCGCCACGGGTGGCGTTTTCTCTCACTCTTTGACGATGGTCGACTCAACGGACAACCTGGGGTAATGCGTTTCTTCTTCTACACTGGGCGCTATCCAAACGTGAATGGCCAAGAGAGACCCACCCCCTCTTTTTCCAGCCCTCCCTACCCTTTTCCTTTTTTTTCCATGACCATCAGCCATATAAGAGTAAGTGGGTTAATAACGAGGGATTTCAAATTTGGCTTCTAGCCAAAAGCTCAGTAGTCCCTCGCCTCAATTCACTACGTATAGGCGACCTCGAAATATCGAGACGAATATCTCTGCGGATGCCCCATCCCTTTCGTTCCGTCGTACTCACCTATCACTTTTTTTCTACTGCACTTGTGCGATTCTAACATTTTTAAATCCCTACTCGAGATGCGAAAGTCTGCCTTTGACTCACCCACGGAATTAACTGCTTTTATTTCTTAAAACGTTTCTCAAATTAACAAATGCCGAATTACTTTTCATTCATTTCATTCCGAATAAAATTTCGACGACTCTCATATGTTTTAACCCTTTTCGCATAACTTTACGTGTCCGCGAGTGTCAGTTGTAATTTGGCAGTTACGAATAACCCCAGACAAGAGTTTTAACGTGACATTTTATGTTTATATTTTTTTCTAATTCCAATCTGATAAAATTTTATTAATTTTTAGTGGATTTTACTTACTTATCTATGATGTTAATGCTGATTCGTGAGCGGAAAAATCGAAGCGCAAAACTGACGAGTTCTAGAGAGTTTGGAGCTCATGGTCGGTCAAGGAACTCATTCGTTCATGTGCCATTCCTTTGCCTGCTTTTTCTTCTTCTATCATCGACAGTACTATGTACCAACGCTGCGACGAGTAAGCCCGATATCTCAACAAAACCAACCAGTTTTCCTCGAGGTCGAGTGCACGGACTCTTTCTCGGTTTTTTTTTCTCTATCTATCTCTTCCACCTTTAAAGTTTCTCAAATTCTTACCGTTGCACACTTCTAACGTTGAAAAAATCACTGAATAGAATTTGTTCTATTTAAATAGATTGCTCATGCCTTGCTCATCAATTATCACTATTGCGATCATCGTCATAAATGGTATGACTATTAATTGTTTCTTTATCAGTACCATAAGAATTTTTTTTAAATTTGATCGGAATTTGCGTTGCGTCACTGATAAAATTATTCAAATACATGTAATTCCCTATATATGAAGTTTTTAATTAAACAGGAGTGCACACTCAACGCCCCTTCAACAGAATGGTATTTTGTCATTATCAACCTCGACGAAACAGCGATGTAATCGAAATGCCATAAAATTTCCTATGAATTTCCACATAAAATGCATGAAAATTCAACTCGAGTGTACGTTTGTTTATATGTGTATTGTGGGTACATGTGGGAGTAGCAGTTCGTACGTCACGGATGAATGGATACCCGTGAGATATTGATATTCTAAAGCGGGCAAGTGCACATGCACAATGTGCTCATTATTCATCAGCAGCATTTCGATAGATTCGTTTGTGATAGGCTGAGCAAAAATGACGAAACCAAAAATACTGTCTTCGTTATTCTAATCTTTTTACCAGGCATTTTCATGAACTGGCAACAATTCAAAGGAATATTTTAGAAGTTTGGAGTACTTGAATCGCTCCGAGGGTATACTTGCAGCTAATTTGTCTTATACAGTCACTTTACCCTTCGAGTTTGGTATCGGCGTTCTCGAGTAATTGACAGGGAGTTATTTGAGATTGCCAATGATTACAGTCACCGAGCAAGTGAGCGAGAAGAAAAGAGAGGGGGTGCGTCGAGTAACGAGCTCGTGAATCGAAGCGGCTGTTATACGATGTTATTCGCGCGATTATAGTGTTATCGTTTATTGTATAGCAAACAGAATAGATTGAACTCTCGAAGAGAGAGCAAACTGTGAGGGGATTCCGGTGGTATTAAGGATAATGGAAACGCGAACGAGTGGGAAACGTAGTAATGTATAATAAACACACAGGCACATGTATATCTATATATTCGTTCAGACGAATGTAAACATTAACATATATATTTATATATATACACGTGTATCTCTTTCTATCGTTTTCCCCCTCGTAAATCACGGTAATTAGAGGGTATCCGACAGCCGTTTGGCTGTGCTGCCGTTACCGAATGAGAGTGGAAATGTAGGGCATACAACTTAATCTAACTTGGGTGTGCGGGGGCCCATTCGTGCGGCAATCGGTTTCGAACTAGTCGAATTGAGGAGGTGGTGCACTCGAGGATGAAGAGGATGGAACTCGACCTCTGCCTATATACATGTATATGTGCACTATTACAAAACACACATACATAACATACACATGTTTACATAAATACTTTTATACGAGGAGAGAAATGTCTAAATACACTGGGCGTCCGGAACAGGGAAAACTTGTCACGAAATCCAGAAACTAGTCTGCTATCAACCAGCCCCCCACTCCCTCATTCTAGATTCTCCCAAGCTTCGCAAATAAATTCGTTCAAATAAATTCGTTTAGTCACTCGACAAAGTTGAGTGCATCACGCTTTTCGAAATAGCAATGACCAACTCCGCACCCATATACGAATATATATTTATATTTTGAGGTAAATTCATACACCAGTGTGCGTCTGTGTGTACTTCAAACGGGGCGATGTACTCGAAACTTCGGTGATGCACTTCTCGCGCTCACCCACTCGAATTTTGATACACACGATTCTTTTCTTTTTTCTCCTTTTTTTTTTGATCAGGACGAATCTTCGCGTGAAGTAATTAAAAGAAAAGTTGCGAGTTAAACTTTTTCGGCACTCTCGTGCACTTAAAGTTCATCCTGCAATAATCATAATGTTGCCACTTTCCGTAGACGTTACACCGAATGCTTGGGGGCCAATCAACAATTTTTCTTCCCATTGCTTTCGCTTTGTTCTTATCGCCTCAAAGCATACCACGGTCTCTGGGAGGATGAGAGAAAAGAGTGAATCAGTGTAAACATTCTAGACATTTTATTTCACTTCCGGCAATAGGATTTTTTCATGTTAAATTGCATTTTACGGAAAAGCGCTTCCATCCCCGTTATCCCATGTTCATACCAGAACCGAAATCTCGTCTGTACAGCCAAAATGTTTTATACATCAAATCTGCGTAATCACGATCACGTTTCGTGCAACGAGATTAGCAAAAAAAAAAAAACGGTTTTTCTTTTTTCAGGACAAATATTCGTACCTCAATGGACGAGAGAGATTTATCGCATGTAATATCGCAACGCAATTGCCCTTTTATTTGAACGCTCCCAATTTACAACGGTTTGAACATTCATATTTCACCAGTACATACAGCTCTGTTTATATTTTCATTCATACGTGCCTGTATGTTATGATTATTTATATACACGTTCGTTACAGCAAGTTTAATAGGTCAACAATTAATTTTCTCTCTGTTGTATTGTTTAAGGTGGCACCGAGCCATGGAAAAAGAGCGAAAAGAGTGCCGAACGAGGAGCCGAAGTGCAATTACCCTGTATACTGATATCGTCACAATGCGGCGGTCTTCACAGCATAAAGTGGTACCATGGCAATACGAGGATCTTCATATTCAGCGAGAACGTTGGCCTCACTCGCGAGAGTAACGACATTGCCACTCGGTAAGTTTTCACAACTTTAACTCATTTTCTGACGAGTGCAAAAAAAGCTTTTTCCTGAAATACCACTGCGCAGGCGAATCTCGACCATTGCTCGCGTTTTTTTTCCTCGAACGTCAAAATTTCTTCTTCTGTTCCGTCAATGAAAAGAATAGTGATAGTTATGAGGATGTTATTCATTCAAATTAGCGGATAATGTTGTGAATCACGGGAAGCGGCCATTACGCGGTCACACGGAATCGCGTCTCTCGTAAAACGAGTGTTCGACAGTAGATTTCATAGAAGCTCTTTTCATGTACTTGACAATATGTTGAGATAATTGGCACAGGAAAAAATGAGGAGATCATGCAGCAGTTCTGTAGAATCATCGAGTTTTAACGTGGCCTGTAAAACCGAATTGAATCATACGCATTAAGGTTATTGGCTCCGCTTTTCGTTCGAATCGATAAATGCACAAACGTACAGGAAAGTTGAGAGTAAACAGTGGAACTGGCTATAAAGTAGATATAATTACAATTGAACATTTAATAAATGAATGTATGATAAATATATGCACGAGGTTAGTGAAATAAACACGAGAGTACAGGGTGGAGCAGAAACATGATCGTTCAGTGAAAATTTTGCGCTATGCGGTATACATGCGTACTACATTTACGGTTGAGAGGAGAAAATTGATTGGAATAGTACATTGGCATGGGAGATAGATTGTATGCATGTGGGTCCATGTTGTGTGTGTCTGTGTGGTCGTAGACGAGAAATTGGGCGAGAAATATAGAAGCAGTGCTTGTATCATTTATGGACGAGGAATCATTGAAAAAGGAAAAGGGCGCAATGATGCAATTCTGCGAAAAGCAGGATATCGTGGATTACGTCCTTATGTTTCTTGCGAATCGTTAATTCCCGCGAAAATTCCTAAGTGGAAAAAGGCCTCAATGCCCCCGCAGAACATTGATCACACAGCGAGATACACGCCCTTTTATTTGATACTCATTACGACATCCACAGAGTTGGTTAACGCGGCTGGAACCCAACATGCTACTGGGGATGCTTATTATGTGCTTTCATTAATCATGCGCCCTTCGAGAATCGTCGGTGACAAAGGATATTCAGAGTGTGAAAGGGCGCGAGGAAGAGTGGGAAGAGAGGAGATAGGGCGATGGCATCCACGCGTTTACCACTGTAATCAGCAATTCAATAAGATGAATAGTCCCCACAATCATCGAAGCTGCATGAACCAATCATTCGACGTTCGACATACGCTTTCGTGATTTTCTATTTTGCCAAGTTACCGGGCCCGTGAAAGCTTCTCTACATATATATTCATTGGCTTTTGTAACGTGCGTGTGCACATTTGTGATTCAAGTACGGTTGACAACTCGAGTATTTCTCAATGATGATTCCGAGAGCTTTATGTGGAAAGTATTGTTCTAACGGATCTCGCAGCATCCTCACAATTCGAGTCTTTTGTGACATCCCAAGAAGGAAGTTGTTTCCTATGATAGAATCGGTTTCCGCAGAATGGAACACCGCACACGTCAAAAGATGGTGGAACAAGGCGGAGGAAAGAAAACACGTTTTTTTTTTGTACTCCTACAAACGCAGTGCCCCATCGGCAAGTGCATACATGAATAAATCAGTTGACCGACGCATTCGTCGCCTTAGTTCTTTTTCCTGATCACGATTCAGAGTCTGTTTGTTTTTTCTCGTTTCCTCGATTTCGCGGGAATAAAAAAGTTTGCGAGTCAGGTTAAAATTGCAATAAATCTCGAATGTTGCTCAGAGATACGCTAGACTGACGGAGCGAGGGAGCGAGGGGGAGTTTACAAAAAAAAAGGGTTTGGCTCATAAATATCCCGAGTGATCATAAATTCGTTAATCCTCGGGATATAGAGAATTGGCGAAAAAATAAAATTCCTCGGAAATGAGCAAGGGACTTACTCGTAAGTACAAAAGTGTTTTATGTCCTTTATCTCATATAATGCGAACGCTACTTTGTTGTACGTAAATGCATACGTTCATGTAGAATAGATTCTCGAGCCTAGAGGATCTAGATCGTATGGCAAACTTAACTGCAGGATTGTCGTTAATACACAGATGCAGTGATAGAGGATTTAACGCGCAGAGAAGCAAATGGAAAACTTTGAAATCAGCTCTTTCTATTTTCGAAGCCCCTGCTTTTCTCCCTCAACTGTCATTTCCCTTTATAGGCTTTTCGGTATAAAAAAAATATCGTTTGGCTTAAATCACTGCCTCCTCTTTTTCTCCTTTCCGTTTCCTAGATGGAAAAATGTTCACCTAGATGGAAAAAACGACGATGAAATTAGGAAAACCAAATTTCCGTTGATTCAGTGAATGTTCAAATAAATTGTATAACAGCAGCTCTATTGATAAACCTCATACCCGGATTCTGGGGAGTGCTTAATCCTCCGGATGATCGATTCATCGTTGTGCTACACGCAGAACTATAGGAGAATCGCGAGGAATTTATAAGATGGTCGCGATGATTATAAGTTACGGGACAGTCTTCCGATCAATATTTATTTCCAACAAAGATTTTCCTTCGTTGACACAAATGCAACATAAAATTTACATCCAATTTATAAATCCCGTAACTTTTTCCATTTACTCGCATTTCGACTCACTTTATTTAAGTCCATCATTTCGCTCGAGAAATCTTTTCAAATTTTATTCTCCAGGATATTTTTATTATTATTCTCGATACATTTTTTTTTTGGCAATCTCTAACGATGACAATGTGAATTACGTGAACTAAATGCCCGAGACACGGTAGTTTACTTGACCTTTGAAATTTGTTGGTTAACGGCACTGTCCTCGAGCGCGGGTCATGAAAGTTCATCCGCAATACCTGCAGTCGAAAACCCACATATATATGTATGTACTATTCATATATTCATTGGTATATATATATACATATACATTCATACATATATATACACGAAGCGCAGTGCAACGTTGTTGCGTATCGATTTTCGACTGCAACCGACTGCATGTCCGAGTCGTACAGCCAGAGTCCAGGACACCGTATGCTCCCTATAATCCTCTCTAGCTCTCGGAGCAGTCGGTGCATGGCCCCTCGAGAACAAGTCCGAGGTGTCGTAGCCCGATGCTGCATCGCGAAATTGCCAAGATTTGCCAACGGCATGAAATTTGCTTTTTCCTTTAGAATATTACAATCTCTTTTTATCGTTCAATAATCTTTGATGACGTGTGCAATTCGATTTTCGTTTTTAAAGCGGTTCAGCCATTTGCTCAATTGATATTATTAAGAATAATATCTTCGCGTAATATCGAACCAACCAAGTCACTTTTATTTTCTTCCCAATTTTTTTGACATAAATTTTTTTGAATTTCGGATTACAGGGCAACGATGGATTACGACGTCAATACGACGAAAACTTATTTACGAATTCCAGACGTCAAACTCGAAGATGAGGGACTGTATAAATGCGAAGCAACGTACTTGTCGGTCAATCGCGAATGCAACAATGTGCAGCACATTACTCTCACAGTAAATGGTAAGGCATTTTTGTATCATTCATTTATTTCTTATAGATTTTTGAAAAATTGTTTTGTTTATTCTTATTGTTTGATGAAAAAAAAAAACACAAGCAACTCGAGACAATATTGTCGAATTATTTGATTTTCCATGGTCTCGCTTATAAATTTACCATCGCAATTGCATGTCTTGTGAGACTCCGATAATTTGAGAGTCCTGCGTACCACGGTACAAAGGTAATTTCATGGATGCATATTCAGCACAAATGTCGAAGCGCCAATTGTACAAAAGCTCGTGAGCTTCTCGAATAACGAAAGATCAGAAAGATCTTCACCGATGATATCTCTGTTGCCTCTCGGAATAAACGATAACTCTTTTTTCCGCATATTTCAAGCTCGGACAGGAGTTTTTTCTCGCTGGTTCGAAGGTGAAAGAGAAAAATGTATATTAATAAGAAATCGTTCGATCGCAAATTGAAATTACAATTGTACTATTTCGAGAAACCGCTTAATAACTCGGTTTCTCATTTCTCATCCATAATCTCGATTCTTTTGAATCCTTTTTTTAGTCCTTTACGACTTATTGATAAATACATCCCAGCAATATCTCTTTGTCCCTTTACCAAAGCGAGGGCGCTCTTTCGTGACGATATTATGAAATTGCCGCTGATTTTTTCCTCTTTTCTCTCTGTGATCTTTTGAAATTGGCCCTGGCTTTACGGTATGGGGAATTCCAGCCCGAAGCCTCAATTTTTTACACCAGCAGAGGATTCGTCGTTATAGGTTTAGAATCATTCAACTTGTTCGATAGAAACGTCGCCCCGTTCCGCAAAAACGATCGTTACACACATGCAGCATTTCAAAATTTGAATCTTATTCCCACCCGAAAAACAACAACGAATTTAACGTCAATTGGAATTCCCAAAAATAAATGATAGACATTGATTCACAAAATAGGAAAAAAAACTATGAAACTCGCTTAAGCAACGTTGAAATGTCAGCGAGCCTACAAAGCGTATGCGGAGGAATAACTCAAGATTTTTCTGCATTGACGTGAAGTGTCCCATGTAACATATAGGTAGAAAAAGGAATATAGTCGTAGTAGTATTTTCAATTCAGGTCGCAGAGAAATCCTCCCTGCAGTTGAAGCGGATAGGAGCGGTAGAAGCAGAAAGGAGAGTGGTTAGTGGCAGAGCGCGGAGGGTCGAAGGGAATAATAGCAGTGGTAGGTACGCGGCGACACAGGATTTTGTTCGAGATTGGACCCGTTCGATTGCGCCCCGACAATGGCCTCTCGTTTTATCTTCCACTTATCCGCGGCTCCCAACCTCCCTCCCACCCTTTTTTCGCCGCTGTCCCTAGCAATTCTCTTCAGCTCCTTGGTGTGCTTCCCCAGCCTAAAAGTACGTTCACCCAAACACATACACTTAGACACACGGACACGTAACCCCGTAAAAAGTCATGGAGTAAAATCTGACGAAAAATAAATGAAAAATTGGAGTCCAAAGTGGGCGATAAGAACAAAACGAGGCGGACGTGTCCGACGAGCAGTGAACACCGATATTTCAGGATCCCCAATGCCACACGTGACGTGTTGCATTTCCACGCAATCCACGCCAAATAAGAAGCCTCATTTACTAACTAATGCGTTTTCCATAAATTCTTTAAAAACTTAGAAACTGCCAGACTGAACAAAAAATCCGAATATCATGCGCCAAAATAGTCACGAAGTTCAAGAGTTGCTATAAACAATAACAAAAAATCATTCCCCAACAAACTAACAAAATATAAAAACGAGGAGGAACTGAATTTTTTCTGACCAAATTCTTCACATAAACTTTTGATCCCCGTGTCCCACGTTGGTCTTGTTCGATCCTCACGTTTTCGCGACTCGAGTGCACTGTAAAGATTCTTTCATGCACAGGAAGAATAGGAAAAAGTTATCGATAGTCTCGATACGAATGAGAGAACAACAACCTTTTATGACAGTGAATATAAGTATCAGGAGAATGAAGAACAAACAGTGGATGGGGGGCACAGGCGGTGGTGAAAGAGAATATATAGACTAACTTGGATTGAAGCTTTTTATACAAGAATGTGCTGTAGTTTACCAAACGTAACGGATAATACTCGGGAGCACAACGACCACTTGGCTCTTATAACAGAAGCTGACATAAATAGTCGCGCCCTCAGGTAGTCACGATACGTATTAGTGCATAGACTATAATATACTGTTGTGTATATCAGAATTATACATACTGAGTGTCCTGAATAAACCGACAAAGTTTAGAGGGCAAGTGGATCGAGAAGTTCTGAAGAGAACAGTCCTTGGCCACGTTTCTCTTGGATGCTTCATAGCTGAGATGATACTTAATTGGTACAAGCCAATACGGTGAAGAGAAAAGAGAAGAAAGCACGTCTTGCTCCTCTAACCTCTGGACGGA
Organism: Hyposoter dolosus; assembly: GCA_963921915.1. Classification (NCBI taxonomy): domain Eukaryota; kingdom Metazoa; phylum Arthropoda; class Insecta; order Hymenoptera; family Ichneumonidae; genus Hyposoter; species Hyposoter dolosus. Next base: position 9,105,723 of record OY998132.1, read on the forward strand.
ATTGGCCGATCAGTCGAGCGCCATCAAATCAATGAATATCTCGGAACGCTTCATTCGAGAAGAATGTATCAGAGATTCTCGTCTTTAAAATTTTACGATCTGTTGGTCCTTACCGTATCGAACGTAAATTCCAGGACCCCCGGTATACAAGATCGCGTATGTTTACACGTATATACAGGTACGGGAATGTTGTATATAAACCAGCTGTGTAAAGGAGCAGAACTGTAAGCTCGACGAGCTTCACTTAAATCACAGGTCTTGCCACCAGCAACGCTTTACGTGGTGCCCGGCTAGACGTATAATCCACGCGTACACGTTAAACTTATATTTTTCCTTTTTCAACATTTCCGGATCCCACCCAGATAAGTCAGATACACATATGGGACATTTCATGCCAAAATGGACCTTACTCTTTGTTTTGACGATGCTTTGCGCGTAGAAGAATTTGACCCTTTCATTTGGCGACAGGGAGAAAATACTGGTATCAATGGATCGAGGATGGAATTGCTCGTTAGGGTTCGAAAATGGATTGAATTCTTTTGTAAAAAAAAAAAATTAGCGAAAATGAGTTGTTTTCATTGCGTGCTGAATATCTCAGAGATGCGAGGCGAATGTAAATCGTTTTGATGCGGAATGTCCCACAGACGTTTCACATGTTACACGCCAAGGTTTGTATACACATATAGAATGTTACTAAAGGTTTTCGAGCACATGCGAGAGAAGACCTTCAGCAAAAGCTGAACTCTTTCATTTTCTTCTTATTTTTTTTTTTCATATGATATGCCGTAGTTACCGGAGGTCGTAGGGCAAATAACCCGGAGCCACATGCACCCTATAGGGTCGATTTTTCGTTGCGCGATCTCTCCTCTTCTCGCCTTCGTCATGTATAGACCTTTAGAGGGCACGACCAGGTCAGGCTACACGTTTCATTATGTTAATGTATACCGTGAAAACATGAAAGAGTACATCGAAGAATGGTCCGGAGTGCACCACCGTATACGTCGATTATCCATCTCTAGACCTAATATGTATTCTAGAAAGCCTGCGTGCTGGTCAAGAAATGTATTAATTTTTTCATCGTCCCCTCCACGATTCTCAGTTCCTTTCACCAGTATCGATTTTTCTCACAAATCCAAAACTACTCAATGAAAATAATGTACAATTTATTCAATGGGAAAATCATTGACTCGATCATTTTATCAGCTAATTACGAAATTTGAACAGAATATGCAAAAAATACGACCAATCGGTACATACAAACCCATGCTTCGCTCATGAGTTTGCTTTGTTGGAAAAAATGAACCAAAAAAACATGTTTTCCTGGACAATATTTGTTTTTTCATAAGCGAATTATCGAACGAGAAATTTAAGAAGAATTCCTAATCACTGTGAAGCACCGATGGCTCTCGGTGATAAAAAAAAGTAATGAGAATCTGTACAGTACGAAGCGTAATGATCATATATCAGACCTTACGCGTATTAGTAGGCCGGATATATATGTATATATATATGTTATGTAGTTATATATACAAGAGGCCATGCTACCGATAATAAACTGAGAATAGGAGGACCCATTCTTCGTTCACCCTCATCGCTTCCTTCTTCACTTCCTCATCCTCCTCTCTTTCTTCTTCTTCTTCTTCTTCTTCTTAATGAAAATTTACGATCATTTTCATCATATTTCTACGATCGATCCTTACTGGCTACTTGTGTAATATACACTCATATACTACATGAGGGACAGTGTTATATAACGAGGAGATCGGAAGAATAGAGGGAAGATCTCTTCTATACTTTATGTTATACGTCTTGTAGATAGGAATTCAGCACGTTCTTAGGATCTTGGATAGCATCTTCTGCGAAACGGATAACGAGAAGGAACACTCGGTTTGTCACGTTCTCTGTATACATATATATATATGTGTGAGTAATTCTATGTCAATTTAACATTCGAACCGCACGCGTTCCCTTCTCGCTCGAGCATTTCCGGGGCAATTATTTTTGGGAGACCGAATACGAGCCGAAACTTTTCCTAAACTACTTTTTTCATCTTTATGACAAAATAAAAATGCGGATGAAGAAAAAATTTGGCTAAATTGTGCTAAACTCGATTTGTGGATGTATGGAATGGTTGTTCAATTCCGAAATAGAATGATGTATTACGATGAGATGAACTCACCGAGAATGGGCGTTCCGCAGCTTTTCTCTTGTTCCCTCTCACCGTTGGTCGATAATAAACCGTGATAATACGAAGGGAACGAGTTATCGGAATGTTTTCGTCGCTAGGAACTCTTGGAAGTCGAGGAATTTAATTTCACGCTTTCTATCTCTATTTCTGCCCCTCTCCTTTTCTTGCTTTTCCTTTCTCTCGTGCTTTGTCTCTCTGAGGGACGCGGCAGATCAGATGATTTCGTACCTGAACCCGAAGAAATTTCCAAACCAAAACTCGTATACCACGTTCAATGGCGTCCTCAAATTTCTTGGATCGTCACCCAACATCGTATTTCCAGAGCCTCCCCCAGACGATATGACATTTTTGTCTACCACACAATAAGATTTACGAGCTCGAGTAAATTAATTCGAGTGAAAGAAATACGCCGACGTTGACGACACGCTGGAATTCTTTTTTTCTTATCGATTTTCCGTCTGCCTAAATGTTTTTCTTTTTCGTGAAATATTGCCGAAAATGTTTGCCCATCACTTCGCATCGGAGCTTTTCGAGAATTCAACGATATACGAGTGCCTTAAATATTAAAATTATTAGTACACTCGGTGGGAGGACGGCTCAAAGGGGTGAGGTCTATTAAAGTGAAAGATGGAAATGCTCTTTTCCAGTTATGTAGAACTGGGTCATCCCTTGGATTTTCATGTTACCCCCCTCCACACCTCTTTTCCCATCCATCTCTATCTTCCTCACTCTTGCTTGAAACCGTAGCGGAACCATCGCGACTTTCATACCCTTTCCTGTTTCCATTCTCTTCCTCCTTTCTTCTCATTCCTCCGCCGTTCTTCTCTTTCTCTTTATGTCCGCATCCAACCTTTCGGTATATCAACGTTCGTATTATAAGTTCGCAATTTCACCATCTGAAAAGCGATTTATAAAGTTTTGAGAAAAAGTTTTTATAGGGTAATTCAGGCAACGCGAGGATGAATGTTCTTCGTTGGCCGGGTGAAAAAAAGTTTTCGGTTACGCAGAGATTTTTCGTGTGAGAAATTACAACTTATGGGGACGGGAGCAGCGAAAAACGAAAACTGCATATACAGTCAAACATAATGAGGGTTACAAGAATGGAAGGATCGCGCGAGAGCAAGCGGAAAAGTGTAGAACTGGCCAGGAGACTCCTGTCACTTCCAAGTGCTTATATAGGTTGGACATGGTTCGTAAGGCTTCCGGGTTCGTGGTTACCAACATATACCTGTATTCTTCGATTGCCTGGACTGCAGTATTGCTGCTCTTGCAGACTCACTTCGCTCGGGTGCACCATTCAATGGTGAAAGTAAATTCGAACAAAAGCTTGGACAAACCCGATTCTCACACATAATTGAGGTACTTGGGAGCAGCGTGAGTTTTCCAGTTCCGTATATTCCTTCCTATCTACGAATATATATGCGAAATAAAAGCTGCCCCATGAAACGTATTTATATATAGGGCAATTTCGCGACCGCAATACATACAAAAATATAAATATACCGTGCCCAACTCAGCGTGTCTATATCGATAATGCATTAACTTGGAAAATGAGATTATCCCAAAGAGCTGGAGCTAAGCTCGACCAAGTCGCACAGTACACAGGCTCCGACGTATCGACATTTAATACAGAAACAAATGGAGAAAGAGAAGAGATTAAGAGCTGAGTAGATTTAGCATTGGTTATACAATACAATCTTTGCAGTGAGCTTATTCGAGCAAGAAATGTGTAATCCGATCAAATATCATATTAAGAGCGAGCTTGAAGTCAATGAACGAGCTAAAATGACACAGATAATGACATTACGTATATTTCGCTTTCAATCGTGTCAACGACAGTCAAAATCTTTACAAATTTCCTCTGATTCACTCCTTTGAATACTATTTTTCAATTTAATATTGCATTATTGTTTCCAACAATTTTCTTTGGAACGAGGAAACATTTTCGTCGTAATCAATTAACAAATTGATGTTGGGGCATATGGTTGGATAAATTAGACTCACTAATGTCTCAATTAGCACGATTCATGTTACTGATTTTTTAACGCATATGTTGAATTCCTTGAATTCTCGAATTTGTTGTCGGTACAGCATCGGGCTTCTGATAATTGCAGCCGCCATTTCGCTCGTTTGTAATACTTCGTTCGTTTGGTATCCGAGCCGGTTTGGAAATCGTCGAATGAAAATTAAAAGGATTTTCACTGTGTTATTTCCATCTCGACGATGAAATGGTACATATGGTTGTTTTTTGGTTTCAGTTCGACCTGATTACATACGAGTCATCGAGAAAGACGAAAAAATAAATCTCATCTCTGGCGATGTACTGGGTCCGATAAACGAGGGCAAATTGGTTAGCCTGCGATGCGAGAGTGGCGAGGGGAAGCCCGTCCCTTCGGTCGAGTGGTACAAGGGTGAAGAAGTTTTAAAAGGTGAGTCGAGTGAACATTTAAAATAATTTTATTCGAAAATAAATCCACCCTTGAAAAGTCAAACCCGGGGCGGATGAGATGTAGCTTTGCGAATGATGCTTCGCGTCTGTGATGGGCTTTCCACGTGTCCTGGACCATAGGCGAAACATCGAAAACTCGTCGGGGAAAATGCAATTTTCAGGATTTAAAATGCGCTCGAAAGTAGGTCAATGAATTCGTCCAAAATTTCATTCTCAGTGCTAATCATTTTTATAATCTTTCATTCCATGCGAAATGTTAAAGGTTATTATAAAATATCGTGGCAAATGCAATATTCGTAAGAGACATCTTGAGCTCTAATGAATTCATTCAGGCCGCGTCTCTGTGTCTATAAATACGAGTGCTCGAGTCCAGAGAGATTTGCGTCAATTTTGTGAGTTAAAGGGTAACAAAAAACGAGCTAGTAGAAAGTGGAGCGTAATAAAATCAAAATTCATTGACATTGAAACGGTGCAAGAGCTCTGGATGGTAAGGTGGAGAGGGTATTTCATTTTTTTCGCTTGTTAAGCACTCCTGGGGCGTCTCTCGTGTACCGTATAACGTTGCTGACTTGAGACTCGAGTATGAGTTCGCGCTGAAAGCGAAGAAAGAATAGAAAAAAAACGTTGGAGGAAGGGCCGAGCAAAGGAGAAACGGGGGATGGAAAGCCGCTTGGATAAAATGAGCCCGCAGACACTTTACGGTCCGACTAAGAATTCCAGTAGCGTAACGAAAGGGTTGTAAAAGATTTATGCCCGTTCGACTGTCCTTCTCCGTACTACCAAGCAGAGCCATCTCCAACCTTTCTTTCTCTTTTACCGCGAGTGGTTAAATTCCATGGAGGAAAATATATCCACCCACGGATCTCATAAAGTTACACGCGGAAATCTTGAAAACTACGATTCATCGGCACAGCTTGTACGAATGGCCATGCCGCATATATATATATATATATAAATACTGTAATGGATGTGAGCCTGGACGTGTGAAGAAAAAACTCCAACTGTGAACAAAGATGCGTGGAGTTTTTGCACCTTTTTTCAGAGCCATCCAACATGTAATTTTTCTTTCATTCTGCTGTTGTTTTTCGCCCAGACATTTCGACTCCGCGCCCATTAGACACATCTCTATGTTGAATTTTCTCGTACCTCGAGAGACTACCCTCGTGTTTGAATATCGTGCAAAATACTTCGTGCTCGTTATTACGTGGGGAAAGGTCCTTTAAATTGTCAGTCCGTTTATGGGAAAGGAGATAAACAATTAATAAACGTTACGATCACGTACGAAAATGCAACTTTTATAGCGGAACCGACGGCGAAGGAAAGCTCGGGAATTCCATGTACATTGAGAAAACAAGCAAACGCTTTCCGTGAGTTGTCATAAGTTTTGGTGGAGAAGCACCCTGTCTAGTTTCACAAGTGAACTTTTGCTCTTGGCGAATTTCTCCGCTTCTGTTGTGAGTGCAAGTTTTCCTTTCCTGTTGTTCCAAGAACTACCGTAGACGTGTTATTCGAAATAGTGACATTAATTTTTTTCAAGTAAATAATACGATTGCATTTCGTGTAATCGATTATCCAGACGGTCGTCTTTCAGATTACCAACCCGTTATTTTACAATTCAAGTCTGTGTATCAAAATTCTACATCCAATCAGAATCACATGTGATTGATGATGAAATATGGACGACCGACAAATATGCACCGGCCTATGAAAGCAGGTTTACGTTCAGGATGGCTTGAGTTATATGATGTTTCACTGACATCGATACTCAGCAAATATTATCAATTCACTATCAGTAGGAACGCATGCATCTGTTTATTTGAAGAAACATAATATTGATGCATCATTCAACGTTACCATTTGATTTAATGATGTTTCAACAGAATTCGTGGGAAAGCCTGAATTACCTTTATAATTGTTTTATTCACAATGGGCTCGAAATTTGCAAAAGTAACGAGCGTAACAACCTATCGATGACATTGTTAGTGTTTCGTTAACGTACAGCAACCGTTGCAAATTTTTGTCGTTAGCGAAATATAAGCCATAGTGTGTTTTCTATTTCGGTCTTTCCTTCTGGATATACAGAGTCCCGCGATTAAGGGTCGCGTGTACTATTTCCGGGGTGGAAGAATCGTGAGATTTCGGAGTAGAAAGTGCGTTGGTATTTGTTTGTCGGTCGTTGACGCGATTTGAATTGATGAGGGTCGCCTAATCTGTCGCGAAAGATGGACGAGCTTTTGGAATGCTCACGCAGATTCGCCCGCCGATGGGCATTGACGAAAAAATTAATATCCCGTAAAAACGTAGTTCGCAGAATCCAGACGTAACTTTTTAGACGGACTGTAAATAAATGACGGAAGCGAGAACGAGACGAAAGGTCATTCCCTCTCGGAGAAGATGCCTTCGGAACCGAAGCGACGAACGGAAATGAAGACGATTGTTTAAAAGGATCGAGTGGAACGGAGAGCGGACGAAACGATAATGGCAGGAGAGAACAGCGCGAGGAGGTTTAGGGAGGAGAGAAAAAAGGGGGCAGCTAGCTCTGGCAAGAGAAAAGACAATGCGGTCTCGTTTCGAAAACCCCCGAGCCAGAGGAATGCCCCGCAATTAACGTGGAAACTATATATCTTATGTATACGTACTTCTTTCCCTAGCTCCCTCTTTCTCCTTCACTACTTTGTACGAGAAACATTGCGAGAGATATATATATAAACATAGATATACACGCGATAAAATACAGTCGAAATTTATTTACTTTAACTCAATTGAGTAAGAAAGATACGAAATCCTCTGTGTACATGCTATCATCCGGCGGATTAAAGCGATTTCTTCACTTTCACCAACATCTACGTGTGCATGTGTACAAGCATATAAATATATATTTTTATTGAATGAAAAATTGCGGACAACCCAGCGTGATCGGATTCAGAAGATTCAGCGATTTGTCTCCCCCCCTCCCTGCCCAGATTTACGAGGATTAGAATGATTGATTTAAAGAGCTATGCAATAAATACGATTAACGCAGTGATTACTTTGTTCCGTTTTTAGCCAATAGTTCCACGAAAACGCAGGATGGAAGTATTGGAACCGGTAGCAGCGAACTTCAGATAACTGTTGGCCGAAACGAGTTGGATGCAACGTTCACGTGCAAAGTCAGCAGTCCAGCTCTTGACGAGCCCTTGACGCTTGACGTGAAGCTCGACGTACATGGTGAGTTTGTATGCAAGAGCTTTTTGTATGCATTTTCCTAGCTTGTTTTTTTTTTTAGTAAAAATGCTCGAATTCTCGCTTGGATTTTCACTTTTCAAAGTGCATGGGTTCGGGGAAGGACCTCTCGTTCGAATGAAGGATTTTTCGGTACGTGTGTTCGGAACAGAGGCTCAGCTTGGATCCTCACTAATTGATTTGGAAGGGCGAACGAGTTCCATTGAATAAGCGTATAAAAAATTCTTTTACAATTTTATCCGCGATGTAGATTTTTCGCCAGAAATGTAAACATTAAAAATAGGTCAAAATATTGTTTTCATCGTGCGATGGTAAAAATCATGAAAGTATATCAGCTCGTCTGCGTTCGGTGGTTTTTCGAGAACTATTACATGAGATAGAAATCCTCGAGTTTTTTGTAATACAGGGTTGAATAGTCGTTAGGATTTAACGAGAAGCGTGTCGTGGTATTCAACGAATGTCAGAGAGCCATGCAATGACTAATACGTTGCCCGTTCTCAGTGTGTGTATGCGATGTTCTCGCTCCCAAGATCTCGTCTATGCGAGAATTTTGAAAAAGCAGTGCGATATTAATATCACGAGAATGCAACAAGACTGAGAGTGCACCGCGCCTCGTGGATGCGCTTCTTCGAGTGCTCTCAGGGCAATCTTTTAAATGAATGTAGTTTGTCATGCCGTGGAGGAAAAGCGGGGGAGCAAGAGAGAGCAAGAAAAAAGGTCGAAAAGGTCGTGAAACCTGGGAAAGGGGGAGAGAGAGAGAGAGAGAGAAAAAAAGAGTGTACGCCAATTCGCCTTGACTGCATAGCCCACCACCTCTCAACGGGTGCGGCACGCTTTCCCGGTGCAATAAAGCAGCAAGTCTCCCGGTGAAATAGATTGCTCATGTTCTCATCCCTTTCATCCTTTCTCCGCCAGCCTTCATACATATATCGGCCCTTAACAATCAAAAGGTCTCTAGCCACTCCAATTTGAACGTTAAATACGTTCTTTTACGATCTTTTTCTCTCGCAACGTAAACATACTGATATTTACCGCGTTTATATATACGACACAACGTATGGGGCTTCCTATATCGAAATCCCCAGAATTTGTTTTCCACCCAAAAATCTTTTTCGTGCTTACAGTAAAAATCTATTCTCGACACATATCGAGATTAATCGAGTATTTTTCAAACGATTTTTTCGGATGCCAACGAGACCATCATTTTGCGGGAGAAAATATAATAATAGGGAACCGAGTTGATCAATAAGTAAAAAAAAAAAAAATTGGTATTGTTCGAGTTTCTTCCGGTTATTACGAGAAATCTGAGTGCTTCCATGATCGGAAGCGCATACGAGAAGGTTATTTCATCTGAAATTGCCCATAGGCAAACCAGAACCTTCTTTTTGCAACATCGTTCATCTTTTATGCCTCATTTCGTACCAAAAGGCGAGGCGAATATGAAACATTTTTCTGTCACTTGTGTGCAATCATATCAACTGTCAAAAAGATACGTCCAATTTCGCTAGGGCATTCCTAGATTAATTAACTGTGTTTTTGGACGCGTCGCATGTCTCGCTATTGAAAAAGTTTCGTAAGAAATGTGGGCGAAGTAAAAAGATCAAAATAACTGTGTGTTTTCCTCCTGTTTCTCTAAATTGGCATACGATTTCGCGAGGAGAATATTTTTTCCGGCTTATGTTTTTTTTTTAGTTTTTATTATTATTGCCATTATTGTTATTATTCTTGTTCGTCATTCTTTCGGTTCGTCTTCCATCGCCTTAAGAGAAATTCCTTCCGAAGCGCAAGCTCTGGATATGGAATGTCGATTTTAGTTTGTCTTATTTTTCTGTTTTTTCTTTCGTACCTTCCTCGAGTTTCTTCGATAGTTTTCTCGTGCAATGCCTGGGAACGTTGTTGAGTATTTGTATTGAAGTAATAATGTTCAGAAAATAGAACGTACGCTGACGCATCTTACTTGAAAATTCGACGCTATGCATGTGGCTACGACAAAAAGAATCGAGCACTTGTTCGAATCTAAAAATATTTTTGCCTTGTATGTTATTCCATAATAGTGAGCCCGGAAAAAATGGACGTGAAAGGAGTTGTCGGGCACGTCGTCAGCGGTACGAAGATCCTTTTGGAGTGCATCGTGAGCGCTGCAAGACCACCGGCGAACGTGACATGGTACAACGGTACCGAACTCCTCAATGGCGAGAACGAACGATTGGAAATGTTCGGTACGAACATACGAAATAACGTAAGAACGAATAACAAGTTACTCTTTATTGTACTAATCGAAATTGCGAGATCACCTGAGAACATGAGAATTCTTGAGCGAAGAAAAAATTTCGGGACTTGAACGCGAGAAAAAACTTTTGAATTATTTTGCCCTATCGGTTTGGCATAAACATTTGAAAAGCTTGACAACATTGGGAATAACACGTAAACGCGACATTCTCGGTTGTACCGTTTTTTGACTGCCAACCGCTCTTTGCATTGATGGAAAATATATTTACAACAAATTTCCTAATCGTCAATCAAAATTTCAATTCTAAACGAGCCCTCCATCATTGTGACAGAAGTTACGGTAAAAATTTACCATAACTCATCGAATATCCGATGCATTGTGGTAAACTCGATAAATATTCATGTGTGTCCAGTAAAAAAAAAAAAAATTGCATGGAATAATAAATGTGATATCCGAACTTGGGTTTCGGAAGGTTTCAGCAAATCTAATTAGCAAAACATTCGCAATTGGAACTCGTATAATTACTAATATCAAATGTTCCGTGAAATTAGTAATAAACGTACGTGGTTCGGGCACATTTAGCTGTATGAGCACTGTTATAACGAAGGCACAATGATAAGGTGAACAAAAAATTCCCACGGTCCATGGAATTTCTTGCAATAATATTTTAAAAGCCCGGAAATATGGCCGTCGAACGGGAAACGGTGGAATATGAAACGATGGGCAAATTTACGTGTAGAAATTGGCTGAAAATTTGGTTATCCATCTGAAAAGCGTGCAAATAGAAGTCTGCGGTATATAATGAGAAATTAAGACCGCTAAAGTTTATATACGTGGATACAAGCAGGTGTATGGATTTAGTGGTGAACAGCAGAACGTTGGTATCAGCAAAAACGAACACACATACATACATCGCGAAAATACACTCAGACACTATTTCACACATTGTTATACCGTGCCTTCCGGTCCAGTCGACGCTGTTATGGAATCGTAACATCGAGTATGTTTCCGTACAGCATCCGAAAGCATCATTCCGCCGACCCATGAGGATAATTAGCACTATTTGCTAAGAGTCTGATTAATCGACAAACGGTTGTTGCAATATTTCATTGTGTATACACGCGTTTCAGGAGATTCGAATGACCATAGACAAATATAACGAAAGAATTAAAAAATTTGATCGTTATAACGGTATCGTTTCCGGTATCAACGAAATAAATGAATTTCGAGTGAAATTGAATTTTTATTACATATTATTTAAGAATTTCATTAATGAGATCGATCTTATTTTTCGCAATATTTCGGACTGTTTTTCAGAGCGAATTTTACTAGCAAACTTTGTTTTTATCGGCATTCCTCCCAGGACAGGTTTGTTAACCTTTTTTCATTGAATTATTGCAACGTTGCATGTCCGAGAAGTTAATATCCGAGTGACAATAGTGTCAGAGAATCTGCGTCGCTGTATATACGCGATGAAATGAAACGTCACGTTTTATCGTTCCACCGTCATCACCACTTTTTGTTGGCGGAGCGTTAACGACGGATTTTTAACCAGAAATTCGTTATCCGTCCGTACACTTTCGCATAAATATTCAATAAAAGTGATTTGTCGAATAACGCGCTGAAAAATCTTTCCCCTCGATACTTCCCTATTGACATAATCCAATCGTAATGGAAAAAAAAGCTCCGGTCCAAATGAACTTCGGGAAATTTTGCGCGAACAGCGAATGGTCTACTTTTTCAAATACAATAATTGCAACCTCGGTTCCGCTTGAATTTCAATACTGAAATAATCATAACCATGCTAAGAAAAATCAATTACCGTCTCAGCAGCTAAAAGTTGGCTAGCGGTCCAGATTAAAATACCGCACGCACGCCCACACCGTTTTCCAATTCCATCAAGAACTCTGCAACTAATCTCTGCATCTGAACCTTTCTTCAGTTTCTGGAATCCAGACAAAACTGTGGGTCCTGAAAGCAATTACGCAATGATCACTTCATCATATATTTATGAGCTTCACATCGAATTTCGTTTTCCCAGCGAATCATTCGAATAAGGAAGAATAAAAAAGTAGCTAGCCACGTGCATGATACTCGAAGCTCAACAACGAAAACTTAATAAACAATAATAATCATATTAAAAATAATAATGATAATATTAGAAAAATATTCTAAAGTTTTGGACACTTCGACCACTCGATAGTGGTGACGTTTCTTACTATGCGAGTTTTTCGGATTCACGGCACATGAGCATGAACGAGAGACCACAGTTCGAAAAGGGTCGGCGAGACGAAAAGCGATCGTTATATGCAGAAAGGCGTTTGTGGGTTTCCGAAAGTGCAAGGCAGGGCTCAACATAGTCGTGATAAAATGAAGTCGTTAGCGCGAAACAACACTTCGGGTTCAGTGCCACTATCACTGACCCTTTGAACCGAAACTGCAAAAAATACCGTAAAGCTGGAGAAAAACACAAGCAGAGAAGTGGACATTTAATAAGGCTTCGGTTGGCTATGAAATACCCTTTTTTAAAATCGTCCATTGGATGTTTTTTCAAACTCACAGTATATTGCTCATTCCCTATGGATTTTTAACTTCTTTCGAAACGCTTTCGAGAGAATTTATTGAAAGAACAGAATTGTCGAGGCAGAACTAATGGACATGCAACAATGGGAGAAAATATTTTTCAGCTCTGTGTTCTTAAGCTGACATAGATTATTAAAGTTTGGCCAAATAAAAAATTCATGCATAACAATTTTTGAAGCAGGATTATTTTCTATTGAACATGAAGGTCTTTAGCGATCTGTAGATCTTTTTTTTTCCTCATTTCTCTCATTCATCCATCTATGTGTTGAGAAAATCGGTAAAATTTTCGTACTTTTGGTTACTCGATGCTTTTACAAACTCGTTAAAAGCCTCGTTAAACTCAACTCGTTGCGACGTCCACTTTTTCCTCCCTCGTTACGGACCCATAGAAACTCGTACGAAAAAGCTGGCCTGGCAAATCATTTTCTTCATTATCCCGAGAGTACTGTTGTTCTTTCCACATTCGTTTCTTTGCATTATTGCGGCGGTGCAAGTTAGCCAGAGAGCAAGATCGACCGAGAAGGCCTCGAAGAGGTTGTACAGAGTACGTAGAAAAACATTTTACAAAGTCCTTTGAGGACAACGGTACAAATCTCTTTTGTATGCCGACGGTTTTCCAAGTTTATCGATTAATCTCAGACTTTATTTCAGCTTCGGAAATAATGACAAAGCCCTGATCGCAGAGTCCGATAATTGCAACAGTTTACCCGATATCAGTCAGTTTATATACAACAATACACGAATCAAAGTAGTCGAACAAAAAACAACTCGTTATTTCCCGACGTTGTCTACTCCGTTGAAACGTCCATTCTTATAACGGAACAACAGCTAGCTCGAGTTGCAAAGCCCATCGAGAACTATTTTTTTATTTTTTTTCTAAAAATAGGATTATGTTCCTTTTCGATGAAAAACCGTACAACGAAGCTCGTTAATAATTAATGAGAAGCAAACTGCCAACACTGTCATTAAAGTTTACATTGCCGTCGTTTTATTTTTTCAACAGACCCATGGCACCTTCGACACGGACAGTCATTTAGCGTTCACCGCATCGGAATACGACAATGGTAGAATGTTCAGCTGTATTGCCGAAAATTCCGTGACCGTCGCTGAGGGCATTAAACCCATGAAGGAAGTCACAATAATTGAAGTTCTGTGTAAGTACATACAAATTTATTTCAACACGAGTTACTTTCCAATATTGATGATACCTCTGAGAATGACAATTCGTGTCATCTATTAATGGATAACCGAGAAATTAAAGGATTTTCCCTACATTCAAGAATAGCAGTTACAAAAATACCGATCAAAGTTCTTATCGATTGTTTTTCTTGCTCTCATTCTGCAGTCATAAGAGTGGTGGGTCAAATAAAGGAACAGGCTTCAACGTTATCAAGAGATAAATATTCTTAATGCTGAAACTCTTATCACAAAGTCTTTATGCGCAGCTTCCCTCATTTTTCATTCTGTTACTCCTTCACTTTTTGTGATTTACCATTCTACAGTTATATCCTCTCGAGACTACCCAAATTATTCGATATAAAATTATAAAATTATTTTTCGATAAATTTGAAACTTTTTTCAATTACGATAATTAGGTGCACGCATTCCTATTGATTTGTACTCCGTTACAGCATCACTGCGAATATTTTTTGCGTGATCTAGCTCCAAGTTCGAATCCCTTGGAATCTTTCTTCTATTTCTTTTGAGCTTAGTTTTTTCTCGTCTGACCGTCAATCTCAGTTTTGAGTCAAGGTCAGAACTCACTACCCAATTTAGAAGCTTGATCGTGGTAACGTGAAAAAAAATGAGTAAAATAAGTTGGATGCAGTTCTGGTAAGTTGTTGAGGCGGACGATCCATTCGATCATGAAAGAAATTTGCAGACAGGATGAAGGGCTTCGGGAGAGTTTCTCTTGAATCTCCACTTGACTGGGCAACGTTTTTTTTTTTATCCATTTTGCAGCTCCCTCTTCATTTATCTGTACAAAGTCGCTCATCTTTATGTGTCGTCGACGTCGTCATCGTTTTCTTCGCTGTCTCATTTTTTTTCCTCCCTACATACATAAAGCTTCACATATTGTGAGGCCTATCAGAAGGGAAAAAAAATTTGGCTTCCTTCCTCAGCTACGAAATTGACAAAGTTCGTCTTGCACCACTTTTCCCATCTTCCTGGAGGCTTTTACGTGTCACTTTCGGCGACAGCGAGCTTTTCTAGGGCTCATACTGCGCACCACAAACATACACACACATACTCACCATGATGAACTCTTATTACCCGTTGCTCCAATATGCCCCATTCTCTGGCTCCTATTCGTGGTATATGGACACGTCTTCTCTTCCACATTGTCGCTTTATACACCATTCGTATCACGTAATCGGGTCATCGAGAGAACATACCACCAGCTTAATGTTTCCATCCGTTGAACGGGTATAAAAGCTCATTGTTATGACAGAACACATTTTATTCGCGTCTCGAGACACCTGATGAAAATGAATTCGATTTTAACTGAAACTTTTCCAAGCTGGATTGATTGAAAAATAATTGGAGAGTAATTCCTCATGAGATCCTACATTTTTAGAATCGGAAATTGCGAATAAGATTCATCAGCACATCCGGTGCAGATTTTCATCAATCACTTTTTCAATAATTTGACTTTGATTTGTCGCATAGAAACAAATTCATTTCGGTCTCTTCTTTTACGTGAATTTTAGGGAATAATATAATATGCTGCCGAACCAACGGTGACCTGATTGTCATATTTTTAGCGAAATGACACGTGTCTTTTTTCATGTATAGATAAAAGTTTCTAGCAACGCGAAGCTCCCGATCGGAATACCGTAATGAATGGGTCGACATTGATGAACGATGAATTATGAATCTGTCTTGCATTCGAACGTCAAGCAGACGACCTTCCTACTCGGCTCGAGATCCCGTCATGCTTTAATCAAACATTAATAATTCTAAAAATATTTTATCACAAAAGTACATTCTCGGGTCTACGAAACAGATTCGTTAATATATGTATTTTCAATTATTTTCGGTATTCATTCGTCAAGTTCGTACAAAGATTTCATTTTTATATACGGCTTCATTACGCACAAATAATACATTGTTCGCTCATCGAGAGAATTTTGAAACAGTACAAGTGTATTTTATAATAATCGACAATAATCCATTGTATTTTCAGATCCTCCGATTGTGACTCTGCGACAAGAAAATATAACGGTCAACGAGACCGACGAATTCGATCTATTTTGCGACTACGTCGCGAATCCGTCGGAGCTCAAGTCCGTCAAATGGTAAGTCTTGTTGAATTTAGTTTATTTTCAATCAATGATACCTGTTTCAATGGAAATTCATTATTGCTATTTTTGAGTGATGAATAACTACGACAGCGGTATTTCCACGCTTAATTACGTCTGTCGACCTTATATTGGCACAGAATTGGTTTTTTCTGTCGCCAACATTTTGATGTACAAACAAAAGTATTTAGCAAGATAATTACAGGTCGATTCTCGATTATTGCGCTTGACAATGAAAAACAAAAAGGATATTTCTACGAATCGATTTCACACCGAAGTACCGCAGACCCTGGAACGTCACGTCGTCATATTTCTCACTCCCTTCCTCTCTCTCTCTCTCTCTACCACCTTATCCTGGAAATATCAGGGTAATCCAGGACGTACGCCAAGTGCCAAGAGCCACGAGCGAGAAGGAAAGAGAGCGAGGAGTAGAAAGGGTGGAGAAAAGGAGACTTACGTACTGGGGAAAGCACGTACCCGATAAGCCGAGAGTTCCACCGATATATTCCATCGCGTTGGAAAAAGATGTTGTAACGCTTAAGAGTAAAGAGAATGTAAAAGAAAAAGGAAAGCTCTTGCGGCGGCTTTCTTGGTTAAAGAATAGAAGAAAAGATTTTTCTTTAACGAGAAACTTTGTATTTTTTATTTGATTTTTCTTCTTGCCACGGATGAGGACAAACTCTTAGTGAGATTCACGAAAGGATGAATCGAAGTAGAAGGATTTGAGGGAATAAAGAAAACCCGATGAGTGTTGAATTGTCGACAAATTTAGAGTTCAGACTCGAAGCGGCCGTAACATCGGCAAGATACTCGTTCACCGATGTATATCAATAAAATGAAATTTCCATTCTGCTGTGATCGATTGGTTGTGACAATTACATTGACCCAGTTTCGTTCCTTAATTCGTCAAACTTACTGAACGGTGAAATTATTCATACTAATCAGATTATTTACTAGGGATAAGGGGCGATACGTCGAACAATTCATTTTCAAAAAGTCTAAAAATAAAACAACATTGTTTATGATTATTATCGATGAAAATATCAAAAGTGAGGAAAATGTCGTCCATTTTCAGTTGACAACGAAAATTGACACATTCGATGAAGATGCATACGCCGAGCTCCTATCCAGAGACTCGGCAGAGTCTCGGGCCAAGTACATTTGACGGCTCTGTCGTCTACTGGCCCGAAACTCATTCCCATAATATATTATCTCTGAATGAAGCGATTTCGATCGTGGGGCTAGACATTTTCTTGAATTACCAAGCCCAGCGGTAATCTCATGATCTAAAAATTGAACTGGAGACTAATCAAGTTATGCCCCCCTCGATTGAGCCGTAAATTAACCCGATTGATACCGTAATTGCTGATAAAAAAGTTTGTACAGGCAAAATTATGCAGTGAACGGAGTGTGCGTACGTGTATGTATACGACACAGTAAAAGGGCCTCTATGTTCCCTATCGTGTTTCTTATTGGTCGCGACTGACGACATATCCCTGCGTTCCCATTCGACGAAAAGTTTTTGGTCACGAGTGACGCGATGTTTTCACTTACGTCTTTTACTGTGTACCGATTTTTCGCCCGCTAGGTACACAAGCTTTCTTCTGTACCGAGCGGGCGAAAATTAAAAAATGTACTTGGCCGGGCTTTTTCCCCGTGAAGGAGATTTGCCATGATTCCAGGCTTTCCATCAATGATTCATGGTTTTATATTCATTAAGGTTTCTGGATGGCGAGATTATCAACGTTGGCAAGAACGATCACTACGACGGTGGTGAGGCAAGTTACGCTCCTCTCACCGTGAGAAATGCGTCCTCCAGCGACATGGGAAGATACACCTGCATATTGGAGAACAGCGTTGGCGAATCCACTGTGCAAGACTCCATCGACGTATCTGTATTGTGTATGTGTTTCACCGCATTGTCTCATACTGTGCGATCTTTAATTCTATATTCCCATTCCTCCCTCCCTCCCTCCCTCCCTCTTTGTCTCACTCTTCCTTTATCTTTTTCTCCCCTTCCTTTTTTTTTCTTTCTCCATCTCTTTTTGCTTTCCCGGCATTCACGAATGTTTTTTGCTATCTTTATCCAGTTTCGTTCCCACGCTCATCAGTACAGACGTAACGCCATACTCCGCACAACGATTTAATCCCGCCCTAATAAATAACTTTTTATCAGGATCACTTGTTAAAAAAGCATTCCATTTCCATGCTCGTGGTTGAAACGTTAAAAGAATGTGCGTCCCATTATTGTTTGTGTAATCTTACAATTGTTTACCAAATCGTTATATTTCGTATTCTGACCAATTGTAAACGACCAGCATTTTTTGCCGGTATTCAACCGCGAGTAATGTCAATTAAAATGTTCGTCGAGCTAAATTATTTCGAGAAAATGCTTCACGGAATATTCGGATATTAAAATGCATTTGCTTGTGGAATAAATTGAGTCATCGTGTCAATCGGATCTGAATGAGTAAAAACACTTTTTTATTAATCCAAATGATTGGATTAATAAAATTGCTCATCGGCTGGGATAGACAGCGATGGAAAAATGTATTGCGAAGAATGGAAATTGGAATGGGAATTTTCTTTTGAAGTTTCATAAGATAATTAGCGGTGGTTCGATGATGCTCAATCATTTTGCTTCTGGGCTTTAAACAGATAAGCCTCAGGTGAAGGTGACGATGGAACCGGAAGTACCGGTTAACGAGGCCGATCGTTTGAACGTATCTCTCACCTGCGAAGTAGTCGATGGTAATCCAATGACACTGACGACAGTTCGATGGTTTCTCGATGGTGATCTGCTCAAGGAATTGCCCGATTGTTCTCGTAATTCATCGGGCGCTAGCGAAGGTGCAAGCTCGACGTCCACTAACGGCATACTCGTCGATGAGATATCGACTTTTTGCGACATTGATCCTAGCAAGCTTCTCCTCGAGGCTGTTGGACGTTCGTTCAATGGAAATTATGCCTGCGAGGGTCGTAACGACGCTGGCTGGGGAAACAGATCAGCTAGTGCACCCGTCGTCGTTTATTGTACGTGCTTTTTTTATTTTCTGTAATCTGTGCTCTTTATCGGACGAAAATATAATACTCTGAATACTTTTTTCTTTCTTCCTGCTAAACATTTCGCGTATGAAATGAACGAATGGTGCAAATTTATTAAACATGGATTATTCCTCAAAAACTGTTCCGCTCCATTTTTTATACGCAATGAAACGTTTGTCAAGAAAAATCGACGGGAAAAAAAAAATTCTTCGGAATTTCGTTTGCGATAAAAAAAAATATATATATATTCACAGATAAGCCAGGACCGGCTACGATAACGTACGAGCCCAAACGGGTCGTTAAGAAGGGCTCGTTGAACATTACGTGCTCGGTTCTCGATCTCGGGCGTCCCGAAGTCACGGGCTTCAAGTGGTTTCGCGGATCTCATCAGATATCCGGCGAAGAGAGTGCCGTTTTGCGCATAGAATCCGTGAATCTTGAGACCAAAGCGAATTTCACGTGCATGGCTTTTAACGAGGCTGGGGACGGGGATCCTGCTACGATCTTCATCGATGTTGCGGGTTCGTAGAAAAATAAATACCAGCGTTATATAATCAATGGAAATAATTCTGAAAAACTATGCGAACAATGTTTTTCCTTGGAACAATAAAAGTGCCAGTTGTCATGTTTATTTTTTATTATTATTTAGCACGACCCGACTTTATAAAGCCACTTAACGGATACGCCGGATTCGCGTACAACTCGACAAACGTCAGCATCGAATGTTGGGTCGAGTGCTCCCCGATCTGTAATATATCGTGGACGAGGGACGGCTTACCAATGAACTTTGATAAAACTGACCTATATTATCAGACGAACGTTTATCATCCACCTGATCAGAGTAAAAATGATTTTGAGAGTATACAATCGACCCTCGTTTGGAACATGACTTCATGGCCCGATGGTCATCTCCATCCCTTTAGGGACAACGAAAATTTCACTTGTGAAAGCACCGGAAATGGCATCGGACCGGGAGTCAAAAGCGAGACGGTTTTCCGAGTGGAATGTGAGTTTTTTCGAAAAACAAAAAATATCAGAAACTAAATAAACTCTTTCCTATTAATCGTTCATTTTTTTTTTCGAGTAAATTTTCAACTCGTATTTCTTTATAAACCGATGCAAATACCATTGTCGTTCTTATATTTTTTGCGAGGGTTTATCGAGTCGTTGAACGAATTTGTTACTTTTTCCTCCGTTTCCTCCTCGACAGTTCCACCGGAAAACATGACAATATCAAAGAAGATAATAGACGTTATTGTCGATTCGATACCCGAGAGCGTTAAATGCAGCGCCGTTGCTGAACCCGAACCCATGTTTCGATGGTTTCGCGAAGGCTCAACTGACGTTATATCGACCGATGCGGTTCACGTTTTCAAAACTAAAGTACCGAGGCGAAGCAACGGCACATACATCTGTCAGGCTTATAATCGTCACGGACAAAACAACATTACAACTTATCTCAATGTTCTGTGTAAGTTGTTCCGCCATTTTTCATCTATACCGTTTCTGATTTTTCATCTAATTTCGTGTTTTTATTTTCCTTCACTTTTTGGCAGTCAAACCCGAATGCAGAATCGACGAAGAACGGATAGACGGTGAATATTATCTCGTCTGCTCAGCAATAGCAAATCCCAAAGAATCCGATTTTACGTGGTCCCTAAAAAGCGACAACGACACTCTCGATCAAGTTGGCGAGATCAGAGATGGAAAAGGATATTTACGTTTGGATACATCGGTTACTAACTTTCGGACGTATGTCTGTGTCGCCAACAATTCAATCGGATTTTCGTTACCCTGCGAACGCGGCGTACCCGGTGAGTAATCGCGAGCGATTTTTTTTTTCAAAATCTAATCAAGACGAGTCTCAATCGTTCGATATATTTTCGTAGCCCGCCATGGACGTGACAGTAAGTTTGATTCCATATCAAATTATATTTCCGGCGATCAAATATTTTCAAGGATCTTCAGCCTCTGTTTTTTTTATCGATGGCAAATAATTGTTTGGATAAAATTCTTTGAATTATTTTAGTGGAATACATGTTGATATGGTTCATTCGTTTCTGCATAATCACAGGCAATCTCCCCTGGTGGCTCCAGCTGGAAGGCGACCTTTTGATAATCATAATAATCGTCGCGATGGTCATACTGTTGGCGATCGTGATATGCTGCATCGTAATCTGGTTGATTTGTCGTCGGAAGCGAGCCCAGGCCAAATGTAAGTCAATGTTAAAAAGTTGTATCAATAATCTGCTCGTGATCGTCCATCTTTCAATTAAAAGAAAAAGACAAAGTTCTCCACGTTGCCAATCAATAATTTTTTTTCGTTCATCGTTCAATGACTTTCGTGGATTGCATGTTTACGATCACATGGTTTCGAGAAACATTTTACCCCATATATTCAACTTGATCTTTCTTCATACGTTTTCAAAAATTTTTTCGTCACAAATATTCCGAATCTTGGTCTCGAGTAATCACTCTCCCAAAATTCAAAGTATCTAATGAACGCTTGAAACATCAAGACGTCTGCTGCCGAGGCACTAAAATCAGTGATGTACCACGTTGACGTAACGATTGTGTATTTTGTGTACGATCTTGCGAGTATTCGCTTTCCATTCCGCTCGTCTCGAGTTTCACGAATAGACTCACGAAACTCGCGAATTGCGTCTTGTCGCGATGAACTTGAAACGAGCGCGTAACTTCGGTATCGCCGAAGTAATGTTTCTCGAACGACGATCACATTTACATAATACATCATACAATATATATATATATATATATATATATACAAACATATACGTTCATATGAGATACACATAAATATGCGCATGCTATGCTCGATCTCGATTATTAATAATTTGAGAATTTATCATTTATCGTATGGAGATTGTCCCTCAAGGGAAACATTTCAAATTGCATGAAAGTTACGTACCCTAAACACATAGAGAAAGCGAACATTGATATCTCTCTTTCTCTCTGTCTCTCGAATAAAGTACGAGATTATCCAATATTTAATAATGCTCCCACTATTTTTCAACTCAATAATACGCGCGGCTAATTACGCAACATTGGACGTCGAGATTGTGCAAAAAAAAAAAAAATTTCCATCGTATATTGATTAATATTCCACAAACCACAAAAACGTCAATCGTTCGAATTTGAAGATTCATGGAAATCATTCATTCTTCAGAAACGTACAAGCATAGGCATCACTACCCGTATATAAAATATATATTTATCATTTTCACACGTATAACTATTCGTAACGAGTAGATGCATTAAGTCATACGAAAATTAGCATGAAATTATGTCGATGGTCCATAACTTCGAGGATATCGATTGAGCAAAAACAACTAAAAAAACGTGAATCATGTTTCTTCGTTTAAAAAATCAGAACGAAATCCTCGAATTTGTGGTATCGAAACTCGCGAAGTTAGCTCATAATTACTCACTAACGCGTTTCTCATTTGTTTCTGTTTTTCTGCTTTTTAATTTGGATTTACTAAAAAAAAAAAAAAAAAAAAAAAACACAGACAGTAATCGAGTCGTCGAGATGGAGGAACGTGAGCAGTAAGTACCGAACATGAACCAGTATAATTCGTATTTTCTTTTCATGCGCTAGTTTTTTTTTTTGTTGTTGTTTTGGATTCATTGCATTCCTTTTAGTCACGAGCTTTTAAACACGTAAAGGGGAGATGTTCTTGGTAGCAATTTCATTTCAGATTCACATGCATTTGAAAATGGCTGCAGGGTATTGTTTTTTAAGGGCTGAATAGTTCGAATACGAAATTAAACTGACTTTCCTTTAATTTTTTCACGTCGACTAATGCGATCCTGGAGTTCGGAAGTACGTTACTTTGGGAAATTAAATATCGAATGACATTATTGATTCTTTGTGGAAATGTGAAATTAAATGGTATTGAAATTCTTTAATTAATTCGAACTTTCAACTCTTTAATGCTTTTGGCATTTCCTACTTCTTTCTTGCATGTTAAGCAATTTTTTACGAGCTCTGAAATATTCGATGGTTCAATGCTTTTGGTAGATTAAGTTATTCCTGTCGAATAAGTATTTAAAAAGGTCAACAATAACAATAGTAATTATGAGAAGGGTGAAATGGGAAGTTGGGAAGAATTATCGTCTAGACTCGATTGGTTCGTGGGTCGCATTAATACGTATGCAGGCTCAAGCTTGAAAATGGTTAAGAAAAAAAAAAACATTCCCCTCGTATTTTGGTCCTCGTGAATTTGTGAATTCTTGTGGAAGGAAAAATATTTTTCGAACAACGAGAAAAACTCCGAGTCGTCACACGGACAGTTACGGTTATGTGCCTGTTACACAAATATATATGAAGAAAAAACACTCATCCACGGAAATATACATAGGTAAACCAGTTCGTAGGATGGTTTACGTGAAATTTTCGCTTTCGTTCAATGAACGAGCTCCAAGGACACTTGAGAATTCTCTAATGACGAGAGAGCTTGAAAGCTCCGGTGTAACTCGTGCCGCTCATATCCTATGCACGAGCACTCATACTTCGAGACAACTTGTGCATTTTCAATTATAACGCACTGAATGTCCAGGGGCTATATTAACAACGATCAACCTAAGGGCTAAATTATAATTTCGTTCGGGCATTTCGCGTAATGACGGGATTCATATTGCACCTGAACTTTTGCTTCCGTTGGACAAAACAACGCATCCTGTCAACTTCGTAATCAACTCTCTCGAGATATTTCTGTGTCAAATTTTTATCAATATTCTTTGACGTGCTATTTCTAAACCATAGAGATTGATGTGTTGCTTCTCGACAAATACTAAACATTGAAACGTTGTAACGAAAAGTTGAGAGAGTTCTCGGGCATTGAGTTCAATTAAAAAAAATCAAATCTCAATTTTTAGAGCATCGATCACCATACGATGTCACAATCCATCTCCACTCTCCTGATTCTTGTATTTTTTCTGTAAATTCATAAATATTCTCAATGTTCATAAACGTTATTTGGTCAGGCTATTCAAATGTTTTTCTATCTCAATCATTTCAATGACGTATTTTCACACATCATTTTTCGAAGTTGACGTCGTTTCGATTGTTTTCACCGTCGACACTTCAATACAACTTTTCGCCAGTGTTAAATGTCTCAGTTGTTCGAGTACTTCGAGTACTTTATAAATTGCTTACGCATGGTGTCCGTTATTTGGTGAGAAAATTGGCCGTTCTCATTGTGGCAGTTACTTTGTCGAATTCTTACGAGCATAGATATTTGAGGACGGCGTCATAACCGGTAGAAACTGGTAGAGCTATTATTAAGAGGCTGACGAAAGTGTGAGTATGCAGTTTCGAGCAGTAGACATTATCGTTATCGTCAAATCTCGAGAACTCCGAGAGTGCTGCATTGAATAAATGATGCATTCCCTCCGGTTTGTATGTCTGCCATACGGTTTATCGTTTATCGTATACTAGCACACGTAGAACAGGTGAACTCGAAACGTTCGCACAACCCCTTGTAAATGTCATACGTACAGAGCTAGGGACGCGGAATATTGCAGATTAAATCAATTTGGGTGATCGATTATTCACTTTTTGACCTTCATCAATTTTTCACAGACAGTAAAACTGAATTCCATCTCGGACATGATAAAATGAAATATTTCATGGTAAGAGAATTGTGAATTCACGAGAAATTCTAGAATTTTTACATCGGAATCAGTGGATCATTACTGCTTTTTTGATGTAAACACCTGGGAGGCTGAATTATTTCCTGATTCATTTTTGTGTCATTTCCACAGTACATACCAAAAATAATCAATAAAATTTATACTTTAGAACGATCAATCGATACTGCGACAAAATCGACGCGATTTGTTTTGTTATCGAAGAGTAATTATCAAACGGATCCTCGGAATAGAGCTACGAGCTTTTAGCTTTTTTTTCGTTGAAAGGCAGGCATATATCAATGACACGAGGTTCGCAAAATTCTTCATTAAAGTTAGGAGGTTCCCTACGTGTGTATTTTGTATGTGTACATTCGCGAGTGGGTGTGTATTTTCACGATCGGTGAGCAAATGGGGCGTTCGTGTTTGGCGTTGATCACGCCCGACGCTCTACCGTTCATAATCGTTTCTCCCCATCATGTTTGTTTGGGCAAACAAACTGAAGAGAATGAATTCTCACGTTACACACTCTTGGTAATTCAAGTTGGCGAATCCTCTTCATCACCGCATCTGAGAATGCATTCGTGGGCTCGAAAAGCCTCTCAAATCTATTCCTTACGTCTTACTACGTACATTTATATAGATATCTATATTTATATCCATGAATGAATAAATACGTGTCTCCTGAGGGTGTAAATCCTATATGTACCTGTACAAAGGTTTACCACCTTGAGTACCAAGACATAAAGGATTTGAACCCAACAATAAAGCTCGTGCACTTTCACCTCTGAGCTTATTGCAATGGCGAATGCACAGCGAAGCTTTCGGCTCGTTCGTCACTTTCCTCCGCTTTTCGTTTCCTCTTCCACTCCCTTCTGCACTCTTCATTCCATGTTGTGTATCTAAATTACTACCCACCTCGCTGAGCATATATTGTGGACGTAGAATTATGCTCTGCCAACCCTTACACCCTCTCGACTATACATTATTTTTGTATATTTATATAGAATTTCGGAAAAATATGATAAGTGTTAAATGTTTATGTTTTAATCACGCTACTTCCAAACGACGTGATTCGCATTTCCACCTGATCCAAATTCACAACAATATCGATTGTTTGTAAATAACTAGACGGGCGTGTTTTATAAATAAATGTTTTCACACCTCGTGGCTCATTGCTTTTCATTATCTCAGTGCTTTTCGTCTTAGTTCAGAGGAAACGTTTCCTGACGAAATAATCTACCGAAGCAATCTCGCAAATTTGGGAAATTTGTGGCCACCTAAATTTTTTGACGACTTTGCGATATTCGGTGAAATTTTCATCATGCACTCATGGATCGTTAAAAAAATCTTATCGGACGAGAACAAGTAAACTCAAGATTTCAACAACGAGAATACTCTCGAGCTTGCTCTTCGTTTATGAGCTTTTCACCGCGAAAGTTAATGTTGTAGAGATTTGAAAATAATCGGAGGTGCCCTCGAAGGGGTTGAAATTGAGAAATAAATCGAGTAGAACGTCTTGGATGATGTGTACACGTGTCTATAAGTGCACATACAGGATCGATGCAAACAACTAGAAAGTGTGCAAAACTACCAGTCTCAAGCGTCTACCTCGCTGAACATTCACGTTTTCAAACAACCCCAAGGCACAATAACTGTTAGCAGTATCTCTCGGCTGTAGTTTTACCGTCGTTGTACTATTACGTGCACCATACACGCTGCTATATACGTGAGTCTTCCACCCTCACAAACGAAATGGCACTATTTCTTGCATCTTGTATGCAAACCAACGTTACTTTTCAGCCCTTTTGTTTGGTAGTATTTGCATAACTATACGAAGTCTGTTTGGTATGTATCTTTTCGCGAGGACCAAAGAGCGCATTCCAAACACGTACAGAACGTGAAACACTTTTGCGGTGCCACATGAGATAATAGCCCAAAGTCGCGTGCGCGTTTTCATCGCCAACATCCGCCTTCTCCAACTTCTTCCTGCCTCTCTTTTCCACCCTCGTCCCGTCACTCGGGAATTTACTTTTCCAACTGTAATTCTTCATACCTAAAACCTTCTTCAACGCGTCAGTGTTTGTGTGCGTGGTTGTGGGTGAAAAAAAAAACCAGAAAACTCGGTGTCACAGTAATCTTCGTAAGAATCGCTGTACAACGCGTGTGTCAAGGCTTCCCAAACAAAGAGCACTTCACGTATCAGGTTGCGTAAAAAAACAGTTAATTCTCAACGACGTTCCAATTACTCATGAGCTCGTTCTTCATTTCCACGGAATCCTTTTGTTCGATCGAGAAAATATCAAAAGTTTAATTCCGAGGGAATACCGGAGTTTTCCTTACGAATATTTTCACTTTGAAAAAATAGAAATCGACATAAAGCTTCGGATAAATATGCTTCGAGTGATAAATGATTTTTTTCTTTGGTATGAAAATCCTAGTAATTTTTTCCACGGACTGAAAATCCCGCTAATTTCTCTCTGTGTGTAAGAAGCGCGGAGAAATTGGCCAGAGTCTCAACATCTTGGCTGTACGCTGGAACGCTTTTCCTTGGCGTCGAGCCAGAAAACCGCGCTCCACGGATTTTCCAGTTCACGCGAACGTATTAATTTCTCGGTGCTCTTTTCTCTTGTACCCTCGACACTCTTAGCCCAACTAATAGCGAACCAAATTCATGGAGTATCGGGACGCTCCAGTAGCGTATAGAACGACCAAAAAAATGAGAACCGGGACGACAAAATTGCCTCGATTAGCATTCTCCCCTAAAAGTCTCGATTATGAAAACTTAATTATCCTGTAGAAAAGTAGTTGGTGCATGCACGTTGGGATTTCAAGAGGAATCTGTTCACTTTCTGGTTTGATTAGTATCTTTTTTAGAAATCTTCAAAACTATAAATTTATTAAATATTTACGTATTATCAAACATCGCAATACCGTTCTCGAAACGTACATTGAACCAGAATGTGTCACGACTCGATCTTCTTGATCCAGGCTCACGTAGAAGAACATTTATGTTGAGATAAAATACGATTAAGTATATAGTACGGCATTTGGGGCAAAAATAAAACGGAGCACGAATGGGTAGGCATTTCCCGAGGTACCGGAAGTAAGGGTGAAAAGTAGCTGAAATAAAGTCATAAATCACTTGGACAAAAGAAAGAAAACAGAAAAATAGATATGGGCACATTTCGAATTTCAAATGTCAAAAAAAAAGGCACAATGGTCGTTCGAGGATTGATGTTGCTTCAGAGACGTGCAGTTTGCACTCGGTCGCTATGAAAACATTTGAAATGGCCTGAATGTATTTTTGTGGATGAAAAAATAATTCGTAATCGTTGGGAAAATTCAACAATTGAATAATTAATGTTGGTGGAAATGAAAGATGAAAAAAAAAAACTAAGAACATGAAAATCATTAGTCCTGACGGTGGCCCACCGAGTCCAACGGAATCAACGCGTTCCCGAGACGAAGGGTCTCCTACTTCGTTGCATCCGACGCCTGCACCACGTTGGCCTCTCAAGCCCGGTGTTCTCGTCCACATTAATCGTACCCACAGCCTACGATCGGGATTAGCCGGATCTCTACGCGCTAATGACACAATGAGGATACATTCGGGCTCGCTCGGTTTCACGAACGATCGATATCGTTCACGTCCGCAGCCCTCGATCGTACGACAACCAATAAGACCCTTTAGACGTGGCTCAACCAACCTCAATGCTATTAGCAATAAAGAAATTGTGAATCAACGGGCTTTTAGCGCCGTATCGATTATGCATGATGAGGGCATGATCGCACGTGCTAATAGGATTAGAGCTATTTTTGGTTCTCAACTTAAGGAACCGGACGCCTTTCCTGGCATCCTACGAGACAAAACCGGTGAGTTTTTTCTTCAAATATCAACTCACATGTAAATACATTTATTTATACAATCACGTATTCACCTTTATTCACTAAATTTTAATTTCAATCCTTAAAAAAAAAGATAAAAAAAAGATGAAGCATTTTTCTTATCATTTTGTTAGTGAATTTTTTATCGTTGGACAATGTCAATCGTAATTTCAAATGGAAATGTATTATATTTTCCTCAATTGAGTTTCCATGACTTTCATCATATGTCGGGCCGCTCGATACGCGAGGAGCTTCCGTGAAGTCGATTTGATGAATGAATAAATCGTGACGGGTCATTTTTCCTTTTAATTGAATTTTTCCCTTAACAAACCATCGGAAATGCTGAAAAAAAGGACGTCGTATTGCAAAATATGAGGAAAAAGTGAATTCGTATATATTTACCATGAGCTCACTCTCATTTCTCATGCAGACAAAAAGTTTTTCTTATGTTCTAGTTCACGTATACTTTTTATATACATTTTCTGCCGGAAATACTTGACGATAAATAGTTCGAGTGGTCGAAAAAATATGATAAAAATCGTGAAAGTATTTTTCAATTAAAATTTCTCAAATTCTGGAATAGATAATCCTGATCCCGCCTCCTAGAGAGATGGTCCTGTACGATATTTCTTTTATATGTTGGCCTAAAGGGCATCCTGGAAAGCTCATGACCTTTTTTTTCTCTGCTATTCTCTCTCCTTCTCCTCATTTCTTTACACGCTTGAAAAGTTTCTCGATGCGATATGAGAAGGATTACAAGGAAAAAGAGAGAGAGAGACCGAGAGCAAAAGAGAGTGAGAGGGAGGAAACTGGAAGAGAGACGAGCATGGATATCGCGATCGATATAATAGTGTCACCTACAACTGACGTCGCGAGCAGTTCTGTGGGATATCAAAATTGCAATCTGTCGTTGCTATCCGCGCTCTCCGAGAGCAAGTCTCGTACATATTCCATACTTTTGTCTCGCTCTTCCTCTCTCCTTGTCTTTCTTTTTCATTCTATTTATCTCTTTTTCGCTCTTCCAATCTTTCCCATCTACTTTTCACTCGCCATATATCCGTCGGGACAAAGGGACGCGAGCAGTGGGTTGAGCGAACGAAACGGATTGAACGGATATAGTTGAAGAGACATTCAACGCAATGAGGATCGTTGTAAGCGTCGAAAAAAATCGAAAAAAAACGAATACATATAAAAAAAAAATAAATGCAACAAAAAATCTCATAGAAACGGTGCACCGGCGGTAAAAGTGGATAAGGGAGTTATAAAAAGTATTTTCGATTTATCGAGGCCCGAGAGCGTGGCAATTCGTCGGATCATCTCCTTTTCCTTTCCCTTCCCGCGTTCATCTTCCCAATCAATATTTCATCGTTTTGAATTACGTATCAACGCTTAGATGTGTATTGCATGTCGCACGGCTTTTTTTTTTGTTAATGTTTTCCAACGGATTACTCGTCACCGCGACGAGTATTATCCGTTTTTTTTTTCTTTTTTTTATCTATCTTATCGTTCAGCGGTGACTTACAAGAGAATAGCACCGTCTCACCAACAAAGAGTCTTGCAACTGAGCGCCCCACCAGCCTTGCCCGAGAGACCGATGAGCCTCAACCAGATTATGTCTCGTAAGCGCAAAAAACCCGGCGCAGGTACGTACTGTTCGTTATAGCAAGTAATAAAAAATCATTAATACAGCGTTCTTGAGTTTATCAAATTTCAGGAAAACAGATCAATTTAATGCAAGCTGGAATGACCTTTTTTTAAATTTCGCAATGAGTGAAGAATTTTGAATGATTTTTCTAGTCCTCGACAGCAATTAGTAATCTTTTTTTTTTCATCAAAACGTTCGTGTTTCTTTTTTCTGCTGCATTCTCTTTATAACGCGATCAACTGGCTCGTGGCATAGCGGCTTTTGGCATTCAATAATGTTACACACACATAGAGCATATACACATTGCAAGTTTATATCTCGAACGATATTGAGAACTGCATATAGTGAAACGAACATTTATTCACGAAAACATTGGTTTACTTCAATATTTAGCGTAAGGAGGACCGAGTTCTCCTTGCCCTTTAATGAGAATACGTGTCTAGGAAAGTAACTTGCACATCGACGATACTGTATGTGTACTCCGTTTTTTCGAAAACGTCTTTCATTTTTCATCGAGAGCGTCGAAAGAAAAAATGAAGGAAAAAAAAATACGACAATATTTTTCAAGCTCAAGATAAATCGAATATCCTTTTTTCTTTTCATCGTTCCAGATCCCAGTCAAGCAACGAACAATAATCACGTCGATAGCGTTTCGGAGAGTTTGCCCGAGCCCGAGACGAAAACATTTTACGAAAATTTGCCGTTTCATGGAATCGCAACACCACCCAATAAGGTGAGTAAAATCCCACTAATGACAACGATAACACCAGTAACAAAAAGCCAAGCAACCACAGTGATAGAAACCACATTCTCCATGAGACTTATTTTCGTCGTTCTTGTGTCTACAATTTTGTTTTCGTATGAACCTTTGTGCGCTGTGTTTACACCATTCCATTTTTGCATGGTTGTTTATTCTATTGAAAATTCGACCCTCGAACACATAACTCGTAATTCCCATATTAATAGTTTTTTTTGTGCCAACCATGCTGGTCATTACTGCCGAAAAATGAGGCCGTACATAACAAATAAATACCAAACGAAAATCCGTCCATATTACGTATTCAACGAAATTTAAAAATCGAGCCAAAAATCTGCTATGGAAAAACATAGGCGAAGGCAGAAAGACTCTATCAACACGTTAAACCGCATGATAAGCAGGTAGACCGGAGAGTTAGTCCAGATGAAGTGTCGGAAGGATAACGAATAAATAATGAGTAAAGTTTAGCAAACTCGGGCTAAATTTCTACCGGTGGTTGTATCGTGTGTTATTCTTCCTGGAAAATCTACAATTACACATCATACCGTAACATAGAAATATATGTATAAGTACAATTAGTATATGCATATAGATATTCGTAATTGTTTGTCGGTGAATTCTTGATAGAGGAATGTTTGCTTGCACCCGTGGCAGTGGCGCGGATGGTTTTGACGAAGCGTGATAAATGAGCACCAGCGTGGGTGTATAAATACGTATATGCCACAAAATTGTATGATGAAGTTAACATACACGAGCTGATTCAAAATTACAAACTTGGCTCATTGAAAAACAGGGTAAAAAATCATTTTTCCTATATTTTTGGATGCATCAACTTTGCTCGGATAATCAATGCGTCCCGGTTTTGAGCGAGTGTTCATTTATGAGCCAGGATATTAAATTGGTTCATCTTGGTACATTCGCCCGATGGAAAGTTGTCATTGAAATATGCAAACGTAGCTTAATACACAATGAACCTCGTTCCAAAGAGGGACTGCCCTCCGGGATCAAAATCCCAATTGATAATCAAGTTGACCTAAGTAAATGTTTATCCGCGATGACCTGCTCGATTTGATTTGCTGAACTCGGTTCTTTCAGCTGCTAATGTTATTGGTACCTGTGTGTAGTGAGATTCGAGTTACGATTCACCCTCGCATATCCTCAGCAGCGATTTCAAAGCATCAGCCGCGTTTCAGCTCTCGAGCTCTATGGAAATTTGTCGAGCTGAGGGTGTAGCAGCAGGGAATAGGTTATGAGAAAGGATACCACCCATGCAGGGTAAGGGAGAAGGAGAGATAGGAACACGACCGCAAAGTAATTACATTACATAGCACGCGCGAGAGTTTGTTCGAGTGACTTAAGATGTTGCTGTAGCAGTGATCGAAGTACATTTTAAAGAGTAGTAGCTTTGCAAGGAATAGACAAATATGTACAGAGATGCAGAAGCTCCAAGTCGATTCATAATCAATTTGGAAAGTCGTCGAAATTTCGAGATTTCCACCAACAAATATGTACGCTGTACGCGTAGACTTTTAAAAACTCTAGGAACTGTGCGAGGGTGAAAAATATGGTAATGAATCCGAGATAAGTACACAAGGTCGATCGTCTTTTAGCGATAGGAATTCAGAATCAAGATCCAAACAGGTTGAAGCAGCGATAGAAGGGTAATAAGATCGCGCATAGCTCGGGTAAGTCAGAACAGGAAACTCGACTCGCATTGCCGTATATATCTAACTACATTAATATACATCGTGTGCATCGTATCCTCTCCACGCCGGTTTACAGCAATTTGCATAAGATGCGTGTATATCACGGTTAATACATATATACGGATGCAAAGGAATATAGAAACGTGGGTAGAAATACCGATAGAGGATGCCCTAGCGCAGAGCAGACTGTTGGATTTCCGTCGTGGAGAAATAGGAGAGGAAAATCGCGATGACGATAAATTCACCTGTGAGCGATCGGGGAATAGCGCATACACATGTATCGGATGTGCACTCGCTACGTAGCTATGCAGAGATACAAATAAATAGAGCTTGAATACGAATGTTCCCGAACATACATATATATCTTAATTAATTGACGGACGTCACCCTCAAAAGCTCTCGTGTCCTATTAGCTCAAGGTTTACGAAGCTCCGCGTACCAATGTACGTAAAGACACGCGTATCAAACGGGTATACGGGAATTCGTTGTGTAATCGTGGCGTCGTACTCAAGGGACAAGGTGCACTTGTATAGGAACGCGAAAGATAAGGCACGATGTAAGACGAGAAGAGAAACTCCTGCCCCATACAGGCCACAGTTTAACATACACCATGCACATACACAGAGTGCATTTCCAAAGTTCAACATATACTTACTCTTTATACATATATAAACTGCATGTACATAGATGCAATGCCGTTAATTGTAGTGCCGTGTGCGCCTTGCGATCTCTCGCGTCTTTGTTTTAGTTGGTTACCTCCCCTAAGTTTGCTCGAGTTTCGGCTTTGCATGGCAACAGCAACAACATCAGCGTCATCAACAGTACGAATATCATCAAGCAGAGTACCGGTAGCTCTTCCACGGTTAACGCAATACAATCTACGGGTACAACGGTTAGCATCGGTACTTTAGAGTGTACAGCGAACAGAATGGAGAAACGGACAAGTGAGTCAACGGCAAATTCAGGAACAGTGTCGCCGTGCTCGTCCCAACCGGCGAGCCTTAGCCGTCGTACCAGTCTCTGCGGTGCCAGTTCCGGCTACGAATCAGCCACTAACCGTAGCAGCCACTTGGGACCTCACTATGCTCCCAACAATATGCCGAGAACCAACTCACCGGAACCGAAGTACAATACGCTCAAACCGCTACGACGTAGAAAGCACAAACAGACGCATTCCCGTTTCTACTCGTTACGTTTATGTCGCAAACATTCCGAGGCCGCCGCCGCCGCCGCCGCCACCGCCGCCGCTGCGGCTACTGCCCTCTCCACCAAATCACCAACTTCCTTATCCACTTCCCGTCGTAATTATCAACTTTACGCTATTCCAATCATCAAAAGTTGTCCTCACAAAAGTGCCAACAACATCCTCGGTAATCCGTTAACCAGCAGCAATAGCACCATCGCTACGACCTTGAGATCTACGACACCAGACCTTACGCCTACTTCCAGTCTAGGTCGCTCCAAACCGTCCAGCCCCTTACCAACTCCGCCACCCACACCGCCAAGCGTTTCGCCACCGGATAGCCCGACAACTAGGAAAGCCATTTCCACCAACGATACGAGCAACAATATTGGTACGAAGATACCACCGATACCGGCACCTAGATCGAAAAAAACTGATCCCTCGCGTCACACATACCAGAACGTTCCTCCTCCTGTATTTCCATCGAGAAACCAAAAAACCGATATCATCGCGCCATCATCTCCGTCGCCATCATCAACGATCACAAAACACAAGGTTTGTCATTCACTAATGGTCCATTAACGCGGCACGAAAGACAATTTAACTCGCGTATTTCCCCGAGACCTTCCAAGTTCCGAGTGACTCTGCCACTTTTTCTTCGGAATAGCGTTTACTTTGGACGAGGGAGTTCCGAGAACGTTCGGGATCTCTTGACAAGTATTCAATCATTGTGAAGATGAGTGTCCAGGACACTTGGACGATCCCGGGTTATTCCGATATCAAGCAATATGCACACAGCCGCTGATTAATTTTCGTACTTTCTCGCACTTGTCTCTCACTTATTCTCTCTCTCTCTCTCTCTCTCACACTGTTGCTCCGTCACTTTCACCGTTTTTCATGATTGCATCGTTGCGTGTTCCCAAAATCAGATCTAGAAGGCACGCGAAACGAGAAAAAATAGTGCACACAAAAGAAAGAAAAAAGAAACAAATAGAGAGAGAGTGTTAATGACCAAAGCGGCTGGATGCTGTCACTTTTAATCGGAAAGAATATCTTTTCCTCCTTCATTCCTGCTAAGCTGGATCCGGGCATCTACGTAGCAACCGCCCTTGTGCATGTCAAACGTCAACCAAGTAAGTTTTCTTGTCTTTCAAATTCATCCAGTCATCGTCATCACGCATTTTGCTTGGACTAAGTTTTTTAATACTATGTAAATATCACCAAAACTCATAAATATTTTACACGCACGTAGACACAAATTTATATATACGCAAATGTCAACAGTATTGATTAATTCGCCTAATCTACATTTGTACTTTTTAAATAACACTCACGTAGACAATGTCAATTAAAATTTAACTGATTTTGTGTACATATCGTAAAACGTCATTCACCGGATGAAAATTCGTAGAAAATTTCAACGAATGAATGTGTTTTGTTCAATTTGTTCAACATTCCGAGTGAACTACATAAACCGTCTCTAAATTCAAACGGACAAGCAGCGAGTGGTTTCCGAGGAGAAATAAAGTTTTTCAATCTTTCTATAGAACACGGGGACGTTCAACGTCATATGCAGAATTGATAAGTTCTGATCCCAAGACACTCCATAGACATGATGTAGTTGATTTAACGTCGACAGTTGATTTTGAGTTTTTATACGAACAAGGGAAATCAACGATGAAGACACTCGCTGCTCGCCGCAGACTGCTACTCAACTTTTGCCCTGTTTTCGCGCAGTTCCAGGCAAACATTATCCCTCTAACGACCTCGGGCTTCCATCCCTCAAAGTACTAACAATAATTGTTACAGTCGAACAACCTGTACAACTATCAAGAATACTATCAGCAGCATCAGAAGCATCAGCAACAACACTATCAAATACAGCATCAACCGCAAGAGATGCAACAGTACGGGAACTACAATACCGTAGGAACGGGCTTACCCAGCGGAAGTCTAAGCCAACTAACGTTGCCATTAACGCGAAGTCTTTATCATTCGTCGATAGTGAGTCCCCTAGAAACATCATTCATGCCTGTTCAAGCTCAAAATCACAGCACAGTCGGAAGACAGCATCACCATCAGTTTGGCGCAACGACGAATCCGCATCATCCTCAGAATCGGAGCGAGGACAGTCGTGGATACGTCGTAAGTGGTGAAAATCGAAGTAGCAGCAACAGTCCACCATTGTCTCTGATACACGGAACGTCAGACCTCGAATTATCGAGTTACACTCTCGATCATCAGTTGCAACAATCGTCGCGTCGATCAGCATCGAATCAACAATTGCAACACGGTGGACGACGCAACGAAAGGAGAAAGTATCCGAGAAAGCAGCATGGCGATCGTAACAACGATCGAAAGAGCAAGCACCGTAGTCGAGCCAACGCTGAAACTCGGCTCCGTGGTGGTGGCAGTGGTGGTGGAACTCTGATAAGTGATACGAGCGATCTCCTAAATTCAATCACGAATTGTGCTGTTCCAATTATCTCGGACGTGACAGCGTCCTCACAAACTACGACCTCGACGAACATGCCTGGAGGAGGACGGCGTAACGTCAGTGATACAAATTCAGCGCTTAAATACAATCAGTATCGACAGGATCTTGGTATACCAGAGAGTTACAAGATCGCTTATCCTCACTATTACGAAGACGCCATAAACTCGTGTCCTAGTGATTATCGCGATATCGAAGGATCTTCCGGGCCTGTTACTAATGGAACCAGTCTCGGTAGCAACAACAGTGGCTCCCATCAACAACGGGATCGTCGAACGAATCAGTATGTCACCAGTACCGCTGGTAGCGCCATGCCCTCGACACCACCTTCCACAATGACGATAAACCCACCCTCGAGTGGTGGCAACGTTACGCACTACAACGACCTACCGAACAGCACAAAGATCCCGACTAAGTCGAGGAGGTCGTCGAGTGGTTATTCCCGCTCCGAACAGATCATCGGTCTTTCAGGACGAGCGAGCAATCAGTCACCTCCTACAACGAACACTGTCACGGCCGATCCAACAACGAACGTCACTCTGCTCGATGATACAACGCCCAGTGCCGCGACCGTCGTTGCAGCCGCTAACGCTCCCACTACTAACAGCACGTCGTCGTCTTCGTCCGCTACTACCCTATCCGCAACTTCCTCCAATCCCCCGAGCACCCACTACGCTGAGCTACACTTTCGCGACGTCGGTCGGGAGATTGACGTTTGAAGGTACGACATTTCCGTTTTAGCGCGATTCACACTTTTTTCTATGAATTCTCTCTTAAATTATCAAAATTCACTCCAAGTGACCCGAGCATGAAATTCATCGACTCCCCGATAATTCATTATTTCATGGTCAACTTTTTCTCGTCGTCGATGTATTTCTATACTCAAGGGACTCAATACGCTTGTGTCTTTTGAACCATCCAGGAAACATTATCATATCACTGTACTTAAATCGATTATAACTTGGGTCTATATGTCCATCTCCTTGATCTTTCTGCAGTGTACATATTAAACATGCATACATGTGTGTGCAGAGACTAAGCCTCGATTCGATGTTCTACTTCTCATAATTACGCAAATATCGTTGATCCCAACATCGGTTATTAGTGGAATCCAGGACATGCGTTAGATCCTTGTATACCGATCAACTACTTGCTGTTTCCAGTGTGTATACTCATGGTCCACGCTTATGGAACATAGTATATTCCGGAGATCATACTCCTGTAATCGCTCCCGCTCCATATCGTCCGCCGTTCATTTCCGAGAATCCATTTGCCTCTCGACAGTTGGCACACGCAAGATTGTATTCTATCGCATATCAGAATCTACATCGAAACTGTTGTGCACATGATCGAAAGAATAATCAACGACCTTCCGGGGATGAGGGACACAAGGGATTTCATCATATCCATCTCCTCGTTTCTATCATTACGCATTCGTCTTCCACCAGCCACGTCGATAATAATTCACTCGATTGATCTTCAATATTTCATTATCGTTTCGAATCACTAGTTTCATGGATAAAGG
Source organism: Hyposoter dolosus (assembly GCA_963921915.1). NCBI lineage: Eukaryota > Metazoa > Arthropoda > Insecta > Hymenoptera > Ichneumonidae > Hyposoter > Hyposoter dolosus. Next base: position 9,143,592 of record OY998132.1, read on the forward strand.
AGGCTGAGTGATCCGAAATACTAAAGATGATTTCGTGACGTACTTTCTGCCCTTGTGGCAATTGTAAACGCAGAAATTACCGGATTTATCATGTTCCCAACTTTTAAACGTAAAACAGCACAGGCAATAAAGTGACCATTTGTAATAAACTGTCGGTTGGACTTTTGCTCTTCCGGCAACTTCCGTTTTGCTCAAAACCTGAAGCTTGCACGTTTCCTCCAACTTGACCGAGACCACTGTGTACCTTTGGCCTGTCTCGGCATAGACTCTGCGCGCGATATCATAATATATATACAGTTCACCATGCACGTACGTATGCATGTGTATCATCGCGCTACTTATATACGATCCTTTGCCGCGTGGAAACCTTTGTGATTCACAGCGAAGGCTTCTTCCTTTTAGCAGCGGCAAGCAGAAGCAAGAAGCCTTCCGTGTTTCCTCTCCAAGCTTCCGCTTTCGATAGCCTCATCCGGTACGAAACGACCACTCGAAACAAGTGTAAACGCGTGTCTTTCGTGTGTTTGTATGTTCATGTGTGCGTGTAAATTTGTACCTGGGTTTTCGGCTTTGTTGGGTTGGAATAGACAGACGTTACCGCAGTTCCTAAACATACCGAGGATAAAGTTCCTGCCCCGTGTTAATGCTCAACATTTTCGCAAATTCGAGAACGGAATTGCGCGGACACGTGCTGGCTAAAGATACACGAGAAGGCTGCATCCTCCGGCTCTCTTTTCTTCAATGCCACATTCCTGTACACGGACCACTGCGAATGTTCTACCTGCTGCTGCGCATTTGTGCTTGTGTGAGAAAGTCAATGGGATACGTTTGTGCGAAGCTCAAAGGCTTTTAACCTTCGAATCTAGCGAATAACATCGTTATTCTCGGTCATCACGAAAGTTAATTCCGATTGTTTCATTTTCCAATTCACCGATGGATTTTTTTCGTCATGCCAAAAAGCAAGGTTTCCAAGTTTTCTTTCGTTTTTCAAGTCACATCGATTAAGGGGCTACACTACCTCGGAAAGCATTTTATTTTGTTCTTAAGCTGAAAATTTCGATTAAATAAATGCACTTGATTCGAAGTACTTGGACGGATTCTACAGTATCCGATAAACTAGACACGACCAAAATTCCACGATAGTTTCCATTTTATACAGAGAAAATCCATTTATACACGATCCGTATATATAGACGTACAGACAATGATCGCGTGTCTCTTTGTCCGCGATTTAATCTTCCTAATGCCAAATACTCTCACGCTATCAATGGTAGAGGTACATCCACGTACACATGTAGATTCGTAAACTCTAATAACGCGACTGGAAGCTCTGGCTTTCCGTGAAAGTTAGAAACAACCGAATTTCGTGCCAGAAAGCATCGCGGTATCGTGATTCAACTCCGTATAACCAAAAGCTTACCCTTTTATTAAGTTTCTTCCGGGTCCCTTTAGTTTATCATTCTCCCTCGACACTGCGATTGTTTCGAGTCCTATGTATTTATTTATATTTACATGCACCATTCATAATGTTTCATTATTTGGTACGATGCACGGGACGAGGAGTTACATTGTCATGTAAAATTCTGTACGACCGATACGCGGCTTCCTCCATCAGGATTGTGGGGGATAACCCGGAAAACAGCCAGGCCATAAATCATGATCTTGGCACTGCGATATCTTGAAATCGTCGCAACACCAACAATAATAATAACAACAACAATCATAACAACGACGAAATATCGGTTTCTATAAAGTTTGAAAGTCTCTCGAATCTTTCTATACCTTTCGTTTCTATTTTGCCCATCTTTTTTTTCGTAGGATGGTATGCCGACAAAAAGCGACACGTACATTTACTAGACAAAGAGAAGACGAGAATATCGAATACTCCAACTGACCAATCAATAGGTATATCATAGGTGATAATTTATCGCTGTAATAACAAAGCAGAAACGTTTAAACTTTTATGTCTTTTGTTTCCATGTTCGCCAAAAGTAGAAAAACGCTACATTTTGTTTTGTTTTTATTTAGTACAGTGATACAATTCGGATAAATGACTGATAGTCATCCAATATTCACCACAGACGTTTGTCAATGATTGTGCAACGATTTGTTAAAAATTCATTCGAATGCACATTTTTTTTGTGGGTACCGATTCTGACGTCCGAATTGTACCACCTCTCTGCCCATTTGTTGATTTATCTCTCGTGTAAAACTTTGAAATGTCTGCTTCGTTAGGTCAAATTTGGAACGATTTGGCTCCTGCACAGACGCCCCCGTTGTTCAATCGATCGCTCTCGCGCGGTGTAGGCTTTAGCGAACCGGGACATTTTTTTTTTGGTTTCACGTTATTTCTTTGTTTTTTTTGGCCACATTTCGGTTTACACTTGGCTTATCGTCATTATTCACGCTGATAACGGCTCGAAATTGACCATGCTCTCGGGATGCCCGGAGAGTAAATGAGAGTTTTGAGTGGCCATTAGTAGTACATGGAGTGACGTCGACCGATCGATCTGTGTTTAACGCAATTGGTCCATCTATGTATACGTATATAAAGACATTTTTATACCTATAGATATTTGGCTATATGTAAAAAAGTGTTGGTACATGTGTGAAGGCTTTGTGGCAAGGCTATTGTGCTGGAAATTTGAGGAGGCCTCTTTCTATACGTGCGAGCCATGACGTTAAATGCGGGTTCGGTGATTCGAAAGTGAGAAATTCCGCTGATCGATATGTCGAGAACTATCTTGACGAAAGATCTCTCTTCGAAGCAGCGCTTGTCCGAAATTAATCAATTTCCATTTTCATTCGCCAATTATCAAAGGCTGAGTGCGTATTGAATTTCCGAAGGTTGCTCCACGGCTCGTGGGTTCGTGAGACAATTTTCATTACCACTGTCATTCCAATCTGTTTTCACTGCGTCGTGGTGGGACACAAGACCCATGCACCGTGTATGTATATATTTGTAAATGTTTGATTAATCGCGAGCATCCTCTTATCGCGAATGGCTTGAAAACGATCGCTTGACGAGTGAGCAAAAGATTGTGTGTCGGTCTTAATTGCCTACTTGAGTACTAACAAAAATATATCTCGGCAATTAATGAGGTTCAAAGGGATTTGTGTGTCATAATGTACATATGGGTCGGATCAAGGTCACCATTATGATCCCGAAACTTTTCATATACCTTCGATAAAATCCTCCTTCCTTCTCGAACACATTTCCCAATTACTTTCTTCGCAAATCCTCTCATTCAAAAAAAAAGAGCTTTACATAAAAGCCATTTATTTCCATGCATACGTAGTGAAGCCTATTTATGAACCAAAGAAAAATGAATTTTCTTCGTACAGCCATTCAAGCCGGAGTTCTCGGATCTGGATTACGCGGACGTGGATTACAGATCTTACGGGCCTATAAACTACAAAGCAGCGAGTATAGCTCTTCTGCAAACGCGAAAGCAGCCCCAACAATTGGAGCGAAAGCCTCAGATGTACGGAGCGCCGGAGGACAACGAGGAATTGCTGTAATCACATTTTTCATTAAACTGCATTACTCTGTCACGATGATAAATCATACAAACATCATTTTGGTACGTTGAATCTTCGATGTAATTTATGTCCGAGCCAAAGGAGAATGTCATCCGTGAAATATATATATATTAAAACAAAAATATACATTCATATATTAATATATATCCATATTACTCAAATATGATGTATATTGATCGCCTCGCGGGACAAACAAACAAACAAACAAAACACCCGATATAATTATATAAATATGTAATTAAGAACAAACAAATATATATATACGAGATTTTGAAAGAGAAGACAAATACGATTAACCTATACATATATTATACCTGCGAAAACAAACAGCAACAAATATATATATACATAATATAAACCTGTATATATATATATATAATTTTTTACGTGTTAAGGATGTTGTGGGATCAATTCGGATATATATATACTATATATATGCATACGATATATATATTTGTATATATCTCGGAGCGACTGCGTCCATTTTTTGAGATATAATAACAATAATAATAGTTATAATAATAATGATATTAATAATGATAATATGATATCCTATCATGTATATGCCACTACGGTACGTATATGTAAACGCTATAACAACAGATTTTTTTATAAATTAGTCGTACTATTGTTTTTCCGGAATTATTCTCGTTTTTAAACCTTTAGGAATTTTGTGTTTTTTATTTTTTATTTTTGATCGGTGGAGCAGGAGAAGTGTTATTCTGGAAACACGGTATCAGAAATCGTAGATAACCAAATGGAATCGATTCGCCGTTCAATCCTTATGTACAATGTATATATGGACATACATTATATATATTAATATATAGAACTGCTATTCATGATTGGCCTGTATTTGAGAAATGGGGACTCATTCGAGTTGGCAATTTTTGATCATTGCCTCGGTGGTCTTGGAGCAGTTCGCTCGGCGAATTGGCCACCTCGTGTAAATTGTAAATTGGTACGAATAAAGAATCGATTAAAATCGATCGTAATTACAGTTGATGAGGAAAAACCTCGGGAAAGTTTAGTGGAGACGAGAAGTAGAAGAATAAACGATCCAGAATTTCGTAAGTACGGAACTTGCAAATGTCGCGCTTGTTAAGATTATATCAGTGAGAATAATATTGATTATGATAATAACAAAATAGTAATGACGATAATTATAATAAAGTCGGAGGGCGATGAAAAATAAATAGGTGAAAAATAGGAAATTTTAATCAACTGCCACGTGACAACGCGATCAGTCGTTTTGTAAATATAATCGATACGTCAGGTGGACTGATACGTTATCAAATACGAGACACGATGCGGGAAAAAAAAATCATCTTTCAAATTCATTCGATCATTCTCGCGTACGTGTGACTTTGTCCGTCCTACTGCGGGAGATATGCTACAGTTTTTGCAAAAACTGATTTTTGCTCGACGCAATGAGGACGATGCGCAAACATTAAAGCCCCGATCAAGAGATGGTTTTTTTCAGTCGCCCACACGTCCGGTTTTCAACAGGGTAATGAATCCTTACTTTCAAGCCAACACATAAAAGCCAAAATATTTGCGTGACTAGTTTCGTTTGTGACTGTGAATCCTGAAATCCTTGAAAATTTTATTCTCCCCCGTGAAATTTCACTCGAGTTTCAGTTCCGTTATCGTCACAGGCGACACGCGAATGCACAGTTCTTCCTCCTGCATTCTTTCTCACGTTTATATTTATCAATCGAATTCACGAACCAGGATAAGGGCGAAAGGTGAAAGATTTTGTGAGTGCAAATCAAGCCTTTTTACCATTCTCCAAGTTTTTACATGCAAATTGATGCGCAAAGTTTTTACGGAGTTTCCTTTCCGCATTTTTTTCTCATTATCTCACTTCAACAATCAACGCAAGAATACACGTTGGTTTACATCAACGAAGAAGGAGTGTCATCGCAAAGTCATAATTATACGGTCTAGGAAATTATTGTGACGTTTGTTATTTGAAGTAGCTTCGTTCGTTTTTTTTTTCAATTTTGATTATTTTCACCGTGTAAACCACCAACCCACACATTTTTAACCTCCCGTACTTTACTCCTTTCTGTTCATCTTAGTCCCGTTATTTTCGCCACCCTCACGAATGAGACGACACCCTGTAAGCGTGCACTTCCAACACTATTATTTTCCAAGCGCTGTACCATCCACTTTTCAACAACGATGGAGCGATAGCTTCCGCATTCCTGCAGAGTGCTTCCCTTCTCCATCCCCGTCCCGTAACCCTCCAGCATCCCTTGAACATCTCGCCCTATCTCCTGGCATTATATCACTCTGGCCGGGAGAAAATTGTCGTCTCTTTCGCTTGTACACGGTCTCACGTACAAGCGTCGTTAAGCCACCGTTTTCTCTGTCGTTTTTTTTTATCTGTATCCCTTTCTTGTCGGTGTTTTTTTGCAAGAAAGCACGAACGCTTAAGTCACGTCAATCAAGTGCTAAACCTCCGAAAATTGCTTGCACATACTTTTCTAAACAATTTCGTGACATCAAAAACGAGCTCGTCTCCGTTAAGTGAAATCGTAACCAATGGAGCAGTTTTTTTTTCATTTCAACTGCCGAACAATTATTTTTCTACGTTGCATAATCTTCTCGTTAATTAATCGTTTTTCTACCTACATAATTTTAAGCAGCCGTACTATATCATCGATCTGCATGGAATTATAAAAAACCATATCGACTTGAAGCGTTTTCCAATAATTTCATCTAATCGCATTACTTTACGCTGGTAAAGAATTGCCGATGACGACGCTCACCGACTAGTCAAATTGAACGCTAAATTTTCACAATATTTTATGCAATTATTGACGAACTGTGAAAAATTTCATGATTTTCCTTTGATATTGCATAAAAAAGCGGTAAAAACTGATGTGGATACAATTATTCTTTAAAAAATCTCGAGGCAAATATACGGCGTGGGAGTTTTTGCTACGTCACAGTAAAAACTCATTATCATTAATATGTCTTTAGGTTATGAGCACACGCCATACTACAAATCGACTTTCACTGCTACTAATTAGTACACGAAACTTTGCATAAACTGTTGTGGAAATTTAGAACTTGTTTGAGCGGTGCGAAACGCAGTAGCCACTTTAATCGGCTCTTACGTTTCCTCACCCGGATGAGTCAGTCGGGAGTACGTAACAAGTTCAGCTATGAGTGGTAGGTAAAGTTCTGATAAATAATTGAGGCATAAAATCACTAACACATATCATCTTGTGGTTCTCAGACGACGAAAATCTTTTCAACAAGAAAAATGCACAATTCTTATAAACAATTCGTTGTAAATTGCCGTAATTTACAGATTCTTCTAATTTAAAAATTCTTAAAATATATTCTGTAACGTTTTATCTCGTTATAACGAATAATCATGTCGAAATGTACATACGCGGTTGAAACTCATTATTCGCGCAAGTATTGGCTAAGCTTGATTGGCAGAAAATTGTAAAAATTTTGATGTGTCATATTAATTTCCGAGAAATCAGTTCAGACGAGGTCGAAGAACTTGAAGTGTTTGTATATTGAGTGGAATAAGGCCTCGGAGATCGATATCTGCTCACTCCGTATTATCATCTCCGATATTATTTTGTATGTGCATGTTTTAATTTCGATTTCGTTACGTCGAGCATAAAAGGCATAAGAGTCAATGATAATCGATAATACGTCTACGGCTAACTCATGACGTTATATATACATACCGAATATACCAATAAGACGCCATCCATGGGATATTCCCTGTCGAAATGATTATATACTTCGTTGACCCTCAATCCGTGGACGTTTTTTAGGCGCACCCTAGTTCCGTGAAGCGGGTTCTTGATGCTGCCACACCCGCAGTTATAAATACAAAGAATCCGAAAAAATCCAAGGTCAATTTTGAGACTATCCTTTTTGAGCGAGAATAGAATTTTTTTTTTCTTGTTTTCAATCATTTTTCTCCATCAAATATCGAGCAATGTGCGAAGGAAGGTTGAGAGTTAAATAAACAAAATATCGATATAGGCGCTGCTCTGTACGAGCAGCTTCAACCTTTGTCAAATTCCATTTTGGTTCGATATTCCACGATTTTTATTGCTCATTCTCCATTAAGTGCTTTGCTAACGAAAATATCGGAAAAAATGTTTTCATTACGAAAGAATGGAAAGCTCCAAGGGGCTGCTCGAGAAAGATACGAAAAATCATGGCCCGAATTACCTCAAGAGTTGTTGCATAAAACGTAAGCACATTTCATGGATCGCGGGGCAAAAAATAAAGAGATCCAACCGAGAGAAAAAAACGTGAAACAAAATTTAGAGAATATTAATTTCTCAGCTGCCAACGGCTTCGACGGGAACATCCCATGAATGGTAATAAACGTCAAATATTTGGGTCTCGTGAAGCTCGGTTCATGGGAGTCGTCTCCACAAAAGTTATGCATAGCCATGTAATAACCAATGGAAATAATGATAGTATGTACTAAACGATTGAATAAAAAAATAGATACGAATAAAAAAAAAAAGACAAAGAGATATTGAAAACATTCGAATATAAAGCGTGTAATTACAGTGTAAAAAGGAACAAAAAAGAACTAGACGTTCATCTCGTTTCGATGTTTATTGTTGACTCACACATCTGCGCCGGACATACACACAAACAAATCCGTCATTCAATTAAGTAGTTATAATCGAAAACGAAAACTAATAAAGAAAACGTGTCAAATATACAATTTTTTCTTCTCTATAAATCATTTCAATTTTCCTCCCAACCCTTCAAATCCCATCGCAGTCTCGATACTCAGAAAAAAACATATTTCCAAATTAATCTTGTTCCGCTGAAACAGGGGAAACTCTCCGAGTATTAGAGTTCAGGTCTTCACACTCTGGAAATACGAGATTTTTCTGTTAATCACGCGTACGTTTTCATCTTCAACCTGGACGGATAATTAAAATAATTACACACCGAGTCAAATGAATGAATCACATAAAATCATTAAAAACAAGAGCGATGTGCTAGACGTTCCATTCGCAAGTTTCCCCGGCCATATGGAGCATTATATGGCAACTCTAATGAATCTCGTTTAAATCGCAGACGCTCAAGTTCTTGAATGTAAAAAAAATGTTGTATAAAAATCAACACCGCCCACTTGTGAATGATTAATCTAACGCAAAACGCTGTCGTTAATGATATCGTATTTTTTCCACCACTGAAAAAATATACGTAAGAGTAGAGGCGGAGATTCGAAAGTACTCAAAAAAAAAATGTCGCGGATTCTTAATGAGACTTTCATTAATTGACGTCGGAGTCGTACACTGATGAAAACTTTCATTTTCGATGTGAAAAAAACAAAAATGTAAACTTGTCTTCCCCGTGCAGTGATAAGAAAAAATAATTTGAAAAGTTGTTGTTTTTTAAAAATAATTTTTAAATCGATCGATATTTTTGAAAGGAGGTGCAGTTGCAATTGCAATTGCAATTGAATGAACTGACGCTATCAGGGAAAGTAAATTCATTCAATAGAACGTCGAATTATTGCGAACATGGGAATGTGCCATATTGCACAAAAAATTTAGGTAATTAATTGTCAGCGTGTAGCACATGCTGACCGAACATGTGGAATGAGATCTAAATGCAATTCCCATTGGCTGATGCTAAAAAAATGGACTGGAGAGAGGCTGAGGGGGCTGAACTCATTCGTATTTTACGTAACGAGGCTGACAAGACTTTAACCACGTCAATCGACCTAAAAGCAACTTTATAACCTAGCCATAGGTATAGATCCTGTTACGAGGGAAACTCTCGTTCCATTCGTCGACTAATGAATGTGAAGTCGACGAGAGGGCTCGGGATGAAAAGCTGTATGGTGAATCAATCGAACAAAGGGAGGGATCACCTCTAGGACGTAACGTGTCGAGACTGAGCGACACGTTATGGTGGAGAAGCACGAGAGAGGGAGAGAGAAAGAGAGAGAGAGAGAGAGAGGGCCGGAAACAGGGAGAAGGGAAGTGAGGTTAAATGTTCATTCGATCGGCTGACTACGCTCGTCGACAAGCTACAGAACATTCGCTCCTACCGGTGCCAATTTGTCGAAACCATTTTTTTCCTTCTTTCGTTCTTCTTTGGATTTTTTTTTTATTATCATCCAGTTTCTTTCTTCGTCTCCTCAATTGTTCCCATTAATCCGGAGCACTGATTGGTCGGCACCATCATATAGAACAAAGTACCAATATCTACTGAGATTCCGCGAGAAACTCTGTTCCCCTTTTTTTCGTTATCACCTGCTGCAGGAGATGTTGATGGGGGATTCTACGCCTATAATTGATTCGGCTTCGATATCTAGCCCCCTTTTCGTTCCAATTCAATTTGACAAGCTTGCGAGATACTCTTCATATACCCAAAATAAATTCCATGATTTATTTAATGAATTTGGTAACGAGAGTCTCCAGTCAATTACCAATAACTTCATAAAAATATCGAACAATGAAGAAATTATTAAAGCAACGCGAATGTCAAGTTTTCCTTCGTTACTTCGTAATGCGGCCCGTTAAAAAATAATAAAATCTTCGAATTTTCGTGACGTATTAATGCGGAGGATGTCTGAGAGACTTCAGGGACGTTTTATATGTAGATGCCTTATATACATATACCTACATGTTTATATACCAAATAGAGAGCTCGTTGGGTCTATTCGTTCAAAGTGGGAGACCTTCATTTTCACAATTCATCTTAAATTGGTACCGTGAAATACAATTTCCGCTGCCTGCCAGCCATCCGAACAACCTGACTCGCGAGTGAGAGAGAAAAAGGGGGTGAAAACTCGATTTTCGAGGGTGAGAGTAAGAGTGGGGGGGGGGGGGGGGGGCGAGAAGAGAGAGGTGATGCGACTTGCACTGCTGGTGTACGAGAAGCGGCTGCAGTGCACCAAAAGTCCTACGATTTATCTCATTTCTCTCCTCATGGCTACGTAGCACGCCGGATGACTTTAGCTCGTGTATTCCATCTCTCTTTACCCATCGTTTTTCGCGTCCCTCTCAACCCGTTCTACATGAGATGCACCCCTTTTCTATTTCGTCGGTTCGATCGAGCGACCCCGGTATGTTACAACAAAATTCAACCGGATCGTGCTATACACAGCTCGATTTCTCTGAGGGGGAAAATTGAAAAAACCCGATCGCCTCAGTCCACAAGCTTGAGCCCTCCATAGACTATCCAATATAAAAAAAAAATATATGTAAATACAAAAAAGAATCGAGATAAATATTGGACATTGATAAAAAGAAACAACAATATGAAATAAAACTAAACAGAGTATGCTGGGATCGCCCCACATCGAAATTCGTAGTCTGGGGCGTTCGGGAAATTATAGGGAGGAGATGAAACGCGGAGGATTCAGATAGAGAACGAATGAAAATGGAATTTGCGGCAAAGGGGGTGGCTGAAGGATATGAAACGGTCTCCCGCTGATGCTCGATTTGTGTTGTTCCCTCCTCCTCCTTTCACTGTGATATTTTGATGGTGTTTGCCTTTCCAAAAAAGGACAAAGTCATGGCTCGATATCGGATTAACGCCGAGCCTCTATGAAAGGGGTGGACTACTGCTGGATAAAAGTGCATTTCGGGGTTGTAGATTTTCTCCTAGAGATGCATCCCCCTGCTCTCGTGTGTATCTCGTCACAGTGTGTGTACTACCGGAGAATTTGGCATGCTGAGTATTTCAGGTGATATCCTACTCTACTCAGAGTCCACAAGCATCCGATGAAATGAGAAAGAGGAAGCGGGAGAGAGAAGCTGCGCGAGAGCGAGAGAGAAAGAGAGAGAGAGAGAGAGAGAGGGCGAGAAATCCCAGAGTAGTCCGAGGATTTATCCGTGCATACAATCGCCCCCACAATTTCCGTACTACCGCTGGCTATTAAATCCTCGCGACAGTCCAGCGGGGAATCTGTGGTATATATACGAATGTAGACGCATGTGCATTTTCCTCCAACGTTTATATACACATATATCGTCGGCATGAGAAAAAGACACAGCGAGAGAGAGCGAGAGAGAGCCCGAGTCTGCGACAAAAAGCCATACACACGTAGTCTGGATTCTCGGGCAAAAAAAAAAGCTTTAATCCAACAGTTTTCCCACGTAGGCGAGATGATGATCAAACTTCGCGTGCAGGAAATTGAATTATTGCTTGCCAAATAACGTAGATATTCTGCGAGGCTTGTGAATTCCCATAAACGAACGAAAAAATGATAACTTTCACGGTCGAGAAAAAGTTCACGCATGTCTCGCAAAACTCGTTTTCTCACTCTCTGAATTCAAGCGATTGAAATAAGATTAAAATAAACTTAGAATAGAGTCCAATAAAATATGTACAATGGATCAGAGGAGGTTGAATATTATAAAGAAAACATCGAGTTCCAAATATAATTAGAAAAATCGTTGGAACGAGCCATAAAAAATAATGAAATTAAAATTCCATTGGATCAAATTCTCCCGCAAGAAGTTAAACTTTAACTACGATAATTAGTTTATTACACGTCATGCCTTTTCCTCCGGTCTATCCTGTTTAATTATTTCGCTACAGCCACGACCAAGATCACGCGACAAATAAAAACACTTGTGCAGGGAATTACACATCCACACACATACACAAACACACATAAATAGATAAACATGTAGATGTACATTTTACAATATAATATTTGGCCTGACGTCTACATTCACGTTGGAAATATTTCTTGTCCGCGAATCGTTGGTGTTTGTCGTTTCTTCTGTACACTCCCAAAGGTTTCAAGGGTTCTTGCGATGCAGTATGCGCATCTGCGAGGACTCTTACCTTGCAGAGCGTAGGAGAAGATCTCCCATAGGTCGTGTGTCCGGGGTCCTAGTGTACATAATACCAAAGTCGTTGTATATAGGATGACTCGTCACCATTGTCGTTCTTACTATCTATATACGTTTTTTTTTTACTTCCCTAAAGTATATACACACATATTTCGCAGGATGCGGACATAGTCAGAAACACGATCTGAGAATGCCCACCGGATGGGAATGCACGTTGAATATACAAGTCGAATCTGCATGTATATATAAACGTGAAACTCGGTCATGAAGCTGCGACGTTTTTTCCGATTTCGAACGCTGGTCCCAGCGAAAATTCTCGAAATAACTGTGCAGAACGAGTCCTAAAGAGCTCTGACACGCGCTCTCCGTGTACAACTGCACTTTTTCAAGGTTCGATATTTCCCGGTGGACCACGAAAGGTGGTTTTCTTTTTTACGAACCAGAGACGAGGGACAAAATGCAATATTTAGCAGTAATTCTTCGGAGGAGCGAAATATTTTATTTATGATTCTATACGAAATATTCAGCAATGAAGATAGTGATTAAATTATCGATGACTACGAAAATCTGAGCGAAGGGGATCAAGGAACATTAAGTTTATTATATGAGCTACGAGTGATTTTGTAATTGTCCTTACTTGGTGGGAATATTCAACTTTTTCTACTCCCTAATGGAATAGGGCAGGCCTCAGGACAGAAGCAGAGACGAATTTTACGAGTAAAAAGCCTGTAAGCTGGTCCTCGGTTTCAAATACTTAAAATTGTATGAAATAACTTCTCACCATCTCTGTCACTCGCTCTTTTTCTCGTTCTCTCTATTCGTTCCTCCTACATTGTTCTTCTCTTTATATTTTGCGCTTTGCCTTGCTACGCGTCGACAAATCCGTCGGGATAAATATTAATAAGCATGATTCGCGTGTCAATGAATATTCACAAGTTTGAAAAAGGCCAAGAACTGTAAAATATATGCTGTCCCGTGTAAAAGGTCTTCCACGTGCAATTTACATTATGGAACCCTGACCCGGTTTCATTGATACGTACACAATTTTCCAAAGTTTTCTTTCGACCGACGAAAGCAAGACTCGACTTGGAGGTTTTCCAATTACGAATTAAAACCCAAGTGAAAATTATAACTGCCAAACTCATAATTTATACCGTTTGATTATTATTTTATCAGAAGAAATCCGTCGGCTTAAAAAAATGACTAGGAAAAATTCCAGTATACCGACCTGATTTTTTTTCTGGTACAGAAAGCAAATTAAAAAATATTGTACAACTTTCAACAAGGTTCGATGTTGAGAATCGAAATTTCACGAGGAACGACTTATGTATAAAGCTTAAAGCGTACGGTAAAGTTCGCCCGTGAGAGATCGCGTCTTCTTCGGGCGCAGTACAGTGCATTACATACTAAGTTAACCAACTCGTACTTCGTATAAACTTGGTCCAAAGATTTCTCAATAGTTACGACCTTCGTAAAAAGTTTTAACAATTTGGTATAACTCATTAGTCCGCTCTAAAACGCAAGGAACTTGTTAGGCATCGATCGGTACGTCGACCTTATAAAAGAGAAAAAAAAAATCAGATAAACATGGGTTTCGGTCGTTTTTTCATGCAGTTCATCCGAGACCGAACTTTTGTCGATAAAAAAAAATGCAGAAAGCTGAATGCTATAAAAGAGTAAGCGGATCGTGAATTTCCGAAAACATATTTGCCTGCAGTTCTTTTTTCTGTAGCCCATTGTCCGTGAGATTTTAATTGATTAGGAACAACCGATTCGGTGGGTCGAAATGAACGTGGAATCCAAGGGGCTCCGTTCTCGACTGTACTGACTCCTCTTCGATGCATCGAATTGTCTATGACTCTAATTAATAAATAACTCATAAACGCGGTAAATCGGAGATGAAAATGTCTGAGAAGTTGGGCTCTTCAGAATTCCGCGATTTAACAATGTCTAAAAGCTCAGACTCGACTTTCACGACAGCCGGTATACGTTCCATTGTCGAGCTTTATTTTTTGGCCCACTTCGTTCTCGTTCTCGTTTAATATTCCGGGAAATTCTAGCGGCCAACCTTCTTCGTGTATTCCGTTCAAGAGCGAGTGGCTGCCGTTGGTTCATGAAGAGTACTCGTAGTGATATCGTGGCGGTGGTAGTAGAAGTAATAGTCGGTCCCGCGTGAACCAAGACATCTTCCAATCCCTTCTCAGTTGCCGAGGCTTTTCAAGCAGCAAAGAGAAAAGGTGGATGATTCACGACAAAATTTCGTCGTCCCAGGTTCCGTGCACGAAGGGCACATTTCGTTGGGGGTTGCCGCAAAAGATGGTTATGTGCGGCGGTGGCTGTGCTGGGATGCAGCTCTATGCATGATCCTTCCAAGTATATTTGCCAGTTTCCTCAATAAATAGCCTACACACATGTTTATATGAAATATGAGCTAATATATTGAAGAGACTGCGAATCTTGGACGTTCGTGTATTTACAACATTAAATGGATCGCGAGTTCTGGTTCAACCGTGCCAACGAGTGTGGAACGTACTTTTATACCAATGTTACGTGTTTTGTTGCTCACCATTTTCACAAATCACAGTCGCATTTCGATCTGGAATATGTCCTCTGAGTGGCAATGTATAGATATATCAATAGATGCGTTTATATATATACGAGACTGATGCAGAAGACCACGTGAGAGTCTTCCAATAAATAAGGCTGATTGCACGGGGTTTCCGAAGATTTGTAGAGCGAGGGCGAGAGAACAAAAGGAGCAAGAGGACAGAGACGAGAGGAATTGGGGGTGTGTTGTACATCCTCTTCTCAGAGTTTCCTCGACGTTTCACAGGACGCTAAGGCTCTCAGTCTGCTCGGTGACTCTGTCTTGTTGCTTGTTCTCTTCACAACTATTTATATATATTTATATATATATACATATCTCTGGGCGTATATACGTATATAAAGTCCTAATCCTGAGCAAGCAGAGTCTAGCTTCTTTGTCCTATCCTAGCTGAGCTTGGAGACGGAAACATTGCAAGGGATTTTCGTCGTTTACTCTCGCCGCACCCTCGCAATTCCAAAGTGAGGAAGCACACACGTATGTATAGAAATAGCTGCATATACACACAGACATGTTGTATACATAAAGTATACGTATGGTGAAAATGAAAACCACCATGCGCCAACTTACACCCCTGGTCAAGTGGACTACGACCCGTTTGTATGAGATTGAAGCCTGTACAGACCAGATTTTCTCACATACGTAATATATACTCAACTGAGTTCTCGTCCGAAACTAAATATATGCAAAGAAGCCAACTCGTCGCAAAATCCACTCCTTATTCGACGAGCAGACAAAACTATCTTCTCGTATCTAAATAAATCACTAACAAAGGCTGCAAAAGTTATACACCGCATTCATCTACGTCGCGTAAGTAATTGAGCAATTTCTTCTAACGTCGGCCAATTATTTAGGCGATGACAGGTTAATTAAGTGAGGAAGGGCTTTGGTCTCAAGGATTCGTTCCAGGAAGAGAACGAAAACTGAAAAATTGTCGTTGCAACGATAGCAAAGGGCCGAAGGATGATTTTTTTTTTTTTTTTTGAAAATACAATGAAAACTCTTTAACAATGAACGAATTATCTTATTATTTTTAATGGGAAATTATATTTTTGGGTTAAAAACGCTTTTTGATAATTTTCCATTTTTAATTCTCTTCGTGTATTCGAAGGAATACTGTGGTAAAGCGTAAAAATGATTATACATTTATGTATGACGTTAGATATATGATCGAATTTCATACGTAGAGGTATCGCGCGTGTATCGAATCGAGAAATTTTACAGCTCGAGTGCTTCATTTTCGTATTCTACCCTTTATTGCTTGCTATGAGAGTATAGTGAAGATAATAAAACTAGGATGCAGCATACATGTACGAGCCTACATGCATATACGCACAAATGCATGTAAATATACATGTATATAGTTGGATAATATGTATATGTATGTATAGTTATGCGACAATTCTCTGCTGGTAGCAAAAGTTTCACGTTCTGCGCGATTACACTCGTAAACGTCTGACAATGGTTAGCTGTCGTTTCGAGAAAGGCAACGAAAGAGAAAGAGAAAACGATCACGAGGAAAAGAGAGGGTGAGTGCGAGAGATTCTGGCTAGCGAACTGCGAGATATCCGCAGGGGACTCTCCTTATACTTCTATCACATTATACACTCTCACTTCTCTCGTTTTCGTGCCGAGTCTCGACCCCTCCCGGCTTTTCTCACCCCTTGCTTCCTTTCTCTCCCTTCCCCCTTTCTCCCTCCCTCTCTCTCTCTCTCTCTCTCTCTCTCTCTCTCTCTCTCTCTCTCTCTCTTTCTCTACGACAGTCCGTCTGTCTTGCTCGCAAGCACATTTGCATAGTCGCCGTTGTCCTCTCTCTACCGTACGAACCGGAACCAAGCTCCCAAAGCCTCACGAGTTCCACAATGGTGACTCGTGTATATGTATGTATCTCTCTATGGTGCAAGTATGCACTGTAAATGTATACATTAGAAAAGTACAAAATGGTAATCCGCGAACAGCCAGAATTGGGAGCGATAGAGATAGAGAATCGAAAGAGTACGAAACTCGATAATTTGATACGGGACTTGGGTACGCGGTTGGTTCGCCATCCACCATGACATTGTTGTACGCCGCGTACGTTGTAACAAACTACTGCGATGCCAGATAATCGATTTTGAGAAAAATCTAAATGTTTATCGATTATTTGACGGGTCGCGATCATGCAGTTGAAAGATGAATATGAGAGGATTACGTGGTTGAACCGATTCGTAGAATAAATTTGATGATGCCAACTTGAAACAGCGTCGTGCCAAACAAACGGGGACTGCTCTCGAGAGTAATGAGAATGGGTTACCAACTCTGGTTTGCACTACTTGCTAGTCCAGTGGTTTTGGGTAATCCAATGGAAAGCTGATTTCGCGGTCTAATGCCAAGATATCGAGATGTTCGAGTAAATATCATCGTCGGGATTCGAGCGCGGACGAGCCATGCACTTTCTCAATGAATCTGGATTATGATGAACAGCGTATCGTTAGTTACGGCGGGACCTTAATCAGCCAATTAACGACAGGAAGTCGTCTACCTGCAAACCGAAAGTCCCGCCCAGCAGGCCTAACTCTGTTAATCGTCAGCCATGGAATTTGCTGGGCAAACGATGCGATAGGTGGCGAAACGTGTTACATAGGGAGGTCTGCCTATAATGGATTACAGTTTACAGGGGATGATATACCCGTACGTCCGTCGAATGTCAGAAACCGGAATATCGGTGGAGGTTGTGCGTGCTCCGCAATTTCCTACGAGAACAATACCGTGGCTGTGTGTTCCGTGCGAGGGAAGAAAGGGGAGCGGAGGAGCATTACAGTAACGCGATGATTGCCATAAACGAGAAGAGGTAGCAGAGAGAGAGTGGCTGTGAAGGGACAAGGTGGGAAGCAGGGGGGAGGGGAGGATAGGTTCCGACACGTCATAACCGAGGACAAAATGACCTGGTAGAGCACACATGTGGTAGGTGACCTCTGCTTGTGTCGCGATCGCTCATTACATAAACCCGCGTGTACGAGAGATGAACAACGACCCGTCTATAAATTGCACTCTATCTCTACCTCTTTCTCTGTCTCTCGCGTCCTAAGGATCCCGGCCAATCGAGCCGTGTCTCTCTCTCGCTCTCGAAGTGTGTTGGATTGAACGGGGCCAGGTCTCGCGAGCTCCTGGCTTCGTTGTTGGCCCGACCATTATTCTGATAATAATGATATGCGTCGAAGCAACGTTGTGCTTTATTACCTCAAATGATGGGAGAAAATCCGACTGGGAACGAACAATCAACCCGCCCGGAGATTGATTTTTAATCCATAAGAGTTTCCAGCCTCAATTGATACTTTATTCAAACATGATTGAGCTCCTTCCGATAATTACGACGAGGCTGATGTATGGGGAAATTATCTCATCAACACCTGATGTGTAAAGTGCTGGAATATATATATTCTTCGATGGGTTATGAAGTTGTCGCTGCGCAAAAGATAATTCAGCTCTCGGACGGTTGGTCCTTTAAGGTAAATTGGAAAAATAGAGTTCGTCGAAAGAGAGTCGCTGTTCTATCTTTTTTACTCAGGGCTTAATGGCGTTTCGTCAACGCTCATTGTAGTTAGTGTACACGAGGACTGAAATATAAAACGGTGTTGGTATCTTTGAGAAATATAACGAGAGAAAAAAAGAAATGATAAAAAATTCCATCAAGACGGAACGCTCTCGTAAAATCTGGCTGAGTGAGCATTCTTAGGACAATACAAGAAAGAATAAAGAAGGTGGAGAAGCAGGAGGAGGAGGCAAAGAGTTTGCCAGAGTACATACGTCGGCGAGATTTTATTTCTGCATTATCGCGCCAACGCCTCGAATCAATTTTTCTCCCTTCTTTTTCGTGGACTTGACTCCTCTCGAAAAATCTTTCTTCCTT
The DNA here is from genome assembly GCA_963921915.1 of Hyposoter dolosus. NCBI lineage: Eukaryota > Metazoa > Arthropoda > Insecta > Hymenoptera > Ichneumonidae > Hyposoter > Hyposoter dolosus. Next base: position 9,162,457 of record OY998132.1, read on the forward strand.
ACTTCTTCGTGCCCTCAAATCTCGCCTGTACATATCTTTCTTCTGTACCATTCATCCGCATAAGTGACTCTACAGTGGCAGAATTCTCATCTCTCGTTCTCGTCTTGTCTAGGATCGAAGCGTACACGAGCAGGCACAGGAAAACGCAGGATTTTGTTTCGGAATGGCCTGAGGCGGGGTCCGGAGTAACGTCCGCCTGATCTTCTCCTGTAGATCGACGCAAGAGTTCTTTCTCAAATGGAGTTGGAACTTTGCCAGTCCTTTGCCTTCTGCCTCGCCGTTTTCGTCCACCCGCTGGAATTTCTTTTCCGTCACAATATATAGCAATCTGTGTGCGTGAGTTTGTGTATTTTTTTCTTTCTATGTATGAGCAGGTATACGAGGCTCTTAACTTTTGTAAAGAACGAAAACGTGATTGTTATTTACAAATGAACGCAAAGGTTTTAATGAAAAATATTCCTCGTCTGTCTTGATGTAATGAACAAAAGATTTCTTCGTTTCTTCGTGCAACGTTTTGAAATTTACAGAGTGACTGAGAGATAAAAATTATTAGTATTGTCAATTATTTTCAGCCAAATTAGGAAAGTCATCAATTTTCATATGAAAAAGGTCGGTTGGTATTTGCTAGCAGATGATATTTAATATTGATATACGAAGCAATGGATCGCACCAATTACGATGACAAATGTTGATTCACTGAGACAATCCACCCCCATATCTTCTGTCAATTTCGCGAATAAATGTTGATTAATTCTGTAGAATAGTTTTTCGTTTTGTTAGCACAAGATTTTTGCTCGACTTAATCCAAGTCTTCCGTACAAACCGGTCGAATGCAGCTCTTTATCCTTTCCTCCCGCTTTATTCTCCTTTTCTACTTTCTCTCTCCGTCTCTCTCGTCCTTTACTCTGCTGAGCAAACGGAGTAATGTAATCTCTTGAATAATTTAATCCTCCTCGTACCAGCCCTTAAAAGTACACACAACTTCTGGCATGTCCTTTTTTTACTCGTGCCTTACTTTTTCCTCTCATTTTTTCTCTCGTTTCCTCTCTATGTCTCTCTCCCTTTTCACTGTTGCTTATAATGTTCACAGAGTGAAAGTCTGATCGTTTTGTTCTATTACGGAATAAGCTTTTACGATGCATGGTCACAAAATTGTTGACAGTTTTATACGTAAATGTATAAAGTAATAAATAAAGAGGCGAGCTGGAGAAATAAGTTTGCACGAAATATGGAAGGAAATAGATCAGAGAGAACGAGAGAAGGAGATCAAAAGGAGAAGCAAGAGAAGGTAACATGGGGAGTTATAACTTTAAACTTAAAGAGGAACTACCGCACCTCCCAAAGTATAGCAAAGCGCGAGATAACGGAGAGGGAGAAAGAGAGAAATAGAGTGGAAGAGACAGAGGGAGGAAAACAAGAATGGAAACGGGGTGACAGGAGACCCGGGGTGACATGGAGACCCGGTGAACTCTGACCGACTTCATCCAGAATTTAATTAGTCGCTCCCCGGCATATCGATATCACAGGCCAAGACAAAGTTTCGAACGAGAGAGGGAGCGAGAGAAGCGCTCGTAGAAGAGAACGTTCTCTGCGACTCCTAGATTCGATGTGCAATAGTATAATTGCAATTGCAAGGCCAGACCTTGGCTGGAGAAGGGATAATGACGACTGTAAGACCAAAACGTGATATAGGGAAGAGGGAATGGGGAGATTGGAAGAGAACGAGAAACTATGGGATATACATAACGACTTCGATGCTAAATGAAGCCCGAATCCAAGATCGATTCCTTTGAACTGTCTTCGACTCAACTCCAGAAAACACTAATTTATGAGAGCTCTTTCCATCTTCCGAACAACATAGCGAAAAGCATAAAAACGCTTTCGTTTTAACGGCCACCACTCGGTCACGAAAATTACGACGAGAAATTTAAATTAGAAAACGCAAAGCAAAATGATTCAATTCCAAAATATAATGTTTAGTTTTAATCAGCTAAACAATAAATTTTTATCCTGATTGTGACCTCGCAATCTTAAATATGTTGGAATTAGTTACGAGAACGCAAGATAGCGTTCGAAAAATTCAAGTTTTAATATCACAACTTCGACTTGTCATTATTCGAACGATTCTCCTGCGATTACGTGGAGGCAAAGAGTGGACCATTTGAATGCCCTCGAACTTGAGTCCGGGTAATATCGTGGCTCGGTGGCTCGTCGAGGCTGAAAACAAACTCTTAAATATCTCTCGGAATGAATGAAAGATTGTGAATAGTCGAGTGGTCAATATTTCTTCAGCTCTTGTAAGGCTTTGAAGTAGAGCCTCGTATTTTGTGACCACTCGAAAAAAAACCAAACAGTGTGGCCGTTTCTAAAGCTGGAATCCATATAATTTTAGATTTTCCCTTTTTTTATCACATATGTCGTTATTTATTTATTTATTTATTTTTTTTTCGTTACGATATGGAAAAACGGAGTTCGGGAAGCACCGAGTACCTGAACCAATTATAACATCTGAATCCAATCCCATAATTCTAATGGAATTGAATATATAGATATTTATTTATATATTATGGGGAAACGCGACGATCCGATGAGATCGATGTGATATGCGTGCTCGAAGCCCTATAGGGATACATATATACGTACGACATTAGATATGTATGCAGTGTGTTCTATGATATACGTGATACACATTTCTCTACGTCAATCTCGAACCGAACGTTCCTCGCGATCCTGTTGCACGCAGCCATCTATTTGTTCCAATCTCTTTGGCTTATCTAGCCACAATTCACATTGTTGTAAACACACACATATTAAACCAAAACTCAGATAAGTCAAAATCTCCGGTTTAATAGGATAAAGCCAATTTCGATCTAAAAATAAAAATTAATTACATCAGCCAGTTTACACCGGAGGGCACCGGTTTAAATGAGTTTTAATATCAGCAAAACTAGAAGCTACTACAGAACGTATCGTCTTATCAAACAACAAAATCAACCAGAATAGTGTAAAACCAAAGTTGTGTCGATTGAACACACATTCGATGTTTTTTATGGTTAACATCATAAACTATGAATAAAGGATAAATTGGCTAAAGTTTAGTTATTGTTTTTGGCTTAGCTCACTCGGCAATAAAATCTTCGATAAAGTTTTCTTTAATTTGATACTGCAAAGGTCGATTAGAGAAGATTTCAGCATAGAACAATGAGATAATAAATTCCAAACTGTTAGCACTAAGCACAGAGGCTGTAAAAGCTCTTTTCGTCAAATATCGTTTCTTCCAACGTGGCACTCGATCAATGATAAAAAAAAAAAATCTTGACGAAATCACATTTCTTTCGGATCAGACAACGCGTGGCCATATTTCCGTACAAACAAATTAATCGTTTTAATTCAACGTGCAAATACAACGGCTCTTCTCGACGTCATAGAGATGGATGCTTTTTTGAAGAGTAATCAGCCCGAGACGACTCGATCGTCGAGCAGTACTTATCAAGACGTTGAATAGATTAGTTGTTTTACGAATGGAACAAAAGAATTTTGAGAAAAATATCATTCCTGTGTCGGTTCAACGAGAGTTAATAAAAAAAAGCTTTCTTTCAAATTAACTTCGGACACTTGATCTTGACTCTATCATCGAAAGTAAATGGTCGTCTCTAAATATATTTTAAAATCGAAGAATCTCGGAATACATGAGTAAATATTTGATCAAGTAAAGAAACACCATACAGTCGATATGACGAAAAATAGTGGAAAATTGGACCACTTGATCAAAGGTGAACCGTCGTCAATTTCTCCGACAATAATAAAACTCGACAATGCTGCCAACGACCAAACAACCAAATATTATTTTGAAAAAGAGCCACTGCACGAAACTAAAGTTTACAAATATCGATGGATCGTACTCCTCTTGTTCATCTTTTATTCGGCAACGAGTACCTTCCAGTGGGTCGAGTATTCCATCATTTCGAATATCATTACAAGGTAAATTTTCTTTTGTATTCAACTTCCAAAAACGCAAACAACCCGCCCAGGAAAACGTTCAAAAAGTGCAAACACCTTTTTCATTTCGATCGGTCGAATATCCATATCCAGACTGTTTTCTTTAAAACTTTCTGGCAAGCTCCTTAGCATTTCCGATAATCCATATACCACACGAAACTCAATGTCCCCATAATTGCCTTGATAACGTTTGCTCAAAATAATCCTCGTGACAAAATTAAGAAAGTCATTGTGGCGTTTTCTATTTTTGCTGAGCTGGCACCAATTTCCGAAACGACTGCAGACATTTTTTAAATAATTTACTGTGAGTTTTTTATATCGATCCACATATAAATTATGTGCGTGAATTATTCAACAGCCTTCGAGATCTCGATACAAAGATAAGTCGTCAAAGATAACGTTTCAATAAGCAACTGACAAGAATCGGAATACATTTTTAACTACCATTCTTCGATTTGGAATCAGAAATATTTTCGTGTGCCTGGTGTTATTTTTAATTTTATATTTTTCTTACGTATCTGAACTTTTTCTCGACTTTTCATAGATTTTCACGTTCCCATAAGACTCAACGATTAGTGTTGCTCGCAACGTTCCATTTCTCTCGCTTGAAAGTGTGACGTTATATTTTCAGGTACTACGGCGTGTCATCGCTGGCAGTTGATTGGACGTCGATGACTTATATGCTTTACTATGTAATATTGGTCACTCCCGGTTCGTATTTTGCGGAACGTATTGGCCTGAGATGGACGACGATACTGGCGAGTGTTCTTTGCTGTATTGGCTCATGGATCAAAGTCTTTTCCGTTCGACCTGACAGATTTCTCATGACATTCATCGGTCAATCATTCATCGCAAGTACGCAAGTGCTCGTGCTTACGACGCCTGGACGTTTGGCGGCTCAATGGTTCCATAGCGATCAAATATCGACCGCTACGTCCCTCGGTATATTTGGCAATCAGTTGGGGGTTGCTATTTGCTTCTTTCTCGTACCGATAGTCGTGAAAAACCACGTGAATCTCGATGACATTGGCAAGGATCTGTACCTTCTGTTCCTTGTGGTGGCAATTATTACGAGTGTCGCGACGCTACTCGTGCTGATATGTAATTTTTTTTCCTTTTTCTACTTTTATTTTGTAATCCAACAATTTTTCAGGAAACGTTTCGATTTTTATGAATATTGTTTTTAATTTCGGTCTATCTTAGAAGCGACATATTCGAAAAGTTCGTAATCAATATCACGAAAACGTTAGCCTGACTATAAAAATATTTCTAATTGAGCAATTATTTATTTTCGTTGCACATTACTTACGCTTCAATTTCCTGAATACGGAAAATACGAAACCGCCCATTTTCCCATCTTTTAACCTCGTTGAAACTCTTTCAAACACGATCATTTGTTCTCGAATGTTTTTTCTTGTTTCTACTTGATATTTCATCGAAGACTATTTCATTTGTTTTTTTTTTCTGGCAAATTGCATCACAGTTTTTCGAGATGAGCCACGTTTATCCCCAAGTACGACGAGAGCATTGCAACGAGCTAATCACAATGAAAACAAAGGCAAGTTCGTCGAACCGGTGAAGCGGCTCTTAACGAACCGGAGTTTCCTCATTCTTTGCAACTCTTATGGCCTCAACGTCGGTGTTCTCAATACAGTTGGCACGTTATTGAATCAAATATATTTGTACCATTTTGAGGTAAGTTGTGATATGTAAATTTGTTCAATCTGGACAATAATTGTGCTTTACTCCAATGGAAAATTAATTGCGCCATTACATTGGTGACTTTTTTATGAATTTCAACTCTGGTGATGTAGAAAAAAATTCAAAATCGCAACGAAATCCATTATCAAACTTCGGTGGCCCGAAAATCGTAATCTTCTCGTCGATGTGAATATATATATATATATATATATTGCGAGAATTTGCCTTGGGATACAAACTCATCACATCTAGAAGCACGGCTGATGGGGCATTCTTTCATTATCATGAAATAAAAGCTTTCGCTTGAGGACGCGAGACGTTGACCCAATTAGCATGTTCCGAGTCTGCACATAAATATGTCTTTTCTTTTTACGTGATTTCTTTTATTGTCAACGGAGCATAGAAGCGGAATAATTATATTCTTAGCTTTTTTGAGTTTGCTCAAACTTAATGGAAAGTTCAATGTCCTGACGTCTGAAAACTCGATTCGCAAAAAAAAGTAGTCACGATTCTGCAGAAATTTTTTATTAACCTTCTGCTCCGTATAGAGTTCGATCTTGTGTCACTTGTTTACTGAAACCTCAAGTTCGGTGAATCGGACTGACATTCCGGTGAATACCCTCAACGAGCGATAACAAATACGATTGCGATGACAAATTATTGGTTTTTTTTTTTCGGTGACTGTCACTTGTTCTACTACTGCAATGACAATAATTTGATTTGTTTCATTAGAACGGTGAGGAAGATGCAGGCAGACTAGGCCTTGCGATAATCGTGATGGGAATGATTGGATCCGTAACTTTTGGAATTATTCTGGATAAGACGAAAAAGTTTAAGTAAGTTTAAACGAATCAATTATAAAGGCTAATAATGAATAATTATTTTAAATAATTCATATGAACTAATATCATTTATAGTATAAAAATTGAATAATTATGACTGTAGCTAAAAAACTCATCAATTATTTAGCGTGCCTGGTACTTACTGTATAATTAAATGGCGATATTTACGAAATTTTGCTTTTTTTTTGGGTTGAGAAAATCAAAATAAAATCTATCGTCGTTAGGACATGATTTTTTTCCCATATAATTCACGTTGTTTTTCCCTCGGAGCAAGTAATTCGTATGAATAAGTGTAAAACTCTGAAATGCACGCAAGTCATATTTCACGTTAATAATTCGTGTTTCAGAGGTACGACAGTCACGGTGTATCTCTTGACTCTACTCGGACAAATTATGTTTGCAATTGCGATGTGGTGCGAGGTGAAGTGGATGGTATACGTTGCAGCTACCTTTCTTGGGTAAGTTTATATTGCACCTAGCTAGAGGTTCGCTGCTTGTAGATACTGCGAAATACAGTTACGAAAACAAACAAGAGGAAAACGTAGAAGAAATACCAAAATGAATGCAATACTGCTGACTTTTCCTTCCGGAGTGAACTTGATGATGCAAGAAGCTTTTTATCAGTCTTTGCTCTGAAAAAAATGTCTGAACTTTGCAGTACGACTAATTTAGCGTTGCCCGCATTGCAGGAATTTTCTATTTCCAAAATGAAAGACATAGATAAAAATTCCACTCTTAAAACGCTGCTTCGGAATATTTCAAATATTTTACCAGGTGAATTCGGGATCGTGACATTCATTCGTGAACTCGCATTTCCGGAAACTACCAAATGTCAAACTTTTTTTAAATTCCACCTATACCTTTCGGAAGTTTGCATGGGAAAAGTAATATCGCTCGAACGCTAAAATTTATGACGCAGACATTCTTTCATTAATAATATACTATTTAAAGGAATGTAAAAATAAACAGCCAGCCTGTTCTAATTGAAAACTAATTCCATATGAGAACTAGATTCCTGGTGAGCGGGCAATTGTAATTTCATATAAAAATATCGATTTACCGTTATGAAGATTTGAATATAAAATTTTCTCAAGATAAATTTTTCGTTCTCTTCGAAATGGAGTAAGTAATTGTATTTGATTGGAATGTGCAGGATCTTCATGTCAGGCTACATTGCCCTGGGATACGAAATGTGTGCCGAATACACTTATCCAGAGGCTGAATCGATAGCTACAGGTATTCTGAACGTCGCGAACAACATATACGGAATTATTATGGTTCTGGTATCGGGTATTCTCATGGAGAAGTACGGGGATTTGGGAGTGCATGTTTGTCTTTGTGGAGCACTGTTCATCGGTCTAATAATGACAATAATGACGAAGGATGAGACAAGACGCCAGGATGCCCAAAGGGATTCAAAATATAGGACGATCAAAGCGACGGACGCAATGATATTGAACAGTGAACTCAAAATCAGTGATAAACAGTCTGATGTGTGACAAATCGTGGATTCTCCGATTGCTGAGCAACCGTCAACGACAATCGAATGCTTTGGGAAACCGTTTTTCACTGTACATAAACGAAATTTCGACAAAAACGTTGTGAGAAATTATTTTTCCTGCTTCACAATCGTTGCGAATTAAGAACAACCAGTAATAAAGTTTTTCGCAGATATAAAAACAGCCGCGTGGGGAGCAAAAACACAGAAATTCGTAATTAAGTGTAATTTACGTAAATATTATTATAGTGTTTTATTACTAGACGGATTAATAGAAAATAGAGCGATAGGCGGAGAACTATTTACAAAGACACTTTAACGATCTCATTTGCCTTTGGAGAAATTTAGCGAAACAAGAAGCTCGTTATCGTGTTTTGCATCGTCAAAGCAGCAGCGAGATTTATCATTCCTCCTCGTCTACGAAGATAAGATAAAGGAGAATCGACTACGTAGCAGTTCTCATAGCGTTAATACGCACATAATGGAGAGAAAATTGGAAAAGTATATAGAGACACATATCTGTATACATAGACGCCGCAGAGAAACATTGGAGCAATAAGACAATCAGTATAATTCGTTGTGATCGCTTTTAATCCATGGGAATTTTTTACTCTTACTTCCCGTGACACGAGAATCTCTCGGTGCCTGTTTTTCTCGTTGAAGCAAAATTTCTGAAGATACGTTATTACTTAATCTTACTCTTATCGCTTTATCCCCACTCCGAATTCACTCCCCCGTGTCCTTGGAGATGCCGCCTGATGAAAACGTTCGAAAAAAAGTCTGAAAAACTTTTACTTTGTATTTCATCTATTCTATATACATGTATACACAGCCAGTCTCAGTTTTCACCATGGTGGCAGCCTTTGGAAATCCTTTAATCGTCCTAAAACCCGCTGCGAGTGGCAGTGTTCACTGGGTTGAAAGAAGTCGAAGTAGCTCTTTCTCCGAGGGTTGGTACGAGGGGGTGGTATTCTATCCCCTACTTATACACAAGACGTTCAATCCCGAATCGACCAATCCCGAAGCTTTTAATCGTATTTCCATTAAAATCGTCACTCCACATCGTAAAGTTTTTTTTATCTCCCCAAAAAAATATATACAAACGACCTCGAAATCCATTAACATTTTTTCGATAAAGAGTTGGCAAACGCGTTAAGAATTTCAGCAGACAATTGCGACTTCAACTTATCAACAAATTAGTAAAATAATTTTGTTTCCATATTGTTATCGCATTAACGTAAAAAGAAGTTGAGTTTTTTCATACGATTATTCAAGTTGAATTATGTATCGTCGTCGAATACGTGTTAATCTTAAGTTTCAAACTTTTTCGAATAAAAAATGAAAGTAGGCGCAGAAGACCCCGTGTTCATATATACATACACCTTTATATGTATGTATACAATTTCGTCTGGAGCTAGAACCAGACATCACTGTAAAAATATATATACATATACGTCTCTGTGCTTATGTATGTATATATATATGAAATATAGATGGCAGGAGAGTGAGAGGAACTAGAAAACGTAGTAGTCGCAGCAGTGTGGGATCAGACTTTTTAAGTGGCATAGCGAGAACACGACGACACGCGACGAGAGGTAAAGTGTGATAAGAGTGAAAGGTGCAGCACGAGAGTTTGAGAAAAAAAAAAATTGAAGAAGAAAAAAGGCAGGGAGTAAAAAAAATTTTAGGACGAAGAAGTAGACGAAGAAGAAGCAGAAGAAGAAGAAGAGTCGATGGAAAAGAAGGATGAGAAGTTGAAGGGGTCAAACCACGTGAAACTTGTCAAGAGGGTGCTCCCCTGATCGAGAATACGAAATTTTCCAGTTAAAAGTTCATCAATAATCGAGTGTACTATACATACATACGCGTATTGCTCGATTCACTCGGGCGTATTCGCAATTGGAAAAGGACGACGAAAAGAGAAAAAAAAAATCATTCTTCAGTTCCCGAAGCATCAACGTGAAAAACGATGGAGCTAAGGGGAGTGAATGGAATATCGGACCAAAAAAGAAGTGACGAAAAGTCTGATCGATTTTCTTGTACCACTGAAAAGAATCGTGAAAAACCAAAATTATTGTCTTTTACAAACAAACAAACAAAACGTCTCATGCGTGAATTGCAAAAGAAAAAAAAAACAATCTGAATCGAATTCATTTTGAACTCAGGATTTTTATTTACGTTGGTTCTTAGCATTTTGTGCAACCAGCCCAGACTATATCGCCGATAATTTATGTCCTTCGTCCTTATGATTAGAGAACTTTGCAGCACTCACCGTAACTTTGCTTATTATCATTATTTTATTATTATCATTATTATTATTATTGTCATTATACAAGAACAAGAATGGTAGAGATACCGGAAGACCTGACTTACGAGAGAAGGTGGCGCTGGTATAGTTATAAAGTCCTAAAGGACCCTTTTCATTCACTATATGATAACGGTGTACGCTCGCGCTCTCTCTCGCCTTCCACATATACCTATAATTCATATTTATACCGGGAATGCGGCTGACACTCTCATTCATTCAGTGTTCTACCTTCGTACATCCTTCATCCACAGGGTGATCACAAAGTTATAAATCGAACGATATAAAAAGATGGCTGACTTGATTTGCATTGAATTAAAATATGAGTCCGTTTGATAGTTCGGTCATCGTTCAAACGTCGTTGAAACTTTTGTATTTCTCGTTTCATAATTGCCTCGAGAAATTCTATCAACGAGGAATTTACAAATTCGGCGAAATGACAGAAAAATCGGTTTCTTTCCAATTCAAACAGCCATGCCCGGAATCTTCAAGCAGAATGCCAGGTTTGAGATACTGTCGATGTGGAACAATTTCTCAGTGGAACAGTCGCTTTGAACTACAATTTCATTTTGCGTCATAGTAAAAAAGTGGCCACGATGTAATTATATTTTTTCGACACACAGTCGCAAAGCTTCTAGCAACACGTTTGTGTGATTGTTGTATCAATTATATTTAGAGCAAATATAGTGAGGATGAGCCCATTTGAGGCGTAATCAATAATGACATTTCTGTGCAGCGCTAAGCGAATACTCGCAACGACAGAAATGTTGAAATAATCCATCAACGATCGTGGAACGATGAACAACGGGAAATAAGGGGTGGTTTGTTCGAGGGTATCGTTTTCCGGTTTCATCTCACTCGGCTTGCTGCATAAATTAGTAGCCACCCTATAGATGAACATTGGAAACGTAAAGCATGGTGTAAGATAACGACGTTCTTTTTAGCCGTGAATATATGCAAACGGGTACCAAGACGAGGAATATTGAGAAGAAAGAGCATGGCGAACGGAATCTCCAAGTTGTAATTCCATGATCAGAGACAAAAACAGGAAAAGAGCATTATTCGATGGAGCGTATAAGGAGGAAAGAACCGTAACGAAAAAAAGGCTTCACGATAGTAATTTCGAAACAGGGTTCTTCAAAGTTTTTCATTTGATGAAAGAACGAGCTGCACTGCTGAATTGTATGTACGACAAGTTTACTCTGCCTCAACTCCTTAATTAACTTACGATTGAATTGTTTGTTTTTTTTATACATCGCATCATTGTCGCATGAAAACGTGTTGGAAATTCCTCTTGACGTTATTTGCACCGGATAAATTTGCGTCGCTTCTCGTAGATCGAATTGGGTATTTTTTTTCATCCCTTTCTTTTGTACGGATTGTATATTCATGCGCCGAGATCGAAGGACTCTCAGTAGTACGAGTAAACGCGCGTGGAGCGCGTCAGGCGCACTGACAAATAACATCTTATGCAATGCTGTCGATAGATTTGCAAAAAAAAAAGCGTGTTACATTGCGAGCAATATATATGTATAATGCTGATATGTTGGTATAGTTTTTTTTCGTTCTCGATCGGTAAAATCCTGATCGGGTCGCACAGGGTCTATTGGTATCAATGAATAGAAAACGCGCATACCTGTCCTCATCGACTTGGCACACCTCGCAGGCTTTACAATGGAAACGAGGAAATGGTGAAAGGAAAGAAAGAGCTGTGCGACGATTGAGAAGGTTGGTAGTCCCAGTGGGGGATGCAAATCACATGTGTTGACTGCACTTCAGAAACGGAAAAGAAGTGTAAGGAGGGGGTTGAAGCTACGAAGATTTGAAGAAAAAAAACTTTCCTCCTTTTTTCCACTCGCTGTATACGCAGCTGTAGTGCTGCTGCAATGACTTCTACGGAAGCATTTTTCACAAGACTATCGAATTTTCGTACTTGTGTGTGTGTTCGTATAGATGCGAATACTTATATATACGTAGTCCTTAGTCCCTGACAAGTACACATGATTTTGAACCAGCATGCGTAACTCAATGCACTTGAGGAATTTAGCGCCCTCGTGTGGTGTTTTCTCTCGATGTATTTTCGCTGGTAATCAAGTTCGTAGACTTTTTATTTCTCGAATCTACAGGCCTGACTTCCTTGCGTATAATGAGCCCCAACAAATCTCGATTGAAGCAGTAGATCCGTAAAAAATTGAAAGAAAATCTCAACCATCAAATTTCTCTGACTTTGTCGTTAAAATTCAACATCGCTTCTTTTCAATATTTCGAAGGTCGAATCGTAAATTTTCACGATAGACCAAAAAAATATGACAGAATTGGTGGTAATTTTATGAGATCCACTTGAAGCTTAAAGTCAGTAGTGAAGGGAAGAGAATTCATCAAGCCCTTCATCTGCCACTACTCCTTGAAAAATCTGAAGAGCACGGAACACTCAAAATACTGGCCACGATCGAAACTGGAAGAATATACGTTCAATGTTGCTAATCACCAAATTGGATTCATAAGCGAGTGCATATTTTTTGGAGTCACGCAAGAGAAGGCATTCTGAAAAAGGCCGAAAGGCTTGGAGAAGAAATAATCATGGAGTTTCTCCACGAGAACTGCATTTCGCAAAAAAAAAAAAAAATCATCTCGGATTGAAAGCATCATAAAAAAGAATCTCTTGACATATTTTCCACGATCTTATATATTTCACTTTTTTCCAATGAAAATTCCACCGGGAAACTACGGATCGGGTGTGCTTGACAAAATATGCTCGATCGATTGAACGAACATTCGTTCTTTGACGAAATAGCAATGTGGTAGAAGTTTCAAAATTTTTGAATTTTTTCGCGACCTTTTTTTTAACAGGAATTGGTTGGGAATGAATTTTCCAACAGAATCGCTTATATTTGCGGCAGGAGTAAATGTACGTGTCTCAGTTTTTTTTTTTACCGCATTTATGCTGTTTTTGGCTACGATATCGTATAGACGGATTAAGTATCTGTGCACAGACACCCACATATACACACGAAGAATATATCATGATTGCAGGGACAGAGGCTGCTGCAGCGCACCCCGCGAGACCGACACCGATAACTTCTCGTGCTCTCGCTTTTCAATCTTATTCCTCAAGTACACACGAGAGAAGTAAAAGGCACCTTTCCATATATGTATTTACGAATATATATGCACACACAGACGATGAAAGTCAAAGTCTATTTCACGAATAGGTATATATCGAGAATAGAAGCAGCCAGCGTGTTCCCGCGGTCTGAGTAACGCCTACTCGGTTTCTCTATTTCTCATCCCTCTCTCCCTCTTTTACGCTCTCTTTCGTGGCATATGGAGAAGAGAGCTCGGAAGTTGGAGTTTGCGAGGGATCCAAGTCGAAGCCAAGATTTCGGCTCTCATAGACCAGAGCACGGCAACGTCGAGCTCCGAGCAATTGGTATTGCTATACACTCACCGAATATTTATAGAAAAAGACAGACTTCTCGAATATATCTTTGCCCACACTCTTTTCGTGGACTCGCTACGGTCTCGCTCAAGAAAATGAACATTGGAATTTTACGACAGCGGCGCTTGAAATTATTCCCATTCCATTGATACGAGACTCAAATTTTTCCTCGTTGAGCATAGAAATATTGACTGCGCGTCTTATCAGAGAGATCATTAGATTTCTCAAATCTAATAATTGAGTTGGAAATTTTAATCGATAGCAAAACTCTTTTCTTTTTTTTTAACGCAGTACTTTTTTTTAAGAACTTCGTCGAAGGTCGTATCATAGAGCCTCGTGTATTTTTTTGCAATCATGCAAAATACAAGTTCCGATCTTTTCCTCAGGTTTGTATTTTTTTTTCTTCATTCCGCGTATATACTTTCATGAAAAGAACGTGCAGAGATTTCTCAAAGCTGCAGTATCCGAAAAGAACATATTTCCTCTCGCGCAATTCGGTATATTCGAGAGTTATAGTTACAAGGAGGCAGCAGTGCATGTGAAGAAGAGGTATGGGAATGAATCCTTTTATGGTTTATGATATAGCTTTTTGTAATTTTCTGTACATCGAGAATGAACCTACATTCGAAGATTATTTCGTGCAAGCGTTTTTTCCCTTTCGTTTCGATTTTCATTCCATCGTAGCAACCAAGATTGAATCTCGAATCAATGTTCAATTCTAGAGAAATTGATTTTTCCGAAAATATAAAATGCAAAGCACATTATTTTGATGGAAAGACGATTTTTTATGGGATACAAAGTCGAATATTGAAGTGCGGGTCCCGTTTTCAATAACGACACAAAATATCGCGATGCTTGGCATCATATGTTTACATTTTTAAAATATCCGAGACGAATAAAAACGTGCCGATTTATTCGATCGTTATTTTATCGGGTACCAGAATCCCGCGAAACTCATTTTTATTTTGTTTGAATAAATTTTTTTTTTTTTTTCAATATGTTGAGTTCTTTCGGGGGATTAATGTCCCGGATACGTGTATATTGCTGGGCCATAGCAGGTTGATCGTACTGGAGAATTTCCATTGTAAAAGCCCGCAAGGGATGAGAGCGCGAGGGGACGTGTAGTCAAGCAATTTGAAAACGGAAATGTCGACGGTAAACAGGATTGCTGGTTCGAAGAAAATTGAACTATAACGAGGGTCGAGAAGGGATGGAAAATTTCGATGCTGTGCAAAATCTACGATGCTAAATATGTAACTACGTGCATCGAGGCAAAAGAGAAAGAGAGAGAGAGAGAGAGAGAGAGAGAGAGAGAGAGAGAGACGAAGAGCGAGAGAAAATCGCTTCCACTGCTCTCGGAACAATCGAAGGTACCACTAATGCCCGTGACGTAGATAAACTGTAGATATATATATTTATATACAGATACAAAGTACACATAGCCTTGTACCTCTGATTCTTCATTACGTGCAGTCGCGCGGATAATATACAGTGTCGTCGTGTGTATTAGCAAATTTCAACTCTTCGAAACGCTCTCATAAGGCAGATGATTGATCAAGACGTCGAGAGTCACGAAATCATCGATAATTCATTAATGGAAACCGGTGATTCGAAAAAAAATGTCCGATTCCGAAACGTTATTAAAGAAGGAACGATGAAATATTCTATCAATGAGGAACCAAGTTTTTTCGTCAACCTCGACGAAGATGTGCGAATAAAATTAAAGATTTTTTTCAACCGCTCGTCAATACCAACAGCAGTTGACCCCGATAGCCAATGCATTAAAAGTCAGAAATTTCCCATCAATATTCATAGTGACAAGACATTACCAGATGGGCGCTTAAATGAATCAGCTTTCCGCTGAAAACGACGAAATTTCTTTCAAGGCTTTGAGGAACTTATAGCCCCAAAGGACTCTGTTGGATCAGTCAAAATATTTGATCCTTTCCTTGGGACAGTAGCTTCCCAAACAATTAAAAAAACTTCCATCACATATTCGTAAAAGTGAACGAGGCTACGATTTTTATCATCAATATTCTTTCCGGCTTCATTGTTGTGGATTGTATTTCCATGAAAGCTACAGCAGTTATTAAATGATTGATTGATTCGTAGTTGGAAATTCATTATGAAGTTTTCATTTTTTCAAAATTTTTCGAAAGTTTCATATCGTTTCGCGTAGCTCAACTTTGTTTCAGAACACATATATGGGTTCGAATCGATACAGTAAGGCTTTTTTAATAGCTGAATAGAACGGTGAAATTTAATGTTTCAATATTTTACGAAGAATTTGTTAGACCCCACAGAGCATCACGTTAGTGAGATCGTATATTTTCTCCGGTCGGATCCTGATTCATTCGATAGTGTTTCGTGAATATGATATGTTGATAAAACTTAAGACAGGCACTTTGAGAACTTGCGGATTCTCGATAGGGTTGAGAAAGTGTGAGAGAAAAAGTGCGAAGAGAGAAAGAAAATATATATATATAATGCATATACAAAGCTAGGAAGGGAGAGAGAGAGAGAGAGAAAGTAACGTTCAGAGCGCATGAAAACCCCAAAAGCCACCAGCAACGTTTCCCCAAAGGATATATGTTAGAGGAAGGGGTGCTCTGGCTCCCTCTGCACTTGACATACTCTGATAGAAGGCGAGCGTGGGATTCGATTTACCGCCACACGCGGTTCCTGCCACAACCACTGAGTCTCTCCTTCTCTTGCCCCTTCCTCACTCATTTCTGTGAGCTTTCGGATAAGAAATTTCTCAGCTCACTACTGTACTGTCACTTACATATATCTATCAGAAATAAATAGAATATTGCGGTGCATTATGTCATATGTACATGCGAACTATTTCTATGTGTGTCAAATCTTGAGGTCTCATCGAAGCCACCGAATCAACGATGCGTCAGAGCAGTAGTTGGAACAAGAGAATGCCCCACTTTCCATGCATACCACCACAGATTTATTCTCAAGTTTGTAACCCCTCTACAGATAAAAGTATTAATTTGCTAATGACTTGATTGTTTGTAGAAAAAAAAAGAGTGGGAAAAGAACGTGATGCATCAATCTTCGTAGAGCATAAATTTGAAAAATTGGCAACATCTGTTAATTATCGCAAATTAATCTCGCTGTTTTACACGATCGGAATTACCCCAGCGAAAGTTATTAATCAAAGTGATACCAATCCAAATGTAACTTTTGTGTAACGGTTATTAGTCAGAGTCTAATTAATCGCTGCAGAAATATGATAATGTCAAAATCTATTCGAAGGGTATTATCGATGAGAACGGAACAACGTTCAACCAGCAGAGAGATGAATTTTCAATCTGGAGCGAAGATTCAACAAGACCAATAATAATGATAAATAATAATGTTACCGTTAACAATCGTAGCGGAAACAACATTACAATATCAATAATACGAATGGGCATAGTGGATAAGGGGATGCATTGAGTTCGTGAGGGAGATACCAAGCAAGGAGAATAATCTGCATCTCGTTAATATTATCGATCGGTACGACAATCACATAATCGAACAAAGCAGGAGATAGGCAGGGAGTCTCAAGTCCTTGAGTGGCTATGAGTAATGAGATGATACTCCAGAGAATTTCCACAAGTTGTACCGTTTCCTAAGCAGCATCGGTGTATAGTTTCGGGAAAGACAACATTTCGTAGCGGATGTCGAGCTTTCACTGCACGAAGGCCTGTTTCCGCAACAGCAACACAGAAACGTCGCTGAAGTAACCGCGTTCTCCCGCATTTTCTCCTTGTCTCTTCGGCCTATTATAAGTACATCGATATAGTAAGGGTGCAATGCAAAAGAGAGAGAGGAGCGAGGAATATGAAGTGAATCTCTCACACGGGGACTCGCACCTCTATATTCTTGCAGTTGGCAATTGCCATTACATGCGGAAGCAGCGAACCTTACGAGGAATACCGAGAGGGTTCCTTGCTGCACGTATAATGGTCCTTTCCACTTTGAATATACCTTATGGACAGTCGTAACCGACTGACGCACTTGCCCTCACGTTTATGGCTCGCTGCGTTATTGCAATCGTAAATAGGACCCACAGTTTGTGCCCCCGTGTGTTTCTATCAACGGACGAGAGAACTCATCAAACGGAAAAAAAGATGCAATTTACATGTTCATTGCTAGACTTGAATAATCCTTAAGATAAAATCATAGTGATGTAGTCGAAACACACAGAGAGAAGTGGTTTTCAAACATCCTCGGAATCGCACTGAGATGATAATCATTTTTATAATAAATAAATGATAATTTAATTGAATTTCTAATCCGCAGTTAGGCTTTCATGACTTTTTGAGCATCCAACTGTGCAAATTTGGGATTTCTCGTTCCCGATTATACATTCTTCATTACGACGTGAAAACTCGCACTGGGTCAAGTTTCACATTCTAGGATGAGTATCTCCGGATCAGAAATCTTGTGGAAATTGGAAAATGTTTGAAAAAGCCATTCCAAAGAGGCTACTCATCTTTGTGAATGGCTGGTTTATCAAACGAAATTGTATAAAGCTTTGGGGATGCTTGGCAGCCAGGGCGATGCTTTAGAGCTGCGTAAATACACGAAAGTCGATAGTCCTCATGGTCGTAGACCAATCTACAGTCTATCTATGTTTGTCAACACATATCAGTGGAAATCATGGAGGGAGCGAAACGCAAGTTAACGTTAAGACCGCTCCGACCCGAATCACTTTTCTTTGATCGTTTTTACTTCAATCGTTGTAGTTGTGTCAGTTCCTACTTGTGCGTACTTTTTTTTGTACCCTCGCGAGAATGAACGATCGTTCCGAGAACGAGACCTCCTGATGCTGCTTTGAAATCCCAACTTCTACGTTTGACTTCATCATTTGAGTTCTCAGTCAATACCGGCTGCCTCTTTCATTCGTTTTTCATTCAAGCTCAATCCGGCGACGTAGCTCGGCTGTTCCTGCGACCCGAGAGCCCATATTTTTTCAATGGAAATTGTTGTAAGAGAAAAATAATTAACTTTGAGGGAAAATTCTTCTCTTGCAGCCCTCAATGTTTCCATTTATTTTCGCTTTATTTCATTGCGTAGACTCGTTAATAATTGACGAGCATTTTTCCGATTGTTCAGCAAGTAAAGAATCAATGCGCCGTAGACTCGTCGAACGCATTAAAATTTTCGTACAACTGCCATATTCGTGTGTATGATAATTATTGGACATAGCTGATTCTGATTTTGACATGCAGTCCGGGTTGTCTACCCCGCGGATTTTCGGGGAACAAGAGAAATGAAATAAATGGGAACGCACTCCATCAAGCCGAGAATCGACAGTGAATAGTCACGAGCGTGTTTTCCTACAACGCTTCCATACCTACACTCCGCGTGTATAATACAAATGTATATAGCGACGCGCCTACATATATATATATGTTTATTTATATGTCAAAGTCGAATAAAACGATGCGCATATGGAGGGGGGTTAAATTGACATGCGTCCGAGCAGAAATTTCTTGGACACAGCATTATACGTCCTGTCGGGGAAAAAATAGAGAGAAAATTTGTAAATGTTCTAACTTGCGAGAAATAAAAGGGCTGGATTGAATTTTGATGATGAATATTGTCCGTTAAATTGTCCCCGGATATACATATACGTATTTAACTACAAAAACTGTACGAATATTTCGGAAACATGGAAAATTTTTCATACTCGAAAAGCTTACGAGAGATGTAGAGGGATGTTTAGGGTGAAAAATCGCGAGGGTCGAGAATGGCAAAGCTCTTCTCTCCCATTCGCGTTTATACCCATCATCTTAGCCTTTTTTTTCTGTTTTTTTTTCTTCTCCTCTTTTCTCTCTCCCCGTGAAATTGGACGTATACACTTTTCTTATTCCTCCTTCAGTGGGAAAAATGCTCGGTACGTGACCGCACATCTGCCGATACCACCGCGAGAGCAAGAAAGACCGAGCGAGACGGGCAGAAAGTTTTATACCCGTGCTACAATATATTTATACGTAAGAGAGCGTTTTCTTGGGGGTGGAAAAATTTGACGTGATTTTACGTTTGAGAGCAATGGATTTTTTATTTAAATTCATTGGCCCTCAGACTTGCAAGATTTACCGGTATTACGTCAAATTTATTCGTCTGGCAATTTTCATATTTGCATTGCGGACTTTTTCGACAAATTTTTCATCAGTTTCGAGCCTCAATTTTCAATGATCGCATATTTATAATCGAAAGCAGTCACTTTCATATCGCATTGAGTTGAGAAAAAAAAAACTTGTCAATTTATCCAGATGTTTGTGTACAATAATTGCTAATTCGTTTATCCAAACCAACGTCGACGATTTCCACCAGGCAGCAGGCGCCTGTGGCTACCGCATGTCGCTGTAATGGAGAAAATTGAAGAACCGCGCAAATAAGGGGCGCGTCGAGACATTGATGGAAATATATGTTTGGGAGATATCCTGTTCTCCCCAAGCTCCTTCACCCATAAATACATGACCATAGGCCATTTTTCGCACAATCGAAACAATTTTTCATTCGCTCGAATCGCGGCCACGCGCCTTATCATTTTTATTTATTTATTTATTTTTTTTAAATTCAGTTAAAATAGTTTTCCTCTGAGAAGCGGTTTTTCCAAACACCGTGATCTGCTTCACGGAAACGAGGCATATGTGGTTTCTTTTAACAAAAAAGCATCGAATTGAATTTCTATCCTACACGATCGAGTTTGGTTCATTCGAGTGCCAGCAAATTTGATGAAAACTGGATTGTCTGGAATCCTCGTTTGCCAAATGATACAGTTTCCAGCCCTCCGATTGTAAATTTTTGGATTTCCCATGAATCGCCCCATATCGTTCGGTATACATACTGAACGAATATACGTTCAAGATCGAGAAATAGGATCGGCATAAGTACCAAGAGAAAATTCGAGCGATTACGAAAATATATACGAAAAAGCGGGTTGTGCATGCTCCGAGGTACATAGGGGCTGGGCGGGCTAAGGGTAGGGGCCAGCGGGTTTTACGTACCCGTTTTCTATACCAAAACCCTTCTCTTCTTCCCTCTTCACGCGAGTGTTGAAGACTTATGCGAGAAAACCGCGAATCGTTGCCTCCAGGTAGTTCCGCCTTTCGTAAATCGATTTCCGGTAAGTTAGCACACCAGGAGAATTTTTCAAGCTCACCCTCTTCATCCCTACAGTCTTATTCCTCTCGGTTTCTTTACACACCAGGTGCAATCTCGATCTCCCCACCCCTATGCCGCAGTTTTAGTCCGACAAGGAGAGAAGGCATCTCTGATTTGGCCCGCGGCTTTTTTGCAGAGGAGGCGTAACGACGAAATAATAAAAACTCTGTGAGCGATTACGACGACGGGCTGCAAGAATCACTGGCTTTCGATTAAGGAACTCAGACTCTGGGATACACACAGACTACCAAATACTTTGCTTGATTCTGTGTTTATCTGGAGCGAGGATGAGTTTATGGGGTCGAAATGAATATTGAAATGATCCCATTGAATATATTCTAAAAATTTAATAATCACGTGCTTGAGAAATATTTTAATATAAAACGCTGGAACGCGCACTATTCGTTCCTCATGTTCTTGATTTTTTTTTTATCGCAGTTTTGATCAGCCGCACGTATTCCGATAGAGTGCGAAAACATAAATTCAGTATGGATGAGGCTTGATTTACGGGACTCTTGAGGATGTCTCGACGTTATCGAGATTATTTAAGGATAAACAAGGTCGTAGACGGAGAGCAAAGAGGCAAAAGAAAAATATGTACACCCCGGTGGATTTTTCTTGGCATTTCTTTCGACAAGAGACACCGAGAAAGAAAAAGAAGGAAGAAAGAGAGAAAGACAGATAGAGGAGAGAGAGAGAGAGAGGCAGATGAAAACAGACAGTCTAGAAAGAAAGGGGGGCCGATTGGATTGAATCGAAATCGAATCTCTCTCGTTGGTTTCTTTCGCACAGTGAATATTTTCTCTCTTTTGTCCTATATCCTTTATATTATCCGTCTTTTTCTTTTCGATGCTCGGAGCGCTGTTGGACTCCGGAAACCTCGAAAATGAGGACGAGAACGACCAAAAAACAGGAACACAACAACGACCATGTTTTTTTTTACCTTTAGGACGAAAGAGAGGAAAAAGCAAAAGAAGATCTAAGCTAAAAGCATGTCTGACGGAGCAAAAACATACAGCAGGAAGCTTTACCTCGCAGTCCTTCGAAAATAAAGCTCGAGGCTACGAGTCGAATACTAAAAATCCCTGGTACGAAGCAAGCAGAGTTCGTCTCTTCTGCAGCGTGTATACAAAAGATCGAGCAGCTGAATTTTTCCATTTGGGTATACAAATACGTGCAAATATGTGTTTTAATATGTATTACGTATGTATAAATGGGCAACGATGCAATTTACATAGCGAGCCAAAGCAAATAAATGTATGATGTTAGTATTTTTGTATCCGGGCAAACCTCTTTTCTTTACCCGAGGTGAACATTTGTTTTTTTCAAAAATACCGTACAATTTTCAATGCCCTCGAGGACCTGAAGCAAAACAGCCATATAAAACGTCAACCTTTCCATCAATGTTTGCGAGTACCCACTCTTGGCAGTTATTCATACTTTTTCACTGATTGGTAAGTGACGACGAATGCCATGAGAAGGCGAGAGCACTTTTTTCAAGGTCACCAAAACATTTTTTTTCCATCGCTTGCAGCAAATGTGATTTTTTAAATTAAAAAATCTGTGATTAATATTCGAAAACGAAGAAGGATGTAAAAGGCTTGGCACGCGGGTCAAATGAATATTTTCTTATTCACCAAGGACGTCGATTAAACTTCAACGGTATTCACTCGTTATAATGGTATGGAGAAAAATTGCTCATGCATCATCGTGACTACCGCGTCTGAATCATGAGTGCTCCTAAGCCTCAACATTTTTTCACCCTCCTATCCGTATCACGGGACGCGTGATATTAGTGAGAAGTAAAAAATAAACGTGAGTTAAGTGGAGGGTCAGGAGAAAAATGTACGCTCTTGATGTGGATGTGTCTGTACGCGTGGGTGTGCTGAGAAATTTTGTATAAAAAAAAAAAGAAAAAAAAAATGTATAAAAATTTTCGTTAAAAAAATGAAAAGAAACGGAAGTTATCGTTCGTCGTGCAAGGGCGCGGAGTGGACCCTCGAAACCTCGGCTCGTGTACCGCGAGCTCTGGAGCAACGTGCATCTCTCGCATCGTTAGACGTGACCGGTCTCGCGGTGTGGGTTGGACGAGGTACCCCGCGGTAATGAGAGAGCACGACTCGAGAGGACGTGCTTCTACTTCCGCCTGATGATTTCATAATTTCGCCGGGTAAAGTGTGTACAAAAAGACAGAGAGAGAGAGAGAGAGAGAGAGAGAGCGAAGGAGAGAGAGAAGGCAAAAAAGTAAGGAGCGAGGGAGAAAAAAAAAGCATGTAATTTGTTTAATGCAGCGGAATAAATCGAGAGAAATTCAAACCATTAAGAGAAAGGGAGAAAGAGTAACGAAAAATTCATTAACCGGATTTTATAGCATGTTCTTCCAACCGAATTAAAATTCGATTAATTTTCCGAGTATGGCTCAGCCTTCCATTCAAATGATCGTATATTCTTAATATTATGAGATTTCATTTTTTTACTTTATCCAGAGCTTTTCGCTCGTTAATCTTTATAAAGAAAATATTTCGGTAGTACTAACCATTTGGATCGCATGGTACGAAAAAAATTAAGCGCCATGATAGAGACCCATTAAATTTGTGTGAAAAATACATTTTTATACATTTACATTAAAAAAAAAAAAATAATCCGTGCACCATTGTTCTGAACACTGCCACTAGGAATTTTCACGAAGCTCGCATGAGAAATAAAGTCATTGAAATTTTTTTTTAATCCTTCATGCGGTTTTTTTTGTTCCTAATCATCTATATGCTTATAAATACATAAATCCGTGTGTACGTGTATGTATGTACATACGTATTTTGCCGTTTCACCTCGTTGGAGAGAGCCCGGACCCCCTGAGAACCACTAGAAACCGTAAGCTTCACGGTCTGGGGTTAGTTTATTTGAGAGTCTTGGTCGTCGTACGACGTCGTCTGGGAGGGCTAGGAGGAGGGCGGACGCACATTGAAAACCCGGGGACGCTCTCTCCCTCGCTCTCTCTCTCTCTCGCTCGCTCGGTCGCTCGCTCGCTCTCAGGTTGGAGGAATTTCGCGAGAGTTTCACGAGGAAAAGAGCCAAGAACCGGAGGTACGTTGTTGTTTATTTCCCGTTCTCTCTCGCACTTGTATACCGTTCGAAATTTGTCTCTCCGAAACTTTTGCTGCGTTCTATAGGACAATGGGACTCTCATCTACGTGCTGGCTTGATGTGCAGTAGGTTTCAACTTATGGCCGACTATACAAATATATGCATATAAATATATGACGACAGTGCAGTAGAAATTTGAACCAGGCAATAAATTATTTAATTTCACGACAAACCCAGATTTTAGGTGGTGCGTTATGCATTTTTATGCGCTTCGTTTGTGGCCGAAATTTTCACGACAATTGTCCAAACGATTACGAATCTATCGGTGAAAATTGAGAATTGTTAAAATATGAAGATTGCCCAGAAGTAATTTCTAGTGAAATAGCAAAAATTCGATAAAATACTTTGCAACTAAATTTGGGCTCAAAATTCGCACCAATATTTTTCTGGTAATAATAAGCTTACATCAAAAGTTACCGCATACAAACAGAGGCTAAAGGCACAAGTGTACTCAGTTGTCCAAGGAGATGTGTAACGTTTCAACACGTTTTTTTTTTATATCTTCCACCCTTATCCACTGTTTTCTTTATACAATGCGCCCCTCGACATAACACTAAAGATGCTGGTGTACCATTTTTATGACATACGCTTTCCCGACATTTTATCGTCCTCTCTCTTTGCCTGCTTCGTGTTCTTTTGACGCTGCGAATGCTTTTCGTCGGATTATAAAAACCTACAATATAACAGCCGGAAAAAGTGGAGCGCGAGTAATAAACAAGAGAAAACTTTGTGTAGCTCGGTTTTCAATTTGGTCTTTTTAACTTTGTAATCTGGCAGTGATGATTTTCAAGAATAAAGTTTGAGTAAAATCGTAACTATATAAGAGAGATTCGTCCTAAATCGGTATCGGAGCTTTCCACGTCTCGGATCCCTGTTCAGAGTCAATTATGTATCGCGTTTCCACTCTCGGGTTATTCAATACTTTTCTTTAATGAGAAATCTATACCAAAAATTCAGTCGCGAAATACGATAGGAAAAGAGTGCCAAGAAAAGCTCAATTTACTGTACACACACATATATGTATACATTACGACGTTATCTCAGTTTTCTCAGCATTACTATCACGAGTATTATTATCGTTCTTCTTTTTATCTCGCTCGAATTTACCAAAGCTCGTGCGCGAGGACGATTGCCCATGTTTACAGCTCTGGTGCACTTTCGACTACCTGTATACCGGATCTCCCAGCATCATGCTTTATTCCAATGTACATATCGTTTTTTTACACGTGTGTACATTGAGAATGATCCTCGTACGAATTTGCCAAGAATTTTACCGATTTTTCTAACCATTCTCTCTCCCTCTCGAGCAGCCAGTGAGCTCCACCTTGAGCGAAAAATTCACCGTTCCTCCTCGAGGAGCCATTTCTTTAGCAGTATCCACGATCATTCGGTTTTATCGCACCTCCACCTCCTCCCAGATGAGACTTAACGCTCCCTGCTCTGTAACTACCTGCACTACCATCAACGAAGAAAGGTTAACCCGGGTCATGAGCTTTCTGGGTCACTTTTTTATTATTCGAACCGTTGTGACTTTATTCCATCAATTATTTACATAAGCATGAATTTCATGAGCGTCAGAATGTAATTATCAAAACGAAACTTATTAATAAATAAGAAATATTGCGATTCAATATTTCAACGACATTAATTCTCGTGACTCGCTGCAACTTTTGGTATATTACTTCGACACTGTCGGTCTGATGGAACGACCTATTTTTTCGCTCTATGTGCGTCTATTGGGGTTTGATTGTAGTGAAATTGAAGCGCCAGATTCCAACCGATCCGGAAAAGCCCTCAGCGGAGCTCAAAAGTCATTTAATTGAAACGGATAACGTTCACAAAAGGGCGTGTTATGGAAAAACTGTGAAAATAAAGTGTTGCTGTCGGTTCATCGGACTGCATGGTGTGCTGGTGATTTCGTGGTCGTTGGAGTTTTCAAACCTAACAAACCTGAAAATCCGGCTTCCATTTTAGTTCGAAATATTCGGAGAATTATTGTGAAAAAAAAAACATTCGAAAACGGGACCGTTTGAGGGTCAAAGGATACAAGCTTTTTTACAGCTGATTTTGTCGAATTGCGATTGTAATCATGGATTCAATATGAATTGTCACACACAACCTTGTGACCTTAAAATTCATGTATTCCAGGGTTAGAACATGAATAATAGAATGAAAAAGGTAAGTGTACGAAAATGGCACGAGGTCAGGTGATAATTAGGTAGATGCAACTTTCGTGGAGTATGCAGCACCTCATAGAAGCACTTTGCGTCCAAAGTCAAGTGAAATTTTATATTTTTACCGTGTCGTATTTGTTTTGTTTTACCAACATGTGAATCGAGGCGAGTCGCGCCATCTAATGTGCTGATATGGAAGGATCTTCGTTTTTTCGAAAAAAAAAAATCGATTCAATCGCGAGAGTTCGTCGAGCAAGGTTGAGGCTCTGAAGAATTTACTGGAGGTCGATAATTTGATGAGGTCGCGAGTTCTGCTTGGCCGACCGTTGCGCAGGCTTTTCTCGGCACTGAGAAAATTGCACGATCTATTGATTGCCGACCGCGGGGGCGGTGACGATGGGAAAATGTAGAAGTTTTAGTCGGTGAAGGCTGCGGGAGGACAACTTTTGGAAAAATGACCGCAGGAGCAACGATTGGCAATCCTGAGTGAAAGGGAATGTCGAAGGAGGCAAGCGCAATGGGGGAATTCATAGGGGGTTTTTATGGGGTCGAATAAAAGTGGGGGATTTGATGAAAATGCGGTTGAGAATGTGGCAAAGTTGGAGGACGGGGTGGATTACGAGGTGGAAAATAGTACGACGGTGCTGGGTTCGTCGTATGTGTCCCGGTGGGGATGACCGAGAGGGCGCTTCGTGTGCAGATAACGTGGAAGCTCAAGGCGCCAGTGCTTTGCCGCTACGCGGGCGAGGGTTCGCGAGAGACGGTGGAACGGCCAATGTATTGCTGGGACGCGAGTAAGATTGACAGGATACGGGTCAACATATTATGCTGGGAAATAGACTTTCGAGAAAATCAACACACGAGAAAAACCATTGAAAATTCAAAGACCTGTAATATTAATGTAAAGTGTAAAAATAATAACAAATACGAAGATTCAAAATTTGGAACACAAACAAACAAACAAATAGGTATATAAATCATGTATTTAAAGGAATTATTCCGAGTGTGATAAAAGTGGAATTTCCGTTATCGTCGTAATGTAACGGTTGCAAAAGGATTGCGAAGCGAATTATTTTTGTACGGTGATAAAAAAAAAAACGAACTATGGAAAAATTAGCGGCTTATCTCAAGATCCACGGTTTTATTATTATTCCTATATTTTCCACGTAAGCTCGCTCGTTTTGTGGTGCAGCTTTTTTATCCCACGAGAGTCAAGTACACTGGCCGGAGCTGTTTCTACTCCAGGGGTTACCGGAGCAAGACAGCGAGAGAGAAATAGAGAGAGAGAGAGAGCGAGAGAGAGAGAGAGAGAGAGAGAGAGAGAGAGAGATAGTGGAACGTGCGGGCTTAGTCTGAGCGCGAGTCTCGTTGTCGGTTTGCGTGCATGTATGTGTGGGCGTGTATGCTCGATGAAAAAAGTCTATAGCGTTGGGGAAAGCCCAATAAAATAGATCACACTTTGACTTGTGCGTTCGGTTAACTTTCTCCGCCAATACGGACTGAGCCTCTCGCGTAATAAATACACGTATCCGTGAGTTCTCGCGAGTTAGGGTTGGCGATGCCCGCAGATACCCATCGGCAAATTAATAATTGAGCCGCTATGACGGTGTAAAAAAACACGCATATCGTACGAAGAGGGAAAGCACGAGAAGAATTATGAAAATACAAAAAATCGTGAGTCATGACATCGACGAATAAACGCGAAGGGCAAAAAGTGATGGGGGATGTTGACGATGATGATGATGGAAAATGCCAGGAAGAGTGAAGTCTCCTACACACACGAATACACATCTACAGAAATATAAATACTCGAAGAGTGATGCGAGGGAAAAAATAAAACGGACGAACTAAAGCCGGAAAAGGAAAACCACGAGATCTTGCGTTATTTGTTTTTTTTGTTTGTTTGAACTTTTAAAAACGTGAAACGAATGGGCATAATTGATTTAGCGATATACGAAAGTCGCCGGAAAAACTACGAGAAACTCGCGAGCTTCCATAAAGTTCGGAGTATCAGGAAAAAAATTGAAAAAATAAAATAAAATTCGTCGCCGTGCGTCTAGGAATAGACTGCATCGAAGTTGCCTGCCGAATATAATGTTCACTCTGTGTGGTGTTACAGATTCGAAAGAGAAATAAAACTAAAATAGCCAGCAGCCGAAAAAAAACGTAAATTTTTAAATATTCGAACAAATACAAATATCTTGAAGTTGAATATATAAAAGTTCGTAGAACCAACAATTTTCTACATAATTGAAACATTCGAGATTCATTTTTAACGACGTAATTTCCACGCGCATAATTTTTGAGACTCGAAAAACTCTGCAATTGCAAACGAAAGTGGATCGAGATTGTTTTGTTGCGAAATCGAAGTAATAATGTCACGTTTATAAACATTTTGCCAGAGATAAGAAACCGAACGTGAAAATCTTACAAATCAGCCTGGTCTTCTGCTCCATCGTGTGATCCGGAGGCAGAGCTTCAGGGTAAAAACACCAATACTATAAAGTTAGATCCACTCACACGCACTCGGAAGCTCACTGTTAGAAAACCTTTTTTCTACTTCTTTTCCATTCTCGTGGGGAAGGGAGGAGAGTACGAGGGAAAGAGAGAGAAGGCAATAAAGAAAAGTGAAGGCAAGAGAGAGACAAAGTTGGTACATCTATTTATAATATATAAAACGGTGAATCAACCCAGAGAGCGAACAGTGCGCCGGGCCATCTCGCAGGGTGTAGAGAGTCGAGTTCACAATATCGTCGATCTCGCCGCTCGTGGTCTCGCTTTTTTAAAACATATTTATCGCCAAATTAATCGACAAATATATATCATTTTTATAAATATTATTATGATTATTGTTCGGAAAGAGGTTGAAGGGTCGTGTTGATATAAATAAAAAGTGAATAAGTCGGTCAACGCTAATCGGAAGTGGATTAATGCATTATTAACGAAGTGATCGAATTGCGGGAGTGCGTGGAGCCTTTATGCTTTCTAACTCTTGACGCAAGTACATATTATACGAAGGGTTCGAGTCGCCCCACCCCTTTGTAAACACAATATTTCGAGTGGTTACGAAACGAGCGTAAGTAAAACCCGCGTGTTTTCTCGTACGTTCTCCATCGAAACGTGCGGACAACCAACATCCCAAAGTGCTATGAAAAATATTAAGATTAAATGGCCAAACAGCATAAATCAAACTTTTAACAATGTAAAAAAACGCCCTTTTGTTCTTTCGAGAGCCGACGATCGTACAAAGTACACATTCGCACCTTTTGGCATTTGCGAGGCTTATCCTTCTGCTGCCGAAAACCTTTTTGCCCCACCCTCTCAACCCTCAGCAACAATTTCAAGCTCTATGAGACATTTCTCTCTCTCTCTCTCTCTCTCTCTCTCTCTCTCTCTCTCTCTCTCTCTCTCTTTCTCTCTCATACACACATACAC
Source organism: Hyposoter dolosus (assembly GCA_963921915.1). Lineage (NCBI taxonomy): Eukaryota > Metazoa > Arthropoda > Insecta > Hymenoptera > Ichneumonidae > Hyposoter > Hyposoter dolosus. The sequence goes on from OY998132.1 coordinate 9,192,167, forward strand.
AGACTCTGCGTTCCTTCGAGAAACTATTCCGACACTCGCGATTCTCTCGTGTCCCGATAAAAATGATCAGACGAATATTTATTTTTTCTCTCTAATGCGTTTTTTTTTCCACTGCTCGCATTTCCCCTCGTTTCTTGTATCTCTGCTTACTCTTCTTCGCGTTGAGACGACGTCATCGCAGTTGCACCCTCGCCCACAGTGCACCCTCTCGGTCACTCGGTCAATGGAGGAATCACTTTATTTTTCATTCTATTCTTTCAAATCCTTCCTTGACTCGAAAGTTTTCATAGTTTTGTTCCGCTCCGAAGAATAAACGACCGGTACTCTCGTTTTAGGGGCAAGTAGGTAATTCAGAAAATATATTTTTATAGTTAATGTTGAACCCTTCGGAACGACGAGCTGTGGAAACTTAAGGATCGCATATTGCATCGGAAGAAGGAGACTGATACCTATGTGCATATACATATAAGCCAATAGCACGGATATGACGCGTGGAACCGCCCGGACCACGTGATAGAGCGTACATATATGATAATATATATGTACGCGCGTATCTTTCGTCAAGGGACCAAAGAGCCCTTATAATCGTCAGGAGGATGCGGTGAGTGTCGTTTCAAAATATTCATCACGCTTTTTCCATCGTCACTACCACGTCCATCCGCTAAATTGCATGCAAAATCAAATTCTTAACCAAAAAATAAGAAACGATAGAAATTCGATTGCCATTTCATTATTTCAAGCAAATCCCTCGTAATTATTTCATTATCGGAGGCCAAGTGATCATAGCTTCATTTTCGTTCGTAAAATCAATGAGAAAATAGTCAATTTTTGTGTTGCTCGTTCCGAGAAAAAAAATAGGAAACCAGGATGTCGAAAAATGAGCAGAAAATTTGAAAAAAGTTGAAATTCTTTTCGAGGACACTTGAAAGACGTATTGGAAGGAGTAATAATGTATCAGTGTCACGGGCATGTTGATTTCAAGTAGAAAGCTTTGTGCAAAAATGTGCTCTCTTCTTGAAGCATATTCAGCATTATTCTCGCCAAGGATATTCCTTAATCTCACGTATATATCAAACTTTATGTATATTTAAAACTACTCTCGTTCTTTGGACTGCTTTTGTAGTACGTTCTCGTGCATTATAGATATGTGTACTTTACTCTCGAAACTAGGTTTATCTCGATAATGAAGGAGGCAGCTGTTCCGCTTACACCATCGTTTTCCCCTCGCCCCCAAGAGCTTTCGAACTTCTGACGAAAAATGAAAACGTTCAATCTTGCATGGATCCATAGGGATGAAAAATAAATATATACGTCAAAGTCTTTGTAATTATGAACAATATACAGCACGACTGTGATGTTTATTGCATAGGTGAACTCAAAAACTCGGAAATTCCAATGAATCGTAATTAAAAATTGATCCTCACGAGACTGTCGCGTAATTGTTCGACGAAGCACGTCGAAAATATTATTTTTCAATAATTCAAAGTAACAAATAGTTCCTCATATGGAGTGTAGAATGTGTTTGGCGATCAGCATCGGGAGTTCCTTCGGAATTAGTTAAATAAACAATAATTATAGACTCGAGGGACGTGAACTTTCTTACAAACATATGATCCATCATTCGGCAAGAGCTCGAGAGGTCGCGTGAGCTATTCCAACCGTAGGTATGTTTCGAGAGAGTGCGAAAGCTCGGAGCATCGGGGAAAGAGTAAAAATAAACCCATACATTTTCTCACCAAGCAAATATATAGCGGTACAATTTTGCGCGAGCTATGTAACTCCAAGTGATAATATTGAATTCCAAAAGCATGACTTCCCAACGAGAGCCAATGTGATAGCCATTGAGGATAAAAAATGCATCTCAACTTATTCGTCGAAAAAAATAAACGAAACTTTAGCCTAAAATGGAGGATTAAAAAAGCGACAAAGATTTTATTGCAAAATGTAAACGCAATGAAATATTTTTCAGACCAACCTTTATTGGAAATAAATGAAAAAAAAAAAACAAAAAAAATATAGTAGGAGAAAAAGTTGAAACCGTCAGAGTGTAAAAATATCAAAAGTCGCTGCAGCCCTCGGCTCGGAAACAATAAAATAGGAATTTAGTTGTACATTCCGATATAAAACGTTCGAATGCACAAGTACAATGCGACCGAATGACACATTTCAACCCTCTCAATTCCTTTTATATCTATATTTACGAGAATATTTCTATAATCCGAGATAAACGAAGCTGCGAGTGAGGTTATCTATATATATTGTAGCTTTTTCGTTCTCTCGGGTGCATCATTTTATTCCGCATGCCAGGATGAAAAAAAATGTAAAGACTAAGAAAAAAGCAAACGCAAGTTACGAGGTGAGAAAAAAATGGGGTTAACCCGATCGGTATATATACATATATACATATCTCTATCTCTCTCTATTGTTCTTTTAATAAACATCGGAGTAAGGGAAGCAAGCAAGGAAGGGGGAAAAGGGAGTGAGAGCTTACAGAAATCCTGTTGGCTCTTCTTCTATCTGTCCACGTCTGGATGTGTGTACGTGAATATGTTAAAGGGTCGAAAGGCCGTGAGAGGCATCATACGATCATGTACCAACACATGTTACTAAAACTATAGATGTTCATTTATTCACACACACACACACACACACGCACATACACACACGCACACACACACACGAGGCACACTCGAGAGCGTGAAAATCTCAATGACAATAAGCACATCCTGCTTGTTATTAAGATCGACTTTACGCCCTTTTAAACTTCAAGGGAGACGAGAATCTTTAAACATGTGTGTTTACAATAGATTACGTATAGACATTTCGCGCTCGAGATCGCGTTCGAGCCAACGAGCCTCGGGTGTATTCACCTGGAGGCGTGATCGACGAACCGAATATAATTGACAACTCTTCGGATTTGCCAGCCCGACGAATAACCTCTATTTTTTATATACATGCATGTCGCTATATAAAATGCATGTATATACATATTTACACGTTTATATTACTATGACACCCTCTCTCTCTCTCTCTCTACATATATATATCTATACGACGAGCTCCGTGGATGTCGTTGAGGGATACTGCGATGAACTCCACGATCGTAAGGGACCATAAAGTGAACCGATCGCGAACTCTACAACTATAGTCTTTGCTGTACATTAAGGCGGTTTGAAAAAAGTATTATTTTTAGAATACCTCGTTCATCGGAGATTTTTTTACTTTACAACGAAACGCCACGTGACGAAAAATCCGACCTCCGAAAAATATTCGCTACATACACTGGCAAAAGCGAGAGCGCACGATGGGGTAGTCGTTGATTTCGATGTTACATTCCTTGTTTAACTTGAAAGGAATATTTTTATCCAGAGATTCAATTTTTCATTGTTTCGATCTTCCTTCTCCTTCCTCCTCCGATTTGATCTTTTTGTTATTGCTCTTCTTTGGTGAGAAAATAGAGAAAAAAACGATCTGGCAACGGACAACGAGGCGAGAGTGAGAGAGATGAGAATTCTCTCGCGTTCTTGGAGCGCACTTTTGCGCTCTGGGTCTCGCGACCAGTATTTAGAATCACTAAATATAGCAAACGGAAACCCAGCCGCGAACGTGAGCGGTCTCTGTGACTGCACGAGCAACGCGAACCGAGCACAGAACATCATCTACTCCGAAAAACTTTTCGAGACAATTTCTCCCTCTCTCTCACTCTGTTCTTCTTCTCTTCATCTCGTATACAGAGCCTTCGGAATCTCTACGATTTTTAAAGCTGGACATACGTTCATGAATCATCAATGGTATATTTTTAATTGAAATATTGCACTTCCTGTTGACGAATTTCTAGAAACATTCGGTACACCAAGTCCCTGACACATTGAAAGGGAAAGAAATCTTCAGTCAGAAAGACTCGACGTATATCCGACAGCTTTGCATCTTTGGAAAATTATTAATCTCAGAATTTGTCACGCATGAAAATATAATCGTTTGAGTTACTTTTAAAAAGTTCGCAATTTTTATTAGGAAAATTATTTATTTGAATCTTTCTGCTTTGATTATTTTGTCTTAAAATATGGATACTAAATAAATGAAATATTATTTTCACGATATTCCGGTGGAAAGTAAATCAATATTAATCCGTAACATTCTTTTTAGCTCGAAACGTAATTTAAATGAATATAAAAATTTTAAGCGACAAAATATGTCGGTGTGGACTCAGTTTTTTTTAAATTTGTTGTATTAATTGTTCGAAGCAGCTCTGGAACGAAGCTCGTAAGGATAATCTCGCCGTAGCATGCCAAGGAGGTGGGCGATCAGGAGGAGACGCTTCGCTCTGATCCGGGCTCGATCGCTCGTTTGGGTTGATCGAGCGTGGCGATTAAAGGAAGTCGTTAGGAGGAGCACGAGAGGGCGTGATTGGGACAATAAAATAACAAGAAATACAACGAGAAGACGACCAAAGGCGCGGGAAAGGAGAACCGAGCAAATTGATACGAGCGACCGATGAACACGGGGAATGATGGTGGTGACGTTTCGGGTCCCGGGGTTGCGGTCGGTAACGGGGCCCGTGTCACTGATTATTCAAACATCGGCCAAACACCAACTGCTCAAAACAACAATGTCCAAAGTACGAACGAGACACCGATTAATGATTCTACGGGAGGCACCAATGCTTTACCACCCGCCGAATCGAAAGCGGCTGCGGCGGCCGCAGCGGAGAAAAAACGTCCCGCGAGAAGAGGCAAACCACCACCGGATCGACCTGTCAGAGCCCTTTTTTGTTTACCACTTAAAAATCCATTGAGAAAATTATGCATCAGTGTCGTCGAATGGAAGTATCCTTTTCACTTTATTTCACTGCAATCATTGCTTCATCCCAATCGCATGCTTTTTATCGTACAAATAATGACCGAATGAAATATTCAATTGACAGCCAACAATCAAGATATACTGAAAATTTAAATTCCGTTTCCAGAGAACATTGAAAGAATAAATTCGAAACTATTCGAGATTTATTTCACAAGCTTCGTACACTTACTGATCAAATCTTTGCAAACGTATACATATTTTTTCGAGAGAATGAGAAAATGGTCAACGATTTCGGAAAAGTTTTTTCTAATGCTAAGCTTTTTGAATCGGCGCTCACGTGATTCACATCTTCGCTCGAAAATTATTTCCTTAACGAGCTTTTTCACAGACCTTTCGAATGGGTAATTCTATCAACAATATTCGCCAACTGCGTCGCATTGGCAGTGTACACTCCTTATCCTTGTGGTGATTCGAATCAGACCAATGCGTACCTGGTAAATAAATGACTGAATAATAAAAATTCTCGCGTTTTAATTTCGCAGCCTCGTAAATAATGATTTTAATTTTTTCTGTCATTCAGGAAAAAATAGAGTACATCTTTCTCGTTGTTTTTACGCTGGAATGTGTGATGAAGATAATTGCTTATGGATTCGTAGCTCATCCCGGTGCTTATCTACGGAACGGATGGAACATGCTGGATTTTACGATCGTCGTTATAGGGTGAGTGGTTTTTAATTAATCAAATACACCAATTAGTTTAATTGCATTGCTCGCAATTGCGTTGCATCGAATAAACACGATCTAGTTAGTAAATTCAGTTAATGACACAAAATTTCATGCATATTTGGGCGACTTGGAACTTCGCAGTATGGTCAGTACGATCTTAACGATACTGATGAAGGAAGGCTTCGATGTCAAGGCTCTGAGAGCTTTCAGGGTCTTGCGACCTCTTCGTCTCGTCTCAGGAGTTCCGAGTAAGTTTTCTTTCCACCCATCAGCATCAAGAATATTAAAATCAAATTATTTCATTACTTTCTCTACTCCATTGCACAGGCTGAAAAATTATTGTTTTCCAACAGGTCTCCAGGTCGTTTTGAATTCTATTTTACGGGCTATGGTGCCGTTGCTTCACATTGCTCTTCTCGTACTATTCGTAATCATAATCTACGCCATAATTGGCCTCGAGCTCTTCTCCGGCAAGTTGCACAAAACTTGCCGCAGCAATCTCACCGGTAATGAGTTTCGTCGTTGGACTAATTGAGAAGTTATTTAATACTACAAATTAAATTATTAATAATGATTAATTTCAACTTTTTGTTTTTGTCGTCATCAAGGATTTTTGATGCTGCGTAATTTGTTATAACGAAATTCTTTCGCTGTTCTTTCAGAGGAAATGATGGAAGATCCACATCCGTGCGGTGAAGCGGGCTTTCAGTGCAGCAGTCTTGGCGATGAATTTTATTGCAGTCGTCGGTATTGGGAAGGGCCAAACAACGGTATCACTAATTTTGATAACTTCGGACTTGCCATGTTGACAGTCTTCCAATGTGTCACTCTCGAAGGATGGACCGACGTACTTTACGACGTGAGGCCTTTTTTTATTTTCGAATAGTTTCATCAGTTTCATTACTTGACCCAAGATCATTTCTTTGCAAATCTGCGGAATACAGAGTTACGAAAATTTTCATGATTCATAGTTTTTTTTTGCTTGATATCATTATTTGGGAAATTCTTTAGATCGAAGATGCTATGGGAAGTCAATGGCAGTGGCTCTACTTCATTTCCATGGTAATTCTGGGTGCTTTTTTCGTCATGAATCTGATTCTCGGTGTGTTATCCGGGTAAGTCAAAACAAATAGAAAATTTTTGTCGAAATTTTTCAATCACCAACGCGATGCCACGTTTCTATGCTGTTTTTTATTGACCAATCGCGTTTTACGTTTTTTTTCCCAGAGAGTTTTCCAAGGAAAGAGAAAAAGCGAAGGCTCGTGGAGATTTCCATAAATTACGAGAGAAACAACAGATCGAGGATGATTTAAGGGGTTATCTCGACTGGATCACGCAAGGAGAAGACATCGATGCCGAGGCTGATGAAATGACACAAATGCAAGATGGAAAACGTAGGGGATTTAATTTTTTCGTTAATTTTCAATCAAACAATTATCACAGCAAAATAAATGGTCATTCCGATTTTTGTTTGCGTCATTCGTTGTCATGAATTTTCAATGTTGTTTTAATTTTTTCAGCAAAACAACAGAGCGAGATGGAGAGTACGGACCGACTGGAGGGTGACGAGGAGGGAATGCAACAAGAATCCACGTGGAAAAGGAAAAAACGAGATTTAGACAGGTAAAAATAATTGTAAATTAAAAAAAAAAACATTCCTCATTATTTTTGTTTATTCGATTCCGACAATTTCAAGTCAAATCGGTCAACTTTTCATCAAATTCATATTTCGAGAATTGAGTGTTTGGATAGCTAAGTTTTGTAATGTTACGCAGGGTGAATCGACGGATGAGGAGAGCGTGTCGAAAAGCCGTTAAATCTCAAGCATTCTATTGGCTCATCATAGTTTTGGTATTTCTAAACACGGGGGTATTGGCGACCGAGCATTACAAACAACCTGACTGGTTGGACGAGTTCCAAGGTTCGAATAATCGATTTATTTCACCGATCATCATGACTTGTCGATTAATAATCGAGCACGATTTGATTGACGTTAGTGCTAAACAAAAATGAAATTACAATTACGAATAAATCGTTAAAAAACATAAAATATGTTGCAGATCACACGAACACGGTGTTCATTGCTCTGTTCTCGTGCGAGATGTTACTCAAAATGTACAGTTTGGGATTCCAGGTAATTTTCGAATGGACAATTAATTTGATTCCTATTTTATATTTCATCCGATTATTGACAATCCATTTCTCTCACAGGGCTACTTCGTGTCGCTTTTCAATCGCTTCGATTGCTTCGTAGTAATCGGTTCGATCAGTGAAATGATTTTGACCTACACCGAAGTTATGCCACCTCTGGGTGTATCCGTACTGCGTTGTGTCAGATTGCTTCGTGTCTTCAAGGTCACCAAGTCAGTATGAAACCACAAATTACGATTTAAAAGACAGACTCCAATAAATGGTTCATAATTAACCCTCCGCGGATCATATGGGTCTTTTTGACCCAGGCGACAATTTTTTCTCGAAAACCTTGTTTTTCGAAACGTTTAGTTCGGAAATAAAAGCTTATAGCAAGCCATGAAAAATGATTAGATCCGCGGGGGGTTAATAAAATTAAGATCCTTTTTTTTCAGTTGAATGGAAACTGAATATTGTATAATTGTTGTTATTTCAGATACTGGCGATCTTTGTCGAATTTGGTAGCGTCTCTGCTGAACTCAATACAGTCGATTGCTTCGCTTCTGTTGCTTCTTTTCCTTTTCATCGTTATTTTTGCACTCTTGGGAATGCAAGTGTTCGGTGGCAAATTCAATTTCGACGATCTTCAAGATAAATCGAGGAGCAATTTCGACAGTTTTTGGCAGAGCTTACTGACAGTTTTTCAGGTAAAATCAACCAACTGTAAACATTGCAACTAAAAAGTCTCCATGTCAAAAGAAACCAAGAATTTCGATCCGACGAAATAATTTTAATCTCCGACGAATTATTTCAATCAGCAGAATGATTAATTCTTAATGGAAAGTTTTTGTTTTTCTTTATAATTACAGATTTTAACGGGTGAGGATTGGAACGCGGTTATGTACGTGGGGATTCGGGCTTACGGAGGTGTCGCGAGTCCCGGAATATTGGCCTGCGTTTATTTCATCATTCTCTTCATCTGCGGCAACTGTATCCTTCAAAAAAGCACATACACCGAGAGTCGAATGAGCTCGAGATTGCTACTGATCGAATTTCATATTTTCCTTGATTAAAATCAATTGCGAAAAATGCAGATATTCTGCTGAACGTCTTCTTGGCTATCGCCGTTGACAATCTCGCCGATGCCGAATCTCTTACGGCGATTGAAAAAGAAGCTGAGGATGAAGCATCAGGCAAAAATAAATCTCACGACGGCTCACCGGCACGTGATGAAATGAGTGGCGATGGAAGGGACGAAGGAGGAGATTTGACGGGAGGAGAAGACGAAGAAGAGGGCACCGATCTCGAGCACGATCCTAACGAAACGATGGACGATTACGAGGTCGCTTTGGACGAAGACATGTGAGTTTTTCGATTGAAATCAATGTAAATAAGTTGCATTGTTAAAAATTCGAATGTGAGATGCATTTTTCGTTTCCAACAGGTCGAAGGACGGTGAGGAGTCGAATCGTCATGGAAAAATGCGATTGAACATGGATTCGGACGACGAAGATTTGGACCATGGAATGGACGACGAAGAGGACGAGGAAGGTGACGGCCAAATGAACGGTACGTTGGATCTTTGATACCTTTTCGTGTTAAAAACTTTTCGAACAAAATTAACAAAGCAAATGTGCATAAGAGTATTTTTCTACTGCAGATGACGGTGGCGAGGGAATATCCGCAAGACCACGAAGAATGTCAGAGTACAAGCAAGGAGGAACGGAGAAACAACCAATTCCGCCAGGCTCGTCCTTTTTCATATTTTCCCAGACCAGCCGCTTCCGAGTCTTTTGTCATTGGCTGTGCAATCACAGTCATTTCGGGAACGTCATACTCGTTTGTATCATGGTGTCATCCGCTATGTTGGCGGCTGAAGATCCGCTCAGAGCTCAATCGTATAGGAATCAGGTTAAAAAAAATTCATATCGATATACGAGAGATTTCGCAGCAATTCTCTCATAAATTTCTTTGAAATTTATTAAACTAACGATTTTTGTATTTATCGTTTCGGCAGATATTGAATTCGTTCGACTATTTCTTCACGACGGTATTTACGATTGAAATACTATTGAAAATGATATCGTACGGTTTCGTGTTGCACGACGGAGCGTTTTGCCGATCGGCATTTAATCTTCTGGATCTCCTCGTCGTTTGCGTCTCCCTCATCTCGATGGTCTGGAGGTATACTTGACAAAGCTCGTGAATAATTAAAAAATTTAACATTTCGTTTTTTTTTTTCCTTTTTTTCTTTCATTTCTTTTCTGTATCTTTTAATATTTATTTCATTTTAATTCTATAATTTACTATTTCAGTGCCTTGGTTTCTTATGTCTTTGTTTTCTTTCTTTGTTCTTCGCTCTCTCTCTCTCTCTCTCTCTCTCTACGCCTCTACCACTTTCTTCATTTCCTTCACTTTCTCTTTCTCATTTTCTCCTACACTTTCTCTTCTTCTTTTTCTGGTTTTTCGTCTTCTATCCTTAAACTTAAACTCCAGGGCCCTTTCCCCTAGGTCTAACGCAATATCGATAGTCAAGATTCTTCGAGTTCTTCGTGTACTTCGACCATTGCGTGCCATCAATAGGGCCAAAGGCCTCAAGGTATTTCCACTATTTTATTTCTTCTTTTTATCGCAATCGACTGTCTTATAAATTTATTTATTTATACGTTCTAAATGTGGGAGATTGCAGGTCAAAATATTGTCATTCACTGTGTCACTGTGAATCTGGAGAACTGTCAAATGGACGAAAAAAAAAATGGCAATCCTGCCACAATCGAGAAAATAACCGAACGAACAAATCGAGAGATAAACTTTGACCTGAAATATCTCACGTGAATATACATTTCATTTGTAACGTAATTTGTGATGTTCCCAAAAAAAAAAAAGAAAAGAATAATCTCGACACTACCGATTCTCGGTATATTCGCGTACGTCGATCGAGAAATAGAAAAAAAATGCGAAATGGGTTAGTTGGGTAACGTAGGAACAGGCCATGCCTGCACCGGTTAAAAATCAGTTTTTACGAATTAATTAACGATAATCAGATAGATAAAAATAATGATATTTTTTTTTCGAATGGCTGATAACGATTTTTCAATATACTTTTTAATCGCGAAGTTGATCGTGCTAGAAATGTCTACGAATCCAGGACAAGGGATCGAGGGAAGGAGGAAGCTTTGTTGATTTGTTATTGTGATGGAAAAAAACGAGTATAATTATTTGATTAATGTTGAAATCGTAGCACGTAGTACAGTGCGTCATCGTAGCGATAAAGACTATCGGAAACATAGTCCTCGTCACCAGCCTCCTGCAGTTCGTGTTCGCCGTCATTGGCGTGCAACTCTTCAAGGTATGCCGGTCAGGCTGAGCGATGTATATTTTGAAAAAGAGAGATTTTTAAAAAGAAAGAAAAAAAACGAACGTAGACCGACAAAAGGACGATGAATCGTTGAAAAGGATTTTTTTCCTTCGAGAGTTTTAATCGGGTTGAACTGTATATTTTTTTAGAGTGTTATCCCTGTGTTATTTTGTCATTCCACCCTGACCAACCCCCCCAAGTCGTCGCCGCCCATGCCACATTAATATTTTTCTCCTCGGTTATTTTTTTCCCCTACACGAACAAAGAACATTGTACACGATTTACAAAATCACATTTTTCTTCAACACGTGGCTTTCTGAAGCAATTGGGTATCCCAAAACATTTCATCCGTCAAAAATGTTCAAAAAATAAATGAATTTTTGGCAATGTGAAAAAACATCGACCCAAGGGCTTTGGAAAACTGAGAAAATATCGTTCACACACACACACACAACACACGTTTACACTTTCTATTATCCCGACCAATGCACATTTGGGTACCCCGAATGACATGTTTTTCAAATCGTTTGAAATCAATATTAATTACCCGTAGAGAGAATCTCATTAACCGTATCAAAACGTGTCTCCATATATTATATATTTATATTCATTCACTTATATAAATATACGATATTATTATTTGTATATTTATATATTTATAGATATTGAAAATAGTTCAGTTGTATCGTCTCGTATATTCCCATGTAATGCATTTGCCATTGAAGAAATACCGTTTACGATAAATATTATATAGTACATAGAAGCACGTTCGATGTTATTTAATACGTTATGATTGTGAAACCGCGTCGCTCGGAACCTACGATTAATCCTCTCGATCCTGACCTAACGCCTCGATCATTATGTTTTTCTCCTTTTTTTCGAAACAAGTTTTCTTGGTAAATGCCCGCGCGTGTCGCAGAGTTTTGCGATTGATTTTTTTTCGCAACGTTATTTTCAACATTTACTCATTTAATTCGTGTTCTTTTTTTTTTAAATGGCAAAAAATCTTTCGAGTTGCATGATTTGCGATTTTAGCGTTGCAGTGGTGTGCCGCTATATTAACACGAAAAAAGAATCTCCCGCGTGTTCTCGAATCCTCAACATATCGTTAGAAAATTAAAAAGAAAAAAAACATTTTCGCTTTGTCAAAATTATTTACACAAGAATAACACACGTTCAAAAAATTTCGAAGGCGATCGATCAAAAAACACAAAGAAATCGATCCTCGACCTAGAATTCGATAAACTACAATAAAATTAAATTTTTCGAAAATACACTACGAACTGTAAATCCTGAAAAATCGTTTGGCTTCGTGGCGGCGCGGTGCGACACCCGGCGGTGACGAAATTAAAAAAAAAAAAAACATCTACCGTTAATTATAAATCAATTAACGAATAAAAGAGACTTTTCCATTTTTCTTTATAATACGGAAATGAAAGTTCGGGGTACTGTAGGTGCATTGCCGAGGAAAACACCGTGTACCCGATTCACTAACATTTCACTTGATTTCTTGATTTATTTACGACATTGTTGACATAGAAATTCCAACGAAGGAATAGAACCGCTAACAAAAGAGACCCAAGCAATAATAAATAAACCGAAGTGAGCGCAAATGTGCAAAGTTTCCGATTTGTTGTTAGGACGAGAAAATCGTGATATTAATGAGCGCGTGATTTTTGTGTTTAGTACAGATAAATGTTTTACGAGCTGACCTCGGCCCTGTGAGTTACAAAAGAAAACCCTTTCATCGTCCTTAGCCTACCCAACTAACCCTGTGCAAAGAAAAAACATCATTGCGAGGACTTCGCAACGAAAATTGCCCTCCCTGAAGAAAGCCCTCTTTGTTTTTTTTTACCCTTTCGCAGCCCTAGCCCTCCACGTCAAGTAAATGCTAATCTGTTGATTTTTTTTTCTTTTCTCATGTTTCCATCTGCCTCTCGTATCGTCCCCGCGCGTTCAACTCAACAAAATAAAAACAAAAAAACAATTCATTCCCGCTGTGTGCTCGCCTCTGCACCCTGCTCGCAACTTCACCCAAAAAAAAACACGAAAATTACCAACAATCCGCAAAAAACAAAACAAAACAAAAAACTGCGTATTAAAAAAGTACGTGGTGAAATGTGTGATTGTCGCCATTAAAACGATCGGCAACATTATGTTGGTCACCTACCTCCTTCAGTTCATGTTCGCTGTTATCGGGGTACAGCTATTTAAGGTAAAAAAAAATCCCTATGCACGTAAACGCGTAAACAAAAGTTTTGAACAAAATTAAAAATTTGAAAAAAATACACACTTTTTCAAATGCATTCGATATTGTAGATTACTATTGTCATTATGATTATTATTATGATTATTATTATTATTATTGTTATTGTTATTATGTCGGTGTTTATTAGAATGTGGGCACGCACGTATAAGCACGAAACAAACAAAAATCAGGCATTTCAATAGTTTACCGTACACTGAGAAAATTAAAATCAAATAATTAAAGTCACAAAACTGAGAGATTACCTTGAATTTTCTGGCAATTTCTTATGTACCGAATGAAAATTTTCATGCAAACGAAATGGAATTTCAAATTTATACAAAACATTTTGTTTCCTTTTTTTCTCAAAGTTTACTCAGTAAGTAAAAGTTGCTCAAAGTTCAAGCTCATCCCTCGACCATATTCTGCGACGATGATTTTTCCATTTTAATTCGCTTCTCATAGTTTTTCAAGCACTGGAAGGACACTGTCTGTTTATTGCTTTTTCCACTGGGCAGTACATAAAGTTTCTAGATTTTTCTTATTGTAAATCTCGCGCGAGAAAGATATTTAGAAATAATGTTTGTAACGAAATAATCAATAATGCGAGTCTGAGAATATTTCTCAAGAGTAAAGAAACAAAAATGAAAAGTTTCAACGGTGCAATTGAATATTCAATCTCATCAATACGAATTTTTTTTTCTCACTATTTTTTAAAACGCTGTCTTGAAACTTTGAATTTTTTGGTGACGTTTTTTTTCGCAAAATATACAATGATAGTTTGTTGCTCGAAAAAAATTAGCCACCCTCCGCACGTTGTATCCTCAATATTTCTACAATTCCGAGTGCCTATTTATCGATGTTTTCCTCGAGCCGCACTGTCAATGCACGTCTCTCTCTCTCTCTCCCGCTCTAGTTCTCTGTGTCCCTTTCCCTCTCGGTCTCCCTCCTGCCAGGGTTTTTCCTTGTACGAGCGACTGTTAAAAAAACGTATTTTATCATGTACCACCCTTTTGTATTTTCCACCCTAATACAAAGAAAATACATGCGTCAATTTTCACAACGAGATGCCGTGGGGCTGGGAAAATATTATTATCCCCTCGCAGAGTATTTGAAAATATTTTCACAAAGAATTAATTAATGAAGAATTAATTTGATCAAAATAATCGAAAAATTTGTAGGATGAAAGAATGACTTAACATTGCTCTTATTTTCTTTGATACTGCCATAGAAAGGATCGATCCAAATAACAAATATTAATCATTATTATTTTGTTGCAAAACAATAATTAATCATTCCTTGCTCCGAAATGAAAAATTTTCGAATAGAATTATTATATTTTTTGTCCCGTTGATCAGACTTTCTGAACTTGAAAATGGAAAGGGCATCGGAGACCCGGGCAAATAAAAAAATGGGGTTTTTCATGTTGAACGAAAATCGCGCCGCGCCATGCCACAAATCTCCCGATCAAAATTCATCATTTTCATTCCTTTGTATATATGTACATACACAATACATAACATATGATTTTTCTGCACCTCGTATCCACGCAACACGAAATCTGCACGTCTATTTGAATTTTCCTTCCGCACACGCGTTCACCAATAAATCGCTAATTAATGAGGATTAAAAAAAAGAAAAACATAACTTTTGAATCTGAAAAATCACGTGGATTTAAAAGGCGCTTGCACGAAAGTTTGAGTTGAATTTTGTTCGATTTATAAAAAATTGCATATTCGCTTAAAAATGACAACAACGAAAGTAATCGTCGCTTTTGCAAGATGCTCGTTGTTCGCAAATTTGCAATAAATTATTCGTCAACACGAACATTTGTCTGTATAAATCGTGAATAATCTTTTTCTCGCGGGATCCAGGGCAAATTTTTCTCCTGCAACGACGAGTCCAAAGTCACCGAAGCCGACTGCCGGTAATTATGAATTTCGAACCGATTTTATCCTCATTTTTGTCAAGATTCAACAGCCATTTATTAATTATCACATTTTTTATTTAATTAGCGGTACGTATTTGGTCTTTGAGGATGGAAATATAAATAGACCGGTGATGAAAGGCCGATCATGGAAGAGGAATGATTTCCACTTCGACGATGTGGCCAAAGCCATGTTGACGCTCTTCACAGTCTCTACGTTCGAGGGTTGGCCAAGGTGAGCATTTTCACGATTAAAATTGTTAAAATCCCACAAGTCAATTGCTCTATTCATTTCGATCAACTGACGAATTCATCGAATCGATAATAACTACTTGCCTATAATTATGCGCCTGTGAAGTTAGCATTTCACTATTTATTACATTTTTTAGGGAACAAAATTAATGAAAAAATATGACAAAGTGCTAGAGGGCAAAACTCTTTCGCATTTCATAGCGAGACATGCTGGTTTTCATTTAGAATTTTTTTTCTCACTTACTTCTTCATCTCATTATTCATGAGATTTTTTAGGGGAAAAAAATAAATTAATTAATTAACCCAAAAATATGAGAAAATGCTAGAGGCTAGAACTCATCTCAGTCGTCATCTGAAAACTTATTCCTAGCCAGACCTCTCCATAGCAGGCTAGCATCTCACTATTTATGAGATTGTTTACGAAAAAAAAAACAAAAATTAATGAAAAAATACGAAATACAATGTAAACGAAGAAATTCATTAATTTGATCGATACCTTTATGCTTTCAGCTTGTTATACGTCTCGATTGATTCTAATCGCGAGAACTACGGTCCAATCCACAATTTCCGACCGATAGTAGCTGCGTACTACATCATATACATAATTATAATTGCCTTCTTCATGGTGAACATATTCGTCGGTTTCGTCATTGTCACCTTTCAGAACGAGGGAGAACAGGAGTACAAAAATTGTGAACTCGACAAGAATCAGGTTCGTAAGGTTTTCTTTTTCGTAACGAGAAAAAAAATATTCCCGAGCGATTATCGTTTTGATAGGAACGTGGGGAAAAAATTGCCTCAAGGTCGTGTGGTCTTAAAATAATAAGAAATTTTGTTTCACAGCGTAACTGCATAGAATTTGCACTAAAAGCGAAACCAGTGAGACGTTACATACCCAAGCATCGTATACAGTACAAAGTATGGTGGTTCGTTACGTCACAGCCCTTCGAGTATACAATATTCACTCTAATCATCATAAACACGATTACCCTCGCGATGAAATTCTACAATCAACCGGATCCCTATACTCACGCCCTCGACGTTTTGAATATGATATTCACTGCGGTCTTTGCTTTGGAATTTGTCTTCAAACTTGCAGCATTTCGATTCAAGGTTAGACTATTTAAATGACAAATTAAAAGTAGGCAAACCAACGAATGAGAAACCGTGAGATTCCTCTAATTGTTTTTAAATTGCAGAACTATTTCGGCGACGCTTGGAACGTTTTTGATTTCATCATAGTCCTGGGCAGTTTCATCGACATTGTCTATTCAGAAGTTAACGTAAGTTATCGCTCGTTCAATCCCAGCAAAACGAAACGAAAAAAAATATAAAAATTTGGTGAAAAATGTACTAATTATTTTTGGAGAGAGAAAAATTTATTCCACAGGACATTAGGCACGAAAAAGGTCGCGAATTTCAGGGATTTGGCCACGGTTCTCCGTTTCAGTTTGATTTTTCAACCAATTTATACGACATCTCATTAATTTATCATTTTACTATCGTCTTAATTATAGTTTCATTATTTTCGTACTTAATTCGGTTAATCCCTTAAATGAGGATATACCCATTTTTTTGACATTTCATTTCTAGGCAGTGATGCATGCCAAGGCGGGATGTTCAGTCCCAACGAACGTCCAAAAAGTATGTATGTGTGGATGACTTTGTACTCTCGTCATTCAAGAGAGTCTGCGTGTGTGCGTGTCTCCAAAAAAGCTACCCCCGCCCCTGCCCTGGAAAGCCATTTATAGATAGTGATTGATGCATTTTCGTAGATATTTTATTGTATTTTTTTGTTATGCACGTATGTCACGTGGTCCGGAAATGGAGAAAGAAATGAATCAATTTTCGAATCTCGCTGCACCGGCAAAAATTACAATTTCATAAACGACGACGATAAATTGTTGAAAAATCGAAGAAAAAATTTATTTTAAATGCCATCTAAATAATAAAACATTCGTTTTTTTAAGTGATTCGAATTTTTATTCGCTTCGCCACTTCCGAAATGCTCTCCCCCATAGTGCAACTCAATGTATTTCGATATGAAGACTTGTAACGTGAATGTGTGGGTGCGTGTGTGGTTCTGTGTACTGGACTCCAACAATAATAAAAAAAAAAAAAAAAAAAGCGGTAATGTAAATGAAACGTGACTAATTTAGTCGCTGTCATAGTATTCCCATTCGTTTTATTCAATAAAACATTATTTTTGGTTTTTTTTTTTCATCGATTTTGTCGGTCATTGAAGAAAGTGAATCTTGAATTTTGATTTTTATTTTTTTTTCAATTATTTTCGAAACGAATTTTTGGTTGAAAATTTTTATTTTCGAATATTTTTTTATATTTCTTTTCCTGTTGCCATGAAATAATGTTTTATCCAAATTTGCTCGTTGTTCTTATTCCCATAAACACACAAAAATACCCACAGATATGTGCGTCTGCAGCTACCGAAGGATTCGACACGTGAAAGTCCTCGTCGACGTCAGAGACAAAATTGGATATTGGCGAACGAGAAAGAAAGAGAAAAATGGGGAGGATATTGAAGAAAAACAAAATTTTAGCGGGGCTTTTGCTCGAAAAATCCTGCAGTAGTGAATAGAACTGTGAGATCATATCCAACGAGAATGTGTACCCTCGTGCTTATCTAACAATTAAGCTCGACTTTTCATTTTTTCATCCTTATCATTTATGTATCTTTTTTTTATTCCTTATTGTTTATACGCGTTTGGCCATTGGTGAATTACGAGAATCAGAAAAAGGTTGACCCGGATCTGATCTTGAGATAAAAATAATAAAATGGACATTTTTTTCAGTTTATACAGAAAAATCGAGAGTGAATTTGACAAATGTTTTTCAGCCTGGCTCCAACATTATTTCCATCAACTTCTTCAGGCTCTTTCGCGTAATGCGTCTCGTCAAACTGTTGAGCAGAGGCGAGGGCATTCGAACCTTGTTGTGGACGTTTATCAAGTCTTTCCAGGCTCTTCCTTACGTCGCTCTTCTCATCGTTATGCTGTTTTTCATCTACGCTGTCATAGGCATGCAGGTTTGTTGCAAAAGCTCTCTCCATCGATTAAAAACTAAAAAATGACTCGAGCATAATTTTCAAACTATTTTAAATGCCAAAAAATCTCATGGCAGGTCTTTGGAAAAATTGTTCTCGATGACGAGACTGCGATCCATCGTAATAACAACTTCCAAACTTTTCCGCAAGCCGTTCTCGTGCTATTCAGATCAGCAACAGGTGAGAAAGTCGGAAAAATAAATTTCTACCAATTATTTCCCCGGCAAAAGAAAGATGAACGTAAAGCCCTCCAAATTTTTTTGTTTTCGCAGGTGAATCTTGGCAAAACATAATGCTCGCCTGCTCCTCGCGACCTGGCAAAGTAAAATGTGATCCGAAGAGCGACGATGACAGTCCTGCTGGTTGTGGCAACGACATTGCCTTCCCATACTTCATTTCTTTCTACGTACTCTGCTCGTTTCTCGTGAGTTGTCAATTTTTCATTCTCGACGAAGCAAAAAGTCTCAAGAAGCCTGGCAATCGTTCATTAACCCAAAGTTGTAAAAACCCTATTCGAAAATCGTCCGAATTTTTATCAACTATAGTTTTTTTCCCACCCCCAGATTATAAATTTATTCGTCGCCGTAATCATGGACAATTTCGATTATCTGACGAGAGATTGGTCCATCCTCGGACCACATCATCTCGACGAATTTATTCGATTATGGTCGGAATACGATCCAGACGCAAAAGGGCGAATAAAGCATCTGGACGTTGTGACACTCTTACGAAAAATTTCACCGCCCCTAGGATTTGGTAAACTCTGTCCACATCGCGTCGCGTGCAAGGTACATTTTTGTCTTTAGTTTTCTGCAAATTCGTTTGTCATTTCAAAGTGTAAACTTGACTCGTAGGCTTGTTATCATTTCAGAGACTCGTCTCGATGAACATGCCATTGAATAGCGACGGTACGGTTCTTTTTAACGCGACACTTTTCGCAGTTGTAAGAACTTCCCTTCGCATTAAAACTGAAGGCAATATCGATGATTGTAACGCCTCGTTGCGAAGTGTTATAAAGAAAATATGGAAAAGGACGAGTCCGAAACTGCTTGATCAAGTTGTACCGCCTCCAGGAGGTTCGTAATTATTTATTTCATTTTCAACTGTCACCTGATAAAAATCACTAACGCAATTTCACTGGAAACGACTTTTTTCCAATGGATTTTCAAGAGTAACGAAATCTCCTTGGAAAATATTTGGAAACGCGAGGTTAAAATTGTTGATTGAATTACAGGCGACGACGAGGTCACGGTGGGCAAGTTTTACGCGACATTCCTTATTCAGGACTACTTTAGAAGATTTAAAAAGCGTAAGGAGCAAGAAATGAAAGACGGTGACAAAGACTGTCAAAACACAGTGACGTTGCAAGCGGGATTGCGAACACTGCACGAGGCTGGTCCGGAATTGAAACGTGCAATCTCAGGAAATCTTGAAGAACTCCTCGACGATAATCCCGAGCCAATGCACAGGGTAAACAAATCGTTCATGTCAAAAAAAAAAAATCATTGGCTCAATGAAGTTTTTGTTATTACTTACGAGTTTCAATTATTTCTCACAGCGAAATCATACTCTTTTCGGGAGCGTCTGGTCCAGCATGCGAAGAGGTCATCAAAACTTCCACAGAGCAAAATCTCTGAAGACGAGCGCCAATAACGCTTCCAAGGTAACTCTTCGCTTCTGACGCAGAAAAGATTCTCTAGATTTCGTACCAATTTCATTTTTTTGAAAAACGTTCCCATTTTTTTTTTTTTATTAATTTGCTAATCAATTCGCAGGCATCGCCGACAAACTCGATCGACTTTTTGCCGTACACTTCGTTACAGAGAGCCGGTGTGCTCGACGGTGGCAATCCTGTCACTGCGAGATCTCACCAAGTTGTGCCAAACGTAGCAGGGTGAGAAATTTTTAATATTCCTCGTTGAAAATGATTATTTCTGTTTTCCTAATTCTACAGAATATTTAAGAACCAAAAGAAATTTGGACCAAATCTCGGTCATCCCGCGAATGGCTTTTTTATTCAAAATTACATTTGCTCTGAAAAATCCAGTTTCCCATTTCTTGAAAGACAAAAAACTCTATTTCTCTGCAGGGGTTTGAGTGACAGTGCGATGAATCAGTTAGTGATGGACTCACGGCTGAGCGGTCTCGAGGAAAACATCCCACTGCGTCCACTCGCGGTGTTCGCTGATTCGAGGCTGCAGCCTCCCACGATACAGAATCCATACAAAGTCCTGGAGTAAGTAGTCGTTACAAAAATAAACCTAAGGCAGAAGAAATGTCCATTCGATTGCAGCCCCGAAACCAGGGGGTCCGAAAATGTTGAGATAAAAATTTTAATCGCGCAATATCTTTGCGCTGCCCTCGTGCCATTTGTCCCTTCGTTTTGAAAATCGAATTTTCTATACGGTCGTTCGACACAGACTCAATGTTCGTGCGTCCCTAAAACTTTTGGTCCTCTTGACGTAATTTTCACAAAATCATAACGTCGATGGTAATGACGTTAAAAAATTATACGATCACAAACATAAATTAAAAAAAAAAAGAAATCGAAAAAAAACGAAATTGAAGACGCTCGAACTGCACCGTATAAATTATTGATAATTATATTACTAAAATACATAAACGTATTATTGGACGTGTGTGTATTCGCTGTTCACCCATGCAGTCAGTTTTATTCGCGCGACACATTTTGTAAATTTTAGTGCATGTTTGAATGCTCGGAAAAGAAAAACAACCGATTGTTTCGTCAATGTTTTAATACATAAATCTATATATGAAAGTGCCTATAAAAAAAAAGTCGTACGTCCATGGGTCGAAGTAGTTTTGAGCCTTAAAAAAAAACGTCTCTGTGTTTTGAATTGATAAGAGAAAAAATTACGTGTTAGAATATTTTGTTGAAATATTCCCACAACGTTTTCCATACATGAAGAAATATCCAAATAATTATTAATATCTGTGTCTCTATACTATGTAATTGAGTATTCGTAAAATTGTTGTAAATTTGTCAAATTTCCCTTCGAGATGAACGTCATTTTGTTTCTTTTTTTTCTTGTTGTTCATTATTGACAAATCTATTTATTTTACTTTTTCGTCCTCTCTCTCTCTCTCAACGTTTTACGCTTTTGTTCATTGTCATACGATTTCAGTGGACCTGGTAGCGGTAACTACCTTCACCCGAATAACGAATACGGTAAGGGATCTGCTGCTGTTGGGGCGTGTTGTTGATCAGTTTATACCATCCTTCGACATCTATTTGTTATTCCTAACACTCTGCTTGCTAAACGAAAAAAGAGCTTTTTTTTCAGCCCGCTTCAGTGTAACGAGAATATTCTCTAAAAATGCAGTCTCCTGTTTGGTTATCAGTGACTAAATCACGATGTTGATAGCTTAGCACCCCGTTGTTTATTTACGTTTTATCACTCCTCTGGAATACATGCTGGGCAAAAAATCCTTGAAGAGGTTTCCGCCGTTTTTCATGGTTACTGTTTAACTTTTGAATTAGAAACCCATTTTTTTGACCTCTAAACTACAAACCGGGGTAAATATTTACCCCACGGGTTTCTCGTTCTTAAAATCGTTCTGAAAGCAGTAATCTGACTTCCAAGTACATGAATCTTTTTGTTTTTTCATGCCGAAGAGAATGGTGAAGAGAAAATTAAATTTCATCAAGGTTTGGTTGGTGAAAAATCGATTTAAACACCTAAGTGCTGAAAAATTAACTTAGCAACTTAATTCGAAGCTCGCCTGGGGTAGATAACTACCCCGGTTTGTAGTTCTTGAATTAATGAAAAGCTTCATTGAAGTTAGTTAACTCGAAAAAATGAAAGGCATCAAGTGCGATTTTTTGCTCGCACGTTGTGCACGTTGAATGTTATTCTTAGAATAGCGACAGCCCTCTAGTGCTATAACGATAATTGTATGCAACGCGTGTCGTAATGCTCGAGGAACGATGTCCCCCCAAAAAAGAGAAAGAAAAACCGGTATAGAAATGTTTTCCTTACTGAGCGCGCATTAGGTAATGAAAGCGAAAAAAAAAAAGAAATTTGTAGAGATATTTGTTATTGAAAAAACGAAAACCATAACTTTTTTGTCTATCCGCGCACACACTTGGTGTGCTGTACGAAAATGCTGCTACGCGCGACCTCGCTCGACCTCGAACAGTCTTCAGGACGGAATCGAGCGGCAGTTGACACCCCCCACTCCACCACCACGAAGGAATCTACCGGGGTCAACTACATCGACTACAACAACAGCAACCACAAGCCAAGCATCAACTACTACTACAGCAACAAGCACAACGTCAACAAGCACAACAACACGTGCAACATCCTCCGGCGGCGGCACAATCACTCTCACAACAACGGAACGTAACGATTCGAGCACCGACTCAACAACAAGCCTCAGCCCAAGCCCGAGCTTCGGTTCTTCCTCCAACAGCGCCGCCTGTTATTATTCGTACGCGACACGAGGCTGCTGCGTTGACTTAGTCGCCTGGGGTCATCAGCACGGTACGAAATCCATTTAGATCGACCCCTTTATTTCGATCATCGTCAAAACACCAAAACGTACATACGAAATCACTGAGAAATTCTCCAAACTTTTATTTTTCGAGGTTTATCGATATTAAGGCAATTCGTAAATTTTCGCTCTGACGTTTGCCGGTCAATTAAAATTTTACATTCTTCACAATTACGTTTTTCAACCAGGAATCTCCCAAATGACCAAAAAAATTCGCAAAATTCTTTCGTCAACTGGACGCGACCCCGATAAAAATTATTTTTTCACCGTTTTCTCAGTCGATAAAGAATTTCGAAACGCGGGCAAACTTGTCAAAAAACACAAAAACTTGGAATCTCCAAGCTCAAATCCTCCGCGTACATAAATAACGAAAAAAAATTGTATAAAAAAAATATGCGGATGACAATGCACAGCAGCATTGGAGGACGACGAGGCAGACACATCAACAGAGGATGGTGGCTGTTCGACCGCTTCGGGGAAGCGGAGCAAATGGCGAAAGCGCACGAGAAAGAGCAAAACAACATTTCCGAACGGTACTAAAGGCGAAAGCGCTATTGGACCAACGAGATTCGTCGCAGCCGGTGGTGGCGCGACAGGGCCACTCGGGAGAATGTCGTCGAAATCACGAAAAAGGCGGGACCACGAGGACGAGCGGGGAGAAGCTATTACAAGCCGTGGCCCCGATATCAGTACTGGAAGAAATGCCAACAATGGCGATCGTAGCATCGCCAATGGACTCAAACTCGCTCAGACTCAGGCAATCGCCGTTGCTGGATATCTTGCCGACGTCGATACCAAACAATGGCGGGGCTGCGAGTCCTGCATCTCTCACAGAGCTTCTTTTCATGGCAGAGGTGATTTCGGTTTCGAAACGAGACCAGACAAAACGGAAAAACAACGCTTCGTGCGAAATTATCGGATTTTTTTAAACTTTAAATACTCTGCGCCGAAAGAATTATATTTGAGGCAACAAAAGACTGCCCCAAACGAGTCGAAAAAGTCACATTTTCACAGTTTCATACAAAAATTGAACAAATTGACGCCGCGGATTCGTACAACCGCATTCATCAATGTTAACTCTTCGAAGTCCATATCGGGTCTTTTCGACCCCAACGATTTTCTGTTACCGATTGTTTGGCATTTGGCAACGAATGTTTCGCATTTAATTCTCATTCCCGTGAAAAAAATCAAATTAGCGCCTTAAAATATGGACAATTTACTACTAAAAACGTCTCTACAAAAAAAAATAATATTTACCGAAATACAACGATTTGAAAAACACCTTGGGTCAGATTGACCCAATATGCACTCATGGGAGGTGTGCACTCGAAGGGTTGAGACAAGCTGCAATACATTCTCATCTCATTTTGTGATGTAAACATTTTTGAACGTAGACGTGGAAAGGTGACTCGACTGCATTGGCCAGTGGAGCTCTTGAGAGTTCAAAAATTGACGCGTACTCAAATCTTTCGGTGCAGAGAACGATTTGCACTAAAGACTGGAAAAGTTGGCTGATTCGTGCCGAATTGGTTCTTTGAGTTCGAGACGAATCCGAAAATGAAAAAAAAACTGATAAGATTCGTTTATCTTTCGATACGAAAATTCGCACGAATCAGCCAACAAGAAGAGAGTTCAATCGGCCAACAGAAACGACTACGAATGTTTTCCCGTTATCGTGTTAGTAGATATTCAGCAGAGTTGGGCAATTTTTATTCGAGCCGCAAATTCAATTCAAACGGAAACCAAGATTTCTCATTAAAATCGCTCGTTCCTCTCCAATGTGTAGCTTGATCGGTTGTTGCATTTGCTCGAATGAATTCGAGGAGAGAGAAGCAAAATATCGGGGGCTGTTCGATTTCGATCGTATTATGCCCAAGCCTGCTTTTTCACGTGTTAATTCACGACCATAAACCACACTGTTTTTTTTCATCGTGACAAAACACATCGGGAATGAAAACAAAAACACCGGGAGAGTCAGTCACGAGCTCGGTCGCTCGACGTGCGAAAACGCATGCAGCTCGATAAACAAAAATAAACTACGAAAAAGTTGTGCCGAGAGCTTTGCGTTACTAACACTGTGTCAAAAGCATTTTTACGAAAATCCCTTGTGTATGACAAGCCAAATCCATCCAACTAACAAACATTGTAGCTTTTTTTGTTTGATTTTATTTTTATTTTTTGCTCGCACTAAACGCTCTCAAAACCACGCAAGCAAGTTACGAAAATATTAGGAACAATGACCGAGTTTGATGGGAGACTTTTCTCGAGGAGTCGAAAAATTCGGTTGTAAACAAACCAGTGCTGCTTTTTCGTGCCACCAAATATTTGGCCGTTTAGTTACTATCTCGACCGCTAGAGCCATTGACTTATATATACACACTTTAATGTTTTCGATGTTTTTACAGTTCCACGAAATTACTGTCGCTTAAAAGAAATAATCAGCTATACTTATGAATACAATGAATATTCGTCAATCCATTTTACTCTACGAGAAATGGAATTCACGTTAAAAACAATGAACAAAACGGTCGCACTCAATTTTTTAACAAAAGATCGCCGCGGTCAAACTTTCCCCGCAGAATTACGTAATATTTAAAAAACGTTAGTTGGGTCGATTGTGACAATGTACAAAAGAAAAACAACGCTCCATTTGGTTTTCAATTCAATATGAAACAAAAACATGGCGAATGACGAAAAGAGATTCGCCGTAATCGAGTACATACTGCACAAAATTCGAGGAACCGACGCTCATTTGTTTTGATGGAACCTCGATGGCCTGTTTTAACGAAATTTCTTACCTTAGTTTCCTGGGCCGGGGAGAGTAACGGAGGCGTCGGAACTGAACGATTGTCTCACAGCTTGCCTGGAAGTCCGGCCGATCGAAAACCCAACTTCGAAGTCATCGGGAGCGCCGAAAGTCTCGTCGGTCGTGTGAGTTAACACTTCACTGTTTTCCACTTCACTCACACACACTATCAAGATATTGAAAAGTATTCATTGGTACTTTGGAGTTTTTACTGAATCGAGAATACCGACAGCAACGCACACATGACCAATACAGAAACACTCCGAACAAAACAAAAGACGCGCGCGTATGATATTCGCGATCGCGCATGTACGTCCGCGCAAACGCGCGGCACGGCGTCCCAAGCCGAACTGACCAGTGA
This sequence comes from Hyposoter dolosus, assembly GCA_963921915.1. NCBI lineage: Eukaryota > Metazoa > Arthropoda > Insecta > Hymenoptera > Ichneumonidae > Hyposoter > Hyposoter dolosus. Next base: position 9,218,351 of record OY998132.1, read on the forward strand.
CCGCAGTGACGCTGGCGGCCCCGGCCGCTGGTACCGGTACGTTCCACTCGGTGACGGCCATGTACCACGCAGTGAAGACCGCTCGTCTTTTTTCGCAACTGCTTCAATCATTTATGTATGATTATAAATTTTTATATATTTCGAATTGAACATTTCTAGAAATATTTTTACATGGAATATTTTTTCACAACAAGCGGAACGCGTAGAATCAGATTTTTTTTCTCGGAACTCGCGGCCTCCCGCGCGAGGCCCAGTACGACAGCAAGCGAAAGAAAACAGTGACAGATTTCCAGGAATTGTTACGAATTCTCCTGAAATTTGTGACAAACGGATCATCGAAATAAAGTCAAGCTTGTGTCTCGTCATGCAGGTATTGGTGGAGCAAGGTCTCGGGAAATATTGTGATCCCGATTTCGTGAAATACACATCGAGAGAGATGCAAGAAGCTCTTGACATGACGAGGGAGGAGATGGATCGTGCTGCGCATCAGTTGTTGTTGCAGGAGAGACGGGGTCAACCGTTGACTTTCCAGCTGCAACAAGGCATGGATCAGCACTGGAACGAATCGAATCAGCAGCAAGGTCCGAGAGAAATTGCGTATCAGCAATTACGCGAGCCTCTCTCGTTCGAGCAGCAACAACAGCAGCAGCATCAGCATCAGCAACAACAACAACAATATCGTCATCAACAGCCGCCATCTTAGCGACGTGAGTGACGCTGATGGCGTCTTCCGTACAAAAATTAGTTTCAATTCAATCGTCTATAGCAAACAAAAGAAAAAGTCATAAATCGTTCATTTTAACAATTGAATATATACAAATCGATCGCGTTTTCAAATCTTATCGAAAAATTATATAAATACGTATGTGTGTGTGTGTGTGTGTGTACGCGCGCGCGCGCGTGTCTGTGTATTTATATATGTAAATATATATAAATACACATACAATAATTGAAAAAAAATCCCTACATTTTGTACATGTTGTATAAAAATTCTGTTATTCCTATAAACAGTCAAAATGCACACATTTAATTATACGTAACGTGCCATTTTTCTATAGTGGCAAATACGCTATGTATATAATTATACGGAGTTTCACAGCTTGAATTTTTGACAATTTACACTTGCGTTCCGGACCTAATTCCGAGACGAAAAGTCTGTTACCGTTTTTCAATCAGAATCCATCCTGACGAGTTATTAATTAGTCAAGCCAACGACGCTGCTACCTATTATTGCTCGTAGTCTCGAAACGGTCAGAGATAGAGCAAAAATGAATAGGACTAATTCGGTAGAGCAGTAAATTTCCTACAAAAAAAGTCCCCTTTGCGTTTTTCTATCTCCAATATTTCAGCTTTAAAATTACATTTACAAACAATTTTATTCTTAACGAAATTGTTTCGTTGAATTACACTAAAAAGGTAGACAATCGTCCAGTTGAATCGTTAATGACTTTTAAACAGCGAATCCGAGCAGGGACAATGTTTTCAAATCGAAATTTTGTCCGGAATTTAAGTTTCAATTATTGACAATTGAACCTGCAACGCCTCGTGCAAACGTGTGTATGTACAAACAGAATATTTCATGACAATTGCTTCAAACATTTTCGTACAAATTTTTTCTTTTTTTTTTCAAATATTTTGAAAGTATCAAACAAAATTATCCAAGCACCGATTTTTTTTTTCTATAAAATTCACAACCAAAAGTCTCAACATTAATACAAACATTTTTTGATGGAAAAAAAAGTTGTGGCGATAGATAAACTCAGAAAAGGTCGAGAAGCATTTTGTACGAATCTGCATGAAACGTTTCGTGTAAATATACATGGATAGATCGGTACATACACGCAGGCACATTGGGGCTGATTTGTATTTTAAAAGGACACGTCGAAAGATTCTTATTCGGCGTGAAAAGGCTCGTCAACGAACTGCGATACGCGAGAAACTCAGAAAACCTCGATTCCCGTATTAATTGTACAGAGACAAAAAAAAAAGCAAAGAACTAATCAAGAAATCGAGGAGAGCGAGTTGAGAAGGGAAAGAAAAAGCCAGAGAATTCGTTGATTTATCCAAATTTTCCTTTACATCCACTCCATCCCTCAACGAATTTCCCAATCGAATTTTATTGCCAAGTGGAGAAAGAAACAATTATCTAAACGCTACTGTTGTCCGATTAAGAGATTAATTATATTATCGCGATACGATATTGCTACTACTACATCTCGTAAGCTATTACAAAAAGATTTTAAAAAAGTAAGTCGAAAGAAAAAAGATATGCGACCGAAAATAACGCTACCCGTTTCTACTGTACGTATGAATAATGAATAAATTAAAAATATAACGGTAGTAGTTGCAACTACGAAAACGTAGTGTCGACCGCACCATTTGTTACTAGAATCACATTTATTATTCGATATTTAAATAATTATTATCAAGTATATCATGATTGTCGACCTCATGTTAAACATTACTATCATTGTTGTTATTTTTAATTACTATTAATTATCATCATTATTGTCATTATTATTGTTGTCCGTAACGAAGAATTTAAGAGGAAATAACAAGTGCCTAAGTATCTATAATAACTTATTTCGGACCAGAGAAGATCTTTATTGATAATTCATATATATTTATATGCATTTATCAACAGATACATATAAATGTATATGTACATAAGCACACATGTGTGGATATGGTCGAGAAATATTGTACTACGATTAATCAATTACTCGACACGTCAACGTCATTCTATTTAATGACCATCGAAGTTTGCATCTTTCCAAAGCAACGAAAACTCTCCATTTTTTTAAGCAGAGACATCAATTTTCATGCAGTTTTCCTCTACGAGAATTAGGCAGCATTGTTCGTGATACATAAACTCAATCCACCAGAAAAATCGGAATTACTGCGTTAATTGATCGGTAAATGAACGAACATTTCGTTGCTCTCCAACGATGCAAACTTCAGTGCCGTTTGCACTGACACGAGGGAGAACTTTGTGCATTTCTCGCTGACTTTCAAACACGTCGTGCAGAGTTGCATCCCACGCAATATTTCAATAATGCATCATCAGTTACGATCACCACTGGCAATCGATTCAGCACCAGTGCTCTTTTTTTATTCCGCTGAATTGAATGAATAATCAACAGAATTGATGAAACGTCTTCCTCGGACTTTACAATCATCAGAAAATTATGAAAATCGGTATTTTAGAACGATCTACTCTTGCATCGAACATTTTTGAATCTCTGATTGCTTTGCTGGAATTAAAAATTTTCCGAGTATAGCTCACGACAGTAAGATAAAAAATTTGTTTTTTTTTTATTCAGACGTTTTACGTTCGTTGAGATTGAAGAATATTCTGAGGCTTTTGTTAAATATTTCCCGACGAAATAACGTTCTCACTTCTCGACTGAATGTTTTTCGCGGAATATTCTGAAAAGTTATTTTCTCCATAACAAAACCTCAGTTCGCCATCGATGCGAATAACCAATAAAATGGAACTTTGTTTCAATTGCGAATGGATAGTCGCAACAGTTAATGCATTATTTTTATCTTAACGTTTTGACAACTCTGATGTAACGACAAGAAAAGGCAAACGAAGGGGAATCAGAAAAATAAAGAACGGGTCGATTCTGAATAAAGGGCAAAAAGTGGACGAGCAAACTTTCTGGAATTTGACGCAATAAATTTCTGAGGAATGTTTCCATCTGAAAAAGCTTTCGAATTCTCGTCCATTTTGGCTGACTTTTTATTGTGTCGATGCCCACAGATTTCTATTGGAACGAATGATCCTATTAATTCAGACAAATCCATCGAGGAAGCAGAAGAGTACGAGAATCGTTAGGAAACATAATTATATACACTCAATTTTAACGCAATTGCTTTTCGACGTTGTCCTTCTTGTACTTAACGATGTATTATCTATAATGTCTTTTTATACTATTGTAAAAAGTGTTTACAAGTTAAAATGAAGAAACGAAATGGGGCATGAATCGTTCATGAAGGACGACCAAAGTGTTGACAAAGAAAAAAGCTCGTGGCGATCTTGCGGACTGAGAATAAAGAAAATGGGAATTAAAGCACCCTCGTGTGCAAATTGTAAAATACTGTGATTAGTAAAGAAAAATGAAGTGATGAAAAGAACGAGTGAACAACCGCATCGAGCTCTAGAAAAATGTAAATGAGAGAAAGATTGAAAAAAACGTGATTGAATTCGTTATTTTGGCATTAGGAAAAAAAAAACGCGCTACAGACAAATTGTACATGGATCGGTTAGTGTGTTTAGTAAAACGGGCACCAGTCAATGGGACGTCGGGCCAAACGAAGAGAAGAAAAAAAGACTCTTTTAAATACCGAAGACATTACGATGATATACGTTCAATTAGTTAAGCTCGTCCTTTCGCCCTCGCCACTAAACTCTTTCCTTTCTTCTTCCCCTTGAAACAAGGAAAAATACTTAACAAAAAGGAAACGTTTAAAAACAACTCAACCGACCAAATATCACTGACGAGTGCCTGATTGTCCACGATATACTTATTTCCCTTGCCCAATTTGTATTATTACGCGTTCGTACGCTCGAGTACTTGATGTATTTACTGCGTCCACAGTTATTGTACCGAATACACAATATTTACGACAGAGACCGCGCAAACAAACGTAGCAAATTTTTTCAACGACGTATATTATAGACAAATAAATCAACAACAAATAATAAAATAATAAACAAAAGCACACGCTTATCGTTCAAGTCGCTTGATCATACTCGCGCACAATAAGTATAAAAGTCGAGCGAGACCTCGACCAAACTGATTCATCCAATTGAACATTTTTTTCATCGATGATAATAACAAATTTAGACACTAAATTGTACTTTGGCAACTTTGAGAAAAAATTACATGGTCAAGAAAATTATTAATGATTTGCGGGTTCAAAACTGCCTTTAACAATGCTCTCACATTTTCTTATATCCCAATACGCGTTCGTATATGCGCTCACAGAGCCATGTCAATCAAACCGGAAATGTTAAAAATTCAACAAAAAAGAAAGATCACCGAAAAATCCGCCTGACCATTGTTCAGCTTAGAATCATGTAAATAGGCGAATTTACGTTCGATCGTAACTCATGGAACTTTTAACCAATTCCTTCCATTTATTTAATCGTTTGAGTGAAAAAAAAAAAAAAAAAACACTAGAGACGAAAAATACGAAGAGAAATCTTTCGATCACGATATTTAGGGAGAAAGTGCGTGAATTTGTTCGATGAGAATTTATATACAGAGCAATGTATACATGTACATTTTATTCGGAACTATATTTATAAATATGGTTCCCATTGATCCTTTTGCACAAAATAATAAAGATTAAAATCCCGAAATAATGATTAAATATAAAACGTCGAAACAGAGTTTTCTGTCGCGACAATGAATGAGAAAAGAGATTCAAGAAATTAATAAAAACGTAAGAAACAGACGAACGTCGAATATAAATCAACACGAGAGTGTGTGAAAAAGCAATGATTCTGCCAAACGGAGACGATTTGACACGAAAGTTTGTTGTCTTGCTGTTGTTGTTGTCGAGATTGTGTCGAATTAAAAAAAAAAAAAACGAAAAAAGAAAATACATTTGAGAGTTTCGATTATCTTATCACACGAGTTCACATTTTTTCGAAGCTCGAGAGATGTTGTGTTTCAAGGCCACGAAACCGTCGAGCCGCCAGCGAGTGCAGAAGAGACGAAAGATTCAAAAGATTTTCTTCGGTGAATCTCGAAGATTTACAGAACGTGAATAAAGGAGAAAATGCGTGGGAAACGTCCAGTTGGTTTGCAGAATCACAGAAAGGTCGATTCTCATTTTGTCTTAAGTATATTTATATTATTTTACATAACAATATACAGACTGTATGTGGGTTTCGTTTGATGTATACTGGATTTCGGTGAAGAGAATTGACGCTGATAGAGAAGTACATCGCCGTTTTTTATTCTTGTTTTCTTTTCCTGGCAAAACGTTAACTCGGAGAGAAAATAATTAAGAGGCTAGTTTTGTCAATGAAGAAAATAAAACACCAAAAAACGTAAGTCCGATGCGGATGAGTTTTAAAAAATGAAGCCAGTGGGGCCCGGAGGACGAACGATTCACTATTATTTCATAACTTGAGCTGCCTTTTTTGCTTTTATCAGTTCCACGAGTTCCTGCAACGTGAAAATCAACGATTGGGTTATAAAAGAAAAACTTTAAATAGTGAAAAAACGTGAAAAAATGTTTTTTTTTTTTTTCTGGATTCTCGTACCTTGTATCGTCTCATGCATTCTTTCTTCGTCCTCGTCGGTATGCAACTGGCAATCTGATCCCATCGATCAGAAACAGGTGCCGAATAAGTCTTGAGCGCCTGTTCCAAAAGTTTTTGTTCCGCGGGTGTCCAAGGCTGTGACACAGTCGCTGTGGTAGCTGCCGGCGTAGCAATAGTTTGTTGCTGTTGTTGTGCCGCTGGTACTTCTTTCCTGACTTCGTCGGCGGTGCCGTTCGAGATGGGATTATCAAGACGTTCCGTGTGAGCAGGCATTCGTTCATCAATCGCTTCCTTGCTCTTTTTCTCAGCGATAAAATTGTCGTAAGCTTTTTTATTCGCCTGTTCTTTGAGGCTCGATTTGCTGAAATCTGTGGATTGTAAATCCTTTGCTTTGGCCAATACTTCTTTGGCGTCGCGTATCAAACCGTTTGCTGAATTACCGTGTTGATTAATAAAGTTTGCGACAACGTCCCATCGCTGATTCGTACCAGCGGGAAAGAGATTCACCGCCTTTATTAGCAATTGCAAATCGTGCTCGGTCCAAGGCACCAGATGGGCTTTTACTTGCTTCTCTGGTGTTGAACGTGGGTCGTTGCTTATCAAACCAACTCGCCTTTCGGCCTCCATTCTTTTCTCCGTTTCGGTCACGATGTTGACGAAAGCTTCGCGACCATTGGCCTGCAAATCTTTGATCGTTTCCTCGAGCTGCGCGAGCTTGAACAACTCGCAAATTTTCTCTACGCTTTCCATATTTCTTATACTCTCCGAAGGACTCTCGGCAAAGTAATCTTTGCTCTTGCACAAATCACGAAGAGCCTTACGCTCTTTCTTCAATGCTTTCTTCAACGTCTCTCTCTCTTGCTTCAGCACGTCGTTTCGCGCTTTTTCCTCTGCATCTCGTTTCTCACGCTCCTCACGCTCTTTCTCAGCTGCCTCGCGAGCCAGTCTTTCCTCCTCCTGCTGACGCGCCTTCGCTGCCTCCTGCTTCGCTCTCTTCGCTGCTGTCTTTCGATCCTTGTCCTCCTGCTGGAATTTCCTTATTCTCGGATCCGCGTTGTACGCAATGTCCACCAGCGAACGTATCCTCGCCATTTCTTCTTTCTTTCGCTTGGCTCGCGTCGCCTTGTTTTTCTTCTCGATCCATTTTCTCATGTCACGACTATGCAAACAAAATTTACTCATTAAGCTTAGACGGCGTGTCAATAATTCAATCAGTCGTCTTTATAGAAATTTTTACGAATTTACAACGGATTCGTAATCTTTTACCCCTAGCAAACTCATTTTTTTTTACCTTTGACCCACAAACCCAGGTAAATATTTACTCCACGAGTTTCTTGTTCGTAAAAAAATTCTGAAAGCAGTAATCTGACTTCGAAGTACATGAACCTTTTTGTTTTTCATGCCAAAGAGAATGGTGAAGAGCAAATTCAATTTCTTCAAGGTTTAGTTGGTAAAAAATCGAATTAAATACACAAAAATTCTAAAAAATTAACTTGGAAACGTAATTCGGAGCTCGCCTGGGGTAGAATCGACCCTGGTTTGTAGTTGTAAGGTAAAAGAGAAAAATACGAACCCTTCGTGGATCGTATGGATCCAAGCAACAATTTTTTTCAAAAAACTTGTGTTCCAAAACGTTTCATTTAAAAATAAAACAAGGCAACGACTTTAATAACTGTGAAACCTTGAAGTAGAATCAACAGAGAGTATTCCAGAATTATTTCAGATTTTTCTCTCTTCAAATACGTGAGATAAAGTGGCAGGACGAAAAGGACCCATAGGATCCAGAGTGCCATAAAAAATCATACGATCCGTGGAGGGTTAAAAATAATATTTTTCCACAACTTGAAACGACAATGCAGGAGAAAAGTCGAGAAAACATTAAACTTACTCTTGTCCGCTCTCTTTGTCCTCCTCATCGAGATACGAGTATTCGCGCCACGATTCAAACTCGTACCAGAAAGAGTAAAAGCGTTCAACCTGATCTCTCGAAGTATTGGAATCCCCCAGTTGCGGAACAGGCTTTTTAACGGACCATCTTGCATTTTCCTCGAACGCTTGTCCCATAGTTTCGTAAAAATTGTTTTTGGCATCTTTCTCGTCCGGCAAATCGTCACTGAAGTGCGAATCTACACTGTCGTAACTGCGACGTTTTACTGGATTGCCGAGCATTTCCCAGGCTCGTGTTATGCAAGTGAAATAATCGTCGTCCTCGCGAATCTCTTCGCCCATTGCCTTTCTCTTGTCCGGATGGTGTTTCAGAATTTTTTGCTTGTCTACAAAAAGTTACCAGATTAGTCGATAACCCCGTAAAATCGTTCCCAGCGCCGATGATTTATTTTTATCGTAAAAAGCTCGAGGAGACGATACTTTTCACAAAACAGTTTTCAACTTACAAGCCCTCTTGATTATATCCTCCGTAGCCTTGTGCCTGAGTTTCCTCAGTCCCAAAACGGCGTAATGATCCTGCTCTTTCCATTCTTTAGGATCCAAAGATCGCAGATATTCTAAATCGTCCTCAAACTGATCCTCCAAGTTCTCTTCGTCGTCAGACGACTCGGAAACCTGGCCGGTCTCCGTATTCCTTTCAAACTGGGTCCGCAATCTCGTATGACCCGCAGCGTGTAATACTGACGCACCGACAGCTTCAAAGACGACCTTACGCAATGCTGCACGACAAATGAATGTTCAATCGAAAGAAAAAACCAAACTTTCTTCAAGAGACAATGGTCAATGCATGGGATTGCAAAAATATGATATTCCAGGGACGAAAAGAACGAAAAATACAGAAATGACTGGAAATTCGTGTCTTGAAACATTGCTTTGGAAAGAAAAGCAGATTTTCGAAAAAATACGATGAAAATTGTTCCTTGCATTGTGTTAAATTTTCACGATTTATTTTCTGGACTTGAGAACCATTTGAGTCGACCTTGTGCACATGAATTTTCATACGGGGACGTTTTGAGTGCAAATGAAAATGTAATGCACGTAATTTTTCGTCTGTGCAACTAATTCGCTTCTCCCTCACCCTGCTGAGCTTTTTTTTTGGGACCGGGATCCAGAAATATAACCTCCGGTGCACGCGTATGAAATATGAGATTTTCGGGGTTTTAATAACTTACCAGATATCGTGTTGAATATCGTACATTCGCCCATTTCGACTGTCTGTGTCATTTCGCAGCAGAGATATAGAACGAAACTGAATTAACGTAACAAATACTATATAATCGCAGTCAAAGAATCTCTCACGGTCGCCGCGAACGTCGAGGAAACGAGGAATGGAAGCGTGGATATACAAAATGTAGAGCTGAGGAAAACACTTCGATGTACCACACTATACGCACGTCTAGTGCGAGCCTCACGTTTTCCCTATTTTAAACTTTTATTCGCGTCTGCTTCTTGACCGTTCACGCGCGTGGCGTGGATTCTCTTGCATGCATGCACCGCGTTTGTTTTAACCCTAATTTCTTTTATTCATTCATTTCATTTTTCTCTCCCCTTTTGTTGCTAATCGACTAATCGAATCGATCTTTTTCATGCGAATCGATTATTCAAGCTGACCGCAGTATGCTCAGTCGGTAATGCCCACAAAGCATGATAATGGACGTCGTGAAAACGAGCTATATAAAATTGGCCCCCCGACTATGACTTTTGTCATTTTAAAAAAATAATATTGTTTGAACGTTATTTTACCAAAGAACCGAATAAATAAAATATTGGATTAATCGCGTAAACTGGGGTAGTATGTGGAAATGCTCCGACGTTTCATCATAAAATGCATCGACAAATATGAATCCATCGAATATTTTTGCGGTCAGAGACCCTCGCGGCGTCAATCACGCGGACCAAAAAAATACTAACGCCAAATTTACGTACTTGCGAAAAAATTGAAAGAATTTTGATGAACAAATAACTGATGCAATGGATTTATAAACGAACGAGATTTTATCGATTGATTTCTCTTGGCGTTTATTTTAAATATATTACATTGAATATTTATTGAATATCTTGGCGTAAATTTGTTTGGTGTAAATCGTTTGTTTTGTTCACGTTCTACTGGTTCTACGCGTTTCCGTTCGGTTTGTTTACATTCGGTGCGGTCTCGAGTATTCGACGCGATCGCTAGGACTCGGCAGCGAGAAGGGGGGGCGGGGGCGCTGGCTGTACTGGTACGATCAGGGAGACTCTCCGTGGGTACGATGCTCGGGAGAGGCGCGATGGAAGAGCGCGCTAGTTGCTGCGGCAGAGAGGGGCGAGCGGACGGCCGGACGGGCAGTCGTGCGCCGGCCGCATGGAGAGTGCCACGCGTGCGTCGGTTGGCCAGCTCGATGCGACGCTTTATCGTTCGTCGACGCGCAACTGCTGACTGACCGGAGTGCTTAAAGTAAGAAGAATTCTACTTAATCTTTAGTGAACAAAACAGCGAACTAAATAATCTTTCTTTCGGATTCAATTTATTCTTCGATCGAATAAAAATAAAATCATAAATATTCATGCTGAAGATTTGGATTAAATCAGTAAATGAAAACTCTAAATATATAAACATTTTCCAAAATAACGTTTATGGTGCGGGTCTCCATATAGTTGTCTGCTGGTGATATAAACAAGTGCGTGAAACGAATTAATGAGATTTTCGTGTAGAAATGTTAACACTTCGTCTGTTAAACGTTTTTTCCGCACCTTCCGTCTGTAAACCTGGACACACCGTTCTTTCAGCCTCTTATTACATTCTCAAAATTCTGGAAAAATGCAAGCTACTGTTTGAAATCTTCAACTTGAAATTTCAATAATAAAATTGTAGAAAAATTAATTTTCTCATGCATTTCCGATCCAATAAATGAACCAATCCGTCGTATTTGCCCGGACACGAATGACCCAGGTTTACAGACGAATTGTTAAATGAAACATTAAATTACCGGTTTTAATTTTGAAACTAAATATGAGCGAATCTAATAAAACGAAGTGAAAAGTGATTGAGTGATTATTCTGTGGCGGCAGTCGGTTCAAAACATGCTATCTTGAGAGGTTTTTACACCGAATGCCGATGGACTATGCTGGATCATTGGAATGAGCATCCAAAAGTGAGTAAACGAATTAAATTTATTTGGGTTTGTTTGGGCATATCAAAACGTTGTTTGTTTTCTACTCTTCCATCCTAAAAACAATCACAACCAACTTTTCCATTGTAACGTTCAGTCGTTCGATGTTCCAAGGGAAGCATAAGTTTTGTGTCGTTTTCTTTTCATTACACAAAACAGATCCAACGATTCTGGGTGATGGAGAAAGTCTCCCTGCGTGTCCTCGTGAAGAGTTCTAGTCGTTTGCGTTTCTGGAAAAATTTTGAGGTACCGTTTTCGAAAAGAAAATGAAATAAAAAATTTCAATCCCGAAGCTGAGGCTCCATGAATAGTTTTCGTAGATCTAACGATTCTGGGTGATGGAGAAAGTCTCCCTGCGTGTCCTCGTGAAGAGTTCTAGTCGTTTGCGCTTCTGGAAAAATTTTGAGCTACCGTTTTCGGAAAAAAATGAAACAAAAAATTTCAATCCCGAAGCTGAGGCTCCATGAATAGTTTTCGTAGATCTAACGATTCTGGGTGATGGAGAAAGTCTCCCTGCGTGTCCTCGTGAAGAGTTCTAGTCGTTTGCGCTTCTGGAAAAATTTTGAGCTACCGTTTTCGGAAAAAAATGAAATAAAAAATTTCAATCCCGAAGCTGAGGCTCCATGAATCGACTTTGATCAAAATCTTCACAAAGTGACAACGGAGTAAATTCGTATTTCGAAATAGTAGAATTTTTGAATTTTGTGCTGCTGACATTTTTCAAATTGAATCTAGTCAGTGATGGGATCAGCAAAAAAAAAACAAGGCCGGACATTGATTCAATTTTTTGGAACATAGAAAATATTGTGTATATGCATGAGAAAAATGTGATGGAGCAAAAGTTTAAAAGATGGATCGAGTTGACGAGGAATGCTTTCTATATCGTTCGAGTTAAATCGGGTCGATACTGAATTTTGCAAGTATAAGCGATTGGCGGAAGAAGGGCAATTTCTATATCTGTCTGAAAGTCAATCTTTCCATTTCTATCTTGCTCCCTCGAGACACGCTACACGTATAAGCTTCTAGAGGTAAACGTCGAGAGTATTTTGGTTATAGCAGACAGATTGGGCGCGGGTTATACTTTATTCTTGCTCCGGAAATAATCGAATCATACTAACGAGATTTCGTATAATTTCACCATAAATCTATGGCCTTCTATCGAAATATAAAGAATTTCAATCTGGCGCAGAAATTCCGATGTTAGATATTTCCAACGATTCGAACGTACGTTTCCGCCGGAAGTTACTTTTCAATGATCTATACCTGGAGCTGAATATTTCATGATTTTACGGAAAACCCATGTTCGTCATCGTTTTCAGTTCTCATTATTTTTTCATTGGATCTTACCAAGTTGAGAGCTACACATTTAAACTATTATTCCATATCCGGTTCAAAGGTTTAGCATCTTTTGCTAAACCTTTGGCTTTACCTTTTGTTGAGTTGATTGTTTGTTATAGTAGAAAATGTCAGTTTTTGCCTGGGTCGAAATGAGCCATGGTTAGCAACTGCGACAGGTTGAATTGTTCTCATTCGTCAGTTCCATGTCTTTTTAATTTCGTGAATAAATAATATGTCGCTGGGGTTTAACTCGATTTGATGGACTAAAAGATAAAGAGCCACATTTTTCATACATTGTCTGTGTGTGTTATAAAAATTAATGAATCTAGTACGGATCGTGAATATTTACAATATTGGGACTATGAAAAAATCATATGAATTATTCGTGGAAGAACTTTGAGTGGAATGTGGATCAATGCGATTATATCTGCGTCATATATTTTTTACTCTGTTACAACGTTAACTTGCTCGAGTTTGTGCATTTCATGAATTATCGTATTGCTTCAAAATACGAAACTATCATTTAACATTCCACATGGCATTCAGTTTTTTCCAAGTAACCATACACAAGCTACGCTTATCGATTCTTATGCCGTTGCAAAGTGCAGCAACATCAGTGTCAAAACAAAATGTCGTAGGTACGAAAACGATGATGGAAAAATATGAATAATTAGTCGTTAGTCCCGATGGATTGTAACGAGTGGGAAAAAAAGTTAAAACCGTAATTGCAAAGTTTGTAATCGGCCGAGGTACAGCGAACAGCTCATTTTACCTCTTGACGACGGTTCTTTGGGAAAAATAGTTCGATAATTATATCGAATCGATTATTTTATTTTTATGCTTCGACCGTGTTAATTGGAATAATTGTGAATGTCGAGAAAAAAATTTCGAATCAACTCGAGTCTCGAAGTATTGGGGTGAATTTTCAATTCTTCTTTTTATTCTTAACGGACTCGAGATTTTTTTCCTTATCAGCGGTGAGATTATTCACGTCACTTGACTCAAGTATTATATCGAGAGGGCGCTATAACGCCTTGGTACATTTAGATTCGAGCAGGTTAGATACGAGCGTGTACGAAGGATCCGCGATATTTTCAGATATATCCTCTCGTTTCCCTGGTATCTCGGGAGTCTATCGGATCGTAAAGAGAAGAAAAAAAAATGAAACATCGGCCATGCATTCGAAATTTAACGAACGAGCGACCCTCCGCGACCCTTCGAAGGGGGCACTACGATCGATTTCTCATATATACGCTTCTCCCTATTGTAAAAAGCGTTGACCGTGATCCTTCTTCTTCTTTTGTCCTTTTTACCAGTACGTGCAAAAGCTCTCGTGCACATCACACCCAATGTCTTTCTCTTTTGTCTCGGTACAACATGCATTTGACATTATCCCAAAAATTCAACCGCCTATTCACGATGAATTCTCACGTTACAAGTTTGGATTTTGATTCTCGTTGCGATCAGCAAATTATAATACATTTTTTTATTATATTCGTTCATCCATAAACTTGCACGTTAGAAATTTTTTCTCGTATTTCTTTCTTCCGTTGCGTTAACACGGAAAATCCGTCACAGAGCAGATTGAACGAAAAATTAATTAACGAAATTAAAATTTAATTAAGATCCAGGAAGGAAATTATTCACGTTCAAACTATCACGAAAAATTGAAAAAAGTCGTTTTTTTTTTTTTAAATTGTGGACGATGATTAACCTCCGCGATATCGAGCGGAAAGAATTAGAGAGAAAATTCGCGGGTTTGAACTCGGGTTCGCCGGTTCGAGGCAAACATTTTTCGGCGTTACATTTTGTTTCCCAACAATTCGTGCTTTCCGGAAAGTGTACGGTTGGGAAGCGAAGCCATTGCTTCATGGATGAACAAAAATATTGGAAAAAGGTGCAAATATTTGGACTGTACGTGAGTGAACCAGCGACCAAAGTCGAAAGTATTTGAGGAATTAAAAAAAGGGTTTATTACGGCGTTCTCGATTAAAATGCAAGTCCGTCAAAGATGGATCGATTTTTAGTGATCAAAGAGACACACAAAGCCCACATAACTTTCTGCGTCAAATCGTTTGGGCTCTCGGACCTTTTGTTTACCAGATGTCGATAAAGCGATATTTTTCCCCTTTCGTGTGGCACTCACACGTGAACGAGTTCTAAGCTGGGTGTTACGCATGAATTCTTGCTCCCCTCGAAATCGGGGAATATGGAAGCGATATATATCGCGCAGCATCCTTCGTGGATTACTATTAAAATATCAAAAGCTGGGCTTAAGGGGGAACGGATAAAAAAAAAAATAAAAAAAATTGGTGAGCTGTTGTAGGATACTGCGTAGAAAGAAATAGAGTGTTGCTTGTAATCCTATGCATACGTGGTTCGTTCAATACGCTCGTGCATGTGTGTCTGTGTGTGCGAAGATGAAAAGATATGCGTGAAAATCCTCATATCGGAAGATGGTTTCTGCTTCACTCGCGTAATTCCCACGTTGACTGGCGCTTTTCGAAAATAGAAATACATTTTTTCGATTTGCAGAATCATTGAAACGATTGGTCCACTCGTTGGACCGTAATTAAACGTTTTTTGTTTCTTTTTTCATATTCGTTCCCCCGTGTACGCTACTTTGCAGTATTTTAGGCGGACGGTTCAATGAACTTGATAAATGTTTGCAACGATGAACGATTCTATGTCATTTCCGCGTAATTTGTTTTTATAAAGAAAAGAAGCACAAGTCCGTAATGCGGTTGTTTTTGTTTGTTTCGTTAACGAGGCCTCTCTTCAAATTGGAAATAAAAGACAGTTGCGAAGATAACTCGGACTGATATGGTTTCCAGCTGGTTTCGCATGGTCGATCGAGAGGGTCGACTGTACTGAAAAGAAAAGAAAATCGTGTAACGATTGGAGTCGACGATATGCAATGTAGATATCGAGATAACTCGTCTCTCGTTATGTCGTGAAAAGTTGTTTCCCCGATGCTCGCTCATCCTACAGGGGGAGCAGAACAAGATATATGTATATGCACTTCCGGCAAGTTGTCGAGTAAAGTGGCGGGTTAGATTGACTGTTACAAGTTTCGTGTATATATATATATATATATATATATATATATGTTGAAAAGATATCCATGAAAATAAAGCAACGGTGGACAAAATAGAAATATAGGACTGAGACGATATCCGCTGGGTCCAGCTCGATGAACAAATGTATTCCCGTATATAGTCGCGGATTCCAACGTTCCGTTTAGTTTTTATTTTTTTTCAATTTCATTTTTTATTCTTGGAGGAAAGGTTTCTGTGCGCGTTGTCGCGTCCGTCCCGCCCCTCATCTCGTAAAGTCGCACTTTTAAAGCTCTTTTTCTTCTACCCGAAAACCCCCGTGCCCCCTGCCCGCCCCCTCGCTCTTCTATCCAGCCTCACGTCGGCCACTATATCGCTAGCTTTTGAGAAACTGCACGCCCCTTCTCGCGCCTCATACCGGCATCCCCTATATTCTCCCCCGACGGCAACGTTGAGACTTTTCTCCCTCTCTCTCTCTCTCTCTCTCTCTCTCTCTCTCTCTCTCTCTCTCTCTCTCTCTCTCTCTCTCTCTCTCTCTCTCTCTCTCTCTCTCTCTCTCTCTCTCTCTCTCTCTCTCTCTCTCTCTCTCTCTCTCTCTCTCTCTCTCTCTCTCTCTCTCTCTCTCTCTCTCTCTCTCTCTCTCTCTCTCTCTCTCTCTCTCTCTCTCTCCGTCTCTCTCTCTCTCTCTCTCTCTCGGTCACATTGCGTTTTTGACTGTCCTCCATCTTTGTTTACAACCGCGAGAGCTCCAGCTCCGTGTATAACCTGAAGCTCCCGCTGGTCTTCGTGAATTCCCGGGATCAATGCGTCGGTGCGCCAAAACGCCTGCGCTAGCCATTGCGATCCCTACTCTCTCGTCGTGTTGCTTTACGTGTCGGGCGGGTTCGCCGTCTCTTGTGTATGTTTATGGTATCTGTATGTGTAAGTGTCCGTATGTATATATCTCTGCGTGTGTATACGAAACCATCATCCGGCGGTACCACCGCGCGTCCCCGCGCGTAAAACCGAGCAGCGTCACCCACGGCCAAGGAACCGCGCTCCCGCCTTCCACCGACGGCGCCAACTGCCCCGCAGCCTTCTCTTTCGTCCCCTCCACACCCCCTTATCCTCCCCCCACCCCCCGCAAACCCCTAACCGTACCTTCTGACCGAACCCCCTCTCTCTAGCTCCGGTTTCCTACCCAGTTCTCACTGACGCGAACCAAGCCGCTATACGGACTGATCCGCAGAAACTACCCCAACGCGCCTGTGCAGGGGTGGTGGCGCCGAGGCGCAAGAAAAACTCCGCGATCCTCTCTAGGGTCTCGAAGGGCTGGTGCCCGCGATTGCCTGACCTTACACGCATTAAAACCCAAAGATTTTTCCTCCATCACATCTCGTACAACGACCAGTTTTCAAGTTTTATCATTCTTCATACTTCCATTCTCTAATTATATTTCTTTTTTTATTATTTCATTAAATTGTTCAATTTGCAATATCGAGACTCGTTTGTCCTTCGCGTATTTCGCGCTCGTTTGAAATTATGTGATCTCGTCACAGCATATGCAAACCCTGTAGATGTGAGGGGGCTGCACGCTTTCGCGCCTAGTCGCTAAGTGGTTACGGACGTGCTCACTCAGACACGGGACTCTGGTAATTTGTAAACGAACAAAAAAAGATTCCAAAGGAACTGTCGTCGTTTCGAGTGAAGTTCATTATACGAGATCCGCTCTGGACGAAAACTGGACGTTTTTCGTATCCTGGACAACAATTTCAACGGGTGTTCCGTATAACAAATTTATTCCTGGATTGTGATACGTTCTCCAAGTTACCGAGATTTTGAGCGGTTAGTGTTCTAGTTAGAACCGTGTGAAATTGTTTTTCAAGTTTTATCAAACCCAACAACCATCGTTCGTGGAGCAGTCACAGTTTTTACTAAAAGATTTTGGTTTTTTTTTTTCCACGTGTGTTTCGACCAGAATTCAGGTGAATTCGGGCTTTTTCATTGTTTCTCTTCAAACGTTTGATCGTCGTTTATAATACAAATGTGCGCTCCGTTGTTCGGAATCGTGTGAATTAAAACAAGTGATTCTTTGCTCCAACGTTTACTCGTATTATGTATGGTGTATTAAGCGTTTAGTGGTTATTCCCCTTTTCCTCCTTGTAATTTGTACGTTTAACACTTTCGTTTGATCCTTTTTACTGCAAGACCTTCGGTCGCTCTTTAAATCGCGTGTTTGGTTACGCTTAAACAGTTCATTCTCCTCTCTTCCATTTTCTCACTTTGTTGTACTATATTTCTTTCTCTTTTAACAAAAGGAAATAAATCGTTCGTGATCTCAGTTTCAACCACACTACTTATGTCACGTTGGATACGTCGCCGTCCTTGATTAAAGACCGGAAAAGATATAAAAGTAAAAATTAAATTACAACAACAACAAAAAAGTGGCCAGACCTCGGGAGTGCAAAGTGCTGCTGTTGGGTGGATCATGTGTCGACGTTCGAGACCCTTCAGCCTCGGGGTTTAACGTCATGTACATGCGAAAGAAACCGAAAACGTGAATAATACAAGGAAACTAAGTGCGAAATTAAAACTCAGCGACGTACCAGCAGAAAATACTCTTTGGGAGGAATAAAAATTATTCTAAATAAATAATCGTCGCATTCGTTGTGAGCTGTCCACATCGGTAGCTCTACGAGCTGCCGTTTTACATCGCGCGCCCTGAAAGTGAGTATTTTCTCGTTTCTCGAAAGAATATACACTCATGAAAAATCCGTATCTTCACTTTTTTCGAATCATTATTCTACAGGTCCATTGCAAGAAAAAACCTTTCACAAATACAAAAAAGTGGTGGGTCGTTGTTTATGGGGAGAGAGGCTTAACTATGATTGATTCACTATAAATCCGCCTAATCGTAAATCTCACGGTCTCCATTTTTATTCCTTAGGCTGCCTTGACGTATATTGAGGCAAAAAAAAAACTTATGATGTCTGATTTACAATGTCAGTTTGATCACGAATTATGCTAGTCGCTCTGTTGCTGATTTTTTGTCGGGCATAGAAAAATTATCTGAACTAGTTCACATTTTTCATTTTATTTTGTTGCTTTTTTCATTTTTTTTTTTTTTTTTTTCATTTGATTCTTCCACGAATTGCATTGCTGCATATTAGCTGACCAGCGAAATTATCAGGAGCAACATTGTTGTCATTAATCGCACAATAATTAATGGTGAATTTATGGTACTGGACTTTTCAGAATGTTGTCTAAATAGTATCACCTAGAGGAGCCCATTAAAAATGACCCACAACCATGTTAACGTGGTGCTTCAAAAAAATAGCTTTGAAATAATTAATTCATGCTGGTCGCATGAATTTACGATTGCACTGAACTAGCAATGTTCATCTTTACGAATTATTCAGCAAGCTTGTAACTGAACTACAAGTTTGCGTCGCTGGAACACAAAAATTTCTTTTATTTTTTATTACTTTCGAGATTAAAGTAAATTTTATTTTGTAACATTAGTTTACAGGTCGAAAAGAAGATTTTTCACTAATTAAACCTGAACTCTGCATACAAATGATGCAGAGCTGTCTGCAGAAAGAAAAACTTAATTCATCGCACTCGAGCAATATTTTGTAGCTCCATTACGTTCGGTGCGAATCATTCGATTGCCAGCTTTTCACTTTTACTGCCTTTGGTTGTTTTATATGGATTTTTGAAGAAATAACAAGTCATATTATTTCTAGAACGTTTTTCTTGACACGATGTCGGTGTTGAACTAATATCACCAATGATTACCGTCGGAAAATCGATTTTCAAAAAGAATAAAAATTGTAGTTTGAACCTCGGGCATTCATTTGCCTGTGGCCGATTAAAAAATAATTGTTTCCGGCGTTGATATTATTCGCGGTATCGCTCAGTAACAGTGACTGAACCCTGCAAACTTTTTTTAGTCTGAATTTGTTTTAACTCACCGTCGATGTGATTTATTTATTTTTCACTCGATCAAAAATCACTTCATTTTTTTAATACAGCAATTTGAAATTTGTACAGAAATAATAGTTCTGTTGAAGTGCATCCCTGCTTTTGGTCGCACAATATTCTATCGCATGATAATAACAATGTGCTAATTAGAAACTCTTCAGAATTCAGTAAAACTATGCCGAATTGATTGAGCTCAATTAAAAAGGAATTCCACCTATTAATTCAGTTATATCAAGAATGCTCAGTGATGATTGAGTGTGGGCTAAAACAATATAACTTTTAGTTTGCCCGGATACGTTGTGTTTCGATAATTGGCAATATCTGCAATGGAATTCATAAAAGATAATGAAGAAACTATTGAGTTGCATTCATTATCATTTATTGCATCAAGCCCCATAATTCCAAATGCCAATTATCATCGAAGCATTGGATTTAAAAAATGGCGTGTATCGTCCAAATATCTGCTAATCATGCAATTGTGAACCACGATTTTTAAAAATGAAATATAAACCTCTTCGTTCAGCAATTTGAAATGGTTCATTTAGTTTGTTCAAACTTATTTTCGTTCGGTTGGAAACATTAGTTTCTTGAGATCGTCGAATATTGTGCACCCACTGTCATTAATGTTCACATCGTGTTTTTTTTTTCTTTACACAAAACGAAATTTCTGCTCGTGCCGAAACAAGGAGGAATCAAATGAAAAATCGACTCAGCCTTCGATTTGAATGATTTTGAGACGAAACTACGAAATGTAACTGCAAATAATGGAAATGATGGATATTGGTTATGGTTTTCACGAGGTTAGTTTTGTCTCGAAATTAGACAAATATATTAAAAAATGTATTAGCGATTACGATCATGCCGATGCAATATCGCATTGATCTCGTAAGAACTCGTTGACCTCGGTACTGTTGAGGATAAAATGGCGGACAAGCTAGTGGATTGGTAGGATAAGAGGGGCCCGGAGGGATGTGGTAACTACAAGAGGTTTTTTTTTGTTTACTTATCGGACGGTCTGTACTTTGAACAATGCGTGAGTGCCTCTGTACATATAGGAGCGTACATTTCAATTATGTTAAGTATACGTGGCATGTCAAACTTGCGGCGGGTTTCACTCCCTTAACCATATGCATACACATAGTGGGCGTCTCTTTTCTTTCTTATCGCGTTCCTCATCGCTGTTTATACGTTATGTAAGAGTCGGGCTTTTCTTTTTTCTCTAGAGAGAAAGAAAAAAAAGGAGACACAGATAAAAATAAAAAAATAAAGAACAAAAGACATAATACACATCGAGCGTTTATTCAAAACGACACACAGATTTTATGCGAAGTTATGCTAATCATAAAAACAATAATTTCCCTTAATTTATAACGCTTGCTCAATTCTCCGAGTAGGTGCATCCAGTCAGAGCCACCGGAGCTCCGTTATATCGTGATTTTTGTGTGAAACCTCGAAAAATGCTAACGTTGAAGGAACAAGTTTGGAGTGACAAACGAGGATATTATACTTTTACGGGTTAAATTCTTTCTGCGCCCTCTTGCCGCCATACCCCGTTGAATCGCGCAGCCCTCGCTTTCACAAATGCCTATATATATATATATATATGCCCGGGTATACCTCAATCCCTCGAGCACTTGCGCCCCGTTGAACCATCGCACGGAGGAACCGCTCGAAGGGACAATGGTTCGTGACCGCGTTAATTTTACGAGGGTCCAACCTTTCCCTTGTATCTATCAGGCTGACCCGAGGGATGCCTTTTTTTTTTTTTGTTTCGTGTGTACTCCCATGAAAAAATAGCCGATGCTCACTATACGGCCGAAGCTCGGCGCGGTAATAGCAAACGACGGTTCGAACCCATTCCTAAGCCCGAGCTTGGGCCAACATATTCGCCGATCGTCAGCCAATGCCCACATCGCGTTGGCATCCGACGATCAGCTCAGCTTTGGCCGATGAACGGCAACCAACGATTGGTGATCAGCGTTGGCCCAGACGCCGAGCCGATGCCGTTTGCCTGTGCTGAGCCTATGCTCAGATGCACTATGGGCACGCCAATCATTGCCAATCTTATGCCAGTGTTGGTAACTCGCAAACAGGTGATCGTTGGCATTCGGCCTTCCAACCGACGCTCACCCGGTCTTGGACTTACGATATTTTTTTACAAATATCTCAAGTCTTGACAAAATTCAGAATTTTTTTACGTTATACTGAAATCGTAATTTTTATTCCTCAAATGCACTGCCCTGGGCCGCTAACCACTATACACTGCCAACCACATTGTAACTTCAAGGTTCTTTATATAGGTTGCAGAATACCGAGCACGAAAATAAATTAAATAAAAACGTTCATTGCGATAGAAATGTGTATCATATTATTTTCATGTATATACACAATTTTAATAAATAATAAGATTAATTAATGATAAAATAATTTTAGATTGCGTGATCAAATTTTGTATGTACAAATTATTTATTATTAATAATTTATTATTATTATCAATTTATTATTATTTATTGTGTATTAAAATTATGTATACACATAGAAATAATATGATACACGTTTGTATCGCAATGAACTTTTTCATTTTCGTGCTCGGCATTATGCAGCTTATATGAAGAATTCAATCTTGAAGTTACAACGTAGTTCGTAGTGTAGTGGTTAGCGTCCCGGGTTAGTAAGTTAGGTGTTAGGTAGGAAAGTCATAGGTAGGCAGTTCGAATCCCTCCTCCGGCAGAAAATATTAATCTCTAATGAATTGTTAAATCTGTTTTTTTTTTTATTTTCCTAATATGCTGCAATATTTTTACAATAAATAATCTTATTTTACGGAGAAATAATGATTATTTAATAAAAATACAATTAAATAATTAATCGGTGCTTGCCATTGGGGCGATACTGGGCGAGTGTTGCATGAAACTCTGGGCCAACGTTGAAAGCCACCGTTGGACCGAAGTTATCATTTCGACTCTTACCCAATGTAAATCCAGCACTCTTTCCGATAATAGGCCAACGGTTGAGTACATTTGTCGAGGTACTCAACCATGGTTGGGCCTTTCGTCATTTTTTTCACGGGCTATTCTCATCCATTCGATTGTCCAAAAGTTACACACTCATCGTCTACTTGACTCCAGACGGATACACTTTGATGCAGACGTACCTCGTGAACGTTTTTATAATCATGATTGTCATCATCTTTATCCTCTGTACGTCAATCGTTTCGTGTTCTGAGGGGAACATTCAACATTGTCATCGTCTCTATTCAGAGTACACTACATTCAGATTAATTTGAGCGTAGTTGTCAGCTCCCAAACTTTACTGCTTATTAATTTTATTCGACCTTGAGCTTTCGCAAGATTCTTCGAATTTTCAAAGAATCTTTTCTAGCAGTGGGTCTAGCAGTGGGAGACAGAGAGTAATCATCGGCTTTGTAAATCGTGTCTTGTAGATCTCGCCGTTTAATGTCGTTCCACATTCGAATCTACGGATTATTGCGATAAAGGGTACAATTGAAATGAACCAAGCGACGAAACTAGGTTGAGAGTATTCAAAATATAAGCACCCGGTCGCGGCCAGAAACTTATGTCAAAAAAAAAAACAGTCGTATATTTTGAAATTGGTAAAACAAATGAAAATTCCATTCCCAGCATCAATCAAAGGGACCCATGCGAAGCCTGACGTACGCTGTCCTCAATCAAATTGATCCAGCGGTTTCGAAGTTTCCGATAATTGAACTCCTTATTCCTCTCGCAGTCTCTCTGTCTCTGTTTCACTCGCTCCCCCTCCCTCCTCCTCCCTGACCCTTTTTCTCTGTTTCTCACTTCTTCTCCGTATCTGTCTCATTTTCTATTATCCTTTCTTTCGACATCACGACGACTTCTCTTCGGTGATATCTCCGTAGCGGCTAAAATCTCCTTGAAATTCTCACCATTACGATTCTAGGGCTTCTCAGGTTTATTTTAAATCTGCTGGGGATATCCAGAGTTATATTCATTTAGATTTCTTTTTGCCTTAGATTAGAGACGCTATGACATTTAACGATATCGTTCCTTTTTCTTTCTTTTATTCCTGGCCATCTCGAGAGAAACTTGGTGCAATCGAAAACCCAAAAAAAAAAAAGAAAAATCATGGAAAAACATCTGACGTTCTGTCTACCTGGTAAAATATTTCTCGGCGGAACAATTAATTGCACAGAAATTTCTAAAGTTACGAAGGAGAAATTGATGAATACGTTTTTCTTCTTCCGATCGTGATTTTTTTTTCCGACGATTTGTGTTGAAGCATAAATGCATTTTGATTAGTTTACACTCGTTCTCTTGAAATTTCGCAAAAGTTTTAATTAAAGCGCACGGTGTCGAGCTTATATTGGCATCGCCAAGTCTCGTTCCATAAACGTGTAATTATTGACCTTAATTAAATGTTAAAAGTAATCTTGAGCTAGGCACGTGACGTTCGTGTATAATTCGACATTTCATCGTTATAGGTTTCATGAGTAGTCACAACACGTTTATATTCCATATCTCGATTCTCGGATTACTCTCTAGTGAAGAAAATGTAGAAATGACAAAAAAATCCAATTCCTTTTGTTTTTATCTCCGCATGCTCACGAGGCCATTTCGACACTAATATCGTTTTTATTATTTCCTTTAATTAAAATTATCATTATTGTTATTATTTCCAGTATTTCTATTGACGTGTTATTATTGTTTACTCACTGTCCTGGTTTTCTTTTCTTTTGACTTATCACCAGAATTCTAGTTATTTTGTGGATTTTTCTAATAGAGAGTGTTGGCTAAATGTACACGTTTTTTTTTTTATTCTTCAAAGACATTGCTTCACTTGTTGAATCTGTTTCGAACGGCCATTCTTTACCCTTTGGTTTTTATTTGTTTTTTTTTTTTTTTTTCAAACATTTGGTTGGATTGTAGCCAATGAGCTGCCTGCCACCCTTCCCTGTCCATTAACTATACGTAGCGTAGTGTCGGATTATTGGTTATTTATTATGAGACAACTGATATTTAGTACTAACATTTTGGTTTACGATGTGGTAAAAAATGAGCGATCTCGAGCTGATAATTAATTGCAACCATTTATCACAGATGATTACGATTTATATTTTTTCGAGGTACACGTACTAGCGGTTATAAATTTTTATGATATTCAATCAAGACTTTAAAAATCAATTTACGATGGGGTTCTGTCGATTTTCATGGTGTGGACGACATGTTTACTGCTTAATAAGTTTATTTTCATTTTTTTAAACTTCAGCACATTTCTTACGCGAGGCTTTATTTTTAAGTATTCATTCACATGATTTTTTACCGAGCTTGAAAAATCGGGCGACCTAATTCTATTCATTCACAAATAGAGTATTCTTTCCTCATGAAATCGATAGAGCAGCTCGGAGATTTGATTCGACGTATTGATCGAACGTAGAAAATTTTTTAGCAGAGTTTGTAACATTTAAGGAATCGTGTACGCAATATTGCAAAATGAAGAATTCTCTCTTCGCTACGAATATCCACGAGTGCCAATCCACTGTCGAGGAATATATTCTTAAGGGAGTTATTTTTTTTCTGCCATGAATACGTTACTGGCTTTTATTTTTACAGTAGCTCTTGCTTTTTAGCTTCGAGTTTTCATTTTGAATGAATCCTTGAATAAAAATCATTAACGACGATCCAAAGAACATTATTTTCTCAGCCTGCAGGGCTGTAGGCTTAATGCATCTGTTTACTGAAAGGAATGCAGGTAAATTGCAACTTTTTCGCATTCTATTCGATAAAGATCCGGTCAAGGATCGTCTATACAGATGCATTATTTTTTCGCTAATAATAGAGTACTTAATAGAGTGCGAGAGCGATCGAGCTCTAGAATCGTCAATCATGGCTTGTTACGACGTAACTAGGTGGAATCATTCTCTCTCTTTTTCGCTCTCTCTCTCTCTCTCTCTCTCTCTTCCTCTTTCCCTTGTTGCTCCTTTCTCCTTTTCACGTACGTAAAATCGATTTTCTACGAGGCGTTTCAATCGACGCCCTGTTAGCCAAATGGGCTCATCGCTGACCGAGATATCACGTTTATGTGTATATGAACACACGTGGGTAATATATACACCTTTCTCTATATATATGTATGTATGCAGATGCATCGATGTCACGTACGCTATAGATATCGACATATATATTCGCATCAATATCAGCTATATCGCAATGGGCAAAATCCCAATCCTCGCCAAAATATCTCACAATAGCACTTTTTTTTCCTCCCCATTACTCTTTTATTGTATTTGTATTTTTTCGTTCATTCTCGTCTCGATATCCAATCAGCAATCGAACTCAAAACCCTACCTATCCTAGAAGTATTACATCGGACTCGTTGTCCGTATGTACGTGCATGAGTTTTGTTCAAACGTCAACGGAAATTCGATGAATTTTATCGCAAAAGTCCGTTTTGTTTTTGCCTCAATCCTCAGGGATCTTGTCATACTGGTCGCGTTTGTTTTTTTTATTTATATTTATATTTCGTGACATTTTCACGGGAAACGAGAACAGCAAACATTCCATCCGATCTATACTCTGTTTTTCATGTTCCTCGATATTGCAACAAAGTTGCACACGTTTGGTTGAATCTGACTGCATAAAGTGAAACAATAAACATAAAAAAAATGCTATACCTCCATACGTGTACTGGTTACATCCGGGAAGTCAAGTTCTGTCGAATTGCTTATTGCTACGTTTCTACAAAACGGGTGAACCGGTACTTTTTGCTGGAATCGAATATTTACTCGTTAAAGGTTTAACTTTTTAATAAATTTTTGGACGAACAAATCTCGATATTTATGAAAACAAACCTGAACTTTATCGAGGTAGACCACACCAAAAATGAAATGAAAAAAAATGAAATGAAATGAAATTGAAACTTTTTTTAAAAATAGATATTTCGTAGCTGACGTTTTTTTAGTCGAATAATAGGTCAAGATGTGTTAGCTCATTCCTGTGATAAACGTTCCCAAGACGTCTGTATATTACAACAGATAAACGAGTTAAATTGTACGTCTAAAAATATAGCGAATTTTCGTAATCTCCACTAGATTTGGTAAAAATCTATTTCTAGATTTCCTTTTTTTCTTCACGAGCAGTATATGTTAAAAAATTGATAGTTGAATATACAGATGGATGTCGTACCGTGGAGAATCGAACGTTGAAATTCCCCTCGGTAGTCATGTCTGGACGTTGAGAGATTCGCTTACTCACTTATTTATCAATTTCTTTGCAGCCTCGTAATTTGCTTTCATTTTCCTATTTTCGAGTAAAATTGCTGTCTGAGCGATAAATAGAAAAAGTTGTTTTTCCATCGAACGAGGAATAATTTGTTTCGATCCCTTGGCAATCGGAGAGTTTGATTGGCAACGTCCTTCCTCAATGCTTTTTATAACAAGACCATGATAACGTCGATTCATACAGAGATTAAAATTGCATCGAGTGAGCCACATGCAATCCGGCGGGTCACAGATTGTACTTGTCCATCTTTACGAACGAATATATTGCCGTCGTGTTCGATCCTTTGCCTTCTCCACGATTTTAGACTGGAAAGCAATTTTCCAAGAATGTCCAGAGGCATTTATCGTACGCTTTTTTTATTTTTTGCTTCAAGACACAAATCGCTCAATGCCTTCCACTTCATAATCTCGGCTTTGCCTTCGTTCTATCGAGAAATTTCGATGCTCCGATCGATCATCCGTGACCGAGTTCGAGTTGAGAAAAGATTTTAAAAAATGAATTTTTCTTCAGGTATTCCAGTAAAAATCGTCGCGTTGGTACGTGCAGATGCGAGTTTAAAATACGTCGGTACTTTGCAGATTTAGCAGGTTATTACTGAATTATTTAGCATTTTAATCGAAACAATGCAACATTTGAAAATAAGTTGGGAAAATAGTTTGGATTTAAAAATAAATGATGGTGAAATAACTCGGACGGTCTATAAAGTTATAAAAATGTAAAATGACGGTAGACTGCGAAGGGGCTTTATATTCATCGCTCAACTTACCCTACTTTCAATTATTTTCCAAGAAAATTGTAGTTCGACCTCGTATGTAAGACTCGTGTCAATTTCCATTAGCGTCGAACCCGCCCAGTGGTAGAAAATACTATTGTACGTTATTGGACAAACTCTTGTAATTTTTTGCACGCTACTATATATTCACCTATATATTCATTATTAAAGTGTATGTTTGATGCTTGCAATCCAGAGCACGTGGATAATTCGATGAGATCGGGCGAGCCATGCCAATCTCGCGGGTAATACACCAGTTTTTGTAATTTTTCTTTTTTTTTTTTGTTTCTTGCACGCGCTTACTCGATGCTACAATATTCTGTTTCTTTCTATCTCACTATTCGGCGTATGCAGGAACTTTATTTCCCTGAGGATCACTTCGAGAGTTTATCGCGCGAGGTTTACGTCGAGGCGTTCTTCCGTCACGGTTTCCCCCTTGCCAAATCTGGCTTTCTCCCTCTCTCTCTCTCTCTCTCTCTCTCTTTTATCCCGAATCCGCACTGCTTCTCGCTTTCTTTTCCTTTTTTGTTTACAATCCCCACTCTTGGCCTTGTCCAGTCCCTTAGAAAACTTCATCTACCCGGTTCTTGTACTTGTTATTCTTCACTTTATCTCCCTCTCGCCCTCCCTCTTTTTCAAGCTCTAACTTTTCGTTGGCCATCATTCTTCGCTCTTCTCTCGTCCACATTCTCACCCCGTGGATCAAGGAAATCAGCCCTCCGGCATGTACACATATACACGGTATTGTCTCTTTAAGCGAAAAAAAAAACAACATTGCGTGTCTTGTTTCGTTCCTCAGCTTTTTCCTCTCATCCTCGTTTCCTTTACGTCCAGCTTTCATTTCTCATGAAACATAGAATGGCTCTTCACCTCCACTTGCACACCTTCCGGCAATTCTTTCGTTATCGTTACTCTCCGCGTGTACAAGATCATTTGTAGGTTTATCTCGACGAAACTTGCTCGGCGAATGTCAAAGGAAACACATTAAGGTCGTGCTCCAATGAAACCTAACGGCGATCCATTCCGACTATTGACGCAAACCTTTCCAGTTAAGAATGAACTTATAACCTTCAATTGTTCTTTTCCACCGTTGCTTGATTACTCTTGCAATGATATAATTATCCAGGATTCTTCGAGTCACGATTAGTAAGGCTTTCAGACGTTTTGTTCTTCGTTCATCGGTTTCGAGGGCAAACAATTCGTACACAATGTCGTTGTAATTTTCTACATTCTCGTTGACACACATCCGTTAATTTACTAATAGAGTTACGTGGTGATTGAATTTCATTATTCACTCAGTTCCATCACGGCGTCTCTTTGCTAACGGTCAATGCATGGCAAATTCACGAAATCTCATGGAATTTGGTGATTCTTTTCTACAGACTCGTTTAATCAGTAAAAACTGAACAAGATTTGGCTCTGGATGTTTTCTTTCGAATCGGAGCTGTCTTCTCGTACCTTTCGGATGCGTCCGATAGGCACTCACGAATTCTAAGACAGATTGCCCCCTCAAGAACCCCCAAGTGGCACGAGGCAAAGGACAAGAAAAAAGAGACAAGGGCTAAGGCAGATAAAAAGAAGAAAAAAAAACGGAAAAAGGGAAACAGCCAGTGAATAGAAGGTAAAAGGGAAGAAGACAAATATATCCGAGGTTTTCCAGCACGTCGGACTATCCGAATATCGGTGATCGAAAGTTTTATCCTACTGGGAGATATATAGGGATGTTCACGCACACAAATATATACGCATATACACATCCACTTGTACATCCATGTGCTTGCGGGAGGTGATATCTACTTGGAATGACCATGGGAATTGTTGTCTATATCTTTCGTCTTCCCATGACGTATATATACTTGGACTTATTTCCAAGAATTTCTAGTTTTTCTTCAACGAATTCCATTGGGATTACTGGTCGTGATTTTTTTTTTTTTTTTTTTTTTTTTAATACCGTGCTTCGATCTTTAGCCAAAGTTTGCGGGCTGACGGCAACCGTTATAGCGAAATCTTTCTGTGCGTTCGATCGGATTTTCATTAAATTATGAACATTACGAAAAATATGGTGCTCAAGTTTTTAACGTTGGGATACACGCATAATTCGCTTAGTTCTCTAATCTCGCAAAAGAAAAGGAAAATAAATCATAAATAACTTTCCAATGAGCGAAAATTTATGTAAATAAAAATATCACATGTGATGCTTCCCACGTTCGCGTTTTGGTTTTTTGATTAATCAAATAGATTTTTTTCCGTACTTTCGGTTCTTTGTGATGCAAAAGATTTTGAAGAGATTCCAGAGTACATTCGATCGATATGTACTTTGATAAAATGATTAATCGGGCACGACTAATGAGACGTGAGATGGAAACGGGTAAACGAGAGATGATTTCTTTCTCGATCACCCATAACCGTTACAAAAATGAGAATCAAAGCTCAGTATGCGAAAGTTGACTGGAAAAGAAAAAAAATAAAGTGTGTTAAACCCAGCGTTTTACGATGTATATAATATTCACATTGCACTCACGTCTCACGTTGAATCGTTATAACTGATGACACGTAGCCCCGCTTGCATTGCGGATAGTACGATGTTGCAAGAGTGAGAAAATGCGCGTTTTACGCCACCTCACTGTGTCGGCTAGTGCATTTATAAGGGCTGAATGATGAACGACCCTGACCGGAAGCGAGAATGACGGAGTACGACTAAAGTCGCGTTCAAAGCGAGTCTCAACAAAATGAGGCATATCCTACGCCTTGCTAGCGTCATCCTATGTGTTTTATCTTATATTCAGTTTTACACATACAGCCTGCTTCTTATCGGATGCTAATCAATGAGTTAAACTTCAATTAAGGACTGAAATCTGAGCAAAAAATCGTGTTACATTTCGCTATCGTATAGCTTCACTTTGAGGAGTGTCCTATATGTATAAACATGCGAGAAAGACGATCGCGTGCGCCTCAAGAACAGACATATAGGAAACTCCCGAGCGCTCAGAGTGCCTAGAGAAATTGAAAGAGATAGAAATAATAAAAGGGAGTCGTAGGAAGAGTACGGATGAAAAGAACGTTTCCTTACGAGAGCAGCACAAGTTATCTTGTATTTTTACGCCACTTCTTTCAAGACGATTGACTTTTTCATTTTATTTTCTTTTTGTTTTCTAATCCTCGAGATATGCTTTCGTCGATTTATTGAATTCGAAATTCAACCGGATGCCCGTACAGACACGGGTCATTGGTCACGAATGTTCGTTGTTTTTCAATCATTTTGAAATCAGAGTTTGATTTTCATCTTTCGGCGAAGGAAAATATTGATATTGACAATTGAAACAAAGTTTAAGCTTTACCAAAGTTTTTCTTGTTTCGTACATTCTCATTTTGAATGATACGTTGTTATCATTGCAAGTTAAATCGCGTGTGAAGATATATGAATTGTTTTCTTGGCTCTTCTCATCTCCTGCTGCATGGCTCACATCGTGATCCGAATCGATAAATAATTTCTTCGATTCAGGCCAGTGATATAAAAATAATATTATTCAAATCGCCTTCATGCGAGAGATGAATACTTTTTTTTTCTATCCTCGTTATATATATACGTAGGCAAAACATAGCCCATAATGACGGATGCGATCAAGAAATGGCGCACGACCATCGTACGTATACGATCGCCAGGCATTCCCGACAGCTATAAAACCCGATTTGTAGGCAAGAGCGTCTTTTACTGCTCGTTTTTCTTTATCGCCGATGAAAATAGAAGAGTCGCTACAATTTTATTAGAGAGATGTATAAACACTATGAAGATAAAATGGACAACGAACCAACCAAGAAGCTTTTATCGTTGCGTGTGTGCTTCGAGATGAGATGTAAGGGTCACGGAAATGTTCCTATATGTTTATTGACCCCACACGATACACACTCGCTCGTGTCTTCCGTATTTATTGACCCGAGACCATCAACTCACGTTTTTATCAAATTGTTTGGGAATGCCGTTGAGTTTTAACATGAAAATATAAATTACTGGCTGTTGAGGATCGTGGCAAGGTGGTCAAAGAAATATGACGGATCAGAATCGATATTAGCGCGGATTCGCTTGTCGAATTATCAAAAGTTTATTGACAGAGTTGTCGAGCGGACTGATATGCAAACCGCGAAGAGAAATTATTGATCTCGCTCGAGAGCTCGAGCTCGAGTGTTTATTATTTTCTCGAGTTTTGAGAGCGCAGGATACTCGGGCAAGGAACCGAGTTAGTTCTCCCAGGTCTCCCGCGTTGAGTTGTCCAGTTTGTTGCACACGCATATGGCGCACCAGGAAGTAGCTGCCCGAGTCTCCCGTGACTCCCTATGAATCAAGCGCCATAGTTACATCCAAAAATCGTCCTTCGATCCAGCAGACTCAGAAGAAAAAATCAAAAGCTATTCCATGTGTAAAGACGCTTGCAATATCCTCCAGGATCAAAGGAATCCTGATTCCACATTTACAATAAATAAAAACGAGACCTAAGAAAGAAAGAACGAGAAACAGATCATCGAATCGATACGATATATCATGGAACGTCTTTCCAGATGAGATTTTTCGTACCACGATTCAACGTCAAATTTCGTATAGCGTAACGAAACACATTGAGAACTATATCCACAATATACACATATTGTTACTGTATATAAACGTGACCGCTACAGGAAAAAATAAAGAAAGCTTATCCTTGGTCGAGTCTCGAAGAATAGGATCGAAATGGAGAAACTTGGAGCGTGAAGGGTTCAAACTGGCTGGAGAAGCTCGACGGCAAAAACAGCGACGTTCATTTGAAGAGATCGTAAATGGAATAGAAGCAAAAGGCAAGCAGGCAGGTTGGCAGGTTTTACTCCTCGCGGTGGCGGTTATGGCCAAGCAGAATCGATCAATTTAAAACTTTTCGCCAAACTCAATTAAGAATTTGTAAGGTGCTAGTTACTGTGTATATGCATACATATATATTGATGATAAGGTTCGAGCAGCGAAAGAACGGAGACGTCAAACCCATTGTATATATTGATGACGATCTGCTAAAGGCTTTAAACGACCCCCGTTTTATGTGTTTAATCTTATACCAGCTACGCCCTTTGTCGGCTACTCGCTACGTACTTATGATTTATGGGCTACAACTTATCGTATAACTGTATAGAAATGTCAAAGAAACTAAAATAAACTTGGTAAAAAAGTTGTTTCACTTCGCCTCTCATCGATTTTTCAATCGATAACTATGCAATACACTCTGCATGGAGTCTACAAAAGTAGCTGATGGCTAATTGTCTTGTCCGATCGTTGCTTCTATGAATATTGTCTATTATGACTGCTAGAAAACTTGCAAAGTAGCACGATCAATTGATACAAGAAATGCCAATACATTGAAACAGAATGAGACAAAAGCTTGAATTCCTAAACATGCAAAATTGGTAGCAAGATGAAAATCAGTGCTAGTAATGCTATAGCTGAGCTTTCGAATGGGAGTATGATTATGGGTTCTTTGTGCATGAACTACACAAATGGCCAATAATAAATCTGACGAGTAGTGGGAAAATTGATATTACGAAAAGGGCACGCTAATTCGATTAGATGCAACAGAATCAGAAATGCAAACGTAGATAAGAAATGTATGCCTCGATTTGTACATGGGATAGCGAGAGGGGAGGGGGGAGAAGGAAAACGAGAAAGAAAAATAGAGAAAAAATGAATATATTTCATTACTTTTATCGTCCGACTATCCGTGCACGGAAATCCCCCGAATGATCCGGGCTACAGATTGCCAGATTAACGATCGAGTAACATGCAATCGAGCTATACAAGTAACACCCCAAGTTTGGAATTCATGTTCTCATGTATGCGATGCTTCCAAGTTCCATGTGATATTTCCAAGTCTGAACTCCTCAGACTGTCCATCTCTTCGAGTCACGAATGTTCTTATCCACATGCACAGATATATTTCTATGCATCGATTGCCAACAAACAAATTGCCTCAGCTCACAACACTTTTCGTGATAATTTGGCTGCCTTAGTTATTCTTGTTTGCTTTTCGTTTAGACACAGCTTTTTTCTTTTCGAGTAATTTTAACGAGTTGGAAAATTGAACTGTTCGGAAAAGTGGTCTGTTGAGATTACGACTACCTTTCTTCACGATAAAGATTTTTGCATAGAGCTACTAGAATTATACTATACACTGCTTCTTATTTGAATAGCACCCTGAAGGTCTGAGGGCCCGATACGAAACTATGACTTTTTTCTAATTTCCATAGTTGTTGGCTTTTTTTAGTTGGCTAGTTATATTGCCCTGAAATTTTTTAAATTTTCGAAAAAATTTTCAGGTTTAGCTTGCCACGAGATGAGAAATTCTTTTGTAGACGAAACAGGAAGCTTGCAGAGATGAATTAATTTGTTTAGCAAACTATAATCCTCAATAAACCGTCATAAAAGTTTGTACGTGAATTGGTTTGAGGACTTTTCATGCCTCTCTGTAAATATACTCCGGTAATAATCTTTGGTGTCCGTACGACCTTAAGTGAAGGACGAGAAAACACAAGTTAGCAAGGAGGATGTTAGCTATGAAACATCATCGATGATTGCCTAAATTCATTAGCTCGTAAGCTCGTGCTATAGGACAAGAGAGCAAAGGATCCAGGGCTTTAAGGACTTACTCGAGATGAAACTCGCTCGCTTCTATACTATCCCTCGTGTGTACTGAACTATGTGGAACAATGCTTGCTTGGGCAAGCAGCTCCCCAAGCGGTTCCGCAACATTTCTCTCTTTGCATGCAACCGTACACACACTTGGCCATGTCCGTATACGCTTTTATGTACTTTCGAAAATGGGTCGTTTTATCTGAGATGATCCGCTCATTGTTGAACAGTGATTTTCGAGATAATCAAACCGCAAAGATTACTATTAAAAGTGATTGATTCGAGGATACATGGCCCTGCCCCTCTGTGGTGGCTACGCCAATGGCAAGCTCCAACCAGAGTTGAAGCTTTTTAAGCTCGACAAACAAAGCGAAACACGGAGTACTCTCCGGTAACAAGCCCTTCGATTTCAAGTTGAAGTTGACTAACTTTTAGATTAAATAACGATCGAGAGTAACTCTGGAGTAGTCTTAGGTGAACTTTGACATTGCTCTCTTCTGATGCCATCAACTTTCAATGTGATTGATTTCATTTGTGAAAAGCTTCTAATCTCTTAGGGAAATTTCTGACTATGTCAGTTTATAAAGAATTTATTTTTTCTCTCGTAAGCATAGATATACTTTTGTTTTTCAACAAAATTTTTATTCCCTACGGTTCTGAATTATATGGATGTGATTTTATCTGACAAGTACTTCACGTATTTATCCTTGACGATTTCTTTGCTAGTCTAGTTGAGGAAAAAGCGCGGAGGTTCTGAGAATCAGAATGACGGGACATAATTCGATTTAATCTGCAAGATGTACGTTCTACAAAGGGATGGAAGAGTTTGCAGCATTGGTTCGTTGCTCCGACGTTCATGTGCACCGTAACGAAAGCTTCTCTACTGTATCGCGAAAACAGAAAATCCATATACCCGAGGTACTCCCATGTAACTAGAGCAATAATGGATTTTAGTACACTCATCCCCAGCAGAGTTTTGACACGTTCTGATGGCAGTCCGAGACTTTGGTCATGTCGAACAATCTGCTTCGCCCGCTGGATAAACTCCAGAAGTGAAAATCTTGATTTGCTCCTTTCCATGTTCATTTCCAGTAAATTTATCTCGCTCCCATCTTCTAGAAATAGCTGTTTCCAGGCTGACGCTCAAATCGAATCCATCCAAAGTTATCAGACTTGAAAAGCTTTCTGTTAAAGTCGTGCAACCAATGACGATGCAGGATAGTTGAAGGGCCTTCAACTATCTTTGGATCGAATAATTGAATAATTTTGATGTATTATGAAATGGAGCTTACCAGTCGAGAGAATTAATCTGAAGTGTAAAGCTTTTGCGGATGAAACATTTATGACATGAATTACGAATGTGAATAATGGATTCATGTAAAAATGCTTGCAATCTGTCTGTCCGTAGGAAATATTGATTTATGTTGAACGAACGTAACATTCTGTGAGAAGAATTCAGCTTGCAGAATGAACCTAAAAGTTGTAACGATCTGAACGATCCACTCACCAGTCGATGACGATCAATCCGTTACAGTTGATTCAATTACGTTGTACTTCTATCAGATTCACGTGGATGCTATCGAACCAATGACATATTCAGTAGTTCGAAGTAGCCCCAATCATGTTTTCGATACGTAAATAATTCAGCAGCATTCAATAGCTTATCCGTTAACTGTCATATAAATTGATAAAAGCTTTGAATTACCAGCAATATTGACGACCGAATGCTGTTTTTTTTTTCTCTTCGTTGACGCTAAAACCAATAGCTACGGAAATATCAGTATCGAAACAGATATAATTGTATCGAAGTTTCGTTTCTTTTTTTATTTTTCCAAAGTCAATTTTTTTTATCAATACTCAGTTTATAAAAAATCACGTTGTGAGCCAAATATATAAAAATAATTTTTTCAACGTGACAAAATAGAAAAAATGATAAATACTACAATGGTCTCGACAATGTTGAAAATTTACTGAAATATTTAAATCCTGCATATGCATAAAATGGTAAAACAATCGGAGAACTTTTAGTGTATTCGTTCAAATTCGGACGAAACAAATTGATTTATAATGCACGAAGAAAAATGTTATGAATTCGTTGTTTCGCAGAGCGAATAGACGGCGAGTTTGTTTAACGGAATAGTCCAAAGTTGTTTCGTGCCAGAGTTACATTTTCAACTTGCCTCCTCGACGTAGGGCTATATGTCTGTACAGGGCTGTTCTTTGGCGCTTTTTAGGCCACATCGTTCGGAAACGGAGTCGCGACTCTTTTTCCTTCGTTTTTTTATTATGTCCCAGGAACAATCTCATATGACGTGCGTGTGTGTGTCTCGGGAATTCTCGTATCCAATACTTTGACGAGTTTGCGTGTCCGTTAGTACGCGTCGAATCAATACTTCTTGCACGCAATTCTCATACAAACAGCAGCATTTTATTGTTCAAATTCCAACTTTTCTCTATTTTATTTAACATTGATATTTTTGTTCTCCTCTTCTATTTTTTTTTGCCTATTCTCTCTGGATTTCTTTTCATGGCACAAAGTTTTTTCGTGTAAAAAAAAAGCTCGTCGATTCGTCTGAATTAAATTTTGCCCAACGATGCACGTGCACTCGTTTCAGAAAAGTCCAAAGTCCTTGAGTCCCCTGCATATGCTTTTCACGAAATTAAGGAACCATTTTGGCTTTTTTTTTTGGTCGGAAATTGCGTCGCTCTATCCAGAAAAATTCCAAGTACTAAATACAGTTTTTAGAAAAAGTTTTCATTTCGTAAGTACAAGTTTACGTAACAAGTCTGCTTACACGTGAATAAAACTGAAAATAAGCGATCAATGAGGACTGACCTTTGGACCAATAAAGATGAAATTTGAGCCATATTTATCCTGGTATTCTGCTGGCTTTAACAAAAATAACGCAAACACCATTTGACATCTTGTCTAGTCTCATACGACCCTTCAATCTTGCGGCCATCGGGTCATGTTAGAATACACCTTGACTCATCCTGCTTCTCTGATGTCACGTTAGCGTGGACGCATCACCCGTCAAGC
The DNA here is from genome assembly GCA_963921915.1 of Hyposoter dolosus. Taxonomy (NCBI): domain Eukaryota; kingdom Metazoa; phylum Arthropoda; class Insecta; order Hymenoptera; family Ichneumonidae; genus Hyposoter; species Hyposoter dolosus. Next base: position 9,255,816 of record OY998132.1, read on the forward strand.
CCTTGATACATTGCTCGTATATTTTGAAATAAATTCCCTCCTTCAAACCTTCGAAAAAGAAACAAAAATCCAAATAATTTATAGTCTTTAGCGGAGACTCGCATGCGCTCACAAATATAGGGCTTACTTTCTTTTAATTGGAACACGGATATTTTTGGCCAGTCTGGCTAGATGATCTATACTTTTAAAGCATCCAAAAGTTCTTCGATATTTACTCATCGAGATCCTGCTATATCGTTCAATGTTCGGCCTCGTTCGATCATATTCTAAATATACTAATTACCAATTTGCTAATTTTCGTTTCCTCGTCCTTTCTGCAGGATCTGTAGGATCTTCTGTAGGATCATCGTGAGTTTTTTTAAATCATTGCATCAGACAGGCTCGTTCTAGTAAAGAATTATGTACCGGAACCAGCAACTGCAACCGAATGCATTCTCGTGTGATTCCGACCAAACGTTCCCACCGCAATCGAGTTCGAACGAAGAGACATGGCTTTTGGAGGTTGAAAAACAAAAAACAGAATTCAGCTTGCCGAAATTCCCAGTGAGCTTTTTCCCGCAGACGTGAGATAAAGCCTCTTAATTAACTTCCGATGGTACGAAAGTGAAAAAATAATAGTTATAAAAAAAGGACGCACGGTAAAATAAATCATGAAAAACTTTTCGTATTCATCGCATAATTGCTGCTATCGCTTTTCATTCTCTATTCAACAAAAAATGGGCTATTCGACGAGTCAAGGTATCGACACTTGACGTGAATAATACAGGAAAGAGAATCATTGAAATAATAAAAATTCCAAACTCATATTCGAAACGGAAATGGAGAAAAATTCGTTTGGAAATTCGGCGTTCCACAAAAACAATGTTCTCTTCGTGTGATTGAAATTTTTTATCCTATTTTTTTTTTCAATTGTTATGTGATCGAGTGTATTTCCCTGGGCAATCGCGGAAACGAAAATACGCAATAACCTACTTACACAGCAAGCGCGTTTTCTACGACATTGAAATGGGAATTTGATGCGAAAAGGCGCTAGTATGTAAATACAGCGATATGAGATAACGATTGCGATCAAAAGTTCTCGATATTTTCATCGTTAATGCAACGAGTACTATGAAGAGATAATATCTAAAGGTTAATTTATCAAAAAGATTATTCCCTCGATAGTAATCGTTTAAAGAGCTTTGATCATAACGTCGGTTCGCCATGATATCAAAGCGCGCGCTGCCCTCAATAATGTTGATAACGATTGAGAAAAAAAAAGCTATCAGAATCGGTCAACCGGATGCTTCATTAAATAGAACATCGCGGCATTGCCGTCGCGCTTTCAATCATTGCCGGTGTGATCGCCATATCATTGGTAATTGCGATTGAAGTATTTGTTATTGAACAGCAGGCTTTAATGTAAACTGCACCTGAGCGATGGATCAACCGTAGCAATAATGACTTTGGACCAGTAACCACAATGAACGTTCCCCGAATACGTACGGAGTCTCTTTTCATTTGGAATCGTAGGTTTGTTTTTCAAAATGTTGTGACATCCAACAAAGTTATCATGTAATCTAGCGTCGCGTCAAGGTGTTGCAGGCCCACGGATTGATCGATTGAATCTTTCATTAAAAAGTGTCTTTTGCCTCCATCGTGGCAGAGCAGAATCTTGAATAGAGCATGAATTATTATCACGAAAAGCCACTTGGTTGATTGAAAAAAAAGAAAGTGAAGCGTCCGCGGAGTATATCGGAAAATTGAAGCGATAGCGAAAAGAGGGAAAAGTGTGGCGCAAGTGCAGGCTGTATATCTCTGTTTATGAAGAATTATTCGCCAACGCGAACTAAGCGGGTCGTCAGGATTGACACCCTCGCACCCTTCAGCTAGGCTTCCCCTATTTTATGCTTCTGTTTTCCTACCACTCACTCGGTCTATGCCCATTAATGAGAAACATCCCGTCAATCGACTATCGGGCTTTGGAAGTTAATCACAACGCGTTCCTCCCGTATCTTGATGTACACGGGATTATTGCAAATTTAAACCTTCACCGTGTTCATTAGGATGCCTTATCGTTTGTCAAATTTCAGCCTCGTCCATCTATGACGGAAAAGAATAATTACTCGAACATGCACGAATTTTCAAATGATTTCGAAATTTTATCACGTATTTGTACACACGGTGTACACACGGCGTACAAATCTATGCACACATATTCATGTGAGGAAGTGCCCGTTGCTTTTCCATAATAGTCCGTTAATAGCATGACCGAGGATTCTCATTATTTATAACGATAATTGGATTCAAATTTTATGTACACTCGGCCAACATCGATATCATAATTTTCCAAACTAATGTACGATTATATAGATTCACGCTTTTGCAATTGCCATTTCATAATTAATGCAAGGAGACCAATAAAGTATTGAGAATGATATATCTACGTTAATTATTTCACATTGGAAAGCGTTGGTGAGGTGTGCAATACATTAAAAGTATCCGCGTCTGTTGTTTGTTGTTCAATCGGTTTAAATTTTAAATTTACATTAAAGTCAAGATATATAAATGATACAAATTTAATAATCATCAATATTGTTGATTATGATTTTCGAATATCAGGAAAATTAGCGAGGGAAACAGCGTAATTGTGCGTGAGAGCTTGATGCAATAATCTTTTTCAATGAAATCTCGAGAAAAATTTGAAAATCCCATTCGGATTAAAAATCAGCAGCTCTCTCTCTCACTCTCCGATATATGCTCATGTGCATTGAAGACATTGCCCGTTTAATGGAAATCGGAAACGCAATACTGGTAAAGGTATAGAAGAGGCCCACCCAACCCTTGCAAAACCATGTTTACTCGTGCTTGCGATCCATACTCAGAACAGCAATACCGCAATCACGTAATGTTGAGGCTTGCCGCACAACCGGCAAGCCGGTTAGGGATGAGAAAAGGGCAGGAGTGAACGAGGAAACTACTGGGGAATGGGTGATCGCGTCGTTGTTCCGTGTAACAGAGAAGCGAATTTGGGCAGACCGCGACGCCCGCGAGAACTGAGGAACAGTGACATGAGATGATCCCCTTCCCTCCCCTCCATACACCCATCCGATAGACACGAATTTTCTCACCCCCTCAAATCCTACCATTTTACATCCTGGATGATATATACATCGGTTGCGAGTGGTTAAAAAAAAGCACTTTTATTCAATCTCGTTACCATCGATCGAAATCGTTTACGCTTCCTCTGCGAGGAAAACAAATAAAACCCTCGTGCTAAATGGGCTTGGCGTTTTTTCTCGACCCAGCATTTTTCACGACTTGCATGAAATATTATTTTTTTTCCCTTATTTATTCACCAAGGTCCGGACTAAATATGTGCCATGTATCATACAGTATCCGTTCTTTTTCCTCCTTCCTTTCGTAGTGAATTATGTAACGTAGAGAAAAAAAGGGATTCGAAAGGATAGCGAAAGGCATATTTTTTCAAAGATTTGCTACTTTAATTTTCTAACCCTCTGCCGTACTACGTTTTCCGAGGTGTTTGACTGGTTATTGTTGAACCATCAAATGACGCATTCACCCATAAACAAGCCAGAATAGTAAGGGCTCGAACGTGTGTGTGTGTGTGTGTGTGAGTGGCGAGTGAAATAGTGTGTGTCGCACTTTTCTATTTTCACACTAAAATGGCACTTACTCGTACATCATTCTTTTTTATTTGTCTTCTTTTTTTTCTTCATACATCTTATGACTCTCTTCCCCTGCTGGGTAAATTTGAAATATCCCTTTTATCCCGAGTATCCACGGTGCACCGCCTCTATCTCGCTTTCTCCGTCTATACACTCTTGGTTTTCGAACAAAAGAATTCTTACAATGGCTCCTGGCTTGCTTCGCGTCTTAGAGAAGTAGCAAAAGTCTCGCTCCAAAGATTCTTTTCACTAAGATTTTTGGTGCTAAAGATTTTCTCTCGCCAATGTTCGTGATGTAGCAATTTCAACTGCTCGAATTCGTAATCGTGTATGAGACCTTGAAGTTTTATCTCATTCGATCTTTTTTTCTTCTTTTCTTTTTTTCTTCACGTTTTCAGTTAAACTCGGGAAAATGGTAAACGAGTATATTCATACGTGGGTACGTGAAAAACGATTTTATACGAAGAATGACGTGACGTAATAGCGTGTGAAAATGTTTTGTCGTTGCTTTGGAGATTCACAGTGGTAGAAAAAAGTAACAAAATATGATATCATTCGGTTGGATTGTTGCGTCAAATCCACTCTCACAATGACAAAATGCTCCATCGCTCCTCCTAAAACATATTAATCTTTATAAATTTCTTTTCGTATGAATATTGAGTATTATGCACCCGAAGCCATAAAACATTGTCACTGTTCCGACGTCTCGTTGCTAGAAAAAAAAGTCTTTCTTTCAATCCACCCCATCCATAAAAGATTGCTTTAGCCTTGACATTATGTACTTGAGAAGACCCACATCATCGTCTCATCCAAACTTGATGCAAGCCCATGGAAGAATAATCCTTTTCATTTATTCATGAATTTTTTGCCTCAGGAAAAAACGTTCGTATTGCTTCTCAGCGTTGATTTTGTTTCGGGGGTAATTTATTTTGAAGCATATCGAAATGTTTCGTTGTTTTTATTTTAATGTTCGAGAACCGGTCGATTTGTCTTCAAGACACGAAAATAGACATGCCCCAGACAGAAATTCGTACAAAATGGATGGACGAATTGTCGAACGGTATTGACACTACGGGTATTAGGATTTATCGCGCGTATTTCTCTCTCCTGCTTCGATGAATTATTCCCCTCGATGGCAGATACAAAGTAGGTGTTACATATAGACGTTTGTATATATTGCAGTGAAGATTTAGGTATTTACGTGTTTTTGCCGTACATAGTGTCTGACTTCGTGTCTTTAATAGCTCCGATCCACTACGTTATTCACACCGACCAGCCGATATAAGACATTCGCTTTCTCGATCATAAGATGATCGCTCGACTGAGCATCAACTCAACTGGATATTCCAACGATCCATGTACACAAATACACAAAAAAATGTCCTTCGGAGGTCGTCTTCGGTACTTCAGTTAACACCGTTGCCAATGGTCACACTGATGGAATACAATACAACAAACTTTATAACGTTTGATAATGTTGATTCAACGTTGCTACATGAACGCTAAATCGAGCCACTTTTCTCTTTACCCTGTAATTGGTAGTCTCTGTTTATTTTTCCTGTAATTGGTTCAATGATCCATTGGCGATGAGCCAATTTCACGGAGCGCGATCCCAGCGAGCTGCCACATTTTTTTTTTCTTTTTACCGATGCGGAGATAAACACGGAATCATAAAATAAAATGAAAATGCGAATGAAAAAATAAAATATCAAAATATCCAATGGATCACAGGGGCGTGGGTCCATCGAATTCGTAATTTCCCACTTTTTCATGAAATAGACATCGTGTTAATAGAGATTTTTATGTTTGTATTCCCTTCATCCCGAAATATCAATTGGCCTCACGTAGAGAAGGAAAGGAATGAGTTTTGGAAAAAATCGTTCTCTTTCGTCACTCTACAAACGAAAATTATTCGACAAACTTATTGATTTGTGCATGCATGCGATGGGAGCATTTGGCAATATTAATAAACTGACCAATACGGCGACACGTGATGCTCAATATGAGAAGTTTCATCCGACAGACACATCTCGTAGTACATGCCATGTGTGTATGTTCTACCAGCGGTAAATGCTGTAACTGGAACATATGGACTACGCCTAAGGTGGATAATGCTCGACGCTCATTTAATGCGTGTACATAATGGGGGTTCTCTCTGTCCTCACAGGATACAGCGGTATTAATGCTTGTCCTTGCGCTACCGCAGCTCTCCGAGTATTTCTTGCACATGCAGCTTACCACGGAACTCATCATTTAAGTAAATGTGACGAGTACATAGACATTTCATTAATTTCATTCAATTCGGTTCATTTGATGAGAGACCTGTCAATCTGGCTTAGGGCTAAGCGCTAAGAAATAGTGTATGAATTCGCCAAATTTATTTGAGGATCAAATGTCGCCTTTTACTTATCCGGGGGATCGTGAAAATTTAACCAAGAAAACTAATGAATCGTTATAAATTTTATGAGAACAATGTTTAATCGAAAAATACGTCATTGCGAGTATTAATGTGCAAACTAGTGAAAAGACGAATGGAAATAAACAACTGCTAAGGTGAAGAATAGGATGACGAGAACGAATCAGTTGATAATCCGCATGATATGATTCAATCGGATGACGAATTAACATGCTATTCGATTAATTTGTCATTGCATACATTTCGGCATGAATCGATTAACAGTTGGATGTAAGCCATTGACGATAGACTGCTCAACACTTACACGGAGGCTTCTGTCTTTGAACCATTCATTGTCATAGGATCGCGATGATCATTATTGATCCCAATGCTAGATTGCGTGACAGCATCCAACGCAAACACACGCTGTTCAAATAAACCACAGAGACCCATGCAACCTGTAACTATTCACGAACGAAGTGAAATTCCAACCTCCATTCGATTAACCGTGGCAGGCAACAAAAAGATTTTCCAGCGAATGAAGCGGAGACTTTTAAGAATCATGTAATCTGGATGGAATCCTTTTTTTTTAACGTGAACGTATCATGCACGCGAGCAATTACTCGACGGAGAAACTGACACATTTGTTTAGGACTGAGTCTCTGGACACGTATTATATATTTATGACAAAATGGCCACTCTGTCTGGCTTTACAACAACACAAACACATACACATCCACACACAAAAAAACTTGAACAAACCTTAACATTTGGCCTGCCTAGAATGTCTCGAGAATCCCTCCAGTGAATCCTAAACCCTGAAGGATATTGAGTACGGATTCTGCGAAGGATAGTGTCCGGGATCCCCAGGGATACTAAGTAGATTCAGGTATATATACCGGTATACACAGGTATATACAGGTATATATACGATGAAATTTTTAACCCCAATATTGAGCCTACTATGGGAACCATGGCAAATGTGTATTTCTAAGTTCGAGGCAGTTTTACCCTTTGAACTGGCAGCCTCAAGAATTAATCTTCATTTTTACAGGAAATCCAAAAATTTTCATCACTTGCCCGTGCAATTGCTATTTAAGCAATTTCATTATGTTAAGCCTTCTGCACTCGTCTTCTTGGATTCGTTAATAAACTTTGGACGGACCTTGTTTTCTGATAGGAAAGTAAACCCTTCGTCTGTACACAACTTTACACCAAAGTTTTTTTACCTTCTTTATTCACTCGGCTCAAGAGTTTAATTTGAATTTATGACGTAAAATATAAAATTATAACGAGCCTTCAAAAAATCTCCAAATGCTCGTAAATAATGTTTTACCACTAGTGATAAACTGAGCAATTAAAATTTGCGTGAAGTCTAGAAAAAAGTGAAATTGGCGATGCATATTTGCAAGAGCAGGGTCCGGCCGAACGGTTTAGTGGGAAATGCTTGACGTTTTATCGATCGAACCACGAAACAACCACAACTGTGGACAAATTTGGAGGTCCTCAAGTATTGTTTCCATCGTTAATAGTGTTAACATTGATTCATCATCAATGTCATAAAAATCATCTCGTTTAGTCGACCGAAAATAACGCGTCGATAGACAAGTGAATTATTGGAAATTTGAAAAATATTTTCGCGATAAAAACTGATTCGAGCGCGTGAATGAGTTTCCTCCTCATGGGTGTATGTATGAAGAAAAAAAAAGAGAAAAAACAGTGTGGGCTGAGTGTAAAAATGATTGAGAATGACAACGGATCCTCCGCAGCCCCATAATAACATTACGAGAATAACGCACGTCATTTTTTTCCTACCTCAACTTCTGCTAACATTAGATGTATATTTATAAGATAAAGGCTGAGCTTGTTTCTTTTCAGTATAAATAGTAGGTTCCCAGGACAGAGGCACGCGCGTGGGTGCTTGCGTACGTGTGTGGCACGAAGGGGGACTCATAAGAGAGATGGTACGAGGGGTTGAGCGAAAAAACGTTTTTAACCGTATGAGATAATGTATCGGCCCGGAAGCTTTATGAGTTTTGGTTGTGTGTGCGCGCCTTAATATAGACGTGACACAGAGATATACCCGCGAGGCTGAAATCTTTTTCCAGCTTCTATGAACACGCATATATATATTCAACGGTATGGCCATTTATATCAAATGTTGACAAACAAAAGGGCTCGAAGTGTACGAATTCAACACGTAAAGATTTGCGAAATGGACCCTTTTTTTTCTTTAGCGACAGATATTTATGTGTTCGTATAAGGCAAGCAAAATTCGAGGCAATTTTTTTTTATTCCCTCTCTCTCGCCCTCACTTTCGTGTTTGCTCTCTTCCACGCGCTCTGAAATTCCGTTGATTGTATGAGATTGAAAAAAATATTGCCATCTACTTTTTACACGGTGTGTGAATATCTCGTGCTCGAATAAACATTTAGGAGGCGTAGTGGCGATATGTACATGTCAGCTTGAAAAAAAACGTTTCGTCTGCCTTCCGGGCGTGAAAAAGCTGGGGAGAACGAGCAATCCACGAGGGATGGGGTGCGAGCAATATATTGGAAGGGTAACCGGTGTCTGACGAGTTGAAGGCATTTTCTACTCGCTTGACGCTTCATTTTCCACGATCCATGGCTTAAACATAAATTATGCGCTCGACTGTCTATTCCATAATTGCTTCGGAACAATCACAACTCATCCTAACTCTTTAAAAAACGAATAATGCAATGATTTTATTCCCAGAGTACAAAATGCATATTTCGCAATCTTATCGATCTCGAGACGTATTTTTTGTTGCTCTCTCTCTCTCTCTCCCTCTCAAGCTGTTGAAATGATGTATTTGAAAAAACGAAGAGAATGAGCTGAAAAAATATTCGAGTTGGCCACAACAGTATTTTGAGAACAAAATAGAAAGAAAAAGTTGATATCGTGATGCGATTTTATTCAAATTAAATTCAATGGGGTTTTTTTTTCTTTCTATCAATGATCGCAATTGAAACAATGACCGCAAACCACCGATTTTTTAGTATAGAAGGTTCTCTGAATTGAAGCATCGAACTTGCACCGTAGTCACATCAGTAACTTACCAAATTTAGCTTTGTATCAAAAATTGAATCGTTTATAGGGCACCGACGTAAAACCAGATGTACCAAATTTAGTATAGTTACCTTTACTCAAGTTTGGCTATACAGATATACACGTGTCATAAGCATACCGACGTGAAATATTATATATTCGTGTAAAATGGATTTCGCCGAAGCGAATTGATTGGCTACCAGACGTTTTAAATTTATAATACCCGTCCGACAAAATAGTGTTTCCTCAAGCGCGTAATAGTTCGATAATTTCATATTGGGGATGGAGCTTCGCGTCAAAGCATCCATAATGATAAATCCCAACACCTAATTTCATTCGTTATGAAATCCGACTGAAATTAAGTTGATTCCGTAGAATGAACAATGGGAATGATTTTCACCCTGATTAACAGGATCACGTTGAATTCTTTTTGTTTTCACGAGATTTGCCATTTGCCAAAACCATCGAATGGTCCAATTGTGAAGATAACATATTCAGTAATTAAAAATCTCTCAAACTCTACAATCAAAAATTTATTGCCGCACCACTGTTTATTTTTCGACACCGAAAAACTATTCCTCCATGATATGGTTTTACTGCATCAAATCCGGGTCTCTTGATAGAAGAAATATGGATTCGAATTAGCTCTAAGAATCTCTGGGATCTTGAAAATGATAAGTGATGAAAATCCACGCCAGATGGTGGTCTCCTGGAGACTATACATCATACCTTGGAGATTTGGCCTTAATGTATCTTGATATATGGTATACAATGTTCTCCGTAACATTCGATTTTTTCTTTGCATCAAGTTGTTTACCTATGTATATTTATGTATATACATTATTTATTTTCCTCAGACTCTCTCGCTCTCTCTCCCTCTGTCTCTCTCTTTCTTTCTTTCGCATATAGACGCGCGTGCACCTCACTCTTATCATCATCGTAGATTCCCTGATAGAACTTTCGGCCATTGTCATATATATCCATTATAGCAATCCATATATGTATGTGTATGTGTGTACATACATATATACATGGTAAATGGTAAAACGTCGACGCGAGGAAACTCGTTTCTCGAACTCGTCGTGCTACCAATCATAATCGTCGAAGCTCGGTGATGCGAAGTTTTGGAAAAGTGGGAATTCGTGTACCCGTAGAGAGTTAGGTATAGCTGGGAGCACCTGGCCCAGAGTTATAACGTGCCCGTTGCCACACACCACACCCATTTGTGCACAGACTAATGTACTATGACATATAGTTTGTTATATACCATCCAATACGTATAATCCAATCTATACATGGGTTCCCTCGTGTGGAATCGAATCATTTTTTGCGATAACTTTTTGTCGAAAATATATCGGAGCCACTGTCTGAGTCTCTGAAATATGAGGTTTTTTTTTTTATTGGAGAAAATACTTTTTGTACGCATATTTTTTTATCACTCTGTTTTTTTTTGTCTCGTAATTGACGGCGGTGGTTACTGTTACGAGAATAGTTCGAGGACATTTTCGAAATAATATGATTCAAAGTTTTTTTCGAATAGTCGAAGATTGTTGCGTTTGTTTCTTTGATAATTTGTATTTATTGATTGGGGATTAAACCTCTGGTCCAGATACGAAAATACTAAATAGTCATTGGAGATTAGTTGCAGGTTGAAAGTACAGAATGACGAGGAATAAATTAGCATTCGAGTCTATAATTATCGCTATTTACTCGGAAGAACCCTTATATGTGCGCGTGAATACTTTGCCCACGAGCGGATCCAGAGTTCGACGAAATGGTCGTGAGATCCCACAGGGGTGCGAGGAGTTCCCATGCCGCGCGACAGTAGAGTAGGTCAGTATATACATAGACGTCACTCACTCATCCATACACTATGCCTCTCTCTCTCGCTCGCTCTTGCTCTCGTTCTCCTGTGCTCGTATCCCGGAGGTATAGACCTTCCGACCACAAGAGCCATCTTTCAATTCGATCGTCGTTAATATGTAAAATTGAAATTCGATAGCTTTTCGCCCACGATATTCCAGGGCGATGACTTCTGACCTGAGCCAAGGTAGAGATTCCAATTTTTCGTTTTTCTTATTCGTTAAAGCTCCGTTCTCATTTCCCTCTGTAGCAACAAAAATTGAATTCGAAAAAAATATAAAATATGTAGAAGAGAAAGGAAATTCTTTTGCTCAATCATTCGCAACGGAAAATATGCTTCGACCTAAACATTGAGCCTTATTTCAAATTACATTTCTAAATATCACGAGATCACTTTGATTATTAGTTTTTTTACTGGAGAAAAAAAATTGTCTTCAGAAAACTGCTTCTGGACGTTGTTGGAACTTTGATTGAGCAACCCACTCTCACACGAAATGTAGATAAATTCCGTCGTCACGATATTTAAGCGGCGAGAGAAATTCATTCTGGACGAATAATACACAGCGCCTCTTACTGGATCAACTTTTTGCAAAATGTCTATGCAGATTATTAGATCGTATATGTGATGAATGCTCGACCGAGTTGCATTATTCTAAAGCTAGCATTCCCTCGCGACGTCATCCCTTATTTATAGCTCGTTACCTTACTCGTGATACAGTTTTCATCGCTTTTGACGAAGGGGATACTCGTGAAAGTCCCATGAGCTCGAGCTAGTTGAATCGCGTTAATTGATAAATCATGACTGAGTGAAATCGACTAATGTGACTTTGGCGATACCGTTAGGCTTTTGTAATTGAATTATCACTGTTTGTACGCAACTCCGCGAAGCTTATCGCGGCAAATTTTCGTCCTTTAATAAAATTTCAACGAGAGACACACTGGAATTTATGCAGAAAAAAAGCAAATGGCGAAATTACACAGTCGTAGAAGTTACAAGTTTCCTCGTTTCAACGAGCGAATATTTAAGGTTACGATTGCTATTCCTAAAGGGTGGATACGTGCATTCAAATTTTCCATATTTTCGCAGAACGCCTTCTGTGAACAAGGTTTTTCGAATGACGTTGAATATTTGTGAGTCCTTTAAAGTGTAGATATGACCCTTTCCATCGACATTTATTATCACGTTCAGATCGTAACTTAGAAATGTTTCTTGTGACGTAATTTCATACCTCTTGTCATATATTCTCCTATAAAACCTTTCATATAGCCCTAATAAAAACTAAGATTTGAGGAAAGTTTTAAAGAACTATGAACAAATATATTTAATGGCAACTTTCATAGTCCATGGAAAAATGATCACTTTCGGAGAAGATGTTGAATTTACATTTTTTTCAGGGTGAAAAAGTACATGAAAAATGCCCTTAATGTATCGAATCATCGAGGTGTTTTTGCCAAGCTAATTTCTGTAATAATTTGATGCACTATTGGGGTAAATATCATAACAGGCTTTTTATATGAATATCTGGACCAATGGAAAATTGTATCTTGGATAAATATGACGATTTGTAATTTTTCACCAGTGAGTAAAGGATTCAGCAGAATCCACCACGCTAAATCTCTCGCAGCTGTTTCATAAAGTAGATTTTCTTTTATCCTATTACGAGCTCACCATCCGCCCATCGTAAAGTTTTAATTCCCTGAATTTCACCACGAAATCGTAACAGCTGAATATTCAATACTCATCTCCGTTTCCGGCAGCCTCGGAAATTTGTACAAGCTTAACCTATAAAAAATTATACCGGAATATTTTCGCAGCTTATTATTAATATTGTCATTGTGTTCGATGGAAAAATACATTCTTTGCAGTTCCGACGGAACACGCGAAGTACGATTGCATTTTAAATCTTTTTTTTTCATGGGAATCGCGCCAATCAAGAATTTTTTTTTTCCTTTTTCTCAAATCATTATCAAGTAAAACATAATTCCTGCCATTCGTGAGATCTTCCCTATTGTGATTTTTGTCCTTTTAATATCCTTTTCGCATGAGTTTTGATTTAAATTTGATGTAAACAGTATGCGAGAGCAGAACGTCGATTCTATTGACTCAGCGTTGCAAAGGAAAAAAAAAAAAAAAAAAAAAAACGAAATCTCAATAATCCTTATTCGACAGCGGTGGGCTTTAAATTCCTGGGATGTGCATCGACTCTTCTCCATTGTAGGCACATTCGATCGCACATGCCCAATTTATATGCTAAAAGCAATCCATTGTTTTCCCGAATTGTTCCAACCGAAAATTGCTTTGACGTTACGACAAATTGCATTTCTATTTTAATAATAGACTGGCTCGACGTGCCAACAAGCATCCACCGTTCCGTTAATAAAGACAACATTTATTACTATTCCAACAAATGAACTCGACTTTTTTGTAGAATGTAATTCATCAAACAGAAAAAACTCACTCGTATGCAATACGGAATATGGAATTTATTCCCATATATCTTCCGGAATAATTTCTACAAAGTAGCGTTGAAAGAATGAGCTGAATAATTTTTGCATTCATAGCAGTGATTTTTATTAACTTTTCGCTATTTGAATCTTGGTTTTGCTTGACCCTCTTTGCCCCCTTTATACTACTCTCACTTTGGAAACTTTACGAGAGGATGTAAAGTACTATCCGTCTAGTATTATCGTGGCATATGAATCACTCCCGACATATCGATCCTCGAATTTGCTACGACAATTATCCTTCTCTACGTTAAAGACTCAACTCGAGCTCCCATTGGACAAATGTATCATAAAAAAAAAATAGAAAGCTTTATTTCCCTATAAACCCACGAGTATGTATTTTTCACTGGTAGTGCAATCTACGGGTATTCCAGACCCATATCAAAACCTAAACACTCATTGGATTCTCTTGATCGACGGCTAATAAGACTTTGAAAAATCTCCTAGAACTCAAATGGGATAACAATTTCATTCTTAATATAATTTTTTTTTATTTCCAACTTTTTATGGTGAATGAATGTAAATTGACTTCAGTTCTCAAATTTCCCTAGCACTGTCAAAGTCCCAAAAATGACAATTATATCGAAACATTTCTTTGAGAAAAACAACCACTCTGATTTTTTCTCGACAAAACAGGAAGTAGAACAATTGATGATTCGAAATGGAATGCCTTATGCATACTCGAGGAACTCAATACTTGGGTAACCTGGGTAAAGTAACAATGGGAAATTTATTACTCAGTAATACTGTGACTGACGTGACGACTCTTGTGCACGCATGAATATTACGAAGAGGCTTCAGGGTGTCTCCTTACTTTGCAGGTCAACTTCGGTTGCTATAGTCACTGGATAGTTAAATTATTTTCGAATTGTTCAGCGATAAAAGTAAATGTCTTGATTTGAATTATGTTAGGAAATAGCAAATTACCGGGAAGTGGAGTATCCGAAAAATTCATAATTAACATTTTTTGAAAAGCTGATACCAATTGTTTATGGAAACATTGCTAACGATTTTTGTTCATAATTCATACCCACTTGGATCTCAAGCCATGTGTTCAGAATCGGCGTTAAAACGTTTCTTTTCTTCGTGATTTTTCACGAGAATAGTCTAACCGTTTGTGGATTATATTCTTGGTCTGACTCGAAACGGGGTGCAACCACTGGAAGTAGTCGAAGCGAGTATCGGCCAGCCCGATTGAGCACGTTCAGTGATGCGTCTTAAGCTACGGGCTGACCATTCTCTCTCTCGAGAATTTTTAAATAAATATCAACCGCAAGAACAGGAAAAGAAAAACCATGTTCTATAACGATTACATCATAACTCTGTACTATTTTCCTTCAGTTTCAAAAAATAAATTTTTGGATTGAATAAAATTTCATGATAATCGTAATACGATTCAATGAATGATTTTGTAAGGATTACGAGAATAAGTGCTGGATAAAGGTAGTTCGGGTTAATAAATTACTGAATAATTAAAAAGGATCTTGATTCAAAACGTAGAACATTTCGTCTGAACAACTTCCAGAGAGCATGTTTATATGAAAAAAATGTTGAGTTTGTCGGTAAGATTTCATATCTAGTACGATTACTCATGCAACTTGGTGGTTGGTATAATATCCTGGAAAACTTATACAACTTGAATTCTGGGAAAAAAAAAATGCCCCAGCCGGAGAATCTACCCTCGAGGCTATGACTCGACCTCGTGCTCACCTCACTGTCTTTGCATATTCCAGGTCACGTACGATAAATGGCAGTGACCCTTTGCGGACGCTCGTGAAATTCTCTATTACGTCGTAGTTCTTTCTTTTCTTTGATGTCCCTCAGTCTTTCTGTCTTGTTCATTCTGCTCTTTTCTTGTTTCATTGCCACGTCCTATGACAGTCATTTTCAGTCATTCCCAAAATTGAAAATACTCTTGTGACGTTGAAAGATTCGAAAGGAGCTGCATATATCATGGCAACGTCATTGATGAGTAATTTTTATAATTGGTTCACTCGATTCTTGATAAAAATTTATTTCTATAAAATTCGTCAATGAAAGAATTTAAAAAAACATAATCTTTCTAAAAGGTTTCGAGTTCGTTTTCTCTCAGCTCTCTTCGATATAAGACGTTGATGAAAAAAAAACTTGGGTAATTCAAAAGACCAACTGGATCGTTTTTAAACGTACTGCCAGAGAGTATTTTCATGTACCTCAGATTTTCTCATTACGAATTTTCTGTGGCACTCTTTTCCAAATGGTATCTGAGTTTCCTTTAACATTTCATATGAAAGAAATTTTCCGACACAGCATGAAGACACTTATAGGGTATACAGTGAAAATAAGAATTTTTTACAAATAATCCTTGAACTCTTGGCACTCCACCCATTTTACCCGAGACCCAAGTTTTTTCGGTTTTTCACTCTGAAATGTATTTCTGCCCATTTTCAACATGAAATTCAGTACATCATAGAGGCATTAAGGAGGTTGGTTACACACAACAGTGTCGCCATGTTAAAAGCTTAGGAAAATTCGAAATGATTAGAATTTGATGAAATTTGGTGAGTATATTCTTTAGAATTAAATATGAATATACAAATTTTTGAAGATTGTTCTTCTACATAGTTTTCGAGTTATTCAACACTAGAGTTTACATGCATAAGCATCGGATTCAGATATATATAGATATATCTTTTGCATATTGTAAACTCCAATTATTCGACAACTATGTCGACGAAAAATTTGAAAAAAATTGTGTAATCGTATTTGATGCTAAAGAATGTCATTACCAAATTTTATTAAATTCTTATCATATTGTCGTATGTAGCCAAGCGCCTTAATCAAATTAGAATAAAATGAGTAAAACTCGTACGTAATTATATTTGATGGCATTATTGATACGCGTAACCACGTCAGCCAGCTCTGAGAATCTTAAATTAAAAGATTTTTCTAGCCACTCGTGCAAACTTATGGAGACAACGGAGATAATCGCATTCTCTTTTGCCATATGAGTTAAACGCTCGCGTTATAAATTATTATTATAATTTGGTTCTCAGAAATACAGAATTCCTTTTCTCTGTCAAAAGAAACACTGCTGCATTCAGATAACAAGATGCTCATAGTAAGGATTTAACGGTGAGGTAATTTTCAAAGGCATGGTACTCGCGCATAAATAAAAATTGTGTGATATTTGTCAAAAGAGATAAAGAAAAACAAATGAAGGAAAAAAGGATGGCACTCCGTAATATTTGTTTTTCTTTGCGACGAGTGCTGCGATATCAACAATTCATATAATAAATATTTGACAAAATTCAAAAAGAGAAATGTTCAAAATGATGTGAACAATGCGCACGGTGTTGGAAAATTTGATATTACGTCAAAGAGTGCGATTTTGAGTCATAAAAAAAAAATACATAATAGAAATAGTGGTAGACACCGTGATACTATCCTGCATTTCTGTTTTCCGCGTCATGGTTCATGTCACGACACTAAACTATGAATGTAATATCCGGGGAAGCTTTTCCACGAAACTATGGGCTCGAAAGTAGCTAAAACTCAGATGCGACAAAGTGATGGATTGGCGAAGTATTATCCACAACGTGTAGCCTATTTTGTGTAGCGTACACACTAAATAATGTAAAAGACTTGCCTCGCCTTTACTGTAATGTTTCAAATTTGAGTTTGAAATCGCCCGCTCCAATGCTATCGTATAAAGAATCGATGTGCGAAGCGGAATGACGGCTAATCATCGTCACGACGATCTAAGCTGTCCCGTCTCACTCATCGATCACTCGGCTTCCCGCCTTTGGCGAGTCAACATCAAAAAACGAATTATAACTAAGTACTGATCATCGAAGCACTTTAAGGCTTCTCCATCTAACCATTCGAGAGACCGAACCTGGCGTTCCAAGAGAAATTCGCTGAGGACATAAGCTGAGTAAACTCCTTTCAGTGTTTTTTAAATAAATAATAAAGAAACGACAGAAGAGAGAAAAATTTGTCTTACGGAAAACAAATTGTCGTATTTCTACGTTTTGTCAAACTAAACAAAATAATGTAACGATTATCAATTTTATGGACTATCATATTTATTCGATGTGGGAAACTGAACCGAATGTAATGAACGTCATAATGATAACATTGCTATTTATTCTCTCAGTTCAGAATTACTGTAATTTCTTTCGTAATCATGGAAATCCATTAAAAGAGTCAGGCCTTTGTCAGGATTATATTATTAATGATCTTCTTCTTGCATGATCGCATTAATAAACGTGCGAATTTCAACTTTCACTTTCCCACATTCTATTACATTGAAAAAAAAAATATAAATAATCTATTCATCGTAAACTTTGAGCGGAACTCGATTATAAATCTTTAATCTTTCCGTAAATACAGTTAGATAAACAGAACTTGGCTAAGCCCTTATCAATTATTGAGGGCGTTAGTTCCCCCTAAGCCGCGACTGTGCATACTGCTGTTTTGTATGCGATATACTTTACAATTCATAATTATGTAAACTCCTAAATGTATCCGAGCGTATAAAGCGCTCAAAGTTTGAGGAATTATTTTTCTCCTTTAAGGTTTAATGATAAACATGTCGGCAGGGAAAACTTTTGATGGGAAATAAAATAAAAAAAATTGCATGAAATTTTTTGACTCAAAATTCGACGGTAAACTTGACGTAACAGGGATTATTCTGTCGTTGACGAAATATCCTGCATACGAAGTTTCCGAAAAAGTTAAAACGATGAGAACGCGGAAAGTTAATCAAAGCTTCATGTTTTTTCCTTTCAGCTCAATACTCGGCAGCGTGCATTGGCTAGTGCTTTAGTTTCGCAAAGTTACCGATACATCCGATCGATAATGCACTTGCGCAGAAAGGAACGCTCAATTTTTCATAAAGCATGTACTTTTTCGAGAAATGCGGACAGAATGTTGGCAATTTCTAACACACGGAAATCTTAACATCAGGGGAAAGCCTTGAGCGAGGTCACGTAATCTTGGAAAATATATTATTCATTCATGCACGATCAGATCAATGGAAGAGTTATCGACGACGAAAACTCGTTCAATCGCGACGATATATGGAAAAAGTTGAATTTTTCAATGTGCTCGCTACACCAAGTCGAGATGAACAGAAATGAGAGGGAGGATCGCACATAATCAACGAAGAGTGTTGAGCAATTGATGGGGCAAAAATATAGGTGACGGAATTGCGAAGGACACTGTGGTTTTACTGACGCAAAATTGAGTTAGCCATTCGTGAAACAGATGTTCGAACATTCATATAAAAGGGAAGCTCGGCGAACCTCATCCAAGCAATATCTGCTTGCGGTTCATTCGTCCTTTTGTACTGACCGAATTATGCCAGCAGATGGAAATCGAACAAAGATTCCGCATTCAAAGCGAATTCTCAAAACGCTAAAAAAATAACCAATTAACCAAATGAAATCGATTGTAAGTTTCAGTGGATATGCAAAATCGAAATTAGTGGTCGCACGATGCCAAAATTTCGTCATATCAATCGTGCAATCCCTTGACTTTTTTCAATCGGTAATGAGATTGCCGATTCCTTGCGGATAAGCATGAAACCCTTTCTCGCTGTTCTCGTTGTGTACAGGACGTTAGACAGATCATTGAATTCACTCCACATGATCGAAGAGTTGAAGCTGAATAAAAAAAGATAGAGAAAGGTCTTTCTCTCGTGATGAAGTGCACACGACAATCCTCGAGGATTGAAGAGTACACTTAACTTCGAAGCACTCCAGGTGAATTGGACGTACAGTCTTTAGAAGCAGAAATAGACAGAAGGGTTTATACGTTTTAAAATAAGGATCAACTTGTTCGTTGTTGAGGTTCTCATCCGAGAAAGTTGTTCTCGCCAAAGTTATTGGATTCGAATGAGTGCTCGCGCTCACGCATTAATGAGATACGATCATACCGGTAATTAGCAGCGTTGGGCTGAAAATAGAGCATGCGAATCCCGCACATTCTGTTGCCCAAAGCTCTGTGTAGGGAATTGAACGTGTGTTTGACTTTCAGTGGGGATCACGTTCGGGCTATATATCTACATACATACACACATACACATAAACACAGTGGTAAATATTTAATTAACTCGAAAGTTAACGTTTGTCAGGATATAATGCTTCGCGAATTCAACCTCTCGTTTCGACTTTTGATTCAATTTTCGTGAGCGTACCGTCATGACTGAAGATAATATGATAACGATAATTGTACATATAGTTATAAGACAGAACCGCAAAAGACTGATGAAAAAAGTTGCTTGATGGAAAAAGAAAATAAACACTCTGCTCTCTGGATAAATGAGAGCCGCAAATTCGATAAGTTACGGCGGTGTCTGTTAAGAATTTTTTTTTTTTTCCCGAACAGACTTGTCACCAAAGAACAATAAATTTTAGAAGCACGTAATCGATGAAGAATAATCTCGATTTACAGTTTAATGCGGAGCGTAAATACAAAATGGCATGGGGATCACCATGAATTTTTTATAGCAGCCATCATCGCTTTTATCCAGTCGTATTGTCAGTCAAGTTGTTGCGATTCATAGTATTCCTTCCTTTTATTTTTTTTCTGCCTGTATATCGCCGGCTAGCGATCGTTTCTCGTTTTTCTATTGTCGCCTTTTTTGTGCTTGGGACCACGTGACTCTTGCAAATGTCAGCGCAGCAGGGAACGGTCGAACGGTGTGGTACACATATACGTGTACAGAGCTTTGCCGGATATAGTGAAGAGAACGAGAGCTTCGCGACCCACCACCTAGGATATCGATGTTAGCATTGTGTCAGACAAACCTGAACGTTCACTGTTTTCTCTCTTACCATATATATCCATACTTATACATATGCATACGATATTCGTAGCCGTATAGCGGGAGAGACGAGAATATATGTAGATCGTTTATGAAAGTGGTACATAGGGAAAGCTCGAGCGTTTCTGTGGTGACGCGAATGTGAAAGCGTGTCTGGTGGCACCCGGAATAGTGAAAACCCGCGTGAGCAAAAAAGGAGCTTTGTCGTTCACATGCACACACACACACACACACACACACAAACACACACACACACTCGGGTATATCGTCCGTGTTTGTGTATTGTTAACACAAACGCAGAAGCAATCTGCGTCGCTTTGCTTCCATGGGGTATCTTTAATCCTCAGCTCAACCGAACGATCACGAGCGAATATATGCACAATACAAAAGTTACCACACACACACAGACACACACATGCGCCCATACCCACACGTATATCCCAGTAATCGTGGAAACTGTATTTATAGTACTCATTTGGATGAAAACCCGAGCCAGATAACAATAGTCGAGAGAAAAAACGCGTTGATGCAAAATAAAATAATAATTAAATCTCGATTTGAGAATCTCTTTTCATTTTATTCACGAAACGTGTGCGATACATTCATGCTATGTTATATTTCGTACGCACGATATATTTCTCTTGAGACTCTTTTTTCTATTCATTCACTGTGTCGTATTTTCTAGTAACTTCGGTATACATCGTTTTTTTTTTCGAGTTCAGCCTTGGAATGGAAATATCTACGAACACGATTCATACCACGAGCAGAGCACAGCGTTCTGCCAAGCTCGTCTTCCTATCTGTGTGACATTAGTGAGGGCTGCGACGGTTATCCGTATCTTTAAACAGGCTGATACACTCCGGTTCATACGATACAGATATAACTGATGGATCCATTTTTTCGTGTGTTCGTATCGTGGATGATACCATGCACGAAAATATTCGCTCGAAAGCTGAGGCAATTTTCAAAAGATTCAAGTAAGATTCCAGCGAGGCTTCCTGGTGCGGAGTTGCCTACAGCTTGCTCGATTCTCGAGTCGAAAATCATGGAGTATCACAACTCAAGCCTTTATCGTGGATTGTGTCAAACCTCGTAATATATATTTTCATTTTGTTTGGTGAATTCTTCACGTTGAAACTTCACTCTCTTCCACTCTTACTCGCTTTCCACATCAGCCTGATCGATTTCCCTTCACTCTATCCGATTCTTCTGCTCAAGGAATGGCATATTCATTAGCGCAAAAGCTCGCGTGTACCATCGACTCACGAGGGGACGACAAATGTACAAATATTACAAATGCAAATATTTTTTTTTTTTGCTGTTATATCGATATCGTAACGCCCCTAGCCGTGCCAGTAATACCATTAAGGGATGGCGTGACAAAAACCCGAATATATTACATTTTACCTTTCTCAAGTTATTGTTATTATTTCTGTTTCCAGGGAGATTGGGTCGTGAGTGTTTAAAAATAAAAACGACTTAGGAAGTCCAATAAAATTTTTTTTATACTGTTCGTATTATTTAATCAGATATGGACGCGTCAAGCAATTTTCATTATAGAAACTTTCGTTTCGAATGTCGTTTTTTCCATTTCTGTCGTTACGATAATTTTCTCAACTTATCGCTATTGGTCACAATGGAATAACTTCGCTCGAAAAATCTTTCTGTAGACGCCATTAATTTTTTAACTCTGACTCGCTAATTGTCGATCATCGTTTTCAACAGCGGTTTACAATTTCTTGAATTTGGTTGTTGATCCCTTAATGCTTCGGCATGAAGTCGACAAAGTAAACGAAAAATGACGCAGAGATTGCACGGACTAATGAATGTTTACAAGCCAGAATTAATGATTTACATTTATTATTTCTCTCAGCATAATATATTTGCTGAGGGCGATGTAAATTTTAGTGGAGGTGCGTGCTCGAGAGCACGAAATAAATGATCCTTTCTCTATCTCTTCAACGTTCTCGCTCACTCACGCTGTTTATAAAAGTCTACCAACTATGAGGGGAACATTTTACTCCGATTTGCGGTGCTTATCAACGGCGGTGATTTTGTTTCTCTACTCGCAGTTCGTAGCTAAAGCACTGCGCAAAAATAAAATACTGATGAAATTTACAAAAATCCCGCTCGTTGACTGTATCTCGTCACTAAAACGGTCGCCGCATCATGTTAATTACTCTTCTCTGGCGCTAGCAGTAATTCCAGGAAATTTGAAAGAAAAAACAAAAACCCACATTTTCAATGAAAAAAATATCTCGCGATCACCGCGAATAAATTTTTAAAAATAATGTTGTCCAAGGCGCTAAAATATAACACAAATTTTTAACACATTCATCACACATGAATTGATGAGCAAACAGTAAATAATGCATCGAAGCGTTTTTATTGGTGCAAATGAAAACAAATCGAACAGTCGTGCACTTATGGCAAAGCGGAATTTCTCTTTGATCACGCTTTGTTAATAAATTAGTCTCGCAATATTTGTGGCTATCAGATGAGACCAGTCAGGAAAAATATTTCTTTTGTAATAAATAAGAATTTTACCGTATCATTTTTATTCGTGTTGAATTTTTCTACAGCGATAATGCAGAGAATTCTCATCGCATTTATCCCGGATTTGGATTAACGTTTCACGAACCGTTGCATAAGTTATCATCAAGTAAATGCATCCATGGATTCGAGGTGAAAAATTGATGACGGCTCGGAAGCTGGATGCTTACGAATCCTAAATCCTTCTCTGATCCTTCTGGAATCGTACATTAGAAACGACACATTAAATTTTCATTTCCAATCATATATCTCGATAAATTTCCGCACAGTCTACCAATCAACAATAAATTTTGGTGGCTTCCTGAATACAACGAAAAACAGTCAATCCATATGAAACCAACTGCACGGACGATCGTCCAATTAGTAGTGCACTTTGCGATTGACTCGAATTGATCCATGACATATACTATTGCTTCACTCGTTCAAATACTCTCGTTCAACGGAGATCCATGCACTTGTATGAATCTTCCAAGAATATATATGTATGTGCATATGTGGCGATGTGTACCTATGCATAAGTGAACGCGATACGCCGTCATACGCTTTCGGTTCATAAATGGCCCACAGATATACACATATATCATATAAACCGAGATTCACAACAATGGAAGGTTGAATGCAGCATTAGAAACGGGCTTCTCTCCGCGCTAGCATCGGCAATAATCAATAATGCCCGGTAATTCTCGATACTCGCGCGTTACCATACGGCTCTCTCACCTTTCGAGTCAGCTCACCCGTGGGCGTTTCCAGAGTCAGCTATATCCGCATTCTCCTATAATATTTCCATGAGTTCAGAAGGATTCCGTCAGCAAAAAGCCATTTCCAGGATACATGCTTCAGCACTTGTCATCCTGATTCCATGCACGCGAATAGTTGGCATTTTCTATCCTTATACGTTGACAATATCGAAACGATTCCATTGGGAATTAAGGATGTCCATGTGGGAAGTCAACAACGGAAGTGGCAAAAGAGATTTTATTGTTGTATCTTCTGCAGAGACATTTCACGGACAGTCTTGTGATTTCTAAATGTTAATAGTCTCTCGAAGAAGAAATACAGTTTTTTAACGCATTAACTTTTAACACAGAGTTGCTATGATTTGGGAAAAGTTGAAATTCGCAAAATGTCTGCGGTCGAATTCCAATCTTGTTCGTTTGAATATTGCCACTATGCCCACAAGAAGGGGAGAGAATGAAGGCTGTGGGGAGTAAGTCCCGTTGATGGTTTTCCCGCTTGAAAAGCATCAGCGGAGCGTATGAATGAAGTTGGAACAAGTGGAATGTTGATAGAACATTGATCATCGCGATTTAATTACGTAGCGAGATTAGAGCACCCCTATAGACAAAAACCTCGAATCAAATGGTTGAGAAGCGGCACGAGATAAATGAAGAAACCCAAAGTTGACGCTACGATTTCTGGAAGTTTGCAACTTTTGCGGATGAGGAAACTCTTATCACGTGAAAATAAGATATGGAGCATGAGGCTGAAGTTGTCGATAAGACTTTGCGCTTTTCTTTATACATCTCATCTTTGCCAATGCACGACGTTTGAGCCAAGTACTGAATGACATATCTATAAATCTCGCTTATCTCCTCGGCGTGTTGGCCTTTCATTACTTCGTAGATTTCACCATTAAAATAATTGTTTCAAGATCCATTAAATCAGGAAATCCCGTGATTTCCAAATCGCCGTTGGGATCATTTGTGTGAATATAAGAAAACTTTGCAACGCTGTTCCGGATGCATTCGGTGTAGTTCGATCGATGAAAAATCGGTCAAAATCACTAAATTACAATGTTCAATGATACATGGCAACCGATCGACCGAATCACGTGATCTATAGGTTTGTATAATGACGGACATTGACGCAAATTGGCTACTGTTTAGAACCATTAAATACGGACAAATAGTTAGACGATCTGATTGATCGTATTTGTCCTGACTGGACACATACCGACACACATCCTCATAGTTTGTACAATGCAGGCTCTCCAAAACACGTGTGTGCGTAACAAGATTGAATGTTGTTTATCATCCGTGTTAGTATATACGTGACGCGGCAAGACCTTAACAGCCCTCGAGGCAAATATTGTATTTCACGAAAAGGGTCCCATTCACTAAACAGGAAATTAGCAAAAACATCGAGTCATGGAGTTACATTGAAGGGATTAACAGGTCAAGAGTTTAGGATTGATATTTCGTCGGAAAAATTCAGGATCATATGAATGACCGACGTTTCGATAATGGCTTATAAATACTTATTCGGCTCGAAAGCTTATTTGATTGACTGTAAATTATTTATTGATTTCTTGTTCTGCGCTGTACGCTCGAAATTTTCAGAATTGATAAAAAGAAACGAGCATTTCGCTAACAACAAATTATCAATTCCTGGTTTGTTTCTATTATCAAAAGAAAACTTTGTTCCGTTAATCGAAATCGTTAGAGTGTTATATTTCAAATTAAAAGTATTTCGTGAGACATTAACACAGCAATGCATAACTTGTTGGGACAAATTGAGAAGCAAAGTAAATACGAATCAGTAAGAAAACTCCGAAGCCATTAACGATCTTCTCATGTTTCCCACTCATGAAAAGTTCTTAAGGGAAGGGAATGATTTGTTGCGTCACTGTGGGCACGTACAGCAAGATACCTTGAGAAATAAAAATGACCATCACGTACTTGAATTTCGATATAACGAAGCCGCATCTAAATTATAAAACGTGCAGCTTCTTTCGCTTCTCTTCTATTCTTTCGTTTCTTTTTTCCTCATATTTACCGTTCCATGGCGTAATTATAACACGATGGATAAATTTATTCTTTTTAATTATACCAAGCTTGGTATAAGATGAAAAAAAAAAACGTAGACGGGGGTTCACCGTTAACTTTGTGGAAAGACCGTTTAGGCGTTGGAGAAAAAGCTGAGAAAAAAAATCTCAATATCCGTTCACCGCTCGTCGCGTCAATAACTAGGAGGAGAGCCGAGAACATCATAGCGTAAAAGTTCGTTAAAGCTACTTTAATGAAGGAACGATTAAGTCGATGAACCGAATGAGAGATTGGTGCAGAGAACGCTAGCATCACTCAACGCAAATAATCTAGGGTCTCGAGAGGAGAGGCCTCTCCCCCGGCCCTCTCGCTCGCTTTCTCTCACTCTCTCGCTATCACACTATCACACTCCCTTGCTTTTTCACTCCTCCGACTTTCTCTCTCTCTCTCTCTCTCTCTCTCCTCTCAGAGACGTAGAGAGAAAGAGGGAGCGAGAGAGCATCGATTAAGTGGAGAGAAGAGCCGGCATAGAGAGATGGAAAGAGCAATGCCTCGAGCTGTGCCTCCGCAGAGTGCCCTGAGTACATATACCAACCAGTATGCCGTATACGCAGGGCGGATCCCTCTTACTCCGCAATCTCATATTGATCTGAACTCTGTCTCGAAATTACAATATCTCTTCTATCTTCCTCTCTTTTCCTCTTCCTCTCGCTTTCTCTCTCTCCCCGTATCTCGATCTCTCTCGTCAAGCTGATTATAGTTTAAATGAAAGTTGCATTAAGTTAAATTGGTAATTTCCGGTTGTGCAGGGCTCAGAAAGGATGTATAGCAAAATGGGAAAATGGACGACACGTATATGATGCATTTCTACCTGTCGTTAAGCCCCTCAATATCGCTACATACATTTTTCCTTCAATTCCTATTTATTTATGCAATTGACCTCTCCGACAAATCCTACACTATTACCGCTGCAATCAATCCATCAGAATTACAGACGATTTTCTGTTAGAATCAAAAATATGGAATATCACGTGGTTGAGCTTTCAATCAAATCTCGTGAAGACCAATGCAATTCTGACAAGGTGAACATACTTTTTATTTAGTCGTCCTGACGTACACGCGATAGTTTTAATCCTTCCGGAAACAACGATGCCCTTTGCTCGGGATTACTGCTTCTACTTACCATGATTTTTTAACGGATTTCCAAGAGTAACATCGTTTATTTAAGAAATTACGAGCGCTGCTTCTCCAATTTCGTAGAAAACTGGCTTTTTTCGAGCAAGAATAATGAACGCAATCGACGTTGAAAATTCTCGGTTCCCAGCAACAGTAGGAATTGGCATTTTTGACACTGAAATTCTCTTGCCTCTTCCTTTCTCGCTGTCTTGTGACTTCACTTGACTTTTGTTTCCCTTGAATTAGAATAATCGCTACGAAGTCTACCGTGAAGGTGGTGAAGTTAAAATGGGATTACTTCTGTTTCAGGTTCTTTCTACAAGTAGTATGACGTGTATATTTATATATAGCTGTATTTATATAGTCTGCTTCATTTAATTTGTTCTTTTCACTCGCGGCTTTCTTTTTTTGAAGTGCAGGTACCAGGCCATCGTTCAAACCCTCTCCCACCAATTGTTCTCTCTTCGTCGGTTCGCTCAATGTATTCCGCACGTTTTGGGATTGAGGTAAATCTTCTTTCTTTCTCGAGGGTACTTCCTAATGGTGAATAGAACGATGCGTATTCATACAAACCTTCCCGCACTTCACTTTGCGTGATTCCTCTCGAGCTACCTCTCAGCACGAACTGAATAAACATTTTGCCGAATCGACGACGAAAAAGCTTTGAGAATTCGTTTTCACGTAGTAACGTGTAACACTTACCTTTATGGGGATGAGCAAGAATTTTTCCCATCCCTGAATTATATCGAAGAGATTCAGTGCAAGAACGGAAAGTAGTCGAACCGATTAAATGGCCTCGTGAAAATCCTCAAGAAGATATGAGCAGAATCGAGGAAAAGAATCGAGGAAATCTTCACGCAAAATGAAATGACAGCTCGAACGCTTGCCTCGACTTGCGGTAAATAGCCCAGTAGTTTTTTTCAAGGTTAAATGCCTCAAGTTTACCATACATTCGTTATGTACACGTGCGTCGAAACTATAGTTGCTTTCCACAAGTCTTCATGCATATGGGTATTAATAACGACTCATATATATAGGCCTGGCGTACCGCATCCTCTATACGTGTCTCGATGTTATTTGACGTCTGTGTGACGATGAAAGCCTATGAAACCGCCATCGAAACCGCTTGAACTCGTACACCCTCCAAACTTTTGGAAACTGTATTAAACGGAGTGGATACATTCCCATGTACCACCAAGAACAAAACTGCTTTGTGTCATATACAGCACACATAAATCTATATACGATATACATATATGTATATGTGAGTGTATAAATTTCTTGTATCTCCTTGTTGCGTCGAACATAGCTTACAGTTTTGCTACGACGTCGAACTTTGGGCAACTGCTTTCCCGGTTGCAGACCTTTAATAACGCGAGATCCAACGCACCTTATATAGTGGAACGGAAACAACAACGGCAACAACAACAAAATATACCTGCCCTCATAACGATAACTAAAGGTGGTGCACGATAGGCTCAACCCAGGCTCGTACTGAATCCGTTACAACGAATATATATATACGTCAGAGACAAATTTAACTTAACTGTACGCATAACGACACATCCTCAAAAGCTTGGAATCACTAGTTCAACTCTTGCCTGCATTCCTGTTGAAGTTTAACAGATTTTCCGTTCATTCAGCTTTTTATTGAAATGACGACGAGTTTGTAGACTTGATTTTTTTTTTTTCATGACAATGCATCCGAACGACGTTGAACCAATTATTTGGCAATAATGATTTGCAAAGAGAACGTGTATAAAAATTGCAAATTCTTGTCTGCTTTTGTAGAGAAAGCAGTGAAAACATAAATGGAGGACTATTCAGTTTTGTGTAAATTTTGTATGCAATGCGTGACATTGTAGTTTACTTTGCTGCATGATAAACTGTAAATTAACGATCTCAGATAACGATTGGGGGAATGGGTTAAAAAATTGTTCGCTCGCTCCTCTCGTTATTCAACATTGGTCATTATTTTTGTACTTCACCTGTTCTGACCCACGAACCCTGCAATATTTTATCGTAGATATAACGAGATATCTCTCGCGATGAAGGGAGGGCAAGGGGAAGAGGGATGGCACGCGGGAAATTCATTTTATTCGATGCTAACAATGATAATCGTACGATAATTTACGAATCCGTGAGGCGCGATGTTATAACTAGAGGTTATTTTCATTTTTCTCTTTTGCTGCATATTATTGTAATGATGGAAAATGTGCCAATAGGATTTGGCAAATTTCATTCCGATCGAACGAGTATATCGTTAACGGTAATGCTACAAAACTGGCAGCCAGACAATTTTTCTTCGAGCCCTACTTTTACCCGTGTTTGCTAGTATATAGAAATATAATGAATTCAGGAATAAAGGAATATAATGAAAAAGAGAACGCTTGCAATTGTGAAAAAAAAAAAAATCTCTTTCAGGCTGCGTGCGGTGTTGAACGTCTTTTATGGATTGAAAATCCACTAAAGCCTCTCTCAACGTTCAAATGTATTTCCGTTAGTATAATCGATATTTAAAGAATCGCGCAAACATCTATTCTCCCTCCTCTTCGTTTCCCCCCGCCCCTTTAAAGCTCTCTCGGTTGCTTCTTTTTCATTCATAGCATTTGGCCCTCGGGCGATGTCATAGAGGATTCCACAAGAGGAGAGAAGAAAAGAGATGTAAAAAAAGAGAGAATAAAAAAAATAGGTCATCGGGAGCTTTTTGTCGTTCACCGGGCTGAGAAAATCAAAGCTGCGACGAAAGGTCGACCAGTGCGAGTCGGACAGGGTCGTTAAGAAATTGAGAGACCTTGAAATCGTTCAAAGCAGCGGTACGAAAAAGTACCCTGACCGAAAATCAACGCGAAGGCTTTTCATTGTTTCTTCGAGTTAGGCTGCAAGCCACTGGAAGAATGTTTCGATTCACAAGGCTTTTTTTTCATAAAAATCGTGTAAAAGAATAATCATTATTTTACAATGAACGAGATCCTTTCAGAACTTGAAAATTCCTTCGTCATTGTTATTCGATTCTTCTCATAATGTTTACTCCTCACGGTATGCTTTCATAGTAATTTTTTTCTCTTCGAGCAGCTATGCATACCGGAAGCTTGAACCAGCAAAAAATGATGAAAAAATTACCTAAGCCTATTATACGCACGACTCTTTTTCAATTGACTTCAGCTTTCATCTAAAACGAGGCACTTGGAATTTTCTGACGTTTTTAAGGTGATATTTTCCCATGCATAAAATTTCTCTCAATATTTGGAACGAGGCAGATTACTTTGCGCTAATGAAACTCTCTTCGCCATCTCAAACGATTGTACCAAGTTATGAAAAGGGTTGGATTCATCCCACCCACGAATTCGACACTTTCGGTGGCCCCTGTTTTCGTATACTTTTTCTTTTTTCATTAGATCTTTGCGCGAGCCTTGTTATTCGGAAGATTCTATCGCGAAATTTGCGGAAACTTTTAGTCCGCCGTTCTGCATCGCCTCGTTCTTCACCATCACATATATACACATATTTTACATAATACGTGCGTATGTGTGTGTGTAAGAAAAGCTTCGAAAAGACAATCCACCCACAAAACGATCAGCGCTACCCGATAAGAAGTTATGGACTTAATTCCCGTCGTTCCCTCGACGCCATTGCTGGTGATGTTTCGACGCCAAAGCTTTGGTTTCGTCGTCCAACTCGCACAGCCCCCCTTTCAACCTTTCTTAACTCTATAGTACTTCTATTAAGTGTATCGATTAATATATAACTATACATAGCTAGATCTGAAAGTTTCACTCGCCCAATACAATCTCGGAAAGACTTTCGGACTTTGTCAGATCGCTTTGCGACTGATTTTCTACTCCAACTCCAATTTAATCGTCAGGCGCTTTTCTAACCTTCGCTCGCTTTATGTCCTTTGGGAAAATCCGAAAACTTCACGGTTGCTTTTTAACGGAAGAAACTTTTCAATTATCCACGTTACAAGGATTTGGAAAATTATTGGATGTGATTCATCATTTAGAATAATTTTCGTGAAGCAGAGACGATTCGAAGAATAAATTAAGAAAAAATCGTTGTCGCGGCAACGACAATTATTTATGGCGTACGTTTTCACGAAAAACGGTGGAGCCTGCTGCTCCCGCAAGTACATGAGGGAAACCGAATCCAATGTTTCATCTACTTTCGTTATAATCGATTGGTGTATCCACCAATCAGCTGGTTTTCAAATTTTGTTCAATTGAGTTGCTTTGGGAAACGCTTTGACAGAAATGGCTCGAGGCTATGAGCGAGTCCTTCCGTTTTGTATTTTTAGTCGGTCGATGTTTGGCTCGAACCATCACCGAAGTTGAGCAGCCTCAGGCCAAGTCAATACTTGGTTGGGTGACTGCCGAGGCATGCACTCGCTCGCGTATCAATTACTGGGCGACAGCCAGTTATTCTGAGTTTCCGATCGTGCGAACCGATAGAGCCTCAGGAAAAACATGATCACCTCTCGATCGATTGAGTTTTCCACGCTTTCCCCTGACCCTCGTGTCACGCGCGATACATCGAGCCTTAGCAACATTGAAAATTAACAAAAAGACTAGCGACAGAGTTTTGCGAATAAAAATATCAAGCACACTGAGTTTCAAGCGAATAACGAATGAAAGGCTTTGACGCTTTAATAGGGGATGAAAAATGATTCGTTTATTTTTTCCTAAAAAGAACAAAGTTTTTCGATAAGCTAAGAAGGTTTCCGACCTTTCTACTCGGGCGAAATGCATAGTCAGATAATTTAATTCCTTATGGTTTTTTTTTTTTTTTTTTTTTCATTCGCTATATATCAGACCGGACGTTTCGAGTTTTTATGCATTAAATCCACTTGAATGATCCCGGCTCGGGAGAACATCCCTTGAGTCTGAACGAGATGATTAACGACCTCGGACGGAACAATTTACGGTCAAAAATGTGGCGACGAGATAAAAGCTCGGAGTTTTCAGCTCGAACCGAAAAACGGATTCAGCTGAAATTATATTATTATTTATTATAATTATAGTTTTTTTATTTGTTTCATCTGTTGCTACAATGAATCAACGATATCGCGACACTTTTGACGCAACAATTTATCTGATTTATACCGCGATCTATAGTCCCCGTCAAATGTGTTATGCTCAAAGAAACGTTGACGTACAACGCTCGTGTATATAATTCGAGAAAAAAAGAGCTCACCGTTGCCAGTAGAAATATACATACATGCAGTGTACATGACATCGTCCCAACCCCCGAGAAATGGTTTTTAAAGCGGATTTCTAGAGTGCTTTGCAATGCGGAAAACTTTAAAGGATAGTGCACGAGTGCATGAGTAAGAGAGAAAAATCGAAAGAGATAGGGCGAGGAATGGAAAAGAGAAAGCAAGTCGAAATAGAAGTACAACGCAGCTGTAATGCCCCCTGGCCCTGTTGGTAGTGGCTTTGTTTGTAGCCGTTCACTAGAAAAGTCCTCGTGAAATCTAGTTTGAAATCAGCCCAAACGTGAAATAACAGTGTATACATATAATGTCAACTCCGTTGAGATCTTTGGGGGAATCGCTTGGTTGGACCTCGAGGGAATTATTGTTATTCTCCTTTTAACCATATCACGCTACTCTATTAAAATAAATACGAGCTTAGGAAGGACAAACTTGAGCATTTATTATTCAAAATAAAAAGTTGAAATTACGAAACGAAAGAAGTCCAAGTTAAGATTATTCAGTTCCACGAAGAAATATTCATGTCTTTCATGAATATTTGAATAAAATGAAAACCAAAAAAAAAACATGCCAAGGATTACGCTTTGATTGGCAGATATACATTTCTTTCGTTCCATTCGTTATTTTTGTTTGTACTTTGGGTTTATTTGACTCTTAGACGATCGATAAAATGAATATGATTTTTTTTGACGTATCAATAAATTGAGAAATATTGGAGAAACAGTATGAAAAGCCTATTCACCGCAAACGCAAGTTAATCCTCAATCGCATCGATCGTTGTAGAAATCCATTGAGTTGTGGATATCAGTAGAAAAGTAGTTGTGAGGACTGAGCAGGGTATAGATGCGTGCACGAGTGAGGCAAGTGTTTGGACTATTTTGAGAAAATCCTCGATGTGCACTCGATGGGTTGTTGATACGACGTCGGATGGATATGCGAGTAGTAGGTGCATCGCATTAGATCCGAAAGGGGATGGAATGGTGCACGTCATGACTGAACGTATATATATGTGTGTGCTGACTCGTCCACTTAGGTTACCATCTGTGGATACTATGAGTAGCCTGGAATGTCGGTGTATGCGGCCTTATGTGCGTTGAGCGATGACGGCAGTGGATTCACCTCGATGGTAACATTGCATTTACGGTTGCACGAGCCTAGTTAACGATGTTCCGAGATCTCTGTGAGTAAACTCAGGCTTCTACGTCGTTCTCCACGTTATTCTCCCTAAGGCTGGTAGACGCGCAGAGTAGTAATGATATATATGTATATATATAAAAGGAATACACATGAGGTGAAGTGCTCTCTGATGCCTGCAGGAGTTAGAGCCTCCAACGTCCCCCAAGCGGACGAGCCGAAAAGGGCACGAGTGAGCAACGATTTTCACGTTGACGTTCGTCCTCCTCATCTCGCCAGTGCTCAACTAAAGCACTGCCGAGTTTCCTCACTTGTACATTCGTATATGCTTCTAAGTGTGTGCCTGCCTATTGACATGTATATTTAGAGACGTACGCAAGGGCTAGAAACATTGGCCGGAAAGAGGAACGATCTGAGAGCTTGCGAGGGAGACTCTTTGCTTTTCCTCTTAACGTTCGAGGGTCTGTAATATCGTTATAACACGAATCCTTCATGTTTGCTTTTCCAGGAGGGCAACGAACATCACTAGAATGCGGGACCGACTCTCCTGGTACATGGTCTTTCTGATCCTACCGACGATCCTTCTCGCCAGGTCACTCGACAAAGGTGAGTCTTATTTCTTTTTATATAAAACAAAACGAAAATACTCAATAGCACCAATCCTGCTTTTGAGGCGTTTCCAATATTCAACAGTCCCCGGAAAAGTGCCTCAGTCAAATGAGAAATTTCGATAGTGACATTTTTTCCTTCACGTACGCCACAACTACTTATGTTTTTTTTGGGAAACCGAATGCTTAGTGCGATTCAATCGCTTTATTAGTTAAAATTACATTTGGTTAAAAATTGTGAGTCTCATTTGTCTGAGAAATCCAGCACGTGTGAAATTTATTCTTATCAATTAATACACGACCAACGAAATGAAATTTAATTCGTAATAACTCATGCTCCACGTTGAACCAACGATATGGAAGATAATCGATAATTAAGTTAATTGGTGATAAAGCTGCGTGCTAAGATCAAAATCATAAAAACTTTAACAACACGCGACCGTCTTATTAGTTATAAGCAATAACCTCAGGCCATTTTTTTTCTTTTTGCGGTATGGGGTATTAACATAACGTTTTAATCAAGTCCTTGGTTGGACTGTTCGAGATAGCAGACCGTCGGAAGGATAAACGTCATCTTTGGTTATATTATATAGCTCTTGGTAAGTAGAGACCTAAAAGGAACAATCGGGAAAAAAAGTTTATATGGATAAAGGACGCATAGAGGGCACATATATGATCGCCCCGTTTCCTACGATTGCCAAACTCCCAGCAAAGCGTATAGTTAGCGGATTACTGAAAAAAAAAATGCTGGAGAAAAAAAGTTTCGTTTCATTCTCGTAAGGTTATGGTTTCAATGCCGGATTATCCTCGGTTGATTGCCACTTGGGGTCTAAATTGCGAATAAACTGAAAATATGTGAAGGAGGCGGAACACTTTCAATTTGATACAAAAACTAGCGTCCTAGCGGTCGAGTTAATTCTTTTACACACTGCCATATATATTTTTGTCGAAATTCCACGAAATTTCATTCGCGAACAAAGTCTTGATCGGTCGGAAAAACGATTCGGAAGTTTAGTTCGCGTAATCTTTTTTAGGATTAACGTCGTTTCAAAGGAAATGATGATAAAACGTCGCAGAGTCTCGCGAAACCAAGAACTGAAAGGGAATATGTCGAGGTTTCACTTCGAATTAAAAATTGCCGAGCTCGTATGAGCTTTTTCTCTTGCTAAATGCTCCTACATTTTTTATTGTCGCGAAAAATAATGCGAGGACTTGGAATCATACTGCTTGTCCACTCACGGAAACAAAAGGCGTATGTGTGTGTATGTTATTTGATATTGGCGAGCTTAATATCGCCAGTGCACTGCTGGGAAAAAGAGCCGCTTTCGCTCGGTTTCGTGCACGATTCCGCCAGAAGCCGAAAGCCGAATGGGGTAGCTAGTTTGATCCAACTACATAGAGGTTAGTCGTGTGTCAAGGAAACGTATGGTGCTGGGCGTTTTTTTTCTCTTTTATAAAGCCCCAAGGCTGGGATAGGGTCGCCGATAGTCGATAGTTATGATCGTAAAACCTCGACAAAACGCAGGAGCAGGCTGAAGCCGGGAAACGACGAAACTCGTTTTTTCCTTTACGAGGAAAGAAAGAAATAAAAACCGGATCTCCTGTAACCCTCCCTCGTGTGCTGTATACACAACTCGAAGAAAAGCAATCTTTCCATTTTCCCATGTAAGACTAGTAGCCAGCACTCTCCACCCCTATGCTCTTCTCTCAACGTCCAAAGATGTACTGATTTTTATACCACAGTATTTCTCCCAATGTGCTAGCGGTTCGATTTTTTTTTCTCAATAAATTGAAAACGGTGTATAAGCCGTGGACGACAAAGGAACTAAGAAAAAAGTTAGGAAATGTCATGACGTTCCGTAGCAACGTCTACGACATTTTTCCTTTTCTATTTGTTATCATTTTTTTTATTTCATCGTTGAATATTTCTGGTCTACACTTTGCTTGCCCAGTTACGCGGTCGTGAGAACAATCGATTTTGGATAATGTCGCGAAATCAAATCTGAGTAAAAGTTATTTTTGGAACAGCATTGAATTTCTTCAAACTCTTTAATATTTATGAGGATTTAATTAAAGTAGATCAGTACGATCGATTATTCTGATTAAGTAAATAGAGTCGGAGGTTCATTGAATTCATTTGACTATATAATAAATTTGGCAACATCAACAATCACATAAAGACTCGATTTCATTAAAATTAATGTATGCGCCAAATCCTTTGTCATTTCTCTATATGCGACATTTTGCCAAGAGTGGAAGTTTATTAGAAATGGGTTAATTGAAGCAATCCTTGCAATCAATACCATGCTCCCAGGATTAAATTGATCTTTGAGCTCGAAGACAACATATCTCTCGAATAAATGTCAAAGCATCCATTTCGGTCAACACGACTTCCGTGAGAAACAAAATGGCGACAAAACGCACGTCCAGTAGTCTGTGACGGTTTCCTCATTTTGCAATACAAAACACATTACCGTATACAATATAGAGTAATTTCGTGTGTTAATGGAATTCATTAATGAATAAACAGCGATTCGTACGGTGACGAATGTTTGGCCAACAAAACCACACATTCGACTGCAATGATGGTCCGTCTCAGTTCTAGCCCCCTCCCCCTTGTTCGGCTACTTCCCCTCAACCTTCATCTGTATATATAGCTTCTTCTCCCTCCATCAACCTCCTAGTGCAGAATTTGATGATCTAATAACAGCAGAACCACAGGAATCGCTTTGGAACGACAGTGTAGTATGGCCAACGCTTAGAAACCGCGATACTAATTACCAAACTCGTTGAAATAACAATGACCATTTGGGCAATTCCCATTGTTACAACACTTGAAAATTAGAGATAATTATGACAAACTATGCGTCTAAATGGGGAAAGCTTCCGGCATCAAAACTGAAAGAACAAAGTCACGACTGGGCGGGCGATGAATTTTGAGCCAGTGGCCATTTGAAGGCAAAGTTCGAGGTATGAATTGGTATTTGTGATTTCTATCGATGCTCGAGTATAGTGGAAAAGTTATGGGACCTAAAACTGCTCTGGAAAAACAATATTACATCAAGAGAATCCGCATAAAAATTCAAATGAAACGAAAAGATTGCCCCATCCATGGATGCGTGAGTTGCCATTTGCAGACACAGCACATGTTTAACCTTTTGAATACTCCGTTATGGCGAAAAACTATGATTATGCTAATATCACCCTTTTCAGCTATTCACGTCGACAAAGCCCATTTTGTGTTTATTCAATGTTCCTCCTTTACTCGCATTTATAAGGGAAAATGGTTCGATATTTCGAAAGGAGGTTGCACGAAAGAAAAAAGGAGAGGAATGAAATCGTTCATTGCGAATCACTTGAGGCGACAAGGAGCAGCACCAGGTAATATGGTGCATCGATTCAAAGAGACGAGAGAAGCATCAACGAGAGAGCACTTGCTATTATTTCTTTCTGCGCTTTCCTTTTCTTTTTCGTTTTTCTCAACCCCTGCTACTAACAGCTCTTTCACTCTTTCTCGCTCACTCACGCTTCTTGGGTCCCTTCACCAATCACACGAATCTTTCTAGAAGGACAGCCTCAGAAACCGAGTAAAGCTCATCTCTGGATGGTTTACACTAGGGCATACACACACTTCTTCACATAAACATACACCTATACACATATAGTGGAGTATCTGGTTGCATTGTCTGGGAAGAAAACAAAAGAGAGGTTACTTACGTCTGTTGCCCAGCACACAAGAGCTCAAAGTTCAGTCTCGAGTGTTCTCGTCCTGTAGAGAGATGGCCTGCTTGGGGAGGGTGGCCTCCGCAGGCGACGATGTGGCGAGACGAGGGCGCCACGTTCGCGTTTTCTTTGTTATTTTTTGTCGTTTTTTTTTTTTTTTCGTTCCACCTGTGCTCCTGGCTATGCCAGCTCATAGTATCACCATCAGCCACACTGGAGAGGCTTTTAACCAAAAGCCTCATTTACCTCGGTCTGTACAACCTGCCAAACGAAACCGTTTGGCATATA
Organism: Hyposoter dolosus; assembly: GCA_963921915.1. Taxonomy (NCBI): domain Eukaryota; kingdom Metazoa; phylum Arthropoda; class Insecta; order Hymenoptera; family Ichneumonidae; genus Hyposoter; species Hyposoter dolosus. The sequence goes on from OY998132.1 coordinate 9,293,583, forward strand.
CTGACGATTCCAATTTCGTGCTTCTATTATTTATTTCTATCAAGCCCATTGAGATTAATTCTGTCATTGGCTCGTAATAGATCCTTCCGAGAAAAAATTAACCGTGTTTTTGTGTTTCGAATTTTTCGTTCGCCCATATTCGCACTCCATTTGGCATTCAGAATTCATTTGTATTTGGTACTCGATCGATTAATCAATATCAATTATCAGTCAATTTGAATTAATGAAGATTTGATCTGAACGCATGAAAGCAAATATAGCGAAATGTCTGATGGCCACCACGAGAGTCGTTTACGGAATTGAAAATGAAAAAGTTTGCTTTAATTACGCTAATATTGCAGCAGTAGAGCCAACGAATTTTAAAAGTTTCGGAACTTTTTAATGCCGTTCATTTATTTTTTCACATTCAAAGGAAGAGGTTTTTTACACCAGTTGAAAATAGTTGCTCCGTATTGTACGTGCATGATTGCTCAGCCATTTTTGCAGCTCTCGTTTTTTTTGCTACTTTTACTATTTCTTGGTTTTTTTGTTGTTTTTTTTTTTTTAGATAACAGATTGTCTTCTTGGTAACAAGAAACGCTATGTCTGTTCGAGGCTCAAACGAGCCAATTAAAAATTAATACTACGAGAGCAAGAGACCAGAGAAGAAGCGCAGCTGTATCATATTCGTAGGCTTGTTCAGCTGAGCCACGCATATGAAGTAAATGATTAATGAAAGCTCGTTAACTATAAGTGGCTCAGGCTACTGGTGAACCGTATCTTCATCAGTATTATTATCGTCTTGCTACTTGGCATTTCTGTGCTTGAGTCTCCTGTTAGCTGGCATCTATCAAGTTTTTAGGACTGACAATTTTTTCTGATTTTATTATATTAATAAGAAGAAAAATCTGCCACTTTTGTCGATGAAGATTCAATTCCATCAATTTTTTGGTCAGTCCATCTAGTTTAATTCAAGCAATCGATAAGAGCTTGTCCTTAATCCCAATGGAAGAATGTTGAGAAGGAAAATTTAATTGCTAGCATAAAGTCTCTGGAGGCAGGCAATAATATCGAAGATTTTGTTAAACACGCAGTACGTGATAGGAGACAATAAGTAATGCTCGAGGGAAATGGGGACGTCTGATGATCGTTTGGAAGGGCGAAGCCAATGGTAGAGCACAATAGCCAAGTTGCTTGGTGGAAGACGATGGTCTGCTGGTACAGGAAAAGGATCTTGCTTTTGATCCTATAGAATATTACACCCAGAGGAACGTTCAAAGAAAAATGACCCCAAGAGAATTTCACCCAGAAGACTCGACCTTATAAGGATGTGTGTTGTGTGGGAGTTTGAGCTTATAGTTGGCCAAAAAAACCAGTTAGATATCGTCAAAACTCACCATCCCTTTTTTTTCCTGTTTCTCTCATTCTCTTTGCGTTTTCTTTTTTTCGCTCCTCTTTGTCTCGCTTTCTCTTTTCTTTTTGTCACTGAGAACATTATGCCCCGTCGTTACGAATACCGTACTGCCCTATTCTCGGTCTGAAAACCTCCCCATTGACAATGTAAACTAAATGCATATATGCAAGAGAGGGTGCCACTAAAGCGGCAGGAACCTCGTACAGAGACATGTCTCAGGCACGGATGTGCAGATATACACAACCAACGAGGAAACCCTCCGCATTGCTCTTATACAATAGCCAAATTCAAAGTTCAAGTTGGTTCACCGGTTGGATGACTCCCTATATGGGTCATTCCACAGCAACGTCAACGCCACGCTCGTCCACGTATTGTTCGCGTTTCTTGAACGATCTTTCAACGATTTGCACTGCAGCAGCTTCGTATCTTTCTCTCTCGGATCGCACAAGTCGATTATCGTGAAATGCACGATACGAAAAGTAAAAAAAAAAAATTACAAGGTCATAGACAATCATTGCCTAACTTATTTAGTCGTTCTCCTACGATTTCGGAAACGAGAAGGATTTTTTTTATCTCCTCGAATTTTTACAGACCTCCTTATCCTCTCGATCAAACTCGTGGAGATTTTGATGGAATATCCTATAGCTTCGCGTACAGGTGCTTCGACTCCATCACTGCTGAGGCACAATTCACTCCATGGTGCTCAAGAAGCACTCGAAGTTTCGTGGCGATTTTACTGGCTCAAGGAGACAAAATGAATTTATGTGCTCGTGCACATCTCGAAAGTGAGTCTGCAAAACGACAGGAAGCTTCTCGAGTGAGAGGGTCAAAGACCTGTGGCGAGAGCTTTATTGCGGTTAAACTGTACGTGTTCATTCGCACTTCCCTGCAATTTCATCGTATACACGAGCACACGTGCAATTGTCGACACCCCAACAAAGTATAAACTTCATAGGGCAGTATCGAAACTTTCTCACGATTCCCAGGGCTCTCTCACTCTTTACGAACTTGTCAGTGCCAAGCGAGAAGCTTCCCCAAGCAATGCACTCACCAATATGTCACAAATGTTTCATAATAAATTGAACGTGAAACGACTGCATACTAGAATAGACGGTTTATGCCACAAATGGTAACCCAACTTCTTGACACGTCAAATAAAAAATTATTACCTCTCCGAATCTGTTTCAAGGTCACGATACGATAATCGCGACAGACGCGAAATAATTTTTTTTTTTTTTTCAACAATGTCAATTATTTCGATCACAATCAAAATTCGCATTAATTTCATATGTAAATTTCATCAAAATTTTCTCGGTATATTGTCGAATTAATTTCATAATATTCGTGAATTTACAATGGGAAATAAAATTTATATGCCGAAGCACAAATTTGAGCTCAAATTCTCTTCGTTTACACAGTCCATCATTTCAGTATGAACCTTCTGAAGACTGTTACTTTTTTTGGCATTGCTTTTTACATTCTAAACTCGTTCTCGAACATTGTCAATTAAATTCTCTTTTCCACATTTTCACTTTTGCATTTGATTAAAATATTTTTTAATTTGAAACTTTTTCCATATTAGCAAACTACAAAATTGAAAAAACAAAACCACTCGATACATCAAAATCGTATTGAAGAGCACAATCATGGACTTCGTCGCAACCATTCAATTATTTTGATAAACCTGGAAATGATTGAATACTCTCCAGTGATGACGCTGTCAATCTTGTCGAATATTTTTTATTATTTTATCTCGTAACAACATTTTAACGGATATTTTGAAGAAATAATGTTTTGTACCGATCTACGATGGTCTTTTGTGTTAACATCTTGATAGAATTTCTCGATAATTCGCTGACGCACAGCTCATTACTCGATTCTATTCTTTGAATGAATATGGAACGTCAATTAAAAGTATGCAGCTGGAAAAATTACTACAATCGGATCTATGCAATCTTTTTAGCACGGATGGTTGAACAACTGGATTCGTTAAAGTTTCACTCGTGCATATGACTCCGCAATTTCTCGCCTTTGATGCGAATGATACTTTTCGAAGTTCAATATAATCCCCGATATTTCTACTTCGTTTCACCAACTTTTCTTGCAATAGCTTCTTTTTGCTCGTTAAGTGTAAAAAAAATACGGCGAGCTTTGAGAGGCAACCATGTGCATGGCTCTGTTCCATAATGGACGAACATCAAGGGTCTCGAGTGTGAACGAATTATTCATTTTCCCTCCGTGGTCGTGTCGTATTCGTCTTTCTGGTTAATACCCTGTTTCAATATATAAGTACAATATTCAATGAACTTGGTGAAGGTAATTCATACCCATAGACATAAATGTCATCAAACTGATAAAAACCCTTATCGCGAACTGTCCTGCTGGAAATACATGAGAAAAGCTTTCGTATCAATTATTGCTCGTGACCAAAACTAAATACTCGTGCAATTTACATAATGAATAAGGAAACGATGAATGAAAGTATAGACGAGATGGGATCAGAATTTTTTAAATGTCGAAATTAGAATCTTGCACATTGCTTCCTCGTTATTTTAACTCGCTGACAAAGCTTCCTCTTGCTCCCCTTCCTCACGCCCTCTCTCCTTGCCGGGACGAAAGGGTAATTTCATTTTACTGTGCTCTTGGAAAAAGCTTTGTGGGCGGAAATAATAATGAGGAGTCAAATTCGTCATTTTCGTGGCTTTTTATTTGCACTAATCGACCTGATTATTTCAAAGGCTGTTCAACCATAGATTTTCAAAGATTTATAGGCTTTTCTGTGAGGGAAATGCCTTAAGACTGCTCACGGTGCTAACGAGTCTTGAGGCATTCTCTCATTCGACGTATTTTTCAATCACGAATCGGAGGATCGCTGAGGATACAAAAATTAAAAATATAAAAATTAATTCATTCTGATAAATAATTGAATTCTTCAAACGAAAAAATAGTTAATTTGCATCATTGTGCATTCCCAGATCGTCGTGTCTCGTACAGCATACCGTCAGACTGGCGAGCATTGTGGTACAGTAATCTCGATGTCGAACTACAAAGAGTCAACGAGGCGAACGACAATAATACTGTTTCAAACGTCACTGTGCAATTGGGAGGTACAGCCTTTCTTCACTGCAAAGTTCGCAATTTGGCGGAAAGAACTATCTCCGATGCTGAGGTGAGTACAGTTTTATTTTCTTTCGTACCATCAAAACGTTTCGTTCTAAAAAAATCGCTTTTTAAGCATCGACGGCCTTGCTCTATTTTCAGGCTCAGAAAAATGTCGAAAAAGGGTTTTTTTTCGATGTGAATTTTATGTAATGTAATTAATCGAACACCATAATATTCGTTATGGAAAAAAAAGAAGAGATTAATGCGGTGATAAGTCTCGTTTTTCTATAAAAACGATTTTGTGGTCGAAAAAAAAAGTATGAGGTCAACAACGACCCTCCTCATGTATCAGAGGCTTAAAAAAAATGGAACCCGAGTCGGCGAGTTCGTGACATTAATCAGATTTGAATCCCACGCAGTTAATTGGATAAAAAAAAAATTAATAATAATTAAGAGGAAAATTCGAAAGTTGGTCGCAGAACAAAAAAAAAATCTTATTCGCAGGAGTGATTCCCCACGAATATAAATGAATGCGTATCGATGAACTAGGTACAAACAAAATAGTTAACAAAATAATTAATCAAGCTTTTTTTTTCATGAGCTCCTGAGCCGCGTAATCCTTGTGGTGAAAAATATATATATACGTGTTTATCACTCGCGAAAGTTTGGAAAAACTTTGGTCTCATCGCCAGACACATGCCCGGCATTGTTCGTACAAAAGAGACTTTTTCGGTCATCCCTATAAGACACTTTTCTAACTTGAAACTTTTTCTGCGTATCATACTTTTCTTTCTTTTCTTTCGGCGGTCTATCTTCCCTCTGGAGACTTTCAACATCAACGAAATCTCGTTGACGTTGAATCCCGACAAAAAAATATACAAACACACATACTAATATAATGGATACGATACAGAGACTTTCTTAATGACGTATTATTACTTGGCAGAATATTCGAATAAGAAAGTCAATCTAGCAATATGTTTTTTTTATTGAACAAAACCATCGACATGCCTTATTATTCTGTTTTCTTATTAACCAGCATCTATACGAACAGACAAGACAGATGAAAGCAGAGTAGCACTAGAAAGCCCATTTTGTGGAAAAAGATCGATCTCTTCGCTGTCAACTAAATTTTTTTTCGATAATAACACGATTTTTCTTATTTCGCAAGTTTTTTCTGCACTCTTGAAAAACTGCCATTTCGAACGTTAAGTCATTAGGCTTTTGCTGACAACCTCAGACATAGGATATACGGACCAGGGAACTGCTATGCCAAAGTTTTTTAAAATATTATTTCTCTCTGTAGAAATATCTACGACGTGATCATCTTTTACGAATTCGTCATATTAGTCGAAACTTGATAAACCTTTTTGCCTATAATAGATCATTCATGGCGGGAGGATCTGGTTCAGCTTATTCCTTGTAGTTTTATAAACGCATGCTCGTCAAAGTTCAGACTCGTTACATATAATGGAGCACTGTACTCCTTTCCTTTCAAGTTATTTCGAAATGTGTCCGGAGATAAGGGACGACATAGCGGAACGAGAAACGCGCATTCGACACTGATTGTCTCGAAATCCTCCTTCATCCTATTTCGTTTGAACTCGTTATTGCGTCGTGTCCTTAGTAGCAATCGCCGAGCAAGGAACAAAATCTATGTACAGCACGAATTCTTCAAATTGCAGAAGCGTTGCTTTATCAAGCAAGCGACGACTGCGTCTGCTTGTAAATAAATCGAAAAAGTAGTGCAAACCTTTTCTATTTGTTTCAGTCATTTACAAGGTCGGTTGGAGCTGGAGTTTATCGAAGTAACAAATTATCTTTATATATTGACCCTTGCAAATGGATTTTGAGTTTTTAAGTTTGGAAATAATTATCATTATTATATGGCAAAATAACTGCACATGGATTTTCATGAATTATTCCGGGTTATTTGTGAGTGAAAAACTGAAAATCGAAATGAATTTCTTTTCGAAAAGTCTTTAGAAATTATTAATCAGTAAATTTCGTAGAATAGCAATGGAATTTTCTCTCCCAGCTCGTTACTTATTTATTCCGCTATCTTGTTATTCTTATTCATGAAAACACCATTGGACTTTTGAAATTGCCTCGATATTTAATGGAAAAAAAAATAATTCGTTTTAAAGAGCTTGAACATTTTGTGCTCTATGTGATTGGCAAAAAAGAAACTACCTGAAAATTTAATCATACCAATCTGCAAGAACTCGAGCACTCGGATCACTGTTAAATACACAAGCTTGATCTGTGGTTGCTTCATAGTACGAAGCTCTTTCGGAAAGAACCTCGAGAAAGTAACGCTTTTTATTTACGAAAAAAAAAAGCGAAGAAAATACCTCTTCTGAAGATTTCGATATCTTGATTAACTTTCGGCACTGACGGATGTACAAACTCGCAAACTTTTCCGACAACTCGAGCCTCCTGAAGAAACTTTATTATGCTTTTTGACCTCTAAATTCATGACTCTTTCGACTGCCCTACTTAATCATCCTTCTGCTAGCACTTAACATATCCTTTAAGATAATCATGAAGTCCGCGGTCAGCGGTACGTTATCAACGCTTGTGTCACTCATAAATTTATATTTTTTGCCATTTTGTGTTGTTGGCACACATTTAAAAAGGGGACGATATTGATTCGCCTCAACTTTGCCAATAATTTGTTCGATGATCGGAAAAACGTCACGTCGTTACGAATCGCATAATAAAAATTAAACTTGCAGCGAAATTTAAAATGCCAAACTATAAGGAATATTACGATTGACCTAGCTCTCCTGATGCATTTTTTACTATGAAAATCTGTTTCGAACGAATCTTTATTCAAATGTCAGACATCCCTGCTCCCGAAGACATTGAATTAATTACGTTCTATTGTCTCTTTTGCACATTTTCTTCAGCACCAATTGTAAATTCGAATCCAGTCGCATTCACCATAATAAATGAGAAACGAATAATACGAATGCTTGGTGAATGTAAATCGATGCATTTTTTCTATAGAATTAACATTTATATTCGGAAAGGTAAAATTTGAATTTAACGCGGATGATTTAACGAGACAACGCAGTCAATTTCACTGAAAAGGCTCCATAGAAATTTATGGATTCGATTCAATTCATCGTTTGATACAAAAAGCAAACATTTTTCTTGCTCCAATCTCACGAGAACTCACATTTTCATCAATGTCATTTGAAGAAACCAGAGACACATCGAATGACAGAACACGACGATGGCTACATGGCCAGAACGGTGAAAAAGCCGGTGAGGCGATGGGAAGCCCTCAGCCATAAAGTTTATAACATTCCCAATAGAAATCATAACAAAAGTTTCGAGCGTCAAATGCGTCTTCTAAAATGAGCTGGCGAGAACTTCACGAAAATGCGCGAGGGATGAGAGAAGAAATAATCACGGATTTGAGCATTAGCAAAACTTTTTTTGGTCCCCGGAGCGATTTCGGTAGTTTAAAACTCATCCCTGTCGTGCGACTGTGTGTGGGTGGCACCCACGAAGGTGGCATAGCGAGAAATAAATGTAATGTAAAATACGATACGTGGTACGTGAACCGAGGAAGCGATGGAATGGTGCGTGGTGGTAGCCGCGCGGGGATGAGAGATCGAATTACGGTCCGTAGCTTCAATCTCTCGAAATGTAATTATTTTCGTATGCGCGATGCGTCTAGAAAGGGCGTGGTGCGAGAATTGAAAGCACAACTTTTCTCACTCTAATACGTAGCGCGTATTCGAGCAACGGCAGCAATAGCAGCGTCACTTTTTCTCCCGGGATTCGAAAACCCACCAAAATATACACACACGCACACACACATACACACATTTATCTCTATACGTGTGACCCCTTTGGAACGATCCATTTCATTCTCTACCTCCTGCATATAGAACTATATTCCCGCTTATTCTGCAGGTATTATATACACACATACGTCCACGTGTATATAAGTATGAATATGTACATATATATAAGGATCGAAATAGTATATATACGTCGGGCTATATAAAGCCCGTAGTGAAAATGGCGTAACCTCAGATAAGTTAACTCGTCCAATCGTGCGAGTTACGTCCTTTTTGTTTCCTCAAAATTGATATATAGCTCGTGTATTCTCCAGTCGAGTACTACCTACTCCTGGAAAAGCTATTCCTGCATACGACGCCCGAACCCTCGTCATTCACCTGGCCCATAAATATATTCCAATATATCTATATATTTCTATATATCGTATTATATATGTATGTGCATATGCATCATACATACGATTGCCATCCTTTATCTATATGCACACGCTGAAATGAAAAACTATAAAGCTCGGCAATGTTTTATTTTATTTTATTTATATTTTATCTCTTTTTTTTTCTCACTCGCTCGTGTTCTCCCCAGATATCATGGATACGTCGACGCGATTGGCACGTCCTGACGAGCTCGTTGTTAACGTACACGAACGATGGGAGATTTCAGGCTCTCCATCCGGAGGGCTCTGACGACTGGACACTCCAGATCAAGTACGTTCAGGAGAGAGACAATGGTACCTACGAATGTCAGGTAAGTCGACGCTGATTTTTATTTTTATCAGAATAAGTTAAGCGGTGAGATGCGTGAAAAAAAAGTGTTTTTTATAATAATTAAGTTTTTTTTTTAAGAACTGATTGCACAGGGTTTTTATATTTTGTTTCAACTTGATTCCTACAAATTTTGAAAAACTATATATTAATTATTCCGAAATAATAATCAAAAATGAAAAAAAAAACGTCCCGCAGACTTTCTATTAGTTGCAGTGCACAAATGAGAAACTTTTTCGTTTAATGTCGTCGCAATACGTTAATTTGTACGTTCATTTCGAGGAAAACAGTAAAAAAAAGTTAGCTGCAATTTTCGGTAACCCCTTCGTTTGCGTCTAACTTTTGGAAAAGGGAAATTCAATTGTTTTCACCAAAAATTACCCGGCGCTGCTAATGTCTAAGAATCCCGAAGCTCGCGAACAAATAAAAAAGTATCTTTTTTTTTATTTCGATGTTGCGCTGCTAATGAATTCCTATTTACATAATATACGTGTATGTGAAGTTGCAGCAGCTCAGTACTATTTGAACGAATTGAAATCCAAGAGGCACAAAATGTTCTGCTGCTTATAATGTTTTTACCAACTGCGAACGGGCCAAATTACCAGAATACTTTTTTTGCCCCGTTCCCGCTTAATGTGCGCCGTTCTACGCATTTTCAGCTTTGTTTAGACGCACACATTGACGTTAGAATATTTTGCTGTGCGTTAGAGAAAAGCTCCTTTTGCTTTTTTTTTGTCCACATTTTGTCTAATCATCACCAACTCTGTTCCTCGGTTTCTCTTTTTTGGTGATAAGAAAACGCTAACCACGTGCATCTGGATATGAGCGCTTGCAAGCGGTGTGCACGAGCTTCCCATTATTCCGCACACGTTTATGTGTTTCTTTATGCGTATTTACCGAGGCAGTGTCATTAGCGAGGGTGAGATGTTGAATAAATTATTTCCGAAGTCAAAACACGATACCGTATTCGCGCGTATTGGATATTGGAATAAAAACTCTCACACTATTATATTCCTTCATCGATGTAACCGAGGACGGAGATATTTATTTACGGATTTCCGATAATAACCAGCTTGCGCGAGTACTTTAATCACTTCGTTACGGGCTTCCTTTTTCCGACCCGAGAAACGTGAGTTTCCGATGAAAAAACTCAACGTTATAGATATTTTTTAAATCGTACACATATACTAGTACCTTCGAGATTACGAAACATGGAGCTGTCGGAAATGTGCACTAAATTATATCCTGGAAAATGGTGAAATAGGAAATAAACCTAGATTGTAGCTAAAAGCTTGATGAAAATATGTCGTAAAAATTGTGAATCCGCGAGGAAAGTTGACTTGGTGAAATTTTCAAGTAAGATAGCTTGTTTCGTACGTAAGGATTTTCTAGTCAAGCAAAAAAGAAACGAAGAGGAAAGAATAAAGAGAGATAAAAAATTATGCCCGTTAAGCCCGGTAAACAAGATACGCCGCGCGCTCCAAACACTGCACAGCTTTTCTTGCCTGCCAAGCTTTCTACATCGCGCGCGTATAGCCTTCCTCGCAATTATGTATCAATTTATTTTCTTCCTTTTTAATCCCATTTTTTTAAAAGAATTCCCCTCGAGAATAAAGTTGAGCCCTCGCAGTTGCATCTGATGCTTCCAGTACAGACATATACTCGCTCGTAACCGTCACATGCATGCACGCACAAAAATGTCGCTCTGAATTCACTCCGTCCGTCCGCTTCTCTTTCGTTCGCCCGCAACCATTTTTTCCACTCCTCGTTCAGCTTCAAACTCCGAAATGGACTTCCTTTCTGGTTAACAAAAAAAAATGTCACTGTTTCCAAACTGTGTGTCCGGGATGCCAGTCATAGCCAAAGCTTTGTGTTGACCTCCGTCTACAAACTTTCTCGAGTTGTCAACTCGGGGCGTCGGTGCTATATTGCACATTTGCGTCATGTTGCCCCGATATATATGCTGCAGCTGCAGCAGGTGAAACATTCTTCACCTGTGCTCGAACAAGTACAAATTTCAACGAAAAAATATTTTTTTTCATAGCCTATTATCGATGCGACGAAAACTCGAATAATCTTCTTTCCAAAATTTGAAATTGCAGCGTTTCGTAGTCGAAAAACATAGCGTAAGGACAGGAGGCCCGCAAAAAGCCTTTTTGATATCCGCCTTGAAATCCGATAAAACCTTTTGATATCTTTTTGAGGGAAAGCAAACATACCTACTGCGGGCAGAAGGAATTTGTTTTTCTTAGAGATCTCAAATAATATGTAATAAATAGCAAATTTATTGCTATAACGATCTTGATAATATATAAATTGGAAGAATATAGGAAACCGTGTGAATAAACCGTGAATAATAGAGGGTGCGGAAATAATAGATTCTTGTGGATTACGAAGGGTGGGTTGATAATTCGAAGACCAAATATCCTCGAACCGAACGCACCATCGCCCTTGTCAAAACGATGGACGGACGCTATCTTTATTGTCACGTTTGAATCTTACAAAAGGATCGGACAGATATGGAGATTTTTGTGTTATTTATTGCCGATAGTTTATGGAAGCTACGAGGGAAATATCAATCTGGGCAAAACTGACGGAAACAAAATGATTAAATATGCGATAGAAAAAAATGAACAAACATCGCGATCAATCGAAACTCGTAAAGTGTTTGGCAAACACTGTGTCATTTCGTTGGCCCCGGAATTTATTTTTATCTATCGTTTCCCCCAAGCTTCACTCTCTGTCTATCACTCGATTCGTATTATTTATGGAATATACATTAAATATGTTAACATCCAAAGATATACACGAATATTGTGGGTGCGCGTTCGTATCTGCTTCAGGGCATGTGAACTCAACGTATATATCAACTCACCATCGTAACGGTGATAAAGCTTTAGCCCTTCTCCAATATCCCTTCATGTGACCACAGCAATTGAGATCTACAATGGCGGGATTAATATTGATTTATCGTTATCGTCATAAACGCACATGCACGTGCGAGACGTCGAGCATATCCTAATCCGTATTAATACCACTCGTTAGACACTTCAGAGACACCGTTCTTTTGGCAACAAATCATTATTTTGCAGCAATATATACTTTATTGCCAATGTTTTCATATTGTTCATTTTTTCCCCTTCGTTTCATTGTTTGATTTCCATGGCTCAGCGTATCGATAGGGCACTCGACATTTTTTCGTTAATCCAGTCGGTTATTCATGGACCAAACTAGTTGGGAATGAAACATTATTTTTTTACCTCATGTTTGAGGAGATTTTATGGGAAGAATCAAAACGCAAGGTGCTTGCTTCTAATTCGACGTGAACGAGTATAGTGTGCATAGGAAAATATGGGGATATAGATTTTTCTGAAACAGGGGGTGCATGTTTGTTCGATTTTTTCTTTCGTCCTTCTTTGAGATAACGCAACGACACGCTATCCAGGCGACAAACTTTCCGCAGTCTCAACTTTTCACTTTTTTAAACTTACCTCATCAACCCCTGGACGACGTGGTCATATGCTTTTTCTTCCTCCGTTTTTTTTCTGCCATTCATAAGTAAAGCTGTGGTTATCGCATCGTTATACTCGGATGCCACGAAAGGAACGTGATATGTTGCCTTTCAGGAGCTTGGAAAACTATGGCGCATTTGGTCGTAGCGCCGATGGTTTCGAAATTTTTAATCATCGATTTTCAACGGACGTAACAATTCTCGAAAAAGTTCCAAGGCCCTTTTTCTGTCACCGATTGTTTGGCATTTAATTTTCATTTTCGTCAAAAAATAAATTCAGGACCATAAAATATGGATAATTTGTTACAAAAAACGCCTTCGGTCAGATTGACCCAATATGCACTTACAGGATGTGTGCACTCGAAGGGTTAAGATTATTTTGATTTATTCGCACTGAAAACTTCCCTCGAAATAATGAAAAAAATTAAAAAATTTAGTTCGTGCAGCAAAGAGTATAGATCGCATTTATGACGTCGAAGTAGTGTGTGTACTTTGATCCGTCGCGAAGGTTCGAAACATCAGGATTACGAATCACAGAGCCGAGGCCTTTGATGAAATCGCGATCCACGATAATCCGGTAACAGCAAAGATAACTGAACTAGATGTCAACAGAAAAATGTGAACGGTTTCCATTTTTCAATAACAATGTCGTTCTCCTTGTACATATCGTCGAGTGAATATCAAAGAAAATAGAGTTTGACGTCGAGTTACATCGGCAGGAGAAGACAATTTGAGGTATTTATGTGGATGTTGGGAACCAAAGAAAACTTCGTGCAATGTCCCTCAAACAGACGAGAGCAGACGAAGAACGGAACGTAAGCAAATAATTGAAAAGAGCTTTTGGTTATTATTTCCCCTAGCAGAACATGGAACCTTCAGTGTTACGAAGAAATATGTCCCGGAAGCACAATATAAAGTCTCCGTGAAAAAAAGAACGGTGAGCTTCCGAATGACGGGAAAAAAAAATGTCGCCACGATCGATCCCTCGTAACCTTTTTACGTCTCTATTTTGTTTGTAATCATAAAATATGCAAGTGACGATTAAAAGGTTAAAACGTCCGCCGAACATCCTTCCATAATTGATGTTATTACATTGCTTGGGAATTACAAGTTTTTTTTAAACGTATGTAAACGATATTTTGCTCCTTTCGTTTCTGCGTCGTGTTCACAGCCTCCGACTCCTTTAATATTTAACGAAATACCATGGCGTCACTTTAGCCAACCGAGTGTTAAATTTCCACGATTGTTGCATGACAAGCTCAAAGCAATCAGTGACCGAAACTCATTAACCTAGAAAAATATTAATAACTAGAGTATGAAAAAATTTTAGGACCTTATAAACAGCGAACGATGAGATTTATGTTATGACGAAAGGAAAAATAAAAGTGACACACTGAATTGGTTGAGAGCAGACCTCCATCTGTCATTTTGTTCATGTTCCACTTTCTCATTGATCAAAAAGCTTTGGACCAAATGCGAAGCACAAAGTTAGCGAGAAGAATAAAGCCCACTGAATTTTTTCACGTCATTAATTCACGATTCAGTCAATTTCGATTTTTTTTTTTTTTACTTTGCTGTTCAATTGTTCGATTCCATCCTCGAGTGCTTTTTTCTTGCGTGCATAAAATGGCCTCGCATTTTCTCTCTCAATCGAACGCATTAACGGCGTCGACGATAAAAAAAATAAAAATAAAAATAAAAAACTTCAAACATGCTGGGAATGTAATTACCAATTTTACATCTAAGATTCTGTTAGTTTTCGAAGCGAAGCTGGGCTCTTAATGATAAATAAAATTGTAGAAGTTGGGAAATTTGTTAAAACCAGCGTTGATCGGAAAGTTTTTCTTAATCAATAAAGCACCGCAACTTTTCATGGTTGGGTGTTCACTTTATCGTGTGGAAGAGCATCTGGAAGTTTTTTCAAGCATTAACGAAGATCCTGTAGCAAGCTTTTTCAATTTGGCCATTATTTTTTCTCGCTCGTTTTGATGTGTCTCGTGGTATACGATTCGTAAAGGTCAATTCTTCGGAGGTAATATTTGGAGGATTTTCCAAGGTTTATACGTGCTGTATACCTATTTATTTTTATTATTATCGCAAGTTCAATAACGACAGAGCCCGCGATATACGAAAAGTTGCTGCTCCTAGTCACGAAGTTGTCGAGTCTCGATACTGCTTGTGTTGTACAAACAACTCGATTCGCTGATTCCCTTTTCTTCTTCCTTCCCGATCATTGCAAAAACAAAACTGAAGAAGTGAGGATTGTTTCGTTTTTTATAAATTGTTATTCGACGTTGGCATCGTTTCGGGCTGAAAAAGGAATAACAACGATATCAAGGACGAACCAGTGTGTATCTTTTTATGTGCGCAATTTAAAGAATATCGATGGATGACAAAGGGAAGACTAGAGAATTTCTTGAAGAATGGATTTGGTATTCCGTGTTGTATGGAATGAAACATTCAGTGGAGAAATGTGCAGACGTTGGATTTCATGTATTTCTATATTGTCTCGCGACAGCGAGATTTCTTTTTCTTTCATTCGACATTCTCGTTTTCGCGAAACACCGACGCGAATGTAAATCCCTGAGGAAACGACGAATTTTCAATGGCAGACCGCACTTCATATATATTTATATTTTTATATAACTCTGTACAGCGTTCCTATAGTCGAGAGCATCGCATAGGAATATGTCGCGCGCGCGCGCCTCTGCACACTAGATTTTTCGCAAATTTTCGTTGATAAAACACAGAGACATGGCGATCGAACAGAAAACTAAATGAGAAACGTGTCCAAGACTTTTCTCGTCATGCTCAATAATTCCCATGGTTCGGGTCCTCATTTCGTACAAACAAACTGCTTGTTTTTCTCTTCACGCCAACTTGTTACCGCATTCTCAAAGCCCACAAATATAATTGTGTCAACTCAGAGTTACCGAACGTTCGAATAAAATCTATTGTAGAGCTCAGGTTAGATGAGACTTCTATTTGATAGCTCATAAATCCTTGAATGTAGGGAGGACGATCGAAAAAGGAAGAAAGTGAAGACATTGGTGGGTTGAACAAAACGGGAGTGGCGCACAAGGAGATAGAGTTGCGTGTATTCCAGCCCTGAGTCTGTTTACAGTTTGATGGTCTTTCTCGCTGCCCACAAATAGTCACATCGGTGAGTTCCAATTTTTCCTATCGAACGACCCAATTCTCCTTGCTGCTTCCTGTTTCTATTCCCTCTAGTTCTCTCGGTCTCTCGATTGTCCCATAGACTAGCCAGCCAACCATCACGACACAGTGCAATCATCATCTGGCTTTATTGTCTCCGGACTGTCCAACGAATTGACAGTACTTTATGTATTATATATACACTTATGTATACATATATTTATATGTGTAAGAATAATCGAGCTTGTGTGCTGTTTAAATGGCTGCAGAATGCCAGGACATTCTTAGAGTAATATGAAACATGCTCGATCGATATTTTAACCTGTGGACAACGATTTTGTTCAAGCTTTCAAGCTTCTTTCAATCTTCTCATGATTCTCAACGTTACCCTATCAATTCCAGGTCCGTTGGAATAGCACTCACTTGTAAATTAATCAAAAGCCTTTGAAAAAAAAAAAACGTTAAACGACACGAGACGATTCAAGCAAAATTGGAAGATTCGAGCTGGAAGGCGTTTAGGCTTCCGGTGAAAATGCGTGGGGAGCCAAAGGCTTAAAATTACTTAATTACGGTTTTTTCTGAGGTGGTCTACTTGAAAAGATGTCAAATATTACGGTAAGGGGATTGACGGATGGTTTAAAAAAAAAAAATGTATTATTTTTTAAATTATTTTTCATAGTATGAAAAGCATTTATTTCTGTCCTCGACAAATTTGCAGCTATGAGTTCCCTCGAAAGGCAGTAATTAAGTTATAATACACTTTGAAGCATGAATGTCTGTATGTAAGGCGGATTTCTTTTTTCTTGCTGGCCACAGAGAAAGCAGACCCTGAATGCTTTGACTGTATACACATTTATTCAAGATAAATATACATAAAGACCATTGAGGGCACGGCTCTGCGTTCACAAGCTCAAGTGTACCTGGTACTTGTGGAATTACAGTGGTCTTTGGTGATAAGGGGGATTGTGGCCAACACAGAAACAGTTTGCAACAGGAGCATCCCTTTTGCACTCCCTCTTGTCCTCCTCGTCGTCCTTTTCACGCAGACTTCTCTCCTTAACCTCTGCTCATAGTTCCAGAGACTCATTCCTCCCTGCACTTCCGCGTGCTGGGGTTCTTGAAACTTCGTCCCTTTTGGACTACCAACTCGAGATTCCCTGACCCTTCCAACTCTCGGAGATTAACTCTAGGACTCCGGAGTATGGTCGAATTCTCCGACCCGCAACAATTCCCCATTGTTATTTCATGTTTCGAAGAACCAAGTTTCGTTATACCAGCGCTAAATATATAAAAACTAAACCATCACTTGTCCCAGCATGAAGTTCAACCCAGCAATGTTGCACAATTCGGATAAACCCTAGTTGTTCATCATCGCCTACACAATTTTTTATTCCAAAAACTTAAATTATGGCGGTAACGTTTCATTGTTCGAATTTATTTTCATTTTTAAACAGCCCCGAGTTACTTTTCGTACGAATAACAAAGTCATTATAGTATGGACTGCTTTTGTGCTTGGTTTCCTTTCCATTTATCTTCAGTTTAGTTTTCAATCCAAAAGCATTGTCGATCTAATTAATTTTTATTTCATCTCGTAAACTATTTCGCAACCGGAGACAATTTTTTTTTCGTAATTGCAAATGAAAATAGAACTTTGACGTAAATAATATTCATGTATGTATAGGCTTCCCGACAATTCAAAGTTTTTTTTACTAACGCTCATAAGTCGCATAAATAAATAGGTGTAGGTACATGAGGCAAAAAAGGATCGAGAAGTCGGGCTGTCAAAGCTTCATAGTTATATATATTAATGAGGAGACTGAAGCGAATGTAATGTATACAGTGGCCAAGTCATGTACATTCTCGTGTATACTGTGACACGTGAAACCCAAGTACGACACCGCCTTTCTCGGGTGTCCAGACTTGCCGTCCGAGTGGTCGCTCGAGCGGTAGGTTTTCGGGTACTTTGTGTGACCGCACGGTTCTGGTTTTGTAAAAATTCATGAACCGACCAAAAGCAAGAACAAAAAAAAACTTTAAGCCTCTATCTAACGAAGCTTCACAGAGAATGTCACGGATGGAGCTTTTTTCCTCAGCTCCAAGACGCAAACTTTTATTATACATCAGCCATTCCAGATAAAGTGAATCCTGAATATTTTACTTCAAACCTGCTCTCTTTTTTTGCCTGGAATTTCGACTGAGCCTGGGGAGGCTTTGAAAATTTTAAAAAATTGCGGAAAATTAATCTGAAAACATTCAATTGAGGTCTCGTCGAGTCTACATTTTAATAATCCACTTTCTATACGGTTCATCCTGTTGAAGTATCATTGCGTTCGGCGAAGGCAACGAAACAATGAAATTTATGTTTTTGGGTTCGTCGTCACTGTGCGATGAATATTATTTCATTTTTCAAGAGTTTTGCAACATTCGTTGGATGAAAAGATTCCATGAAGATCGATTTTCTCGCAATAGCTTTTGTGTATATATTTCTGGTGACCGTTGGAATACAAAATTGAATTCTCTTCTAAAGAAAGCCGATTCCTTGACTTTTTTTTTGGAGCAAACGAAATTCCTAAAATTCTAAAAACTGATTTTTTTTTTCGTATGGACTAGTGAATTTTTTTCCCCGTGAGCTTGACACATTGCATTTTTTTCAAAAAGTTGATATTCCGGTGGTACTTATTATCGAAGCCCGCGAATTCGCGAAGAAGTGAAAAAATTTTACTGCATTTCTCGATAAAAGGCTCGGAGAAATTTTGAAATTTCACTGGCAGAGGTGCGAGGCCTCAAGGCGAACGATGGTGGCCACTACTCGAAGGAACGAGCCTTTACCGCAATTTTGCTGTCGAACTCGCGCGCAATCGAGTGACCACGTGCTTCCCTCTGCTGGTCTCATCGGTGCAATTCTTAGGTCACCGGCCATAGGAAAAGGGAAAGACGGAGAGAGAGAGAGAGAGATCGGAAAAGAAGGAGGTAACAAGAAAGAGCAAGTAAGAGAAGGAGAAATGCATGACATCGCGAACTTGGTCTTCGCTATGGCGCCACAGGCGTCGCAGCTAAACTGAGATCGATACCGCCACCTTTGCTAAGGACCGTACCTCACACTATCAACCTTCTCACACCCCTATATGGATTCGAATATATGTATCGGTAACCAAACGCCACAAAGACTTAACGACCCGAACCTTTGCAAACTCGAATACGCCCTTACAAAATTCTAGAAATAAAAATAGTTTGTATGGAATGAAAACTTTGAACATAGTACCATCGAACCACCTTCCAGCGTCCACCTTTTTCTGCAGCATCGATTCAATACACGGGATATGCCGATATAATTTCTACCACCGGCGATAAGATCGCTGTCGTCGTCGTCGTCGTCGTCGTACTTGTCGTCGTCATGGCAAGGAAACTCGGCAAATTAGCACATTTCCCGACTCTCACGTAGTCGTCAATTCCAAAACGTTCCTGCGTTACTATTTCCACCATTGATATTCATACTATTCATGAACTTGCATAAACGTGTGCTGGTGTATGTACCTCGCTTTCTAATACTTCCCGAAAAGCATATAATGACGAACTTTATCGACTGTATTGCAAGGTCTCCAATTCCATGGACTCTTCATATTTCCTCAAAAAAAAAAAAAGGAGTATATTTTCACTTGCAAAATCCTCGATTGCAATTCTGCTCCGTCAATCTCGAGAAAACAGATTCGCCATGAAATTTGTAACAAATGGCATCAAAGTTAAATTTCAAATTGAACTGAACAAAATGACAAATTATTCTGAATTTCGGACACTCGTTGGAAAACGCTTTAGCGTTTTTTACGTCGAGTTAAGACTCCGGCGGTCATTAAATGCGGATTTGAACCCCATCAGAACGTCCCTCCTTCTGACAGTTGACTCCATTTTTCATTTCAAATAATAATAATAAAAATACGAAGGCTACGGAAAAGTAGACTCTGGAAATATGTCATTTGTTTCTCGTTGCGATTTCATATCAACGATCCCGTACTGCTGATAAACAATAACAAAGCCGAAGTTTATTCATATGCCGATGAGTATAATGTAATAATTCAAAAATACTTGAGCCATCGTCTCATTTTCCACTATCGTGAAAATATTCGCGTAAAGTAAAACTCCCGAATCTCAATACATAACGACGCCGCCCAGAATATCCATTCCTACAACTTCCTGACGTAATACCGAAGCTTTGAACGGACCAGACTGAGGGGAAAGGTCGAGGGGTGTGTATTCTTGATTTAGACTCACACAGGGATGCTTCGCTGGGCGGAAATCGATTTTTAAAACATCCCGGACAGCGTTCGGTCTTTGCAAAGCAAAGATAAAAAAAGGGAGAAATACTCTCACATGTACAAACATAACTGGGGATAAATAAAAAGAAGAAAATAAATGGGCAATGAAGAAAAAACAAGTGGAAACTTGGGTGGACGTTGGTCAGTTAAATTTAAATAGAACTCTCGGATCCACGCGAGGGTTGATACACATTGCACATGAATTTGAACCGTCGCCTGTTGCAAGGTCGAAATATATATAATTTACACCCCGACGGGATTTGCGTTTTGAAATTCTGACAGTTCGCTCAGCTCGACTGCAAATTCAAACAGAAACCTCCGGCCCTTTGATTTCGGAATAAACAGAAACCCAAACCCTCTTGATTTCTCTCGCAATCCCTTCTCACTCTGTTCTCTTCCCCATCATGACTTCTCATCTCTTTACCTCTCGATCCTTGCTCTCGCTGTGGTGCCCAAAAGCATCCGGAATCATAAACCGTGCTCGACGTTGCGTCACCCACGTAAATAGTCGAATATTTACGGTTTAGTTCTTATTATCAACATAACTAATTTGTACACGGTAATTCAGAATATACATCATTTTTGCCCCTGGCATTATTTTCTTTACGACAAATCTTGTTGATCGAGAATAAAACTTTGATTCGTGTATCAATCAAAGTTTAATCAATCACAGAATCTTTTATCTCTTTTCCAAGAGACTATTTTTGGCTCCTTTATGCTTCCAAGATTTTTGGGAATTTGGAGACCCTTCAAATTGATGGAAAGAAGTATATTCTTTATAGAGGTTTTACTTTAACGAACTTGCTGATTATATCTTCAACCCCATTTCCTCCATCCGACAATCTGACATCTCATTCTCCCACTTTTCTTACCTCTTGCTTCGCCAACCTCGAGCGTCGGACCCTTATTCCAACGAGAAAAAACCAGCAAAAGTACGGACTGTCCTTTCATCCTTATCTAATCATTAAAATGACGAAATTATCAAAAATTCTCGTACGCGAACGTGTTTCATTGGTGACAAGAAAATTTAAAAACACTGCCTCAAGCATTTTTATCGCTCTGTTTGCATTCATTTTTATTGCGCATGTTAAACTCACAAATCGACAGGAACACACATAACGAATGCAGGGAATCGTAGCTAGGCATATTTGCACATTGATATGAATGTGAGAAACGCAAATACACTGTTTCTGTCTATTACTGTAAACCGTAGAGTATATCGTAGTGGTATTTGCATGGAAGGGCACTCCGTGCTTTGCAGCCTGCGGAATAAAGCAAGTAAAGATTCATGCATATATATATGTATTTTTTGTTTTTATTGGCATGAGAGAAAAATGTGAAAACGTTCGTTTCTTTTAAAACGATGCGATATACACTGTCTATCTTCGAGGCTCAAACGCGACTGGTAGGTGGTACAGTGGGTTGAAAAGGCCAGTGAACTCGCGCCGTCATACCAAGAGAAAGAGTCCTTTCGTACGTGTATATCTTTCATGGAAGCACATACAAAATGGTATATTCGTGACTGCTGTGTGAATTATGCATTGCGATATTTTCACTCCGTTGGCCCTTTCCCGCTATTTTCCCCATTTTATTTTGTAAACTCATATTTTTCTACAGATATATAAGTATATGGCTGCGAGTCGGCATTAATTGTACAGACGTAGGGTATGTACGCGTGCTGGGAATAAAAGGGATAGCAGGACCGAGTGTTGAAGAGCCATCAAAGTCAACGTAAACGTTTAACCAT
Source organism: Hyposoter dolosus (assembly GCA_963921915.1). Lineage (NCBI taxonomy): Eukaryota > Metazoa > Arthropoda > Insecta > Hymenoptera > Ichneumonidae > Hyposoter > Hyposoter dolosus. The sequence goes on from OY998132.1 coordinate 9,315,382, forward strand.
CGCACTGCAGAGTTTCCATTGTTTTTTTCTTGCTTATTTTTCGCACACACAGCTTGATGATTTTAATTAATTTACGAATGAATTAATAATCGTAATAGAGTATAGTTGCCATTATTTCAAAGATTGAAACGTTCGCTTTGAACTGTTTTAATTTATAGTAAAACTGTCAAAGTTTTAAACATTCGGAATTTATCGAAAAAAACGAGTTTTTGATAAAAGCTATTCGACCTTTTAAAAAATGCCTATTTTATTATTTTCGGATGTACGTTCGGACTGGTTTTATTTTCACTTTGAAAAAGTTTCATATTCCTTTTTCGAAAAATCTGTTAACCAACGAAGCGCACTTTGTGCCGCTGCTAAAAACTTTGAGAATAATCGCTGCAGTGTTGGAACATTTTATGCATACGTCGCTATAGTGCGGAAAACGTCGTACAAACTCGTATCGAATTTCAATACGAACTTTAGCTTGAAAGAACACGTCATATATATGAAAATCTCGTACCAAATTCACTTATATATTTAGCTCGGCGTGTAACAGCAGGAAAATACGTTTTTCAAAATTTTAAAGAAAACGTTAACATCGGTTTTCATATTTATTCCACTTTTTTGTTGCGAATTATAAAATAACAGTTTATATGGCAAGTTTGTGAAGTAAAGAGTGAAAACAGTCGTAACTGGACGATCTCTTTTTTGTTGTATATACAAACGTGTACGGATATGAACAACATTCTATACGCAGAAAAGTCCCCCTTTGGATGTATGTTCGTAAACCGCGGGAAGCTTAACTCGAAAGTCTGGTGGAATGACGAGCTGTCGGTACATAATAGCGAATCGAACATCCGTGTTGCCTTTTCAACCAAAGTATATACGCTCTGTAAAGGGAGTTTATGTCCTTCCTACACACATATATACATTCATTAGCGTTAGATGACTTGAGGCGCAAAATGAACCTCCGAAACCGTAAATTGTTTGGCTTTGACGGTGGATTGGCACTGATCCGATTTGCGTTGCTTCTATCAGCTCAGCTTTTCCCAAAATAGATGGGTTTGCAATTCTTTTGGCACTTGTCATTCGTCCGCCATGAAATTCCAGGGAATAAATTTTCGACGGAGGATTTTATCAACTCGTGTCGGTGCATTAAGCATATTTGTCGATTTCGAGATTATTTTAGAAAACGATTCATTTTCCTGCTTTCTCTTCTCTTTTCGTCCTTTTTTTTTGTTTATTTCGTGACACGAAAAATCGGAAAAAATCGTACGAGACCGTGTAGGAGATTGAAGAGAAAAGGTTACGGATTAAAAGTGATTTATGAATGAGGATAGAAACGCGAACGAAGCTCGAAATATTGCTGGAAGAATAAAAATATACTGTGCGACTTGCCACAAATAAATAAAAACAAGTTCACCCCTTGGCTGCGATGAGACGAGTAAAAATATTTCATGAAAACGATAAAAGTTTCACGCTTACGACGCCACAAAAATTCCCCGTTTGCTCGATTATATATAGCATTGCAACCAAACCCTCAAGATAAATGAAGTCCTCCGCGTGATCGAAGTGATGTGGCTTTGCGCCTGTACAAAGGCGCTAGAAACTCACCCTGCTCAACCTGCTTCTCATTTTACATGGACACGCGATCCACTGAAAACTTGGATAGCACGATTTCTCACCAAGGAACAGATTAAATACACTTTACTAAAGAAAGAAAAGAAAAAATACGTACATCGAAGAACTCGCCAAGTCCCACGGAAAAAAAAGAGAAAGAGTAATTTTGCTTATCGCTCAGAAGCGCGCGATGTCCTCCGATTAAAACTTTGAATTGTCACGAAAAATACCGAACGGTAGCACGACGCGGAAGTTTTGCGGAAAGCTGCGTTATAAACGAAGCAGAAAAATAAAAACCCAAAGCCCCGATTTAGGAGAAATTAATAAATCTTCAACTTTCGCAAAAAACATTGCACACGCATGAGGCTTGTGTGAATAAGGAAGCGAAAAGACCCGAAACTCACTCGTTAAGCGAGTAAACCACCAATTTTTACAGCCACAAGTTACGACTATCTGCTTCGGCTTTCACAAATCCGCCTCACTCAAATCGTGTTCACACGCTCTGGGAAGTGAGAAATAGTCAATTTCGCGGCTGTCAATGAATTTTATACCCAAAGGGAGAGCGAGAGGATTTAGACTGGAAATTGGGGTGTAAGGTACTTCGCAGTTGACACTAAGGAGGTTCAGCTAAGTTGCGACACAATCAAAACCTGTCAAACTTGGAAAAAAGTGGAAGGGTTTGGTGGAGGGTGAATATCCAGCATATTTTGGTGGACCAGCTTGTGTATATTTTCAGATCCATAAGATATATTTTGCATATACAAAAGGTATTATGTATGTATATGCTGTATGCATGCGCTTTACGAACTCGCTCACATATTCTTGTCGGGGGATCGGAAAAAGAGATAAAAAAAAAAAGAAAAAGACGCGGAAAGAGAGAGAGAGAGAGATAAATGCGCATATATTGTGAAGTAGCAAATCTTGCGGAGTATGCCAAGACTACGAGCCAGAGTTTTCATATCTCCATCGGATTCTCTATATTTTACTGGAACCATGTGCCATCTCTTTCTCGCTCTCACGTTTTTTTGTTCTTTGTTTTATTTCTTCATTCCCGCTTTTTCCATCATTTTCCGGCTCCCTTTATCTTAGCCTCTCTTTTTTTCTCTCTCCCTCCTCCATTTTTCGCCCAATCTACTTTACTCCATCTGCCAAGACATAGAACAGTAATACCTCACTATACTCTCGACAATGAGAACGAACAGCTAGTATAAAATAAAAAAGAACGATCTCTTTAAAGGAAAATTAAGACATTACCCACTGCGATAATGCTACCCTAAATCCCAAAAGGCACTGAGAAGGAGCGAAAAGATAGGACTAACATTGAAGAGGCGATAACAAAGAGACGTTACATCCCCTATTTAAAGCCACTTCTGTCAACCAAACCTGATCACCTTATCATGTGCAGGTTCCAAAGGGAACGATCAAATCGTTTGGAAAGTTGAAGCTCGTATTTTAAAGAATTATTTATTTATGATTAATCGATATTCATAATTCCATTGTGTCAACGTTCATTTCCATTGAAAAAATAAATACTTTCTGCTGTATCGATTTCATTATCGTCGCGAATGGGTTAGAGCATGTGGAACTTAACAAGGGGTTGAAATAGTGAAATAATCCAAAGAGTAATTGACATTGATTAAAGGGCCGGTCTGAGAACAGTTCAGAAATGAGAATGACATTGCGAAAGCGTAGAATTAACCGTTCAACGATCTCGTACTACGTCTTGCTTTACCACGTACAGGAAAGGGTATACGTGGATAATTCACACGAATGAAAAAACATGAGCAATCGTGCGGAAGATCACGACTCAACAACGACGAATGCTAAATTATGTATGGGATGGAGGGGCATTGATTCACCGACTGGATATATAGAAAGGGTCATAGCAAAACTATATGCCATGTCTCTGTAGACGTGTCTCCACACTAATGAGCGAGCAGCAAGCTAACATCAGTAGCCCCCGGAGGATTAGAAGCCTCGGGCGAACTGGCTCAAATGCCGCGTGTAACTCGAAGCCACTCCTCCAAGATCGAGAACGTTACTCGACGTTCTCGTCTCATGATTGCTCCTCCTTTGTTCAACACGTCAGAGCCTCACCTTTATTCACTCACATACATGCATGCCTATCTAATCCTTCGAAACTCGATACAGACTCTATCCGCGAAGCACCGATATCGCACTCAAAACAGAATTCGTCTATAAAATCCCTGAAGCTACGAACCCCCGATATTAGGAATGGTGCATAAATCCTCCGACTCTGACAAAGTTCACAATTTTCATCTCAATCGATCATCAACCTTTCCCTGTCCATCTGGTTTAACAAGCTCATTAATTCTGCATGATGAATTTACTTTGTTAATAATTAAGCAACAACTCCATCCAACTTTGCCACGTTATTAATTCATGAGCTTGAATTACTAAGGTGGTTAACTTTCTCAAGTTACATAGTTTCGAAGGTTTGGAAAAGGGAATTTATCACGTGATAATGTACCGCGTGATAGAATTTTGAATCTCGATACAGTAAACAATCTAATGAGCTTCCTGAATTGGAAATTTCGAACAACGCGATTGTCGGAACGTTCATCGCGCCTGGGGGCTTTTAAAAATTCACTACCATGTGGGAGAGAGCAGCTCATTATTTATTGCTACGATACCTCATTAGACGTCATAGCGCGAATAGTTTCGCTTAATTGGCGCGAAGGTCAACGACAAAATTACGTTTTTGTTTACTGTTTTTTTTTTTTTTTCATGGGAATTGCAGAAAAACAGACTCGGATTTGAGGAAAAGATATATAAAGGAGCCCCATAGATTTCCGCTGCTGCGGAAAATCTTTGGACAGTGCACTAACGACCCTATTGACCACAGTCATTTGGTAGCGGTATGTTCCTTAATGAGAGCAGGCACACCCAAGAAGAGCTCGAGCTCTCTGTATAACGATTTCAGAGAGCAGGTTAAACCGCTTGCATTTTTCTACTCCGTGAGCTCCACAAGGCGGTGTAATCCCGAGCTGAGCTCGGCCAAAGATCCTTTTCTTTTCTCATCTCAGCCTCACGATGATCAACCATTGTGCAATAGGAAGAGCAGTTTTAACTGAATTTTCACACTAATTGTTGAAACGTAATATCGATGAGCAATTGTTATCATCGTTTTCCCACGATTATCGTTGATGAAAAATTTTCAGAGTTTCCCAAAAAAGTTTTGAGCTTGGTCGCACAAAACACGAGACTAGTTTATCGTCAAAAACAATCCTCCTCCTCGTATGACGACAGTCTAAAAATATTTATTTTCCAATAGAGAGTATCGAACGAATCGTTACGTTAGCCATTCGACTATCTCCGGCTACTTACTCGTGGTTAATGTGCAATATATTCTCATCTTATCGGTGCAAAGTTGAATGGAGTTTGGACTCCAAACGCGACAAAGACTCGGAAGAGAGTCGCAGTGGGACTTTTTAAATGGTATATTTACGTCAATCTACATGCTTGAATCTAAACGTCAAAGTTAGAGCTTTGCCTCGCTCTCTTTTGAATTTCTCTCCCGAAAAATATATTACCCAGATACCATCTATCGTTCTCCCCGATTCGAATACTTCGTACCACCAGCACCTGAGCATATATTTTACTTCGGCCATTCGTGCGTCTCGTAGATGCTCCTTTCAATTTCAGAATTCTTCCGCAAAATTCTATACGGAATTTCATACGGAGAATATACCAACGAAATCGTTTGTGCCGGATAAACCGTGATATATACATTTCGAACGATATGTAAGTCGCGACCATTCCTTTTGTTTCGGAATAATGTCGGAATATCCAGTCAAATGGCTGTATTTACAGACGTACAGATATAATACGTATGTGTACTTATAAATCAGTGTACACGGTGAATCAGACAACTACGAATAGTTCAAGATACCGAGGTTTCCCAAACCGAGACAAACGCCAGACTGAATATCCAATCGATTCGACGACTAACCACTTAATTATCCTTAGATATATGTGCCACTACAAGGATGTCCTTTATATCGCAACTTTCCACAGCAATTAATAGAATTAAACACATTGAAGAAATATCTATCTTGACAAACTTATTGCAACATTATTGCGGACTTTTCTGCTTATACCTCCGACTGGAAAGTGTTTTTTTGTTGTCGTTTGATTAAAATTCGTAATTGATTATTTATATATCGAGTAATCCGATTCTCGGATGGAATGAATAATTAAATGTGAAAATTCATTCGCCACAAAAGGATTTTCAGACTACCTGTTGACGGATTTCATAAATTCACATTGAATTACGTTGATTAAAAAGAATTGGGTCATTGGGGCCAAGTGAACGTCATCAAAGAAATGATTGAGGGCAATGTAGACGCATTTCGAAATTTCCTTCGTTTGCTTAATTCAGGAGCTCGCCGTCCCAATGAGTCTTTTGTCACAGCATCGGCGTTTGAATTTCTTCGTTTCATCAAGCTTTGTGGTAACGATTTCATCCCCCTGGGGCCTTGTATTTTTGGAGAGATTTGGTATTAACTTTGTATCAGCGAGTTAAGTGTATCGAAGGGAATGGTAAGACGAGTGTTTAGGCGTAATATATTTTGGTAGGTTCGCTGGGAGTTATTCCTCATTAATTCTCGCGAAGAATCCAGACAGTGGAACAAGATAGTAGTATTGGTGGAGGCACGAACAAGTAGCCCATTTCTGACACGATTAGCCATGATTCCTTGGCCGGATACCATTAGATTTTAATGCTGTAAGGCGAGCCGAGTAATCTTGGTTTAGATGATCCTGCATTACTTTGCTCAATGTTATACTTCATGGTGGAATTCACAGCGTCCGCGGAGAGAAGCAGCCTCTTCAGGGTAGTTTATGAGCTTGGGCGAGAGCCCAGCCGTGTAGGACCACAAAATCGTGATATACCTCCGAGTTCCTGAGATCGCAACCCTTTTATTATCATTCTTATTATCATCACCGGAGAGTTGTACAACGGGTTTTAAAGTTTTTCAGATTGCAGAACAACCCTTATTCGACTCTCTCTCTCTCTCGCTCCCTTTTTACACGCAGCCTCTCTCCCATTTTCATGTTTTCTCTCTTTCTCTCTCTCTCTCTGGAGACTTCCCCATGTAGAACTCTTCTCTCTCGGGGATAGAGGGTGGAGAAGCTTCATAGAAACATCGAGTATGTATATATGTATCTATGAAGCTTTTCTACTCTCTACTTCAAACGTTTATTCGAGTGATAAAAAAAAAGAAAGAAAAAAAAGAAAAATCGTACATAGGGAAATAGTTGAGAAAGTTAGCGGACTGTGGGGCCGTTGCAGTACATGCAGAATAATTGAGGCCTTTACTTTTTCCATTGCTTTGCGTAGCATAAAATATAGATTTTTCAAGCGTTTCAACTTTTTGTTTCTTGTACAATGAAAATTCAATTCGGTTTCTACATCGAAAACAAGTTTATTCCGAGCCCTGAGGCCCGTCGTGGAACAAATCTCGATTGCCTTCCAAACAAGTCAACAGTTGATGCGAAATTTTTTATTTAATTGCGTGTGTTTTTTTTTTTTTCATTTTCACTTTTGCACGTTGGAAAACTTTGTTTCCGAGCGCAAATTCCCTCGAATTTTTCATTCGTTCGGTGGTATAATTATCGTTATTACCAAATTGTAATCCCCGGATATGACTTAGGAGTGAAAAATCATTTTCATTCGGATACTTTTTTCCTGCGCTCTTCCTAGCGTATAACTTTGACCCACATTCGTAGCCAGAGGAACTCTACGATTCCGTCAATTAGAATATTAGAATGAGCGTCAGACTGTGAATTTTTTCCCTTAATTCTTTGTCCCCTTCCATCGTCTTTTATCTCGATTTTTTTCACAGCAGTTTTTTATTCCACTGTCTTCTCTGTTTCTTTTTATTTTTTTCTTTGCATCTCATCTTATGACGTTTCTTCTTAGCGTTCGTATAAAAGCCTCTTCAGTGACCCTCGTCTTACGGAACCGAGAAGAGCACACAGAGAATAAAAGAACTGGAGATGAATATATTCCAACTCGAGCGTATATTATATCAGTGCTAAAGTGAGAAAGAGTCTGCAGAGAGAGGGAGAGGAAAAAAGAGAAAGTCAAAGAGATTGAGGGAGCAAGAGAGAGAGAGAGAGAGAGAGAGGGAAGCTCTTGTGGCACCGCAAGTAGAGACAGTAGTGTCTGCCATTCGGTCTGCTCCCTCTTTTTTGTCTCTCTCACAGTTTTCACTCCGCCAAAGCAAGACACTAGAGATTCTCGGTCACAGTACTGACTCATTCGGACGCATCGAATTGCCTTTCTCCGGCCACCATGAAACGTTGCTTATGAAGCTCATTAAAGCTCGGTATACTTTTATGCATTTTCCAATGCCCATATATATATAAGTGTATATATCGTTTCGTACATAACTCGATGTATACGCTTATAAATATAAATATACACATAGGGAAATAAAGCTTTTACTCTCTCGGAGGTTTTTTCTTATCAGGACACCGTGACAATTCGAGAGCCAATTTCAGCTCAGATACTTTCGGTATAATGAGAGAAAAAAAAAACCGAGAGGAATTAAATGGAGTTTTTTTTCATCGTCTTTCCTTCAAGCCTCCCTTGTCTCCCGTGGGTGCCTTCTTTTGGAATTAATCCGGAAAATTAGGATACCCGTGGATGAGTTTAAACGTAAATTAGAAATTAAAATTGCGTTCCTGAACTAATGAGACTGGCGTATTAACTAATACGAATTATTGTAGAAACAATTACGATATTCATAAAAATAAAATTCTCCGCGATTTCATTCGTAGCATTTATAGTTGCTCCTGCGCAGTTAGTTTCTTATTCTCGAGTATTTTCATTGTGACATTTCGTTGTTTGTCCACTCGAATATTACAAGAAGCTTGTAGTTTTTTGAAATTTATTTTAGTTTTAATGACGAGCCATTTAAATGTATAATTTTGAATTAGCTTTGTAGACGAGTATGAAATTTACTTAAGTACTCGAAACTCGAAACATTCGTTGAAGGTTTAGGGAGAATGCTTTTACCATGGGGAGAGTAGAATAAGCGGATAATCCTCTCTGGGCAATGAATTATGTTAAACACGAAAGTCGAGATTGTTTACGCTTTGCGGTAAGAAAAGGTCTGTCACGGTATGATCGCGAGGGTGGAAGCGTGATTCTTTGTCATATCATCCGAAGGCGCAAGAGGGAAGAAAGCGAGCGAGGAAAGAGTAAAAATATTTGCAGTCTGGTGCAGAGAAAGGTGCAAGTAAAATGCACGGAAGGAGGAAACGTTGCCATCGAGCTTGACACACAAATGACATCAGCTTTAAGCTACACGCTCGCACGTCGAATTAGGGTAATTTATCGACGCGTTATTTATGCTACCCCTCGCTTCTAACCAACCTCACGTTCGCCAGATGCACCTTGAATACGTAAGACAGGTGTATAAAAAATACAACACAAGCTTGATTCCCATTTTCGAATTATTCAACAGGCCAAAATAATCGAGCTGTTTTCCTTAAAAAATATATCATCCAAAACAAATGCACTTGCTCGTTTCGTCTCCAAAGTATTCCTTCGTTCCCTTAATTCGATCAAATCCAGAGGATTAAGTTTCCTGGAACATTTATATCCGTTTCTTTTTCCTATACACGTCATTTTTTACGGGACAAATATTTGCATTTAGATTGCTTTTTTTTTTCTTAAACGAACACAATCATTTCCATACAAATCATGTTTTTAGGCTTCCGTGTAGTATCAGAAATCTCTACCTATACCGAGAACCACCGTCACATTTCGTTTTATCCACGGGAAATGAGGGATTGACAAGAAGGAAGTACGCATCATTTTTAAAATTAATTTATTAAACGACGAAACGACTTTCCGAAATAAAAAAATTACGAATAATTAAAAAATTTGAAAATTCCTTACTGACCTCTTCATTCGTCCTGGAATACCTCGTGTACACGGAGATTCCCAAGTTTATACCTATAAGATATGTATTATAGGCAAAGTGGTTACCGTTACTCACCCTCCGAGACAACAAGCGGTCGGTCGATTCTCGAACCCTTCCAGCCAGAGAGAGAGAGAGAGAGAGAGAGAGAGAGAGACAGAGATGAGCACCAAAAGTAGTTCAGGTCCGTTCAGTACTAAATTCCATGGCGTGAATATTAGACGTTTCAACGCAAATAACCTCGCATAGTTCTAACATACCACAATTGATAATAATCATAAATTGTATTAAATTTACTTGGAGACTTACAAGATACCATTACAATTCATAAATAGTTCGAACAGCCGCTAAATTCACTATCTACAATGTCATTATTTATAGACATGTTAATGTGGAAAAAAAAATCAGTAATCATGAACTTTGTTTCGATAAAATGTAAAGAAAATTTTGTCTCGAATTTTTTTGCCAAATGCATTCATGTTGCCAAAATCTGCGTTTGTCAATTTTGTGAAATATTATGAAATCTAAATTTTGCAGATTTTCCGAGTGCTCGAAGTTGAGGGATTTAATGAGGAAGTTTTGAAACAAGGGCTCTTGAGATGAAAAAATGGTGGAAAAATTTAATTACTTTTTCTGCAGCACTGACACGCTCGAGACACTTAGGATTTGTATAATCAATAATTAATATCTTTGCCAGGAGACAAGAGACAACAGACCGAAGTTGTTTTGTACTTTTTAGCGTGTATACTAAAAAGCATTACGTTATCTTGTTGTCGTATCGGATCGATTTTTTTTTTCACATTTTCTCTTTCATTATACACTCGGGCAAGAGAAGATGGAACGCGATATGTATATGTAGTGGTACTTTTCTCGAGAATAGCGCTCGCGAGAAGAGGGTCAGAGAGACCCATGCCCGAGAAAGATCGTAAAAGCCCATGGGACAGAGGCTAGGACATGGGCAAAGTAGGAGGGTTCCCTCATTATTTTACTATTCATGTAGCTTCGGGTCTCCACTCTATTCTCTCTCTTTCCCTCCGTCTCTCTGGCTCTCTTGCTCTCTTTTTCCTCACACAAGTACGTATAACCGTTGCTCTGAAATTCATTTCCGCTCCCTTGCTTCGCCTTTTGGAGAACCTGCGCACCGGTATTCCTTGATCTTTTGGGAAATTGAGAGCCTCTTTTCGCCATAATATATCTTTGTCTCGTTATTTATCCTTTTTCCAATTTTCTCTTCTTTTTATTCCTCTACGATTTTTCTACGTGGGCCCAGAAAACAAAGCAATTTTTTTTTTTCAATAAATATCAATACTACCTCCTGTCTTCTGAAAAGAATTTACAGCGTTCTTGGAAATGCAATGGCCGTGGAACAGAAGTGTGGAATGTTTTAATAATATATTCATGTCTGCATTACCCAAACAACACACTGTTACTTTTCAAATAAATGGGTGAACAATTATTTACAGGAAAGTTAATTAAATGCATACATTTCCAAGCTTTTTCTCCCTCTCACACAGTCATCTTTGTGCTTATTGTGCCTTTTCCATTTCGCCATTGCTCAAGAATGTAAAGATTCTCTTTTGTCCATTCTCGTTTGTTACGCAAATATTTACAGCTTTTCTTGTACCCATTTTATTTTCAACTTAGACCCGACTTTTCGTGTTCGTAGGTCAAAGTTCCAATTTTTCACTTGAACATTTGTCCCAGAAGGGCACTTTGTCCCATTCGCGTTCGTCTTGGTCTCGTTTTGCGCATCACGAACCCGTTTTTTTCCAAAACTTTACAATGGAAAGCCTGGAAAGGTATTATAATGGTATTCGCATGAATGAGGACTTGGACGTACAAAAGAGAATTTTCTTCTTTGAGCATTCTTACTCCGTTGATCGCCGGTCTGTGGCTACGAATGTGATATTATTTTGGCTTTTTACCTACAAAACCGATTGTTTCCCCGGGTTGACCAAGTAAGTCACAAATTTCCTTCGCTGGATAAACCTCGATGATCCAATTAAGAGAGATGATCGACATTGAATTTTTATAAATCTCGAGTAACCCAAACTCGATATTTACACCAGAAAAGACGAAACTAATGAAACAACCTGGTTTTTTGTCTTAATTTTGTTTCAGGTCTCGAGAAGTACGGGGATACTCTCGCACTTTGTCAATCTTAACGTCGTCGTACCCGAAGCATTCATATTGGGAAGCGAAGAACATCACGTGGACGTGGGATCAATTATAAATCTCGTCTGCATAATAGAGAAGGTGAGACACTCAATTACCGACAACACTAATAAATATTCATGCATTGTCCGGTTTTCTCTGTTTACTCGTTCCTGTGAAATATTGTTGAAAGAGCCTGAATATTTGTTTGCAATTTCGCCAAGGGATCTGCGACGTTGAGCCGGGTACAAACATTTTTTTTTCTCCAGCCAACACAAAAAGTTACAACGAAATTGTGTTTCGTGGGTCAAAATTGGTCGAATACTGCCAATCACTCGAAAGGTTGAAAATTTCCAGCCACTTCGATCCGAAAAAATAAATGTAGAAAAATGCGATTGTTTCTGTAATTGGCAACAACTGAAAAAAAAAAAAAAAAAAAAAATGAAAAAATTAATGAATTTTGAATCTTTCGAACGGACGTGTTTTTTCATACAAATGTTTACCATTGAACTTTGTAAATTCTCTGTCATCCTGTTAACTTTTCAATCGTGCTCAGCTTAACCGAAAACTAATAAAATAATGAAACTCTGAACACTCGACAATTTTCACCCACTCGAAATACAAAAAGTTTTGTTTATCAAAAGCTAAACAATTAACGGATCGAACGCAGCGAATGATTCAAATTTCATTTGAAAGTGCGATTGTATTTTTGTGCATTGATTATTCAACGAGGAAAAAATGAGAGTCAGGGATAAAGAGACACCGACGCGCGGAGAGAAGGAGAGATAAAATGCCGCAGGAATATCGGGTCAGCAAAAAATAGAACGCACGAATTCACAACTCCCCTCGAACCTGAATCCCGTAGCGGACTTTACCACGGCTATAAATTAATCAAACACTTTTTTTCTCCTCGTTTTTTTTTTTTATCTCAAAAATGTGAAAATAGCAACGCCAGACTGATGAGAATTCTCGTTAATGCGATACTTTTTTGTCTCATTAATCGCTTCGAATGATAAGTGAATTAAAACGATCTCTGGGTCCAGTGGAAATTTAGCTGTATTGCGGGTTGTGATAAAAAAAATTGGAAATAAAGTGAAAGAGTGAAAAAAAATGGGGTCTCGTTAAGAGGTTGTGCGTTTAAGCCGGAGCAGGCACGAGTAGAAACAATGATGGCATGGTCTCTATACATAAATTGAAGCCGTAAAAGAGCATTATTTCTTGGTTTTATATCAAATTATACGTACAAGGCAAACTTTCGCAGACTAAATCATTATTTTTAAACCTCGATCTGTTTCCATTTCCAAGAGAATGAAAATTTTTTACAATTTTTTCTTGTTGATATTTCATCGCGTACGAAATTGCCCATAGCTTGATAAGTCGACGATTCTCTTTTTCGAAAAAGCTTCTCTTGAGCCAATAAATATCAAAATACAATTTCGTTATTTGTTCCGTTGTGCAGTTCCTTCTCCGAAATGTCAATAACATTGAAATATCGAGGACGGATGTTTAATTTACATTTCAGTAGCTTTTAAACATCGATCACGAAAGATGGCATAAAAAAGTCACAAAAGGCATGTATCTCCGAAAACATCGGTTGAATAATAAAAAATTTATGTGTCAAAATGAAAAGGGCAAAGGAACGATCGTAGTTTTGCGGATTTAACGATAAAAATATCGCCTTTTTTCAGTTTTTTATCCTTTATCTGTTATTTAATCTCAGTGTGTGTTTTTTTTATTTTTATTTGTCATGTATAAAACGAACCGCTTGATATTTCGGGGGCGAAGGTAGAAAAATTGAACTCATATCCATAAACAACGATGCCCTCAAAGGCTGGTAGGATATGGAAAATAAAAAACGCAAATGGATCATCCATTTTCCCCTCTGAACTTTAGTATTATATGAATGCAAACGATTATTATTCACACGTATACATCGCATTGACTCTCTTTTATAAGGACCACTCAAAGATCGTAGGGTCCTAGCAGCAAGTAGTTGTTTATCGAATTTCTCACACCCCTGGGCCAGCCATACGAAGATAAAAATGTTCGAGTCAGCCAGAAACAGTGGGTTGTATATATACGAAAGGTCCGTCCGGAGAACGGGGAACCGGATACTTCATGATACCATTCGTAACTGTACACCAACGAACCAACCGAGCGAAAACGCTAAATCTCTCGGAAGATGCGCAACGAGAGAGAAAATTTAATGTTCCATAGCTATATCCGCGAACGAATAATCGATATAAACTCTAACGTAGTTGGGGTAAAGGACAAAAAAATACTAATTTTCTTGTCCGCGTCAAAATTTCGTTAACTTCTGTTCAATAATGGTGACAATCGGACAGTCGTTATAACTGGCGATCATCACGTTTTCGTTGCGAAAAGATTGACTTTTAAAAGCGGAACAAAATAAAGTGATGTCCGAAGAAGATTCGTACAACGAAGTAGTAATTTTCATTATGTGACTGACGACTCGTTCGAGTTTTCAAATTGTCGTCGAAAACTTGTGGAAAATAAAAATTTTATTTTTCTTTTATAGTTTTTCTAAATAAAATAATATTAACCATTTTTTTTCGCTCGTTGGAATGTTTTCAGATTTATGTTACGCCTTAATTCCTATGCATAGAATTTTTTTCAAATTTATACGTTTTTTGTGATTATATTTGAAAAAAAGCGACGTATTGATTGAAACATTTTCAGGACACGAAGCTTCACAATTTTTTATTCGTCGTTGGTAGTTATTGAAACGGATCCATACCGTCGGAAATATTCCGATGAAATTAGTTGCTTGTTACTTTCACGGAAATACGATTTTTTTTTCTCCCTCGCGACTATAAATATGAAATGTAATTCATTTTCGTAACGCTTGTCGTCAACGAGAGAAATAAAAACTGGAGAATTAAACATAAGCCCCTCATAATTAGATGTGAGGAATGTAGGGATCGTGCTATTGAATCAATATCGATTTGAAAATATATATGCTCGGGGAATGGAGTTTTATAGAAGACGAAATATATATGTATTAGTAGAGAAGCATCGTCACTATCGTAGCACGTTATTTTCTCATTCATTTCATATCAGAGCTGCTTGCGCTTGATTCACGACTGATTGAATGCTTACGAGAATATTCCATGAATTCGCAAGGGACCGAGAGGCACATAATTAAAAAAATAAATAAATATACGTTTCCGGAATAAAATAAACGATAAAAAAAAAAAAGCATCAGGAAGGACGACACTGCACAGAGGCATTGAGCCGTTTTCAATATTACAGTAGAAAAAAAACGAGTAAACTCGATATACCTATAGAAAATTATCGGGCAGAAATGATCAGTGGATATGGAGAAAAATCCGAGAAATTTGTAGCGCGGAAAACTTTTTCTGATCCTCGTATTTCATGGTGGAAAAATTTTGTTTGTGCAATTTACCGATTCAACGTTCGATCATGAATAATAAGAAAATGAAAAATCGAATATATTTCCATTAAATTTGGACTTGATAATATTATGAATTAATTAAAAATGCTTCGGAATATTCGGCTTTTTTTCCTTAATCAAAATATTTTCATGGTTATTTTTTGAGCAGGAACATAATGAATAAAATAAGACGTCGATAAAGGTTTCCATAATTTATCACGGTTCAAGAAATCAGGAAAAAATATTAAGTAAATACATCGACAGGCAGCAACGAAATAACGTACTAAAAAAATATCCTCCAGGGAAAATACTCCCGATGGTCTACGTGCGGAGCCTCCAGCTTGGCTGGAATGAATTTACTTTTCAATATAATCTTCAAGATTATGTTTTTCGCACAGTTTATGGAAATTCTATTGGAACACAAGATACCAAGTTAATCACTGCGTAATCAGTTTGTCGGTCAATGTTCCAAATGATTAAACATGCCAAACGCACGAGTGAAAATGAAATTCGCAAAATCTGATGAAGGAAGACGTTTCCTACTGTAGCGATATAGTTTGTGTCTTTACAAAATTATAAATTCGAGAATTCTCGGTATAAATTTATTCGAAACAAAAAGAAGGATCATCCTTTTCCTCGAAATCCCATGGAAGATATTCTATGGGATATGCGGGTTTTCCGTGGCTAAGTTATAGCCTAATAATTAAAATCCGGAAATTAATTATTTAGGGAAGAAAAATGGGGCTTTGATTATGCAAACGACATTTGTGGCTTTCGCCGGTCTGAAAGCCTCAAGCAATACACATACCTTGTGGGTTCAGGAGGTGATTGAGGGCTGATTTGCCTGGGGAGAGGCAAAACCGACGAAAGTACGCGCAACGGTTGCTGATACGAAAAAAAAAAAAAAAAACTGGCAACGAGCGTGAAAAAGATGCAAATTAACGAGCATTCATTTTTATTGGCAAAAAAAACGTTGTAACAAGAAATCGAGTTTGTCGCTTCAAGAATGCAATTATCCAAATTATTTTCACAATGTTACATGAATTTTCCATCAACAGTAAACAATTGAATATTTTCTCGATTATCCAATCAATCAATTTCTATCAAAAGGATGACTATGGTCTACCAAATTACAACGAAGCACCCAATTGACGTATGAAAATTCAATTTTTTATTCATTCCCATCGCACCTTTCTATCTAATTAAGTAACGCTTCACTGCAAAATGACTTTTACATTGACGAACGAAACTTTCAAGCGTGCAATCCTCTCATTGATTCTGATTGACAAATTTTCCGAATTATTTTGCAATCCGGTTACAACACCAAATCCTCCGAGATTAATATTAACTTCGTGAAAATAATAATCAGTGTTGTGTAATGTACGTCACAGAAGAACCACCGAGGGATTTGCACCGATTGCATATTTTTTTAAGCTGCGGAATTTGTCTGACCATAGTAAAGCCCCAGGATATTAAATACTCACAACATTCTCTCAATAATTACAGTTGAATTCAGATCAAATGAGGCAAAGCTCATCGCAGATTAAATTAATCCAATGTCTACTTAAATTTACATCATGCAGTACATGAAAGGATTCTTCGTTTACCATTAAGGAGGTTCGGATCACGAATTCAAAATAAGCAGGATTTGATAAATTTTGGTGATAACATTCTTTGGCATCGAGTATAGAAACATAAATTTTTTCCAAATTTTACCACACTAGGGTCCATCACGCGCGCTGAAGCGCGTGAACGGTTTTCTGGTAGCGCTGCAGCGCTCCTTTTATGTCTAATAACTTATCCAGATCTGTTCAAGTGCGCAAAAAAAGGATTCGCACCTCCACTCTGTCTTAGTGAAAACCATGGCTCAATTTTTTCTTTAAATTTATATTGTCATATATACATTATTAAAGAATATATTTATCAAATTTCATAAAATTTTTATCTTTTTGAAATTTTGTATGTTTTTAACATGGTTTAGGATGGCAACGTTGTATCATCGTGATCCAACCCCCTTAAATACGCATGATCCTCCTTAAATTTGAATTTTTTTATGTGCATAAACAAAAAAAGCACAGAATGATAATATTTCTCAAATGTCACGAACACAACGGGGACGAATTTCCTTAACGACCTAGATTCTATCGAAGGAGCATGTATTTGTATTTGCCATGAAAAAACATTGCATGATGAAATTTGCCTGTGTGATTAATTTTCGTGAGTGAAATTACGTGTAGAGGCACGCACACTTTTGCCTCATACAACTACAGCAATGTTACGAAACATTTGAAATTTAGCCGAATATATTTTCCCGTTAATTAACGGAATTACACTTTGGAAATGCTGAAGTATCGTTTTTCGCTGATATTGTTCATCGGAAAGTCTCTCGAAACCATGAATGAACGATCCCCCTTAATGCTTATGTAAATATGGCTAAAAATAAGCGACAAAAGTCGGTTCTCTGACAGATCAGAGAGGGTTGAAAATGTTGTTCGTAATACTCGGTTTCACGAGCCTTCGGTGTCTATAATTGCACAATGAGGAATACGTCAGAGTTTCGCAATAATAACAAGTTCGAAAGTCCATGAAATCAGATTCGGTTCCTTTAATCAGTTCAATAGCCGAAAATATGTTTAAATTTCTTGCCCGAATTGGCACTTGTCGTATTTTCAATATATCCAACGATCCATTTAATCCGATAGAAATCTCGGGGCGATGAGTCTTCGAAGCCAGTAGGATGCATCGTGACCCCAGCCGCGATTGCCTACCGGCCACTTGATGTTTTCAGCATAGTGCACGTTATGCTCCACGTTCTCAATTTACAAACATTGTATGACATACATGCATTACATGAATAAGTATCCGTGCTTTCGGCTCGTAATATCTACTGCGCGTAACTGCAGCTCGCACAGACAGACCGAGCGAGAGAAAGAGCTAGGAGTAAACTCTGCGTATAGATGTAATACAAATGTGTGTGCGAATGCAGGCAGACTATACCGAGAAGTATATTAGCTCCGGTAACCACAAGCAGATTTAGATCTCTGGCACGAGAGACTAGACTCGTTATATACAATAACATTACTGTGCTACATTACTACGCCATATGTAACGTTACGTCTCGGACTATATAGACTATACGTAGAAAGGGCAACCGGCAGAGATACCATTTCACCGACTCAATTAACGTTCTGAGCCATGTATACTTACGTATATACCGACCAATCCGTAACATGTATAATCGTAACCCCCATAATGTTTCAGAGTCCAACGCCGCCACAGTACGTATTCTGGTACCACAATAACCGGATGATAAATTACGATACACGCGGTAGCGTCAGCATACAAACCGATCCAGGTCCAGCACAGAGTCGGCTAATCATTCACCAGGCGGTCGAATCTGACACTGGCAATTATACGTGCAGTGCATCAAACACTAAGCCCGCATCGATCTACGTATTCGTCACAGAAGGTATGACTTACAAAATTTTCATTCAAATATGCCCGCAGCTCACCTCCCTGCGTCACTCTGCCGCGACCACCGCTCTTTTACCATAAAACCACTAACGGCTCGACCCGAAAACGAATGGATCGATTCCGTATGGTGAATCGTATAAACGGTCGTTAAAAATATTTATTGAACTGAAACTGCTCGGTTATTTTGGTTTCCCTGGCAGATATGCAAAGCTCTCGATACCCTACGTTCCCGCAGTTTTCTCCCAGCACTCCCTCATTCTCTTGTCCTCCGTACCAAAATTTTTACCTTTTACGACTATACGCAGTTAAATATTCTTTCACCATCATATTTTTTCTCTTCCACTGTTATTCCTTCCCTGCGGATAGAAACTTTGTAAAATTATTACCATTTTTTCACCGAATCACTCTTAATAATCCAAACTGAATTACGACACTCTGTTACGATCGCTAGTCACTCCGCTAAATTCATAATTTAAGGGAATTATCAGGATTCGGTGTTTAAATAATTAAACGAATAGAACTATAGTTTGGATAATCTTTGTTAGATTTTATTTTTTATATTTTAGGCAGACAGATGTCGTTACTCTTTGGTGATTAAATTCTGACTGTGACTTATTCCAACAAACTCTTGGTCTCGAGGACCCTAAGACACATTAGGGTCCTTGAGACCCTCTGTATCGAGTCCATTCTTTCAGACTCTTCCACTCTGTTCTCTACAACTCTCGATTTTGACAATCCTTAGTTTTTCTTGACATAAACTGTGCCTTGATATTCTCTTATATACTCGAATTGACACTAAACAGTTTCTTTTTCGTAGAGGCCAAAATTCCAAAAGAAAAAAATTCTGTTGCACGTTTTGCTGCGAGGAGGCTTGACATTTCAGGAAAAAATCCAAGTTCCATGTTCTCCTTCTCGTTTCATCGATTTTTTTAATAATTCCTGCGGCGAATCAGGATATTGACGATCGTGATTAAAATCAAAATGGCAATTGAATGATCGATGAGTGAATCTCGCCATTTGGGCAAATGTGGCTTTAAGGATCAATATGGAAAAGAAAGTTGCGAGAGAATCTTAGCTCCACAGTAATTGTTGGCTGGATAGCGATTTTTTTTTCAATGCGATCAACTCGTTGTCGAGCACGAGGAGAGAGTAACGGGGATGTTTTTTGTGTTTGCAGGTGATAAAATGGCGGCGATTTTACGTCGTAAAACGTCGGGAGCAAAAAGAACGAGCGTCGGAGGTTTGATGCTTACACTCGTCGTAACAGGAGTCGTTTTACTACGATAAACGTTCCACTCGGAACGGTCCATTATAATCATTAAATTTTACGTTTTTATTTTGTTCATTAGGTAGAAAACTTTGCCACTACGATCCTCAAGTACATTTTTGTTTTTCCCCTTCACTCAATCATACATACAAATAAAGGCTAAGAGCTTTAAGGGGCTCTTACTTGGTATATGTATATCTTGAAAGTGAAGGAGATCTCTGCCGATCTACGCGTCGTCGCAGTAAGCATTTCTCATTGAAACAAACTAACAACATACATGTACACACGCGTTACGACACACACACACACATACACACACACACATCCACACACAGACACGTAAGAATAAATAAAACCATCGAGATTTCTAGGATTTCGATACGAAAAAACGAAGAAAAAAATGAACAATTTCGAAAATCGCTGTTGGAATACTTGAGGGTGTTAAAAAATCAACATTTCCCTTTTTTTATCATCCTGAAAGTATAAGCCACACAAACGCGTGCATAAATACGAACAGACCTACGTTTCTCGTAGTTTCTATATATTGGTATACGTATGAGGCGACTCCTTGCGGACTAATAAAACGTTACTCACTACATCGACGAAACAGAGACGAAAGCAGTGTGATTGGGCAGGTTGCGACCCGATATTCATGTAAATACTCGTAAGTGTAATCATTCTCGTCGTCGAGTCTTCACCCCCTCCCTCTCCTCTCCTTCGTCCTCTCCCTCCCGCGCAACGACGGTTATAGTATATCAAATAAATCCTTAAATATATTCTACACACACCATACATACGTATAAATACGTAATATGTGTATGTGCATATACATAAATATATACGTACATGGGGAGTGGATAAATGGAGAAATTGTTTCATTTCTTCATTGTGTTTTTAATCGATTAAATCGTATGCATTTTTCACTATCGAATTCCTCGACTCTGAGCTCGTGCCAGCTTAACATTTCATTTCATTCTCGTATCTTTTCGTTTTTCATTCCAATGAAATTTTGTTGGAAATTGGAAAAATGTGAAATATTTGTGCGAAAAGTTTTGCTCGTGGATTTTTCGAGGACTGAGAGTTTTGTGCAGTTCTTTGCATTTTTTACTTATCAATGCCTCGACCCCAACTCTCAGCTTGTGGGAGTTTCACGTTTTCCTCGATGTTTTCAAATTTTTTTTTTTCAACAACGAAATTCGAGAAACGTGACTTTTTTTGAGACTTTTTCGTTTTTGGGAAAATGAGGTCGAAGGTAATTGAAAAAGTGGGAGAATTAGCGATTGCTCGTGTTCTAAATTCGAATAGAAAGTTGTGGCGATTTTCGTGAATTGATCGTGAAAAAAGATAAAAATTTTACTATTTTTCATGGTTTTTTGACATTTTTTTGGTTTTAGGACTTGTTTATGGCGAGAAAAGGAAATTATTATTCTCGAATGGGGTGAATTGCGGGAAATGCTAGGATTATATACATTTGTATATTTATGCATATGTATGTACAAATATATATGTATAGTTAAGCAAGGACGACGATGATCGACGAAATTTGAGGAATCCAATGAAATCAGTGTAGAAAGAGTACGTAGAGCGTTGGAAAATGGAAAGAACGAAGAAATAGGATTACGAATTAGACTTCGGGTGTTTCATGTACCGTTGGCAATCCAAATTATTTTTATTTTTTATATCTAATTCCGTAACTCATAGATTTTCGTAAATAATAAATAATCGGTCGATTAATCAACGTTCACGTGACGTATCTCGATAGCGATTACGAAACATTGAAATAATGACGTAATGGCAAACGCAGAAATAACGAAAAGCATCAAACTCATCGAATCTCGAGCTGCTCATTTGGACGAAAAAGGAAATACGATGAAAAGAAATCGACTTACATCGTCGAATCGTTAATTTTTCATACACGCGGTAAGCCAGTTCGAAATTCTAGCAATAACTCATGGATGGCAAGCGAAATGGGACTGATTAACGAATTTGGAGGAAAAAAAACGATGGCCACTTCCGGGAGGCGGTCTCTCGACGCCCGAAATTTAATTATCGTGTCTATAGCTGAGTTCTCGATTAAATCCGGTAGGAAATTTTCATCGAATTACATTTATTGAGGCAGCAAATAAAATGGAAGGTTCACGTGCATTAAAAACAAAAAAAAACGTTTTTTTTCGAGAGCATTTCGCGAAAGCATCGTACGACAAACGAGGACCAATCAGCACTTTTAAAATGTTGTTCATTCGCTCGAACAATACTGCGACGAGTCTAGGGCAGAAAAGTTTGTTTTTTTATGTCGTTCGGATCGGACAAGAATATTGGAATTATGATTATATACATTTATATGCTGCTGCTGCGGAACCGGATCCGCAAAGCCGTTATCGGGTGGACTAGGAAACGTGGATTGGGCTGTACACGGTTAATCAGTCGTTGCAAGTCAAGCGCGGATAACCCGCGATGCTCGGTTTATGAATTATGGGACCACGCGAACGATCGATATGACATTTACATTTCGAGTTACGAAATTTAGACGAGATACGAATTATCAAGAAACCAACTCGAATCTGATCTGGAAAGGGGTCACAAGCTCAAAACTGACGAATGACGTACTCGCGTCGCTCGAGTCACTCTCTCTCAATTCGTTTCAATAAATTCTTCGCTAGCGAGTCGCGATTCTGTAAAATCGCGTTTGTAGTATCGACGATTTTCGGGAAAATGAAGAAAAAAATGTTTCCTCTTGCTTTGGCAATTTTTTGCGATTTTTTAAAACTTTTAAAATCGAAATTCGAAAGAAAAATCACTCAGCAAACTACGCGTGGATATTGAAATTTTTTTCACATCTCCAGGTCTTCGCAGAGGCACTTAAAGCTCCGATTCGACGAATTTCCGTTGAATATTTTTTCAGGGATTATTGAGTGATTTACACCTAATCCGAAAACAAAACGTCAGAGCAAGCCAAACATTATGGGAAGAGATTTGACGCACTGTTTACACGATAAACGTCGACCAACATCGAGAATAATTAATCGTGAAATATCAACTGTCCATTGCATTTTAATCAACATGATGGATATACGAGGCAGTTTTCCAGCCGAACGAACAAACGAATTGAGAAATAAAACACTTTCTTTGTTTCCTCGAATTGTATTTTATTGGTGTGACAAAGTTTTTTGTCATCGTAGCTATTCGGGAAAGTTACGAAAACTACACGAATGAGAACTGTTTCCGAACATAACCAAGAAATACTGGAGAAAAGGGAAAAAAACGGTATGATTAACTTGCTTGGCTGGGGCAGTTCCGTCGATCAGCTGGAGGAAAAAAAGAAACAAGAATTTATCGGAAGTAACGTGAAATCAGGCTGACATGGGGCATTATCTGGCAACAACACGCGCCAGTTTGAGAGTTGATCCTCGGGCTTTTGTACATATATAGGAGGGTGAACAACGCTCGGTAATGAATTGACGTATGGTTGATCGTGTAGTACACGACACGCAACTCTCTCTCATATTAAGCGTACGCGTGGGCACGGAACTGAGGAAGAAAGAAAGCAAGAGAGAAAGAGAGAGAGCGAAAATGAGTGAAACAACGTGTGATTATCGTGCTAGTAAAATGCACGTAGTATGCATCCTAATTACCATATAAATTCGAACTAAAATGTACACAGAGTGTAAATCATCGAAATCGATGAAAATCTACGAGGTTAACGTTCCACTCGTTCGCATGACATTTACAAGTTCCTCGTAACTGTGTCATTGTTTTTCATTTTATTCTTCGTCCCGTAAAACTATAAAGGTCGATAAAATCCTATTCTCTGTGACTGCCATTCAACGGAAATACAAAGCTCGAGGGACACATTTAAAAACGAAAATAGGTTGAAAAATAACACATTGTGACGAGATGTGCGGAATTAAAATATGGTTGAGCTTCCAATTAAATTGATTGCAATTAAAACTACAAGAATAATTCTTCATCCGGATAGTTCGGAGGAATCTCAATTATTACTGATCCAATTAGAAAAATTAGAGTCAAATGCAAAACGTGAAAATTCCAGGGTCCTCGATTATAAGGATGAGACGGAGCTCGTGTCAGAATGACACACAGTCTCGTGTTTCTAACCACCAAAAAAGTAGCTATTTGGAAGGGAGTTTTCCAAGTCACGGATACGTCACGTGAACGTAATTCCACAATGATTTCTTCATGCTTTAGATTTTCTTTGGATCGAGCGATAAATCACAATCGTATCGAGCAATCCTCGGGTGAATTTAATACGAAAAAGTTAATGAGCCCACAGTAGGAATTCCGTGAGTGTCAAACCCGGAAATGACAAAGCAGAGGGATTAAGCGGAGAATTTCATAGATGGCGCTGTTGAAGGTGACGCGACGAATTTACGAGTTTACCCACGGAGATAAGGAGCGAGAATTCGTGTAACGAGCGTATTATTTGCTATTTTTTCTTTCTCTCCTTCCGTTCTTTCTTTTCCGTGTTGGTTGATTTGGTCGATAACGCTCAAGCGTGACGAGAAGGATTCAAGCCACGACGACAAAAGAGTATACTTTTAGCGAGAGGGGAAACCAGACACGGGACTCGTGCAATGGCGAAGCCCCATGGGTTGTTGCGTCCTTTTTTTTTGTCCAGAGAGAAGCAGTCGATTCAGAATTTAACTGGCGATAGAACTCAACAACGACGCAACTTTATACGGGTACTTACACCCAACACGTTGCAAAGTAGCCGAGCTTAAACGTTCTTCATTATTACCAGCACATATATATATATATATATTTATATATATGTATATATAAAAAAAAAAAACATAACCTGTTATAAGGTTTCCTTGACTACGAATTGAGCGCCTTACGACTTAACACCGTACGACAATGCGAAACCTTTCATGCTTATCGTGGCACAATAACTCTCATCGTAACCAATGGAACATGGCGACATTTAAACAATTCGAGACTCGAACAAAAGGAATTTGTGTGTTTTAAAGACAAAAAGGGAACGATATCGGAGCAGAGCAACGAAATTCTCCGCAGCTACTCAGTCATTTATTTCCGTTGATGAAATCTGTATCGAGATAAAAACCAATAGTTCGGCACTCCACCAAACTCTGATAATTTTTTAACAAAGTTACGACTCGCGCTCTGCGATGTAAAAAAATATCTACATACTGGTGCTGCATGAAACGACGATTAAAACTGACGAATGGACAAAGTTGAGTGGTTATATTGACGTTCACTGATTGCAATAGTGAAATATAAATTTGACCTAATTTCTCAAAAAATCCATTTTCGTTAAAGTACGCGACGAACCACGTCCGCTCTGCCAAATAGAACGGGGATTGGAAAAAATAATAATAGGCACATTGCCGGAGGGAAATCGATCGTTTACTCTCGCAACAACCAATCGTCACGGGGATCTCCAAACTCTTTTATTTCTATTTCATCAATTTTATATTTGTTCCAGTCATTTTAACGAGCTCAAATTTTCCATCGCGATACTATTTTCAAAATAATCCTCCGAGTACCCATTTCATGGAAAAATTAGAGGAATAACGTCACATTCAATTAAATTACAAAGCGACTGGAGGTTGAATCGTTTCGGAAATAAAACTGAGGACGAAGAACCAAAAAAAAAAACAAAATGGAATAAACGCCCTGAACTCGCATCTTTCACACGGGTGTACTCGATTGTAAATTCCCAAAAATCGACAATGAAAAATCTTCATTGATCGATCAAATGAAAATTAGTTATAAAATTGTTTTTTAAGGTCACGATATCGATTTTACGAAGAGTGGCGAAAAAACGAAGACAAGAGGATCAAAGAAGGAATGCGAGAGAAACAAAGTTTGAAAATAATTTTTAAACAAATATAGAACGTAAGAATTATTGTAACTTTTATGTCTCACGTTAGCTCAGTTATTCAGAGATTTATTATTGATGTAAGAGAACGAAAAACTACAAAGAGATGAATAATTTAAATGAAGGATGTTAAGATTATTATTGAGAAGCGAGACAGTGATGAAAAATTGATTGCCCCCCCGTCTCCGGCCCAATTCCAGGCGATACGATGATCCAATAAAATATAAACAAAACAAAACGACGACGAAAAATTCTTGCCAATCTTGAAGCAATACGAGTGAGTTTAAAAAATACTCATTTCTTTGATGTTGATATCATCAACATAGCATGGGGAGAATGTACCAAAAAGTTTTAAAAGCTTCCGAGCGAAAGAAGGGGCGTCATGGCGATCGTATGTGTATGTGTGTGTGTGTGTGTGTGTGTGTGTGTGCGCGAGAGAAAGCGAGAAATTGAATGTATGAAATAACTCAAGGGGACACAAAAAAGGAACAAGGGTATGGATAAGGATAGAAATTCAGAGACTAGGAACGAGAAAAATATCGACCGATTTTCGTTTATAAAATCCGCCGCCGCACGAATCCGAGAAAAAATTCTCGAAGCATCCATTTCTCCGAATGTTTGTGAGTTCGTGAATCCCGGATTTTTTATACGCTTCGTAGGAGAGATTCGCTGACCGGAAAGATAATTTGTCGTTTGATTCTCATTAATTTCCAAAAGCCCGATGGAATATCATGATAACCATAAAATCTGATCCCTAGTCATAACTCTCGTGCAACGTAAAATAACGGAGTGAACGAATAACCGAGTTGATGTGAAAAGAATCCTGTTCGAAAGCGCGCGATTCGACAAAAAAGTCGAAAAATTAAATTTGCCCGTGATAAAAATTCAAGAAAAACATTCGAGTCGTCGAATAAAATGGTGGTAGCACTTTCACCATAAGTCACGTGTCCAATAATCGAAATAAAATCACCGCGATCGTAAAACCGACCGTCGTTCGTTCATGTGGCGTTCGGAACCAAACAAAACGACAACAAAGCATAACCTATGAAAATCAACAAAGAACGCATACAGTATTTCGTGGTGTAAAAAAACACAAACACACACACACACACACACACACACACACACAAACACACAAACACGAAAAAAGACATCAACGTAAAATGTATTTTTTATTGCGTGTGAAATTATGATTTTTCGTTACAATCACAAAATTACCATGCAATTTAATGAATTAATACACAAACACGAACACACACACACACATATTCGAATTATATCTGTATGCGCGGAAGAACGTACATCACCGATACGATCTGTCGCGTATATACGTTAATTAAATATAGGTTATAAATATAAATTAATTGAATTAAAGAAAATGAAAATAAATATAGATGTATCTATATATATATATAAATTTATATGTATATATGTTGATATATATATATGTATATTTATATATATGTATATACGTACACACATATACATAAATATATAGAATCTGTTAATACGTAAGTTAAGATAATTAAAATACGTGGTAAATTACGGTGGAATCTCAGAAGAAGAAGAAAAACAAACAATTCTCAAAGAATTAAACGATCCTTGCAATTTAAAACAATTTCTCAGTATATGTCTGCAAATCATGTGTTATAGAATGAAACGATCCGATATATTCAATAAAAAGTGAATGAAATCACCATTCTTTTTTTTCTCAACATTATTATTCTTATTATTTCGATTTTTCGACGTCTGCCTAATTTCCCTTTACCTCTCGTTCAATATCTCATCGAGATACGAATCTATCACGCGTGACTCGGCTTTCAAGGTGAGTACAAACATCGAGGATCGGGGCGTTTTATTTTCTTTAAAGGAAATTGACTATTTAATCAGAATTTTCATTCCCTAATGGATTCTTTTCGGCGGCTCTGTGACGCTTCAAGGCACCGACGTTAACTCAGCAGCGTGTGATATTCCGAATCCATTTGACAGCTTGAAAAAAAAAAAAAAAAAAAAAATTCAAAAACATTCGCACATTGAATTGCAATTTCCAAAAGCTGGCAACATCCGGCCCACGTTTCCCCCAGTTAGTCAATAAATCAGTCCAAGTACGAAACATTTGGGACTCCCCAACTAAATTCCCTCAAACGACAACAGTCCATTCTTTCGGCGAATGCAGCAAAAAAAAAGAAAAGGGGGGGCAATTGTTTTTTAATTTCCCGCAGGGACGACACCCAGAA
Source organism: Hyposoter dolosus (assembly GCA_963921915.1). NCBI lineage: Eukaryota > Metazoa > Arthropoda > Insecta > Hymenoptera > Ichneumonidae > Hyposoter > Hyposoter dolosus. The sequence goes on from OY998132.1 coordinate 9,343,343, forward strand.
CGTCAACGAATGATATAGAGCCAGCTCGAGCTTTCACTCGAGCGGAGGAGCACAGAGGAGAACGTCAGATAAATCTTATTTTCCGTACTACTGAACTTTATTACAATAATAGCACGTACGCGTATTATTTATTCATAATACAATTTTATGTCGACAATATATATACATATATATGTGTATGTGTCTGTCTGTGTGCATATATATACATGTATATATATGTGTGTGTATGTATCGTATATATATATATTTGTCTGTATATAGAATATAAAGGGTCTGAGTTGGTAAACATAACGGGATATTAAACCGAGCTGCAAGGGTGTCTTTTACTACCTTGAACCTTCAGACTCATCACAATTTGTGTGGGAGTGTATAACGATCCTATTTCCTTCGCAACGAGCCTTATCTGTCATCTCAGTGATAAAGAAGAAAAAAAGTTAAAAAATAAAACAAAGATATAAAGAAAGGAGGTAAGTAGATTGAAGTAATTACATCCAACGATGACAAATATTGTCGTATCGAAGCACTTTACAGCTGGTGAGCTACTATCAATGGTAATTAGTCATTTACTCATTTGTTTTTTTTTTTCTTTTCTTTTTTAGAGTATAAAAAACCCCCTTGCCGCTTATGAACGCTTGATACGATTCTTGGCGGAATCCTCATAGAGATTGCTCGTATAACAAAGAAGAAATATAATATCTTACATTATCATTAAATTTGGAATTAATGAATAAAATTGGTGTACGCAGTGTTAATGCGCGTCGAGGATATCCAATGGTCGTTTGCGTGCTCTCCGGTTGGACAATCACTCTTCTCGCAATGCCACTAAACACTTTTTCAACAAATCTGCGTGGGCCTGGGAAAGAAATGAAAATATTAACATTCTCGGTTAATCTTCTTAAGACTCGAGATTTTATCTTGAGGCTTCAGTTCATTAACCATCTGTCGAGATACAATCTTAATTTTGAACCGTTTCGACTTTTTATTCAAACATTTAATATGATTAATGAAATTCACGTCCGACCGGAATTGTAATTTGGAGCTAAATTTAGTTAATTGACTTTCGTTTTACTTTCGATCGATAAACGAAAATGCTTCGTTTCGTATCGGACTCTGCTTTTGGTTCATTTTTCTTCAAACACATATTCGAATAATGATCGACGTGATTTCCAAGATTCATGATTCTTTTATTCTCTCCCTCTACGAATGAGTGAAATCCAATATTTACCTTGGCATGTTTAATTTCCAATTCCGTTAGTTCTACGAGATTCTTTTTGAACGCAGCTATTCTTCTCGTCTTGAAATCCGTCAGTTCTAAAACAACCATTCCCATTTATCTCTCCATTTAACGAGTAGAAAAAACTTGACAGTGACAAAAAGTGTGGAAATAAATGAAAGTTTTCAGAAAATCAGTGATACACTTCAATTTTTTTCTCTACATTGACAATTTGGCCAGAACTCGAAAATATTTCCAGGATAGAAATATGCCGGGTCCGAGTGACCCATTGCGTCAAAGAAGGGTTAGTTGTTTTAAAAAAATGGATAAACTCACCTTCTCTTCCTTTATCGGACATTTGCTCAAACTTTTCGCAAGCTTCGGTCTGTACTTTTTCAGCCTTGAACGTAACACATTGAGGAGAGAATAAATATAAATTAGAATTATCATCGTACACCACGGTTAACAGTAATGCGTGAGAAGCGTGCAATGCTCAATGATAACATGAACGTGTGTGAAGCTCGACAGCGAAAAAAATCAGAATTAAAAACGATCACAGAGCGTCAACTTTTTTTCTTTCCAACTTTGTCATGTCAGTGCAAATAAACACAAGCTATGGTGATGATGATTGAGGAATGAATATGGAGAATCTATAGACGAATGGAAATTTTTTTTATTCGGGAAATTGATCGAAATTTCAAAATTCTATTAGGAAAATCTAAAAACACAATCCTATCGCAATCGGAAAACAAAACGACATTTCCCAATGTCAATCGTTTAAATTTGCAAACACGTGGAAAATATTTCAACAGACTCGTAACCATAAAAATTTTATCAAACATTTTATGAATTCTGTCGGTTTTTGTCCAACATTTTTTTTAATAAGATGAAAGTGCCGCAAGTAAAGAACGTTAATCGTAAAAAAGTCAGTTTTTTAACTATTCTGATTAACATAGAAACGTCAGGGGAGAAAAGCTCAAATGCACGAAAGGTTAGTAAATTATGCCGACTGCAGATCGATTCTTTTGATTAGAGTCATGCAATGAGCTCGTATCGTGCAATTTTATTCACAGGCCGCTGGCTAGCACTGAAAAAAACCTTTGTTTTCTCATTCAGAAATGTCCTTGAGAAATTACTTTTCTTTTTTTCTTCATTTTGTTTATTTTTTCGTTACGTTGAAAAAATCGATGGAAATTTCGATTCTATGCACGTAACTTTTCTTTGGCCACATTCGAGGTAACGAATTTGGTGTTGAATTGAAAATTTCATCTTTCGACATTCAATTCGATCTTTTTTTTTCTTTCAACCGCTGTTCTTCGCTCTTAAGTAATAAAAATCGTGTACACTAATTTCGATACGTAAAGTAACGAAAGGATGAAAACCGCAGTAAAGTTTTATCAAAAACATTTCGCAAACTGTTGAAATTTTAGACTGTTTTTTTCTCAACTCCGATTTGATCGAGTATTTTGTAGAATTCGTTAAGCTTTTGTCCATACTAAGTGTAAGCGGTCGGTAAACTATCGAACGAGTAAAAAAAAAGACCACGAGTCAAAAAAATTCATCGCAAGGCTTTGATCGATTGCTCCAACCAAATAAAAACGAACATGAAGTGTACGTGGAAAAACACACACCTCTGCAACCTCCAGGGCCTCGAAGAGCCGGAAAAAGCAAACAATTTGATTAGTCGACGCGAAATTTGGCAATTTCGTGCACAGTATTCGCGATAGATATTGTTTCAACAATTTTCGTCAACGATTTAACAGCGTCAAATATTTGTTGTATCAATTTATTATCCAACGGTAACAAATATTGAACTGGAATATTCGGGAAGCTCGTAATCGGATAAATGTCTATTTATCGACGCAATTTCATCTTTTTCACGCTTTGTAACTTTTTTCGTGTCCCAAATTTTTTAAACCTTTTGAATATGTACGAATCATGACTAACACAGCGAAACCTCAATTTCCTTTCATTCGTAACAATTCCATTGTGACCAAGAGTGATAAGATTTAGTGAATGGTCTCGAAACGACAACAATTCGAATTTAAAACAAACTAAATTACGATAATTACAAAAAAAAAATTTGTAATTTGTAAAAAAAAAAAACTAAAATGTTTTTAGTTCCAAGAAGCGAGTAAAAATGCAGAGTTCTCGAAAAACGATTCTCAATGCGATAAATAGTTGAAAATAACAAATTTTTCGTGTCCCAATGACACATGGAAATCTCCACGCTACAGTGTAAAATATAAATAAAACCGAGGTTGATCGATCAATGCATAGTTTTTTGTTGTCTTCGTAAAAAAATCTGTTCCACGTAAAACGTAAAAAAAAAATCGAAATATTTTTCCTACTCGTTGCGATTGAGAATCATCGCAACGTACATTTGGAAAATGGTTGATTAATCGAGGTTTTACTGTGTTACGGTATGTTCGAAAAAGTTGCAAATGATTTTGCGAAGACTGTGAATGTCTCAAGGTATGAGGATAAATATGTTAGAACAATGCAGTTTAGCCTCGGAAAATTAGTGTTACACGAAGAACGAAGATTGTAAGAGAAAAAAATGAAGAATTAGTGTAACTTACGGCATGAACATCCTTGTTTTTCGCCCGAGCCTTTTCCAGGGTCCGATTGGCAGTTTCATAAGCGTGTAAGGCTTTCAGTCGACGAAACAGTAATCTCTTTGCTGCGGCTGTGTCACGCATGTAATAGCGCAATGTATCCGATAATTTCAAATCTTCATCCGAGGCAACGCGGCCTTCAACTTTCTGTAACAACAAATTCTCCATTAGCCTCGATAAACAAGCCCAAACAATTATTTCCTCCAAAATTTTGAACCAAATTCCAACTAAAATCGTACTGTAGGAAAAAACAACCGTGTAAAGTGATTTATATTTTTTTCTTGTCCGCGAAAAACAGGCTCGATGAATGAATAAATGAATAAATAAAATTTTTATAATTATTATGAGATGAGGAGACAATAGCGTGGGAAGACTCACTCTAAGCTTTTCGAACGTTTCGGCTATTTTGGCCAAAAACCTTTCCAATTTGCCACTGTCGGTCGTGGCTAATTGCAAGAGATTCGTTGATATCTTAATATAAGAATCAGCAACATCTTTGTGTTTAGCAGTCTGACGGTCAGCCCGAACGGTCGCTTCTTTAAGATTGTTGTGATAATGTTGAATGAAGGTCATTTCTTGGTCGAAAAAGTCATTGACGTCTTTGACAGTGGCAGACAAATAATATTCATCGGTAGTTTTGGAAAACGATTTCACGAAACCGCCAAACATTTCCATTTTGTTTCTCCCTGCAACGATTACAACTTTTATTCATCCATTCGATCCTAAAAATATTACGATGTTTGCATCGTTGGAATGCAACGAAATTCTCTTTTTTCTTGACCAGAGAGCATGATTCTCATTGGATATTCAGTCAGGACAATCAAACAATATTTTTTTCAGGATCCGAACAGAAAATCAGTGCGAAAATTGTCATGCTTTTTAAATTGAACAGTGAAGAAAAAAGGTAATTTTCGTTGGACTCCAATGTTGCGAGCTACGGTATCATGAAATGTTCCTTGAAAAACGATAAATTAACCCAAGTGTTGCCTTTACAATTTTTATAGTTTCACTCTCACCTCTGACACAAAGATCCTGATCGTACTCCAAGAAAACTCTCAGGTTGTGATCATTTCGAAAAACTGGATGATGCGCTAATCTCGTTAGAAACATTTCGTGCATAGCAACAGTTTTCTTGAACGTCGCTAAATATTCTCTGCAAAATCAGACAAAAATAATGCGTTAACTATTGAATTCGTATTAAATTTCAACGTGATGAACAAAAAATACAAATGCCAATTCATTGAAAATCGTTTTGAAAATTATTTGCTTTTTGTAAGCAAAAATCTTTACGAATTCATTGATCACATTCTCAAACGCAAAGGATACTCTTTATGTAGTGAAAATGCAAGACGATTGAATGAAAAATTTTGAACTGCGAAAGGGTTTTTCACTTACGCCTCGAGTTCTTGTTTCATTTTGGTAAATTCCTCTCTTGTCATTGTGCCTTCTCCTTCGCCAAGTTTTTGCAATTTTTCTCGTGAAGCATCAAAATCGGGTCTCGGTGGACAAGGTGGAATCTAAAGGATTGAAGTAACGTTGCAATTGTGAAACAAAACATTTGGGAGTAGTTAACGTGGCAGAAAGCGCGTCTCGCCGACCCGCACGAAATATCAATTACTTTTCTCGGGCAAAAATCATTAATAAGTTTGGGGTTTCGATAAAAAAAAAGGCAAAATATGAAAAAATAGAAAAAGTAATCGGACGTACTATGTAGCCTGCATACTCCTCGTTCTCCTCGAATCGATCGTGCAACCAAACAAACTCTTCGTGTTGTCGAACGACGAGAAAATCAGGTTTTTGGAATTCCGGGAGGGTGGTTTTGGTGTGGACGGTAAATTTGACCTTGTCTTTCTCACTGAGAGCATCAGATATATCGACTTGCAAGGACTTGTCAGACAAGTCAATGTTATCAGCCTGTATGATCTGCAAAACGACGTGTGGAGATGTGACGTTACGTTTTTCACGAGTTAACCTCAAAAACATCGATAAATGGTTTGAAAGTGAGGTTAAATCGAAAGAATGATATGAAAAATAAACGAATTCTTTGGTAATGACGTTTGGGAGGTTAAATCTTGACAAATGCGTGAATAACAAAACGATACCTTTTTTGATGGCGCGCTGTTTAAAGTATCAGCGGTTTCACATATTCCGTCCTGCAACATGGTTGTTAGTGTTTTTTAGCTTCGATTTTTTCCACGTTGCTCAAAGTTTAATGAGGAATATAAAAAATGCACAGAATCAAACGCGAGATAATCGAGTATTCATCGAATTATCTCAATGACCGGCTCTCGTACTGTAGCCAATTGATAACAGGTTCCACCTACCATCATGGCGCCGAGCAGCGTCTCCCCCTTTTGACAGAAACGTGTGTATGTACGCGCTTTCCACAATTACCACCTTTAACAATTGCGGTGATTCGATCTTTTATCTATACACGCGAAAGGCTTTTTCCCTCTCGGCTACCACTCTCCGTTTCGATCTGTACACTTGAACGACATTCGCCACTTTTATATATTTATTTCGGTAAACCTGCAATATCACTACGAAATTTATAAACACACTAACAACGAACCGTCTACTACGAGAGCTCCCCGCACACTACTGATGGAGTGACGGAACGGAACGGACACGCGGCAAGCGGCAACGTCGATTACAACAACGAGCCAGACTATGCCCACTCTTGCCTTCTCTCTCGCTACAGCAGTAATCGCTCCTATACTTCAATCATCGCACGATTTTTTTTCGCATATATTGAGACTGATTCATTGCTCACTAAAAAGATATCGACGTGTGGCGAGAAATATGTTTTTTGGAACTGTGCAATCGGAATGAATATTTCAGCGACTCAACTTTACGCATCGCACGACGTTTCATTTTCCTAAATTTTTTCAACCTCATAAGCCCAAATTACCGCAGCCTCGTAATGCATATCCTGTCGCTTATCGACACGAGTGCGTTGTGTACTCGATATTTAGAACGTGCATCAAGTTACTCCGAAGTTCGAAGGTCAAATTTTTAACTCATCCCTTTTGTCAACTATCTCATAATTCGAATACGATTCTTTCTCCATCCAAACTGAAGAATATAACCACGAAAGTTCACCATCAAACTATACGATTTCAAGTCGACAACAAATAAAGAAACCCGAAAATCTTTCGCTGAGCAGTAGTGAGCGAACATTTATTACGATCGAGCACACTGGAGACATTGTGTGTGTGTTAACGTATAATTTATTTTCCATTTTTTCGCTTCTCTCTGTTCTGCAGATTTTCTTGTTGTTTGATGTTCTTGTCTTGAACTTATACAATTGATTATACAGTGTGTACGTGCTTAAGATACGTTTTTGTTTCTTCAATATATATATAATGTAACACGATCAAAGAAATAATCACATCTGTTATTTGCTGACTAGTTCTAAATGAATACAAATAATAAATGAAGATGGACTTTCGGGAGAATGGGAATGACGTAGACAAAGGGGGGCGGGGGAGGAAAAGGATCGAAGAGTGGATATGTGCGCTAAGGATTATTATTTTTTTATCATTTCAATATTATCAGTATAGTACATCTTTATCACCGATCATTTGTTGTCTAGATCGATAATTCTGTTGTAGTGTGTGTTGGGCAAGTTCTGACGCCTTTGAATAAATCAAGATCAATTAGCTCAATTTTTCCTTTTAAATATGATTGCCTGACAATCATCGGTATTTCTGTTCTTAAAATTGAAACTATCAAAGCCAATAATGATTAATATTTATCGATTGATGCATGATAATTAAAACAATAATAATGATTATAATAAAAATGAAGAAAATTATAAGAAATGTACAATTATTTAAAAATTGCACATTCAACTTTGTTACATTTCGCAACTTAAATTTACACGGTTACCATCCATATACGTTATTATATTAGGCTTCCCTTTCTCAAGGTGCTAGGCCAACACTCTGAAACAAATACCGGCATACTTTGAGAATTATTTCTACCGAAATTATGGGAAAGTAATCGAAATTCTGCAAGAAAGATTTTATTTCCCTAATGATTCATTTTTGGACGAACCAATAAAAAAATCATGCCGACTCGAGTTTCTTTGAAAAAAATGCTGTGCAGTCAGTATTTTTTCAATGATTTGTACAAAATAATGAATATTTATAGTTTATTAATAGTTGAAACAAGTTCTCTCCACAGTATTTCGATAATTTTTTTAATTTTGCTAAAAAAAGCTCCCAGCATGTTGCCGATTTTCATTAGCGAAGTGGCCTAACCCCTCAATATTTTTTGTTTATTTTTCCTATTCCTTTTTTACGTTTTTTTGCTGTTTATCTCTTATTTCTCTCTCAGAGGTCTCGCACAACTCAGAGAGACAATTCCGTCCAACTTAAGAGAGGAATGAAAAAGAAATTATTCATAATTACAATTACTTTTAGGTACATTGATACATACACGCACAAAGTCGAGTTTTTTGAATCAGTGTATTGTTTTCGACCCATGGGTTTTGCCACTCGTCCCTGCTGCTCTTTGCTTTTCGATCCGATTATAATTTTTTTTTGTTTTTGGCTGAAAATTGTTCGGCTACTTAATGATCTTTGAGGAATCTAAAGTCCGTATCAAAGTATATCGTTTTCAAGGATTATGACGAATTTTTGGTGCTTCGATAATTCAAGTCGAAATAGCATTTCTGTGGGTTTTTGGCTGAAGCTTCTATTTCGTGACTTTCAATGCTGCAAGTAAAATCCTTTGTTTTTCATTGACTTTAATTTAATTATTTAATCTCGAGCAAAGTTGGTATCCGCGTGTTCGATTCTCGAAACTTTTGTAACGTACATTCATATAAATATTGATAATTTTATAGCTTTAATAATCGAGTGTAAAAAAGCTGTTGAAAATATTTAACCGACTCGTTAGAACTCGCTTTACCACAAATTGGCGACACACCCATCAACTTTAATGTACAAATCATTGTGTTAAAGTTGAAAAATTATTTTAAAAAAACAAGAAAAGACAATAAAGATACGAAATAAAGATAAAACGATGAATCGAGCAGGTGGCTGGTGCTGATCTGTGATCAGTTCGAAGAACGAGTTAGCAACGGACAAGCAAGCCCCAGCCCCTAGCAGCATCCACCCCCTTGCGCGTTACCCTGGCCCCCGGTGCCCGACAATCCACCAGGGCTCGTTGGCGAATGCTGGGGACCAATTTTTATTCCGTTTGCCTGTAATTTTAACAAAGTTTCAAAAATTACAACTCTTCCCACAAATTCCATCGATCATAAACTTTAAATCGTTTTCTCAACAGTTTTTAACGTTGGAATGCAGCGCGGATCGTTTCTCTAGATCAATTTTTTATTTTTGTTGGTTTATTACCTCGTTGTTTATATCGAAGACTCCCTCTTGAATCTTTTCGTAAATTTCCTTGGCTGTATTGATAAAAGCCTCCTCGACATTAGCCGCTGTTTTGGCACTAGTTTCCATGAATACGAGGCCGTGTTCACGAGCGAAAGCTTCGCCCTCCTCTTGTCTGACTTCTCTCCTAGCGTCGAGATCGCTCTTATTTCCGATTAACATGATCACCATGTTAGAATTCGAGTGTTGTCTCGCATCTTCCAACCACGTTGTTAAGTGGTTGAACGTCTCTCTGCGTGTGATATCGTAAACTAGAAGAGCTCCCGCAGCTCCACGATAATAAGATCGTGTTATTGAACGAAATGCTTCTTGTCCTGCCTTTGGATTGGAAAAACAAAATGCAAATTAATTCTCCGTTCCATTTCCCCAGAGTACCACTGCAGTTTGTACTCTTCAAACCGGAAAAGATGGTGTAACATTTTTCTCACTAAATATCAAGAATGTCTGAGTAAAATGTGTAACCATCGCCCAAACCCTAGAAATACAAACCGGGGTAAATATGTACCCCAAGCGAGCTTCGAATTACGTTCCTAACTTAATTTTTCAGCACTTTTAGGTATTTAAATCGATTTTTCACCAACTAAACCTCGATGAAATTGAATTTGCTCTTCGCCATTCTCTTTGGCATGAGAAAACAAAAAAATTGATGTACTTATAAGTCAGATTACTGCTTTCAAAACAATTTTACGAACAAGAAACCCGTGGAGTAAATATTTACCGCACTTTACAGTTTAAAGGTAAAAAAAATGGGTTTGTAGTTCCAAGGTTAATAGAGCGCTGAGCTTAAAAAACTAAGGTTTTGTTTTTAACAATCTCTGGTAAGTTGGAAGAACTGTAACTTTTGATAATCAACCACAAAGTTATAATAATTGAGCGAAACAAAATTATTCACAAGCAATGCAAGAGAAGAATTTTGGACTCTGATAGAAACAGTAATGAAAAAACACAATTATCTGCAAATTCAGAGTCAATCGTTATCTCAACAAACTCTTGACCAAGTAATAAGTTTTTAGGAATAAACGGCAGAAAAATATTTACTGTATCCCATATTTGCAGCTTGATCTGTTTTTTATCGATGGTTATCATACGAGCGCCAAATTCCACGCCGATCGTCAAGTCATGAACAGGCTGAAATCTCTTGTCGGTGAATTGTAGAAGGAGGCAGGACTTGCCGACTCCTGTTAGAAACAGCCAGTGAAAAACATTATTCAATCAATTAACCGTTGATCGATCTTGCTCCGGTCCTAACATATGTTTTCCTTGTTTATGAATAAACGTGGAAGATTTTCATAGAAAAAAATATATTTTGGTAACTGTTTTTGTTGTGCAAAGTACAGAGCTCGCATCGGTCAGACAGAAATCTTTACTTTGTTGCAAGCTGAGAGGAACGGCGTTCCGAACAGGTTGATCGCAAAGGACAAAGGAAAAATACTTTGGCTGGGTACAAAAAGAAAAACACAATTTTGTTGCCTCGGGCTTCGTCCGAACGTTGCTTGCAAAAAACTGGGAAGACTGATGAAAAAACGTTGTTTTTTGTGGAGGGGGAAGGCTTTGTGAAGGTTTTTACACGAGCGAGTTACGTTTGGATTATTAAGGGATTGACACGTTTATAAATACCCCATCAAATGGGATAGTCCACTCGTAATTTCAAGAAGAGAACGCAAAACTGTCGGAAAAATCTGATTATCACGCGATTTAGGAAATAGACGAAAACAGTGGCGAGCTGTCAGGCGAGACGTAATACAGAACGTGAATCATGATTATCGGAATATCCTCGAGAACCTTTGTTTTTGTTGCTTTTTTCTCTTTTTTGTACATCTCTTGTGTTTATCATTTGGACGAAATTTACCTGTGTCTCCGATAATGATGTACTTGAAGAGATATGCGTACGACATTTTTGTTTGAAAAAGCTTTCAAAGGCCCAACACTCGAAATACTAGTCACACGCACTCCGAAAACGAAGTTACACAGTTTTTAGCTACACTTCTTTATCTCGTTCGCTGCTGCTTCGACTGAGTGACGTCACGGGATAGTTCGGTTAACTTCGGACTATTATTCGGTGGTTTCCGCCTTCAAGATACTCCGGACTCCGATACACGCGATGAGCCGCCATTTTTTTCCGACGTGGCGTTACTGTCGGATTCTCTCCTCAGTAGTACTGCTATTTGAACTTTCGCATTCTTCTTTTTTCTTTATTTTTGCTTGTGGCTCTTTTTAATTAATAAAAACGTTCGTATGATAATATATTTCATGGATCAGGCAAAACACGCGAAATTGACTCAGATGTTGGCCTCATTCACGCTTCAGAACGGTTATATTAATTCATAGAAAAAACTAATATACTAACTGCCAAGATTTATAATTGTGTGTTACCAACAGCCACCCGGCGACCACCAAACGACATAATTTTTTTTTCATCAATGTATAGATTCCCAATTGCCTATGGCCCTAGCAAGTTTATGGTGGTGCTTTATAAGCGTGACGAATTGAAAGTTAATCTTTCGAAATACCGCGAGGGGTGAAGCCGTCGCGCTTGTCAATTCTTCTAAAATATGGGATAGCGCGCGGCATATCGATCCGATATTCCAATAAATTCGTAATATATATTTATCAAGAATTTTCGTCCGGTTTTTTAAAATAAGGAAATGACAGGTTCCAAAAAAGTTGTTACGCGCAATTGTTTAATATTTCATCAGACTATTCTCTGTATTTTTCTCTTCCGCATCTTTTGTTTATGACAAATAATAATACACTTGTAACAAATAATAAAAAAAAAATATATCAGTACAACGTTTTCAAGGAATCACTTTTTTAGAGAAACTTTACTTAATTTTTATCTTATTCTCCAACAGTTCATTTTGCCATGGTTTCACGAGATTCACAGGAATTATGTTTATATGATGGGCGAAGAAATGACAACCGCCAAATTGCTTCATTAATCACATAAAGAAATCTGGCTTGAACGATCTTATTCATTTACATGGATATTTTTTAAAAGCACAAACATTTTTTTGTCTCTCCGTCGAAAATTTCGTTTTCATCCACGAAAATGAGAAAAATATTTATTTCTTCACTTCTCAAGTAATTTGCTCCGATTCATAAAATCCAAGTTTCAGATTCACACTCGCGAATCATTTGCTAATAACCTCGATAATCCAGATTTCAAAACGAAACCTTGACGAATTTTGTTATTTCAGGAATTGTCAATTAAAGTCACATAATTATAATACTAATGGCGAATTTTTGTACAATATATTCCACATGAAGATGGAGAAAATAAATTCCGAGTGACATGAGATTCAATTTGTTTCTGAAGTGCTCAGAGTCAAGCCACTCGACACTAAATTACCGGAATTACAACTCGCTCCTAATAATCGATTTCCGATGTTTAAATACGTACGAGCGAATCGTTATTCCTTCCGATCGTCTGACACCTTTCTTTTTGTATTTTTTTCCAACGAGATACAATAATTATTATTCCAATGAAAAATATTCATCTGTTTGCAGGATGTCTGAAGTCAAATGCTCGATGACGCAAACTTCATCTTATTTTCGAATTTTAATCAGAAAGTTAACTACCGGAAATAGTCTCCAGATCTCGGACATCGATAAACAAGAAATTGAAATTTGCATTATTTTCACAAACGCAAAAGTAATTAAAAAATGATTTATATTGTAAGCTGCTTGCCGACAGAGACTCCGACTGAGAAACGAATTTTTTGAAATTTGATTGTAAATCTAAAATTGTATCGATGACGAATCCGAAAAATATTGTGGGGAATCGGCACATGCCGATTCTTTGTTATTCTATGTCGTAATATTTACATCGAAAATTCGATCATGTTGATCGCAACGACGACGAATATGCGGTTTATTTGCGTCGATTAGTTTTCATGATATTCTTACGAATCGCTATTCCTTCCTTTCCTCTTATCATCTATTTTGTGACACTGTTTATACGAGCGATCGAAAAGCGATTCAGTTTCCATCGCTAAATTGCAAAATCCCACAATCGAAACTCCTTTTGCGAGTAACCAAAGGTCATCAAATAGATTCCTCGTGGCTCACGTTACATTATCAATTCGCGTTACTTTCTCTATTCCACCTGCTCTAAGGATTTCCGCTCACGAGAAAAGAGTCTTTGAAAAAAAAAATCTCGAGGCCATCGAGAATTTTCAAACACATTAGTTTTTTTTTAAACTTAATCTCGTTAAATAAAAATATAATCGCAGTTCGAAATTTATTTACAAATGGTACGAAAATTTTCAGCAGAAAAAAAATGCCAGGAAAATTATCCTAAGTACGGATTTTTTTCGTGATGCTGGAGGGGATCAATCAGTCGGTAGAAGCTGCCTATGAGTACGGGAAAAATGGGTACAAATTGCCAAACCAAGAACTTGTCGATCACCACCCTTCGTCAGAAATATTATTAGAAATCCCTTGATTTCTTTTTTGGCGCTATTTAATTAATCCAAAAGTTTCTAATCTCGATTCGAAATCTCTCGGTCAAAAATTCGAGCCTAATTAGTTCTGGTTTTCACAGGACAGACATATTTATCTTTAAAAAAAACAAATCTACTCAGTTCGCAGTCCTTGTAACGTGGAAGTTAATTATCTACTACATTCTGTCGACATATCAATAAATATTCATTGCCCAAATAGTCCAGTTAATTGCAACAATGGCTTCTATATTTACATCCATTGAGCGAAGAGAAAAAATAATGTAGTTGAAAATAAACCGTCACGATAGGAACAGTCTTAAGAAAAATTGGGGAGCCTATAACGTCCTCGGCTTATATCCATTTTCTCTGTTTCATTTGTCACTTAAAAACTAACCAGTTATCCTTTTCGCAGGAACGTCAAGAACTTTTTCTACCCTATGCTTTCTCAGCTAATCTAGGAATTTGAATCGTACGTCAACTGTGTGTAAAGTATTATTAATGAATAAGTGTACGAAGTGAACGAATTTTCCATGATTTTTTCGCATTTTACGAAATTTCTGATTTCTGATGGAATTTCTAAATAATTTCGTGATTCGTAAATGATTCGTGATTCAGTGAGACGTTGCTTTCTTTCTCTTCCGAGCTGCTTTTCCGTTTTGAGCATCTATCGTCGGTTTTTTCACTTTTTCTCCGGCTCCCAGTCCTGATTAACACGCAAATTTATTAATTACTTCCACTTTTTTTTCTCAGTCATGAAAATGAGGGATCATATGTCTGCAGCAACAAAAATATCAATTTTTCGGCAAAATTTCATTGTCACTTTCCCTCACGCCAAGTAAATTTTTTTTCTCCAATTGTCGGAAAATGAATCAACGTACTCAAAAAAAAAAACAATTACAATAATTGGTAAAAAAATAAAATAAGAGCGAAACGATTGTACTTTCCACATTAGGGGCAGAATTATTTTCATTTGACGAGAGAAAAGTTTATCCGGAAGGAGGAAAATCTTCAAAATATGGAAATTTTAGGTGAAAAATTGAGAAGATTGATTAATTACGTTTTAAATGCGCGACACGAGAACGTGTCAACCGTGGAGATGGGGTCGCAGCTTTTGGCAACGGATCCTGTATTTGCTGCGATTTTTTCCTCAACTGCATTATTTCTATCATCGCGGGTGTCATCCATTTCGTTTTCACGTCACCCCTTTTGGTAAAAGGGAATAATACAACAAAAGTCGAGAATAATTGGACAAAAATGAAGAAAAATTCTTGAAAGACAAATGTTGTTTTTTGTTACTTACTCGGCCAATTTAGTCTTTTGTCTGTAAATACCAGCCTGTCGGTCCTTCATGCGTCTCATAACGTCGAGCATTGCATAAGTTGGAAGAGAGGGCGGTGGTGGCGATGGAGGAGGAGTCAAAGGTGATGGAATTGGCTGAGAGTTTACTTTTGCGAGTCTGTCGGGATGACGTGCCAAAACCTCTTCCCAACTGAAATGTTTTTTTTCCATGGGAGCTGGGGTATTTCTCGTTATTCTTCCCTGCAAGTTTTGTCATTTATAAAATTTGATGGATTTTTTCTTGTCCAGAAAATTGAGTAAAGAAAAAGAGGCTGCGCATTTTTACCTCGCCGTTGACTGGTTTGCAGGGTCTCCTTTCCCGCAGATAGGGCATTTTGAATTGTTTGAAGCCCGAAATGTTTTCATCGGCAACGCGTTTGCCATATATCAATGAAGATTTTTCCTCGTCGTAGCCTTTCGGTCTAAATAAATTTCTGAGATAATCGTAATCGGGCTTTTCTTCAAAATCCAACGCCGCTATACTTTTCATATACGCCGTGATGGCAGCTGTGTGAAAAAAACGAATAATGAGAGAACCTGCAGTTGTCTCGAATCGCCAAATGTTACTTTGTCACTTACCAGGAGGATTTTTTTTCCGAGGAAAACATTCCCGCATGAACAAAGTAACGTCAGAAAGCAATGTTTCCTTTTGCGCGTGAACCTCTTCCGGGATACTGGAAGGCGCCATTCCACCGGTTTCCTGTTCCCACGGCAATCGTCCGCAAAGCCATTGTAATAAATTGTATCCCAGGGTCTCCATGTCGCCCCGCCTTGAATGAGCTGTGCGGAAAGAATTTACATTTTTCAAAAATTCAACATTTTTCGAAGAGAAAAACTAAACAAAAAACTATCGCACGAAATGATTGTTGAACTTACTGCCGTGATGAGCATCTCGAGACGTGAACTCAAGCGTTCCTTCGTGAGCTCGCCTTTCGTCATGTACGAAAGGTTTGTGGGTACCGGCACGCGTACGAAAACGATAAGTCAGTCCATAATCGACGAGATAGGCTCGTAAATTTTTCGTCAACGTGCTATCGTCCGTGAGCTCCAACATTATGTTGGAACCTTTAACATCCGCATGAGCGTATCCTCGACTATGAATGTACTCCAGGGCATCCAGCTAAACCAAAAAATTTCATTTAATTCCAAGATCCAAAAGACCATAGAAAAATAATTCGAGAGCTCAGCAAAACTTTTAAAAATCCAAATTCTCGTTGACACGCTGTTTATGAACGAAAATTCGTTGAAGAAGAATCGAATTACCATTTGAATGGCAAGACTCTTGACTATATTGGTAGGAAGCTTTCTGCCGTGTGACAAAAATAATTTGCCAACGTCAGTCCCGTATCGAGGAATTACAAGGAACCTGTACCGCTTTCCTTGGTAAACATGGGACCCCGAACCTTCGTAAGTCGGCACACCGACTCGTTCTCTCCCCTGGGACTGGCACCAACTGTCGACTGATGAAAAAATAAGCTGCGTTTCAACGAATGTTGTTTCTTGTTGTTGTAAATTTGTCATATCGATCTACGTGCTTTGTCACAAAAGTTGCCTTATCATAAACTTTGCAAAACGAGTCAAAGGTCGATTTGTCAAAAATCGATTTGTCCATAATATACAAGAGGATCTGAAAATGGTTACGACTTACTCATATGCTGTCTGGATGCTCTGATATAAAAATTCATTTCCACAAACAGCGGCCCGTTGTTATGCGGCTCAATTTTTATAACGTATTCCGCATCGTTGCCCACGCTTTTGTCAATATTGTAGGAAGCTGCAGGGCAACAATTGATCGATACATTATTGCTTTTTGTTTCGATAAACGAGTCAATTTAATTATGGTCTCCTCGCTCTTTTTCCGCAGATACAAAACTGATGAGAATTTTACAATTTTTTTCGAGTTAGAGTCAATGTGTTGACCCTAGAACTACAAAGCAGCGTAAATATCTTCCCCAAACGTTCAACCACGTTCCTCAGTTTGTTTTTCAGCGCTTTTAGGTATTTAAATCAAATTTTCATCAACTAAACATCGATGAAATTGAATTTGCTCTTCACCATTCTCTTTGGCATGAAAAAACAAAAAGATTCATGTATTTAAGAGTCAGATTAATGCTTTCGGAACGATGTTACGAACAAGAAAGCTGCGAGGTAAATATTCAGCCAGGTTTGTAGTTTAAAGGTAAAGAAAATGGGTTTGTAGATCCAGGGTTACTAGAGAAACATTGATTTCGATGAAACTGACCTAAATATATGTCGCCGAATCCGCCACACCCGATCGGCTCGCCGAGCCTCCATTGATTTTGCTTTATGTCTGTGAGGATCTCACCGGCAGGTAAACGTGTCGGTAATCTACAACCGAACGCTGCGACTCTTTTGATCGGAGCTTCTTCGGCTCGTCTTGGCGCCATAATCACCATTCACTCATCAACACTGTCCATAGAAATGAATTGTATCCAAAATTAGTTTAGACACCTTGTCAATCTTTTTTCAGACTAAATTGCTTTGCTCCGTCAAATATTTCGATCTCAAAAGATTTTCTCCAGCAGTAGTTACAATTGACAATTTTCTTTGCAGAAAACTGATTTTTCAATGAGAAAGGAATACGAAATTTCCAGCATTCAGCAATATTCAAAATTGACAATTTAATTTTTCAACAATGATTCATGACACTTTGCTCGAATTTCGATCACGAAATTATTTCGAATTTTCAATCGAGTTCTGGAGAATTCCAGAACACTTTGCTCTAAACTGTCACCCGCAGGCTATTTTGTTTATTATTTTTCCAAATCGTAATTTTTTTACTCCGTCTTTTTTTCTGCTGGAATTTTACTGGTATATTTTTTTTTTACTACCGTCCAGTGACGGAACGGTGATAAACGTTTTTGGAAACAATGATAACAAATGAGATTTTTAGTCATCGATAAAGCCAATAATAATGAGAAAAACGTCGTACACAAAGGGCATTTTATTCTCACATGAATAACGGTCGAAATAATACAATTAATGATACGATGACTAATGGGTGCAAAAGGACTGATTAAACAACAAAATTGTAATTAGAAAACCCGAAGAGTTTCGGAGCTAAAAATGAAAAAAACATGGACTCTCATATTCGGAAAATTGTACTCACTACTGAGAATGCTAGTCAAACTTTTTTTGAGATATTCCTTAAAAGTATCACACACAAGAGTTCACTGTACGAAAACGAGAAGAATAAAGAAAAAAAAACAACAACAATCAAATATAACCACAACAAATAGGTGATATATACGGTTTGTTTTTTTTCTTGGCAATCCAACTAATGAGCGATATATTTTCGTGAGTCTCGGTAGCGCACAACTTTATGTTGGAACGTGTAAGTCAAGGACGATCTTCTCGAATTCACGAATTCTGAACTTGACCAAAAAAAGAAATGTCTTTTATATTTTTGTTTATTTTTTTGCGGTCTCAACTCGCCATTTTACTACACTTTTTTCTGATAGACTAATGTTACAGAGGACTTTTTCGCACATTGCACAGCGGCATAAAATGCTTCACGATGAAGCCGCCTAATACAGTGGTGCTACGAAACTGCACAACCGACCGAGCATAGTCGGATGGGTTGACGGATGCGCTGCTAAAAGCGCCATGTGGAAAGAATAAGCACCAAAAATCCCGTCATTTGTGACTCTGTCCATTGCCCTTCACATGTAGCTACTTGGTAATTTAGTGCCTGAAACTGCCGCGACTTGGCGAGGGCGCGAGACTATGACGATGTTTTTCGAAATGCCGCGTTATTAATATTTTCCCACAATTTTTCATTATCTCTCTTATCGAACGCTTACAAATTGCATTGAAGCGAGAACCGATAGTCCTTGGCTTTCCATAACTGTTCTGAATCATGTTTTGACCGACATATAAACTTTTTATTTTCGTTGAAAATTTAAAGCCATCAGTTCCAAGTACTTTCCGGCCAACCAATGAAAACGCAGCTTTCAACGGCGCAAAATGTGTGCCGGGAAGGCGCGCGGGCCACTCTTCGTGCAATGCAACAAACAATGGAGCCCCAGTGGAGCTCAGTGTACCGTGAGCTCCCATCGGTTTCTGTCGTGAGAGGGAGATCGTAAAAGAAAAAAAAAGAGAAGGAAAGATCAACGACAAAGGTCGTGCGCATAACAGTTCTCGCTTCGGAGCACTTGTCGAGTGTGTTAAAGTTGCACCGTTTCAAAAGTGCCTTAATTTCTACGCTTTTATAAACGTATTCCCCATTAGAAACTCGCGGAAGTTGTGCTTTTTCGCATTTCGTTGGACGCTTGTTGTTGAAAAATGGCGGACGAGGGCCACGAGAATGGCACGAGCAACGGTGACGTGCCGGAGATAGAACTCATAATCAAGGTTAGTACGATCCTTCCAAATTATCATCTCTAAAAAACTCCTAGCCGATACGTCGTAAGTTCCCAAATGAGATCCAACTTCCCTTATCAACGATCATACGACTCTCGGATTATAGACCTCGTGATCGATCTTTCAATGTAATCCGGAACGATATACAGAAATGGGCGTGGAACGGCAGAGCTCTCAACCTTTTCCGGATTCCAATTTATCGTCAGTAAAAATCTTCCACCAAAATTGTACACATCCTAAAAAAAACTCTACTTTTCCAGCTCTCATTATTCTCGCTCTCTGCGACATTCAACCCCCTATAACGTCCAATATTTTTCAACTTATTTTCGCCATATTTAGCTTCACGAAAACTTGAACTCGAACACAATTTTCATTTCCATCCATCATCACAAAATATCCAACTATTGTTTCCAATAAATTTCAAAATAATAAATATACAGAAATCCACTTTTTCGGTGCTAAATCCAAACTCTGAGAGAAATAAGCCCAAATTTAGAAAAGAAAAATTCGTTTCTCTAGTTCAGACCCTCAAAATATATTCAGGCTCCAGAATTACACACGAAAGCCTCGAGACCAAGTCTAAATCACCGAGATAGTAGTACGGAGTAACTCAAATCTTTCCTTCAGCTTAAAAAGTGCCTTGCGAGCCCCGATAGAGTAAAAACTACACAATTCCCTGTATTTTTTCATAGCGAAGACACCGATGTCTGAAAAAGTTACTTCCGGTGGTTACTCGATAGTGAAAACTCTAGAAATTGATAAATAGTTGCAGAAAACTGTTGGAGCTGACAAAATTTGAAAAACTTGTCGATTAACCATCTAAGCTGTTGCGGAGCTCTAGGGTTGAGGGTCGAGCGGAGCAATAGTTTCTTTCAATATTCTAAAGTGTTGAATCTTGAAAATTTCGAATCGTACCCTGAGGTTTGTGAACTTGTTGAAATGACGTTGAAAAATTTGTTTCTTCCTTTGCGACAAACATTTCGAAATGGTTTTAATTTGAAAAAAGTGCAAAGTGACGACCGTCAATAATTTCCAAATATTTTATTTTTTCACAAGGAAAGTTTGAGTATGAATTTTATTTCTGTAACTAGAGATTTCTTCGAAGAGTTTCATTGAATTTAATAGTTTTTTCCATTGCTGGTCAAAAAAATGAAGCAAAAATCTTGATTTTTTTCTACTCTGAACTTTTCTATTGAAAAATTGAATGGAATGTGGCATTAGTCGAAAATGTAATGAGAGCATTTTTTATCAACGGAAAACGGAACAGCTGGAAAAAAATCGAAAAACGTGTATCGAATTATCAGTGAATTTTCCAAAAGCTTCGATAAAATTTCAAATATTTGTAGACTCGTGATAACGAATTAAGATAAGATTCATTTAATTGCTTCGTTTTTTATTCCCTCAGAGAATGAAAACAACGTTCTCTGCTCCGCGAGTATTTACCCAAAGCCCATGATTTTTCTTTCGTCGTTTCAATTTCCAAAAAGTGTTGGTGGATTTCTTCGAATGTTTTTACGGAATTCTTTAACCTGGCAGTTTCATTTCGTTTTTTGATAAGTAAATATTTTTGGAAAACAACTAAGTTACCAAAAGCCTTTGACTAACAAAATCGAGTCGCTGTCGAATCACGAGAACGAGCTTTTTTCTTCAATGTCTCGAGGCTGATTAATTGCAGATTATTAATTCACATGTTCATCAATGCCATTGGCCTTGAACTCATTGGAATCTTGATGCTCGATTTGTTCTTTATCATTTTGTAAATCGTTTTTTTTTACAGTCTTCGTTTTTTTTTTTTTTTTTCGTTTTCTTTTTTACCGTTTTGAAGATTTCCATGTGCCAAAGAGCATTGTCGTCGGCGTAATCACATGATTTGTTTTTCCAAGCGATGAAAAACCGTGAGTTTCGAGCAAGATGAACGGTTTTTTCTTTATTTATCAATAACTTGCGACCTCTTTCTTATGTGAGGGCCCCGGCAACGGGTCAATGCCATGTAAGGATCAGACTCGTTATTCCAAGCTTCGTATTTGAGGCCCATCCT
Organism: Hyposoter dolosus; assembly: GCA_963921915.1. Taxonomy (NCBI): domain Eukaryota; kingdom Metazoa; phylum Arthropoda; class Insecta; order Hymenoptera; family Ichneumonidae; genus Hyposoter; species Hyposoter dolosus. The sequence goes on from OY998132.1 coordinate 9,364,777, forward strand.
TCTGTTGGATCGTTCCGCCCAATGAGAATCTCAAACTCGTTAGTCAAACCTCAAATTATGCAGCAGGCTTATTTCTTCCTACACTCTTCTCCATATTGGGCAATCGTTGTAATTTTTAACATTGAACCTTTCGATTGGTAATGACTCGGAAGTTCGCAACGTTGAGATTCAACGACAAATATTTATTCTATTAATTATTTATTGAATTTTAAAAAATCATGCCAATTTTCCGTGTTGATTGAATTTTGGTCCAGACCAAATATTAAATAATTATTATGAGCTTTGCTAAAGAAAAAACAGCACTTCGTTGCATTTCAACGGATGCAAACTTCAACATCATCTACTCGTAAATGTCGTTTCTTGAATTTCGATCGAAAATCGAAAAAAATATTTCTATGTCAGAAAAACATCGCGTCCAGGTGACAGTCAATTGTTAATTGCACAAACGCAGCATTTAATTTTAAGAAAAATGGACGTGAGGACGAATCTATGGCTCGAACGGTTCAGAATCGTAGGTTTTTAGCTTTTTTTCCTTTTGTAGTTGATTGACCTAGTGTTAAGACACAGGTAAAGATGTGAGATGTGAGTTTTAACTCGTTTGAAAATTATGACGCATTTGCGAACGTCGACGCGATGTTTGTGTAGTGACTAATTCCAGTGATGAGCTATGACCACACACGTCTCCTCAAAGACTCGAGAGAAGCGTGAAATTCACAGCCCATCTCGACAATGTAACATGTAACGTCGAGCACGGTATACGCGCCAATTTTCACATTCGGCGATGACTTAACGTTCGTCCAATATTATCTTTCTCAAAATAACGATTTGTTAATTTTTATTTATATTGTCGACCCGTGGCCCATCAATTCTTGAAAAAGAAACATTTTTTTTCGTCCAAGTGCGAACCTTGAATCGTTTTTGAACGTCGAGACATATTTTTCGTTACTTTTTCTTACCGAGGAAGCACAAAACGTTCTTGTACTTTGAGTTTGCACAAAAAATCCAAATTATTTATGGAAATTATCATTTTTTTTTTCTAAATTATTTTATTTTTCACTGAAAAATTTGGATCATTCAAGATTTTGAAGCGATTAATCTATCAAAGCGCAACCAAGCGCAGGTTCATTTCAATTTTTTGTTATTTTTCTTCGCTACCATTTGTGGAAGGACAAGAAGAATAAAGGACTCCCTCGAGGACTCTGTTCTTTTTCCGATCGAAGTAATTGAACGGTAAAAGCGGTTGCGGTTGTTTTGCAAACGTAAAGAAAAAAGAAAAATTGTAATGACGAGAAAACCGTTGCTCACGATTCCATTCGCAGCCATCACCGGATTCTCGTTTTTCAACTAGAAAAGTCTGGACGAACAAGGATTAATAGGCTTTAAAAAGGAAAGTTGAGGGCGAAAGCTAAATGGAGTAAATCGTCACCAAGATTTAAAAAGAAACAAATAAACAGAAAATTGTCTCTGCTCGTCATCAACTTTTAACGAAGTCGACATTTCTGTTTTATTTCCTCATCAAAAAAACTTTAGATTCTCGGCAGTATGAATCTGAGAAGTTCTAAATGAAAGGAAATTCAAATCTAATGAATTTTAATTTCGTTGTTTGAGTTTAAAAGTTTAAAACATTTCCGAGCATCCATCTTTGGAAATATGTAGTGATTTAATAAATATTTAGAGAAAAGCTCATTAGTGAGTCATTAATCTTATCAATTCTCTTATTTGAATTTTCGAAGACACAATGTGAGAATAATAAAAAGGTCTAGAATGTTGAAATTTCCAATGACTCTCAATTCACCTGTTAATGACCCAGACAGTGTTTTTTCGAATTTTTTCATGATTGTTGTCTCGATATTTGAAATTCGTGAGAATCTATACAATAAAATGTTCGAAAACCGGATTTCCCTGACTGCAAAAGTTTTCTATCGTTTCGACGATCTCCAACAGGACCGCATGTCCTCGCTTTCGCCCGTTATTCTCGGTCCACTCTCACACTCGTATTTGCACTGTTACATTACAACTTTTTACTCCAAGCCATTTGAACTCGTCGTCGTGAACTATGAAATTAATGGAAGTACGTTCGACTCCGAACTGATTGATCGATAGCTCTCGATCCTCCGTTATCGTAAAATGTGAGAAAATCCGATCGCACATGATTTTTTACAAAATCGAAAACGTCGATAAAAGAATAAGAGTTCCAAACGTAAAAATTTTCCATTGATATCGATCTCGGTTTTCGACATGCACTCGTCTGAGAACACGACGTGGTCAGTCATTAATGACCCTGGGAAAGTCTCGGAGATAAGATACTCTCTCCAGAAGTTTTGTCCAAGTTTTCGTATCGGCTTTGCTTTTACAATTTCCTGGACGACATCACGTCCAGTAGATTTGACACGTAACTATTTCAAAAATTCATTCATTTTCCCATGGTATTGTTTTTTCTTTTGAAAATATGTCATTGCGGTGGCAAATGACAGCACTTGACATATTTTTCCAAAGTAATTTCAAGAGCTGCTGAAGTGATTCCGAGAACTTGGCATTCGATATGGCAAAACCTAAGATTTGCGATGTCAAATGGTTGAAAAATAAATTATTTGCCGATCCGGGAAGCTCTTCTAATGGAAAAACCAAAATTTTCATTAAATGCGAGTCTATCAGGTCGTAGTTATAGTTTTTAAAAAATTCACAAAGTGTCGAAGATTTTTTCGTCGAATATCGACGAAATTACGAAATGTTTAGTTGTGTGAGTGTACATGTCCTTAATGATGAAGATGAGGGTGTTGAGATGAGAATTAACGTCAAGATCTTGGAGGCGGAATCCGATAAAGATTTATCCATCCGTATGGCAATGATTCACGATCTTTCAGACTAGAACGTGAAATCCCATGCACCGATGAGTTTGTCTCAGTTTCCGAGATCCACATCGATCGAAGGCGAATGTACCATAAATCGCGAGTTGGAATATTCCGCCGAGGTCGTAAAGTTGAGAGTGTATGAGGATTAATCGTTGAAGCTGTTTACCGCGGCATTTTTCGTGGCATCGGTAACGAGAATAAGTGACCTTGTGTGCGTGTATCCACTGCGAGCTCCATCGTAAAAGGCTCTGGTGAGACGCGTTATTGATGACGTTGCTGGCTCGAGTGGCTCGGATCGCTCGACCCAACACCCGCAACGTAGAAAACAAGTTTTAGGTTGTCCCAGTTTTTTTTTTTCGATCGATCTTCAAAACGATCAGTCCAAAAGTTGGGATCGTTCAAGTTGTATAAACTCCGTTTCAAAATTTTTCAATGTCCGGTTTCCGTCGACGATGAAACGTTGTGAGAATTTCATTCTTAAAAGTGAGGAAAAAATGATGACCCACTTTTTTAACGTTCAGTGACCCGAACGATTTTTTTTTCTTTTTTTACTAAAAATTCCAGCTGCTGAAAAAATATGAATATTTGTGGCGACGATGCGATTTTTGTAGTTTACGAGTAAATATGAATCCTTCACAGTTCATTAACAACTGAAATATTAAGCAGATACTTGCACGTTTTATTAATGAGTAACTGGATAAAATGAGCTACGAAACAGATTAGCTCAATATGAATGACTTAATTAATTAGAGGCTCGAAATGAAAGAACGCATTAGCAGTGAGCCAGCTGAAAATTAATCTACGAGATAATAATTTGCTTGAATAATTAGCGCGTAGTTTGATCGTAAAAAACGTCCAATTTACAAAGTCCAATACTCGTTTAATAATTCACAAATGATTCACTTAAAACATCATTGTTATGGAATATCTAATGAGGCTAAAGAGGTTAGCCATTCGCTTTGTCCTCGTACTTGCTCGTTGAAGGGAATGGGAATTCCGGTACCGCTCGCTGACTCATATTCTTCTCTTGGTTTTAATCTCGTCTCCATACGCATGTGGAGTGTTTGGCATACTTTACTACTATGTGCGACTTACCGTTATGCAGCACAGTGGATCGTACTGGTGCAGTGAACCTCACACTAAATTAATGGACGTCGAAACTTTTCCTCCGTCGACGTCGTCGTCGTTGTCGTCGTCGAGATTCAACGAAATTTTATTTATTCAAGATTTTTCATTTCGTCGCTGAGGAGCTAATATAGGAGGGAGGTTGCTTCGAAGAAAACGAAATGGTGTCAATACGACAAACAGAAACAACGTGTTCAATTGAAATATTTTAGAAAATTTTTTAAAATCGTTTTTCATTGTTCAACTTCTTGGCTCTCATCGAATGAGTGACACTTTATGGTCACCATTAATGACATAGACCTCGCTGCGTCTGCAAGTTGACGCGACCCCAACTAACCGTACAATTATTTCATTCGTTTTTCATCTCCGCGTTTTGCGTACGTGCTACTCTCTCTCTATACTCGAAAGAAACCGGCGAACTCGTGACCAACCCAGAAACACGAATCGCCAGCATCGTAAATCGTCACCTGGTACAGCAATTTCATTTTTTTTGTTTTTAATATCATTTTTTTTCAAATTTACGGTGATCCTCAAATTCTACAAAAATTGATTCAATAATCATCGCACAGTCGACCGATAAATAAATGATTTAATTTAACATTCTTTTCGTACATTCATTAAATTTTTATTGAAATTTTTCTTTGAGTATAAAACTGTGCGATCTTCGAAGACGTACCGATTTTTATCTATTTTGTAATAGAGAAAGGTAGACACGTACGAATATGCAACCTGACATTTTCTTTCGTGAAATACCATCTCCTCGGGTCCAACTCGATCCGCTACTTTATTCCAATGACACGAATACCGCAAACGTTGTTTCAAGTCGAACAAAGATTTACGAATAACTGTATAATACGAAAAAATTGTGAAAATAAGCAAAAATAAAAGTTATTTTCGAGTCTGTTTGTTTGTTTGTTGTTGTAAATTCGAAACTCGTAAGATTTTCGAGCTTTTCAAATTTGATTCTTAATCACCTGGTCGTGTTTCGAGTTCTCTTCGAATACGTAATTCAAAATCGTCGTAAGATCGTGTTCACAGCTACGAAAGCTTGACATCACAAGTGGTAATTCTTGCTCGCTATTCACAAAAACCGTCCGTTCCGACGAAAAGTTATATTTAGCTGATACGAGGAGAGAACTTGGTGGGGGAACGTTGATTCCCGTCGTTTGAATATTCTTCTTCGTAGCTCCTTTTCCACTGTGCTACGAGTTACCGTGATTAACATTTCTTATCAATTCAGATATTTTTCAGCTCTATTTATTTTACTAGAAAAGTTTACTGATTCAATTTTTAAGAAAAACTTGAAAAAAGATTTTTAAATTTTTTTCCAGCTCCACGAAAGTGGCTAATTTGTTAATAAATTTCACAATTTATTGTAAAGGAATCTCCATAGTCCACAGCATGAATGGCAGAGAAATTTTCTTCAATGCTACAAAAACCTGCAATAAAAGGATTCATTTATTTATCATTGATTTTTGTTCAAATTTTGGTTTAGCTTCGAGAAAAAAATTATTGCCTAGTACGAAAAACTTCAAGACAGTGATTTCGCACATGAAAATTGCTGGATCAAGTTCGCCTTCGTGCACAAGATTATTCCGTGTACAAAGAATTTACAACGTTCGAATTGCGCAATCCCCGAACGTCTCTATGCTCGAACCTGATAATCAGTGAATTTCTGTGTATTTACTTCGTTGAGCTCGAGAGGAGAAAAAAAAATAGTGAAACTCACTGGCATTATATTACATCAGCGATCCTAACAATTAAAAAGATTTTTGGAAGCATTCAACAATCGCAATATTTACCGCGTCAATTTTATTTTTAGCCTTTGATTTTCTTATTATTCCTTCAACTAGTCGATTCGCGGAAGGAAGTGTGAGAAAAATGCGTTGCTCAACAATAATATTCCAAGCTTAAACTATTAATTTACCTAAACAAGCACTTGTCAAATGTTTACTTAATTATTGCACAATTAAGTGAACGCACGCAATGGAAATTATGGACTGACACTGCATTGTGTGTTCGTCTCATTCCGCATCGCGTTGAGAACAATTTAAATTCATGACGTATGAAAAAAAATCGTTTTTTTTTTAATCAACTGTTCCTCCTTCTGAAACGAGATCAAAATTGAATTCCAGTGAATATGGGAATATGTAAAAAAAAAAAAGAGAATGTTTCTGAAGAGATAATTTTATTATTATTAAAAAAAATTGAGTAATTAATAATTTAAAAAATGTAATTACTTGCAGGCATCGACTATCGATGGCAGAAGGAAAGGCGCCTGTCTGTTCTGCCAGGAGTACTTTATGGATTTGTACTTGCTAGCCGAGCTAAAAACCATATCGCTCAAAGTCACAACGGTCGATATGCAAAAACCACCGCCAGACTTTCGTACGAATTTCCAAGCAACACCGCCACCGATTCTCATTGACAACGGCGAGTCGATCCTCGAGAACGAGAAAATTGAGAGACACATCATGAAGAATATTCCTGGTGGTCATAATCTTTTTGTACAGGACAAAGAAGTTGCTACACTCGTGGAAAACTTGTTCAGTGTAAGTGAAAAAATGTAATAAAACAATTTACTTAACCCTCCGTAGACAAACTACAATTAGCGCACTTCCCTAGACACACATGGGTCTGGGGTGTCCTAGAGTTTTTTTTACTGTACTTGAACTGCTTAAAAAAATCGAAAAAAATTCAGGAAAGTAAATTCGGATCTATAGAAGGAGAGCCTGCACCGGATGATGAATAATAATTATTTTCTACTATTTTTATTTAATAGTAATCTATACGAAAAATGAGAAATTCACGCCATTCGCTCGATGGGCTTCTTTATTTTTTTTATAAAAAATTCAGTAGAAATTTTGATCATCACGAGCTACGAAGCTAAACAGCACAATCTGCATTTTCGCCGCGACGAAAATTCTTTTGGTATTTATCGAAATTCGATTTTGAATGTTTCGTACTTTTGGTTCTATTTCTAGAAACTGAAGCTTCTGCTGTTGAATGCAAAAGAAAAGGATAAGGATCCAAAATCGTCGTCTTTAATGGCACATCTTCGGAAAATCGACGAGCACCTCGGTCGCAAAGGCACGCGTTTCCTTACGGGCGACACGATGTGTTGTTTCGATTGCGAGTTGATGCCACGTCTACAGCACATCAGGGTCGCTGGCAAATATTTCGCGGATTTTGAAATTCCAGAGGTCCTCGTTAACCTTTGGCGATACATGCATCACATGTACAGACTCGACGCGTTTCTCCAGAGCTGTCCAGCCGATCAGGACATAATCAATCACTACAAGTTGCAGCAGGTAAAATTTCCATTTTTCTCATTTTCAAATATTCAAGTTGAACTTGAACTAAAAAATGCAAGAAAATTCACAAATATCTCAAAATAAAACGTTGAAAAATTTGGTCGTGCACGATAACGCATTTTTTTTAAATTTGTCACATCGATTGAACGCAAGTACAAACGCACTCGCTAATTATTCTAATAAGAAGCCGACTTTCCGTAGCTCAATTAGCAAACAAAACGGAAATACCAATTGTGCTGACCTCGTGTCAATTTGCACTCGATTGGAGTTTCCTCTACGGTGATCGAAATTACGCAGTCTTTGCTACGAAACAACATTCCATAAGAAAGCAAAACATCAATAAAACAAAAAGAGTTTTGTCTTCATTCCTTTGTTCATATGTTCGAAAAATTGTTTTGCAGAGCATGAAAATGAAGAAACACGAAGAGTTGGAGACGCCAACATTTACGACCAGCATCCCAATCGAAGTCAACGACGATTAGAGGCTGTGCCTTCGCCGACTTCACGGTCCGCGACCTTGGGACATCGCGCGTCTCACATAAACGTCCGCAGCCTCGTTTTAGTGACAAATAGAAAATGAAGAACGCTGAATAAGCGAGTACGTTGATGATCGAAAGAACTGTGGAAGAAGGAGCGAAAAATTCGAGCAATCGGACGAGAAAATAAAAGAAACGAGAATGGCGAAAACACGCGCGAGTAATACGAACGTTTGCTGTTCAAAAATTCTTGTAACAATATTGCAAAATATTACGCGAATTCACCTTCGCATTTTTCATTTAAAAAAATCTACTTTTTTTAACGCGACCGGTGTCTATGCATACATAAACAAAACAAAAACATACCAACACCCACAAGCAAGTGTTACGCTTTGAAAAAAACGTATCGACGAAACGAGAGTGTAAAATAAATTTCTACGACGCTTTCCAAACGAGTCGGCGAGCTGTTTTGATTTTTTCCTCGCGTTCTCTCTCTTTCTCACTCTTTTATCGCAGTTTGCTTGTTGTTTTTCTTCTGGTTTCTATTTTTTACTCGCCCAGACACGATTGTTCACGCAACGACTTTTTCAACCGTCCCGCGAGGCAAGATTCGTGTGTTTTTTTTCAATCTCCACGAACTGTCTCAACATCTTGGCCCACGCGAGCCTTTTTTTAATCGGTTCTTGAGACTATTCTCAGCTTAATTCGTTGTTGTACTCGAGCCTACGCAAATTCATCGTTATCTCATCGTTAAGTTTGTACGATAAATATTGACAGCAAAATTGAAATGCCAAGGAAGCGGATCGCGAATTTAAACAAGCGACAGAGAACTGCGGCAGGCTGCGATGAGACGGACGTCGGTCAATCAGATTCCCATATTTTTGTGCCAAATTCGGAGACCAATGTCCGCCTCATCGCGCATTAACATTTTGCTTAAACAAAATTGCTTTTACGGCAATGAGGGTTTCTTTTTCTTCGAGCAAACGAATATAGATAAATATGCTTAACACTTTTACGACGGCCTGCGCAATTCGAGCCAAGTTCTGCGAACGTTAAAAACATTTCAAATTAAATTCGTACGTATTTATATATGTTTATATATTTACTACGATTTTGAAAAAACAAAAAAAAACATACAAAAATAAGAGGATGTATCGCTATTCCTGTATTATTAATATTATTGATTAATGAATTTATTATTATTGTATTATTATACACTTTGGTTTATACTCGTAAAAAAAGAAAAATCAAATATACCAGTGTTTACAATAAATTCTAATCCCTCTCGTACTCCCTTGCGCGTACACATTTTTTTTTTTTACTTTGAAGAAAAGAAAATTTGATTTTTTTACTCCTTCATTTTGAATTTTTGTCATTTTTGGTATGCTCGGAATTTTTTGATTGCTGCAACTCGAAAAATTGACGAAATGATCGGGTACGAGACGCAACGTTTCGGAAAACAACAAATTTTTTCAGGCATGAAACGATGCGTTTTCATTTTCTGACGTGAAGAAAGAAAAGGTATGGATGAAAATTGCGCGTTCATTCGGACAATTGGCCTTGAGGAATTTTGAGTGTAAAGTAAACAAAAATGCGAGAACAAAAAAGCCAGACGGTGTAGCAGCAGACAGCGCAATAGAAAAAAAAGAGAAACGAAAAGCTTCCGTTGCTTGGATTGTAAATATAGCGTGACGGAGATTCGGAGGAGAAAGATTCAAAGATTTCCCTCGCCGCGGCTGCAATGCGTTCGAGAGAAATGAGAAAAACCGATTGGAGATCAAACTAGTCGGAAGAGGACGCCCAAGGCTTCCATTCATAAAGAGAAGTTTCGCCCATATAGTGACTGCCGAAGAGACAGAGGTCGGACCGTAATGTTGAAACAAAAATATAGCCTCGCAAATTTGCTCGAACTACCGATTATTTTACCGCGGCGCTAAGTGTCGAAGCAGCAGCCAATTTGACAGCTCGAGTCGGTTGAAAGTCTTCAAATTTTTCAATAAAAAATTAATCCCGCCATTTGAGATCCAAGACGCTTGGAATTATTTATAAAACACTATGACAGGAATGATTTTGCGAAAAATTTGATTCAAGATATCGCGATAAACAATCGAGTGGATGAGTCGCGTCGTAACCAAGATGGCGTCAGCGGTACGAGAGCTTAGTGCACAGCTGATCAGTGGTCCCCGACGGACGGTCGGTTGCGTTCATCCTCGTTATTTTGGATAAGAGTCCAAGACGAAGCAGGAGAGACGCGTCCGTGATCGCCGTCCAGTCAACAGAAATAATATATATATAGCGAAAAAAGCCTACACACACACGCACACATAGATTCGGTCAAAGTTTATGAAATTTGTGATGTAACTAAAACAAGCGTTCATTCGGAATTGAAGCTTGTAAAAAAAGTCTTGCTAAACAAAGGATTTTGTGTATATTTGGTAGATCATTGTTTTTCGATTTAAATTTAGAGCGTCGCAATATGAAAAACGCAAGTTTTGGATAGCGAATAAATAAAAGTGATCGTGTGGCACGAGTTTACATTTCTTATCGAAAATAGTTTGTCGGTTTTTCGCTGTTTTTTTCCTTCCGAATCATCCATGGGTCTATCTGACTTTGGACTTGTATCGATGGTTCTCGTCCGGTAAGTTTTTTTTTTATCGCAACGTAGACAAATAACGAAATACTACGAAACGCACAACTATTTTTTATCAACGATCATTCGAAGCTTTTTTCCGTACGAACCCTTTCAAGTATTTCGTATCAAATAACCTAAAGTTTTGAGCTGTCGGAGAATTGGAACTCGATCAAAAAAACCCTTTCGATGCCTCCTTTCCTAGTCGCACACTGACTTTTATCTATCTTCGAGCCGCCATGTTATAAGCGAGAAACGAAAATACACCTGGCGAATCGTAGAAACGAAAGAGCGAGAGAGAATGAGGTGCAAAGGAATGCGACATTAAGACAGGCTTCATGGAATGTCTTTACGTCCAAGTATACCGATTGTCGGCAAATTACCAGTCAGACAAATAAACAATCTAACTTTTCTCGCGTTTTTCTTTTCTTTTTCATTATTATTTTCAGTCTCACGTTCACAAAAGTCCAAATTGGAGGTTAAAGTTCCGAAACCTCGACGGAAATTCCAATTCCTTTTCATACGTACTGCTTGAAAAATATTTTAAGAACGACGACGTATTTAATTTTAGAACATGTTTATTTGCAGTTAACGAAATCCGGAAATTGCTGCTATTTATTATTTCCCTTTTCTTTCGCAGACCGCGGCAGCTCAAATTCCGCATCCTCTGCGTTAAATCTTGAAATTTTTTTTCTTTTTATTCTTTCTCGTTGACATTCTGCCTGGCGTTAGAATTTCGAGAAAATCAACGACGTTTTTCTTGCTCGCGATATTTTTCAATTTTCGGAATTGATTCGAGCTGCTCGCAGGTTTAATTTTGAAATCCCGAGCGATATGAATTTTATTAGAAAGTGCTCAAGAAAAATGAGAAATTCCAACAGAAATCGCAATGCTGCAAATTGCGAATTTTTTGTTATTTATCGCGTCACGCTTCCTCGACGATATTCTTTTTGCATTTTTGACTTTGGGATGTGTTTTCATGACACAAATATCTTACCGGAGCCCGCGCTAGAATGTAACTTTTCCTTTTTCTCAAGAGTGTGTCGCTCGCTCCGGACGAAAACAAATTCCACTGTCGGCGACAGTGGCTCTTGTCACACGGTTGGGAGTTTCAAAATTCTCCTTTTTCCATCAACGACGTTCATTGCTTTTTTTTTTTTTTTTAAATACGATTAAGAAACTTGAAATAACGCAGTTGCGAAAATTTGATTGGTTAGTGGACAATTCTTTTGATCGAGTTGGATTCAAATTCTGTGTAGTTGATCCTCAGAATTTGTGACTTCAAGTTAGAAGGGATGAAAGTTATGGTTGTTATTCTCGTTCATCGTATCAGCGGCTAGTGGATGGACGACAGAAAGATTGCGCGTCGATCGTAACGCCAAAGTTATTACATTTGGGACAAATCCAAATTCACTCATGGCTGTGAGTGCATAAGAATGACGAATGACGAGCATTGGAATTATTTAAGACTCAGGGGCGCTTTATACGTCACCGTGGAATTGAACAAGTTACGATTTTTTCCTTCCATTTCGAAATGAACAAAAAAAAATAATAAAAAAACGTGAATTTTTAATTTTCTCTTATTATTTTTCCAAAAGTGGTAACGAATAAGGTGAAAAAGTAACTGGCAAGCTTGACGAGTCTGAAACTCACGAAATCGTTTGTATAAATGTAAACTCGGTTGGAACTGACGTTGCGTTAATAAAACGAGTTCCTTGCCGTGGCGAATCGGTTTTTCGGCTCTTCCCTCTTCTGGCTCAATCGCAAATTCTCGTATATCACAAAATTTGGATAGATTTGGCTGTGGAACAACAAAATAGTCGGGAAAATCCCGGATTTTCTTGGAATTTTCAAGAAGAAAGGGAGCCAAAGACGCGGATTGAAAAAATACGGAATAGCACCCAAGCTCTTAAAGGGTTGGATTTAAAATTCAGTGTACACTTAGACGATGAAATTCTGAAGCGAAATGTCCTCTACGGTTTTTGTCTCCGACGCACCAATTCCGAGATATCGAAGGATTCATGACGCCCCGCCTACTAGTTGTCATCCATGCACCGGATTGGTTGATCGCCTTTCGATAAATATCTCGCGAACGGTGAATCGTAGAGAAAAATGTCTAAGGACTTTTCTCTTCAGAATCGCTCGTTCTATTAACCCTGCCATTTTCGAGAATAACTTTTGTCACAGCTTGTATATTGATGGCGGGACAGCAATAGGAGGAAAAAGTGATTTTCTTCGCCGCTATCCCGAGGCTCGCGCATTAATGCAAGCATCAGTAGCTCCCCGGTGTAGCAAAAGTTAATATGGCCGTTTGCCAAATGCCGATTCCGCACTGGCGTGCTTTACCTACGCCACAGAGAGAGGAGGCTGTGTGTCCCCGATGAAAAGCGTGTCTGTATAGCAGCCCAATCGTTGAAAAGATGCTCTCTCGTTGTCGCAAAGCATTTCTCGCCAGTGGGTCGATCCGCACAATATATATATATATACGTTGATAATATAACGGCCATCGTGTGACAATAATGATATGGTGCAACATCGCGATATAGTTTCCTAAGTGCTTTGGCCAAATCTGCCAATCTGTTGAGCAAAGTAATCGCCCGAGTTGACAAACTTATTCTCCTCGTAAAGACGTTCAGTCGTTACTAATTTTCAGCACATATTCATCGCATCATTTTTACGAGATTAATTTCAATCAAAATTCAGCCATTAAATCCCCGCATCAATGGCGATAGAAATCTTCCGAAATTACAATGAAGTTCTTTCAACTATTGCTAGCATTCGGTCGCAACTGTGAATTCATTCAGAAAAAATGCCTTTGCATAAAAAAAAAATAATAATTTACCAAGCCGCATATTGAAAGCGAAAAGCTGCGGAGCACTTTTACTGCCAACGAATTATCCGGCTTTCGTATGTTCGGCACGTGGCACAGGTGTCCCCGCCACGTATTTCGCTTGCCAACACCAACACACGTACATTTACATAGCCACCTGCTGCTGCTGCCGCTGATGCCACTCTTGTTTCGACACACGATAATCAAGTGTTTTCGTTCCACATCTTTTCTCTTCCGCATTTTCTACCTCGATTTCGCATCAAACGTTTTATTCAAACAAATACTCTAATTAAGTTGACTCCTCGATTCCTCAGACTCTACGAAATGCGTGGCTCGTTTGATCCTCGTAAAAACGATGAATCAACTCACGAACGATGAAATTTGTCTCTATCGTTATCAGATTGCTCGTTATTAAAGTCAGGATTTATTTATCATCGTGATTCCACGTCTGTTCATATTTCTACAATTTGAAATAAAGTTTTTGACGACTTTTAAACAATTTTTTATGCGGATTAATAAATTAAAGTTTCTTCGTTGCTTTCCAACGACGAACGTCACGTTTTTTCGTTCATTCGGTCGTGCGATACGAACCAATTATTTCCAAGCTAATTACGAAACTTATTTCCTTATGGGGAAAATCAAAATTTTTATATAAATAATTAGGAAAGCTTCTAACTACGATAGCAACAGAAAAATGTTGCGTTTGGATTAATAATAATAACGAAATGAATTTGGACCTGGCACAACTCAGGTAGCGGCTCTGCCAGGAGGATGGGGGCCCACGATGGGGGAGTGCTACTGCTCTAACATCACCATCATGCAGCTGTTCCACGAGCTGAAGCAACAATTTCCTGCGCTCCCCGACCACATCGTGTCCCAGTGCATTGCCCAGGTACACGTGGTGCCAAATGTGCTTTTTCTTCTCGCTCTCCTTTTTTCAAAAACCATCAAATAACCTGAATGCTCATGCATACCTTATTTCTGTGCCGATCGTTTTCGAGCTTTTTTTTTCGTCAAATTATTCGTAATATACTCTTTCGTTAGAATAATTATTGTAACCAAGTTTGCGAGTTATTCGTCGTTGATCATTCGTGCCCTTAACACATCGCAACTGCTTTGTTCGTCTCCCATTCCAATCCCATCACAACCAACTCGAAATTATCGTATTATTTATAACAAAATGAGCCCATAATCCTGCGGAGCATCGTTTTCGGATTTTCTTGAGCCTGTAAATCGTAAACTTTGTCCGTGCATTCTAACAGCATCCACGAGTAATTTTCTTAAGAGTTCGTATAATTTTTAATAGTGAAAAATGAAATTAACGACAAAAAGCTTTTGATCGGAATGAAAATTCGTGTCTGCGCGTTGTCAAATTTTAACAAACGCACCTTTTTGTGCCGAAATGCAATTTCGACAGAAATTTGACGAATTTTTATTTTTTGCATGCATTTTTGTTTTTTTTTCTATTTGCTCAATTTTGGTGGTCAGTGCCTTCCAGATGACCTGAGTATGAATCTCTGTTGCAGAATAGTCACGACAAAGAGACATGTGCACGAAGCTTACGAGTGACCCAGGATTCCCGTCCGTCCCCGGGTGCGTTTCCTCCTCGGGCGCCAGGTCAGACAGACCTGAGTCTGAAGGTCGCGAAAGGGCAGGTTGAGGACGAACGTTGTGGCATGAGAAACAGAGACCGCGCGTCAAGCTTCAACGGAGTTAACCGCTCGAAAATAACGAACGGTAATCAAACGCCGATCCGAGCTCACAGACCAGCGTCTTTGGACATTGGAACGACCTTCGGATCTCGTCAATGTTCGAGATCACCGAATGGTCGGTCTCGAGGATCGACCACCGCTAATAACAAAGACACTTTCAACTGTCTCAATCCTGCGCCCTCCTCCGCACCACCGACATTCTTCCCTGCGAGAGGTTTCTTCGAAGATTTCGCCTCATCGAACCCTCCGAATCAAAATATCAAGGTCGCTGTCCAAACGACCACTACGACCCAAACATCGACTACGAATACCAACGACAATTCTTATTCACCGATTATTCTTGAAAACAAGTCACGAAATCGGAGTAATCAACCCGCTGGGTTCGAACTCAACGTAAACGTTGCCTGCAGCCCAGCTGGCAATCACGGTGAGCCCAAAAACAACAAATTCAAGATCGTAAAAAAACTCATCAACCTTGGAACTACAAAAACCCATTTTTTAAATCTTTTAACTACAAACCGGGATAAATATTTACCCCACGGGTTTCTTGTTCGTTAAAATATTCTGAAAGCAGTAACCTGACTTATAAGTACATGAATCTTTTTGTTTTGTCATGCCAAAGAGAATGGTGAAGAGCAAATTCAATTTCATCGATGGTTGATGAAAATTTGCTTTAAATACCTAAAAGTGGTGAAAAAATAATTTAGTTTTTCGGAGCTCGCCCGGTTTGTAGTTCTCGGTTTATAAGAATTCGTAGAACGGTTAGAAATATGTCTTTGAATTTTCGCTCGATTGGGTGTGGAATTTTTGGATTAACTTTGAAAGTTATTCCGTTGAAATTTCGGTCGAGGGAAAAAATCGTTCTAGTGCGTTTTCTCAGATCGAAAAATTAATGTCGACAGATTTTCGAATAGTGCCAAAAATCGGTACGTCAAAACGAAGCGATTTGGTGGCGGAGCCCCGAGCCCATTACGTCGAACCATCGAGACTCAACCAATCCGGCAAACCCATAAATTCGATAAGCCGACAAAAGTCACCGGATCAAACGAGAAGTTATACGTCGGTGAGCCTGACTCTGAGGCAACCCTCGTCCGAACCGCAACCACCGATCGACATACGCTCCCAAGGCTCGAGCCTTACATATTCCACGTCGTCTTTAGATCCACGAGGCTTCCAAAGCCGTCTTCGAATCAGCATTGGACCAGGAAGCGTCGGAAGCGTCGCTTCTGCAAGGATCAGACCACCTATGGGACTTCCACGACCCAATTCCCTTATCCCACATCATCAAGCTAGTCAACAAAGGCCTCCAGGTTCGAGCTCGATCATCACATACTTTCCAAATAATCATTCCATTCCCTTATTTCCATTATTCCATTCCATTATTCCTTCCATTATTTTTTCTTTTTTTTTTCTTCCAATTTCTTACAATTTTTCGTGTTCCATTATTCCAGGACTTCCTGCTGGCCCACCGAGTCAATTACCTCGGCCTACGACAACTATGAGTGCTCCAACGACCCCCTCAGCACCCATAACAAGCCTCGTACAACCCATTAGTTTACCAACGACCCCTTCGACTCATTCAGCAATCTCGTTACCTCCTTCCGGTTCCCCGACGAGAGATCACGTCCACCAGATGAAAACGGATCCAGACTGTTTGCCTTCAAATCAAGGTACGTGGGCACGAAGACCTTTTTTTCTCGTTCCTTATTCCCTCTTCACCATTTTTTCGTATCGTTCAAGGTCATATTTCAAATTTATCAGCCGGACGAAAATTATCGTCGTTCATAAATCGACCTTGTGTCTCAATATTGAAAAAAAAAAAAACGAATTTTACTTTGTTTTCTTTTTGAATTTCCAAAAACTCGATCACGAATGAACGAGCTTCTTTTTGCAGACAAAGTTGCTGATGTTATTTTGCTCCGAACGTTCGAGTCGCGTTTAATATTGTAGATGAAAATTTCGTGCAAATACGCCCACGTTATTATCATCATCATCACTCGAGAAACGATATTTACGCATTCCTGACCCACGCTCCTGGTCTATACATAGACGTTGTTCCTCTCTATACCATCTCTCATTTGCATATGCACCTATCCACTACAACATGACGTGCTAACCACCTGATATGATCTTAACACCGGATGTAAATATTCACTACGAAAATATACGCCCAGAACTTCGTTTCTCCAAATTAATTTGTAACTCTATTTTTCTTTTATCAAAAAAAAATATTATCACAATTTAAAGTAAAGATTTGGACGTCGTTTTTTTCATTTTATCGTTTTTTGTTTTATGCGTTTAATTTCCAAGAAACGATCAAGCAAACTTTTCTCACACAATTAATTGTCATTATTTTTCTCTGGGCACTGAAGATTCTTCTCAACTTTTCTCTCGTTCGCCCAATTTTTTTTCAGTGGCCGAACATCAATCCGATTTAATCGCAGAACAATTATTAAGGAAGGAGAGACTGGAAAAGGAGCTGAAAGCTGAAAAGGGAAGACTCGAAGCGATGAAGCGAGAATTGCAATCACTTACGAAACCAGTCGATTCCACTGGTTCGCCGGTTGAAGTACGTTCATTTTTAAATCAAACAAATGGGAATTATCGTTGAGAGGGTTTAATTTTTCGCCTCGTTGTTCGCAGGAAATCAAGAGGAAATTAGTCAGTGAAATTTATCAACTACGATTGGAGTGTGACAGACTCGCTGACGAAGTGGATAAGAGGTCCGATCCGAGAGGTTTGTATTTCGTATCAAACGCGAATAACGAACGATAATAAATATTAAAAAAAAAAGGAAGAAAAATGCTCAATGAGACAGAAAAACTGGAAAATCGAGGTATCGATTATTGAGGAGCAAAAATTTGATTGTTCTTGCAGTTCCTCTGGGCGAAACAAACGAGGAATTTTATCAGGGCATTTATACGGGTCAACCGTACGCATTAAGCGATAATTACGTCGGAGGTGGAGTAGCAAGGAGATCACCAGAACCACCGCCGTTACCAAGCAGGCCACCAGTTTGGCGCGCACCTTCACCGAGAATAAATCAACGTCACAATAACGTGGAGAATCGTCGAGAGGAATCGAATAACGAGGATTGGGATGAGCGCGATGGTCCCTCGTGGGTTTGTCGAATGTGTACCTTCGACAATCATCCACTGATGGACAAATGCGAGCAATGTGATATGCCGAGATTGCTCGTTCGTGACGCAGGTACGACGACCACAAATCCTCCATTTTTTCATACCAAATCTATCCCCCCATTTACTTCTCATCATCGTTAATAAAAAAAACATGCTAAAAATATATTAATCGAAAGTTCCCAGAACAATCTTAAACAAACACTCAATGCTTAATTAATAAAAACGTTTATTTTATATTAATGTTTATACTGTAAAATAATACGTAGCCTTGCAAATATTCCGATATTTTTGTTTGTTTTTTGTGTAAATAGAAAATATTAAGTGTGTAAAGAAAAAAACAAATCCGTCGACGCTTTTTTCAGCACATTCAGAAACGAGCTTCTCCACCGTTTGATGTTTGTTGTATGTAAATATTATTTGAAGAAATCGCTGCAAATAATATGAAACGTGTGTGAATCTAACAACGAAAGGAACGATTATGTAAATACCTGTCGAAATTTTGTTCGTTTATTTGTTCTTTAATCTACAATTTTGGCAGCTTGACACGCATGTGAAATATGTTTGCATAATATTAGAAAGTAATGCATTAAAATATCCTGTAAGTTGTTCAGAGCTGTGTGAAATAAAAGTCAATGAATTTTAACCCCCCGAATCGATTCCCTTCCCACGTAAAAATGCTTTTTAGACCATTCAATAAGAAAAATTGTAAAAAACCATTTTATTCCAAAATGAGGAAATTTTTTTGTTCATTTCGGTCGATAGGTGAGACCCAGGATATTCACATACGAGTTACACACCATCACAATTTCACTACTCCGAGGAGTAAGTACGAAGCAGCTGACAAATATTTGAGCGATAGATAATTCGTCTTCCAAACTATACTCGTCGATTTTTGTTTTTTTCAGGGACCGTGCACAGTTGGGTGGTCTGACGCACGAGCATGACTAGAAATCAATCATTGAATAAACGAAACTGTAAATACTTAATTATTTAATAAAATCACTAAACAGGCCGAGAAGAGGAAAGGAAAGGAAAATCGATAAATTTGTCGGACGATTTAGAAACATGTATATTGTAATTAAATTTTTTATTTCACGTGTCAATCGCCCGAAGGTCGAACCAACTACAAAAGTGTTATTTTCGTATTATTAAAGAAAACTTTCCAAGATTTTTCGCTGTTTTCTCGTCGAACTGACGATTTACGAATTGAATTTTTCCTGTTACGCCTCAATGGTTAAAATTTCTATTTTGAAACTTCACAAAACTTACGAAACGTTTTAAAGAGAAAAAAAAAGCTTCTAAATTGCTGTTCCACGCTCCAGATTGAGTTTCGTTTCGCGAGTATATTCGCCATAGAAACGTTCGAGCTTGGAATTGAATTTTGCATTTCTCTCGTTTATGTAGTCGATGTCAGCGTCGTCGTTGTGCGTTCTTCTTCTGCTGTATTTCTCGCGTTTCGCAATCCTGGAATAATAAGAAATAGGATTATTGTTGAAAAATGAAAAATGTAAATACGCCAAGTTTTTTTTAAAATGAAATCTCTTACTGTTTTTCAAGGTCATCGACCATTCGATCGATAGATTCTTTCTTGTCTTCTTGAAGACCCTGCAGAATTGTGTTTCGATCTCCGTAGAATGCAGCTCCGAGCTTTTCTTTTGCGTCTTCGTATCTTTCCATGTCCGGCTTGATCCCCTTGACCAAACGGTTGTATTGTCTCGTCGTCGCTTGTTCAAAATCCGCAAAACCTGTGTCGGGATTCTTCTTCTTTTTTTTCCTGTTTAAACGCTCCGCTTCGCTCGCTTCTATGTGCAAAAGTTTCTGTCGTTCGTAGTCCAGACCCTAGCGTCTCAACAAGAACATCAATTTAGTTGACATTTTTTTACTCATGCGGCATTTTCAAAATGGGATAAATTTTCAAACGAGGAGAATTTAAAAATCACCTTTTCTTCGGCTGCGTTACGAGCTGCCTCGTCGCCCATGAGCCATTCCGCTTGACGTTTCCTGGCTTCCCAATTCGTTGGCAACTTTTGCCTCTTGTCCTCCTCTACGACTTCTTTGTGATTTTGCTGTCTCGCCTCGTTCTAATATCGCGAAAGGAGCACGGAAAAAATAAAATTTCGATCAGAGATTTCGTACATACGTCGAAAAAGGAAAAAAATGTTGTCGGGCTGTCACTTTTCGAAGGGTTTGACTTACTCTCTTAGAATGCAACTGCCGCATCCTTTTCATCCGCTCCGCATGTTTCTCCGCGAATGTTTTCGCCCCGGATGATCCGGCTTCAGCCATTGAGACTATTTATTTACCGAAAAAACGCTCAAAATAACGTCAACAATTACAAACGTCGTAGAGAGGTTAGAATCGAAAGGCAACAGACAGACAATAATAGAATGAACGAAAAGAAAACTGACAAGGTCACGTGATTTTCATTCGAGAAGTAACAGGACGCGCCATCTATCTCGAAACGAGAAAAATCTTACAATCAGCTAGTGCAGACGAAAAGTCAATAACTACTCGCTATACAAAAATGATAAACAATTAAAACCTGAAAAGTTTAAATTCTCGAGAAACTAGTGCAGCTTCCGCTTTTCTTACGATGCATTCACGTTCCAATGGATAGCAATAGTTTCTTGTGCCCGCAATGGATTTGCATGATCGCAACGCGACATCAAGATAAAATGATCTGAAGGGTGAACGGGGCTGCCAGTGCGAGAAAAGTGTCAGCAAAATGTAAATTCTGATCGATGTAATTGGCAACTATAGTTTCGAATGTTGAGTCAAGTTCGAATTAACCGCTTGGGGAAATGGGTCTCATAAAACTCATGAAAGCGAGAGGAGACGCCAAGACACGAAATGGTCGGGCAGCAGCGTGAGAGTACTCGCAGCTCCTCCGATCGAAGCAGAAGCGCTCCCGCGGTATCGGGATGTATGAAGAGCTTGCAAAAAAAATCTCGTTCGAAAAATCGAACAAGCAATTACAAACATAGCGATGTTATGAAAAAAGCGTTTCGCGTGATTTCGCATAGCCGTGCAGGCCTTGCGGTCAACGTAGTCCCGTTCAATCCAACGCGGCGATGTAAACATTATATATTGAGTACAGCAGCTCCGGTGAAACCTTGCAACCACTTCCAACGGTATTCATAGAGTCAGGCACAGCGAAGGGGGGGGGGGACGAGAAGGGGAAAGAAAGCCCAGTAAATACCGAGAGTTCGCCGAAAGTAGCCGAATGCAAACACGGAATAGAGTAGTGGTGCGTGGCGCAGAGGGGCGCATGTGATAATCGGGGGCAACAGGCGATTGAGAAAAGCGCTCGTTGTTACCAAGAGTATATATAATGCGAGTGCGATACCGCGTGTACGTGTGGACAGCATACACTTTGTGACGCGTTCTTATAGCGGGACGAACGCGAAGGGAACCAAGTGCACTACCACAATCTCGTAATAAACATCAAATAAGAAATAGTGTTTCCGTTATATCACACTCCCCAGCGAGACACCCATTCGCAGCATAACGAACGAAAAAATATATCGCGCGAACTCGACATAACTTTTTTTGTTTATTTTTAGAAAGTCCGAATTTCTTTTATTCCTTTTTTTATTAAACAAAAGAGTCACGGTGTGTTATGGAGACTTTGGAACGAAGTCGGGTGTGCCGTTTGTGCGGCAAACAAGCTGGAATGTCTATCGACATATTTGGAAAACGTGGGAATCACGTGAAGAAGATAAACATGGTACTACCGATATTGGTAGGTTACAAAAAACACGAAATTCCACCTTCCAAATAAAAACCGAATCAAGTTGTGCCTTTTATTACTTGCTCCCTTCCTCTCTTCGGAAACTTCCACCTCTACGTTCGAATCGAAATCTAGAAACAATATTCAATCGAGTGAAACATTTTCGATTCTGTAACAGTCGCGAAATATCAACGACGCCATTCCCCTTTGTCGTCCTACTCGTCTATATTTTTTAGTTCTCACCGTTCCCGCCAGCTGGCTATCATCAGAAACCTTTTCCCGCCAGAAAAAGCTCGCAATAGCAATTTTCGTCTCGTTAATCACATTCAGAAAAATTTCCTCGAAATAACGCGGAAAAACCAATAAACTAAATCACTACTTCGGGATTTTTCGGCGTCAGAAAATAATTACGACACGGGTGACAATATTTCTTCGTCGCACTTTTGCCTGCTGTTCCATTTCATATCTATACCTCGTTTGGTCTGCTTACGAGAATAATGCGATTTACACGAAGGTTTACCAGTGGCAATGGCTCTTTGCTCACGATTCGTTTTTCTCACGAACTCAGCCGCATAAAAATTGAATCACGCAGATCCCGAGTAATCATCATCCGGTGTTCTAACAAAATTAGCGATTTGATGAAATAACGTGAAAACTTTGACCTGACCTTCTGAAGGGCATGCCCTCCATTTATCTCCATAGGAATATCGATGCCCGAGAAAATCGAAAAAAACGAACCTGAAAATAAACTTGCAAAAACAAACAAACCAACGGAAAATAAACGCGAACAAATTCAAAAGGAACTTGAAACTCGGGTAAACAAAGGAACGTACGAATCAACCAAACAAACGAAATTCAATTATTATTAAAGTCTCGTTGACATTTGCAAATTGAAGCCAGAACAAAACTGACGAAAGGGAATATCGATTTAACAATGCACACGAATAATCGGCAAACAAAGCAAAACAAACGAATGATCGAAATTTGCAAATATATAGAGAAACTGATTACGATCTTGTTCGCGATTGTGGCTGCCGGCTGACAATACCCTCGCTCCAAAATAATTACAGAATAACCCTACGAATCAGAAACGTGTGGCATGTTTATTTTATCGTGTTTTGGTAGATTAAACTTTCGAGTGCATATTGGGTCAATTTGACCCAAGGCGTTTTTCAAATCGTTGTATTCCGGTAAATCTGCGTTCTTAATTTTTTTTTGTAGAAACGTTTTTCCTAGTAAATTCTTCATATTTTAAGGCCCAAAATTTATTTTTTGACGAAAACGAAAATTAAATCCCAAAACATTCGTTGGCATTAAATGCCAAACAATCGGTGACGGAAAATTGTTCGGGTCAAAATGACCCAGTGTGTACTCGAAGGCTTATGTAACGTTTTACCCTTGAAATGACCTTGAGACTGATTCGTGTTGTTCCAACCGATTCGGTATACATTTTGAATGAGTGAATTTTGCAGGTGCACGAAATGGATTTCCTTCCAAAACAAATGTGTCATCCCTGCAACTACAAGCTCCAGGAATTCCACCAATTCTACGAGGATTGTTTGAAAACTGACGGAAATCTGAAAAGCCAATTATCTTGGATGCAGGGTTCACAGATTCGCGAAGAAATAATCGTTCCCATGGTACAAATAAACAACATGAAAATAAAGACCGAACCGTTCGATTACCAGGAACACGAACTGACCGAGGCCGTTTTGAGCGAAGCAAATATCCCCAATTATGAGCAACCAAATCGTTATTTATTCGGCGATAAATTATTACAAATTCCTGACACTCGATGTACTCGCTGCGGATGTTATTGCGGCAATCGGAATTACGTCAACAACCGAAAATCCAAAAATTGCTCGACGATACAACAAGAAACGCACGAGGAGACGAAAATTCCGAGCGACCCGGAATTCCCTTCAGGAGAGACGATGAAAAGAAATTTATTCGATTCCGAAATGTTTCTAGAAAATTCAACACTCCAGACGGAAATTCCGATCTGCAATGAATCTCTTTTTCGAGATAAATCTCTCGACTCTAAAGTCAATTTGCTCGCCGGTTCCGAGCTTTTGAATGGCCGTAAAAATGTCCCCGTTGTAACGCCAAAGACTGAGATATCGGACAACGCTGATCGTGAGTCGAAAATCTCGAGCCGCTCGTTGAGACCTCGAAAAAGACTTTCCAACGTTTCACCACCTAAGGCTCGATCCTCCTCGGACCCTACGAAAAAATCCAACAAATCCACTGGTCGAGGGATCAGAAGCAACGAAGCCAATGTCCCAGGCTTGCTTCCGAATATAAAACTGGAATTTACAAACGGATGCGAGCGAAGTCTCAGACCTCGTCCACGCTCGATCGATTATTACGCGAAATCAAAGCGCAAAGTCAAAACGCAACGGCCACTCGAAAAAACAGAAATCTCGTCGTGTCTCTCGAACCTGGGGACCGTCAAACAAGAGCCCGCCCCCGATTCAGAAGATTTCCCGAGACCAGTGAACCTGGGAAGAGCTCAGTTTCCCTCTTCGGAATTTGTGCTCAAAGTCGAACCGAAGGATGACCCGCAAACGCCAAGAACGCCGAGAAACAGGAAACAACAACGTAGACCTCGAAATAGTCGAAGAAAAACCTCAAGCATCAAAATAAAAAATGAAGCTTTAGAGACCGAAATTTCCGATTTAATCGCCACGAGAAAAAACTTTAAGGTCCCAACGAGCCAAGCTCCGCTGTTCACAAACTCGAAAGACAAATTGAAACACAAAAATCCACCCAAGTACTTTCAAGGATCGAATCTCTGTCTCAGATCACAAATTGGCTGCTTAAGGAACAACAAGTTGAGGCAAATTCACTTGTTCCTGGATGGGGCGAGGAAAACTCTGAATAGAAACTCGTCCTCCCCAAGTTCCTCCTCCAAAGCGTCCAAAAAAAAGAACACAGAAAATATTCTGCGCCACCAAAACTGTGGCATCTGTTCAAAACGCTTCGTTAGCCAAGAACTTTACAGACTTCATGATTGTTACAATAAGCGCCATTGATAACATTTACCGTTACCGTTGGTTACGTAGAATAATAACGATATCAAGATCGCAAAATGAAATTTGCGAAATTTTTGCTTTTTCAATTGTCACGGACCATCATGAGACTATTAATTAACGAATTAATTAACTAATTGGGAACGTGGTCCTTTGCACTAGATACATGTCAAGCTTTACTATTTATATCGCACATTGAGAGTGAATATTATTGCGAAACAAATTAGATTCGAATAACGGAATTTTGTTAACGAAGGATGATCAATGCCTGTGGGATTTGTTGATATTCACGAGAAGCCTTAAAGTAAACGTACAAATATGCCCAAACATACGATCGTATGTTACGGTCGATTGAATATTATTATTATTGCTGGTTGTAAGTGATAAAGATATTTATTGACGTATATTTTTCGTAATTCGATAGCAGTTAATAGACTCCTGTGATATTAATGAGTATCGGAAAATTCGTGCTATGCCCTTAATTATTTTAGCAATTAGTTTGGATCTAAAACTAACTTATGGTTCAACTGCACGTAGTTAAAGGACAATCATTGCCTAATTATGTTTGCGGACGTCAGATCATTTTATCCATCGTTGCGAGATCGTAGTCGAAAATATATATATTG
Organism: Hyposoter dolosus; assembly: GCA_963921915.1. Lineage (NCBI taxonomy): Eukaryota > Metazoa > Arthropoda > Insecta > Hymenoptera > Ichneumonidae > Hyposoter > Hyposoter dolosus. Next base: position 9,390,243 of record OY998132.1, read on the forward strand.
TCAACGAACATCGGTTATTCTTTATAGCTCCGTGTACATCGATAATAAAGATGAAATCTTTTTTCTACGGATACTCCCATAATTGCATTTTCAGACTTTTTTTTATCACGATGATGAACATCATGTTTTCAAGGACTTTTACTCAGATGACTGCCAGTCAAATACAGCTGTGAATCTGGTGCGTTAGCGTTTGGTGAATTTTTGATGCTGAAAACATTGCCTGAAAAATCTATGCCTCGGAGTTATTAGTATTTGACCTATGCACACAAACACATGTGGAATCGAGTTTTATTGGGATGAAAATAAACGTTTTCCTGTTATTTATTAGTTCGATATGTTTCACAAAGGCGTGTTGAGGATGATAGGGTATCGAGGGGAGAAGCGGAGTCAAGGAAACGAGTGTTTCCAGTGCGACCGTGACTTCGAGTCCTGTTACAAAAAAACTATTCACTGCGATTTCCGAATTTTTAACGTCCAGCTGTAATTGTCTGAACAGCAAACAATGCAGTTCCGGAGTAAATATTCCAATTCGAGAATGAAAGTTGACAGATGTGAGATCCTGCAAAAACATTAATCAGGAAATAGCGCATGCGTCTGCCCGCGTAAGCTTCACTCCAATAAAAACCGAGCGCGCAAAACTGTTCCAAAAGAAATTGAATTACTATTGGTTGTTCGGTTTGATGCGCCGGACGCAACGAAACCTTTGCGTCCTTCGACGGTGATTAGGAACTAAGAAACCCAAACAACAAACAAATAAACGAATGGATGTCAGGTGAGGACGCCGAAACGATGATTGTACGGTATTCTCATCGTTACTACTCCAGTCAACTGGCAAATCATTGAGATTTACTATGTCTGAGGAACCGGAAGAATCGGCAACCGCTGCTGATGGGGGTTACGTGAGTTTTACCAGACACAATCGATCTGTTTTGTTACACCCATCCACCCTGCACTTAACCTCAAATTTTTCCTGTGTATTTTCGATCTTTAGAAATTTACTTTTCATTATCGATCAACATTTAGTCGCTTATTATCTCGATAAATTTCAACTTTCTCAGCATCACATGTACGAAAACAACATTGCCTACGTTTTCGAAATACCTCGATCGTAACTTTCGTACGTTCTATTATTTTCTCACTGTCTTTATTGAATAATTTCGCTCCCAAACGTCGGATTCGATCGTTTTTTTTTTTAAACAAAGCCTTAAATCTTCCCCAATGAATTTCATTGCGTCTTTAGAATCAAATTCGCTGTCATTCCGAAGAATCCTTTCCCGACGACATCAACTATTTTCAATCGCACGTTGACGTTGCACCGATATCCTTTTAGTCACGTTCCGGCAGCGAAGACACCGCAGCATCCTCCATAAGCTTGAGCTTAGGGGAAAACTCTGTGCGGCTCAGAGAAAAGTCTAAACCCACCAACGGAGAAGTCGAACCGTCTAATCGGCATGAAAAAAAAATTGAAGAGAAAAAGTGGTGGTTGAAACGACCGGAAACTCGTTTAGGAGTATCGACGAGCGCTAAAAAATCAGCACTCGTTAGTGGCTCCAAGGACACTCCGTTGTCCGACATGACGTCATCCATGAAAGACTTTCTCCAGAAAGAGGAACTTTGCAAGGTTCAGTAGCTTAATTTCTCTCAAACTCAAATCGAACACGTTAATCACAACATCGAGAACTTTTAATCGAATTCTGAGAAAAAAAATAAGTTAACGGCGTCAAATGAAACTTGAGGTCCCTTTGCTCGCTGTTCGCATTTAAAAACAATGATTTTTCACTACAGGCTCAGCACAGGAATGCGGCCGAAAATAGCAGAGACAAAGACGACACTCTCTGTGACATTCTCGCCTCTGCGGCGTTCGATAAATATCCATCGGACTTTGAGAGTAATATTTTTTTTCCTCGATCCTTAACGCAAAGAAATTTTTTTTTTTCCTCATTAATTTCTCGAATTTTCCATCCTCTCACGTGTTTGGTTTTTTTGGAATTATCAGATGCCACGGACGATGACATTGGAAGCTTTTTGGAAGAGATGAGCAAAATCGCAGGCGCATTGAGTCCCAGTTCGGCGCAGGAACGAATGAAATCTGGTGATAATTCGAGCAAGAATCCGAGCGAGGAAGAAAAATCGGTGGAGGAGTTATTGGAAGAGGCTGAAAAACTGGTGCGAGAGAATGTCGGGCTTTCGAAAAGTTCATCGCGATCGGAAACGTTGATTGTCGAGGAACTGGACAAGCAGGATTGCCACAACACGAGAGTCGTTAGATTCGAGAAAGAGATATTTCGATTGATCGAGCAAGAAGTGCAGAAGGAGTCGGAGAAGATACGTAAGAGTCCAAAGAACGAGAAGAAACGAAACGACAACGAGGTTATTTACGAGAACGAGAACAGTCTGAAGCCTCCGATGACGTTGATCACGTTAGAGTCGCAAAAGAAGCGTTTCGAAGAGGAGAAAGTAGAAATATCGTCAAGCTCGGATCTCGACGACCCGATAGATCGTCACTCCAAATCCGAGGATCCTCAACAGAGCGAGGAGTCGAAAAAACACAAAGAGAATCTCCAAAAAGAAATAACGGACGTGGACAAGGATTTTTTCGACGATTTGTTGCGCCGTTCGAAAGAAAAAATGGAGGGAGGAATGTCGGGGAGTTCGAGCTTCGGACAGGAGGATTTTTCACATTTTCTTCGAATCTTACAAGGACAAGATCGCAAGGAACAAGAAATACAAGACGCGAGAACCGGAGCTACAGAAATATCCTCTCGTTTGCTCAAAGCCGATAATCCCGATTTGGCCAACACCGAAAACATCGTTTTTCCAGAAAAAGAAATAACAGAAATACTGGAAAAAGAATTACCGAAGGAAACGAAGGGCGAAATAAATGTCGAGAAAAAAAGCAACCGGGACCGTGAACACGAGTTTTCCGAGCCGTTTTCCAAGTCTGATCCGAGCGATGCCAATGGTCCGAGCCACACGAGCCACAAATCCTTGTCTCGAATATCGAGTCAAGATCGTTCTCAAGGGAGTGACACAAGTAAAAAAGTCGATCAAGATCCAAAACGTGAGAAAGATCGTGTCGAAAAATCGGGGGTCGAACGGACGAGTGAGAAATCAATTCTAAACTCAAAAAACGAATTATACACCGTGGGCTTAACACCGAGGCTTGAACTCTTCGCAGATGCAATTCCCAAGCTCATTGCTGAGAAAACTAATGAAAATTTGAGCAAAAAAGTACCGGAAGTTAAGAACGACGTAGTCGAGGACGAAGTAGAGGTGGAAAGTAGCACGAGGGCGGTAGCCAAGGAGGAGAAATCACGAGAAAACTCAGTGAAAAGAACAAACCAAGCGAAAGGAAAGCTCAAGGAGAAAAATCAAAGTGAATCCGCCAGGACAATTGCCGATACGAATAGAAAAGCGAGTCCGAGTCCAGACCGTTCGAAAAAGCCTCCCGAGAGAAAAAGCAACGCCGGGAGCACTCGGCTCGGTCCATCCCGAAGCTGCGATCAACTTTCGAAGGCGCCGGTACCGAATCTACGAGCGTCTTTGGACGATGTCACTTCTCGGCGACACAATCCGTCAGGAAAGTTTGCGGCAGTTTCGAAATATGCGAAGCAGCGAACGAATCAAATTGGATCGTCAAAACAGCAAGCACCAAAAACCAAATTATCGTTAAATCCTTCGACCTCTAAACTGGATCTATCGGCAAAACTAAAACGACCGGAAGTAGCGGGAAAATATCATCAAGCAGGTGGGGATTCTCGTAAGATTTATTCCAAGGACGATCTCGAGTCGCTTTATCGTGAGGAAAAGCACAAGAACGCTCTGCTCAAAGAACAAATCGACTCCGAGGCGAAAATGTACAAGCAGCAAATGCAGGCGATGCGAACTGGCTTCGAGGAAGAGTTGTTCTCCCTCAAAAAACAAAACATAATATTAAAAGCGAAAATGGACGAGTTGAGTTTGAACGAAAAGCGCAGCGAAATTTTAACGAAAATACCCTCGAAGCGCAACACTCGGAACGAACTGTTGGAAAAAGAGTTGGAGAAACAAGAGGGAATAATAAATGCTTACGAGACAGAGAACAAAAGACTGGTTGCCGAGATGGATCGTTTGCAGGAAGAACTGAAAAATTCAAAACCGAATCAACGAAGCAAAGTCGAAATAAACGAGACGCAAAAGTTGAACGATACGATCAAAGATTTACGCGAGGATGTGTTGAAGCTCAATCTCGAAGTAACGGACTTACGGCAGATGAAGGACGATTCGTTACTGAAGATGGACGATCTCTCCCAGCAGAATAGTCTCTTGAAAGAAGAATTAGAAATGTTCAAGGAGCAGCTGAGAACGAAGAACGAGTTCATAAAGGCACGTTTCCAAGCAATGACAGCAGCGGAGCTCGAGTGTCGAAAAAAAACCGACGACATGAGAGTCGACTTGAGTTCAAAAAGCGAACAATTGAAAAACATCAAGTCCGAGTACGAGAAACTGGAACAAGCGGTATTACCGTTGGAAAAGGAGTTGCTAGAGTTACGAATGAGGGAAAGTACCTTCACGGATAAATTACAGCTCGCCAAGAGTCACATCGAGAGAGAAAAGCAATTGACGTTGAAATTAAAGGATCAAGTAATACTGGACAACAAAAAAATTCTTGACTTGAATCGTCAGGTTCGAGAAATGGAGAGAATATTGAAGCGTAAAAATCCTGATTCTGTATCCGCTTTGATATTGACTGCCAAGTCCGACCACGAGAGAATTCATTTAGAAAAAGTTAAATTGCTCGAAGACCGAATAGCTTCGTTGGAGGGCGAGCTAAAAGCTAAGGAAGAAATCGGAGAGGAAAAGCTGACGGATTTGCGCAATAAATTTGGGGAAATGAAAGAAAAATACGTCGCTCAAGTGACGGATTTGGAGGAGAAATTATTCGAGGCAACGGCGAAGGAGCGAAAAATTTATAGCGATGCGTTCACCCAGACGATTGCAAAAAGTATGGAGAACAAAGGCATCGACGCAGCGAAGCGCGAAGAAAGAGAACGTTCCTCGTCGGTGCATTCGGAAAAAGACGAGAAGAAGGATTCTAAACTGATGAAAATCGGTCCGAAGTCACAGAATTCCAAAGAAGATACTCATCTCATAGCGACGATACGAGGCCTCAAAATGGAAATGGCCAACAAGGACAAGAACTTTGCAAAAATCAATAAAGAGTTTCAAGAATTACAAAAAACTAACAGGCGATTGCAAAAGGAGCGCGAGAGGCTTTTGAACGATCGTCGAAACTTTAAATCCACAACGGACCTCGAAAAAAATGGACGTTCAGCTTCCGTCTGCTCGGATCCTCGACTCCAAGCTCCGAGAACCGAAGCCAATGATCTCAATTCGAATCATTGTCAAAACGGCCATTTCTCCAATGGAAATACTCAACGGCTCTCGGGGTCGGTTCCGAGGCTTTACGATCCTCTCCAATACTCCGAAAACGAGGATCGAACTGCGCTCAACAAACTCACCAACCAAAATGCTATTTTGAAAGAAGAGCTGAACAAAATCAACAAGGACTTTATGACGCTGAAGAACAAACGCCTCCACGATCTCAACTTACTCCAAGAAGAACACGAGAGAGAAATGGCTTCGCTGGTCAAAGAATACAGTCTCAAATTCGGCGATTCCAAAGTCGTCAAGTTGCAGGTTCGTATCGACAATTTTAACGAAAAATAACACGCACCAATTTTCAACTTTGTTCGAGACAGCGGCTTACGTTGTTTTACGTTTTTCTCTGCAATTTTTTTTCTTTTTCATCGAAAAAAAAACTTTTTTAAATCTTTTGTTTCTGCACGATTGCTAGGGCATGAAAAAATGTAAAAACAGTATAAACGGTCGAGTTAACTGAACGTACGGCGAAATATATGGTTCGAACAAATCGATGAAATTCTGTTGAATCTCTCGTCGTTTTCAGGGTCAAATAAACACGCAGGTGGCAATAATAACGCATTTGAAGCAGCAGATAGAAAAGTTGAGGGACTACAAGGAGCAGGTCGTAGTTCTGAAGGTGGAGCGTGAACATCTGGAGAACAAAGTCAAGATATTGAACGAAAAAGTGAAATATCTAACGACACCGGTATGCGAACGACTTCGTTAGATTGGCGGGGCGGAGTGGTCGATAAAAAAAGAATAAAGATAGAACTAAAAATCGGTCCACGCTACTGGGTGAAAAATATTGTTTGCGAAGCCGCAGCGAACCGAATAATTAACTGTGTGATTGCAGGGCACCGAGCAGCTTCAGTTACTGCAGGACAAGATTACCATTCTCCAGCAACGACACGAGTCCCGTGAGATAACGCTCCAGAGTCTGGTCCGCGAGCTCCTGAGGAACAAAACTCAATGCAGAGACTGTAAAGGTGAGCAAGGCAAAAACAACAAACAGCTCTGTTACTTCCGTCAAGAACTTGATCATATCCTGGCCATGCTGCAAGAAATATCGAACGTACAGTAAGCCAACAAAAAATATAAAAGAAAACAAAAATCACGTAATTTTGGGTCGTCTCGAAAGGACTGAGAAATCATCGAGCCGAACTGTATGCGAATTGTCATTCGTGTACATTTACGTGAGTCTCTCCGAATCAGTAGAATTTCCAGATGAAACAAAAAATTCCTCAATTTCTGGGTTGATGGAAAAATTGACGAAGCCGAAATGTACACGAATCATAATTTCTCAACATTTCTAATCGACCCATCTAAATAATTATATGTAAGGAAAATTGAAGAAAAAAGAAAACGTGACTTCTCGGAACGGACTGAGGAACTGTCGAGTCAAAATGTACATGAATGATGTCCAATCGATCCCTCCAAATGATTCTCAAAAGAAAGAAAGAAAAAAAAACAGTAAAAAACATAAAGATATCGATTGGTATCACTGCCAAAGAAAAAATTAAAATTTATTTTTATTATAAATCGCTAAAGCTGTATCTTGCCAATGCCCAAGCGCCCATTAGGTTTAACACGAGTTATTTAAATAAAGCAAATAAAAAATAAAAAACGAACGTAACTTCCGGTTAAACTTCCAAGTAAAACTGTCCAGTAGCGTAGACTTTTTTATAGAAATTTTTGCTCGAATATTAGCTGTAAATAGATGCTTTTGACTAAGAATTATCTTAGTTTCGAAAATTGCAGTCCGTTCCCGGCAATTATTGCGAATCAACGAATCTCTAAGTAGTTGTTATATTTTTCATTATTATTGCCATGACGGTATTATTATTTTTATTCTTAACTCTTTCATAACTCACGTGAAAAGGAAAAATCTTAAAAACAGACAAAACGTACAATACTTTTTTTCCTCGTTCACGGAGGCGTCCATATTTATTACAACTATTTATCGCAATAAGCATCTCATTGTTGAATCGTCGCACAATATTTGTGTCGCTGATCTCCTTCTTTTTTACACCCTCATCTTTTTTATATGGAAAATACAGAAAAAAGAAAACAAACATTTTGTGGATATTTTGTCACTGCTCATTCCGAATAATTCTATACAAATTACAACTGTTACTATTGTTCAATAAAAATAGTAATGTTTTTCCTTCGATCTAAAACGCTGGCTCGTCTCACAATCGTTTCCCAATATCCAATCACTTTTTTCTTCAAACAAGCAATTTCGTTGCATTCCAACGATGCAACCTCCGACGTCGTTATTCAAATGGGAATAAAACGAATACGAAAAATGGTCATCGCTGAGACGACGAGCATGCAGTGCAGTATTTGCTGCAATTATTAACAGCCACGTTTTCCTTCAACACTTCCTTTGAAAATTCCAAAATTTTGATTGATTTTTGAGGACACAATAATTTATTTGTTTTTTGTGAGTCCTGGCTGCTTAGACGTGGGAAGATTTGGAAGGCGGCTGAATTCGAATGGTTTAGGCAACGTACACGTTTTGCTTCATTACATTTTATTTTGTTGGAGACAAAAATATAATTTTTCACATCTTGATGATTTTTTTCTTTCTTTACTATTTATTTATATATCTAGAATATATTTCATGGGGTTTAACTGTGACATCACGTATGTCCTATATAAGTTAACATTTTGATAAATACAGTGCAGCGTTTTTCAAGTATCTATTAATTTTTTATACATCAAAGAAATTTCTATTGTGGAACGATAACTTTCTGCAGGTAGACATTGGGTAATTTGCAGTACACGTAGAAGTGAGTGATTTAAAAGTCCGTTGGATTTGGCGAGTCCTACAAACGTGCGACAATCCGAATTTCGTTTTTATGAAAATTTACCATAAAACGAAACGATTTACCGGGTTAAGGATGTTCCTGAAACTGAAAGAAATATTTTTTCATTTTGGTAGAAATTTTTTGAGAAATTTTTTATAGATTTGACAGTGGAATGAAGATTTACCTGTAAAAACCTCCTTTTCCTTTCAGTAGCGATGCTCCGTAAATTGCGCAGAGCGCAAGGACCAGCGTCTGATGAAGATAATCGTTGGTCTTGACGCTCGAGGGCTTTTCAATGTTTGCAAAGTTCGACATGGTCCGGAAATTCATTCGGGAACGTTCGTACATTATTTGGCGATTTCTTGTATCACGAGGAACGCGAGTTTCCTCAATGATTATCCTTTCGCTACGAGCAACGTCGTTCTGTCCACGCGACACGCGACGTCCTTGAGAAACGTCTCGCTCGTTACGTTCGACGTACGGGTTTCTCGATATCCTGGAACCCCGAGCGTCGGAGAGTACGGAATTGAGTCTCGATGTTTGGTCACGTTCCTTCCTCACCGTTGACCTTACACGTCTCTCGGTATTACGTTCACGACGGTCCTGAGCCAGGCGATGTTCGCGATGATCGGACGATGCGATTGTTGATACTCCGGCGCGACGGGCATCGCGTTCCAGTGAATTTCGTTCAGCTGTTCGTCTCGAGTCTCTCAAGTTGGATGTTTCGCGTCGTTCTCCGGATGTTCGGAGTTCTCGGGTGGAAATGTGATCGGCCGAACGTCCAGTACGTTCCGATCTCGCTGCCCTCGATACTCTGGACACCAGGACGTCGCGTTGCAGTGAATTTCGTTCAGCTGTTCGTCTCGAGTCTCTCAAGTTGGATGTTTCGCGTCGTTCTCCGGATGTTCGGAGTTCTCGGGTGGAAATGCGATCGGCCGAACGTCCAGTACGTTCCGATCTCGTTGCCCTCGATACTCTGGACACCAGGACGTCGCGTTGCAGTGAATTTCGTTCAGCCGTTCGTCTCGAGTCTCTCAAGTTGAATGTTTCGCGTCGTTCTCCAGATTTTCCAAGTTCTCGGGTGAGAATACGATCGGCTGATCGTCGGAGATCTTGTGGGCTTGTGGCTCTCGATACTCTGGAGACCGGAACGTCGCGCCGCATTGAGTTTCTCTCGGAAGTTCGTCTCGAATCTTTAAGAGCAGAAGTCTCGCGTCTTTCCTGAGATTTCTTAACTTCCCTCGTGAAAGGCACGGTGAGACGTCCCGAACGTTCCGAATCCAAGATCCTTGCGACCCGGGAAGTCTCTACGCGGCGTTCCTGTTCGGAATTTCTTCTGGAAGCTTGCGGAAGTTCCCTCGAAGCGGATTTTCTATATTCTCGTGCCATGGAGCGTTCCGATGGTTCTTGACGACGTCTCTCCGCGACGTGACGTGTGTCGAGGCGCTCACGCCGTTCCGATCGTTGCCCCGTTGGCAGGATACGCATCGACAAAGTTCGACGTCGCTCATTACGCTCCGTTTGACTTTCTCGGGAAACGTCCCGGCCAGCAGAACGTTCTTTACGTTCTGAATTTTCATTTTTACGAACGTCTCGTCGTAGCGAGTCGGTCCAAACTCGTTCTCGGTTAATTTCTGAAGTCGACGACCGACGATCCTCAGATCGGACTCTCATCCTCGAAACGTTAACGGGCTCGCCGTTGTGGCGTGAAGAATGCCGAGCGGTCAAGGCCTTCGTACTCGTTTCCCTCATTTGATTTTCAGATCCCGAGACTCTGCTCGCTCGCAATTCCATTCTTCTGGCATCAACGCGATTGAAATTTTCGGACAGTGATTTTCGGACGTCGGTTTTTTGTTTCTCAGAGCGACGGACGTGTCTTTGGCGATTTTCACGTTGATTCGGTTCAGTTCGTTCAACGAGGTTTCGTCCTTGTAACTGCATCCTCGCCCTCGTCGTGTCAATACGATCAATTCCGGAACTCTGTTCCCTCGTGGGCTCGGATCGCCTCCGATCTTCCCGGACAAGAGCTCGAACTCGTTCGGCAGATCGTCGATTATCTCGCGTCGATCGAATCGTACGTCCAGCGATGCTCCTGCTTCGATCTCTGCGGTCGGAATCGGCAGTGCGTCGATCGAGCGATTGAGCCTCACGATGCCCGTTGGTTCGCAACTCTTGGGACGCCATCTGTTGCCTGCTACGAGTCGAAACATCCCTCGAAACCGTTGTCTCTCGATTTCTTCGGTCTACGGAGCTTGAACGGCGATACCGATCGCTCGCTTCACTTCGAACCATCGAACTGGATCTCTCCGGAAAAACGAACGATTTGGAGCCATGAGTACGATCGGAAAACCGCCCTCGAGAGCGGCTTGATTCGAGAGTTCGACGATCGGTCCTGGCTGATCGGGAACCGTCCAGAATCTCGCGTTTCTCACGCAACAACGAGTTTCGATTATCACGAACTCCCAGAACTCGTGATCGTGTTCGCGAGACGGAATTATCGATCCGGGCGCGAGACAGGTCGATCCTCCTGTCGCCGGTATCGATCGCTTCATCATTAGAATGGCTGAGTCTTCCGGACTCAGCGCCGGATAAAGCTTCATCCTGCTCATGTCCCGCCGTATAGTCGTTAGAACCTTTTTCGTGTGCCTGATCGTCGTAAGGAAATACCGGGCTGAATGGATTCTTGTTCGGGCAAGCGTCCACTCTGAAAAATGTTGAAAAATCAGTTTCCGAAGAAATTTTCACGATTTTTCGAGGAAAAAATTCATTTTTTCCGAGGAAAACTTACTCGTGCGGCGCCGTATGCAGAAGTTCAGACCCGCCGAGACTTCCCGATCTTCCACCACGATCTCTCGATATCAGACCGAGAGTCAGGCACGCGAGTGAAACAACCATCAAGCCGACGTACTGCCACGACCTCACAGGCAGTACGACGTGTCTCGTTCGCCTCATTTTCCCTAAAATTATTCAGCAAAATAAAACCAAACTTTCAAAACCGAATTGAAAATGTAAAATTTACGAAAAAAAAATGTCATCCACCACTTAATGAAAACGAAGAAATCCGCGAGATCCAAGACTTCGATCAAACGATAGAAATTTCGAATATTTTCGTATTTTGCTGCACTCTTCGTAGCTGCTTCTTCCTCGGTGCCACACCAGGAACGTTTTGATGCTGCAAGCCTCGAGGCGAGCTCCTTTTATACCCCGAGCACACGGCAGCAGTGGTCCATCTGCAATAATTTGATAAAAGCGCAATTCGTGGTTATCAGCACTTGCCACATGGGACACGCAACTCGTTTAGTGGATAGTCTTTCCATGGTGGTTCGTTGGTGCGTGAAAATTCCAACGGGGGCGTGTGATATACCATGGGCTTTTCCTAAAGGATCGTAAAGGGTGGCTGTGGCTAAAGCGTCCTTATATCGTCCAGGCTATATATTCAAGATGAGCCATTCGTTCACGTGGAAAATTGCACTCGAAGCAGAGAGTTCGACAATGAATCGATAACGGATACGTATTTTTTTTTTTCCAACCGTTTTTCCCTTCGTTCGTCTTCACCACAACAAAGTACGTTGGAAAGATTAATTCCAAAGAATTTATCAGAAAAATTGTTTTCTATACTGAAGCATTTGTTCGATCTTCGTCAATGAATTTGCGCTCTTCGTTTCGTAGATATAATTCATATTTTTCTCTACACGCTACAAAAATCATTTTTATCCGATCACAATAAATAATAAATAAATATTTTAATAAACTAGGGTTCATCATGCATATAATAACTTATCGAGATATGCGACAGCGTCTTGAAGCCAACCTATTTTTTGGAACAATTCGATCAAAATTAAGAGCTGTTCAAGCGCGCAAAAAAAGAAAAGAAAATTTTTTACCCATCATTTTCGGAAAAAAATAAATAAATAAATTTTCAACCCCGAAGCTGAGGCTCCATGACGCGTTTTCGTAGATCTGGCAATTCCCAGTGATTGAGGAAGTCTCCCTGCGTGTCCTCGTGAAGAGTTCTAGTCAATTGCGTTCCCGGATAAATTTTTATCCCCGATTTTTGAAAAAAAAATATATATAAATTTAAATCCCGAAGCTGAGGCTCTGTGACGAGTTTTCGTGGATCTGGCAGTTCCTAGTAATGGAGAAAGTCCCCCTGCGTGCTCTCGTGAAGAGTTCTAGTCGATCGCGTTCCGGGATAAATTTTGATCCACGATTTTTGAAAAAAAATATATATAAATTAAAATCCCGAAGCTGTGGCTCTATGACGAGTTTTCGTGGATCTGGCAATTCCCAGTGATGGAAAAAGTCCCCCTGCGTGCTCTCGTGAAGAGTTCTAGTCGATCGCGTTCCGGGATAAATTTTGATCCACGATTTTTGAAAAAAAAATATATATAAATTAAAATCCCGAAGCTGTGGCTCTATGACGAGTTTTCGTGGATCTGGCAATTCCCAGTGATGGAGAAAGTCCCCCTGCGTGCTCTCGTGAAGAGTTCTAGTCGATCGCGTTCCGGGATAAATTTTGATCCACGATTTTTGAAAAAAAAATATATATAAATTAAAATCCCGAAGCTGTGGCTCTATGACGAGTTTTCGTGGATCTGGCAATTCCCAGTGATGGAGAAAGTCCCCCTGCGTGCTCTCGTGAAGAGTTCTAGTCGATCGCGTTCTGAGATAAATTTTGATCCACGATTTTTGAAAAAAAAAGATGTATAAATTAAAATCCCGAAGCTGTGGCTCTATGACGAGTTTTCGTGGATCTGGCAGTTCCCAGTGATGGAGAAAGTCCCCCTGCGTGCTCTCGTGAAGAGTTCTAGTCAATCGCGTTCCCGCATAAATTTTTATCCACCATTTTCGGAAAAAAGAAATAAAAAAAGTTTCAATCCCGAAGCTGAGGCTCCCAGACACGTTTTCGTAGATCTGGCAATTCCCAGTGATGAAAAAAGTCTCCATGCGTGTCCTCGTGAAGAGTTCTAGTCAATTCCACTTTCATGCATACGAAAAAAAGTTTTATTCCGATAGAAACTTATAACCGTACGCGTATATACGCAACTGTCAAACCAACAGCCGGAACTGTCAGACTGACAGCGGGAGAGTCAAAACACGGTGTATAACACGACCGACTAATCACAGCCCGAATAAAACGATAACAATGCCCCCCGTTGGTCGCCAACTCCGTGCGTTACTCACCAACTTTTTAGAAAGGGAATTATAGTATTTCAGTTTTATTTTATTTTACAGATGCGTTACAGGCTTTTTATTCTTTTGGCCATTTACTTCGTTTCGCAGTGTTGTTTGGTCATCGTAAAAGTATTAAAAATAATAATAATAATAATTATAATAGTGTCTTATAAATATATTTACAGTTGTCTTGTATAAACATTATTAATTGATAAAGTGTTACATAATGCCAAAATTTTTCAAAAATTTGGTCCAATATTTTCGCTTTCCCCATGAAAAAAATAAAATGATATGGAATTGATCATAAAAATATATCTTAAATATATTGAATATATTTTCAACGAGCACGAGTGAAAAATACTTTTGTTTTTCGCTTTTTTTCATGGGGAATTCAGCCTTTAACTTTCGACTTAGTGTCGTCCTCGGGAAATCGTTGAGGATGAAATAAAAATTCAAAGGATTCATTGATTCTTGACCAGTTTCGAACGGCCTTGGTTAACGAAAACGTATATAATTAAGAAACACGCGCTGAGTATCAAAAATAAATAGATTGGGGCATGAATTTACAATTATTTCGAAGAAAAAATGTACACGGGGGTCGAGGCTTTGCGCCTGAGGATTGTCTTTGTTTTTACTTTCTATAACGAACACCTACAGCTGCCACGAGGAGCAGAAGATGTAAGTGACGACAGGGATCAACGAGAAATAGTGATTTACTGGCGATCCGGAAGCAGAACTCAATCGGAAACTGCTGCAATTCATTGCTTCGACCTCCGGCAACGCCGTGAAGTTTGGAAACATTTGGATGTCAACAGGCTGTAAAAAAAAAAAATTGATAATAGGTCAGAAAAAAATGTCAGTATTATTCAGGATTTCGATCGATTGTACGCTTCGCGATAGAGATCGATGGAATTGTAAAAAAAAATTCTCAAGGTTAATGGAACAATCGGTTTGAACTCACAAGTGCCAGTTTGTCGTCCCTCTTTCTGCAAAAAGTCATGTGTTTTCCATGGTACAAACTGTCCTCGATCGATCGCGCCAAAAGCTCTTCGGCCCATGGCAGAGCAAGCAAATGCTCGGACAGTGTACGACCCCGAAATTCTTCGGGATCCTCGATAACTAGCCTTGCGAAAACGTTGTCATTCTCACGATCCGGATCCGTTTCCGAATAATCTCTCATTGCTCTCAAAGCAGTTTTAGTCTCTTTGATTATTTCTTCATCGAGTTCCTCGCTCTTGCCAGCTTCCTGATAAGCTGGGAGCTGCTGCTGTAAGCTCGTTGGGAGAGCAACGGCTTCGGTGCTTTGGGAAAACAGAGAAAGTGAAAAATTGGAATTGCAATATTTATTTTTCACTTTTCCGAAGTTTACTCAGCTGCGGAGTTTATCTCATCGGAATAATGCTGAACAAAATTGTCGAAATTTATTTACCCAGTCGTTAGGAAGAGCTTTTCCAAATGGTCCATCGTTATGCCCTTAAAACTGTGAACTCCGAGTGTTCTGAACAAATCTTTGGCCGGTGTTATGCTGTAGCATCCTGCTAGTTCGGTTCTCGGATAATAAACGATAAAGGCAAGACACATTTCTTGTGTCGCTGCGTAACCACCCAGCGTCGGTGTCGTACGATCCTGAGTACCGTAAACACATTCTGTAACGAGCTCGTCACCGGGCATTATTTTCACTTCTTCCTCCAAACTGTGAGACTGTTGATAATCGAAATCGAAGTGATTTTCGTGAACTATGTTCGGTAATTCTTTGCCCTCGCGAATGTGCTTCAGACTCATTCTTCGTCCAGCCAGATGAGAGTGCAAAACCACAGAAACCGCGTTGACACCGTCCTCTGGAAAAAGCTGGAAGAAAAACCGAAAGAAGAATCGAATTAGAAAACTTTTTTATTCTTTCATTTTTTTACTCATTTTCTTTTTCTAAATTATTGCCCCAAATTAATGACAACCGTTGATTATAGGAAAACTATGAGTAAGAAAAACCTGAAGGCAAAAAACCTTGATTTCCTAGTCAACTTGATTTTTAATTAATGGATTCATTACGGAATTTGATAAACTTTGAAGGAAATGCGATATTTATGACTAAAAACATCGCAAATTCCAGCGAAAAGACACAATTCTGAATACGAGCAGATTTTGACAGAAGATTCATACTTGGCTGCACACTGAAAACAAAATTTTGTTGAAAAAGATCAAAATTTTGTTCGATACGTTCGACTAAACGTTTTTTTGAATAATCCCAAAAATTGTGTCATTGCAGCAAGAAATATTTTAGAAAGTTTCTTCGGCAGCAAACTTTTGTCGTTCCACTCGCAAATTTCGCTGACAATTCCGTTATAAATCAAATATACTGACAAAATAACAAAAATTTTGAAATTATGAAAAAATATTTAGTTTACCGTATTCAAGAAAATATCGACGATTTTTAACAAAATTTCATTCCCAGTGCAAGTGGCTCGGAATAAAAATTGAGTTAGTAATTAATAACGATACTCACAGTATTCGTGCAAGTTGGTGTGCAATAGCCAGCCGTAGCGTATTCCTTTTGACGTGGTGGTACCATGTGGAGTGGATTGACAGCGACACCAGTTACGAGAATACCAGCTTCTTTGGGCCTCAAGTTTGGGGTCAAATGGAGTCGGACACCGCTGCTGTCGGTTGCGTTTTTCAGGCCAGGGTTGTTGTAATGAACTTCGAGCATGTAATACGAGCCTTCGATATGTTCGGCAATTGGGATTCCGACATCCTCAGCGAACCATTCCCCTGTTAAAAATGTCCGTTTAAAATTCGTTGATAGCAACACGCAGCTCTTTCAATACTTTTAATCGCAAATTACTGAGACATCGATCATTTTATAAATCACGTTGCATGAATCAGTCGAAAAGTACAAAAAGTCACAGTTTTTTAATATTTCCGTTACGATAGTAAAAAAAAGACTTTGCTTGTTTTTTTTGTTGTCAAATTTATATTGACCTCTGCTCCCTCGAGCCCAGGCAACGACCGGCTGAATGCACGAGTCCCATTCCCGAGGCATGGTCGATCCATAACACGGTGCACCAGCTAATCTCGCATGTTGTCCCAAAATCGGTAACGTTGAGGCACATTCGTAGAGGATCATGTGATGGACCAATCCCCGATTTGCTTTTTCAACCAGAGGCTCGTACTGTTGAATAAATCATTCAAATTATTTTTGACAAATGAAAAACTCAATGAAACAATTTTTTTTCGCGTTGCATTGCTCATGAGAAAGTAAACGATTCGCAACCGATTTCGTTGATGAAATTTTCATCGTGCAGTTCTGCTCACCCCAATCATATGATATTTTTTGGTCAGCGGTGGCGCTTTGAAGATTTTACACCAGTAAACGGTGTCCTGGTTCTCAGTCACCGCGAATTGGTTCAGTTTTATGTCCCAGTGACGAGAGTCTGGGTTCGCAGGTGGCGATGCTTTCAGTCCCGGTGCTCTTAACCTCAAGGCCCTCCCACCACGTTTCTCCCCGTGCCAAACGCCTTGATTCAGTTCCGGGTCATTTTCGTGAAAAGCCCACAGCACTCGAATGTTGTCGCCCTGAAAAATTAAAAATAAAAAGATTTTAGACTTTATTTATTGTTACTTAGAAATTATAAAGTGAATTTCCGGTATTTAAAAAAATTAGTCAATTTATCGTTTTAAATAAATGATAAGAATTATTACAATGTTGATTATACGGAACGTACAAATTTTTCTTTCTTATCTATCGGGATTGCTACGTGCGTGGCAATGACATTAGATTCTCCAATTAAAAATATTTAAATCGCCAGCGTCCTGAAGCTGTGGTCAAAAAAGATACTTGGAAAGGTTGAACAGTGTTTAAGAGAGGGAAAGAGGAGAAGGAGGAGAGGGTGGCATAGCAAAATGTTTGAAATACCAGCTTGGGAATTCGCAGATGGGACCCGAGCGGTGCCCATAAAAATGTAGCCAGAGATACGTAAATTAGAAAAATCAAAGAGAAACGAATGCAGTGAGTTTTTTGGTCAAGCGTTCAGTAGTAAATTGAAATAGAAAATTGTTGAAAAAAATGAATATGTGGAAACAATAATTATTAAGATATAAGCAGGGGATGGGAAAATTCTAATTTTCATGGTGATTCATCCAAGATGGTTATTTCAACGTGCAATTATTTATAATTTAATAGTTACCGATAGACGACGATCCTGTGGGTCGCAAGTTTCCCATTTCCTCGAGAAGGTAATAGACGTGTGAGTACCATTTTGATATCCCTCGAGAACTTGAACGTCCTGCGAAAGATCGGTGACTGGCGAAGCGTTAGCCTCCTGAATTCCATGGGAATCCTGAAATCGCAGGAGAAAAAAAACGAAGAATTAGGTACGGTAGTGCGCAGGAAAATATACAGATGAAAAAATCGGTTGGCGCACAATGCATAATTATTTTCAAGCCCTGATGAGCACTGATCGTTCCTCGAGATGCCGCGCTCGACTTTATACGCATCCGGTAATGTACGGTTCCGGCTAGATGAGTTCGGAAGGGAATTTTCTCACATATTACATGGGGCAAAGGGCCGTTAACCTTGTGGTAAAACGCACGCACCCTTCAGCGCACCGGATGCCTCAGAATTCAAACGTTTTTTTTCTCAATCTCTGTGAATCGTCACTCGTTTTTTTTGTGCTCCAATTTTTTTAAATCTCCAGCTCAAAAAAATGATATTTCGATTGTGAGGAACGAGTCCAACAGGAAATGACACACGCTTAATAAAAAAATTGCGCGTTTTTTTTTTTCTCATGGACGAGTTTTTTCATTATTTTATTAATTCCCGATGAAAATAATTTCGTAATCTTTCCTCAATAATACTCGCGAGCTTGTAAGGGTCGAGGCTCCTTTTTCTTATTTTTCTTCGAATATTCAGCGGCAACCTCGATGCCTTACTTTTTCGTTCTTGCCACCTGGCGAGGAGGGCGAAGCAGCTCAGGAGCAACAGCAGCAGCTGAAAGAATACCCATTCGGGCGCAGGATTCTGCGAGACCTTGGGGAAAAATGGAATAAAAGGATCCCCCTTCGGTCTTTCTGGTCTTTAAGACCCAAAAGTGAGACGGTTCGACGAGGGTCTCGCTGGAATTTCATTGCTGCTTCTTTGGAAAGAAATCCTGAAAGATGAAGCCCTGCGATCAGAGACACAGTTCGTAGCCTAGTCTCACCATCTTCTGCGGTTTTTCGGTTTCCTTTAATTCCTCGTATTTTAGTGTAATAATTTAAGGAGTGGCTAGTCTTTCTTCAAAGTGGTATTACGTTTTAAAGATCAACTAGTTTCGAGTCGTTAGTTATCGTCTTAATAACTGAGCATTTTCCCATCAATTGAGCATGTAACAACCATGCACGTGCCTCGCCGAGGACATTGCAACCGAAATGTTCGTATTATTTTTTCCCAACACGACCGCAAGTTTTTTCCCATTTACTTTTACACGAAACAACTGGGACGAAAGTTAAAAAGTGGCAATGAAACGACAGGCTCGATCTTTGCTGCTAAAAAATTTCTTTTCGACAAGAAAACATTGCCTGTGGTAACAATTTAAAAAAAACTGCTGATTACTTTCGAAGCCAGAGAAGTCTCGGAATTGGAACAAGTTGCCAAAGTGAATGAAAATCGTTGAGTCCTTCTACCTGTGCGTGTGCCCTGGCAATTTTCTGTGCTCGAGTAACTTTTTTGCGCTTTTTCGAAAGGCAAAGCTCGCAGATTTGTCGGGTGGGAGGAAAGACTCTGTAAAGAAAATCATGAAGCTGCGAGACGAGTAATTCCCGGGAAGTCAGGAGCTCCGGAGGCTTGACTAACCGGTGCATGATTCGCATCGAGCTCCCTCGACGGGGGGCCTCACCCTGGATGTCTCGAGGCCTTGACTAGGACTCACGGTTCTCCGCAGGTTTTACAACTCTTTACTCATTGAGTTTCGAGCTGAGCATCAATGCTCGCGTGCAAATTGCGAATGCACTCGTAGAGCTCTCCCATTATCGCTCGTAAACCGTCAACTCTATACCGTGGGGCCTCAACAACGTTTTTGTCGTTGCAATGGAACGAAATGCGTGCGAATTTTTTCAAATAAATTTCTCTTTCCCATTTACAGAGACTCGATTCCGTGGCAAACAGGATTTTTTCTTATTTCGAGGCTCAACAGACGCCACGAGAAAGAATGGATGACAAGAGATTTGAATAATTTCGTGGTTGGTCGGAGAGACGCCGGGCATCTCCGCTCAAATCTATCGTCGCATCTTGGACGTAAATTTATCAAGACGACGTTATCGCGATCGATCGGAAACAGCACCGATGAACGACGACGTTTTATTCAGTTTCCTTTTTTAATCCTTTTCACTTTATCCCTCTTTCTATACTCACGGAGTATCTTTTTGGGACTGTTTTTGTCTAATGGATTCTCAGCAGGTGTGTTATTCTTCATTCCCGCGATGTGCTGGCTGTCCAGTAGTTACGAGGGTTTACTATTTTCTTCTCTGCTGTCAGTATTTTTACAGAGTCTTTGAATTCATTGCTCGTTATGCGTGATTGGGTTAGAGAGCCGAAGGAGTTTTTTGTTGCTTTAAAAAGTTAATTTGAAACGTTGAACTTAAATTTGTAGCTTTTGTAGTTAATTAATTTTTTAAGAGCTCGGAACTGATTCAGTTCGTCTGCGGCGTTATTGTGTATTTTATTTTTGTGTCGAAATCTTTAAGGACCTGTTTCGTGGTGTGAGAATCCTTGGCAAGTATCCCGATACTCGCGAGAGCCAAGTCGCAACAGAAATAAATTTAATGACGATTAGGGATTCTGGGAACGAGAACAGAAAGAGAAAAAGAGAGAGAGAGAGAGAGAGAGAGAGAGAGGGATGTGCTGAGATGTACGGCCTCATAGCCGAACGAGCGCGCGGAGCAGGTTCCTCTTCTTTTGAGCCCCGCTGATCCTGGGCCTTGCGTCTTTGGGCCTCTTTTGCTTTCACAGACTGACCTTCCGTCCGTTCCTTCTTCGTCTCCGCATACTTTTGCCCCCCAACATCTGTGCTTTTTTTTCTTTCTCTTTTTCTCTCCTCTTCAGTCTTCGTTTGTTCTTTTGGAGGAATCCCAATTAAATCTTGCGGTCGACCGCCGTATACGAGCCTCAAACCGGTCATAAATGTTTTGTCCTTTATCGCGATTGAATGAATGAAATCGAAAGATCGATATATAGCTATAAATGATTCTTGTCTAATTATCATTCTTGTCCAATGTCGATCGATAGGAAACCACAAAATTACAACTTTGGAACGTGAGAAAATTGCAATGTGATGAAAATTTTAAATACGTAATTATCGAGTCCATGAAACATTTCTTTACAGGGTCGATTGTACGCGGTATATAGTCGATCGATGTGAAGGAAACCTCAGGGAAAACGGTTGAGATTTTTTGAAGGTAAAAAAAAACAAAAAATTACCAAGAGATTGACCGCTCCGGTGTGATCGTCGACCCACCCAATGAGAATGTCAGCTCCCATCATGTGGCTCTTATCGTTGAATCCTACGCCTACGTATCCGAGGGTTTTCGCGATTACTTTGAACGTCACTGTATCATCGTCACTAGGATCCCATTCGAGGAAAACATCACCATCATCGTCGAGCATTTCTCGTCGCGTAAAGTTTGCCGGTGTTTTGATACTACGAGTGGATCGCGCCTTGGACTCAATATTTAAATGATCGTTTGCTCTATCGAGCTTCAATGACAATTTTGGATGTTCTCGACGTCCGTCGCTGGGTGTCTGATGTTTTTTCGGTTCTTTGTACCACGTGGAGTTTTTCGATTGAACGCGAATGTTTTTCGCTGTAGACTTCAAATACTCGTCGATCATTTCGTACCGATCAACCTCCTGATGTTGTTCTCTGTCGTTTGGAATCTCAAGAGCATCGTAATTCGTCGTCGGTCTTTCCTCATTAGGCTTCTTCTTCATCCGAGCAGTTTTCCAATAATCTTCGTCGACTTCCAAACTTTGTTTCTTCCACAAACCAAGTTTGAAGTAATGATTCGCCTCGTTCCTGGTGTTCCTCCTCGTTCTCACTTTACGATCCAAGTCAAAAGCATCGTGACGATTATCCTTGTACGCTTTTGTCCTCATCGCCTGGTCCATGTGCTCGACATAAAGATCCAAGAGATCGCACTGAGCCAAACAAATGGTGCACACTATTACGACTAATTTCATCATCATTTTCGTTTTATTTGCAGATCCAAATTGATCGACAACCATCACTAATTACACGATTACTAAATTGACACTTTTTCACTCGAATACCAATCGCAACACTCTTCACTGTACACTCTTTAAATTACGTTTTTTTTCCTCCCGTAGCCACGATTTTTAATACCGAATGAATAATTATTTATTCACTCATTAAACTTGTTTGTTTTTCATTATTTCATGAAAAAATCATCGTTCGTAGTACGCAAATAGCTCTCGTCGTTGCGCGACATGTTACTCACACGACGGTTGTGCCGGGACTAATTTAAACACGCGGGGCCAGTTGCCGACTACCCGAAGCCCCGCCAGCATAAAAGCAGCTGCTTACCTGAGGCCCCAGTGCGTAGTTCGCTCTTTTATTCCTATATATCTATATGTATGCGTGTGAAAATATGAAGGGTATTCGATGCGAAGTCGGCTCGACTTTAATTCCCAAAATTTTCAACTTATCGTCATATTTGTCTCGATGCTGAATATTTTGAAAAAAAAAAATCACTCGAGGAAGCTTTTTAAAAATTGTACAAATGGAAATTGGGATTTCGCGGATCTGGTTAAAAGAAAATGAATCGCGATCGTTTGATTAAAAATTTATTCCGGACAATTCCCAACGGCGATCGTTAATGTTCGTAATTTCTCGAAGGCTCGATTTTTTTTTTTCGCTCTGTCCATTCGGGTTTTTAATATTTTACGAGAATATCGAAAGTGGATTTTTCATGAAAAAGCCCATGAATACACATATGTGTATGTGCCGGTAGTATCACGAGTGCCTGCGGTTCGGTGCACACCCAAGGGACCCGAGCGAGGGCCTCGTCATATGCCAACGGTCTTTGGTAGGAGGAGCCCGAACGAAACCGAACATAGAGAGCATCGAAGCACGCATTTCTCATCGGCGGCAATTCGTACAAATCCGAATGCGCGCTCAACGTTTTTCAGCGCTTTTATTTCGTTCAAACAAAAATCTGTTAACTTCGAATTTGAGTTGAGACTATCGTACGAGATAAATGATTAATTTTTTCATCAACTATTTCTGTCCTTTTTCCCAATTATTCATTTCCAACAGTTGATAAAATAATTTCGACATATAAATGATTTTGCATTATGTAATTAACGCTCGAAAAGTGCATAAAGTTCGTACTCGAGAAAAATTTCACTCGAGTCTCCGAATATCTAATGATCATTGAAGCTTTTTTCACGTTTCGATTTTCGTCGGAATCGCAATGAATAATCAGTCGATTCTGTCCACCGTTTCGTAAGATATAAATATCGAGCACCAAATGAAATGGAAAATTCTCGAAAATGTGGATGGAATATCGAAGGCCGTTGCTTCCTGCGGAAGTGTTTTGTAACCAGAGACAAGAATGGTGGCTGAGCTCTCTGGGGTTCGTTCGTTTTAGAAACGAGAATGGTGAAGTTCACTTATACTCGATGCTTTTTTCTCTTTTCCTTTCGTCTCTCTCGCTCGCTCTCTGGCTCGTTCTTTCTTTGGCAATGGTGACGGTGTCGTACTGGAAAGAAACGAAATGAGGGGCTGCAAAACCAGCAACCGCGGCAGATGTTAGCCCTTGGCACGCGCCCTTCCTTGACCCAGTGGTGCTCAAGTTTTGAACCCCGAACATAAAGAAAAACAACGATATTCCCATGTACCATACGATGTGTCTATGGCGATGTGAAACAAGCAAACATTGTGTGAGAAAACGAAAGCAAAAGAAAGAAAAAAAACAATACATCTATGGCCGCAGTGGATTTTTCATTCAACAGAGAATTTGAAGCGAATCCTGAAAATTTCTCGATTGCAATTCGTACCAAAATAACCGAACGCAAATAAAGTTGGTAATGATTTTTCAGCAAATGATTAATCGACATCGATATCTTGTCATAAATTGTCACGTTTAAAAAAATCTTTTCGATCGAGAAAATGGACTGAAAGAAAAAAAAACTATAAAATGTATCGGCTGCACAGATTTGGACTGAATTTTCAGTGTTTCTCATTGACAGTGTGCGACAGCTGCAACGGATATGTCGGCCTAACGAAATACACAAGAGAACGTAAGTATGGACTATATCCCGAGGGAGAATTTGAGAGAGAAAGAGAGAGAGAGAAATTATACACCATCCGGTGGATCGGAGCACGCGCTATCCCTTCAGTCGATGGAAAGGTATATCATGTTACGCGGCTATAGATCTCTTATATGGTGTAATACTGCGCGTATATATACACCGCCAGGAAAAGGGTTTATCGTTCTCCCAACCTTCGTACCTGCTGTTAATTCCGTCATCGACTCTACTTCTCATCTTTCATCCTGTGTATGATTCGCTGGAAACTATAATATGGATTCACTTTCGATAAAAATTCTTCAAAACGAATTTTAAAAAATTCATCAAAGGGAGAACAGTGAAATTATATTTTAGCCCTTCGAGTGCATACTGGGTCGTTTTGACCCCAACAATTTTCCGTCACCAATTCTTTTTGGCATTCAATGGCAACGGATGTTTTGGCATTTCATTTTCATCAAAAAATTAATTGAGGGCCATAAAATATGAATAATTTACTACAAAATACGTCTCTACAAAAAAAAAAAAAAAAAAAAAACAAAAATGCATATTTACCGGAATACAACGATTTGAAGAACGCCTTGGGTCAAATTGACCCTATATGCACTTATAGGAGGTGTGCACTCGAAGGGTTAAAGGAAATAGCGAATAAGGGAGTAGCCGTGGTTTGAATCAGTAAAAAATGTTTTTTTTTTTTTGTAACGCCGTTAGAGACGCAGGAATCCGAAGACGTTACGATGCAGTTTTATTATTTTTTTATTCCTCTTGATTCGTGCATTGGAAGGTTCAGCGAATGGAAGTGAGAAAAAAATAAACTGTGTATTAAATTTGCACCGGAGTCTTTTTACTCGTGATTTATTCGATCGAATTAAAAAACTTCTATAAACACAATGCGAACGAATTTGGGCTCGATATTATTGCGCTTAGGATCCTGCCGCCCTGTTCGAACGCACGCATGCACACCAACGCTCTCGCGGTCTCTTATTTCTCCTTCTCGCTTTCGGTCGAATTAATTGGCGGTGCGAAACCAGTTTGGTCGGGAAACGAGCTCCTGCTCGAGCGCCTCGAGCGCCAGAAGGAAAGTCCTTAGCCAGCGGCCCTTCCGCACGCCGCCCTATTAAACCGAATGCACGTGCATTTTAACATGTGCACTTTAGTTGTCCATGTACCGATCAGTTGGCGCGGAAGAGAAAAGTCGGTGCAGGTCGAATTACGATGATACGAACTTGAACACCTTTTTTTTTAAACGATTGATCCAGGTTAATTAATTAAAAGTTTAATTGCATTTTTAATGCGTTATGACAACGCTTCTTGAGGATTTATCCTTGTAGATATTGTTTATCTTTATCGTGCTCGTCGAATGAAGAAAAAGTCTTGAAAGCAATTCAGCAAACACGAGCAGGAAAAGCTTGAATGAAAAAGCGGGTGCGCGAAGACTTTGAAAGAAAAAAGCGTTTCAGCACAAAGCGTCGTCATGGAGAATCGGAAACAACGTTCTTCGGGGAAATTCTTATTCTTCCGACGCGAGGATTCTCGCTTTTCAGCTTGATATTGTCATTGGAACTCCCAGGAGAGGTATAAGCGCAACGACAATTTCGTGGTGGTTTACGCGAATGACCTGCGTCGTTGCTTCTGGCGGTACGCAACGCCATTGGGATAAAGAACACAGTGGACGACCTTTTTTGCGAGGCAAAGGCACCCTGAGAAAGATCTCTCTCGTAACTCGACCATCTGCGCGCGAGCTCTTTGACAAAACGACATCCGCGCGCCTTTTGTTCAATCGAATCCGACATTCCAGCAACGAGGCCGAAACTGGCCTCCGAAATTCTTAGCGCGCGTTGATTCCACCGGGAACTGGGCCCGCTTGATTTTACGCTCAGTAAGGGAGGAGGTTTGATTCAAAAACTACTCGAAAACACGTTCCAACTCGACGTTCCGGATAAAACTCAAAATTTAAACAATCGTGGGTAAGCAATATTGTTAAATTCATCGATTTATCGAGAATCACATTGCCTCGTCGTATGAGCTAATAAAAAGTCGTTTCTAAACGGTCCGTTGGATTTAGTAACGCGTCTTATCCGTTCGACAAATCTACCGCAAAAAAAAAAACATTTGGTGTTTATTCTTTTTATCCGCTTAGCGAATCTGCTATTTTTTTACTTTCTCATCCCGGCGTGAGGAACGAAAGTCTCTCTTGGACCGCGCTGTGAGGGGTCCCTCTTGGTATTCACAGAACGAAATTATTCCTCGACAACGTCACGAGCTCTGTACCGAATTTATCCTTTTCGTTCACCACACAATCTGTCTGCCTCGCCGACGATACATTTTATCATTTTCCAGTAATTCGTGTTTATTTCCGGCATTTTATTTATTCATATTCCCATTTCTTATGATCCTTCAATCAACTGATTACATTTTTCTGCCTGTCGATGGTTAAAAAATTGAAAATCGATGGGAAAAATGGTCGAGAGCGTTCGTTTCGTTTTTCTCGTTATTCCCGCATATTTATCGACCATACCGAGGCAAAGGTTCCCGATGAAGTATCAAATTTTACGACACCCAACATTTCCAATGTGGATAGAGCGAGAGTATTAAAATTATCCGGATTCACCTGCCAAAGAGCGCGGCGGCGGACGCTCGAGCAGAGCGTTCTACACCTGCTGCACGCAAGGCATGGAGAAACACTGGTGTTGGTTGTTTTGTCTTTTGGGACATCTGCCATTTAACATGTTAACTGCAAAGCCGGAAATTATATTGAAACAAAAAGTTTCCAGTTGCGTATATTGCGAGGAGTGGCATCGTCGGACGGTCAGGTCGTCATTCCGACCGCGGCCTGCTTCGAGTAGTTTTTCAGAATACAGTCTGTCTAGCAGGTGCTTTCGGAAATGGCATTCATAGAGGTTTACAGCCACGTGGCTATGTGGACTAATTGGATAGACGGTGAGGAACTATTATGCAAATGAAAACAGCCGCAAGTTCTTTGTCCGCGTAACTTTCGAAGGACAAACTACTTGGCGTTTCGTGCGTATACGGAATCTTGGTGATTTGTCATTTTTCTGAACGTACTGCGGGCTCTGATTGGTAGGGAGTACAAAAAAGTGTTGAAGAGCAAGGAACCCAACTGAATTCGCCAAGCGATTTATTCGAGTCTCGTACGCAATTGTACGAGAATATCACGTGACCGACGAGCGCGACGGTCCGGCAGGCTCTGAGGACGAGACTTCCATGTCTCTGTCGCCGTTTCTTTGGAATACAAAGTGGCGCGCCCACGTCAGTAATATCCAAAGTTATACACTAAACGTCTGACTCTGTACACGATTATATGTAAAACGTGTTGTATTTTATTTCCAAGTGAATTGTCGTTCGTCTCCGAGCCTAAGCTCCTTCCCGCGGAATCTGTGCTTTGCATATATGTAATACACACAACTAGGTTCTTGCACTTGGTCGCGTGAGTCGCCTGCGGATATCGTTCACATGCTCAATTTGCCGCATATGGACAAAATCTTGCTTTTTTAAAATATTTCCCATAACTATATCTCTCATAGATTACGAGTATGTCCAAAAGTCCTACTGGCTTCTGATGGTTTATTGCGGAATTATAATCGGTTTTCTACGAGCGATTCCACGATCTCTCAGTTTTTTTTTATTTTATAAATTTATGAACTTCTTGGGAGCTTGAGTTCGGAGACATTTGACAGTTCTCAGAAGTAATGAGATGGTTGTTCAAATAATGTGAGCAGAGTATCAGATTTTTTCGAGAAGCTTTATCGACGTGGAACTTTAAAAGGAAGAAAATTTTGCAGCGATCAATTTGTTGTTTTTTCTTCATTTTACGATCTTGGGCATCGTCCTTCGAACTCGACTGTGAATAAGATAAACACTTGGCGGTGAGGATGATTTCGTGACGTCCGATGATAATGGAGGTAGAGAAAATATGGTTTCAGCAGGAAGAACCACAGTGGGTACAAGCTTCGCTGTGGATTTGGTGCATTTCTTCTTTACCGTTCGAGATAAACGAGTGAGAATTTTCGAAGGAGTTTCGACTTTCTCCGCCAACAGTGTCCTCGTCGAGGATCCTAAGCTTTGGAGGATCTTTGATTTTCAATTGATGCGTACAGAATCTAAAAATCAGTAGATGATTTTCTTCCTACATCTACCACAGGCACAGGTTATCAGGAACCGTTCATTTTATTAGGACGATGTAACATTCGGTAGAACAGTGAATAAAAATTTTCATAGCCATGTCAGTTTAGTTAGTTGGTTGCATTGCATGAAAACATATTGATACGAGAGCGGAGATTGTGACGGTTTTAAAAACGTGATGAAGAATGCGTTTATCGATGCGAAAGTTGATAGTTTTGTTGGGAGCGATCAATCATCGCTATTAATACTACTTTCGCCGATTTATTTATGAAGACCGAGCGTCGTAATCCCATGATCCAGGCAAACAAAAGCTTAGCAGAATAACGTAGAGAAACAAACTGATCGGATCGTGTAGTTTTCTCTTTTTTATTCGCGTTACGTTGTTTGTGTGAAAATGTTGTATGAAGATTCTAAGGGATAGGAAATTCCTCCATGAAAACGATGTGCTCGTTCCCTCGAGTTTTTCTTTCATTATGATCGAGACATTCGGAATTTAAAACAATTTTGAAAATTTTCACAATTTGTCAATTAAAATGAAGTGAGCATGAAACTGCAATGCTTGCGAATGGTCTCATCATTTTATTTGCTATTATGCAAATAAATCGAGAAAATGGTGTATGGAGATTCGAAGGGATAGAAAATTCTCCCATGAAAACGATGTGCTTGTTCCCTCGAGTTTTTCTGTCATTATGATCGAGACATTCGGAATTTGGAACGATTTTGAAAAATTTTCAACTGTCCAATTGTATGACAGAAGTGTACAAAGATCCCGTGATGCAGGGAGCAATAAGTAACGCACAAACTGTCAGTCAAAATGAAGTAAGCATGAAATTTCAATGCTTTCGAATGGTCTGCTCATTTTATTTGCGTAATATATAGTCGGCACGTGGAAATAAATATTCGAAAGTGCAAATATGTGGAAGAACAGAAACATGAAAACTGTCAGTGTAGGAAGAAAGTATAAGTACAGAATACTCGAAGACACGAAAAAAAGAAGAAGAACAAAAAACTGTAAGATGAAGAAATTCCGAGGTGACGTGTATATATAACATTGGTACGCACACACGGTGTGCACGCAACCCGTGTCCCCGGGGGTGTTAAATAATTCACCACAGCTGGGACCTGTCGAGTGGGCTGTTGGTGGGTGGTCGAGAGTCTGTGGGAGGGAAAGTTGGAGCGACTCCGCGTCTAGAAGAGACCGAATAGAAGGAGGTCGAATGGGGGTGACGTGAAGGACCGATCAAATATTCATATGCGCCTCAACGTGAATCGAGCTAACAGGAACCAAGCCGACAAACGAGTGCGCTGTTGTGCAAGTCTGGCTTTTCTTTTTCCCCTCCTTACCCTTACGCCTTTTGTAATGGCCAGTGGATTTTGACGTCCTGAAGGCTTGTCATGTTTTTTTACTAAACACATTTCATTTGCACACAAAAAAGATTCGAAGGAACCGGCGTAATTATAATTAACGATAACGCTTTGTAGTGAATCGGGGCAAGTCTAAGTTTTTACTCATAATTATTATTTTCTGATTCTAGTGGGTATAAAAAATTATAGAAAACAAAGGAGACGAAAAAAAAGCAACTGCGTTGTCCACGGACCATTCTCTGGTTCACCGAGCAATTAAATATTTATTCATTATGACTCCAACATTATTTTTTGTATCCGGTTGACCGAACGAGGTTTTCACTGAATATCAACACGTGGGGAGCATTGTCCATACTCTTATCATTGTAACTGCCATGAATTTTTCATGTCGGACGAGTAAGATGGTGATTTTTTAAGGGCACACGAGATTATTCGATCGATAAGGTTGGACGAGGTTGCCAGAACGGTTATTATTGGACCCATGCGGCATATCTTTATGTCGCATGCTCGTCGATTGGTCTGCGGGTCGTGAATGTCCCGTCTTTGTCCCACGGCAAGAGCTCCCTGTGGGGACACTTGACCGGAAACAACTCGAAGAGGTAATAAAAGTGACTTATACGATCGCGCGGATTATTCAGCAGGTTTGGCGGGACCAGATAGCCAGAGATGGATTTTCATCTTTACGGTCTTACTCGCCCTAATAACACACCGAGTTACACCATGTCCTCTCCAGTTCTCTTTCGTACACAATTCCCATTCCATAATATATCACATTTATAGCTCCATTTTTGGGAGAAAGGAACGAAAAAAAAATTTCGTCATTCCAGTAGGACTCGTCGTTGAATATATAAAAAAAAAATCGTGCAATAGCTTCGGCTCCTGTACGGGGAGAAGGTCCTTTGGGTAGTGGAAGCATCGAGCACGTACAAAATTCTTCCAAGGAACTTAATACGATAAATGAAATAAAAAGCCAAGAAACAAAACTCATAACTTCTTTTTTTTTTATAACCAGCAACCATTTTCACTTTCCTTAAGGGGTCCTTGCGACGGGCTAACCCCCGGAGCATATTCGAAAAAAACTTTGATCGTATTAATGTCATAAATAAAATGAGAACACGCAATGGACGATACACACTTCTGTTTTATGTTCGAAATGGAAACCGTATTTTTCGTTTACGTGTACAAATGCACGAAGCCGTTATACTATCTCGATAATTAGCTTTTGGTAACCTAGCACTCGACGGGTTCTTGAACTCGCTTGGCTTCACCAATTCAGCAACTTGTCTTACTCTTACGAGCGAGAATAGAAAATCGATACGACGCTGTATAACCGATTAATTATTTGTTATTATTTTGTGAATTTTCAACATGTGTACGTCGTCGATTCGATGCTAAGGCTTTTCGAAAATCCATGTCAAGTCGATCCATCTCATCATCGTTGCAAAAGATAAGGCACGGTGCGTTGTTACACACATCAGGTGCGTGGGATAGAGATTGTAACTCCGTCGCGAAGAGAGGATCCAGAAGTTCTAGCTGCTGTGAACTCTTCGAAGCCAATGGGAATGAGCAAGAAAGAAAGAGAGAAATACAAAAGACAGAGACAGAAATAAGAAATACGTTTCTCGCTCCTGCTTTCCCGCTTCGAGCTCCAAGTCTGTGGATGTTTCGCATGTGCTGTTGGGCTTCCCCTGACGACCGCCCATCTAAGTTTAACAATTAACGCTGTCTAGGGAAAAATAAATTAATTGCGAAAGTGGCGAAGAACCAGAGTGTGTGTGTGTGAGGGAGAGAGAGAGAGGGAAAGAGAGAGCCTCAACTGGTAAGAGAGGGTGAGAATAGGCACCCCATTGCTCCGTACCCTGTTTCTCTAATTTCCACCGCTATCCCGCTCTGTCGAGAACATTCGGTCCGATTATTATACTGTGAGAGACATTCCTCCCTGGTTCACCACGATCGCGACCTCGTTCCGAATAGTTGGGCACGCGCATTAAAATTCCTTTTCTTCTCAATTTACCGAGACGTTAATGATTTTTTTTCCTAAACTCAGGATTTTATGTTATTTTCTACATGCATTTTTAACTCAAGAATCGGAAGATCGATTTTGAAAATGTTCCGATAAATTGTTTTTGAGTAACACGTTGATCTCAAAATGTCAGAAATTTTAAACATAAATAATTGTGTCAACCAATTTCTTCAGGCCACCATATTTGTCAACAATCCCAAGCATTCCGATCGCGTTTACAATGTATAAATTTTCTGTCTTCGAAGTCTATAAATCGCGACATATTGTAGACACAAAGTTGGGTGCCATCGAACATGCAAATTGAGAGAAATCCCTTTATCGTTCCACCAAACAAACGACAGGATGCTCTCCCGCGGATAGTGGCAGCACGAGGGGTTAGTTTGCATTTCCTTCACGCCTCCTCGATCCTCTGACAACGAAGATGACGACAAATTCTTCAAATATTTATCTCCCTCGTCTCCATACGCCTACACACCCAACTCTTGCGCTCTTTTCAACACAACAGTCAATTCCAAGTCACTATATTTTCAGTGGCTGCTCTTGGTACTGTTTCCATTCTCGCGACAGACATCTCGTCGAAAAATCGCAGGCTCGAGTCAAAACCCGAACTTCGTGTATTATAAATATCTCCCTTGTCGAGACTGTCAAATTGTGAGATCGTCGACACAAAAATGAGCCGCGTGAAGGAGTTTTCACTTTCCGGACGGCACATCGTATTCGGTAATTATATGAACATTAATTATGCCGCTAAAATTATTACCATATTCGTATCCATTTAGGAAAAAAAAACATTTTTTCTCTTTATTCGAGAAAATCATTTAGAGAAATTATCGAAATTTGATCTGAATTGAAAAAAAAACACTTTCAAGCGACAATCGATTAATGGAATGGATCACCAAAACAATTGCTACGACTTTTGACAGAATGTTTTACGAATAACTTCCTTTATGTTTGAACGGGATAATGAAAAAGTAGTTGGTAGAAAGTGGAAAAATGGTTGGAGGGAAAACCATAGGGACATCCACTTTGCGCACTGTAAAATAGGTATCGACGTAAAATCCCATGGGGCATGTACCACGACGACCAAGAACAGGATCACGAACAGCCTGATTTTGTGAGACATCACCACCATAAGCCACCAAAAGTGGCTATCGCTATAGCCCCATGTAAAACCCGTCGACTTCGAAGCTAAAGAAACGCTAGGTATTCCCTGAGGGGCAGTTTTAAAATTCAACCCCTATATGAGGACCACACCGTGTATGAGAGAAAAGTCGAGCTCGTGAGTGATGCGTTCCTCATAGCAATTGGCTATCAAAAGGGGCTGACTCGGTACCAAAACGAGGTTGATGTTGCTCGAATTGCCGACTGACAACGTTTCAAACTTTTCTTTAAATTTGTCAACTTGAAAAAAAAAATTAAAATTGAAAAAAAAAAATAGTTATACAAAAAAGTAACGAAGAACTATACTCGTTGTTTTAATTGACTCGGATAAATGACATAACGTCAGATTAATTTGAGACGCAGGAGGATTAATCAAGAAAAACTCATCGCTTCGAATGCTCGTTTCTATCAAAATCGTTAATAAAAATTACGGCGAATATATAGAGAAAGCAAGATGTTTCTGCTCGTATATTTAATCAACCTCACGTTCGAGGGAAACTCGTTTCTTCCTGAAACTTGCTGGGATTGATGCGAAGAAGAAATAGGGTACATTGGAGGTGGAGCCCCACCGACTATTGGATAGAATTTCGGTTGCATGGGAGCTGGAAGCTCCACAGGCCTGTAATAAGCTATCGCAACTGGGGTGGGCATTGAGAAGCACAAACAACACAGATGTAGTGTAGCACAGTGTCTTGTGTCTTATTATAGAGGGATCGAGGGCGCTACCTATTTAATGAACCGTCTTTTCCTCACTCACGTCATTCTGACCCGGTTTACCCCTGCGCTCATTCCCGTGGCGAAAAAAAAAAACATTGCAACGATATGAAACGTTTGTTCTGACGAGTGAAAAATCACCGCGGCGCCATTGAGAGATTAAATATTTTGGAATAATCTGAATGGTCCAGCTGTATGAATATTTAAAAAAATGAAATTCATGACACACGATGAATGACTTTTTGCATTAATTTTAGAGTCAATCGCGCTGCCTCTGATTATGCTCGCATGCAGAAACAATGGAAATTGCTCGGGCCGTGAATATTTAAAAGGGAATGAAGAGCTGGCAAGTACATTTGTACAGACTCGAGCGAATGTCTAATTCCCACAGAGCGTCATCGATACTGACCAAAGTGGTGTTGTAGGGTCAGAAGCTAAAGCGGCAACGTAAGAGACTGCCACAAGGGGGTATATCGAGCCAGAAGCGATTTCAGGGTCATTTCCATGCGACCCTTGCAAAGTGGGATCATTTCCCATGAGACCATGGGTCATGTATATGGTTCAAGCGGCTCAAGGCTTCCTGAGCTGCGAAGCGTCAGAAATGGGCGAACGGAGGCTCCCCCCTTATGCTATACTACGCCTATCGGACGACCACTGCTTCGGAACTATATATATGCATACAAGGTGTCCGAAAAAGGGTGCTCAGTCTGCGAGAGTTGATAACTCCGAAGTTTTCGTCCTGGAAGGAATCATCCTCTCCAACGTTTCCCGTTGGCAATATTTTAATGAATCAGGGACAAAGAATCTCGTGCATTGAAAAGTAAATCAGTGACCGAAGCTTCTCGACCTTTATTTTTGTTATTTATTTATTAATTGACATTTGCAGAGCCATTTATTTGATTGAAAAATGACAAGGGAGTTTTTTTTTACGAAAATTTACGATCGTCACTCGAACTGCACGTCCGGCGTCCAATTTCCATGACACTCTGTATACGCGTACGAGTATCTCTATGTCCACGTTTGCACACTTGGAGTTTGGCATAAGGGATTCCTTGGTTATCCAACGACACAGTTCGGAGGCCTTAGGAGACAGACCGAAATTACGATGATCAAGGATGATTTGCCCTTGGGGAGATATTCTTAAAGGAACAAGCCGATTCACCTTCGATCCTTGTACCTTCGACATTGTATACGCTCGTAAAATCCAAGCGAGCTTCCATCGCATCTCCATATCTAATGTAATCCTAACCTAATCGCTCCTACAGCGTCTCCTTCGGACGTGGTCTCCCAGGCAGAACTAACTATCGCTACAAGGACATCCTTATGTCATCCCTGCCTGCTTCTCTCTCTACCTTCTTTTCATTTTTTCCTCCCTTCAGCCCCTTAATGTTCGTTTTTTTTGTTATTCTCACTTAAACTATATCTTGTTATCTCGCTCTCAAAGTTATGACCCTTGGGCCTTCCAACCCCGTTTGCACCATAATGGGGCTCTACGTGATTGCTACTATAATCCGGACAAGCAATCTCTATACGTAACTTTGGTGGATAGGTTATGGTCTCCCTGGAATGTTGTCATAAAACTGAAAAAAAACAATTATCGATTAGTTTGTAACCTGCTGAATAAAATGTAGAAAAAGGATTTTTCTGCATTTTCTGTATTTTGCATTATCAGAATGAATTTTTAATCAACTTGATTGTGCAAGTCTTTTGATTGTGAGAATTATTATTATTTTCTTCATTGTTATTGATAATGACCACAATTGTAATGTTAAATCTCAAATTATCGTTAAAGATCGCTTGAGAAAGATTGACGATGTGAAACTTGTTCGTGGGACAATTTTCTCGAAAGGGAAAATTCTCAGGACCGTTAGTCAACGAATGATGTGGCTTCGGAAGCAGGAGTACGGGAGACGAGATCCCTTAATTATACTAAGTAACGTATTTGGGATAGAAACTCGTTGCCGCGGGAGGCGCTGCAACGGTCATAATATTTAATCACTACTCGTTTATTCTGCTCTAAAAGCGGGCTCACCGAGCCCTCGTAAGACGTTAAGAGCAAAGCTCATGCCTGAAATTCAATCGTCTTCACTCTCGTACTTTCGACGCTGTTTTTCCTTTTTTTTCAAAGCTAGAAACTGACGAAAAATCGTTGCTTCGAAGATGAGTAGCAATAAAAACTAATTAACCGTACATCTGCGTTGAATGGGGAAAAAAAAGTGTTGGAAATGTTATTTCGTGGAAAAATTCACCGAGACAATATTTTCCCAGCCTGCGACGATTCCAGCGACCCTCGCGCCTTGAGAACTCCAACCCTTTCGATCTTAAAGATTAGGCAACAAACGAGCGAACGAGCAAGAAGAAGCGAGAGAGAGAGAGACAAAAATAATAGAAGCGCGAAACCAGTAAATGGGGTGCAGACGCGTGAGCCCTCTGTTTTCTATGTCAACCCCTCTAAATCTCACCTCACCCCCTATCGCTATTTCTCTCATCGCCAGTTTCCATCCATTCAGTCCCCTCATCTTTAACAGGCGCGTGATGTGCCAAGATTTTCATGAAATAGTTTTCATTCTTCTTCGAAGCCAAGGACAGAACGTCGCAAAGCTTTTTCGCTCCTTGGCGAGGTGGAAAATGCAAAAAGAAACGTTACCATTTTAGAACCCTTTCATTTTTATCTCGATAAATCTTTTAATTCTTCCGCGATGCTTCGTAGCTGCTGGCACACTCAGAAAATTACTTTGTATCACTACGATCTAATTGACACTCGTAAATAATTATTTGACAACTGTAACGATAACGAAAAATGTTTTTTTCGAGGAACCATTAATGTTTATCTCTTTCCTGCTCCTCGATGTAATTTTTTTCTGCCTTTCCTATGTTTCCGCATGGAGAATTCGGCTACTCGCACCCTCGAAGCACGCGTGTCGTCGTAAAGCAACGAGCATCATCTCATCCCCCGACTTTTTGTTCCCTTTCGTTTTCACTTCATTCACGTTCGTACTCTTCCTTTTGGAATTACTATATTTTCATACACGTTCCTTTAGCTCGAAACATGGTTAGGGATGAGTCTGGGACGGTTTCATTTTTTGACACCCGGTGTATTTGATTCCCGGCATGTAATAAACCCCCGAGGGCTGTTGGGAGTCCCCGCTGGCAGGCTCACGCCTTACTACATGTCATATCGACACCTTTCCCCTTCAACCAACTTTCAGACCTCCGGACTCCCACTGACACAACTTTCCAAGCGTAAAGGGTATCCTGGCAAAATCCTTGCTAATTTACTCTTGTATATTCTTACATTGAGCTATATGACCTCTTATTGAGAATCTCCCTTAATTTAAGATACTGACGAGCCATTTAGAAACGTGCAGGAACAATCAAATTCAGTTTTTTTTTTATCAAATCAGCAAATTGATCTGGAGCTGTATTAAAAAATTTATTGACTCCGAATATCTGACGTTGATGCAGTCACGTGAAAAATATTTGGCAACCTTTGCTACACTTGTTGAAAGTGATCCCTGTCGAGTGTGACGTTTTGGACAAATTGACTGTTTCTACCCGAGATTGCGGTGATATAGTCGGGTCTACGTGACGAAGCCATCGAACAAGAAATGCGCGATGTTGATCAGTAGACTGAATGGCTCAGACACAAGAACGCCATATCCCGTAATCTCATTAGACGAGGCTCGTAGCTTCTGTTCGTTGGCTGTTGTAACTCTGACACGTTGTCGTTACTCCTTTGGTTTCTTCTCGGCAAAATCTCGTTAGGTCGTTGGTATCGAAAGCTCGCGATTAAATCCAGTTCACGCAGCTTGACTTGTTTTTTTTGAGGACGAGCGAGATTGGAGATTCTGGAATGTTTGAATAAAATCATTTCGGTTTTGACGGCGTGTCGTTTTAAGGTGATTTAAAGGGATGATGAGGAGAGGCGAAATAATTTGGAAAATTGGGGATCGTCTCTGATGTGCGTGTGAAGCTATCGGTCAACCCCCGTGGAACGACATCACTACCACGAACTTGTACCACAACCACCAACACCACCATCAGCATCGGTGTTTTATTTCATGAGGCGAGCGAAGAAACGTACCCCCAGCTTTTCAACCCCTCGCGCTTCATCCCTTCCGTTTTTCAGGCATCAATTTGGCACACGGGTAAATCCATGGGGGGAACTCCTTCGCACGTACACCCCTCAATTCCTCCCCGAAGACAGGACAAAACTTGCCCTAAGAAGCCTTTAAGAAAGTCTCGGCGAGGGTGGAAGGAAGAAAAGGGGTCGTTATGTGACTGGTGGGGTTGCCTTTGGACTACCATAAAAGAATGTCCCGCATGCGCACCAAGTCGACAAAAACTGCGACCCGCCCCCGGTAAACGCCCCCCGCTGACTCTTCGTTTTGGTCACCCCATTTTCATCCCCTTTGCTGTACCCCTTCATCCACTAAACTTCTCACCCTTCTCGCACCGCTCTCCCCTTCACCCTCCTCTTCTCGACGTTTTCACGTTTCAGCTTCGGCTACGCTGTACACGCAGCTCTCGTCCACCATCCACCACGAAAAACCCTTCCCACGTGTTCGCCGGCTCGCGAGGATCTCTGTGCTTGCGCCCCTAAGAACTTGTCTCGACTCAACTACGCGTTCTACACTTTCATCTTGTAACCTTCATTTCGCGATATTCCGCCAAAAACTAATTCATGTGGTTTCTTCTTCTACTTCTTACGAAAACCACCAGCAATTGGACAATTTTTCTTGTTGTCAATTCAACTTTCATCAACCAGGCTCATTCAGAACTTCAAACCAGGATCTTGAGTTCGGTTCTGAGTTCTCTGTATTTTTTGTGTTTTCGTGGGTCAACCAGAATTATTAATCAACGCGAATAACAGTGTTTGCGCCGATTTTTCGAAGACAGTGAATTCTACGACAGACATCAAATTATTGTAAAATAAAAATGATGAGAAAAGTACGTGAATGATTTAAAAATATGGCTCGTATAATTCCTCACTGGATCCCTCGTTTCTTATGTTCAATGTTTTTTCATTCATCACCGCTCATATTTATAAGTACACAATAAGTGTCTCCCAGATTTCTGCATTTCCTCGCAGTGCCTTGAAGTGCCTTGGGTTCCTCGCAGTGAGCTGTATACGAAAAATATTATTTTAAACAATCAGTGCATCAAGAGAAATAAACTTGGTTGTTTGTGAAGCGGAAATCTCGCAGGATCGTTCGACCTACCACGTGGTCACTTCTCACGACCTTTTCAAGCGCCAATGTTTGGTTTGCTTAATGCTCCAGTGATTGCTACATGGAACACACGAAATTTTGAGGATATTCAGGTTCAAAAAATGCAGACGGGCTAACAATATCATAATTGATTCGCTATTCCTGTTTCTACTCGACACATCCAATGACCTCGCGATGCCTCATCCGGAAAAGTAAGAAAACAAGAAAATTTGTAGTCCGGTGTCGGTCAGACACGTATTATTTGTTTTTTTTTTTGCCAATCTCGATTGAAATAGTTGATTGCGTGTGAATAGAGAAATAAAATGCAGCCACATTTGACGCGCAATGTGACGAAGGAAATAGAGTCTGACCATGGCAGGGGAGGATCACCATAGAAAAACGTGTTTTCTGTTCATTTCTTTTTGATTTTGTGCAATTCACTCCGTCGTTGGCCGTTAATAGTAAAAAAAACAACGATAGCGAAGTGTCTATCTGCTGGAGAACGATCGCTCAATGACGACAAATCCCAACTGATCTAATTGGTTACCGGATAGGTAATTGTTCAAGTTCGATAATTGGACCAATTAATTTGAACGTAAAAGTGCGTCGATTATCTTGGTGCATTCATCGACGATGATGCCGTGGCGATTTGTGACGCAACAGTTCCCATTTCCATCCACTTCTCGATGCTACGGGGTGGGTTGAAGCGGCTGAAGTGCAGCTTCGCAGTGCACATCGCATTCAACGAGCTCGCGCTTGCGGCTCACGCTGTATATCGTTATTTTCGAAAAGGGATTTAACCGGAGGGGTGAAAAATCCGATAGGGAGAATGCAGCCGAAAAAATACCCTGTTACCATTACTGTAAAGGGTCGACATACTGTTTGTTGGTGGACAAAAGGACTCTGGTAAAATACAAACATTTTCCAAATTGTGCACGTCAACATTTTTCCACTTTTTTGTTTAAATACAATTTTTCGTCATGGAATTAGGAAAATATTCATTCACGATCTCTACGAATTATAAATAGTCGCAGCAGACAATTAAAAACACTTGAATAGTTGACTACAAAAACTTTGCAAGGGCTGCGAATGAAAGCAATTGAGAGATAAAAATCTCAACAGGCAAGAAAACCGACTGAGGAGCCAACACGAAGTAAAAAAATGGTCTGTATCAATCAATGTCAAGCTTTGGGAGCATTCGACACGGTGTCAAAGATTTCAGCATGAGAGATCTTGAGATACGAAGATAACTGACAAAAAGTAGTGACGAAAATCAAAGCAAAAGGGTCCGAGACTCGATCGTAGAAAAAAAAAACGTATATACAGCTATGAAAAGTGGGTGTGATGGATAATGCATCGAAGCTGATGCATGACAAAGTGCGAATCGAAAGGCGCGGATCGATGAACAAAATAGGGATGTCGAGGCGTAGGATGGAGGCTTTGAGTTCCCATTGTTGTCCATGTGGGCTTAAGCTTATGGGCGGGGAAGGCTACTACTTACTCTGTCTCGTTTCATCGCTGGGGTAATCGCTCGATTCTTTAACGGCTTGATATTGATACGTCATGATCGATGTGACATTTTTGAAAGTGGCGCCTACTTCTCTTCTTGCATCTCAACTTTTATTTACATTTTCCTGCTCACAAAAATACTCGACCAAGATTCTTCGTTCATTCGATTAACTTACCATGCGAAGCTTTCGGCCGAAGTAAAAAAACGAAAATGAGCGTTTGTACGAATGCCGGTTCACCCACATTTCTTTCGGGAAAATTGAATTCAGAGATTGAGAGTTTTTATTGACAAAATTCAGAACTACGGTATTGCGTTCCCAATAAGGTAGTCTTCCCAGTGTTTCTACTCTCTTTTCATGTCCCCCTTGCTCGCATTGAGATAACTAGTCGAACAACTCGTCGAAAATAGACCACCGAGATATATGAAGGAAAAACAGTTAGGGGTTGATTTTCTGTCGAAGGGCGCGAGAACGAGCTCCCTCCCAGTATCGCGACGCTTCTTGTTCTTATTCTTCGGCAACCCCAACCCCCGATAGTGGTTACTGCCACACAACCCCTATATTCCTCTGCGCTAAACGGAACTGTACCCGAAGGGGGCTTTCCACTTTTCTGTCTTCATTGTACTTCGCTGAGTCTCTTTGTTTCTCTTTTTTTGGCTTCAGTTTAATTTCGTAGTTAGCCGAGAAGAGTACGACCGAGTTTCTCAAAGTTTTTTTTTTCTCCGAAGACCTTCGGACGATCCTTAGCATGGAAATTCTTATTTATCGTCGTAATGACGACTAAGTTTCTTCGATATTGCGTCGACAACTGGTGGATCCAAGTGGACTCGTTATATCGAAAGTATTCACGACTTGGTTCGCGACACTTCTATTGTTCTTTATACTGTCTCGTGCTTTTATGTCTACTGATTTCTTCGTTCTCAGTTTCTGGGATAATAAAAAATGCAATGGGAGGAAATTGCCGGAGAGAATATTTCCGCGGGTGAAAAAATTGATTTTCCTTTCGCGAAAAACGAAATCCCTTTGAATGTCTATATAGGGAGGGTGCTGGTCAGGTGGTTATATTTTCCGAGTGAAGAATGATGCTGGAGAATGAGCGTTAAGAAATGAATAACGGATGAGAAAATATTAATTTTTATTGTTTGCCAACGAGCACAGTGTCGAAGCTTGACGATTGTTTTTTTCTGCTTTCATAATCATCCGGCAGGACAGCGAGAAAAATAAATAACGAGGCTTCTTATTGTGAACGGCAGGAGTGGCTTGAATCTCGCCGTCGTCAACTTTGCTCCGAAGCTTTCGAGCCGTAGTCTCTTCAGGATTGAACCGGCGAAAAGACTTTTGAAGAGATCCAAGAGGTGAGAGCCGTTAATCGGCAGTCACGACCGACGAGGAAGCTGCAGCTGGAGCGCAGGGAGTGCAAAAGAGTGTGGGAGACGATGGGGGGTAGTTACTTCCTCCGGTTGATGTTTGTTCTGTCCTCTTCGTCACCAAGTGCCGCGAACACCACGGGGTATCGAGAACCGAAAGAGTGAAAACTGAGGAACCTGTTAGGGGTGTGAGGCGGAGGAAATAAATAGAGAAGTTGGGCGAGAGGGATGAAGATGGGGAAGCGAGGGTGGATTATAAAAGAGGACAAAAATATAGGGACGATTCGGAAGAAGCGAGTCGCCAAGTGAAAGGTTGAGTGAGATAAAAGAAGAGCAGAGTGAAAAGAGGGTGAAATTGCGATAGAAGAGGAGGCCGAGAAGTGGGGGTAGTAGTAAAATATCAACGAGCGGAGTGAGAAGTGAAAAGGTGGAGTTAGGGAGTTAGAGTGAGATAGGTTACTTTTTCCCCACCGAACCAGGAAAAAGCAACCCCCACCATTTACAGAGCGCGCGCTGCGGCGAGTAGACGAGGGGTTGAAGGGGGTGATCGGGGATGGTGGATGCGGGGCTGTTCGGGGGCCGGGGTTCGCGGTGGCTGGGGGCGTCGCGGCCTCAAAAATACACCGCAACCACACCGCGCGGCTCCACCACAGAAGCCGCCACACCACCTTCCACCGCTTCCGCCACCACGGCCTGCCTGACTGCCTCTCTTCTCTACTCTTGTGCTGTACTCTCGCCGTCCGCCGACGTAACCGAAACGAGACCGCGCGTACGGAGTCGTAACACCCTATTTAACCTTATACATTCCATGCTTTGCTGGCTATCAGTGCGAGCGATGGTTTAGGATACCGGAACTTGCCACCGAAACCAACCAACGCCGGAACTTTGTTGTGCGACCATCCACTCTCCGCTGACCTCATCTTCGCTGTTTCTCCAACTTTCTTCGCATCCTAATGCATCGCCGACTCGTTTCCATGTGTTGCTCTCCAACGATCTTTATTCCAAACACTTCGTCTGTGAAAATGTGCTCAAGAAATCAAAACAACAATTGAGGATTTCATTATCGCCATCGCCAAAGACCGCGGATCGTTCTTACGAGTGACCTTCGTTAAGTACGTTTGACAGTGGATAGTGAAGCTATGTGAAAAAAAAAAAAAAACAAAACACAGTGAAGTTTTCTCGATACCAGAATAATTTCGAAACAGTGCGTTGACTCAAACAGATCGGACGATATCTCGAGTCAACATGCTTCGGTACAGCATTTCAGTCTCTGCTTCGCAGTTTCGTCGTCGATCTTCGCATCGATTCCAATAGTGGTAGCTCACGAGCTGTTGGCGCAATCGGACGAGCTTCCACGGACTCAACTAAAGTCATCGTGACAGCTAACAAGACGAACCGAGTGACGGACTTGAGTCAAGTGCAATTACCGATGGGATTATCCGTACGTTGAGTGCAAAGGATTTTTCCGACAGCGTATTTGGCATGCGCAGTGGATTGTGATAAAGCTCCGATGCACTTGTTGACAAAGGCAATAATCACGGCCACGTCGTTATTGATTGCATTGAAGCTCGTTGTCTTTCAAGTTGTTGGGTTCAGGTTGAAAATAAAACAAATCAAAAGGGAGAAAAAGTACAGTCGAGTGGTCCAAAGCGAAGGAATTGGCTGGCAAAAACCTCGAATCTTCTGTGAACCCTAACAAAAGAGGAATAAAGAAAAGACAAAAAAAAAAAAAAACAAGAAATAAACGGCATCAAGCCTAAGACACGAATCAGTCTTTAGATTCCAATAAAACGAATTTTCTCCGCGACTTGGCATTCGAGAGTGACGCTAAGGATAAGTACGCAAAGAACAAGAAGGAGAATTTGCAAACGGATGCTACTGCTACGATGCTGGGGAACCGTCATGGGATAATGAAATAAGGATCAAAGGATCGGCGAGGGCTGGCTTTCGCTGAGGGAAACCTAGAACTCAGCCCTCAGCCCGTTTCTTCTTCGGTTCTTCTCCTCCGCTCCATCGGCTTCAGTCACGATCTTTTTTCTTCCACTGACAACTACAAATCTAATTCTATCTTTCCGAGGGGATTGACAACGGACTAACGGGGTTTAGGATCGTTGCTGGAGTCTTGCGGTGAGATCGAGCAAATCAGAGGGTGTTAAAT
Organism: Hyposoter dolosus; assembly: GCA_963921915.1. Lineage (NCBI taxonomy): Eukaryota > Metazoa > Arthropoda > Insecta > Hymenoptera > Ichneumonidae > Hyposoter > Hyposoter dolosus. Next base: position 9,433,577 of record OY998132.1, read on the forward strand.
AGGTGTTATTGTGGCATCAGTTGGTTTCACCGTCAACGCGAGTGTCTCCGAGAAGTTACCGAGTTTTGCGCTCGACCGGAGTCCCCCGTGACACAATGACATAAAGCAAATTTCCAAATTTAAAAACGTTCAACAACGCCAAGATTTATCTGGTGCTTCTGTTTGTTTATTTTCGTTACGGACATCAATTCCCTGGTTTATTTTAGAAAAAAGTGACACAAAAATTTCACAGACGTACTTCCGGTGGCACAGCCGATGAATCATTTCCCATGACGAATCCTCTGCGCGACGTACGACCTGAGGAACGTCCTCTGGGCCTGGACTACCATCCAGATCCAAGAATAGCCCGTCAGCCTCTTCAATCATCAACGCAAATCGGTGGCGCTCGGCTCCGAAAGACAAGACGTTCGTCCTCCAGGAGGAGAATGCACCTGACGAATGAAACAACTTCTCAAGAACCTAATCAAGGTTCGGCCTCGACGAACAATCATTTGTCCGAGTATACGATTACCGCGGATATTCTCGCGGAGAGAACGCTCGACGGACTGTTGGCCGAGCATCCTGGTGAACTTATCCGGACAGGTGAGACGACAATTACTCCTTCCTTATCGTTCGATTGCGTTAATCTGAGTTTCAGTAGATTACTCATCACGTGCGGTGGTTTTCCTTACAATTCTTCTGATTAAGTTGTTAATTATCAATTAAATTTTCTCGTAGAATTTCACTTGCGTTGAGCTGAGATCCAGTAAATTATTCATCACGTGAGGCAATTTTCATTACAAATCTTTTGATTAACTTTTTCTAATTACCAATTAACTTTAAAGATCGATCAACGGATGTTCGCATTTGAAAAACCAACGTTCAAATTACGTTCTCGTCCAAGTTCACCGCCAGAAAACGTTATGATAAAAAGAAAGGATCTTTATTTTTATTTGAAATCGAATTAGAATGCTGAGTGAATGGCGAAGTCGTGACTTCCCAAAGTTAGAATATATGCTTCATAGTGCTATGTACCCGTCGTGCTAAGGTTGTCCTCATGTGGTCTGCACCGTTCTGCCACCTCACTGGCGATCCAACAAGACCCTGCCAATGGCATTTAAAGTGGTGGCCTTAGGTGACGTCGATGATGGGACCGTGGTGACCGTTTGCGCTGGAAATGATGAGAACTTCTGTGCCGAGCTGAGAAACTCAACAGCATTCATGAAAAATCAGGTTGCCAAGTTCAACGATTTGAGATTCGTTGGAAGGAGCGGCAGAGGTGAGTTCGATCTTGCACTTTACTATTTTTTTAAGCCTCAACGTTAATTATAGTCTGAAATGTACAAATGTAAATGTTGAATTTGATGACATCGGCGAGCGAGATTCTCTGAATAGTTCGCGGTAGTTTCTCTTCGGACTTTAGACAACCGATCGTCACCCGCATTGCCATTCTAAGTGGGCGATAACAGACCGAAATGGGACGAAAACCTCCAAAGCAAAGCCACCCTCTGTGCAGTCTTGCCGTCGATGGCACGTGCCTTATTCCATCTTCATTTTTAATTCACTCATCAGCAAACACGTTACACTCTCAGCAGGGACAAATTTCAATGCGTCAACGCTTAAACACGTCATTAAATCCCCGCGAAAGCAGATCTGTGAGAAATAAAATTGTTCCAAATCTCGCGAGGGATTCTTTTGATGGACATTTAGATTTTTTTAATCCCCGTGACTCGCTGATGTTCCACTACAGATCCGAGAATCAGTTCAATAATTCAGAACATCTTCTGCCCTTCGAGCCGACGAAGCTTTCTTCTTCGAGGGCCTCTTCACGACGCTCGCCGAGAAGCTTCTCTTGTAGGTGGAAAAAACTCGACAAAATGTACACTGGGCTGCTTGATAGAGATGTTGAAGAGAACATCGTAAATAATAGATTCGGATGGGGCAAAAAAAAGCTCATGATGTTTGAATTAAAAACAATTATCCCTCGATCATTAAAAAATCTGCCGGTTATGAGAAAAAGGTAAATGAATCGCTCAAAATTTCTGTCACGTTTAGAATTTGTGTTTTTTTTTTACGTCGGGGAATTCGACGCCAAGACGTTTACCCTTTTTTTGGGATATTAAATGAATAATCGTGTGGTTCATCTCATTATGAAATAATTATCATATTACCGGATCATTGAAATAATAGCCGTCTTTATCATGCTCCGTATTTCTCTGAACCCCCTCGACATGTTAAATCGAAAGAATGTAGAGAGGGTGTTGAAAGTTTGCGCTTTTTTTCTTTTCTGCTCGTTTCTTGACAAGGGGTGAGGGCGGATAAAAACAGTAGACTAGGCGTCACCGACTCCCAGCGAAAGAAAGTACAGGAGAGGAAGGGAGAAGGGTCGGTTGATACGAGTAACGAGACGTCCCTTAATTCCTTTAATTCCGAAGAAAAGAAACTGAACACTGAGCTAAGAACTGTCTTGAGGGGAAACGACCCCTCGTATTTGTTTATCGCGGCTGATCGTGTCGCCAACATCGATCGACCGATTTCTTGTTTCGTGCCAAGACAAATACATGACGTTTTTCTCAACGTAACCAAATACGAAACGGACTAAAATACTGTCTAGTCTTCCCTGAATAATTCAATGTCAATCCCGTAATTTTTGATCGAGACCCAGAAATATTTCTCGATCACTTACGAATGAAAAAAATGATAAATTATCAAGTTTTGACCACGGAATTGTTCCTCATGAAATTTCTTTTCAATCGGAAGCCTTTTTTCTTTTCTTTAATCTCTGGAATAGTCCTCCTAGTTCTTAAAACGGAAGTGAACAAAAAGTTTTCGGTCTCCACAGCACCGGATAGGCATTCGCAGTAGAAAACAAACAAATAATGTTGTCGGGAGTGAGTTTTTCGCGGAAATTTTTATCCACGCTGAGCCCCGAAGCGTCCTTCGCAAATTCCCATGGATAATCGGAAGAACATACCTATCCGTCGGTACCATCACTACTTTGGAGGCTATATAGCGAAATAGGTGAAGGGGATGGGGCCAGGGGGTGTAACACATCTATCGATGATACACACACGCACGAGAGGTGAGTGGTTGGCTATAAGCGGATTTCGTTTCCATGGCAGTAAGCCCTCATTACTGCATTACGGGCAACCCCCAACTACCCACTCGTACACCACCACCCCATGATGGTTTGTCTCGAGAACTGCTGGGGAAGATTGCAGCAAACCTATGCCTCTATCGTCCTCTCATTCCTGCCAGTTCTCTCGTCCCTCATTCTTCCTTTCGTCAAAGACCCAAATCATTGAATAATTGTGGCACGCAGGTGGGACACAGTTTCGTTGAGGGGCTGATGGATGCGAAACATAATTAACAATCATGAAAAAAAAATCAATTATCAATTCTGTTGCAATTGACAGCAGAATTAGCAACAGAATATTTCGTCGAATCTTTACAACAGAAATTCCCATAGAGCTATTCCGCGAACTTCTTTGACGTTCACTGCCATGGGAAATGTGGCTATAGAAAAGATAGAAGCCGATTGTCGAGGATGCGGAGAAGAAATACTGGAAAGAAAAGAGCGGAAAGTTATGGGCAAACGAAAAAAAATTACTCCACTGGAAAGAAAGGAAAAAAAAAAGTATTGGTGATAAACGGAAGCAAGAGAACTTTTGTTCTGTGGCCAGACGTTTACGAAACAAATCTGAAATTTATGTTGTTTGTTTTGGGAGGGTTCGCGAGGGTAGAAAAGGCTTGTGTGGTGGAGCTACTTCACCCCCTAGTCGTTCAAGCCCTCTATATTTTTGTACAATTGTGCTGGCTTCTGAGCGACGAGCACGATCTGTCGATTGGATTTTTCAATGACATTCGACAAGTGCATTTTTCGTTTCCTTCATTCCCTACATACATAATTACCGTTTATTTTCATAATGACTGTTTGCGGAAAGAAAAGAAAAAGCGTAATCGGTGGCTTGGATAGCGGAGGGAGGCTGCAAAAGGAACGAGAACAACCTCGTCCGTTTTTACTCTCAAAATATTATCATACCAGCGCAGGGTAACGTTTATCCACCCCCAACCCCTTCAACCCCCTCTCGGTCTCTCTCCCTTTTTTGCCCGCTGCTCCGCTCTTTTCATAACGTGACGGGAAGGATTAGCATCTTTCTCCCTATCCAGAGGAGTCACGGATGTGTCTGATCCGACAGAAACATCCGGAGCATATAATATAACCGGCAATTTATGGTTCCATCATTTTTGTGCATTTTTATCACTTGAAACTTGACTTTAGCCAAACACACACACACCTCCGACCTTTCGTTTTTGACTCCCGATATTATTGCTCTTGTTTATTCGGTTTCTGTTTAATTTTGTTTCATACTGCATTCGACGCATTCGATTGCTGATTAAATAACAAGAAAATGAAATTACTTTCAATATTTGAATTGCATCCATGACATTATGGTCGAGCAATGTGTAGTAATGAAAATGGATACCCGCAACTTTGATGAATCCTCTTGAGTGCATTTAGAATTTGAGCACATTCACATTTTCAATTATAATTCAAATTCGAGTGATCGCGAAACTGTGGGTTCTGGGATATAGAGCTATACGAGAGAAGTGATTAATGCTGCTACAGAAATCAGTTATTTTCGTTGCGATGACGTTCAGCGAGGATATTTACTGTTCCCGATCTTTTCGATAATTTATTTTGTTCCCTCTCTGGCTTTATGGTAGCTCGCCTACGTGCGACAGAACGTCGAAACATCGTATCGCATAAATACAGGAGTTACCTGTGTTTTATAACGCAAGGGAAAGGCCGAGATATGGCGAATCCACGAGAATGTGTACTCGAAGAGAAACAGGGATGAGGAAATCCGTATATGAAAAGCTTCACGAGCGAGCCCCGCTGTACGATATCGACAGGTAGATCCTGACCAATGTCCTGCGAGCCACCCTCTTCGGTATATCCTACATTTATCGTGTATCCAACTTCGTCGTTCATCATTGCGTATAATACGTCTACTTGCAGTTCCGCCAGGCAACTGTGGCCCCTTATTAAATATTTTTTATCAACCTGGGAGCAAAAAAAATCTTTTCTTTTGACAAAATGATTTTGTTTTCCTCTTTCTCACTAGAAACGCCTACGAAAGAAGCATTTTTCCTGAATACAACTTTTCTTTATAATATGGCGGAATTTCTTGATGTGATCGATTGGAAATAAGGATTTTTCAATTAAAAGAAAAAAAAAATGTATTTCATACGAAATCCCGCCGTAGAGTGGAATTAAATTTGGCAAGCTGTGTGGAGTATAAAAATGAGAGAATCGATGATGTTCTTTCACAAATGACGTAATCCGATAAAGATCACTGTCTCGTTAGCTTGTATCCTTTCCAGAGGGGCAGGACTTAGATCCCCTTAGCTACCAATTGGCGAGGTTGCTGGTCAGGATTTCCGTGCCAACGCGTCCCGAGCTTCCTTTTTTTTTCAATTAAAAATTAAAACAAAATAATCGTTCTGGGCGCAGTTACAAAGCGCCTTCGCCTTCACCGGAGTATACCAGGACGAAAGGTACGTGCGCGAGGTTGTGACTGCTCTCTTTTTCTCGCGTTTCCCTCATACCAGTTATTCCTCTTCTGCTTACTTTTTTGTCCATGCAGACGGCTCATTTTTCCTTTTTCGAAGAACGTATGATCGCACAGGCACCGAGTTTTTCTACCGATTACACATTATTTTTCCGCTTCTTCGACAACCTCACTTGCCATTTTCATCCTAGCGTGACACACGACGAAATATTCTTCCAGTTCTATCAAATTTTCCTGCTCTTCCATATCTCCGTATGTTAATTACGATTTATCTCGGTACGACGATTCCCGGCACGTTCAGTCCGAAATGTCTCTTGCCTCTTGTAAAAACTCTCTGCGCTTTGATTATTTCTTTCCTCTCTTACACTCCGATAAATCCAACCGTTCGACCTTCGATGTAATCGACTTCAATAAAAACGACAAGACAAAACAACCGATGCCTCGAAACTCAGGAGTAGTTTCTTTCCAAACCTTGCGAAACTCATTGTCTGCTGATAGCTCATGAAACACGTCGACGTAGTCATCGTTATCTAATGAGAGCACTGCCCCATCATTCTTTTGCCATATTCTGAGATTTTTCATCTCATATATCGCTTGCATTATTCCGTACGTCAGAACGAGCCACTTGAAAATGTACGCAGGCGTTAAACCTTCTCAAACTGACAGCTACATTTCCGTAGTCAAAACGTCAGAATTTCAAAACACTACAAACACTCAGTGTACGGTAACGATCCGGGGTGAGTCAAGGCAAAGAGTCACCACCCTTCTTCTACTTCCCTTATATGGCAGTATTTGAGCGAGCAGGCCGCTCGTTTCACCGGCAAACAGGGGAGTTTTTAACACTGCATGATCCCTGGGTAAACTTGGGGTGGGTGGACTATCTTTTTCTCTCGCTCTCTCTCTCTCTCTCTCTGTCTCCCTGAACACGAGACTTTTCATATCTCTTCGTGATCCGCGTCGCTGTCCCGTGAACTGGAGAAGAACGGCGGCGCCATGAGCTTTGTACACGAAACGACATTCAGTCAGTTGAGAAAATGACCCTTTAACAGGCTGTTTATACAGAGAGATCTGGAATGGAAAATTTCTATGCTGAGAAAAAAAAATTCATAATTTTCAAATTTTCTCCCCACAATTTTTCGATTTTTTCATTTGCTTTAATTTTCCAAAGTGCGTGCGCAATGATTGCATGTCGGAACTCTTTCAATTGTGCCAATTCTTTCGATTGTTTCTCATCAAAATTAAATTTACAAAACGATTCATTTTTCGTGTTTTTTTTACCAAGAAAATGCATGTTTTTGATTTGAACGTTTCCGTCCGATTAACAACTTTTACATGCGATCGAATTTGAATCGAATATTCGTAGACAGAATCTTACGTCGACTGAATATTTGGGCAAACAGTGTGATTTTATTGAGGGGAAACACGCGATGATCGTTCTTACGCCGAGTTACACATAATACCCCATAAACACCCCTAAAATGCCTGTCATTATCTTTCACCTTTCCTCGGTGTTTCTGTTTCGCGTTCAGACGCATTCGTGACTCGAATTATTCCGGCAATTTGAAAAGGAACACTTGAGACTGGTCATTAAGTCTTGAGGAATGCTCACCAGGACCCTCGTTGGCAAATCTTCGAATTGCGATATCACAAATTCAAGAGGGCGGTTTACCAATCAATTAAAATTTGTCATCACTGCCTTTTTTTCATCTTTTGCCTCCAGATAAATTTTTGCAAACAACTCTTCGCTATTGTTTCCTAATGTCACACCGAATCGCATTTACACGAGGGCCAAGGGTCACTGTCGCGAATCGGCGGTTAATACCCAAACCGATGCATCCTGAGCGATCACCCAACCAGATGTTAAGCTCCCCCGAGTCTTTTTCACTTTATTGAAGTGTTAAAAAATGCATGAGACACCGATCAATATTCATCAACTGCCTTTTGATTGGATTGTTTCCTCAAAAGTCAAACGAGGCTCAATGAAAAAAAGATACGCGTCGCTTTTGTTTGGAATCGAACCGGTAGTTTTTCCTTTAATGAAACATCATTGCTCCCGTTCGAGCACAGATAAAATGGGAGAAAAAAATGTCCAACCGAATGGATACTTGTATGTCGATACAGCGAACGACTATGTGGAGATTGAATAAAAAATACTGTGAATTACGTGAGAGAAAAAAAAAGCATGTCGACAGATTTGCGGATGAACTGAACACGCAAACACCAACAAAACCGACTTGCGCAGCGCGTTCTCTATTTCCCTGGGCTATGTGGGTGGTGGTGAGAGCCCGTTAAATGTCGTGGTTCACCGTAAAAACCCGAGCTCGTTACCAACGTCAGCTCCGGCGGCCAGCAGTGAATTCGGAATCATAAAATAAAACTATCCTGTACACTCGTGGGGAAATACCCGCATATACGAAAAAGCTGTTCACTCCCAGCACCAGTTCACTTTCACATTTTATAATACATCGTGCTTCAACAAAAGTGCTTCATGAAAAAATCTCCATTAGAAATATTATAGCTCTCTTTTTCTGCGTGAGAGATTTGGCGATAAAAGGGATCAAAACTTTTAGTATAAAAATCGTCCCATTTTTGAAAGAGAAATTTCATTCAAAAATTCATTCCCTCAATTCACGACATGTCGAGTGAATAGCTTATAAAATAATGAACGATAAACCAAAATTAGGTACGATTTCAAAATCGAAAAGCTTTTCGTTACCTCGAAAAAATTTAAATGGCTTTTAGATTTTTTTTTTCGTTCAACTCGTCGTAGTTCGGAATATCCCGAAAGGAGGTGAACGAAAAAAATGCAATTTTGGACGGAAGAGTCGAACGGAGTAGGAAAGTGCGAGTCAAGTGAAACAGACACGTCAAAACATCGACACCGTGACGCCACGAGCCCTTTCCTCTCCATCCCCTCGCAACCACTCATCCCGAGGCCTTTTCTTCCGACACATTTGAGTTTCATTTCTGGCGAGAAATCTTCCATCACGCAACATTGGCCGATGTCGATGACGAGCCGAAAGACCTGTATTGTCGATCCGCATTATTGTTTAGATCTCATCAATGAGTTTTATCCACTGAAGCATGGAAAAAACTTTTTTTTAGCGATTTGATAAGAGGCTTCAATGATTTCGTAGATGAATCGTCTCTGTACATTTAGAAAAATGAAAATGTTGTTGTTTTTTTTTCTGGAAAGTGCCAATTTCTGTTCATCGCAAAGAACGACAACCCGGGGCAAGAAAATCTGGCAAAAACAGGCTCGATTCGTGCGGCTAGTGTTGCGGCTACAATTGGATTTGAATAATAAAGATTCTAGCGAGAGAACTGAGAGGCCCCAGTGTTATCGTGCACCTTTATGCTTTTTAATCCGTTCCGCGGTTGAGCTATCACTCCCTTGGGTACCATCGTTACAGAACCGGGCAACAAACCTGCCAACCCAATCCTTATTTCGTATGGAACGTAATTTGATCTGTTTTCTTCCCGCCGCGCAATAACAGAGACGTTCGTGTAATCATTCGGAATTTTCGTCACGATTATATTTCGTTAATTCGGACTGAAGTACAGCAAGTATTCCATCATGTGATCCATTTTAGTCGGTTCAATCTATTCGTTTAGATTCTTCATTTTCTGTCTTAACGTTCGATCGAAATCAAGGAATTTTAATTTTTGACTGCAGTTTTCGCGACTACATTGTTCACTTTACTTTTTTTTTTACAGGAAAAAGTTTTACCCTTACGATAATGCTGGGAACTTCGCCACCCCAGGTTGCAACCCTCTCGAAAGCGATAAAGGTCACCGTCGATGGGCCCCGAGAGCCCAGATCGAAAACAAGTGAGTTTTTCCACAGATTTTTCTTCCATTATCGCAACTTCGTAACATTGAGTGATTTTGTGCACAGTCCGCAGCAACGAAAGATCGTAAATTGCGATTAATAACGGACGGAATCTTAAAGTATTTTTTACTTCATTAGATATTTTCATATTCGATTTTTACGAATACGAAAGATTTGTGAGAGTTGATAAATATTTTTTAAAATAAATTGCTTCGATTGAACGATATTTCGTGCATTAAATAATAAAACCAGTCTCGATCAGGGCGGTTGAAATTCCATTCGAATAGTCTCACGAAAGTCGTCAAATTTAGGGAGGTGATAGAAATTTGCTGAACACGAGAAAATGCTTAGTTGGATTGAATAGTGAGAAGAATGAATAGTAACAGAAAGTGACCGATAATGGGAGGGAAGCTTCAGTAGACGACCCTTTATATGTATACACAGTGTACCCCAATCTGGACGATCTACTAAGGAAAGCAACTCACGTTCCAGGACAGCACGGCTTTCATCCCTACCACTTTGGACCACGGCCATTTCCCTTCGGACATCCGCAAGACACCCTGGCATTCAAGCTGTCCGGTAAGTCTCTTTTTTATCATGATTTGACAACGCCCTCATACATTCGAGCAGGACGGTCTGATCTGTCAATTCAACGAAGCATCATGAAAATCCGACGGATTTGTATACGAGCCCCGATACGAACTTGTGAATCTCAAAGTTGTACCTGCTGCGTCTTTATCCGTTTCTCGATCTTTAATCGTCTTTAGCATCGTTTCTAAAACTCTTGCAGTTCGAAACCATAGAGGAATTAATTCCTAAGCAGACGTATGAATAGGCAGAAAAAGTTACACGTCAAAGTTTTTGTTCGTAGCCTGAAAAATAACGATGGGAAACGAGCAAAGATGCATCGGGGATATCGTGAGAGATTTTGACGCATAATCAGGAAAAAGGTTGAAAATATCATGAGCTCCGTTTCCTATGTGGACAGAGATGTAATTAATTCTGTCGGGTTACGAGGCCCTGTGAAATAAGTCTCAATGTTGACATCGAAACGAATCGGAAGGATCACGATGGTTGATAACGAAGTTCGAAAGACGAGGATGGGCATAGGTCAGATGTAAGATTGGTTTTGCTTTCCCAAGTGTACGACTGTTTCGAAGAGTCCCTTTTCAGCAAAGGTCTATCTGCACCCTCGGTTTGACGTCGAACCCTCGATCTCGTCACCTTAACATGGCAACACCTGGAGCGCGAGGTTGAGGGTGTCAAAATTGCGAAAGGTATAAGGGCGAAGAGTTTGATGCGCAACCCGGAAGATACCCCAGTTAGGTTGGGCGTATAGCAACGTCGAAAGAGCCTAGAGACTTGGCGACAAACTCAAAATTGAGTTTCGCGAAGGTGCCTAAGTGGAGAAGACTCTGATTAAGCAAGAGACGCCTCACTTCAGGGCTCTTCGGAAGGATGCTTTCCCTTTTCGCTTTCAGGCTTGCGAGCATCTCCCTTGAGGCTTGGATTCGTGATGCTTGCGAGGCATTACTATCGAACGAGAAGAGGGGGCTATTAGCTTTACACATGAAATCATGTTTTATGAAGAACGTTAGAAACACGAGGCCGTGTGATTTCTGACAAATGTCTAATTGCGATTTTAAAGCAAAAGGGTTCGCGTCAAAAGGAAAGATTAAAAGAGTTGCTTTACACAATAAACCCTAACATTTTTGTGAGTTTGGAATTTGATTCACCGTTAAAAGTGCATTTTGGGTTTTGTTCATGTTGGAAAATTCAATATCAAGAGTCCTCGTCAATATTGTTGTCATTTAAGCCCTGTATCGTTCTGAGAGTAGCGCGAAAGAGCGAGAGAGGAAGAGCGAGTCAGAGCTGATATTTCACGGTCCTCGTGGACGCAGAGACGGAGGAGCAACCAAATTCCATTGGAACTCATTTAAAGCTTCACAAATGTTGATGGAAGTGGAGAACAGTGAGCAGCATGGTGTCGAAGAGATTCTAGTTGCCCAGAGCGAGAAAGAGAATGGAGTTGGATGACGGGGATGGAGGAGAGAGGAGTACTGATACTGGTGCACCGACACTGTATTGTTTCGGCATGATAAGCGGCTTAACGGAGCTATAGTCCCGTTCTCGTTCACCCTCCTGCCCCTGCCCTTTGCCTCTTGTGCCTCACGTTGACCCTCTTCGATAGATAACAGCATCCACCGCCCCCACCAATTGAATCCAATCGTTCAACTCTATCTCACCATTCGCAACTTCACTTCCATCCCGAGGCAACCAACGCCCTAAATTTTTTCATGCGATCAAAACCAACAAAAATAAATGGTCAATTTTGTGTTCTGCTTGCATGATATATGTATATATATAACGACAAAGTTAAAACTCAAAGCGACCTGTGTTGCGTGATAATTATTCGAATTACGATCAAATTGGTAACTTTGGTGAATTTTAATTTAAAATTGATGACAGAACATCGGGAATAATTTGGAATTAATGGGATCGCACTTGCAATTAGCAGCGCAGATAAGGAGTACAATTACCTGTCAATTTTCCATCAACCCAGAGCGAACATTACATTGTTAATAATCGGTTAATCATCCCCTGAATTTACATTCCAGCGCTGGTAGTTTCGCGCAGTGTCGAATTTCAACAGTTGATGAACTTTAATTCCCGCAGCGAGCATTTCGCTCGATAATCGTCCGGACGAATTCTATCTTACCGACGCACGTCGAATTAGTTAGTTGCGTTAGTGTCGAAATAATATATTACAAGTTCGGTTCATCCAGCAATTGCGATAATTGATGATTAACCAATTTTATTGAAATAATCACGATTTTAGGCAAATTGCTGTTAATTAGTGAAAGCATCAATCCTCCTGTTATCAAATGATGTAAAAATGGCTAATTCCGAAGAATCGTTGATGAGGTTGATCTTCTTGGATTTATATTTTCCAACAACTGCCGTTAGAATCAAAGGAATAGATAATCGACGATTTATTATTGGCAACATATCTGCGATGTCTGGGCAATTGATCTAGACTTTTTTCACGTCTCTCGTTTTGACGTAACGTCCAATTAAACTGGCTTTCTAATTCAGATAATAAAGGTCAGTTACGTGAATCGATGATTGAAGATTTGATGAAGGTTCAAGATTTAGCAAAAAAATGTTAGTTCATCAGGTTATTCGTTCGTATCGCACGGTCATTGCATTCCCTGTAAAGCGAAATGTACCCACATGGGGCTAGCCACTGTTTTGCAACCCTTTCGTTGGGGAGGTTCGCGACTAGGACGGCAGGTAGCGCCACTATGTTGTCCAGTGATGAGGGGTCACTTGGACGAGGGGGTGAAAGCAATTGGCAAGCTTTTGTGTAGCGATGAAAGGGTGTCGTTGGGGTGAGAGGGTCGAATCGAGTGTATCGTATGGCCTAGTGCACCGGGTGCGTTCCAAGGGATGGTTTATTAGATATCCACGTCCGTGGGTTGATAAGGAGCTCGAACCGAGTCGAATACATGGACGTACGAGTGTCGGCTGAGTTTGTATCGAGAAGGTGTTGGTGGAGGGTCGAAGACACGACGGCATCTAACCACCATCCCTCTTACTTTTACTCGCTCCCCTTACCCTATCGCCGTAGGGGTTGTTAAGGTGCCCATTGAGGTGTAACTAGGGGGATGTTATTAAATTTCGTTCGGTGACTGCTACCTCAGCAGCAGACCGTCGAGCTACGAATTTTATGGGTTTCTCACCCAGTCACTTCGCCACCCCTCGACATCTCTATGCCTCTTTCTTCTTTTACTTTCTTCCTTCCCTACTTTCTCGCGCTCTTGACTATTCGAACCGTAAGGCTTCCTTCGACACCCCACACATTTATTCGTTTCCTCTGACCATCTCGATATCTTTCTTCCATTCGCTTTTTTCTGTTCTTCTCATTGCTCAAATACCTTTGTTCTTGAGGCGACACATTCTCGTAAATGATTTCATTGATTACGGTCGGCGGATGACCTTCGATTATGCCTTGAAGAAATTTCAAGTAAACGTCGTCAAGAATCAAGAAATAAGACTTGCGAGCTTTTAAATTTTACCCGACATTTCTTCAAGTTACAGGTTCAAGAACGAAAGTTTATTTTTTATCATATTATGGAACAAAACGGAGAGATTGCCGTCAGGCCAAAGTGGCAATGATGAAAAAAAAATCACCCTCATCACAGATTCCCAACACGGTTCCTCCTCTTCTGCCTCTCATTGGTCTCGCCGATGTAGACTCCATTCTCCATTTCCGTTTTTCTTATTTGACTTTTTTTTTTTTTTTTTTCACCGTTACCCACCACTCCGCTTTCTATCTCGTCAGTCGTCACCATCCGCTCGTTGTCGTGGGGATGAAAAATCGTAAAGAGGAAGAAAAGTGAGCCGCTATCTCAGTCTTTGGCGGAAAAAGAGGCCAGCGGAATTGAGGATTCGAGTTAACAAGACGACGAGGAGTAGTAGCAACCACTCCACCCTCGTCGGCGACCTTCCCGTGTCAATTAACCGCCTCTGCGAGGAGAGAGACTCGAGGGCTCGGGCGTGAGGGCATTCGGAGACCGGAAAAATCGCAACCCCTGTTTCAATAAGGTGGCCTTTACCTCATTTGGGGGAGATTGTTAGGAGGCACAGAGTTAAAAACTCTGTCGTAGCATCCCGTTGAGTGTATACTAAGCGCGTATTTCCCTGCCGTGGGATATCGCTTTGCAGTAAATTCAGGCCCTCCTCGTATTTAAAGCTGAAAGCTTGCCACTTTTTTTCACCCCCTCCTCGTCATCGTCCAAAGATTTTCTCGGCCTTATTAAAAAATGCCACGTGTCTAGAGATTGACGGGACTTTGAAAATCTTGGTGATTGCGAAATAATTCAGTCTGGAAAATATAATTAAAACAAAAGGACAATCCCACGTTCATTTCGAGCAAAAATATCGAATCCACTTCCAGGGAATTCCATTTTGTTTTTATACACGGAGAGAAAATTATAAAAAAATTACTATGCCACCATAATTCCCTGGTACCATATCGTCCCTCTGAGAAATTTTAACAAAGACATTGTAATTTTTAATTCATATTCTATCGGAAATCGCGGAAATTTTGACATTTTTCGCCCAATTTTAGATGAAACATTAGTAATAGTAAACATAGTAATTTTTTATATAATTTTCTCTCCGTGTACGCAATAAGCAATGAGATTTAATCAAAATCGAATAGAAATTACACACTATTTTGCCATTTCGTGGTAGGAATTTGTCATTCATAGTTTCAAAGTATCAACATTCTCTTTGAGCCGTCGTGTGAGAATTTTTCCTCCTATTCGTAGCTTCGTACGGTGGCTTCGGCCGTCGCTCGATTTCGTATCTTTCAGTGCGCCAACACCCTGAAGACCTTTTGAGCCTGGCACTTTGGGCTGTTGCATTTTCGACGTGATAATGCGAACGCGGACGTAAAAGACTGGGTACAAAGACACCAGATTGTTCCTCGCATCGCTTCATATATTTATTAATATAGAAGTTTCATGAAAACGGAAAGATGACGATAATAGCAATAGAAGTGAAACTTGATGATTTCCTCGAAGAAGCATCAGAATCGCGATTTTTGAAGCAAAAGTTTGATGCAAACCGTTTTTCGAGCTTAAATTAAGTTCTCGATGATAATTAATTGGCAGGGGAGCAGGACGATTTTTTTCATTCGACAGTTTTGATACGGTTGGAAAGAAAATTACATTCCAAATAGCGCGAAGAATGCGAAAGATCGAACGTGTCTGCTTAGTCATCGTTGCGATAGCAGGGAGAAGGGGGGAGTGATTAACAACCTGAATGAAGGGTGAAAGGAGACACAAAGGGTAAGGTTAGAGCGAGAGAGCTTTGTTAACCGAGGAGCGAGCGCATGAGATCTCCACAACGTGCCCGAGATAAGCGCGAGAGAAGTGAGCATCGGCTTCTTTGTCGGTATAACGATGGGATAAGGTGGAGGTGTTTTAACGCCCGTTTTGCATAGATTTGAATAGATAAAGAAGACAGGAAAATACCCGAATTAATTTATTATGTATCTTGGGGTAGTCTCTCCGCCCTGAGGGTACGAAAGGGACTTAAGCTGCGCTACTGTTTCTTCAGCTTCTTCTCCGATCTCCTTTCTTTATCCCTTGATACCTCTTTAAGTTTTCGAGTCTCGAGGTTTTCCGATAGTCTGGCACAACCCTTTCACCAAGGGCTGTTTCTTTTGCTAAATGAATTGATTCGAATAGATTTTCTTGAAACCAAGTTGAGAGACGATTTTTTTCATTATCGTCGGTGCTTGTGCGAAAATTGTAACATTTGATTTGAAATCGTCATGTTCCTCGCTTCATCGTTTGCTCCGAAAAATCTTGGACGTATCGTGCCGAGCTTATTGTCGGTGTAGATTGGGTTAGTGCTAACTCAATCAGCGTTTATTTGGTACGTGATGCAAAACTTGGTAACGAAAACAGTCGTAGGCGAATGTGTTTGATGAAACGACTGTCCAACCGCTCGTCAAGCAATTCCACCGTTTCCCCGTATGGTGTGGACTGATAAATTGATTGCTCGTAGTTTCAACGATTAACAGAGAGAACTACAGAGCTCTAGTGCTGTAACATGGGTACTTTACATTAACAACGGCCTTCGCCAGCATGGCCACCCTCAATGTCCTCGGATCCCTCTTTCCCCAGCACGTACTCATAGCCATCCCTCCGTCTCTCTCTCTCTCTTTCTCTCCTCCCCGCGTCCTCAATCGCAGACAAACACATATTCCGAACAGGCTGTGCGATAATACATCATCCCTTCGTGCACAGTTCAGGGGTGTTAAGTAAGGGAAGTATGAGTTCCTTGGAACGCAACGCGAGGGCAAAAGGACGACCGAGGATTCCGTAACGTTTAAGCTCAATGTTCTCTAACCCTCGCAAGGGGGCAGACAGCCGGAAGAAAGAAAGAGAGCCAGAGAAAGAGAGAGAGAGAGAGAGCGAGAGGCTCTCAGCTTGGCAGGCTTTCTTGAATACTTTAACCCCTTTAACCCCTTGTTGGACTTGAACTTGCGAATGAACGTGAGTAACTCTAATACGCTGGTTCGTACCACGTTTATGCAACCCACCAGCATTATCATTGGTGGACCTTACTCTCATTAGTCTTCATTTGTTTTCGGAATAATCGTACGAGGTTCGAGTGTGAGACACATTCCGGGCGAAAGGTCGAGAGGTTAGTCAACGAGGCACCACAAATGCCCACAACTTTCAAGCTAAATACACAATTATCCAGTAGCAAAAATCAAAACATTTGTTCGGGAGATTTAAAAAGACACAATCATGCTAATCTAGTTTTCATGAAAGAGCTATTTCGTGGAGTTCACTCAGCAAATGAGATATGAAACGTCTGAGTTACATGTTAATCCTAAAGGTCAAGGATAAGGGATGAAAGAACTAATCTATGAATGCATTTTGCCAGTGGTACAGTAAATACTTCTCTGCTTATTCATACTTGGATTCACTGAGTTTTCAGTCCCACGACTATCTGATATACAAGCAAGTTTAATACGTGGGAAGCTTTTCAAGATCCAAGAATATTCTGGGCCTCCCGTTGGTCATTCATAGATTAATGCTTAGGTAACATTCAGAGCCAGAGTTCTGGCGTGAACAGTCACCTCGTGACTACATGCCTCTGTGTGAAGTGGAAAAATGTAGTAAGTAGCACGACGACGGTGACTTTTACTCTCTGCTAATCTACGGGGCTTAAAATGAGCCAAAGTGGGGAGAAGTACCATTGAAAATGAGCTGGAATAGTGAGGTAGGAGAGGTGAGCTTAAAAATCTTCCCCTCATTTTCACCCCTATCGTGCTTTTTTCGAGGGGTCACGTGGGGGATCGTTGCAATGCACACATCCGGACATGGGCTTGCACACATTGGGGCGCTTTCACAAACCCAGTAAATATGTAGTTCAACGTGGATCAAGTCCATGAAAAGCGGAGAGGGATGAAAAGAGTATTTGTGAGAGTATGCACCCACCGAAACCCTTCACCATTGCTCCCTTCTCTTTCTTACGAATCCACACGTCGGGAGAGAGCAGTGCAGGGGTTTGTGGCCAGCCAATCCAGCTGGCCGCAATCTCCACTGGTACCGCCCACGCGCCAGTGACTCACTCACAACCCCCACCCTCCGCGAGTTAATGTGAGCAACGAGTTTCTATCCCTTCTACTTTTTACCCCTGTTTCTTGATGTTTCCATGCCGCGCTTTACCACTACCATTCCTGCTCTCACTACCACTAACTAGACAATCCCCACTCTTAAATCCTCACCCTTCCAGCTAAAAGACTCCCTCCAGGCTTCTGCTACCGGTGCACTTTTACCATTCGCCCTCTCTGTGGCGCGAATCCCACAACAGCACGACCGGAGGCAGCGCAGCCGTTACGCGGATGCCAACGACTTCGGTGCTTTTACGGAATTTTTCAAACTGCTCCGTCCAGATGACGATATAATCTCCTATTGATCAAGCCTCTTCCACATACAAGAGACACCGGAGCACCGGTGAGGGAGGATCGGAAGGTGGAGGAACTTCCGATATGCTCCGCGAATTCTCGCACTATCGAACCTACCATCCCCAAGCTTTATTCACTTTCTGTACAACGATCACTTTGCTTCGATACATCTATATATTCAAGTGCATGCACCAAGGAAGGAGTATATGAGTTCAGGCACAGTATGGACCTCGTAAATGGGATTTGGGTTGGGGATGGTATGCGATTACCTGGTAGATAGTGATCAAAGATACGCCAGGAAAAGGCTCATGAAGTAGGGTGGGTATAATAGTGTCGGGTGTAATGTAATTGTTGAGATAATAGGGCGGTCGATGATGAGGAGTAGATCGATCAAACGATATTGTAGTCAAGGTTCCCTCCATTGAGAATCTCCGTTAATGTTGTTACCGAGTCATGGACCAAATGACAGTTTAGGTTCAGCTGCTGGACCTCGGTGTCAATAAAATTTCTGCAACAAAATGATTGTTGGACAATCTAACAATTTTATATTATTTCATGATGGGAGGGTAACTTTTTTAGTTGGTTACTACTTTTTCCACCCTCCGTCGGAGCGACTTCAAGAATGGAAGAATGTTACGAAAAGATCCATCATTTGATTTATCAGTTAATTCATGGAATATAGCCTGGATTATATATTGTGCTTTTGTGCTGACAGGTCTTCAACACTTGGGCCTCGAACAAGGTACTGGCCAAGGATGGGGTGGCTTACTGCGAGGCTCGTTACCCCCACAGTGTCTTCCTCCACCTACAGGCATCCATTCTCAGCAGCAGCAACAGCAACATCCTCATCCACCTGCTGCTGGTGGCGTTTCTGCGTTCAACCTGTTCCATCATGGTATGGAGCAAAGATCACCGCGATTAACAGGACCTCCATCAACGGGTGAGTGAACAAAAAACATGCTGATCCAAATTTACTGTTGAAAATGCATCTCTTGGTGAGCCGATTAATTCCTTCCGATTTGTGCGTAATCCGCAGATTCGACCAGCAGAAATGATCTCGGACCGATAAGTGTATCCGTCCGAGAAGCTACGCCAACAGCATCCCCAGACAATCCAGCTACAGGTCCGGGCTTACTAACGACAGCTGCGGTGACTCCACAAACCCCACCTGCCGAACCGGCGACGCCAACAACGGCCAATACTCCGAGTCCAGCAGCAGGTCAACATTTACATTTTCAAGGTCAGTGGCATTCCAGCAAGGGTTTTTTTCATTCTGAAAAGAGTCGAGGGGTTCAGGGATGAGCTAATAAAAATCGTGCCATTATTTATTCGCAGGACTTTGTAGGACTCTACAGGATTTTGCAGGACGAGCAACCGGCTCGCTGTTCGACTCGATATTCGGCCCTCTTCTTCCGCAATCACCCTGGATCTACAATCCTTTGTCTTATCCCCCGCAGCAGTACATAATGGAGCCGGAATGGTATGCGTTCACGCTGAGGTCTGCGCAGCAACGTCGTCAGAGGCAAGACCAAGCGAGTTTAGAAGACTTGCGGAAACTCCGAAGTACAAGCGGAAGTCCAGGTGACGATCCAAAAGTTGATAGACGTAGAAGCGGCGTTGAAATTCAAGAAATTGAAAATGGCAATGATGAAACATTGCGGGAACCCGAAAGCCCTGATGGCAGTATCGAGGTCGACGATAGAAACGATGATCACGATCATAATACTACAGATTTGGCCAGAAGCGAAGATTCTCTACCCGAACCAGATTCCCCGAGGATTTCTCCTCTGGACGACGACCAAGTTCATTTAGAAGAGAATACGAGCACGAGAGAAACGTTTAGAGAAGCGAGTAAGCGACTCAGACCCAGTATCGAGAATCTGAACGATTCCGAAGTTCAATTGGAGCTCGATCATGTGACCAGAAGGGGCGACCTTACGGTCAAGATAAGGCTGGAGGGCACAGTCGATCTCAGCACGAAACGGAGTTGCCAGGACAAGGAGAACGTTGGACAGGATCTCACGACGACAAGGCGGAAAGACGAGGAAGTCGATGTAGAGAGAGAACTCGTGAGGCCTCGTAAGGACAGAAGTCCCAGGCCCAGACAGGTCTGGAGACCTTACTAAATAATGAAAAATCATATGAATGAATTTTTCATCTCGTTTTCGCCGATATCAAGCCGGGCCTTGGAATTTTAATGACCTTCGACTGGTTGAGTGGAGCTCGATGAGTTTGGGATTTAAATGTCAATCCACGCGCGACCCCGTTTTGATTTCATCGACCAACAAAAATGCGTGTTAATCAAAATAAACGCGTTGAAGTCACTTCGGACGCCGGTAAAACTGGATCAAGGTCAAAAACGACTTTTTCAGTTTTGCATATATCAGCGCTGCGTGTGTTTTAGGATACAGTTTTCAAGGACTCGAGGACTAACCAGGGTTTACGTTCGTAATTCATTAAAATTGTGTAAATAATAATAATAATAATAATAATAATAATCTACCAACTAATGTACCATCAACCAATCCCATTTATCAATAGTTTATCTTAAGCTCCGTACGAGTGTTTCCGAGTCAACTTTCGCGATCAAGATCATTCGACAGTGAAGCAGAAGTCAAACACTCTTGAATCCTTATCGTCCAATTGATGAGCCCAATAATAATTGATGGCCAGTTCGAATCTTGGATAATTCTCAACACGATGATTGTAATATCATTGGATGAGATTTCTCGTTTGGACGTTGAACGTCCCAAGACCAACCAGAGGGACCTTGGAGAAAAGCGATCAAGTCTTTTCGTGTTGCTGTACATAAAGTTAATTAATAATTGAAAAATGAACACGAGAGATTCGGTAGAATGTGGAAAGCTCGGAATTCTTGGCCTCATCAATCCTCAGACTGTCACGAATCTCCTTCTTACTCACCACACAGTGTCCCACTGGATTCTTTTCACTCTTTTTGGGAGAATCTTCATAAGCCCTTGTCTTCTTAATAAGTCAACGATCTTAATGGGTCAGAAAGCTGTTTAGGTCTGTGAACCAAAGTGAATAAAAACCATTTGTTCCATTACTCGTCCAAGTTTCGATAGTTGGTGACATGATATTTTGTTTGATCCCAAATTTTGTAACAATGAATGCTGAACGACTTGAAAATTGCAGGGCTTGATGCAGAGTTGAAAAAATGATGAGAAGAGGAGAGTCAACGAAGCCTGAATCAAACGAAACGCGGTTCCGGTACAATAGTTTCAATAATTCGCTTCAATTACAATCGAATGGAGAATATTGGAAGGGAATCGGTCGTGTCACGTGCAAAAAACGATCTAACCCGACGACCGATATCCGCTCGGTGAAAAGGTCACGTGATTGATGGAAAACATGACGCTCTTTGGTTCGCCGCACACGCGTCCACACGCGTTCAGTTAGTACGACATAAGGGGGTGGGAAAATGCATGGTAGAGGGCGTAGAGCTCAAGCGATAAAAACCTGCCGCAAACTCGTTCGGCTTATATAAATTTTGCCTCAATTCACAGGCACAATTCTCTGGCTCGAGTAGAAAAGCAATGCGATATAAACAAATGAGCGATAATGTTCGAGTAACATGCGGTCACCCTCGAAGGTGCGCCTCAGTGGTTTCTACAAATGCCTCGTAAATACTGTTTATATTTTGAATCCAGTTACGTTTGAACGTCGTGGTCGAATTCAGGAGAAAACAAGACCACATGAATGATAACTGCTCCATGATTACGAGTGAACACACGCATTATTCATGTGGCTGTGTGAGCAGGTAGCGTCGAACTTCGCATTAAAATTGAATTTAAATTTGCCAGTAGATGTTTTTCCGTTCTATACAAAAAGTAAAACAAATCAATCATAGTATTTGAGATTTTAAAACCTCTTTCTTGTCTCCTTCGCGTTACGATCAACAATGGATGGGGAATGATCGTGAAGACATTTTCAAAAGTTTGTAATAAAAGTTTCCTCAAGCCTTGGTGAGTGTTTTGTCAACAATTGCACGAGGAATGAGTTTAGCTTTGTTGGAAAGAGAAAAAAAATTGGGTATCTCGAATTTAGGTAGTATCCGAGGTGTGTGTTGTTGCCCATATTTGATGGGGAATTCGTTCAGTTAGAGGTTTTACGCGGTCTGGGATGGTGGACATTTGGGAGGGAATTGACGGGCTCGTTTGGTGTGTTTCTGCGGGTGTGAGGTGGCAAAAGTAAGGTTGTGTCGTCAAATCGATCGACGGGGTTAAAGAGACAAGGGACGGCTGGATGGTTCGGAGTGGAATGACAACGAAACGAGGAACGTGAGGCTGGCCTCGGGTATTGTTTTTTTTATGTATCGATGCATATATATGTGTGTATGTGTTTCTTTTTTTTTTATTCGAAATCCGCGAGTACACGGTTGCCCTGGTCGGGTTATCGCAACAAACTACCCCAATGACGATACGATTAAAATTTCACAGTGGCCAGGGAAGGAGGCTGATGAGGGAAGGGGAAAAGGGTGTTGTACGGCTCCCGAGTGGGGTGCCCTATCGAACGCAGTGTGATGGTGAGTTTTGTGTGCGGATGGAGGGTCTCGCATCACGCGTACACCAAGTTATACTACGCCGGGGTTGAGAACAAACCAACCCGCACTCACACTGTTCATTCTACTGAACGAGCCTGTTCCGATGTATGCACTCTGGACCCACATAACCCCTTCTCAACCCATCGCGAATGTATCACCCCCCCCCCCCCCCCCGTTCCTCCTCCTCCTCCTCCTCGTGCCAAACGCGAGCCTGCTGCTATGCCGGGTGATTGGTACGCGACCGCAGCCACCCCCGCTTTTTAATACACCCGCACCTGCACACGTCGCTAGGCTCGTCGTTCGTTACGGGATGCAACGGTATGATGCTGTTGCAGGCTTCAGCTCTGCATTGAACGGTCAGCTAGTAAGCAGAATCAGCGGCAGGAGAGTAGAAAAGCGCCTCCACCTCCTCTCTCCAGTTTCTCCCTCTCGCCCTCTCGGATAGAACAGCATCAACTATACGCGAAACGTTCTCTCTATACTCGCCTGTACACGTACTATTTCTACATGTATATGATCCGATCCTGGATGAATTTGAAACTCACTACCATCGAACATCCTCACCACCCACCGACCACCACCCTACAGCCTCTTTCTACCCCATCCCTACTGCGCTTTGTCAACGTCAGGATGAACCGATTGATTCATCGATCGCGAGCATCCGTCCAAGCGCGTCCACCAACATAGCGACAAAGACCCCGCCAAACCAAACTCTGCAGACTACCCACAATCGCTTTTCTTTTCCATTCCGCACTATCGAACCTCTGCTCCTCCCTCATTATTGCGGTCGCTCTATTTCTACGCTATATTCTCCCGTAACGTTCGATCGTCATTGTTCCTTCGTCCTCCACTTCCGACGGACTAAACAAAATGAAGAAATATCCGGAGGATCCGGAGATCGAAAAAATATTGAAAATCACGCCGAATCCACTGAAGATTTATCAACACGGTGTGTATCAATGTTTTTACTGTGTAGCGTCAAATGAAAATGACGTGATGAAAAATCTTGGAGCTTCGGAACAGCAGGGCTCTTTATGGTCTTGTTCTTGGCTCTTTGCTCGGTCCCGATAATCAGACTGATCTGATTATTTCCTCCCTGCGTTAATTATAGTTGGGCCATTTTGCTTGTTAGTCTTTGCTCAACCGGAAAAAGTCAGTGACGCCAGAGCAGCCATTAACGCAAAGAAACGCTTGTGCAAAAGAGTCGGGAATATCTCTCACGTAGATAAATTATACTGTTAAGAAGAAGCGAGAGAAAAAAGGTGGCAATCGCGTTTGTATGTGTGCACACGTGGGATGTGTAGGTCGGAAATGCTGGGACGGCGCGGGTCCTGCAGACTTTTCGTCCACCCTACTGTAGCTTTTTAACTCTTTCCTCTTCCTTTTGTTACGCTCTTTTTATTCCCTTCGCTTTCTCACTTCTTTCGTTCGTTACATCTAACCTTCTTTTTTTTCGTCCTCTGGCTCTTTTCCTATCTTGCTGTTTTCCCCGTTCCTTGTCATTCCCTATACTCGGATTTTCCTTCCTTTTTTTTCTCTACATTCTCTTGCAACCCTCTGCCAGCCAGCCGAGCACTTTAGATAATAAGGCGAGGGTGGTCGGGTGCTTGCTGCTGCTGTTGCTGCTGCTGCTGCTGCTGCTCTGAGCTGGAAAACGGCTGCTCGGACGAAAGGGTAAATTGGGTATTCGTCCGAGGAATTATCTCTCTAATTTCTTTAACGCAACGCTTTCTCCGCCGGGCCATGAGTTCAGACAAGGCACCTTAGTCCCTCGCGCTCAAACTTACGAGGATCCTTCAGTTTTCTCACCATATAACTCACTCTTTCGCACACTTCCTCGTACCCAAATCCCTATAAGGATGCGAGGTCCTGTCATTTTTTGACAAACGTATTCTTCTCTCATTAGTACACACTGCCATCGCGATAAACGGAGGTGTCCATGGATAAATGGCGAAAAGCAATAAACAGTTTGATTACAATTCCTTTGGAAGTTATTCAAAGATCCGATGATTGTAACGATGTTTAACATTCGCGTAAATTTTCTCCGACATAATATGTTCTTTGTCAGGGTATCAGAGCAGGACCCCTCGATCGCTTGTGAGTGGGAAGTGACAACTTGTAAAGGCCGAATGAGGTAGTAGATTCGAAGGAACTAACAATACCTAGGGAACCCTAAGCCCACGCACAGAACGTATTACAAGCCCATTAAACCGTTACCCCCCGCGCGCCTTGCCCGCTGCCCTCTTTCTCAAACTAATAGTAATAACAAACGAGTCCGCGTGACCCAAGGGGTGCGAAGTGGAAAAGGGCAACCCCTCGTAATTCGTATAAATGATTGCGCGAAGGACTATCAGCCGAGGGTGGGGGTTCGAAGGTGATCGAAGCGCAATGGTAGTAGTATCCATCGAAATGGACCTGAAATTAGATCCAACCCTCGGTGGACTGGTAGTAGGAACAGCCCATCCAGAGCAACGTGCTGCGACAGGAGAGGTCCGAGAAGTTCGACAAATTCGGTTAGCCTGGGTGAAAAATGATGCCATCTCGTGTTACGAGCCAAGCCAAGGAATGGGAAGAGGTCAGGGGTTCCGATGCCTATGATCGAAAAAAAGATTCCACCTGATACTGCTAGGCCCGAGACTATTTTTATCCAAAGAATTTTTTATTCATCACTTTAGAGATTTTTTTTTTTTTAGAAGACAGATGAACAATCGGAGGCAACATTTCCGAATTGAGTTGAAAATTTCGCTCTATTTTTATCGGTACCCAGACCGTATTGTTCAGCCAGTAATTGGTGCGAATTTCGACCTTCGTTGCTCCCGATTTACAGAGCCAGTAGAGAATCGTTCCGATGTGTACGCTCGACAGGGATGTAGGGATTAGAAAGAGGATGAGAACGTCGTCGAGGGTGCCAACCCCTATTCGGTGGCATTGATACCGCGTATCGTCATCCAACCTTGCACATTGCCCGGGGCATCAGTCATATTATGTTTGCCCCCGATGTTTACGAGTACGCACAACGCCATAGGGATGTATCAACCTCTCTTGCGAGAGTTATGTATCTATCCGCTCTTGATAACATCTCTCAACGACTGTCTCCTCGTAGACGGAGTGCCAGTGAACTTGGATCGACAAGTTCAAACTAGGACGGGGGATATTCAATATCTCAAAAGCTTTGAGTTTCATTATTTCTCCAGGTGATTTAGATTGGACTCGAATCATCATTTCTTTGTCCCTTCGTACACCGAGGACTATAATGATTGTTGGGGATCAATGAAATTTCTGATTAGGGCGTGCCAATAAAATTATTCTATCGGATCCAGTTTCGTGTGTAAGGGTTAAAATATTTCGTTTCGATCCTGTCAACAACCCCTATAGTCGTCGAACTAATTTTTTTGCTTCCCCATAACAGAATTCTACTAGAAACATTTCCTCCTGATTGCATCGCCATAGAAAGTTCGAAAGGAGCTTCGACATGAGAACGGAGCGAAGGTGGAAAGAAAAAGAAATACGAGAATCTGTTGGAGCTCTTCTCAAACCATTAAGCAGAAATGTCGGGCTAACCGAGACAAAAAATTTGCGATCACGCGGTAGTGAAACAATTTCTTTCTTTTTTGCTACCCCGCTGCGTCTTGCATGCTTCAATCGCTTGGCCGAGATTCGACGCTGGATTCCAAGCGTGCCAGCACGCAACAACACGGACAAAAGACAAACGCCGCTCTTCGCATCTTTCGTTTGTTTCAAGCGTCATTTGTTTGCTGGCAGGAATGGGACGATGCTGGTGAGACTGTGACCGGGGTAGTGGTTGGTGCCTTCCTATAAGGGTGGAACAGCCTAGCCTCTGCTATATCCACTCGAGTACTTTTCCTCTTTGCTACTGTTTCATGCAACTCCTTCCACTTTTGGGAATACAAGGGACCGAGGAAAAAGGATGTGAAAGACATCGCGACGGATCGAGGTTTCGTCGAGGGTTATAGAACAGCCCACATTCGCAGCTCTCTCTTTCATCTCGATTCTTCTTTTTACCACACTCTTCGCTTCTCATTTCGTTTGCTCGTTCGCCCGCGCAAACGTTATAGTTTTCCAAATTTAGTTCCAGTCGAAAGTGGAACGTTCAACGGGACCAGGAAGCAGGGAGCTTTCGTATAATTTCAATGTGTCAATCAAATTTTTTTTCCTAAAAATAGAAAGTTCATCCATTGGACATGATAAGATTTTTCAAATAATTTGACATTTCGAAGCAGATTAAACCGCAGAAATGGCAAGTGCGATTTCCGGTTCGAGGGTTCGTTTGCAAAGGATACGAGGATCAAACATCAGGTGTGTTTACTCAATTTTATAATTTCTTGATTCACTTCTGGAGGCTCGATCTTCATATTTTTCGTATTTTTCATATTTCATAGTCTTGTCTCGACGTGGTACGATAAAAACTGCATGATGCACGAATGACTCGTTACTCATGGTCCTTAACGCCAGGAGCAGGCTGAAACGAATGTAAACGGTGGGTTCGAACTTTAGGTTAGAGGGTTGCAAATCCCGACGAGAATTCAAAGTGCCTGGATCGAAATGATTCTGTTCTGACCTATAAGGTCGGATCGTTGGTAAGATTCGATTTGCGTTGGATGACGAGACAGTATTTTTTCATTAGGTTTTCAGAGCCCTGGCAGTGCTAACGCCCTCGCAATTTCATCACTGCCGACCCTCCGGATTATCGAGTCAAACGAATAGCCCTGGCGATCCCGATCAACGTGATCCAGATTCGTTGGTCGCGCATAATGGCAACCGTGAGATAGAGTAAGAGGAAATGAAAGAAGGGAATAAGGTAAAAGAGATCCGACGAAAAAGAAAAAGAAAAAAAACGCCAGAAGTGGAGAAAGAAAGAGCACACAAAGCTATTTTAAATAAAGGATCGCTCCATCCATTGAACCTATTGTCGACCTCTGACGTTGACTGAACGAACGCCAGCTTCCCGAATCCATCATCTCCATAGAAAACCTTAATTATTTTCTGATGAAAGAAACTTACCCCTGTCCACCCCCGGTCCTCATTCGTACTTGCCTCAACCCTTCGTTCTCTTTTCTTTCGGTACTTTTCTTTTTCTTTAATGCAGCACCAAATACCGGATTGCTTTGCTTGATCGCTTTTTTCACCAGAATCACTCGAGCAAAACAATTTTTTTTTCTAATCGTAATTAAATCAGAGCGATACTCTCGGTAACGAAGGTTATGGAACTTGGAACTTTCAGACATCAAGACTTTGACGATCGCGATACATGTTTCCGAACTGCCCTTTATTGGGGTTAATTTTTCGACGGAATCTCGTTATAACCCCTTGATAAAATACGTCTTAATCCTTTGGTCGTTCGAGACGTCAAAAAAGTCTCTGAGGAGGAACAAGGAGTGAGGAGGCGACTGAAAAACAAAAAAAAAAACGATGGGAAAGATGAGAAATCTCTCTGCACCCTCTTAATCCGCTGGTTGGGGGTGAGAGGCAAGCGGAGGAGATGTAAGCTTCTTGTCGGCATATTGCGACGATTCGCGGCTATAAAAACCTTTCGCAGCCTGGAGGGTATGATTCGTCGTCGCGGGAGCTAAGAAGTGAAAGGGGTTGTGTCGGGTTGCCCGAGTGACAAATGGCTCGGAATAATACCGCGTAGCGTAGCATACCACTCGTCCAAGTGAGAAAGGAAGTGCACCAACACCACCCATAACGATGCGGCATTTTATACTGACGCGCCTCTTTCTCCGGACCTCTCGTTGATCGTTCTAGGGGAGCTCGTCTTTTCATCCCTTTCGCGTCCATCCCTTGGCATCATGTGAGAACCCGCTGTGCAGCTTCAGCCTCCTCAACACCATCGGATCATTTCATACGTCACGAGACATTCTGCTAAAGGAGACCGATGCCTCAATTTCCTTTCTTCGAACGTTTCATGTTTATTTCCGCAATGACTCGAAAAACTGGAATTGACAGTTTTGAGGGGACTGCTGGTCAAAAACTACGTTTTCCAGTCGCGCCTTCTCTCCTTGTTTTCGAACGTACTGGCACAATTATCAAAAAGACACAAAAAGTATCGGGCATATTTAAAAAAAAAATAAAAATATTGACTTACCTATTTCCATTCCATTTTTTTCCTTCGATTTTTTAACTTTCAGGTGATTAATCAGTATTAATTAAAAAATGGTCAACGTAGGGTCTTGTTTTACTTAAACACATTAGCAGGCTCATATCTACTTCTCGTGAAAAGAGAATGACTTAAAATTGCATGAGAACAAAAATTCTTTGTGTCAGGTGATCTATGAAAGTCCCAGAACGTTTAACACCACTTGAAAGCTTCTGACCGGGAAGCGGGTTGGAGATGTTGAATCGCGGAGCAGGACGTTGAGTAGGGAGATATCTAATCGGCTAAAAGTTTCTGCTTAATTATGAGCAGTAACGGCCAAGTGCGGCTGACTATATAGCAGCGAAAACGAGAAAACAGACGAGAATACGTCAGACGAAGTTGGGCTAGGGACGGAAAAGCGGCAGAGAGAAGAGGAAAAAGAAAGAAAATTGGGGGAGGGCAGATCGTCCCAGCTTTGCCTCTGTTTTCGGACTTTTCCATTAGTCGGATGGATCGTTAGTCTTTTGTTGACTTTTATTGGAAGGATGAAAAGAGGTGGGGGATGTGCTGCTGTTGACACGTCGGTGCCACTGGCTTTGGGTACTTCTCGGTCGGCTACTACTGAAATCGGTGTTGCTCTTCGCGATGAGTTGCTCTTCCCCCTGGCCCCGTGCAATCCTCATCCTAAACTGTCCTTTCGTTTCTACAGTAAAAAATAAACTTTTCCGGCGTGTACTCGTCAAACTCATCCACCCTTAGTTTTCGAAGATTCCATATACAGAAATAAAATAATTCATTATTATTCTATGGTTTACCGTGTGAAGAAATAAAATTTCACTGATTTTTCCTTCGTTGCCCGTTTGTTTTATCGATTGGTTGAGGTTTTTCTAGAGTCGTTTATTTTGTTTTGATTATTTAATTTATTCATAGCTCTCGTGATGAGTGGCGATTTTTGGAGGCTTCGCGTTCGTGACTGATGAATTCATACGGGGATCTTTATAATCGACTTCTTGAGGTATAAATAGGCGGATTAAATGGAGTACCACAATACTTTCTCCCCTTTCTCGGAGAATAATGTCAGAGCAATGGAGCAAGCCAAAGGGTGCTTAGAAAATTCGAAAGCAGGAACAAGCGTATAAGCCTTGAGGGTAGAGACGCGAGTGTGTATAACCATGTCCGTAAAGTGGACGCATTGGCCAAGCTCCGACTCTCTCCGACATCGTATCGACTGGAGGGTTAATTTTCTGGTCAGTTGGTCGCTTCTGGCTCCATTCAGGGTTATAGCCTCGCGATCTCGAGATCCGTAACAGCCTCTACTTTAACCCTCATCCACCCCTACATAAATATCCGGAATTAGCTATTTCTCCTGTACACTCTGTCTCTTACAGGCCCGATTTTCTTCTCCCCATCTACTCATAGCTCAGTCTTGTTTTGTCTATAAACTACCCAGTGGTCTCTGCGTGATAAAATTAGGCCATTCTTCTTTCTCCAAATCGCCTTGTTCCGATCAATTCCTAACTTTTTTTTCTCTGCGATTGGTTTTCCATGAATTTTTTTATTTTCATCCTTCGAGCGCAATGAAGGACAACAAAACGTTCTTGTTATTTCAGTTGCTCGATGATGAAGTCTCGAAAGTCTTGAGCCTATATGTAAAAAGCTTTTGCCATCTTTTCTTCGCTACATCCGTTTATGGGAGATTTCCGTTAATAGTAAAGCCGTTGTAGGATCAACTAGAAAGTTCTAACTCGTGAAATGAGGGAGAATACACAACTGCGATCACTTGACCGATTAAGGACTCGGACAAGGGCTTCGATTCGAGGACTTGTGTTTCAATGCTTCTGGTTTACGCAATTCCGGAGGAGGGTTCAGAGTGGATTGACGTAATTGAGGAGAAAATATGATGCAAGTCATCTACTCATGGAATTCGTTCCATCAGAGGGTTCGCTACTTGTTTCGAAAGCTGCTCGTCAGGTACTTTCCCTTGGAGACCAGTTTTACTGCTTAACTGAGGAACTGCGAATCAAAATAATGTTCCATTTTCGACGGGCTCCCCAAAGGAGATTATATGCAAGTTACTTCGATTGAGCAACTTCTCTTCTCGTTGACAAATTGAATTTACGATCATTAATAATTTTTGGTAGTGAGAATTTCAAGACTCTGACATTTGCGTCGTGTGATTCATCGGAAGCTCCGAATCTTTTACTTTTGGTTCAGCAATGGCAAAAAAATTTACTGATCTCCATTCCTGAGACGAAAGCTCCATTCTCTCGGGTATTTCTGCTTCGTTTTTACTGGCTGGGTCTGGGAGGATTAAAGCAAAGCTAAAGCTCCTTGAACTGCGGTCCATGGACTAAGCTGGATACATGCCGGGGTTTTCCTGAGAGTTTTGTGCATGCATCATTCTAGAGGGAACCTTACTGTTTCACGTTTGCTCTGTGTGCTCACACCAGTCAACTCGATCTCCTCTTTTGTCTGGATCATCTAATACTGTTCA
The DNA here is from genome assembly GCA_963921915.1 of Hyposoter dolosus. NCBI lineage: Eukaryota > Metazoa > Arthropoda > Insecta > Hymenoptera > Ichneumonidae > Hyposoter > Hyposoter dolosus. The sequence continues at coordinate 9,464,616 of OY998132.1, forward strand.
CCCTTTTGGGTGAGGAGAAGCGTGGCTCATATAGGAGTACAAGTTTGAAGCGAAGGGTGAACTGACCGGCTGGAATGTTACGCGGAGATAGCGCGATTACGATCTCGAAGGATAACGCTTTTGCAAGAAGACAAGAATTTATGAGTCGTTACGATTTTTTACTTGGATTTCCGTTTTTCTTCGAACCACCACAGGTTGAATATTCTGTTTCTCGATTGAGTGAACTTTTCCATGACATATGAATAAATAAATCTGGTTACAGTTGTCCATGGTTAATGGAAAGCTGTACATAAAAAGCAGGAGAGAATTCCATGAGGAAAACTACGAAATATAAAGTTAGTCGTTAATCCGTGAAGCTTTGGAGGAAAGGAAAAGGTCCTGCGAATAAGGGTGAAACGTTTTTGCATATGAGAAACTTTGGGAGATGTTGCGAGTAGATCGGGAAACTTGTGTGGGAAAACGAAGTGGAACCGCGGGCTGTGGACGTTACCTTGAATCCTCTCACCCGTTCATCCCCTCGCCATCTCGGATGTTCGACGTTCAGTCGATCCTCCGGAGTCCCGACAAGACGAAAAGTTCTTCTTGCAGGGTGGCCAAGGGCTAACAGAGCTTGGACGCCTCTTATGGGTGTCGAGGGTGGGGTTGATTCTAGCTGGGGGGTTCTTCCACGGATCGTAACGGAATCGGGATCAGCACCCGAAGGTCGAAGTATATATCCTGATCCTCTGTATTTGAATACGACGAGACGACTACCTCTCGAGGGGACTACATGCATTTTAACTAACGTCCAGATGCCTGTAGTCTCACGCTGCCCCGTCCACCAGCTTCCACCATCGTCGTCCTCACCGTCGTCGTCGTCGTCATCTTCGTCGTCGTCGTCGTCGTCGTCGTCGTCGTCAACGTCGTAGTTCTCGTCGCTGTTAGGGGTTCCAGCATCACCAAGTTTTCCAACTATCGCTACTTCACTACTTTGGCATGTAGAGTGGGATGGAGATGGGGTTAGTAGAAGAAGATGAAGGACGAGTGGAGAGGAGGGGGGACTGGAGGGAGCTTCGGACTCGATGTCTACCCAGATTTAAGGAAGAGGAGCAGCAAGGGTGAGGGGGCATAACTTGAAAATAAAATCTCTTCCAGGGATGATCCGATCGTTGTAAAAGTTGTTGCTGAATTTATGAGAAACAATAACTCGAGCAGAGTTATTCCTCTGATCATGAAATTAACAATGTTTACTTTGAGGGAGGCGTACGATCGGGTCACAGTCATTCTCGGATTGAAATTTAATTCCAGAGCATAGTTATGTCTGAACTAATTGACGAACCTGGTTAAAAAATGAATTGATGAATATTCCGCAGTGTCCAGTCGACTCCAGAGTGACGTATCATTTCTGTGCCATCGTCAAAGTTTATTTTTGAGCGAAAGCTCGAGCTCGGAGTGCTGACACGAAACATCAGCAAATAGAGTTTCCTTTATATATCAGTACCGTTGTTCAGAGATTATGAGAACTGTAAGAATGTCGAATGAAAAAAAAAAAAAAAAAAAAAAAAAAATGAAAAAAACTAAAAAGAGAAGTAGGTGAGAAAAAGTTGGGAGTCTTATCTACCACTTAATGCAAGAAGTAAGCAGCGGGGCTAACGGGTGTACTAACTATAACGCATGTGGGAAGGAGGCAGCGACACCTACACGGCAAGGACTTTGGATCTAGTAAGACCGAGAAACAGGGAGGGAAAGTAAAAAGAGGTAGAGAGAGAGAAAGAGAACGAGGGAGATCGAGAGTGGTCGAAGGAGAGGACGTTGCGAGGAGGAGGGTTTATGGGACAGAGAAAAGGCCAAGAGAGAGAAAGAGAGCGAGAGAGAGAGAGAGAGAGGGAGAGAGAGAAGAAAAGGAGAAAGGGGTGGGTTCCTGGGGTTGTAGACGAGTGGGTACCACCAGAGGTGGGTCTGGTTGGCCGCGGCGTTGGCGTCGGCGGCTACGTCGGCGGCTGCTGTCTTGGACAAAATCAATACTGTGGCCACCCACCATCTCCGCGGGGGCCATCACCCCTTCCTTCAGCAGTCGACGGTACCACCACCGCCCCTAAGGTTCACTCGGGTGTAAGGGGTAAGGGAAATATAAGGAAGGAGGTGGAGGGAGGACATCCAAGCTGGTGGTTCGACTGCCGCTGCAGATGCCGAGTAATTATCACCCTCAAGACACGTGTGGCGCTCCCGCTCAACCTACCCTCTCCTTACCACCCTCTCTCACCCTTCCCTCTTCTATATCTCGAACCTACACCTCCTCTTTCCTCCTTCTTCTTTTACACCACCTTTTCTCTACACCGTTTACCCTTTCAACTCACATCCTCTCCTGGTTTCTCTCCCACCCCTTTTCTCCAATCTATTATCTTATTTCCGTTCCCTGCTTTTACCTTATACAATAATAGTCTCCATAATGCGTCCTACATATCGTCAATTTCGATTTTGCAGAAAGTATATCCTACGACAAGTCCTTTAATCCAGAAATTCGTTTCTGCTTCTAAATTTCAACTTTCATTTCTTTTATTTGAGTTCATGTGCATTTTGTTGCTTTTTTTTTTGTCTCGTGTGTTCCAAGTTTCTTCAATATGTCGTTATGGAAATTACCATAAAGACGTTACTGAAGTACATTGTGAGCTTTAGACTCTGGAAACGCAATCAAGGGACTGGAAATATTTTACATTGCCTGTTTAGAATCTGTGACAAGTTTCAAGTTGAATGTTTATTTGTTTTAAAATCTTCGTGTTGTAAACGAGACTCACGAGGGACGAAATGATTCGTCACAACTGTCGACCGTGCAGTAACCGTCTTTTTCTCTTTGTTTATCCTTTAGCTACTTCTTCACCAACGTTAGAACGCAGCATCTAATAAATTAGCATTCTCGTTCTTAACAAGGTCCAGACTTCATCCCTCAGGGCGGACGGTAGTCGGTAGAACATACCACACCCACCCCTTTTGCCGGACATTGCGAGCATAGCTCTTGGCAGCCCTCGGGCTCCTCCGTCCAACCCTCTCGGCAACCATCAGCCCCCCAACCGCCCCTTTCATTCTCTTACCCCGCTTTAACGTACGTCGGGACGGAAACTACCCTTATTAATATTATAAGACAAACCGGCACCGGTTCAGACCGTTTCGCGTGTGTAAATAACCAGGATATTTGTACGGCGATTGTATTAACCAGCGACTGCAGCACAGACCGGGAATCCCTGCTGCTTCGGATCTCGTCCTCATAATGTCAAGTATTTCTATAGCCAAACCAAAATACTTCACTTTGTCCATTCCATGCAAACTATTTTCTGAATGTCCAGTTACAATAAATAACGCTTTGTTCGATTTTTCTTTCTCAAGAATCAACAAATTTTTGCTAATTTTTCGTAAGCTGTACCCGATGAGTTATCGTTGGTGCATGGAACTTGATAAAATGAAAACATGCGAACAAACTAGAGCAGTGAGTTTCTGTTCAGACACATACACATGAAAATGCCGAGTTTCATGAAATAACCCCTGCTGGGCGTTTTGTACAACAGGAGCAGTTCTGGTCGCGTACGTCCTCGCCGGAAGTTCGTAAGATTTGGCAAGACCGTTAAAACCCACCGGCGGATGGTCGTGAGTGGGTGAGTTCGCTTTTGCTTGCTTCAGGGGCTCCAAGGCAATCTAACGGATATTAAAGGAAATGGTGGTATGATTAGTCGTGTACGTGCCCGGGGTTTCGCTTTCACTCGAATTTAGACCATTTCTCGTATTCACTTTACCTCTTTATCGCTGCTCCCATCACCGCATGCTCTAACGTATTCAACAGAACGCGCGTACACATGACTTTTAAGAAAAATAGATTTCGATTAATTTAATTGTAGCTACCGAAGATCCTTAACCATTTTTGGCATTTGCTTAACTTTTCAGTTTCTATTTCCATATTTTCCAAGAATAATTGATGTCCTTTAATTGCTGTTTCATCATTTCTAATGATTATTGTTTTCGAATCCTTCGGATCAACGTTTCTTCTAATCCTTTCTTAAACTCCCATATATGAATCGTGTTCTTAGTATGAAATCTCACTGAGTTGCAGTTACGTATTACCAAGGCTCCAAAAGTACAGGGTGCGTTTTTTTTTTTAACGATTATCACGATCCATGCACACTGGACGTGTCCAGTTTGGATTGCGATGGCTGTTAGCTGGCTGGGCCGACCAAAGGAATATCGATAGTTCGGCTGACTCTAACAATGTGCGTGTGCGACCGTAGATTTGGCCAATGAAGAGGTCCGCCCGTTGAATGCTCTTGATTCCAAAACGACTATCCGCTCTCTCTCTCCTCTCTTTCTCTCTTTCGGGTTAAATTTTCTGTATCCGCGATTAAATGAAATATACCGGACGCGTTCAGAGGACGTGCTGTGAGAATGAAAAGTTCTGCACCTCCTGAACTGACTTCTTTGCTCGGTAAAATGCTGGTAATCAAGCACTAATCATGAATTAACGAATGCGATAAAATTCATTTGTTCATCTTATAAAAAATCGTGTTCAATTATCAGCAAAGATGATTTATTAAATTGCAGTCATTAATTCAGTAGATCGAACTTTGCCTTCTTCTTTTTCCTTCGAATCAGAATTAGACTTTGTTTTCAAAAGTTTATGCGAAAGTCGTTCCAGCCGGATGTCAACAAACAGGCGAGATGATGATCGCTGTAAGCAGCTTGAGGTATGAAATAGGCAAACGTGCTTAAGGATTTAACACGTGTGAACGACACGATGAACCGGAAACAAATCTTCTTTAGAATTTGAAGAAAAAGGTGGTGGGTTCGGAGGGTGTATAACGACTGGAAGCCTCGGAGCTATTGGCACGAGTCTCCCTTTCATTTTCATGTATTCTTTCCGATTCTTACGGGTTGAAATGTCGGAGAAGGAAAAAAAATGCTTGGGAATAAGACACGAGGGAGAGAAAGAGGGAAAAACAAAGTAGCATAAAACGAGGTTGACTGTGGGTGAAAGGTCGCGGCGGTAGTAAATACGGATATGGGCTATATATAGTTTCCAGGCCTGCGGAGGGCTAGAAAATGTGACGACGCCCTACCGCCGAGATATTAAACTATAAATCCTTATCCCGTTCTGCACTGCGGCGCCTGGGCTTGGGTGGACCGCCGGTTGCTTCTGCCTTTCATGCCACCTCACTTCCGCAAACGTGCTTCAATGCGGACGATAGGATTTCGTTGTCTGGGGGCCTGGATACAGGATTCCTTTTCACCCCCATCCTATTTTCCTTAGCCCCTTTTGTTTGCACAATCAGACTGGCTTTTACCACTACTTGGCATTATATTTATTGCATCAATTCCCAATACATTTTTTATTTTTATATGAATTTTTCGGAGATGCACAAAAAAAAAAACGAGCGTGGAAATTGTTGGTAAAAATTGTGGGATTCTAGGATAAAGAATCTTCGCTTTCGTTCAGGCTTGTTAGAAAAGAAAATTATAATATTTCGATGATTCAATTACCCTGATCCTGCAGAATAATAGAGTGGATTAAGGCGGAACTAGAGAGCCTAAGAGTCCTTTTTGCACAGCAGAGTAACATTGTTATATTTTTAATATCGTAACGTCATCGTTTTCGTCTAGAAATCAAACGAAGTCAGCCGCCATGGAAGGGCCTCCGAAGCTTTACGTTTGAGGGATCATAAAATTGTCGAGCAACGAGTCTTTTTCGCACAATGGAATAACATTATTATATTCTCGATAATGTAGCGCAGCCTTTTTTACGGGAAAATCAAACGAAGCCAAGGATAAAAGGGCCCAGGAGAAAAGGGTATGAGGAAAAGGGTTTTCCCATAAGGATATAACACGTATGATTCTCAGGTTCGCGCGTTCTGCCACGTCTCGAGGGGTTTCCATAGTCGGCGCTACTGCCACATAGCACATCAGAGCACCAACTTCAGGAGAGCACCCTCCTGCAATTATTAATTAACGCTCCCCTCTCAAGGCATTAACGCGGCTGAGAGCAGCCTCCGCTACACTCCCGTACACTTGCTCTCTTTCTCGTCTCACCCGCACCTTCTGTCGCCGTCACCTTCTCGGAAACTCCCTTCCTCTAACTCGGCTAGCACAAAGTGAGCTTGCCGGCGAACTCATGGCTCTAAGGCCATAAAGGTAGACCCAGGATTCTCGTCCACCCTCTGACCAAGTAACAATACACCTTGGCTTCGGCATACGAGACTACAAATTCTTTTACATTCTTAGACCTTTGTAGTCAACGGGATCTTTCTCTTTCTCTCCCTCTCTCTCTCTCTCTCTCTTGTGGCACAGTCAAAATGATAGATGGACCTCCGTGCATTCCAATGCAGTGTCTATAATTATTCATTACCGAATTCTTATTAATTACTTCTTGCTTTTTCATGACAATTTCTACGTACGTTTTCGACCGAATAGTCAAAAATGTTAGAATTCTTGTTACTATTAAATTAAGATTTTGAGTTATTCCAACAATTTAATTATTTGAAACGTGATAATAGGGTTTTTTTGAGCAGTAAAAAATGTTCCTAGGCATGGTTGCGTAACGATGAGCCACTAGTGGCTAACAAACATGCTTAATGACGAACGAGGTACGTATTTTGTAGGACGTGGATACGTGTGTCGTTGGCAACTTTGAGCAAAGCCTAAAAGCGTTGGTTTTTCCTTTTTTGTTAACGGACCCTCGACGAAAAAGGGTTTCAGTGCTTTCATCCCTCAGTCGGTAAGTCTGGACAGGCCGAAAACATGTCCTGAGGGGTTCCAGGGATATAAGGCAACAGCGAGTGGACTCGCGGCCAAAATATCGTAGTTCGTGAGGATCTCGAAGCACAGCAGGCCACACGGTATCTCCGAAAAGGTCCAGGGACGGGGTCTCTAGCTGTCAGAGAGATAAATCGGCTCCGGCTTAATTAAATCTTCTTCCCTGCTATAGCGAACGCGCCTCGCGTAAGAGCCCGACCCTAGTCTAATACTTCGGCGCTTCTGGCCGTCCGCAGCAGCCCCTGCGTAGTCTGACACTTCTAGCCCTCTACTACTTACAATTGTTTCAACGATATCGACCTTGATTTAGGAGCTGTACACGCATTCTCCATTTTTTTCACGTACTAACCACCTGGCCACCGAATTTCCCAGATGGAGTCGTTACGTCATGCCTTTGACACACGGCAACTCTCCGGAGTCTACGATAATGAATCCACCAAATTTTCTTCTCAATTCTTTTGATAAGGAGTTTTAGTAACAAATTTTGTGATTGAGAAGAAATTCAATTGAAATTTAGTTGGAAATAGAAGATTAAAAATGAACTTTGAAATATAATTTATTTAGTGTAGTGGATGCGCTTGGCATGCACACGTCGAATATTATCTGCGAGATGGTTTGGGTGGATGAGCTACGGTCTCGGAAGCAGGTTGTGGGCCGTGGGATGCCAAGAAGGTGGCTATGCCGTTGGTGGTGCCGCTGGTGGTGGCAAGACAAGCCAGGGGGTCAGGCGGCTGAAAAGAGGTCTCTCGAGCCAATACGACGACGACGACGACGACGACGACGACGACGGATGTAGGTAAGAGAAGAAGCGACGGATAAAAGTGAAGCTTCGGAGCGTATAAGAGAAAAAGAGAAGGAAGACTTGCGCGCAAGGGAAGCGAGTCCGAGGGAAGTGAGACAGACGTTAGGCTGGGAGAAAGCCGAGTGAAATTCTGGGGGTGAAAAGAGCGAGAGAGCGCCAGGGATTGAAGTAACAGAGAGAAAGGGAGAGAGAGGATGGAGGATGAAGATGGCGAAAGGGAAGAGTGAAAAGGTGGGTGTGGGTGTACGTCGATAGAGCGGCGCGCCACGGCGGCCAAGATACGACACCGCTGCCACCGCCGGGGTACCCGTAAAGGGGTTGCCTGGGGTTGAGGACTCTCGGTCTCTCTTCTCTTACCCCTTTTCCTTCGCCTTCGCTTCGCTGACACCCACATCGGAGGAAAGCCGGCAAGGAAAGCACATAGGCGATCGGTATAGTCGAGGCTGCGAGACAGAAATAACGAAGATGCAGTCAATGTAATTTCGCACAGGATAGAAAGAGCAAGATCCTGTTCAGAATCCACAGTCGCTGTATATGTGAAACGCCTTTGTCGTGTGCCACACAGCGTGAAACGTATAACCTCTCTTCCTCCTTCCAACCTTTTTCACGCGGCACCCTCTTCCACTTTGCTTCTCCTTCTATACAACCCACCTATATTCTTTTTGTTGGAATAGCAGATGTTACATCCCGAGTGCCCAGTATTCTGGTGAGAAAAAAGGGGTTTCTGGCAAGCAAAGCTTTTATCCGCGAAGTTTCACTGCGACGTGCACCGATACTCCTGTGATACTGTTTCCATTTTCCTTTCTCCCTGCTTCTTCTCTTTTCCTCTGCATTTTACTGTTACGGCGCTTCTCGTATACACCGCCGGCCAATGAGCCGACTGTTGTCATTTTTGAAATTAGGTACTCTTGTTCCTGCGTCTGTTGGGATGGAAGCTCTCACACGTGGGTATCGTTTGATTCTTCAACTTCCTAATTTTACCTCAACCAACAAAAAATACTCGAAATCTTCGGTCCAATTGATTTGCTGTCGATTATGAGCGCGTTTCGTTCAAAGAAATAATCCATTTGGTTCAGGAATTTTTGGATTTCTCGATCGATTTTTCTCGAGTATTTTTCCAAAGCACATGGTATATTTGGCGAACTAGATTGGGTTGAACAATCTAACCCAACTATTTACAGAGGTCCTCGGGTCAGTCGAGGTTGGAGGTTCGAGGAAGGCAGTCCAAGGGGATGAGGACAAACAATTACGTACATATTCGAGTCCCGTAGATCCGTGGGTATGGAGTACCAGAGGGTATGACGCTGCATGGTTGATAGGAGCGGTGAGAAGGAGCGTGCGATGGGGTTGGCTCGAGAGCACTCCAGAGTTGTGACCGTCGGACTCGTGGGAGGCGATGTGAGGTGAGGAACGGGCGACTATCGGTATTCGGTTAATTATGATCCCCCTCGTCATCCTCTCCTCTACTCTCCTCGCCCCTCCCGATGAATTCTTGACGCGGGGGGTGTCGGTAGTCGTCGTGCCAAGCGCGCCTGTCATATCGCGCCCGATACAGGAGCAATCCTACCGACGTAACACGTACCTCCGTCCGTATATGCCATTACCTACCCGAAATAGGCGTGTGTGAATTTACTGATTTCACCGATAAACCTGGCCCGTATTCAATTTCGAGATTACGCGGCAAACCGATATTCCCCGTCAATACGCCCGATACTCCCCATTCACCCGGCAAATCTACATATCATACCATCCGTCATTTATCTGACGAATATTATGCCATATTGTGCAAGTCTCTCGCTTTTTATTCCAGCAAAACCATCGGCAATGAAGTCTGCCACTTTTGATATTTTATTCGACCCCATTTTGCCGTTCTTTTTCCTGTTTTCCATGTTCCATAATATCTGGTGCTGCATCGTGGTCAACTTGCGGACCTTGTACTTCATTTTTTTGTGGCTTTGGAATTTTCCGAGTACGGCACGATGAAATCTCGGAAATTTTCAATTTAAACCATGATGTGTATGTTACTTTTTTTCTGGACGATGGAGCCACTGGATAAATAAACCCCAACACTGTTTGAGCCTGTATAGGGAAATTGTTTCGGCGTTTGGCCGGATTGTCGACGAGAATAGCGCTTGAGCTGGTGTACGTGAAAAAAAAAGACTCAACGATCGCAGGAGAGAAATCGACTACACTTTCTTGCTCTTGCGGATGGCCCAGGGATTTTGGGGTTGCATTTAATTAAAGCCCCGGGGGCTCTTTGATCGTTCGCCAATACTTGAAGGTTCTCAACTCTGCATGCTTCATCAGCACAAATACACGATTTTTTCTTCTTTCTTGGGAGGCAAAGACATTGATTCTCAGTCAACAAATAATAGCTTTTCACTACTGCAATGACGAGATCTCTTCATGAACATTTACTCAGCTTCCGTACCTTTGAAAAAAAAAAATGACTAATGCGAAGGAAAAAATATGATTTCGTAATCCGTCATGAGGTTTTAATTACGAGATAATTCTGGGGCTTAGATGGTTTTTGTCAGCTCAAGGGTCCAGGATGAGAACCAAACGGGAAAATCCCTGTTGGTGGGATGTATGGAGGCTTGGCAAAGCTTATTAGCGCTGCAGGGGGAGTGAAATGATACGCTGTTGGGAAAACCATGGAAAAAAGGAAGATTTGTTCCTTCCTTTCGTTCATTTCACCCTCCAATTCCTCGATGTTTCGCCCCTGTCCACGGCCAATATCGGTTGAATTAAAAATCACTAAATTCGGTTACCACGAGCAATACTGCTCCTGAACTTCGAGCCAAGAAACTTCATCATCGTATGATTCGTTGATTGTTTCTCGATTTAATTCAGTTCAGTATTCTTAATTTTTTTAAATTTCCTATAAATCATTCGTCAGCACATGGAAAAGTAGAAAATTGCCAGAGGCAAGAATTTTAATTGAAAAAATGTTATCACAGGAATTGCAATTGGTAATTACAGAAGCTAAACGGACGATGGTGACTCGAACCGTCACCATCATTCACCCCAATTCCCTATACACTGTACGATCATCGTCCAAATCATCGTGGGCTAATCGTAGTGTAGTTTGTGCAAGTGGGAAACCGAGGACAAGCAAGTAGAGGGAAGAGACAGGAAAGGAGAATGAGCAGAACGTGTTCGGAAATGCCTACTGCTTTACTCCACTTCTCTCTTGTCCCTGGCTAGATTCACCATCAGTATGTAGCATCAACAGTGCCAACAGATCCACCTCGAAACTAATCCTTCCACTCCTTGCTGGGCTTCTCAGGGATCTGTTTGCAATTATTAAGGGCACTTGCCAGGATCTTCGGGTACGAAGTGGCTGCCAGTAATTTTACGTATGTATCATCCCCTATCTCCAGACGTACCTAGCCTATGTGACCCCACGCCCGTATTCATATTAACACCCTTGAACTTTGAGCATAGGCCAACCTCCTGCCTCTTATACTTTACTATTAACTCATTCAACCTTCCACCCTAACTCCCAGGGCTTCTTTGAACTTTGAGTACTCCTTCGAACAATGAATATTTTAGGCTGAAAGGTTCATTACCGAAAAAACATATTTTGGAAGCCGAGAATAAGGAGCAATCTCCCAAAACAGATCAACGTCGTCTCTTTCTGATTCGTTTTTTTTTTTTGATAGTTTCGATATGGCGATCGAGTTAAATGAGAAGAGTCCGGGGTGCGGAAGTTGCGAGACACAAAATCTTGGATATTATTTATTCCCCATTGCTTCAGAGCTAAACTCAAGAGATTCCGAGTTGCTCGCCATGTGGCTACCAGTTGGGACCAGGGATTTGATGAACGATGGTCAGGGGCTGCTCTTGTGTGTGTGTAAAATAGACACGTTAAAGGAATCAACCCCTTGGAAAGTTACAGCTTTACTACCCACGTTTCTTCGTGGACAGACCTCTTAATAAGGCAAAGTGCGCTTTGGAAGGTCCTACGGACTTTTGGCATTCAAGGCAAAAGAGAAAAAACAAGGAGCTTGAAGGAGAATGAGAATGTTTTCGCCCAGCATTGTGGATTGACCCTCGTGGTCTCAAGAGTAATGGCGGGCTCAGGGAATATTCATTCGCCTTATTATGAAATATCGTACCCGAGAATAGGAAATGAATGAGGAGATTCTACTACAAAAAAAAATGTAGAGAAACACCTATAAAAATAGGCACGAGGTAGAAAATGATTAAAAACTTTTTTTTCTATTATGAAATGTTATTTTTCAGTGGATTTTTTTTTTTCACGTTCTCACCATAATTGACTTCCTCGTTTTCGAGATATTGCAGAAAGGACCAAGTTTGAAAATTCAAAAGAAACACGACTCGTGTCCGGAATAAATATTATAAACATTTATAAAAGCAGCAGTTTTTATTTTGCTTTCTCAAACTCAAATGTCAATGTGTGAATGGATAGCCATATCCATTCGACTGTTTGGCAACGATCTATAGAACGTTACATTCGCACCCTTTCAGGAATGCAGAACCGATTATTCCCACCCCTTTCAACGTCGTCAATCGTGAATAAAAAAAGAAGCGAAGGAAAAAACGAAGTCAACGCTCTCTTTTCTTCCTCAGGACACATTTTAAAGGTGATAAATGCAAAAATGCTACGTTTGGAAAATATGACTGAGAAAAATGCCCGAGAGAATTGCAACGGGGAGAAATAATGATAATAAAAGAGGAATGAGGCGAAGCGTGGGGAGGTCGAGCTCCTGATTTTACTGCTAACATTTCGGTGTCTTCATTTCAGAGTGTTTGCTTGGCTTCTGCTTTCTCATTGTACACGGCTTGTGTATGTCCACGCGGTGAGAACGACGAGAGGTCCTGGAGCTCGGAGGAATCGAAAAACTAATATCCGCCCTCGGGAGGCCGTTTGTTTCGTATTGTTTCGGACTCGGAACCACCCCGAGGCACCCTCTCGCTTCGGTTGTCTTGGGGTGATTGAGTGTCCCCATTCTTCATTGAGCCGAAAGAAGGGATTGGGAAAGCATTCGCTTGTTTTTTCCTTCTTTTTCTCTTCTACTTTTCAATCCCTTTACCTTTGTCGAGCCAGGAGGGGGTGGCATGAAAGAGTTCGTTCGCAGAAGCGTTCGTGTCGATATTGCTCCTCCAATATTTTTCATCCGTTTTTCATAAATCTAGACTACCCAAATATAAAGTACTTCCATAAAGTCTTTTGTGAACTTCTCCCGATCCCATAACCGTTGAATCATCAAGAAATTTTAATTTAAGGCTCTTCAACTCATTTTCCAAACTTAAATTTTCCTTTTCTTCTTTTGGATTGCTGCATTCAGAATTATTCGACATTGCACTTATTAATAAGTCGAAAGGACAAGGAATTCCAAAAATATTCAACAACGTCTAGTGTCTCGAAAGCCTCAGGCCATCGGGATTAAAGCTCGTCGTTTCGAATCCTAAAATCGGCTATTACTACGTAACTGTTATTTGCCAAGGGTCACGTATTAATGCGGACTCATGAGCTTTCGCTAATTCCCCTCTTGAAGCTTCACCATAAGGTACTTTGGAGCTGTCGCAACTGGGCTTTACCAGGGTCAAAGGACTTTACTGATGCTTAGATCTATGGCTAATACGATCTCAAACATTGGGCCGTCTGCTCTCCTCATATTCTACATTGTCTTCAGAACCTACGAAAATACTTTTTACGAAGGTTCAAATAGAATCGATTCTCTTAATGCACAGTTTATTCTGTTTTACAATTGAACGAAGCCAATGACATCACAAACGGAGGAAGTCGTAACATTTTTTTTTTCATTTTCTTTCACACGCGATTCGTATTAATTAATTTATGAATTATTCTTGCAGACGTTTTCCAAATTTAGTTCCAAGTTTGACTACGAGATAGAATTTCTATTGAATTAATGAATCATTGACAGTTTAATTATCGAATAAATTAGACATTAAGGGAGCTCATCGAGACCTTTCAATCAACTACATTATTCAGAAAACAGCTGGCCTGGGGTCAAAGTGGAATGAGGACATGGGATAGAGAGAATAGTAATGAATCTACATAATTTCCAATTTCAAATCAATATCATCGCATTTGACTACGAGGATGAATCTGAATGTATCTCAACTGTCTCGTAAATTACTAACTGTGATGAGTGTTTCCGTATAATTGTGACGATCCTCTTTCCTCCTTATTATCAATGACTCGTATATTATTTTTGTTACGAAAAATCAAGAAACCAATAGTTGTGGATTTTGTTAAACCTTTTCACTCATATTGTGGGATATTTGTGATAAAATTTCGCCTAAAGAAAGTTCGATCTCGAAGTCGGTAGAACAAGGGCTCAGAGTGTCGTGAGTGGGTGAAAAAAATGTAAATAATCTCGAGCGAGTCGTTTATTTTTCAAACTCGTTTTCCTTCGTCTATATTTTTCCTGTTCGTTCGAGCTGATTATTTTTTTTGAGGTAATCCAACCCTCTGTTTCTCATAATCACCGATAACAGTATTACAGCTTAAACAAACTTTTCCTTTGGTTCCTTCCACCCCCAACTCGTTCCACCTTTCATCCCTTATTCGTTTTGCTAAAGCGACCGAAGAGCAGCGCGTCGGGGAGAAAAAGGGGTGGGAAATGAGGGGGTGTTAGAATTTGAGAAAGCGAGATAGAGGAAGACGAAGATAGAAAGACGAGCACCCCCACGGTACCCCAACCCTCGTCGCTTCGTAGCAAGGCATCCCGCGACCGAGAGAAGTTGGTTTACCGCCCCCGCGGGTGGTTAGCGGCTCTAGTTAAGGGGCGTCTTAATTACCCACGGTAATGAACACCTTGTCGTAAAAACTTGCTCCGGTTTAATTATTTCAGCACCAGCTTCCTTTATCCTCCCCTCTCGCCCTCTAACCTATATCCTCAATCCATTCCCTCATCCTCTACCTCCCCTACCATTTACTCATGTTTCTAGATCTTTTCTTTCAAGATTTACCCTCTTCGCACACACCCGAATGTGAACTTTGATCAACGATATATTTTACGCTAACTATCGCGAACATAAACTCGAACTCTCATTATTCGAAATCATTGGGGGCCTCGGGCCTTAATTCGTCGAGTTCTCAATTATATATCGACGAATATTTTTCATCGTTATTTATTGTTTACCGAAAGTTTTCTTTCTTTCATTCCTATAAATATTGATCAATCCACAACAACTACGATGCTTCTCTCGGAGATTCATCGTTCGTACGTTTAGGGATTAGTAGAGTTTGTTCAAATTTTGCCTAAGAGTTTCCCTTACTAGACAGAAATCATTGGGAACAAAAAAAAACGATTTAGTGGATTAACCGGAACTGGAGTGGTTTCGGATGGGTAGATTTTTCTGTGAATCCAATTACGTCGGGGCAATACTTTTGTGTGGACCTCTGAACGTTTGTATATATGCATAGAGTTTGTGTACATTCGTAAGTATATATTGCGTACGTTTTCCCCTATTCAATGAGAAAGTTGCTTGGTACGGAGGGGGCAAAAGACTTGGCTCGAAAGTATTGTACAGGGGTAGGTTACGCAAGGGCGGCGGGGGAGGACAGGCCATGTGGAACTAGCAGCCCTACCAACCACCAGGAACACTCCGGCTTGGTTATAAATTCGCGGGAATTAAACGAAAGAATGTGGTTTGCGTGGATGTAGGACCGAGCCGTTGCCACCCTTAACGTTGCTTCAAGGGTAGTGAGAGGTGGAGCGGGACGCTTTACAAAACATTGGACTGCCTCGACGTATTCTCCAGCTTCTCGGTACTACCATGGCTTGTTGGATTTTTAATAAAGGGCACGGATGATTCCAAGAATTCCAAGCGTCAGACATTCTCTAAAAGATCAGCTTGCGGCTATTTGTCCAACGAAATAAGCTCCGCAAACTTTTCGCTCTAGGCGAAACAGCCTTCTGTGTTAAGTCCCGTTACTCATGCTACTTAACAATAATTATTGCTTACCCTCCCCTACGATACAAGTCAAATAACCTCCCCCAATTGATGATTCATTATTTGCAGACAAACGTGCCTTTGGAATCAACATTTTTCAAACTTTGCTGAATTTGTTTTCGATCCACCCGCTGGCTAATTCTTTTGGAACTTGCAACCAACTTGCTGAGAAAGAAGCAGTTTTCAGATTTTGCAGAAAGGTCATTTGTTATAATTTGGTATAATTTATTCATTTGAAGAATTGAAGAAAAAATGTCCAGCAGCACGATTCGGTGGGTATCGTTTCTAAATGCGACAACCTGGCCAAGGTGCAGGTTTTAGTTGGTCTGGTCCTGGTCTAGTACTCAAGATATAATATTCTTTCGGAGGCAGGAAATATGGAGGTGGAGTGATGAGAAAGTTTGGGGCTTCCATTGAGTCGGACAGAGGGTGACTACATCGAGCGTCGTTGGCACACGAAGAGGGTGAGAATCAATTTTTGAGCTGGATGATGTCGAGCGCATGTTGCAGACGGTGCCTCGCGTAAGGGGCTGAAATGAAGTCTGAGGGTGACTTTTTCGTTTTTTTTTTTTTTTTTTCGTCGTTTGCCTCTCCGCCACAGCGTTGCCTCCTCCCACTTTTTTCTTTTTCTTATGGCTATAAACCGATCCTCATTCCATGGTATAGCAACGCGAGAAATCAGGCACCACCAGGCGGTGTAGTTTTGATTTATCGAAACCGGTACGAAGATTTACGGATATCAAATTCAGTTCAAGGATCTCTCGATACGAGGGCGGGAAAATCAGAGCCAAAGAGAAACGAAGGATGATGAAAACAGAGTGCGTGAGGGAAAGGGAGGAAAGGCTTGTCGTTGGTTTATATGGTGCGAGGGATAGAGGCTTGGCAAAAATTAAGTGCCATTTTTGATTGATCACGAGCATTTGAATATCATACCAAATAATTGCAACTGTCTATTCCGCGTTAATTATCAATAAAGATCCTTTTTTTCATCCGGTTGCGACCTGCTCACATGAACCTCCTTAATGCGAGAAGGTTATCAATTCGATTCAATCGATCAGGTGGATGACGAAAAAAACATTTTCTTATAAAACAATAAACGGAGAGTGACTGGAGGTCTGTGTGAGTTCCGGAACAATTGGAGGAGAATTCGTCAAGCATTTAAAATGTAAATTCAGCAATGAAATTCGTCGTTGAAGCTTGAGGTAAAAGTCCTTGAAATTCACGTATCTCAACAAGATTCCTGACTTCTGAAGCTATTCATTGGCGCTGTTCGGAACGTCAAGAGTTCTCGGCAAATGTTAATTATTCTCGATGATGGATCTTGCAAGAAAGCGAGTGACGCGACAAACAAATAATGCGAGAATTTTGAATAAAGTGCTATGGGGAATGCAGTCAAAAATAAAGCAAAAGTGCGAAAAATAAATCTGTGTGTTCTGTTTCAGAAATTTCACTACGAATATTCATTCATAGATTTCCCCTGTTACTGCGCCTCGGTCTGGATGACCCACGCTATTTATGTCTTACGATCGACATATCTCAGATGAGCTTTATAAATATTACATTTACTCATGGGAAAGCAGTCGCGGACCATTCTCGCTTCATTCAAATATTCCTCAGTGCTATAAAATTCTACCCTCCTTCGTGTACGTATGAAAGTTTGCCTTCGATTCCTCACTCTTCAAAACCTCGAAATATTCTCTTCGTTTGTGAAAAAAAAAATGTCATTTTCATTTTTGTAGAAATATTTGGTACGTCGAAATGGAACTTGATGTTTGACAGACGAGATTTTGCTTCCCGATGATCAATTAACGTCAATCGTGTGAGAATGATTATTTATTCAGCCAATTCAATTAATCGGATACTCGGTTCGAAAAATTCTCTAAACATTACATCGTGTTTACATGTTGTGATAATATTTGCCTGTACTTTTGAGCTCTTTCGACGTGTATAGTTTCTTGAATGGTACGTCGTTTTATCTCGCTCTTCTCAGATGTTCACTTCAATCTCTTGGAGAATATTTGAGGAGGCCAGATCAAAGCCCGTCTGGTCAATTTCATCAACATTTGAATACGAGAACTCGGTGTGCCATGGCAAAAAGTGAGGTTTGTACGAAGGAGAAAGAAGCGGAGTATTCGAAATGGAGGCGCATTGAATAGAGGGAGAAAGCAAATTTCCTGGATTCCTGACTCAAGCTAAAACGTGGCAACCCAACCTCCGATGAACCCATCCCCTCAATCCTCTTCTCCTTCATCCTTCGACTCACAACTCATTCCAATTCTGAGATTTTAGCTCTTTTGCTACGTCCTGTCAGTATAGATGGCAAAAAAACAGTGCCAACAATCCTTAGACGAAACACTTGCAGCATCCGAGATAAAAGTCTCAGCGCCACTCTTATTTCCAATGTCTATGAATAAGCTTTACGTGATATTGAGTATTTAAGTAATTGCCAATGAAATATTGCTTCGGTGCTGAATAATCATTTCATTTCGATGTGATAAAAATTGTCTCTGCTGTTGCTACCGAGCTGATGGTTTGACGAAAAAAAAAAAATCGTCTTCACTGAAAACAACTGACATGGAAAATTTTAAATCCAATAATTTCTTCAGTATTTTCTATTTCTATGAATCATAAAAGTGTATGTTAATGGTTACTATTGGGCAAGGGGCCTTAGAAATTAGTAGCTCATTGTGATGTTCGCGCTTTGGCGTTGGTTCCACTGATTGTAAAATCGCGGCAGGGTTCTCGTCGTTCCAGATGAGAAATACCACTCACTCATGCCACTATAGTGCCCGACGCCCGCGTAAATCAAGAAGCCCGTTGCAGTGATGACGGTGTGGTGTATAAAGTCTCCCTCTTAAAAGTGAGAAAGAGGGAGAGAGAGGAGCGAAGGAACAGAGGGAAGAAGAGAAAAGGAGAAAAGAGCCATTCGGTTGGTGGCTTAAGAGGTACCCTCGGCACGATCAAAGCATAATTTTAATTAGCCAGATTATACGGAAAGATAAAAATTATTAAAATTATTGCCTTAATGAAAGGGAGCGAGGCTTTTTCGGCAGCGATGCGTAATTAAGCGGTGCGTGGTGCTTTCACCCTCCTCAACTTATTTCATCCTTATTTCACTCTCTTTTTATTTCAATTTTTACGCATCTTTATGCTTCGTTAACAAGAAAATAGTTTCTTCGAATTTAATTTCTCCGAAACTTTGGGTTTTCATTTTTTTTTTTTTAATCTTACAAAATTAATTTATTATTCATATTAAAACTGGGAATATTGATGAATAAAATTTAAACACCAACGACACATTCGCCTATCATCATTATAAAATATTTATTAGGAACATTTTCATTCTTCAAAAGATTTAATAGTTTTTCAGAATGTTCACTACATCGTGTGGCATCGGTATAAAGTAAAGAATATCAGAAAATGAATTTTTTTAAAATAAATATCACGCGTTTCGACATTTCGTCTTGTTGTCACCCCCGGAACCAATGGTGGCCTCGATAAGAGATCCACACCCTCGTGGTCTTGGCGTCAGATCAGCCCGCAAACCGCAAGGTGCCACCACACCCCCAAAAACCTCCCTCGATACCCCTGGCGGCCAATGATCAGGCCTAGCCACCCCCAGACCGCAAACCAACCGCAAGACGATGCGCAGAACGTACAGTCCGTACACTTCTGGTCATACAACACGCACATTCACCGACCGCAAAAACAAAATGGTGCCGATCATCGACACTTCTTGGCTTCATATTTATTTGGCACTCGGGCTATTAATCGAATGCGCAACTGATTATAATCGCACGTAGTTCGATCAACGACCGTCATCCAGTGTATTAAATTATTAATTACTCTTTAAAATCGAACTTTGGTAAATATTAAATTTACAAGAACGTTTCCATTGCAAGAACCTCGATATTTGCTCGATGGCGATGTTCTATTTCTATGAATCGTTATTTCTTCTGTACACGAATGAATGAACTCTACGAAAGCAAAATGGCGATTCGGATCCCGTGGTTCGGATAGAATTTAGCAAAAGAATTCACTTTTCTTTACCATGAGAATCCAAAGAATTCTCACAGCAAAATTAAACAATAAACATGTTGAATGAAAAAAAAAAGCGAATTTTGGGAACAGCAATCCGCCATTCAGAGACGGGATTTCATGGAAATCAGTTGGCGAGAACCGAAATGGCGAGAATATAAACGAATGAGAATCAAGATCTCGAAAAAGTTGGTTCAAGAAAAATGAAGGATATGGAACGATGAGGACAATATTCGAGATCGTAGAGTCTTGTTTCAACAGAGGGTGGAAACATTGAGACGCCGCAACGTGGGCTCTGAGGTGGGTCAATGTGGCCGAGCTGTGGCATCGCTGGGTTCCCGCTAGGAGTCCTAGCCACGGGATGAGGCTGCAAGGCGTTTTTCGAAGAGGGTCGCTGGCGGTCGAAGGTGAGGCGGCGAGGAAAAGGTGGCGATGCGCAGTGTAGATGTGAGGACCAAGTGAGCCAAAGGTGAGGTTAGGTGAACTGTTCTTGGTATTCCTGGGTTTTCCGTCGTCTATGTGCTACCGGCCAGGTTGCCTGGGATATACTTGAGAAGAGACTGTATTCCAAAACCCCTAGAGAGGGGGTAAGGGTTGCCTAGCTACCATCGAGACCCGGCCAAGAGACGCCGAGATCTCATTCTGGTCTCACCTCACCTTTTCCTTCCCCCCTTGCCCTTCTTCGTCTCTTCCTTTCTTGTTTCAGGTTAGGTTGTCTAGCTCTACGCTTTCTCCCTCGCAATTTACCGCATGAAAAACCAAACCGCCTTATCAAATCCGTAACCAATCTCCATGAAAATCGAGTCCAGCTGACTATTTATTTCATTTTTTCGACAAACTATTTCGAAATCACGAATGTAATTGTTGGAAACTCACTGCGTTGACATTTTGTTCAAAAGTACAGAACTTGGCACGTATAGCGGAATGAGCCCTTGTAGTCAAATTTATCGACGGACACTTAAGTGCTGAGTAAACTAGTTCATGAAAAAACAACAGAAATTCCGAAAATTTTCGGCAGCTCGCAAATATTTGTACAGAGCAGATCGTTGGCTTCGTATTTTTACTGAAACAAAGAGTGCGCAGAGAAAACTGTGTGAGCTTGTTTTTTTTTTTTTTTTTTCTTATCTTTCCGTCGGTAATGGATATAAAATATGCAAGAAGATTCTCCCACGGGAATAAAAAGAGGTTTTTAAAAGTTTTCGAGCTAAGTCGTGAAAAGACATCGTACCCAAAAATATATCTGTGTTTTTTTCTATTAAAGAACATATTCCGAGACGATTGCAAGTATTTCAACGAATTTATGCCTCAATCTTTGAATAAATTCGTGCAATAATTAAAATGATCGGAAAAATCGAAGTAAATGTAACAATCAATTGGCTCGTTATTCAAAATGAAAAAAAAAGAAATTTTACAAAAAGATTCAATCGCTTAACAATATGAATAATTATCGATTCTCGCAATAATTCCAAAAAATATTTGACATATTTTGCAGCCAAAAATAAAGGGGAAAAAAAATATAGGCACGTCGTAAAGATTTTTTTCTTATTGCGTGTGCTTTTTCCTGAGAGACCATACTCGTGTCGCCCTCCTACGGCCAAGACGACAGAACTGTCGTCTTTAAGAAAGTACGAAAGGAAACTTTCCTGTGACCCTCTTTCGCAGCAACCCTAAGAAACGCTGGTTTCATCGCCAAGTTTCCGCGGTGGTAACGTATCGCGAGAGAACGAAACGAAGAGATTGCGTCGGTAAAAACCTGGCGGCATGCAAACAAAAAATTCTTGGAGTAAAAAATACTTTCGAACAGTTTGCATTGATTTTCAGAGACGAAATTTTGTTTGGTTTGAAATTATAACGAGAGTAACGACGTGATTAAAAATTTGATGAAAGAAAATTTCCAACTTGACGAACCGAACGATGAATTTTATAAAAATTGCCCGCGCAGATGCGTTCCAATTTTGATAGAAAAAAAATGTCTACATAATCAAGTACATTCGACTCAATATTCGCCGAAAATCAAAGAAATTTTCATTGCGAAGGAAAAGAACAGATTCCTATTATTTTTCTTATCGCAACGCATCAGAGGGATCGATAAAGTACACGAAATAAAAGCTGCCTCCCTTCTTCGAGGAGTAAGAGCCCCCGCGAGCTTCGAAAGCCACGGGTCGGTAACGGAGGAAAATATTTATAACACCTTCTCCAGCATCTTAAAGAAGTGGCGCCGCCGGTCTCGTGATTTCTAAAGTAACGCAATAAGAAACTGCGTCTTAGTTGGTTGCACGAAGACGCCGCTGTTCGAAAGGTTAGCGCTGGTGAAAGGAAGCATTGGAAGGAATGGTATCGGGGATTTGAGAAAGTTTGCAATGTACTTGAGTTTCTGAAATGTTTTTCAAGCGATTATTTTCTTTGAGTCGTATCTCAACTTATCGTAACCACAAAAAATTCTCAAGCAAATTTCCCGTTACATTCTAATGATGAGCGAATTTTTCTGATTTTTTGAAGTAAGAGAAGGTCGACGCGTTAAGTTTCTTGCAAATAATATCCTACCAACCCATAAGGGAATCGTGATGTCGAAGTTATGAGACGTGGAAGAAGACAGGGGGTGGTTTTTGCTCAGTTGATTTAATCTGAGCAAACATAGCATAGCTGTAAGTTGAGTGGAATATGTAAACTCAAGAGGGAAATAGAGAACGAGGTTAGGCCTGCTTTCGTACGAACAGGACGAAGGATGATCCACGTGACTCGTTTTGAGGGTTGCGAAGACATTTGTGTAGTCTGAAGGAAGAAGACTACCCAGTATGCCTAGAGTCCCATTCCCCCTTTCCCTTTTTCGACCCCTCTTCTCTGAAGACGAGAGTGAACGGGTTCATGTGGATTGTAGATCTAGATGCTACATTCCTAAGTAACACGAGTCGTCAAGATTCGTTCTGAAAAGGTTTTGAGCTTCAGGTGCGATGTACACTCGTTTGCAAAACGATTATTCCATAAGCTCTCTGCTTTATAATTGCGAATATTTTTCAGCCAAACTTCGTGACATATTTCACGGGATTGGGAGGAAAAACTTGGGAAGAAATCTCTCGAAAAGTTTCAGAGTTTTCGCGTGTGAATGTTCGATAAAATATTTGTTTAATTAATTGAATTCATAATTTGGTAGCTTCTTGAAATATTTTTTCAACACTTCGCCTTAAGCTTCGGGATATTTTTTTTTTTTTACGTCTTTTTCGCACACTATTTAAGAGTGCTCGTGTAATTCTTAGCTGCCAGCCCGCTTAGCAGGCCGAATATTTAGCATGTAGATGAAGATCTGGGTAATCAAAGACTCGACGGTACTGGGATGCGCCCCGAGGGCCTACTTCGTCAAGTCTCGCTTATTTCGGGCACTGCCTTCAACGAAGATTCGTAGTTGGAATGCTTATTCTTTAGCATACAGAATCTTATTCAGAATCGTGGAGTCGGAGAAGCTTATTTCTGTCTGCTTAGAGTTAGAGGATCCTTTTTAATAACTGAAGAAAATAACCTGGTTCATCGTTCTTTGGAGGAATGATTAATTTTTCTTAATTAGCAAGGAGGTTTAGAAATAAATTTTGTGGTTTCTTCTGGTTTAAAATAGTCAAGTGTGTTTTTTTCTTTTCTTTGAGTAACAATGGATCGAGAGAGAATCGATCTGTGAAAAAATGCGCGGTTGTTATGCAATAATTGCATCGATGGCAAAGCTCGATAAATTCCAATTGAGCGCTGCCAGGTCATAGGGTTGAAGGAGCTGCCACAAAACGATTTGGGACTCTGTAATACATGGAAAGATCCCCTCACCCCGTGAAATTCAGTCCCACGATTGTTGAATAAAAAGTAATTTCCCATCGAAAGGGCGAGTCCTGGCGCTGGACACAAAGGGTGATTTTGGGATATGGGGGTGGGTATGGATAGTCGTCGTCGTTCCAACGATTCTCCGATATCCATGGGCTGCCAGTGACCGGTGCACGTAACGATCTCTCCATCCCACGTCTCGCCGCGGCGCTTCTGATCGCCCTTCTCTCTTTTCAACCCCTTCATCGTCGACCTTCTCTTCCAACCCTTTATTCCCATCCTCCTGAATCTCTTCATCGTTCTCCATTCTACTGTGGACCGTATACCTTTCGGTGGGGAGTTTTCTCTGTGTGCTACAACGCCACGTGTGTTCTAATTGTGTTTGTATTCGTATGTCCTTCGAGTACTAGAACGAGGGGGTGTGACGAGATATCACGTGTATTTCGTGTATAAAAAACAGTTACATTTTACTCATTCCTGAATTCAAATGGCAGAGAATGATACTTATTCGAGTTTCTCTATACATTTCACCCTTAAACGCTTGCTTTTTTCTCCAATTTCTAAGTTTTTTCCTTTGCTAAACACAAGGGCGTTTAAATTTAAACATGGACTCGTTTTTCTCGTTATAATGATCAAGGAGTCTTTCCGGAGACCGACAATGGCTGCCGATAGGTCAGTGCTCCGTTGAGTGTCTTCTCAATCATTTTTTGAACAAGCAGGGAAACAATTATGGTGGTTATAATGAATTGAATTACTTCTGGGTCACACAGACCCGTGTATGGGGAATATAAAGATCACCATGAAGGCATCTATATCTAATGCATACGAATCCAGGATTTACCATCTTTCAGACGCTTCAAAAGACCCCACGAGTTTGTTGTTTTGGCTCTTGCATTCCACCACTTTTGGCACACCTTGTCTGGTTGAGCTTTAAGCTCGTGGCTTTAGCTGTTGAATCCCGCAGACTGCGTTGGGATAAACCATTGTAACAGATTCATATGTATTCTTGTGTGGGTCGAGCGAGCACGCGTTTATTTCTTCTCTTTTCAGGACCACTGGACTGACAAAGTCCGTAGGGTCTTCCCCACGGGCTCTTTCCACTATCTTCACTCGGACGAAACCCCGGCAAAGGTTCCTGCTGGAAAAGGGAAACAAAGCTGCGAGGAACTGAGGATGGAATGGCAATTAGGATCGAGGTGTACGTCCTTTCGTTGGCCCTTCAGAAGGCTATGAACTTGGTCATCCCATCCGGGTGGACAAGAAGCCTGGATTTTTCGCTGGTATGATTTTCATGCAGAGATTTCTTTCGACAATTTCCCATTCCAAATGTTTTCTCTTCGATACAGATGCAAATGAGTTTTCCTTTACGAAAGTTATAGCAACTGAATGAAGAATTGTCGAAGGTGGAGGTGGGGAGACGAAAATAAAAATCGGAGACTGTTTGCAATATTTTTAAATACACTTTATTTCGACTCGGTCAAAAACTACAATAACAATAGTTCGGTAGATATGTGTTCGTCGGAAAATTATAGTACCAGTGATGTTTTACCAATGATTAATTCTTGTTGTTGTTTGTTTTTCATAATTTCAATGATTCCGGAAATAACGTGATTGTTTTAAAAATCTAGATTCCCAAAATCGATGCATTAATATTTGAAACAATGATGCCAACGATTTTCGTGTTGTGGACGGTGAAAATACGAGAAAACATGCACCTTTCTATCGCAGAGTCCTCTTGGCAGACTGGAATTGTCCTCGTTGGACAAATATTTGGAAAATATTGCACGGCCCACAGCAGGACTAACGGATATCAATACTATATGCTTAAGAATAATCAATATCAATGATAACAACGAAATGTCAATAATAATAAATAGCATCAATGGCACAGTACAGTGAGGGGAATAACATCCTTCGATCGATCATTACGAAACAAATGCTCACTTAATGGAGACATGAAAAATTCTTCAATATAAAAATTGCATACGCTAATGAAATGAATTTATTGATTGTTCGCTCAACTGGAAATTGCATACTGAACAAACAAAAAGTTCTACATCATTTCCATCATTATACTATGAAACATAAATAAATGTAATTTATCGCATGAATAATTCGCTCCCTTTAACCATTCCAATGTTCAGGGAGACTCGCTGAATCATACACGATCAATATCTATTTACAATAATTTACAGTCGTCCTTAAAAGGAGATTAAGCAGAAACTTTCGATTTTTCAATACTCTCGTTGTATTTAAATGCAACATTGAACTTTGAGGGTTTTATTGGATCGATCAAAGCTTCTGAAATTTATTCCAATCGATTTCGAAAGTTCAGTGTAATCTCCTCCTTCAGCTCGTTTTGTAACTACTACATTATAATCTTTATTTTCATTTATTCTTTAGCATTTAAGTTTTCAGTCTCTCACTTTGTTTTGACTAGTTGCGTTACTCTGTTACTCTCACTGTGCGTTCATTTTTTTCATTTTTTCTCGTTATCACTTCGCGCATTATTATCGTTTTATAAGAGTGATTCACAAAGTCGTCGAGGGTTGATGGATTCTGTATTCAATCGTGACGTAATGACTGATTGATTAAAAAATCCAAAATGTTGGCGTATTTCCTCGGCGCGTATTTCACTCCGTTATATTTTTAATCCTCTCTCTCTCTCTCTCTCTCTTTCGTAACATTTTTCGTCCATCGCGATCTTGATTAATACAAACAATTATATCTATCTACTAGATCACACACAACGCACGAGAGTCTTTGTTAGTTTTCTTCTTTTTAATCCGAAGATATCAGGACGAGTAGCGTGACAAAGATTCTTTTGGTCTTTCGTCACGTTCGAGGCAAGTCCCGAAAACGTAAGAATTTTCTTGAGTACGTATTTTAATGCCCAAAGCTTAGAACCACTTTCTCAGCGGTCCGTCCGTGCCGCGAATTCACGATCTTAATTTCGATACTCACTTTATTACTCTCGGTAAAATTAGGTAAGACCAAAGGGTCTCTGGAAATGAATTTTTTCGTCCACTTTTCTTGAAATTTCCGATAATGCGAGATTCTGCTGTTTTGCAAGCTTTCCCGCACAATGTCCCGGGGATGTAGTTTTTTATTCTACGATTAAATCAGTGGAAATAAGATCGTTGGGACGAAATGAATAACGATTGTGTTTTATGTGGATTTTGTTATAATTGAATCAACTGCTAATGATGCCGAAAGAGTTTGAAAGAAGCGGGAACCGAGAGGTAAAGTGAAAATAATTCGTTCTAAGAGTTGTGAACTGTCCAGAGCTCAAATGAAAGTTGATTTTAATTAAAACGGACATCATACTACGTCTTGAAAAGCTTCGAACTTTTCGTAAGCATTTTCGTCGAGCTTAGAGAACGTATTCGATGTCGTGTTAAAGTGCAGTCAATAAGGTCGCCAGACACTATTGTCCGGCCTAACCTCCTCTTGTCTGACGCTGCAACTTTCGGCTACCGCCGTTTGTTCCGGGCTTTCAGAGTTCTGGAATTGATTGCTATATATCTGAGAATAAAGTATACTTGGCAATACACCAGGGGTTGGAAAGTAGTTGCCGTAGTTGTTTCCAAATCCTTCCTCGTGGACTGGGCTATCGGTGGTGTTTGAATCCGTTGACAGGGATCTGGGGGATACATATTCTTGGTACCTCTGACTCGTTCCGGACATTAAACTGGTCAGTGGATCGAGAGGATCGGATTGACCCGGTGTCGTTGTGTCTGGTACCACTGTGGGTGAAACAAAAAAGAACCGAAAAATAGGGCAGCAGCAAAGAAGCACTATTAGGAGCTCATGAACGAAGTGAACGTGAAGGGTCACATTTAAAAATCGAATCATCAACATTATGAAAATCTGCTTGATTCGATAATTCTGGAAACTTTGATTTTTAATGCGATCGAAACTTTTTCAATTAATACAAAAGCAATTGCTACGAAATAATCATGAATTTTCAACAAATGCATCAAAATTAATGGAATTGTTCTCTTACAGGAAGAAACAGCGGAAAAGACATCCTGTTGGCTTGTCCTTCCAGTGGTGGATGAAGCGACGGTCGAACCGGCGGTGGAGTCGGGTGCTGCCGGGGTAGACATCGCCGCAGTACCAGCGAAAGTCGCGAGCGATGCTGCAGCTGTGGATTGCGGGGGTGCGGCTGGTGCCGGAGGTGGCGGCGGTGGTGGAAAGGGTGCCTGTGCCGCACAAGATGAAAGCGGACCAGGAAGATAACCGGCGTATCCGGCGGTAGTTCCGTAGCCCCAAGAATTCCCGGCCGTAAGTCCAAACTGCGACATGTCTGAAGAACGAACAAAAATAGTGTTGGCAAAAAGGATATTCAAGCCTCGAGAGCAGCCGGAGAGTATGAGGGACTGAGATTGTTTTTTTCATATTTAAAAATTTATCGAATGGAGAAAGTTGTTGGGTCACACAGACCCAGAGCTGGATGAATGTCGCTATTCGCTGTGCTAGAATAATGATTCGATACGAACACTTGAATAAACAACGAGGAGACGTTGTTCAATATGATTTGAGATGAAAAGAAATAATGGATAAGTAGATCGATATTCTACTTATGGGGCTCGCTCAAATATCCAACCAGCACACGAGAATATTCCATTATTATCTCGACTGAACGATATCGAGCTATGTCCAAAAAAGACAAGCTCCCATCTCTCCCACAAAGAGTTAGATAGTAGGTTGAATCCTTTGACTCGGTCGAGCAGTGGTCAGTGCAGTGGAAGTCTCGATTATTTTCCATCGTAATTTTGGTATATCGACGGATCGTCATACGACGAAAAGAGCATAGAAAGATGGATTGGGCGTTGAGCAGAATCGAAATAGTTGAAAAACATTTTTTGGGAACTTGGTAGACCGCCCATTTATTTTTCCACTCTTATTTTTATTTTGTGTTTTCATTGTGACAAACGTCAGACATGATCCTAACGAATGAGAAACTGTATTTCAAACTGATACGAGTTTTGATCATGATGATGGCTCGGTACTGAGTTATAGTCCAACAAAAAAAAAATGACAGAATCTCCGGCAAGCGGAGTAGTCGCATTGGACCGAGACGCAGACGGAAACGAAAAGGAATGAGTATCACGAGGTCGAGGGAAAATAGAGATCAAAGGGTTGCCGCTGCTGCTGCCGGTCTCCGTACGAATGCCCGGAGAGCCTACGACCAACTCAAATAACCAAGTTTCCCTCAACGAAAGCCACTGGCCCGCAGCCGACGAAACCATCGCACGCTCATTCCGTAACCCTAAATCTCGAGTTTTCTTTCTTTTTCTTCTCGTTTCTCACTTTAATTCCTATCAGCTGTGATCATGTTCGTGTGCCATCTAAACTATCGCCTATCCGTCGACACATTCCATTCCGATTCTTGGACAATCCAGGTTCATGTAAAAATTGCCCCCTCGTCCATTTAATCGCATTAGCAAGTCCAGTCAACTTTGATTCTTGATTCATTGAATAAAACGACAGTTTTAGATGTTTTTATCTGTCCCATGACATTGCTGGGTACGCGACTCTTCCCTAGGACGTGGAAACCCTGTCGAAAGTGATTTTCCAACCAACTTTCTTGTCCTATCGTCTAGAATTGATCGAAGTGCCACCGAGGTGTGTGGAATCAAACGAATCAATCTTTTCTACTTACGGACTTATTCCATCGATCCGTAACTCCTAGTTAGAGATTCCTGAACACGGTATTCTTCGTGGGGGGAGTTCAGGCACAGGATGATATTGGTCCTAGCAGAGGGTAGTATTCTGGGATAGATGGAGGATGCATTGCGCCGTGTGGTAGACAAAAGTGCGAGTGAAACGGAGGCAGATTGTAACGGCATGAGCAATGAGAAGCAAGAGCAGTAGGTGAGGTGCGCCTTCTCTTGCTTTACGTTACCCGCTAGCAGAGGCATAAACCGCAAGCCCCGTTCAAAGCTAGATTAAATATTATATTAAAGGGGTTGCCACGGGAGCGTGGCTTCCAGGCCCGGTGTAGCGTTGCGGGGTCTCGAAGGCCTCCAGGCTTCATGCTCTTGCTTAGTATTGCTGATGCTGATGTGCCTTTTCCCCCCAATTTTCCCACTTTACTTTACTCTCGAATCTCTTCCGTTCTCCCTTCAAAACTCCACATTTACTTCGTTGCATGTCGAAAATTTGCGTAAAACATCCTATCCTTTCCGTCCGGTTCTCTTCTTCCTTACATTAAATCCTTTTTGTACACCTCCCAAAAGCTTTATGACTTTGTTGTAAATCCTGCTCACCAAAAATGTGATAATTCCGACGAATGTTTGTCGATACTCGAAATTGCTGATTTGAAAATGTTTTCGTAATGCTTCATTGGCTTTTTTCGAAATTTGTATAAACTAATTGGCATTGATGCTCATAGACGCTAATGCCACTAGGAAACAGTAAAATTCCAACAACTCTGTTTTTCCACGGTCTGCACTGTTGTTTATTGAATTCGCTGCGATGACCGGAGTTTTCGATGTTGCTGGGTTCGTCCTCTCGTATACGATCCTTCATTCCGAAGCGTCGGTGGTTCGCAAACATTCCCCGATAAAGTGTGGCACGCGCCGAATATTTCACTTATTAATTTTTTAAGCTTCCATTACACAGTGGCTATGAGAAGCAGGTTGGCCTTTGGTCAAGGCGGAATATCGTTCGATGTAAAACAACGGGTAGAAAAGAGGTAGAAAAAGGGATTTACGAGAGAACATGGATAGTGGAGGATAGAGGGTGATAAAGGGTGGTAGGCAGGTTGGGCGCGGAGGGCGTTGTAGCCACAGGATTATGTGGACGGACCGATAATTTGCGTTTCCGACGTACGAGTCGCCCCAAGGGGACTGCTGCTTCCTTTTTTCACGTTTTTTGTTTTCGTCAGGTATAAACGTTGGATGCATTCCTTTTTTTTTTTCTCATTTCCGTTCCACTGGCTACCAGCCCATTCCGCGTTAAGCCCTTCGATCTTTTGTACCCAATAAATTAAAGCTTTTCTATTTTTATTATTCTGAATCACCTGACCTCGGATTGAAAATGAATAACAGAAAAATTGAAAAATCCTAATCGCCGTTTATGATTATTTGTCTGGTTAATTGTCACTGTCAGAAACTCGCGGAAAGTAATTTCGACGTGGGCTCAAAATATCTTTGAGTTGTTATTCCAAAAATTTTTAAATCACATTTTGTAGAATTAATTTAAAACATTCAATAGCAATCAGTGGAATATGGTGAGGTGGCTTTTCATTTCTTTCAAATATTTTATTTAAAGTCGCATACTCACTTTGACAGTTGCCAGGCATTGCGTGTCGAAAAGACGACAGAGGATCTCTCGGTTGAAGCGAATTCGGTAAAGGTTGAAGTGGATTTGGCAGCGGCTGCAGCGAGTCGACCAACGGTGATGCGAAGAACGGTGTGCCACGTTGAGAGGCAAATGCGAACGCGTGAAATTGCTGCTGATGCCCTAAAAAAGAAAGTACTGCCATCAACCGTGCGCCTGTTCGCAGGACTTGCAACGTTGTTATTGCTAATGTTAAGAGTGTCATGAATATGACCATTTTGAGAGGAAAACATTAATTGCAAAACGTGTACAGGGATGCTGATAAAATATATTAAAGAAAAAGCTCCAGCTCTCAAGGAAGACGCGGAGGAATTTCCTACGGAGTCTTATACCGAGTAAGGTGTGTAGCTCTTTCGTATGACGAGGTTCGAAGTTGAGTGGCCAGATGTTGAAGACATACGAAGAGCGGTCTACTAAAAAGCAAAGACTTGTCTTAGAGACCGGATGGAACGTTTGGACGTGTCCGGATAGGATGACATCTACAAAAGTTCATCGGTAACTTTGGTTCTTCAGGAAAAAAGAAATAAAAGGGTGGTTGTACGAAGGGACGTCGAAAACGTTTTATTTCTGTTGCTTCATCGCTGGCTGGGTGGCGTTGCCAACCCAATTAAAGACGTCCCAGCAGAGCCAGAGGGTTCAACGCCGTCCATTGGAATCCGACAAGCTGTGCTAGTGGCAACAGAGCGCCACCAAAATTCGAATGGACTTTCTCGCTCGCTCTCTCTCTCTCTCTCTCGCTTCTCTTCCTCATCAGCCTCATCCTCGCTTTTGGGCTTTCCCTGGCTCGTGAATTCGCTCGTAGGGAACAGGATTGTCGAAGCCTCCAAATCCATGGAGTCACATGATGTTGAAGGCATCCGTTGAGACACCAAGGACCATATGAGGGGGTATGGCTGTTTCCATAGACGGGAGGAAAGGGCAATTGAAGCCAGAGAAAGGGAGACAGAGATAGAGAGCGAGTTGCCAGATAGACAGAAGCGGTTCTCGAGCCATACGACCATCCCGATAATCCAATCGAAGCCCTAATTCTAACACGACAGACCTGACATTCTGCTAGTTTGCTGAATAGCGTACACGCTCTATTGCACACACACTCACCTACACTACAATAGGGCATTCGTGGAATGCTGAAGCTTTGTAACTTTGATGCCGAAACTAAATGCAAAAGAACTTCATATGCTTATTCTCGTTGGCTTAACGATTCATCAACGATCGAAGACACACTTCCAGAGCTCTCGGAAAATTGTGAACTTGCTGCTAAATTTCACGATTCTAATCATAATGAAATGGATATTTATTCATTCAGATTTACAAGGGAGTTGAAGGCAGAATTGTAGAAAGCTTCCGAGAAAGCAAAGCCTCTGAGTTTTGAAGGATTTGCCTATATTCTCAGGTGGATCTTAACACACTGCCGGAGTAGAGGACTCCTGATAAGTAGCATAAATAATCCAGTACGACCCTCAAACTTATCACAGAAACCATCGTCAACGATATATCGCTGAGTCTTGTTCGCATCCCTATGTATTTCATTAAAAGGCTTTACCGTTCACGAGGGGCTGGGCAAGGGTTGGATTGAACCCTAAAACTTTTGGCTCTCAGGATTCCCTATCACACTCTATGGATTTACTGCATCTGGGGAAGGGAAGTTCTCTTTAGAAAGAGCTGTAACAGTATTGGATCTTCTCCAATTTTGCAGATACGTTTTATGTTACGTTTTCATTCACGTTCATTCCAAATTTTTCAACTTTTCACGTTCTTTTGAATTTCATGTTAATCGAAAATCTTAAACCACAGCGAAGCGGACGTAGCCATAGAAAGATATCCGTGGAAAAGGAGGCTCCGTGTCGTCTGTCAAGGATCAAGAAAGGTTTCGAGTTCATAGATTTCTCAGAGTAGCTTTCGATGGCAGATCTAGAATCGGCAAGTGGGAATAAAACGTCCAAAAGGCTACGAGCGTTCATGGGGGAATATTATTCAGACGGTGCAAAACCACCCAAACCCTTCTCAATCAATTTCCTTGCTTCTATAGGGGTTCCTTTCTTCTGGCTTTTGGATCGTAACGACGGTTACCTTCGAACTCGCGGGCCAAGGGTTGAATGTGTAATGAATTGCTTGTTTAATTAATTACAACGGTAGTGGTGGGAGGCTGCGGGGTGAAGCGCGAGGGAGTTGGATCCTATTGAAGGACACGGTATATACGAAAGGAAAAGGACGTGGGAGAGGATGAGAGGTTGCGTTTGGGGAGGTTATCCAAAGGAGAGGCAGCAGCCGGCCGAAGACTCATTTATCCTTGCGTCAAACCGCTTTCGCGTAAGCGGCTCCTGTACAAAGTCCAGGAGAATTTCGCATCTACCGCCTGTTAAAATCCGCATATATATTACGTGAAGGAATCGCGAATAACAATCTCCACCAAATTATGCGAAGTAAAATCGAATAAACGAATAAGAACCAATAAAAATAATTACTTGGTCTTGACCGATTGTTTACATGGAGAAGGATGGACATTACTCCATGGTGGATGTATCACCAATTTCTTCTTCCAACTTTCCTGCACTTTCTTCCTCGAGGCAGTTCATGGCAAAACTGAGTTTCCATATTTACAACCAAACGATATTTTTTTCTGACGATTTCAACGTCGTTTTCTTAAGTGACCCAGTTTGACGTTTTTTTGTCTCGTCTTCGCGGGCTGATTTTTGGTGGGTGGTCTCCGGCATGTGGAGGCAAGCCGGCGGATGTGGTCAAACGTGCGCGTGCAATGAAATAAACAAAATCTCGTAGCCTAGTTGTGCAGCTATTTTTGGACGTAGCGGGACAGGCTTTCCCCATACGTGACTGCGTGCCATCAGAGTATGAGAGCGTTGCTGCTCCATTCATGGTACTGAGAGCTCGGGCGAGTAGTCCTTTGGATAAAAAAAAGCGCATGCGAAAACTCGTTGGCAAACTTCAAGACTAATTAATATGGAATATTTATTACAAAATTGCCAGCTAAGAAGCGAATCCGTGCGAATCTTTCTCATGAATTTTCAAAAATGTTAAAGAAAAATAATTCCATCATTATTTAATGAACAGCAAGCTCAAGAAAACCGGAAATAATTGTTAAGTTTTTTTGGCACAGCAATTGAGGTTCACCATAAAAAAAATATCGTAAACCATACGAATCCACGAGGATGGAGATAGGAAAACAAAATTAAAAAAGTGCTGTAGTGAGAAGAAATGAGATGACGAAACAGAGACATATTCAGAAGTTTCTGAAGCACCACGTACATAAGCACGAAATAATAATAACCATGATAATGATAAGAGAGTCAGGAAGAGAGAGAGAGAGAGAGAGAGAGGAAAAGGTTAAAATAGGATGGAACGCTCGAAACGTATGGTAATTGTATGTCTCGAACAAGGGGGTCGCCATTGTCGTCGTCGTTGTCCTCGTTCTCGTCGTTGTCGCCGTTGTTGCCTAGCAAGGCGTTAACCCTCTGCCTTATTCCTGTGCTCGGTTTTGCCACCATTCTGCGCGAAGTTTGTAGGCGGTTGGGACAACGATATCTCCCTGCTCCTGTAGCCGCAACCCTTTATCAACGTTGCGCTATCCTCCTTTTCCTTCTCATACTACGACTACCTCCATACACACTTGGCGTTTGCCTCTTGTTTCTTTCTTTCATGAATTCTCTCACTCTTGCTTTTCACACACAAACGTAGAAATGCTTTGCTCTATGAGTTTATAAATAATGACAGCTCCACCAGCGAGCCTGGCAGAGAGCCACAAATTTCACGACTCGAAACTCAGAAGCCCTTAAAACGTGTGTCCCTCGTTTTGACATTTCTCGATTCCTCTGTATGTACATTTTCAAATTATCTATCGAGAGCTCCTGAATCTTCGCAGGAAAAAAAAACACGTTCACTACGATGGAAACATCGATCGAAAACGTGGCAACATGTTTACGAAATTTCGCGGAAAAATGTAAACGCAGTGTCAAATTAACCGTTCGAGTGCACTCCTCCTATAAGTGCATGGAGGGTCAATTTGACCCAAGGCGTTTTTGAAATTATTGTATTCCGGTAAATTTGCATTTTTGTTTTTATTTTTTGTAGAGACGTTTTTTGTAGTAAAT
This sequence comes from Hyposoter dolosus, assembly GCA_963921915.1. Taxonomy (NCBI): domain Eukaryota; kingdom Metazoa; phylum Arthropoda; class Insecta; order Hymenoptera; family Ichneumonidae; genus Hyposoter; species Hyposoter dolosus. The sequence continues at coordinate 9,499,434 of OY998132.1, forward strand.
TATCCATATTTATAGCCCTAAAATTATTTTTTGACGAAAACGAAAATTAAATGCAAAACATTCGTTGCCATTAAATGCCAAACAATCGGTGACAAAAGATTGTTTGGGTCAAAATGACCCAGTACGCACTCGATGGGTTAATTTCATCCTGGAAATGTGCGAAAACAGAATCCTAGACAATACAACACTGCATGCCTCGAAGTATATTTTTCCAGCATCATTATCACAAGAATATTAATGATAAACTAGAATCTATGAGTAAGTAAGTAAATGATATAAATGCTTACAGTGATACTCACTGGTCTTGGATCGGGGCTCTCTGGGCCCGTCCACTGTAACTTTTATCGCCTTCGTGTAAGTCGCAACCTGAGGTGGGCTCGTCGACACCGTTATCGTTAAGGTGAAGCTCTTACCTGAAACACACACAAATAATTGATTCAACGTCACCCTTTTGGAACAATTCGATCGTTGATTGAAATTAATCATTAATTATCTTGCCCAAATGATTCATTTTATTAACTGATTAGAACAATACAAAAATATTTGTAATTAAATGAAAATGTTAATATATAAATTTTCGTATAAACTGGAATGGCTTCCGATAAACTTGTTCAGCATCAAGTCTCAAGTCTATTGAATGATAATAATTGGATGCTGTGTTTTGAGGCTAAAAGTAAAACACAGTGTGAACTAGGACGAAACACGTGAGAGAGAATAGCATCAGGTACAGAGGCTCGTCGACCGAAAGTTTGAAAATTAAATTTCCTAAGCGGAGACCCGAGATAACAAAATTAAAAAGGGTAATGTATTGATAGGAATGGGTTCGATGGGGCTGAGTGTATACGTGGCTCGGACACATTATGGGAGTGTTTAAATTTCCTGAGAAGCTTTTGGGTTTTGTATCTTGCCTCCGCTCCCAATAGAGTTGACGTAACACGATAAATTCCTCTAAAAAAATGCCCGAAATGATTGATTATTTAGCAAAAAGTTAATACATTGTTAAAACGTTGTTTTATCGTTAATTGAGTTTTCCACGACAAAGATTCCAGTAAATTATTTCGAGCATCCAAATTTATCAAAAATTGCCATTTCCCGGAGCACGTAATTGACTATTTTTTTTTTTTTTTTAAACTGAAAGAGCGTGTAGTTTATAAATTTCCATTTCCAGGAATGAATTATAAATATATTGGAACTCGCGATTTCCTCTAAAGCATATTTACAAAAAGTTAAAGATCACTCGAAGAGACTTGGCAAGAATATATTGCCATGGATAAACTGGGGAAGCAGAGGATACGAGAATCGAGTAAAAAAGGATTTAAAAAAAGTTGGTCTCGTTTTGTCCCGTCGGAAAATGTACGTGGTGGGCGAGGTACACGCGGAGGTTCACCGCAATTCTTCCTACTATAGAGTCTCTTCCTCTCTCTTTTTTTTCTCTTTCATTCTCTTTCTCGCTCCCTCCCTTGTCAATGTTCTTCTCCACATTCACATTCTCACAGAGATGGCAAAATGCACCCACCACCCGAAACAACCCCCGCCCATTCTACCGACAAACGACCTGGTAGATAGACCAGCGCGTTCAACGCAGCCAGAATCCTCTTCCTCTCGTACTCAACGAGCGTGAAAACGAAACGCCACTAGCCCGGGATTCTGGTTGTGAGTATGGGAGCTGGATGATACTAGGACATTTGAAACCAGCACAGATGCACACTCAATGACCACTGCGAGCTGCGCATGTTGCCAATACTTTATGCGCTTTGAACTCGCTTTCTACCCGAGCATAATACACAACCAAAAGTTACTTTTCAATATTGATGGAAATTGGCGAGACTATATTTACAAAGCGATTCGTCAATCTGTCCACTAAGCCTGGACTCTTAACAATATGAAGAAAAATACGCACCAATAATTACATGGACTGACAATAAATTCACCTTTCGATGCTGTAAATTTTCTGAGTATTCGGAAAAAAGGAAGAAACAAAACATTCGAAAGTATTTGTCAGTGGCATCGAATTTTGTGCAGTCAACAAACTGGTACGATCATTAACGATTCAATAACTTTCTGTTTGATTCCGAAATTTTGTATGCGTGCTTAGGACTCGCATAATCGGTTGAAAAAGCCACGATCGATGAGGATTAATATGGGAAAAAGCGTTTGGGTATCCAACATAAATAACAATGAGATAATTGGAATTGGAATCGAAAAAGAGGAGGTCGGAATAGTAGGAATATAACCGGTGAGTGTCAAGCGTGGCCACACGGTGGTTCGCCACGTGAGGTGATCCCATTTCCCCTCGAACTGCTCTATGCCCTAGCCTCGAATCGCCACCACTGCCGCCACCTCCACATACCGCCGTCAAACCACTGCAACCCAGAGCTTTACTGAACGTAAAGCAAACGATTTCCTGTGGATCCATCTCTCGTGAAACGATCTTATCCTTCGTCCTGTCAGAATTAATGAATCGATGTGTTCGTTTCAACGATTCTTCACCGATGTCAACCAAATAATTGGTTATTCTAATCAGCATAATGAGATTTTTAAAGCCATTTCTATTACGTCGTGAAAAAATGATTGCGCCCGAAATTTGTTCTTTTTCGCACTTTGTTGCAGGCACACGTCGAAAAATTAAGCCAAGAAAATACTGCGAAAAGAGGAGATATTTTTTCGAACCACCATTCGGCATTGCCCATAAAAACATGATGGGGTTGTGTATATGAGTTTAGAGGTAAAGTTAGTATATGTATAGATAGACAACAGTGGGTAACACCCTCGGTGCCAGTCACCAAAACCATTGAACGTCGTCAAGCCCTCAACTTCAACCCTCTTGTCGCCTCTCACTTCAACCCCCTGGCAGGAGCTTCAACACGCGTTTTCAAACGATTCCCTCAACGTGCCATTACCTCCCTCTCTTGCTCAACAACAACTATTGACCAGCAAGACTGTGAGGCACATTTGTTTGCCATATTTCATGCCAGGATCGTGGCATGTGAAGCAATCGTTTTCAACCCTCGTCTTCTTTTGCTCTTTTTCCTCCATTCATACCAAACCTTCCTAACTCTCCTCCTCGTACATATATTTTTTTTATCTCTCGTCTTGTCCGCTTTTCTCGTTTTCCCTTACAACAACGAACCAACTACCGCTAAAAAAGCTCAACCTCTCACTCATACACTCTCGCGTCCAGGAATTCACAACGAAACTGCCCTTGTACACTTTCGTTACAACCCTTCTAACAGTACGTTTTAAATATCCTTCCCTCTGGTTCGCCTCATCTCCCCTTCTCTCCATATATCCACGACCAGAATGAGGGTGGACCAACACACGACAACCAATCCCCTCCCCCACCTGAATTCCAACTTTACTTCACTCGTGGTACGAAAATCGATTGGTAAACCTCGCCAACATAAATTTTCCACGAGGAAACCGATCACAAAATGATTTACGAATACTTTCGCCATTCACAGTAGGAACTAACTTTCCTGCCGGACCCTTAAAAAACACGCACGTACTTGTAGATTAATTACGTTTTTTCAAAAATAATCACACACGGAAATTCAAACCTCATTCACATTTTCAGTCACAGGCAGAAGAACCGAAAGACAATGATCGTTACAGGAGAAAACTTTTTTCGTTTATACCATGAAAATTGACATTTTACATGATAAAAATTGTCTGACGTTCGAGGTCGCTCTGTTTTTTTCATTTAACAGTAATTTTTTACTTTCGATTTTCTTCGCGTTAAAAATCTTTAATACAAATGGGTTCTAAAATAATTGAATGACGCTGAGAAAAATAATGATCATGTTGAGTATCGTATGGACTAGTGTCCTTAAAACAAAGGGTGTCGGAAGATACGAAGGTTGATGGTTTCAGAGACGTGCTTAAATGATCGTCCTCGTTAGAAGGGCTTAGGGTTGAGAGGGTGAAATCGATGTGGGGCCTACGAACTTATCATCAAAATAACAAAGTTTCTACAAAATGAATGAATACGTGAACGTTTACATGAATTTAGCGATATTGAAAAAAACTTTTATTACAAGAAAGGTAAAATGACGATTTTGCTGTATCCACTGTAAGCGCGATGATCGAGAATTTGTTAAATCCAAAAAGCTCATTGGCAGAGAGGGGTTCGCGAAAAGTAAAATGTGTACGCTGACTAGGGTTGAGGAGTGACGAACCCTTCACGAGGGACTTGGTTGGAATAGCAAGTCCGTCATTTGTCTGGGATTAGCTCTCAATTGTTTTCGGCAATCCCCTCCCGACGGGGAGAATTAACATAAGCTCGGATGAAGGATGTAGTCGATGCAAAGAGGAAAACGAGAAGTATCAGAGTTTGGGAGTTCCTCGAAGAGAGAAAAGGGAAGCCTTCTAGATGCGAAGCTTCTGGCACGTTGCTTCATCTTAACCACGCCAGTCATTATTTAAACCTACGATCTAAAAACTTAATCATTTAGTCGATAAATTTAATGTCATACGATTTTATGATTCAAAGGCAAAGGAAAACACCGAGAATTTCCCTTTCAACAGCCGAGAACTCATGAGGCTAATCATGTTAATTAAAATCCAAGAGCATGGTGATTAATATCATTTCCCCATAGTTCAAGAGGGTTTCGAGGATCCTTTACGTTCTCCAGGATCTTCCCAACGTTTCATACTTGCCAGAGGGATATGATTAAAGGAAACGAATGGGTTGCTCGAGAATGAATCAAGGTTTGATTCGGGTTCGTGTTGAAAAAGGATAATGATTAATATTGATGAAATCAAATTAATCGAATCAATAAAGAGAATGAGGTCAAGGATATGATTTTCGACGAGTATCGATTAAATCGTCCCCAAAACAATTTATTGCTCGAAGAATAGTACGAATGTCAGTGAAAATGGTAAATGGGAGATTTATCAAGAAACGACAAACACGTGGATGAGAGAAAATCGTCGACGTAAAATGACAGACATCGGTGAGAAGACGTCGGTTGCGGTGTACAAATAAAACCCATTACCCACTCCAACGAGAGAAGAAGCGACGAGAAGGAGAAGGTAAGAACCCGGAAGACGTTTCCAACCCTTTTCTGTTCGCTTTCAGAATATACTTCCCTCCCGGAAAATAAACGACGAGTTTGAGGAACTGAGGAAGCAACGGTCGCTCGCGGGTTTCATGAAAGTCTTCGAACGACTTTTCTCAATGTGGTAACAAGAAGGAAAGGCAGGAAATAGGGGTGCCGGAGGAAAAATGAGGGTGCTTGGAGACGTCCATGACCTACCCTTACTACGTCGAGTCACTTCTCAACTCTTGAGAGGTCACACCAAGCTTTTCTCATCCCGTTTCTTCCTTCCCGAGAACACAGCAATTTTCACCCTCTTTTGTAAATACAGACACACTCAAACACACAAAACGCAGATTCTTAAGAACCCTCTTTTCACCCTATACCACAGATTTCTTGGGGGAAGCCTCTGTCAACGTAGAATGAAGGAACTTTTATGAATGAACTCCCTGGGAATTCCCTACAAGGACCATTCGTATTTTCGATACGATAATCAGCATCACGTGCTTATAAATCTAATATAAATCGCTAAAAACTCACCTCTACCACTTCTCCCGACGAATCTAAGATCGTTGAATTTGGCCACTTGGTTTTTCATCAACGCTGTTGAATTTCTCAACTCGGCGCAACAATTCTCATCATTTCCGGCTCTAACAGTAACCAGCGTGCCATCACCCACATCCCCTAGTGCGACCACCTTGAAAGCGACAGGAAGGGTCTTGTTGGACCTCCAATGGGGCGGCAAAACAGTGCAGACGAGATGTGGGGAGCCTGGACACACAAGAACGCGTTAAATATTTTTGAAATTCCATTGTATCGCACTTTTATCTCAAAATGAAAGTGTCCAAGTTTTTTCAACTGATTTTTCAAACAATTTGATGAAACTGCCAAAATTTTGAATGAACCTTTGACTCACCAGTCTTTACCAGTTCACCAGGATGTTCACTGACAAAGTCCCCGAGAGTCCTTTCCGTGAGTATGTCACTGGTCATCTTGGTGTAAGCATCGGCGAGTGGCGATACCCCGGACTCGGGCGAGGCCGCAGCACCCGGAGCTGATGCACCGGTCAACTGCATCCTTGCACTACCTGTCGCGCTTCCGGAACCACCACCGCTCCCTGGACCACTGGATGATCTGGTGCCAGCGCCAGCACTTGCAGCCACCGTCGTTTCGTTGCCACTTCGAGTTCCGGTGTTGGTGATGGTTCCGGTTATGTTACCGGTTCCAGTCACCAACCTGCCACCACTTATGAGACTTCCTGTCACACCTCCGCTACCAGCTATCGAGGCGATACCTCCAGAACCGTTGCACCGTCCGAATATATCCATAGGCAGTCAGAACATCGGGTTCAACATCACCTCTGCGTACTATTCTCTCTTTTTCGCACAATCGTCATACACCTTTGAAAAATATTTTTTCTTCCTAAGCTTTAGAATCTTTACCACAAAGTTCACAAAAGTCAAATTTTCCAGCTTCCCTGTCCACCGTGCACTTTATTAGTTCAAATTTCTACCATAGACCCTGCAGTTCATTAAAAAGTTTTAGTTGCTCAATCGTCGAAACGCAGATTTACGAATCAGGCCAAGTGACCTGCCATTTTCACGTCCAGCGTCCGAAAAGATTCAAAAATAGTAGAGCAGGAGTTGATGCATCTTCGTACCGCGACAGACTTCAAAATACATCGACTTTTCTGTCCCTTTGACAATCACGATTTTCTCTGCACGACACTATCGTCACTGGTTTCTTTTTCGTCGCAATGTCTTTGCAGTTTCTCGCATATGAAGAAGACATCACGTTTCATGTTGCTCGAATTTTACGTCGAAACTTTCATCGTCGGACAGTTTTTTGCGACACAAGTTTTTTTTATTTCTTCAAGAAGAATCTTTTCAATACCATCAACCTGGGTTTTACGAGGTGCTGAAAAATAATGAAAAAAGATTCTAAATGAAAAATACGAGGCGAGTAGTGAATTTGCCTGGCCAAACTTTTCACGACTGCAATAATATTTATTCGCTGTCTAATGAGCTAATTCTTTCTGGCTGCTATCCAAACTTCCTTTTGTCAAACGACACCGAATGGGAGCTTTCGAAATGGAGAGCTCCTGGGCGACGGAATTTTCTTATACGACGAAAGGTTCGTTTTCGTTGACAAAAATTTCATTGATCAGGTTCGCGAGGCAAATCTGCGCCCGCGAAACATTATCAACGACTTCTCTCGAGTCGTTCGGTCCCGCACCCTGTTTCCTGATAATTAGAGAAAAAAATGAAACGGACAGGAGCTCGAATTCGTTGGGACTATCGGGACTCGTGATGAAGGGTAATAAAGGTTTTGCAAGACTAACAAGCACGAAATGAGTGCGGGGAAAAAAAACCAGAGAGGCCGAGAGAACGCGTGACAGACTTTTTATACCAGCCGGTGCAGGCTTTCCCTCGCAGTCTATCTCTCTTTTTTATTCTCCTCGTCTTCGGCTGGCATGTGACGTCAACGTTCATTCAGTAATTTTTGCGCTTGTCACCCCTCAGCCAGGGTGCTCGCAACGTGTGCTGATGCGACACGTTTTACGCTCGTTTCGCGGGGGTGTATGGAAAAAGGAGAGTGGACCGTTGTAGTAAAAACGAGAAAGGGGAAAAACACGAGGACCCTGAATTCAAGCCGTTATAACAAGAAGAGTGTGTGAGTGAATAAAGAGAATACGCGAAATAGAAGCTGAAGGGTAAAAACGGAGATGGAATGAACGACAGAAAAAGAGTGAGGGTAAACGTTCGACGGATCGCGAATGGTGGGGTTAAAAAAATAGGGGAAAAACGTAGCGTACGGGGAATAGACAGCAGGGATAAACCCTGACACTACAGTCCCGAGGTCTCGCCGTCCACCCTCTTCCTACTACCCTCTGCAACAGCCTCCTACTCTACGCACGGATACCGCGTGTCAAACTCTCATGCACACGTGCTTTTGCTTTCTCTCTCGCTTTACGCTGCGACCACGTTGTGGCCTCGAAAAAAAATACGCGCTTTTATTCCATCTCCTCAATGAACGAAACGCGACCCAATAACCGAACGGTTACGCACATATCCTGATGTCTCCGTCATCAGGAACCGATTATTTTCCGACGGCATTCTCAAACGTCGAATGTCTTCGCGATCAAGAAATTCCAAAGTCATTCCATCGTGACAAATTATTATTTTCAATTTTATGCAGTGACTGCAATCCGTTAATCGAGGATAACGAAGCGTCGTGAGATATCGTCACCGTCGGCCGACGGAGTCTTCCTACTAATTCCCGTGCTCCTCTCATCCTTGTCGCCTCTTGGAAAATACGACACCATTTTATTCTGAAACGAATCCCATTGGCTCAAGATACACGCACCTACGAAACGCCGCATCGCCGCGACGGCTAAGATGCTCGCTTAACTTTGCATTCAAATCTCTACCTTTCGCGAGTCACCCTCAGTTTCTTCGAACCAAGACTTTCCCCCTCAATTGTCCGGACCCTCGAACGGAGGATTTTCTTTCTTATCAAGTCTCTAGAATTTTCTCTTCTTACGCAAGGGAAAGGGAAGGGATTTTAATCACGTAATCTAGTGTTTGGTAACCCTGGAGCTATCTGCAGAATGAATCATTTTTTACTCCGTTTTAAGAAACATTGTAAAAAAACCGAGATATGAGAAAATTGGAAAAAACTTGCAACTTTTTTTTCACATTTTACGAATAATTCATCGATAGTTAGGGTTCAGGTTATAATCGTTAACTTGTAGGAGACCTACCCGATGAAAAATTTTGCAATTAATTCACCGTAGCCTCATCGGATTGCTCCATAAATAAACATTCAAAGAGTTTGAACGTTTAGCAAATAAATTCACACGTTACTGGGCCTTGCAGGCATATCCATCATCGTAAAAATGAAGTGATGTAGACACAATGATACAACCACCACAAATATCCATTAATCATTTTATGATCGCGAACTTATTTGCACGTAGCACACTCACAAAAACACACATCACAGTCGGTCAGCCTCGATGGTTTCTCACACGGGAATCGTTAATCACTGTGCATTCGAAGATGCAACTAATAGTTAGTTCTTTGGATGAAATGAAAAACAAAAAAAATAGAATTGTCCCGATCTTCTTGGCAGACTCGACACTCAATCGTGCGGTGTCTTCAGTGGCAGCGAGGCTTGATGTTCCATTGGTTGTCACGAAAGGTATTACTCCGTTATCTCGGAATGTCCGATGAGGCAACTAACTATAATTTTAGGTCGGTACGTGTGAGGCAACAGCCGTTGACGCACTGGTCCATGCCTACACACGCAGCACAGCAGCATCATCCCCTTCCCCTTCATTTTCCTTTCCCTCGTCCTCTGTTCCCGCTGCCTCAGCCCCTACTCCGCATTTCCTCATCCTCTACCTCTTGCTCTTCCACTACCTCTTCCTCATCCTCGCATCCCGTCGCCCCCCCGCCCAGCCGGAACCGCAACCCCTTCCCCGCCAACTTTACTCACACACCAACTCCATTCCACAACGATGTTCTCTTCCTTTCTCTCTCTCTCTCTCACTATTCACCATCTTTTTCCCACTTTAACCAACCTTTATCTCTTTATCGCGTTACATGCTACATTTTCCATTCACTGTTCAAGGCGATTGACGTACAATATGGAACAAAAATGGCCAATTTAAAATGGAGGACAAGCCGAAAGTCAAATATCCCACGAGATGACAGACAAGTCTTCGCAATTTTTTTCACGATTTTTTTTTTTTTCGTTTAGTTATCACACTGTTGCTCGTACCAACATATTTTGACTTTTATCATAATTTCCCGTTGAATTCATCGAGCTTGGTCATCGCGTCTGTCCCCAAAAATTGCCTTTCATCTTTTCCTGCACGCGCTACCTCGAAACCTGCTGGCCATTGCCGCTTTAAAACGTGTTTAGAAATTCACGTGGCTAAAGTTTGCTATCTTTTCATTCGGCCTTTCTGTGACGAATGGAAGCTCTGCTCCCCCGCATGCACGTATCCGTTGGTAACCTTCTTTGTTCATCCGTAATCGGACTGCCGTCCCTTCAGTTTCGTTTTATCTTTTGACAACCCTTTTCCGATCACCGTGGCTTCATTCCCCATTCGGATAGCTTTTTCGTCTTCGTACCAGGATTAGAGCCCCCTTGTTGCAACGCGAACTGCTGCTGAAACACCCTTCAATCTGGACCGCTCGATCCAATCTAGCTTCGATTGTTTTCGGCTCATTCGGAATCTATACGCGATAATGTTATCAATTTCTCATACGAGAATCGGACGCACCAACCTGCGGAAACATTCCTCGGTTCACAAAAGCAATGCGGAATGCGAGCCAGTTCGTTTGCCGTGAGATCAAAGCGGATTCTGAAGGCTTGTCTGCCATTATTTATTTCATCATCCTTGACCATATTTCCACAATAAAATTAACTAGATCTTGGAAGAATATATTTTTTCCCCTTTTGCCGACCTTCTCCAGGTCCTAAAAAAAAACAGAAAACCGTGCAATTGTAATAACCATGATCGAATGATGTATTGAGGGTTGAGGGCGAAATAACACTGAATAGAGAAATCAGAGAACTAGGTACAGAGCACCTGATGAGAGACGATGCCAACTATCGGGGATATACAGTATTGACAAACGACCTAACGGAGAACGCCCAGCTCGGCAAGCCCGGCATGCCCCATGCAGCTCGCGAACCGTCGCATTCGACGAGATTCGAATTATCTCTGTTGGAGCTTGTCAATGCAAATGCCGTAGCTACATTCAATTACCGCTCGTCACGCCTCGATCAACCAAGGCTTTCGACGATAGACGGCTGTAGCTGGTATGTTTCGGGATGCTTTCCACTATGACCCAAGTGCCTCACGTGGCATTGGTTTATTGCAGTTATCCTTCGAAAGGACCACCACTGTCTTGGATGACAGTTCCTACCGAGACACGTGTCTTCATCGAGCAACTTTCTCAACGTACCTAATCCAGGACTTGCTGACCTTGTCAGTCTGACTCAAACATCCCAAAGTTGGAAGAATAATCAATGATAAAAAAGTGTTTCGATATTTTAATCCTTGGATTACTTCAATTGTGACTTTTCAAGGTTCTATGAAATTTTATGAATGCGGAAAGAAAACAAGCGATCGGAAGACTGTGACGTACCATTTGGATGTCTTTTCAGACAGTCACAATAGCTCCACTGATTCCACTGAAAAGATTCACTTGGTTCACTAATACACTCAACTAAACAGATTCGTGTTTGTAGCGATTAATTCCATTGTCCAGGAAACTTGCAGTAATTGCAAAGTCATGTTCGGAAATGGCCATGAAGTGATTAATTTTTATTGACGCGAGATTTACGTTTCGAGGGTTTTAAATTTAGTTGATAAGTTTAATCATCAGCGAAAGGGAAAGTAAAAAATCTTTGGATGGCAAACAACAAGGAATGCTAATGAAAAAGGCAGTCAACGTTAGTCTCGTGAGTACTGGCAACGTTTTATCCACACTTGTTCTTCAGACTTGTTCGTCTTTTACCTCTCCGCTAACCACTGCCATCATGACCACCACCACCACCACCACCACCACCACCACCACCGTCGCTGCTACCAAGACCGCCTTTCTTTTTCGGGCTTTCTTCTGGCCTTCTCTCTTGTTTCGGTTTTCCTTATCCTAGCCAGTTCTTTCACTCGTCCTGCCGCTGCTATTTCTCAACCGCCTACTTTTTTTCTCCATCTCTTCATCTACTGGTCGCTTGGCTTTTTATGTGTGTTTGCAGAAAAAAGTGTATGCTCAAGGGCGAAATATAGAGCTAGACATCGCACGAAATCGTTCTTTCCCCTTACGCGGGCTCCCAAGCTTTCCCACCCGCTTCACTGGCTACAAACATCATCCCCACCAACCAACTCCACCACCGAGAAGCCAAAAGGGTTGTGAACAACCTGGAAGGGGTACTGGCCGGCTGGCTGCTATTACACTAGTAGGGGAAACATGTGTACCACGTAGCCTTGATTACACGCGAGCTTGTAAAAATTATTATCATCGTCACGAGGCCTAACCTCACACTGCATTATACATTGGCCAAACATAGCCAGCCCCTCGGTGAGAGTTCGGCTTATTTCGCTGTGTTTGTCATCCTGTTGTTCTGTTGGATAATCATTTCATGATTTCTCGTGTTTTCCAATCGCATTTTTTTCCTTGTGCCATACAAATGATCGCGGGGATTTTTCTGATTGCAGGCTAATTGGGACTGAATGGTGAAGTATTAGCGACCATGAAAAAGTAGAGGAAAAAGGTAAAAATTTGTTCTATTACAAAAAACGTTTCAACCAGCAAGAGGAGCTGTTCGCAAAGGCTGAAATATCGAAAAATCTATTTCATCATAAATTTTACTGTTCCTTAGTTCTTGGATGAGTGACAAGCTCTCTGAATGTTTTTTTCTTTGGTTCTAAAAATACGTGGAAATAAAAGTCGCCATGTCCCTGGGCATCCATCAACACCGCTTCATCCACCCGTTTTCTCGTTGATTCTCACCCGTTGCCCGGTGCAGCGAGACTCGGTTTTACTCTCGCTTGATCTCCGGCTCGACCATGTGGCCGATCTTTTTTTTTTTTTTTTTTTTGGCTTTTGCCCTTCCTCCGGCATACGGCAGTCAAAGAGGATTTCCAGCAGGGTGGACTGGCGTTACTCATGTGTCAGCATACTGTGTCCGCCGACCGTCGGTAAGCCCAGCAGGGAGTGGACCGCGCCGACGACCACCACTAACATCACCACCACTCGATTGGGATGAAATCGTCGTTAACTTTTTTTTATCACGCTCTTACCGACTCATCTCTGCTTGGATTTTTAAAAAGAATATTGAGCTAAACATTGATCCGCGGGGATCTTGGGATTGTTCTACGACATAACTTGAACACTATGGACTTTGCTTATGATTTTTCAATGATTTTTAAGATTTTCGAGATTGAAACGAGCGTTGATTGAAACTATTTGATTGTTTATTACGTAAAATTTAGCACCTTCAGAATCCACTTGGGTCTCAAAGACTTCTAGACTTGTTGGAATTCTTGGCCTCCTGTCGAGACCAATGATCCCTCAATTACAGCAGAATCATCTTGATCCAAGTTGGCAAAACTTGAGAAGAAGAGAGATGGGGTTGACTATTCGGAAATTGTTTTGTGAATTGACTCTTTCGAGGTAGTAACAGAGCCAACCTCTCTGACAACCGAATTCAGACTAGTGGTGAACCTGGATACAACCGCCGTGGCCGCCCTTAGCATGGTCGCTGAGAAACCAGGGCTTTCCCGGTTTTGGGTCGAAGTGGGGCTAACCACAAAATCGCGGAGGCAAGATGGCAAAAGTAAGCGACGGCGCGGAACGTCGTCGGAGGAGGCGTCTCGCTTCTTCCCTGGCCAGCCTCCCCACCAACGGCGCATCATCTTCTTCATCGTTCCCTCTTTTCTCACCAACCCCTGAAATGTCGGATTTTCTGAGGTAACACACATGGAAAGACGCTGCATTTTTAATTATTATCCCACAATTGAATCTCTTCGGAGATTTTTTTATTGGTTACTTCGATAGCCATTCGTCAGTGATAAAATTTAAAATTCACAAAATTGATCGTCATTTTTCATTACTGAGATATTTCATGGAAAAATAACTAGCCGATAAATTCCTTGGTCCACCATATGTTCAAAAAACAGTAGAAACATCATATACCGAATGGTTAGTATGTGGTTTGGTGATAGTCTGGAGGTTTGTGGAGAGATTGCCGCGTTGAGAGAGGCAAGGGGGCGTGCGGTTTGGGGGTTGGTTCCAGACGCCGTCGTGGTTCGAATTGAGCGAGACAGTGAAGAAAGTAGAGGAGGATGGAACATATTCAGGAACGTGTATAAGACGTATTTACAATTTACACAAAATTGTCATTGCATCGGAAAATTTAAAACGTTTTCGACATCAAAGAAAATATCATAAAAATTTCGATCCTTAAATACAAAAAATACAAATCTGATAAAAATGGTAAGTGATTATTCGAAGATCTATAAAATGCTGATGGACGAAATAATTTTTCAGCCCAACGTTTCGTATCGACCGACGGCAAAGTTTTTCGGCGTCCCTGGATCCTAACCATTCTTCCGACAGATGGCGATACTCGTGCTGTCGATTCGAGTCTCGTTGGACTGCTATCGGGAAATGGAAATCTCCGATGTAGACGGCAACACTAAATTACATAGTTAAATCAAGAACAACGCTTTCCAAAAGAAGACTTTTCCATTATCAAAAATCACTCAATGAGAAAAAAGGAATCTTGATCCGAACGGATACTTTTCAATATTGCAGTTTTCTTGGCACCTTGTACTGGATCGAGCCTAAGGCTCCAACTTTTTTCAAATCGGAGCCAGAACAAATAAACAATTTGCAAAGTTTTCTAAGCGCATAAAAATGCTGAATTCTGAAAATAGATGTAAACAGATGTGTGTAGATGAATATGTGAATTTCGGTGCCATAATTAAATCATGAAGCTTTAATGAGAAACGATTTTTCTTCCAATTATTATAAAGGGAAATTAATGAGTTAAAAAGTGGAGTCTGATTGTGAATCTAAAAAATTCGCATTCACGTATAAACGAGTGAATGGCAAAAATGCGAATGTTCCATAGTAATCGAGGTTTCATTGAAAATACAATTCATTTGCTTCTGCGTGGAAATCATTGGTGCGGTGAAGCTCACGCTTGATTAAAATTGCAACGGGTAATTTGTCGGTCGATTTTGATTGAAACGAACGCACAAAGAATATTGAAGCTCGTCAATTAGATCAACGGGGTTGATATCGATCATTTGTGGAACATTATTGTATAGAGTAAATCGTGCAACATCGAAAAAAAAGGAAATTGAACTGATTCGCTTAAAAAAATTGTAAATTAGGAAGATGAAGGAGCGATTGGGAAAAGGTGGAAAGAGAGGGCCAGAAATTCTGGTTGCCTGACTCGTGTGTGCTCCGTTTGAACGGTGGCGTCCGTGCAACCCGATGAACGCGTCACCATAGCGACCGGCGGTTGTTTTGTTATTGCGCGGAGGAGAGCAGGGCGGAGGTCGGAGGGCAACAGGGGTCACACGCACACATCGCGAAAGAAGGAGCATAGGGTGTTTGAAGCCTCGACCGAGAGTGGCAAGGGGCGAACGGGGAGGAAAAGGGTGTATGACAACAGGAGAAAGGGTGGCCGCAACCACACTCTCCGGACGAAAAACACATTCGCTCGTACTCGCCTCCGGAAAAGCCATCTCTCCCCCATGCCTCGTACTCCTAATGAGAGTTCGATAAAGCGAATGTTACGAGAGTTTACCATCCATCGCGTATCTTTTCGGTATTTTTTTTTTTTAAACTGATTTTTCGATGTTGTACACCTTGTGTCAGGCCAAAGTGAAAAGCCACCGCTAGGATTTCACAAAACGATACACCATCCGTTACAATTATCAGCGAAAAGGTTGAGCCATATTTTCCGATCTTTTCCAAGGAAGATGAAAAAATCATGACTTGAGTTTTGTATGCTCAGATTTTTCGTTTTTTCATTCATAGCTCTGTAACGAAAAGAAACCATTTTTTTTTATTTGCAGCGAAATGAAAATGACTTCTCGAGTGAATAACACACTCTCGTCGTATTTAAATCCAATTTTTCGGAAATCGCGAATAATTTTAGTTGGCTCGGTGTGAAGCTGAAAAAATTTGACATTCAAGCCAGAATTATGGAGATGGGAAACTGTCTATTGGACCACTTGAGCCTGGAGTAGTGAGACAAGTAGAGAAAAAGAAAAAAAAAAGGAGGAAAACTTGAAATACAGAGAAACGGAGCACCCTCCGGATGGGCCGCAACCGGAAGTCACCGGAAAGTCCCTATCAACGCGTCGGGATCTTTGCATCGTCAGCTTAACCAGAGGAACAAATAGAGAAACGTGTATAAAGGGATTCGGAGTGAGGGAGGCAGGAAAGGAAACGGAGAAAGGAAAAAGAATTGCAAGTAGCTCGGGTTCGCGGAGGACGTTGTAACGATTTGTGGTGAATGAATTGATCCAAGAAAACAATCAAACCTTACTCCTCTTTCTGAGCACTTGGAAAACATTTACAATGCAAACTTTTTCTCAGGCAAAGTTTTACTCAACGCGCGTTCTCATGAGTCCCGGTCGTTAAGGCTGATCAATTTTCACAATTTCCATATAAATTTTCAAAATACTTTGTGTCACAAAAAGCGAAAAAAAACACGCACCACTTGTACGTAACGGAAGCTTTGTGAAACTCGAGCAATTACCGATGAGCAACGTTGCAACTTGAAGTGTGTGTTTTGTTTTTGTTCTCGTCTTCTTGATTCCAACGACGAACGAGCACGTGTAAAAAGAGTCCGATCACGTTGTAGCATAAGTTAGCGATACAGGGTGGAAACCTTTGGCCGTGTAATTACAGGGTGCTTGATGATAGAGTCTGTGGAAGAATCCCAGAGAGGTAAAGTTGAATGAGCTAGCCAGATGTGGAGGTTGAACATAGCGTTTCTGATGCACGTCACTCGTTCAAAGAACCTGCTCGAGTGGGCAGATATCGGAGACGCTAGATACTTGCATGTTGTCTGTAGAAACGAGCCGGTCGATTACTTCAGATGGCAGTGTATATTTGAGCCTGTAATGACCCACTAAGTGGCCTCACCTGTGCAATACATTTCTGCCACTTCTTTTATGCCTTTAATCCTAGAATTTTCATTACGAAGGTTCTGGGAGCTCGAAATTCATTGAAAAAGAAAGTAATTTGAAAAATTCAAATAAAATCTGTAAAAAAAGCTCTTTTTATTAGTTGCATTTAAAGTTTTAATCACACACAATGTGTGGGTAAAACATTCTCACTGTGTCATTTCTTTTGTCTTTTGAAAGTTTCAACGGAATTGATCAATTAAGGGCAAAAGGGCATTCGAGCTGTGTCTCCGGTTAAACGTTTAGATCCGGTCTGAGTAAACCAGGCGTTAACCCTCGAGCTTGTATGTTGCATTATCGTGAAGGGGGAGAAACTTATCGGTCATGTCGAACTTAAACGTTGTTTTGGGAAAGGGGAAATACTCCTGAGCAGCTCGGTATCCGTTGCACCTGGCTTCACCTCTGGCCTAAGTTCCACCCTTTGCTGATACTAATTCGTCCTCGTTCAAGCCCTCGTGCCCCGTGCCATGAAAATTTGTACAGCAGTGCACCGGACTTGCCCCGCTGCTTAATTTACATTCACGAGGCTCCACGGGCCGGCACAGATCGGCTAATTACCGGTTAACCGGTTGGCCGCACTCGGTATACTATTAAGAGGAGGAGGAGGAGGAGGAGGAGCAGGAGGTGGAGGTCTATGCCCAGCGACGGCCAGCCACTGCCAGACACCACGCAATACGCTCGTTTCACGCTCTTGCGACGACCATTGTGAGCACTCGTGAGAACGATAAAGGCTATTTTTATTGTGTCCTAAAGTTCATCGAGTAGCACACAAAATTGAGTCCTCAAGATTGATCTGTACTTTTACTTTTTTAAGGCCAACTGCCGGCATTGACGTTGTAATGAGAATTAATGCGTTCCGGAGAATAAGCCCATGTGAGAATATAGAAAATGATTTATTTTCAATAAAATGTCGATTCGAAAATGTATATGCTGAGCTCCTTAAGAAATGTGAATTGAGTTGAGTGTGACACGATTTTTTCATTAGATCTGCTGCTGGAAAGAACCGATAATCACGCTGACATTGAGATATTTGTTAGGCAGTGATGTTGAGGCTGAGCGTAACGCGGAGGGAAGGTAAAAAGCGTTAAAAATGGTGTCCTAGCCTTTAGAGGCTAAAGTCTATAACTTGGGAGTAAAAAAAATCGTTAAAAAGCCGAGTTAACGTGGGTAATACTATCACACAAATGGGAAGCATCAAATAGGGGTATATATCTTTGGAGTCTCCGGGCATTGGAGTTGGTGGCACCACCAGCACCCTAACCGCGGTTCGGGCGTGGAACGGCCAGTGGGTATTAACTAAAAACCGAACCACCGAGGCAGAGTCGCTATGCTTTAGCACGTATACTCGGCAGTGGCACACCGCGTTCGGTCAAGCCTGGTGTTGCGCGAGTGGAGTATGAGGTAGAGGAAAAGTGAGAGCAGGGGAGGGTGGCAGGGATGGAGAGAGGAGGGTTGGAGTTGAGCTAGTCGCGAGAAGAGGTGAAGAGCGAGGAGAGGGTTGAATCGCAGATCGCAAAGGGGGAGTTGAAAGTAAACTGGACGAGGGGTAGTCGCGGAAGGTAGAGTGGTCGGAGGATCACCGTTGTGGACTCGATGAGGTTGAGTAGAGGGCTGGTAGAACACTATGACAAGTCCTGCGTGCACCCGAACCTCGTCGTTTCAACGTACGAACGATCGGTGCTCGTCGCGGGTTCGTATAAGTGTACAGTGTAAACGAGGGCCACAACGAAGAGGGGTATAGGGTGGAGCTGTACTGTCCACTACCCAACTTGAGCCTCGCGAGTGAAAGTGCGAGGGAGACAGTCCGAACGGTTTGAAAAGGGAGTTGGGTAGAAAGGGGAATGGGTGGGGCTCTACGGGGGTGGAAAATGCCCACCCTGTCCATCATCCCCTCGTATAGAGCTCGGCGTCGGTGGTAACCGAGCGTCCTGCTCGCCTCATTTTGTCAGGCCAGGCAACCGGAGGTCTCGCTAGCATCGCCAGCGTTGAACCGAGTGAGAAAGACCTATGTACACACAGTCGAGGCCCCGAAAGGGGTGTATTTTCTCTCTTCCTCACTGTGTACAGTCTACAGGCCGCCAGTGCATGCATCCACCAACCAAGCTTGTAGAACACAGTCTATCCAGCTGGCTGGGTTGTATCACAAAGAGAGACAATGCCCATGAACACTCCATTCTGTCTGGTGGGCTTATAGGGTTGATGGAATCCTGCGTCGGGGATGATGCAGATGATGGGAATTGCGAGTAAAAAGAGAACACGGGCCGATGGTCTGGATAATACAAAAAATCACTTGTTTCTAGATACATGTGATGTCAGCACGATCAGCGATTATATGTTACGACTGAACAGTTGTCATTGATTTTCCATCTTCGTTCGCATCAAATTCATTTTTTCTATTTTAGAATCATAATTCAGCTTCTCTAATTGACCTATGGCTCACTCAGGGAAAGTACAGAGTTGCTACTGCTACGATTTCCTCATTTTCAACGTTTCAACTTTCAACAACAACCTCGCACGGTTTCCGTGCACTACTCATCTAATGGATTCCATCATTAGCTAATCCTTTATGGATTGCAATCTCAATTAATCCGACCATATATACTCACACTATACATATAGATATTCTCCCAAAATACCATTAGGTCGAAGGTCTACGTATGTGAAGATTTGCACAGAAACCAGAGTAACCAGCATGGATGAAAAAAAAAAAAAACCGAAAGTATATTGGAGTGACACGAAAAAGTGGTCCTGTCCCGAGTCACCTTGCCGTAAATTTGGGTCTAGTTGTATAACAAATAATTTTGGCGTGGACGATCGTGTCAGTAAAGGATAAAATGTACAAGGTAGTGAGGCAGGGGGGAGGACACAGAGAAAGAGAGAGAGAGAGGATCGCGCTTGGCGACCTCGAGAGCTCGCACGAACATCAGTCACTTCGGTATGTGTACTTTGAGTATAGGATGAATATATCTGGTCGCGTAGTGAGAGTAGAGTTGGAGCCAGCATTTCGCGGTGTTCGGGGTGTCGGGGGTGGTTCACCATAGTGTACCACGGGTACGAAAATTCCGGGGGAAGGATGAGGTAGTGGGAATGGGTTGAGGGAGGTAAAAGAAGGGTTGGCTGGGATGGGGTAAAGGAGGAGGGCATAGGTCGGGGAAAAGGGTGCTGGTGCACGGGGGGAAGCCAGGCAGGCGGGCAGCCAGCGGTACGACGAGTGGGTGGCCGCGGGCAGCGACGGTGAGGGTATTTGTTGGCGCGAGTGGCTAGCCAGTCGGATTACCACCATGCGGGGTTAGCAAGAGTAGAGAGAAAGAGCCCAATGTTGGTGATGCGGTGTTGGAGAGAATCCGCGGCTGAGTAAATGTGAGAGCAGTAGTATGAGAGTTGTCCGAATGTGGAGCCCAACATGGCAAAGAGTGAGATGAAAAGTTGGTTCGTAGGCAAGCCCAGCGTGGCCGCTAGGGGTTGCCAGAGTTAGCTAGGGTTCTGATAGAAAGTAGGATAGATATATGGATGCAGCAGGGACGACGGGGAAAAGCGCGAGGTGGCGAGTGACGCGCTACGCGGCAGGAGCGCTGGATCACGAACCACTGGACCGACATACAGTGCCACTCGACGAAAAATATAGCCAGTATAGCGCAAAAGGGATGCGAGAGGATGAGGAAGAGGTGGAGAGGAGTGTTGGTTGGTGAGGAAGAGGCGAGCAACCGCCGCTGGTAAAATTTACACGCATCACGAGGGTCCGCTCGGTCACTCGTCCTGCTGAATGCCGACGGTTAAAAGAGCATTGCTAATGGCCCTGCTTGGTTATTTTGTGGATTTTTATAATACGGACAGGACGCTCTTTCCACTAGTTCCCTCTTTCCATCAACCAGACTTCGTTTTTCTGTTCATTTGTACTGGAACACGCTACTTTTTCATGTTTCGTCGCCACACTTCCACCACTTCTAGCTCCATCACATTTTTTTTACAATTTCCCATTGATTTTACGCATTGATCGAACCGCATATGTCAAAAGCATTCATAAGATCTACCTGTGCGATATGCGATTACTTAGACAACATATGTTTTCATATTCTGCTGCGATCTGAAATGAGGCACGTGTAGAAATTTCCAATCAAAAGTATTAGGCAAAAGCTTTATTCGTCGGAATAATAAAAGTAAAATGAAAGTGTGATTCTTGGCACATAGAAAGCCCCACCGATAAGTCTTAACATAAGAGAAACTTGGTTACCACTTTTTTTCACTACCGTTTTCTTTACCAAAGTAGTGAACAATTTTCACGTCATTTCAATGTCGTACCACGTGCGTAATATGGCCAATAGGTCTGGCATATAGTGTGCACATACCGTGCAAATAAAGAAAGGACCATAGGAACTGGAACTGAACAAAAAGATGTGGTTGGAGGTAGCTACATGAAACCAACCTCATCAAACGACCACGACCTGCGCTCATACGCTTCAGC
This sequence comes from Hyposoter dolosus, assembly GCA_963921915.1. Lineage (NCBI taxonomy): Eukaryota > Metazoa > Arthropoda > Insecta > Hymenoptera > Ichneumonidae > Hyposoter > Hyposoter dolosus. The sequence goes on from OY998132.1 coordinate 9,520,663, forward strand.
GGAAAGGTCGCAAGGGCGAATGAGCAGATAGACAGAGCTTTCATTTAAGTGAAACAGAGAGAAGGAGAAACAGAAAGAGAAAGAAAGAGTGAGAGTGTATACGAGAGAGAGAGAGAGAGAGAGAAAGTGGAAATGGGAAAGCATCGAGACTGCTGGCAGTGGCTCAGCGCACTCCGCAAATTTTCACCCCCTATAGTTCGTTTTTGCTCGGCATCCAACGGCACCCCGGCCACTGTACCGCCAGATCAATGGGGGTTGCTAACACGCATAGGTATATGTGTCCGCGAACAAACTCTACCAACGAATGGATGAACGGAGCTATAGATGGGCGAACTCCGAGCTCGTTTGCCTCACCGTTGCAGGCTCGGCATATGTACAGCTTTTGGTTTGGTGGTGCGAGGCAGTATCGTATGATTCGGGATATGCTAAAGTTTTTCGCTAAACTTCCGGAAACTTTGATCTTTCGGTATCGATACTTCAACCTTCAACCGTGGAACTTCATTTCTGCAACATCCCATGAAGGAAACGTGACATGTTCGAAGAATCCACGTAGAATTTTCGGCTTGTCCTGAATGAATTACGCGGTTGAATGTGTTTTTCAGCTTCAAGCACCTTTTGACCTTGAAGGGCTTAGAGTTCCTATGCTATTTGAGAGCCAATACGTGTGTATGGAAGGTAATTCAATGATTTTATTCAGTAGCAAACAGAGAGGATTGTCTGCAGCAATCTTCAGCTGCAAAGTGCATGATCTGGTTCTGGCTGGCGAATGCCACGATCGCCAATCCTAATTCAGCTCCTTGTTACAAGAATAGTATCTCTGGTGGCTAGCGACAACGTACACCGGTGCTCTGGGATCGCGATCCAATCGCCGTTCCGATTCAGCGACTCGTAAAACAATACGCGGCTGATTACTCGATAACTCTTGTGGAGGAAGCGACGTAAAGGGGAAGGGGCAGATGGCAGCGGCGGAGAGGGCGCGGGGAAAAGAGAGGATGGCAACGCTAGAGCTGCTATAATCTCTACCCAAACCTCCTCCCCCAATCTCGCTATCTCATTCTGGCCTGCTTCTGTATTGCGATCGCTCGCCAGGTTTTGCGATTCATAGGCAACGGAATTACCGATTCACGCGCCACTGAAGCCGCTCCGTTCGCCTACACGCATACTACTCTCTTCTATATATCTATATAGTTGAATTTGCGTACAGGGGTGGTAAAGGGTGTATAACACGATAGAAAGCTCGCGCCGCTCGACGATATACTGAAATTCACAGGATAGTGTTGAGCGAAGCACACAGGCCAATGCTAATCGCGTTCGCTCCAATATCCTTATCGAGCCTATCGAATTATCCTCTATCACGCTTTCCATCGTAAAATCTAACGCGCTTTTTCCATACATATCAAATTTTAAAAAACATTATTCCACCCATCACCTTTTCGCGCTATATAATTATCAGGTCGAATAATCGTCTGATTATCTATAGAATAAATTAAATGATTTTGAAAAAATATCGTAAAAGGCATAGAAGGGAAGGGACGGCATCAGTCAATTGTGACGAGTTTTTTTTTTTTCAATTCCACATTCGAAGATTACGTGATACCAATGGATCGTCAGCACGCTGTTCATTGTTATGGTCATTAAGAGTTAACGAGGGAGAATTTTTTCAGGAAATTTCAACGTGTGTCGATGAATAATGCAAATTAACTATCAAGCGATTATTCACGGATTATTTTTATAAACAACACGCTTTGGCGTCGGCAATGAGTTCAGTAGAATTTGTTTAAAGCTGATATGAGGTTTGTTCGATGACAAAGATTTTAGTGGATGTCAGAGATTCTCAGTATGCTTTGAAAAAATTTTACTTATAATGAAAAAAAAAAAGTAAGAGTGTTCCTTAAAAGGCAAGAACATCTGCCAGGTATATCACTCCCTCTGGGTTGGCAATGTCCGCGTTAAATGAGGTGAACATCGATGCGCAGGACAATGATTTCACGGGACACATGGGAAGGCGGAGGGGATTCGAGGCTGGCCAGAAGATTTCATGCGATTACTCAATTTTTTCCGTTCCTTCTTTTCATTGTTTTCGCTTGATCTTCGTTTTTTTTTATTTCGTTTTCCGCTGTATTTTGTTCGTTGTGGAAAATTGAGACGAGAAAATAAAAATGGGAGGGGGAAGGGCGGTCCAGACCGGAAGAGAGGAACAAAAAAATTTGCCCCACCGACTGGCCAGCAATCGCGTATTCGGGATTCCGCAAACGCGGAGAAAAAAAAGATGAAAAAAAAGAGAAAGGAAGCTACGAAATCGTAGGAAGAATGAACTTTCGCGCTCGAGCAAACGAGTGATGATTCCCGCTGAGAGATTGGGAGGATCAGTTGCTGAGGATGCGGCGACTAATCTTTCCCGGGACATGAAATCGTAATCTTCCCTGGACCCCAACTTTTCTCTTCTTCTCTTTCTCTCGCCCTTCGCTCCGAGCTTCCAGTCTAAATATCACGAGCTCTTCCACCAGTCGTGTAATATTTCCTGAGATCGCCCTACGTGCTTCGTCAGATTCCCGGCAGATGGCGTAACTGGTACTGGCTGCTGCAGAAGATTCAATTTTTGGCACAAACGTTAGCTCCCTTCGATTTCCCTCGCTGTTTATTTTTTATTTTTTTTCAACAATTTTTTATGACTCGTTCACTTGTTTAATTTTTGTGCTCCAAATTCACGCCTACAAAATGTTGATTTAAAAAAAAATAGAAACCGGTCGTGAATGATGTTTTGATTTTGACTAAACGAAAATATTCATTCATACAAAGTATCGACTCACAAGGAAGCGGAAAATAAGGTTTTCGAAAATGGTCTCTCGTTAAGTTTGTAATAAAATAAAAATAATTACCATTTCGTAAACATTAAAAATCAAACTCACAGAATAAACGGTAACGGAGCAATATAGTGTGGAGAATGGAGACGAGAATTTACTCTCAGATGGTCTTTGTTGTTCACCGCGGTAGACAGAGAATCTTACTAAAGAGGCCGAACAAACAGATTATCCACGGCTCGCCAATTCAGGAGGCACGGTGTATCACTTACCGAAAATCTTCGTACAAATCCGATTTAAAGAAGATCTCTCAAAATCTCTCGAAGGATGCCAGTTTTGTGTTTGCACAAATACGTAAGCGCATGAAATCGTTTAATCCCTTTTTCTCTAAATCCCAAATTAAATCCAGTGCGATAAACTGCTTTTTATATAAACAAACTTTTGTGTCTATAAAATTTGACTGACTTCGTCATTCTGGCCAGGTGGTAAAATATTTGTTTTTTTTTCACTGCAGCCCTGAGAGTTCGAAAAATACTGTACCGTCAGAATTTATTTTGCAAATCTCGAAAGAAACCGAATTATTTTCCGAAATATTTTTTTTTCTTTTTTCCTATACATTGGCATTTCCAGTTCCATTTAATTTTTTTTTCCGTGCCTGGCGACCCGGAGAATTTTTTTTGTCAGCTTCAATCGCTTTTGTTCGCTGGGACATCATTTTTTTCGAGTTTGGTACACTCGACGTTTTATTTTGTGATCCCAATGAAAATAAACTCGAGAGCATGGACGATGCGAGGTGTGAGATTTTTTCGAGCTCCTTATACGATACATTCATAAGGCTTGTGTGTTGTAGACGCCGAGAGAAGGGAAAAAAAGTCGATTGACAAAATGGATAATCCTCGGCTGATTTTGAGCCCGCGTAGCATTTCATCTGGTCCTTTCAATTCTTCCTCGTGCCTTCCCTACTCTCGTGCTCTTCTGTTTTGATTTTTCTTTCTCCGACAAGAAGATGTGTAATGGTATACCAGAAAAAAATGAATAGGCGCACTCGATACTTGCGCAAACACTGGGCCAACTTGAGTCTATGTTTATCCTCTTAGCAGGATAAAAAAAAAAAGATTTCAGAAGCCTTGAGGCGAACCGATTCTGGTCTATCGGACAGTCTTTCTTTTCGTATTTGTTTATTTTGTATTTTGTCATCTCATGCTCTCGGGTGTTCTGCTTTGTGTGCATTACGAATTACAGAGGATCGTCTTAGCGCAAGAAGAGTCTTGTCACTAGTTTCTCAAAATTGCGTCACCGGTGGATAATATTTTGAGGACATGACAAATTTTTAACGTCCCATCGTAACTTTACTCAGTTGAGTGAACCGAACCAAGTCTCCGACATAAAGCTGGATAATTGTACTAACAAAAGGGACTTGAAAGGAGAGGCTGAAAGCATGGACAACGATATTCCTCTACCCTCGTATTCCATCGACATATATGTATATGTTATATTATGGGGTTAAGGGGTATATTCTACTCTCGACATTATTGGGAATGGCTCATCAGAACAGGATTGGATGGCGAAAATCAGCCTGGATAGAGAAGAGCAGTATGGTGACTATATTGCCTCATTAATGTCTTCTCTTTGCTAGTAGTGGTGGCTCCCAGTTCGACCCATATCCAGCGTTTCTGCCCATCCAACGATATCACAACCCTATCTTCGTAGCTGGCGAAATTGGAGCCTCGAAATGAGCGGCGGGGCAATGGCAAGGAAGGGTAAAGGGTCGCGGCTCGCTTCGTGGCCAAATCCTAAGTAAGGTCACCCAAGGACAATTTCCGGTCGCCATCTTGGATCAAAGACATTCTCTCACGAGCAACAGTTCGACCATAAGGGAAGCTTTTCCGCAGCAAAACGACCAAGATAACTGCTCGAGAAAATTAACCCACGTGTCGGGGACTGCTGCTTTGTAAAGGGAATAGCTTTTACTAAATTGGAACTCGGATTATTACTGTTTTAGAAAATCATTTTGAGTCCCCGAGTCATTGGTTTAATGTGGAGCAAAATCCATGATTGCAAGATTTTGGGAAATCTATTTTTTAACTCATCCTGTTAAAATGAATTTTGCAAACTCGAAAATTTTCTTCGAAGACATTTAAATGGTTAGAATTTACGACTCTAAAGTTAAAGCGAGCCAATTTATTGTTAAGCAAAAAGTTCATGTTTGTTCAGTTGAAATGACAATCTCTGCTGCAGTTCTTGAAAGCCTCGAGTTCAAAAGATCTGTGAATTGTAATTGACAACATTTCCAAGTCGTAGAACACATTTCACCCCTTTCTCTTGACTGCGCAAGGGATCATGGTCGTTTGAATCTTTGCTAACGGATTTGTAATTCTCGGTGACGACGACGACAACGATTCGTGAATTCTTCCCCCTCGTAAGATCCAGTTTGGTGTTAATTCCGATAGAGTCTTCTCGGCTTTAACAACCCTCTGACTTTATGAATGTTTATGACTATCCCTTGAGGTCGTTTTTGTGCAGTCCCTTCAAGTTCACTTGTTCTATATTTAATAAAATGTCAAAAAATCGGACATCCACACGATCGGAACGGTTTGATGAAAAAGAACGAAACACTATCGTTTTTATTGGACGACGGGAAATCACGACGACTTCCGTCTCGCTACTCAAGTGCCTCTTCACTATTCCACTCTCCTTCTATCGCTGGTCGCTCTGTTGCGATGTCCAAAGGGAATTAGTGGCACAACGTAGTCGCGAGTTTGAATTCCGGGCAAAAGCATTTGATCAATTATCGTTTCGCAGTGACGAGGGTCGTCACTCAACACAAAGAATCCAATATATTGCGTATTGAAGTGGATGTCAAGTTCGACAATCAGTCAAAAGTGTGAAATTTGTCAAGGGACTCTTGGATGAATCACTCACCAATGAAAAGACGACAATAAAGAGATTGTCCGAGGTTGTGATGATTGATTAACGATCAGTAGAAAATTCCTTATTTTTATGAAAAGCCATGAGAGAAACGCAAGCGGTAGGGAACAAAAAAAAAAGCAGAGTTTGGAAATATCTCTGGCACGATTTTGGCTCAAAAACGTCAGTAATTATTTCTGTTTGATCTGTGAACGCGTGCATGAGTTTCACAATTGACTATAGCGAATGGCCCCATTGTTAAAATCCTCCGTTTATGAATCAATCGAAAGTATTCGATCCTCGTTCACGCGAGTCTAAATATTCCGACCCAAAAAGTCATTACCTTACGTAAAAATTTAACCATGCATATGTAATAAAATGAAAAAAAAAATCGAATTTGTTATTCGCGATACGCGGACGGTTGCCTGTGAAAGAAATTCGCATCATGTTCAGCAAAGTGTATGATTGTGTGTTCCAAGGGTTTATACGAGAGAAATCGTATAATTTATACGTAGAAATGGAAGAAAAGAAGTAGCGAATGCGGCGTGGTTTACTGGAGAATTTCGAAACTCCGGCTCACCAATAACCAGTGGAAAATCGGGTTGAACCGAAGCGTTGTCCCCGTATACGGTCCTTAATTCGAGTCAAGATTACAAATTGATTCCGTAGCAGTCTGTATATGAATCAGGCGTCACGTGTTCAGGACGCACCCCTCTGGACACGTACCAATACACGTAATCGTATAACAGCAATATATATATATATACATTTTCGGTATTACTAGAGAACCGTGTGCACATGCGTTCTCTCCTCTTCTCTGATGGCAGTGGTCAGGGGGGTTTGTATAGCACGGAGAGGTCTACATTCAACCCCCGAATATAAGCTGCGTTATTCCGTGTACCTTGGTCCTCTCTTGCTCCGTCCTTCTACCACAATAACGTAGTGCAGTTTCGGTGCAAAGTTTTCATCGATACCAACCTATAATATTCCTCCGATTCACTTTTTTGTTATTTTCTTTTTCTATATCGTATTTCCGTATTGATCATTTTGTTTTGCTTCCGCACTTCGTTGGAGTATTCGAAGCTGCTGCTGCAACTGGACACGCAGTAAGCAACGTTCAAAACTGGGTCAATTTGACCCAGTGTGTCTAATCTGCAGCTAAATTCTTTAAGCTTTGTTTTTGGGTTTCCTATTATTTTGTTAAAAAAAATACAATCTGTTCATTTTCATCGTTTTGTTGTTATTTCAATATTTTTCACTTCCTCTGTGTAGTTCACGAGTTACCCTTGAAATTATCGCTCTTTCTATATCATCAACCCTCTATATCATTTATTTCGTATTTTGGGGCTCGTTTCAGGGTTGCCATCTTCAGGGTTCAGCAAAGAACGAGAGTGTGTTAGAAAACGAGTGAGGGAAGTCACGAAAGGCGTACATTTGTGCCGAATGATCGATGCACCCCCGGCTATTATTACTCAGCCCCGACGAACAACAGCTCGCCCCCTTACGTGCGTGGCGTCACGAGAAATGGCACACAACATTCGTAGCATCTAAAACTTGTTCATCATCCCACGAAATCCGACTTGCTACGTGACAAATTCTAAATGAACAATTTTCGTTGCACGACCCTCGTTATCGGTTTTGACTTCAGCGTGACATTTCGAGAAATTGTGCGGGTCGATCCAAAGCAGAAAATCATTCCAGAACTTTTCTACGTCGCGCGTATGAAACCTTTGACCTGTGCAGTAAACAAAATGTTTAAACTCATTTTTTTTTCGTTATCTCGCTCATTTTTAAAGCAGAAATAACAAAACAGGACTATACACGGGTCAGGCGTATTAATCGTGGAGAATCCGATGACCAATCGGTAAACACCGCGTCGAGCATCAATTTTGAATGTGCTCTGTGCTTTTAATTATGTTTCCAGCATTATTCCGATCACGGGTGAGCCGTGCAAACGGAACGTAGAGAAAAAAAGAATCAAAGGCGACGAGGCAGCAAGAAGAGAGACACGAAACGACAATAAACAGGACAAAGTACCAAAAATTGAAAAGGACCGGGGTGGCGAAGAGTGGGATACACAACGGAAGAGCAAAAGTGCTGATGGGCACATGTTGGCACAACGGAATTCATGTGCATAGAGTGAAAGAAAACAAAAATTAAAGAAAAAAAAAGCGAAGAGGAGAAAAACAGGGATACGCATAATCTCGCAGTATGACGTCGCTTCCAGTTCGCTCACCGCATACAATGCACCACGGCGTGTCACAGACTTCAGATGCGTCATATGCACAAGCCTTTCAGCTATCTTGGTTCCGACCTTTTTCACAAATAACCCACCGTCTTCCGTAGCTCGTCATACCAACTTTTGTCCAAATTGGTGTGTTTCTGTTTACCTACAAGAATGTTATTCGTAATCCCTCCTTTACGCCGTCATTCCCGTCTTTTTGCTGCTAGTCTTTACCCTCGACATCATTGTTCGTGCAGGCTTGAAAAATGATATAAAAGTTCAAGAATCTCAGCCTTTTAACGCAGTTTATTTATACCAACGATAATTACGAAGATTATCACTAAATTACGTACAGACTTACGAAACTTTTTCATTATTCTCCGAAAAGTTGAAACGGCCCTTTTTCCAAGGATCACAGAACTTGGTTGATCATACAGCGTTAAAAGTCATCTTGACAGAAACGTTGGCTGAGGTGGCTGAGCTCGTCCATGCTCTCGTTTCCTGTACCATTCGCTTTGTGCATTCCGCGCTATTCCCGTTCAACTCACGTGTTTTTTTTTTCTTCCGTTGAAAAGCATCGCCCGTACGATCGCTCGGTCTCGTCGCACGATGACTCTTCATGTCCAAAGCCCTTTATCCTCTTTGTTCTCAGGCAAGGAACAGCACTACGAGATATTAAAAAAAAAAAAAAACAAAAAAAAACACTCGCCGACTGCAACGTAAGCCAGGAACTGTTGTATTTTCATTTGGAACACAGAGGTTACGTGCACGCAAAGATCGCAATGCTATCGGTGACCTTTTGCCACGCAGCTACGAAGAAACGGAAGCTGCGACTGATTGTCAACTCTTCCGTCGATCCACCGACGCCTTTCATCATTGTTTTTTTTCCATCCTCTTTTCATTACCACTTCCCTCTCCGACTCTCTCGTTTTTCTTTCATTTTACCCTCCTTTCGGAAACTCTGCGACCTAAGATTTTTCGAACACAAACTCCTGTGACACCCACGTCGAATATTACACTACATGCCATTTCAGTCTTGGTCGGATTGCTCTTTCGCATTCTCTGTTTTCGAAAAACATTTTTCGGATGAAATTAATTTGAAACTGTTTAAATTTTCATCCAGATATTAATCAAATTTTGATCTTGAACTCATTATCCATTGGACTAATTTTAACATGTAAGAAATCTTTTATGTTAAGAGCTTTTGAATGAGAATCAACGAAAATTTAGAGCCAATTACTTTCAACTGAACGTCGAAAAATGATTGCAACTTTCTCTCTTTCTTGAAAGGAAAAAAATAAGTAAATCTTTGAGTGGTGGAAAGAATGTGAAAGCTCCTGAGAACGATGAATCCGCCTTTACTTCTTTTCCCGATAATCGCCTTCCCATTCAAGTTTTTGCTGCAAGGTGCTTCAGAAAAGTTCATGAACGAAACGTAGGATTGACCGATGAAAAAAAAAGTCCCAGATGGACTTGTTGTCCTGTGTCTGAGATCATTGGGAGAAAAAAAAAGTCGGTTAGTCGCGTGGCCTGAAGAACGAGGCTAAAAGAAAGTACAACAGACCATGGATCCACTCCAAAGAGTTCGTTTCTCTGATGGAGATGTTGCAAAAAAATGGGGTTAATCTTGCGATAATCCCTGGATGCTCAGGGTAGCAAAAGTACCCTCGTAAACTGTAGGCAAACCATTTTTTCAAGGACGAGAATTTCAAGGACATGCAGCACGCGACGATCCTAATTTTCGCCTCGTGTATATGGAAAGCGTGACAATTTGTGTGGCCATATTTTCTGGCTTTCTTATTCTAGCGTTTTAGTTTTCTCCAATTCTTTCTGCAATTTCGATTGAATTTCAAGCTTTTAATATAATTTTAGTGAATTTTTAAAAATTGTGAAAATCTCTCGATCGAAATATATTTTCGAGCTCTTTGAAAAATTGTGAATATCTATTTTTTTTTTTTTCCATAACGAAGGAAATAATGCTTTCACTAGTTTTCCCTACTGTATATTGTGAATTTCTTTCTCCTTGGTTCTCACCGAGAATTATACAGCCCCACTGTGACCGACCCTCTAAACTCTAAAGCAAAACCTTCGTATTGAGCCTGAGGTCAGCGCAGTGCTGCTGTGGCCGTAAAAGTTTCGAAACTGTACCTTTATGGATGGTGCCCTGTATTTTTCAACCGAAAGCAAAAGACGGCAGTGGCTACACACTTTATACAGCCGAGGATTGCGAAACTTTTGTTCCGGCAATCTGCCATGCTCGTTTGATCGGCAACGAACCAAAAGCTCGTGGCTGTACAAAAGGCAGCATGAAAATATTCACGAATATAATAAAAAGGGATCAATTGAGAAACCAGCCAATCGCGATCCAGCAAACTTTTATCCAATAAAGAACAAATTTATACGAATATTTATTATTCATCGCCGACAATGTCGAAGAATCAAAAAATCCGATTAATTCGATAGTTTCCCTGGAGTTATTCGTTTAATTGGAATGTCCATAAATTTTTTCGCACGTCGCGATTCCAATCAAATTTTTGAAACTATTCCGAGCAGTCAGTTTCCGAGCAAACAAAACGAAAAGGTGGGTAATTTTTGCAGCAGCACGTGATAAGGATATTCTGACTAGGACGAAGCACGTGCGAAGCGTTATCTTCCTGGGTCTAGTCAGGTTCTGATAAGCTTGATGAAATGCAACAGGAAAATTAAACAATAAAAAAATAAAACAGTAAAAACGTGGCGAGGTAAAATATGACACGAGGTGATAAATCTTTCGATTCCTCACGCGATGACTCTCGGTTCAAATGTCCAGTGATTACGATGAAATACAAGAGAATTCTTATTCCTTCGAGAACTCCTATCAAAAGAGAATGAAACAACAGAAGCGTGGGTGCCGCCAAAAATTGGCCAGTTGTGGACTAAAAGAAGGGGCTGTGAATTGTGTGGATTTAGTTTTATGAGATTTTATCGTATCTCTGTGGGGTACAATCTTGCCGAGCGAAATGGCCTTCAGCGTTCATGTCTCATTTTGCTTACAATATGTTTATATATCTTATGGTTAAAAGTGAACCCTTTACTTACAACGTCAAAGGGCCCATTTACTCTCTATGTGTAATATAGAGTTCAGTCCACCAGGGACATGGCAGAGCACTGAATAATAAGAGAGGATGGGTATATGACTTGCACTTCCCTCTTTCCTTTGTTTCGTGACTGCGTTGAAAATATGCAGTAAAACCTATGGGACGAGCCCAAAATTCAAGAGTCCATACAACAGAGACTTAATAAAGCAAGGCGGGAAACTGTGAAAAGAACGTGATTGTCAATTCTGCCACGTGGTAAGTGTGCAGAAAGCCTTGGCAGAGAAAGCAAACGAGGCAAATAACTGACCTACAAATTAAAAGGGTTCACTGATGGTTGTATCCATCGACAGCAGGCAGACAAGCCTCGGGCTATGAACTGCTTGGCAGAATTTCTTTCTAGTTTTCTTCTAAATGTTTTCTGTTATTGCTCAATTTTCTAATTGCAAAGAAAAATTACTCCGCGAGTCAAAATTTACGTTGTTCTTCATGATTCTTTTATCAACAATTGCTCAAAGTTCTTTTTCTGCATCTCTATTTAGACGAAGACGTGGACGACGTTTTTTTTTTTTTAAATCTTTCTCGCGTTCTTTTTTCATTTTCCGCAATCTCTATTCGCCGTCCTCTCTCTCTCTCTCTCTTGCTCTGTCAGTTCTACTTTTGTTGTCCTTCACTTCGGGCATTTCTGCATTGTGAAGAAATTGGCAAATCGGTCTTTTGCGCGGAAATCGGTGAAACAAGAAGAACATAGAGAGTGCAATAAATCTCTGTTTACCTCTCCGCGTCTGGCTGTGCTGATGCTTTGCTCCCTCCAGCTTCCACGAGTTTTGGGCTACGGACGTCAGAGCAAAAAGCAAGCCACGATGTCTGCTAGCTCCACGCGACGATACAACGAGTCTGTTCTCGAGTCACGTGCCTCTCGTGTTCCCATGAATTCGCTTTCATCATTTTGACCAACTGTGCTTCATCATTTTCTACACGAATCAGTATATCAAAATTGGAATGATTCTTGGGACGATTTTTTTTTTTTTTCACTTTCACAAAAGTGTTGATGATCCACGATAATTAACTCTCGAGCGATCTCCCGCGTGCCAAATAAAATTCGATCAAAGCGAGTAATTAATTTGATCTCTTGTCTCACTTATAAATTAATTGATGGCAGTTTTCAAAGCAGCGACTAATCTATTGGCGCTTTTGGTCGAGTCAGAAAATACGACCAATCAAATCATATAAATTACTTCAGAAATCAATGTAATCCACGGAAAATCCGACTGCCGTATCGATCGTGATTTGATATAATCCAATCGCGATCCGATAATAAAAAATGTGTCAAACCGGGATCATATGATGGTAAACGTAACATTCCAATTCATAAAGTGGGCATAGCAGCCCAGAGTGAACAGTTGGTAAGGTGGAAAAGAGAGCCGGGGTAGAGAGAGGGGAATTCGAGTGAGCGGATGATCGTGAAAGCGAAGAGTGGAACGGGCAGAGCATGAAATAGGACAAAGAGAGGGAAAGAGACCGAGCGAGAGAGAAAAAGACCCCCTGGAACTCGAGTCTATACAGTTCGATCCTACGCCTGTCCAAATATTGTCATAGATTATCCGCGTGCTCGTTTAGTCTTATTCCTCCCTCGAGACCTTGTGCCTTTCAGAGTCAAACTTTAACTTTTCATTCTTCGTATCATTTTCGTTTTTAATCCTCTTCACTCCCTGGCTTGTCGCATTATGAGCAGCAAAGTACATGCACATTTTCGGCATATAGTTCGAAAGGGTTAATAGATCCTCGAAAATGTTGATTGCTGCTAGGAGATTAGGGAGGATGCGAAATAACACCAGTTCGTGAGGTTGGGAGGCGTGTTTCCTAAACACCCGATCATCGTCGCAGATTATGACGGATTTTTCTTTTGCCCCATCGTGAGGATTTCAATCCACAGGCTACACTGACCTAATCCTTTGTTTGTTCTTCGATCGCATAACACGATTACGTCACAGGGTTACCAAAATATTTACTTATTTTACTATAATACTTCTGGAGAAGGTTTCAATTTCAAGCTAAACCGCAAAGTCGAAAACCGAGATATCCTTTCGACAAATATTTTGATTAGAATAAAATCGATTAAGCGTTACGACGAAGGAAACTTTTCAAAGATTTTGAGAGCAACTACAAATCTTCGCCAAAGTTCGCACAGCCGTCACGCCTCTGGATCGTTTTACAAACTGCCGATGCTGTCATATCGCTCATTATACAGTTTAATTAATTAAATATAAATTTATGAAGACAGCATATTGAGCAGGGCGAATTAAATGGGCGCGGTAGAAAAATGAAGAAGTGTGATGAGAGTGTTGAGGAAGAGCAAGAAAACAAAGAAGAATGAAGACAAAAAGTGGAGGATGAGGAAGATGACAAGGTCGTAACGAGGAGGAAAAGGCGCACGAGCCGAAGGAAGCTCAACGGTCGCGGCAAAGGCAATCGAATGTTACGCGATGTATATAGAAGGAAGATTTCGTTCTGAAATAGGGGGATGATGGGCATAAGGCTGAAAAGGAAGAGCGAGGCAAGCAGTCAAGCAACCCCTCGGCGTGTCGGTCGGGCGCGCGCGAGCAACTCTTAAGCCCCTGGTTAGGGGTCGAAGGCGGCGAGCCACTGAGGCCACAAACACGACCACGGTCCTCATTGGTCGACGCGCCTACACTGGGTGGAGCTCGCAGAAAAACTGTAGTGGGGATAAAAATTCCCCTCTAAATAGCTGCGGCTTCGGGGGCGAAAAACTAGAATCTGCCGAGTCGGCACCGAGCGAGCGTCACAAACGCAATTTTCAGTTGGTCCCTCTCGGCTTCTCCCGTTCTCTACGAGCTTTATTCGTAACCCACCACGCGTGTGTCTATGTGCCTGTTGAAACGTGCATCTATGTGTCTGTGTCACTTTGTGCGCGTGTCTGTTCTATGCAACAGCGGATATTAGCCTAAATTACTCATTTCACACACGCGTATATTTCTTTACCGATAAAATGAGTTAAATTGTGTTCGAGAAAGCGACGACTTGACCCCACGATTTTTGGATAAAGTGTATCAAACAAATCGAGAGAAAAAATCATCCACACACACGCGACCTCAACGAATTCGTGTCCCAGAAGATTTTGAATCGCGGAAATACAAGAACGAAAGTGAACAGTGACCTTCTTCGACGATTTTTCTTACCATTAAGCATTCCTTTGCTTTTTTTTTTTTTTATATTTTGTGGAAACAAAAATACGAAACAAGTGCTCGGACGAAGAGAATTTCCTTCCCAAAAGGATCGCAAATATAATTTTACTTTCAAGTACTAAACGAAAATGCATCTACCCGAGGGACCACTTGGCATGGACAACTTCAGCGCCATTCACGATACCCTCAGCGCTTGCCACGGTGATCTCGTGCAGACCGGAAGTCCTGCTATACTTTGTACCGCATTACCTTCCCATTGGAGATCCAACAAATCCCTACCAATCGCTTTCAAAGTTGTCGCTCTCGATGACGTTAGCGACGGTACTCTCGTCACTATTCGCGCCGGTAACGATGAAAATTGTTGCGGTGAATTGAGAAACTGTACCGCCGTTATGAAAAATCAAGTTGCCAAATTCAACGATCTCAGGTTCGTCGGACGAAGTGGACGAGGTGAGAACATATTTTTATCTTAAAAATACGTTTCTCACTTTTTTGTTCTATATTATGAACATCGCAACACGAATCAAAATTTAAAACTCTGCACAAACTTTCAAGAAACTCTTCGACGTCTGTAGGAAAACGAAGTCATTTATTTGCTTAATTACACGGTTTTTTGTCAACTGATTGCAGGAAAATCGTTTTCACTGACGATACAAATTAGCACGATACCCTACCAAGTAGCGACCTACACAAAAGCAATCAAAGTGACCGTCGACGGGCCACGAGAGCCTCGATCCAAGTCGAGTAAGTATCTTCTCATATTTCAAAACTATTCAGAACAGAAATACTACATTCGTCGCGACGATAACAAATTATTTTTAAAAAAATATCTCGAGGTCGAATCGAATTTTGAAAATGTTTAAAAATAATGTAAATAAAAGCTGCGGTTTCGATTCAATGGATATTTGTACTTTCTCGAAACATATTTAGTGCCGAATTTCCTTCGAGAAATTATGAAACTCTGGGAAAAAAAAATTGACAGAACTCACGTCAAAGTGAAATGCAGAAAAGCTTCCTTGTGTTGAGCATTGAATTTTTTTCGTGGGTGATTCGCGCGGTCGGAAGTCTGAAAATAGTCTGAGAAAGGACAATTAGTGGTAATCATAGAATCCGTAAATTCTGATGTCGCGGAGCTATTATACGAAGTTGAGGGAATTTCGGTTGCACGAGAGCGTTTAATAACCCCGGCCACGCTGCACGGCCAGCTTCTGGCGGACCTCAAACCGCGACGGTGGTCACACACGGGTCATCCTCACTGGGGTGCTCAAACGGCCACGTTTACACCACCTAATCCTTCCTCCCTCTATCCTCCGTCTCAAACTGCGTCGTATATGAAAATCTTCAATCGTTGTCCCTCGAATTCCATAATAATCGGACCTTCCTTTTCAAAAGTTTACGACGTTAGTTTAAATCTTCAAAACTAAAGTTTTCTGAGCTAAAAGAAAAGAAAAATCGCAAAGTTCGATGGAAACTAAAAAAAAAAAAAATAAAAAGAAATTCAGAATTAAGTGAAAGAAATGGATTTCGAAAATAAATAAATACGAACCTGATTATATATTGATGTTTACGTCGATCACTGTGATTACCGTCATAAAACTGAACATATCGCTGTTTCGATTGGTGATTTCGTCACTAACGTATTCTCCGTGTGTCAGTTTTTATTTCGTGTATAACCGAGCGAAAGAAAAAAAATAATTGGAGCCTTAGCCGAAAGTATCGAGACCACTTGCTGTCTGTGGTTTATTCCTGAAATGTATTTCTTAGTGTCGTTTCTACGAATTGACATTAGATTACTAGTTCAAGGTTATGAAGCAATTGGGGAGCTAATGCTTGCAGCAATTGATGAGAATTTGAAATAAAAAGCTGCTGCTCAATAATACTTTTGGCTGAGGTTGTCTCGATGAAACGAAAACCGTTATCGCATGAGCAAAGGGAAGCCGCGTTTTAATTCTTCAAGTTTAGCTCGTGTTTTTCTCGCTCATTCTCTGTTTCTCCGTTTGTTTATAATCGTCCCACATATGGCGGTAGCATGTGCGCCACAAAATGCAACTAAAAGATTCCCGCCGACCGGGCAAAGACCAACATACGTTCTCCAAGATTGCCATTACAAGTTCTCTGTAGTCGTATCTTTCGTTTCTCCTTCACCGAACGCACAGATATAGAGGATAGAACTTGGTACATCGTTACTCCACTTTTACGAGCTCGTTCCAATTTTTTATTTCTATTTTTCCTTTTCATAAAAAAACGAAAGAAAATGTTAAAAAAAAGGTCAACATCCAAACTCGTTTGTCGGTACGCGTACCAACGTCTCGTATGTCTCTCGTCTCGTCATGTTTTGCGTACCGTTCTCGAGCTCGGATCTTGGGAGGTTTATTTTTATACTCGTACCAATAAAATCCTCGGGGCTTCTGAAGCGTTTCTCGCTCCGAAAATTATTTTTGTCAAAAGAATAGAAAATTCGGGAATTCCCACCGAGTTGTTCAAATTGACAGC
Organism: Hyposoter dolosus; assembly: GCA_963921915.1. NCBI lineage: Eukaryota > Metazoa > Arthropoda > Insecta > Hymenoptera > Ichneumonidae > Hyposoter > Hyposoter dolosus. The sequence goes on from OY998132.1 coordinate 9,537,368, forward strand.
ATCACATTTTGGTCCATGATCCAAAATCTCGATCAAACGATTCTAAATGCTTCGTTATTCTTGTGCGTTTCAGATTATCAATATGGACCTGGATTTCCGGGCTTAGGATTGTTGAATCCTTGGTTGGATGCTGCATATCTTGGACACGCGTGGCACTTGCCTCATCCTGCATTAGTAAAAGGTAAGAATTGTTGAAATGAGTAAAAAAAATCATCCGAAATCTCCGGCAGGGTCGATATTTTCCGATTACGATTCCAATGCAATTTTTCGGAAATTTCAATCGAATTTTTGCTTCTAATTGATTAAAAAAAATATCCGCAAGCAACTGTGCAAAAATCCAAAAAAAAAAAACCTCGCGATATTTCTCATCGAGAAAAATTGAAGATGGCGATTGTACTAGCATTACGGGGTGTTGGGTTATCGATTCGCAAGTTAGCTCGGGTACAGCGATGATTCATACATCGCTGGACCGAGGGGTGAGTATCCCCTTCGTCCTTACTTTTGCACCCCCCTCCCCCCACAAAGAACAAGCGAGACGGATAGGAATTCAGAGAGTTCCCCTTTCCCCATCCAAAAACAAGTCCCCGTACTTTTGCATCCCCTCCGTCATTCGAGAGTAACAACAATGCATGCTCCTCGGTGGACGTTCGTAACGACCCCTGTGTTCATCTCGGCGAATTTGCACGCTGGATTGATAGAATGTACTGCCAGCCGTGCTGAGTTTTCATTTATTTCGATCGGAAATCTCGTTGGAAAAAAATCCACTCCTCTGGTGTTCTCGTCTTTGAAGAATTAAATAAAAAACATTTTTCATCGACAGAATAAAAATTGTGCAACTGAAGAATAAAAACTTTGAAGCATCATTTTTTAATCGTATTTTTTTCTTCCTTTTTTGTTTTTGATAAATTTAGGAACGATGCCAATGCCACCTGGTGATTTGTTTACGCCGCAATTTAGCCCAACCGTACTTCCATCCGCGTACTCGTTCGGTGACCATCACGCTCGATTCGCAGCAGCATCGGAATATGCGGGAGTAGGAAAAAGCACAGACACCAGTAGTAATGGCGGACCAGCGATACCGAACAGTCCATCGAGAACGCCGCCACGTAGTCCGAGTGAGAGCGAAAGTGATTCGACGCCGGAAGAGATACGAAGCGCCTTTGTACCGATAAAGCTAAACACCCTTCCGCCAAGCGGTGCGACGGTAATTCCATCGTCTTCGTCGCCCGAACGGACGATACCGCGGAAGCCTTCGTCCGGAACAAAATGTGAGTTGAAAGCGCCAACGTCGTTAATATCCCAAAGACACACAAACGAAATCACGAGTACGCCAAAAAGAAGTCCAACGACGACGACGACGAAAATCTCATCGACACCCGCCGCGAAACCCGTATGGAGGCCTTATTGAACCAAACACACAAAACAAATAAAAACATTAACTCAGCATAAAGTGAATCAAAAACCAAACCAAGTAGGAACGAGGAAAAACGTGAACAAATCGCCGAACCTCAAATATCCAAATTTCTAATAACAAACAAAAAACGATAAAACACAAAGTAACAAACGAAAAAAAAACAAAAACTCCCGCTTAAAGGCTAGTGACTTCATGTGTATGCGCGAGCTCAGGAAGGTTAAGGGTGTTTCGGAATTACCTCCCTAGTGTTGATTACCAGGCGTTACACATTCCACCCCATCTGACAAGAACAAATTTCTCCAATACTTCCTTTCTCACTTTGAAACCGTTGCTCACTCCTTCCTCTCGATCAGTTTTTTTTTTCAACTCCTCCTTTCGTTCTTCTCCTGGATTGACAAAAGAACGTGAAAAAAACACGTCCAATGCCGATATCAGTGATATGAGGTATGACGCAAAAAAGCAGAAAGAAGAAACGAATAATCGGAGCTTAAAAAAATGGCATGGGAGACAACGCAATGAACGTGCCCCTTAACATAGTATTCGAACGACGTTCAGGTCACGTCGACAGGGCTGTTTCGTCGCTCATCCACCGAGTTCAACAAATTTGTAAATACTTTCGAAACAAAATTCATGTATAAATTAATTGTACATACGCGATCGATCGTAAACGAAAAATGAGATCCATTGACTTGAAGTTGAGTGTAAATCTTGTACATAGAAAAATATTTAACGGTGGGACAATAATTTTTAGCGACGATACAATGTATTTCATTATCATTACTATTATTCTCATTATGAAATAGGGAAAAGTAAGAGGGGAAGGAAAATCACAAGTAGGGATGCAACAAAAGTAATAATAATTAAAACAAATCGTAGATCGACGAGACGGAGAGCAAGAGACTGGTACGAATGAGTGAACGATTGAAAAATTACGTTGTGTTATTGTTGTACATATGTGGAATTTACCATGAGAGATATCGCAATTATTTAATATCAGAGATTTAATTTAATGTATAAAGAGATGAGTATATGTAATATAAAGAACGATGAGATGGGACGAGATAATAAAAAAAAACAAATGAAAAATCTATCATAAAACTGTCGTTTTGTCACTTTCCTGAGTTTCAGTAAATCGTAATTTCTTTTTTTACCACGTTTTTCTTGAAGATTCAATGAAAAATCTGAATTAACCCATGCACAATCCTGCATTTTTTATTTTATTGGGATTTAAGGATTTTTCGTTGCTCCACAACGAATTTGATCAGGTTTGTTTTTATTGCAAAAGGTTTTCTTTATAGGAAGCAAAAATCAGTCCCCTTACAGGGTTGATTTGCCTGTAGACTCTGAAAAACATCGGTGCATTTTGATGGCTTTGTGTTTATGTGTATTATGGGAAGAGGCTTTTGGTATGAAATGATAGCCGAAGAAAGATACCCACGGTTTGGATACGGTCTGTAGCCAGAAACGATTCTGGCTCGTGCTAAGCCACGATCTATCAGTACGATACGTTTTTTTTTTCTTCTTGTTAGTATGTGTATATGCGCGTTAGTGTATGTCGCTCGTGAACGAGAGAAAGAGATTGAAACACCGTTTCGTGTCGCAGCAAAGGGGATTCATATTCTCCAGCTTATTTCTTCTCTCGACGATGCTACGTTTCTTCTTTTTTGTTCACTGGCGATTTAAATCTGAATGGCAACACACCACGGTCGTTTGGTACGCTCATAGAGGAGCAAGTGAGATGGAAGACTAAGGGGATCCGATAGGGAATGGTTTATATATCGAGGGGAGTGCGTGAGATCTGTATTAGTACCTACAGGCCTCGTTCTGCAGGGATTCTCAATCGTATCCCGCATGTGATACTGTCTTGAAATTTTTTATTCCGTGGGAATCCCAGCCATTTTTTCACGATTGACCTTCAACCTGGAGAATTTATACAAATTTATCAATCGAATTTCGCTCAACAAACGAGAACGATTTCCCGAGAAACTGTAAACGTGTCAAATTAATATTTTTGTGCATAGAAACTTTACGCAGTGATTTCGATATTTCAACGTGATAAAAACAACCAAAAGTTACACTCGTTCCCCACGTTTTTTTCAGGATTCAGCTCATGCCATTTAGGCCTTTTTTTCAGCTTGAAAAAGTCTCCTCAGTCGTGTATACAAACTGACGTCTGAATCGTTTTGATCCGGGGAAATAGAATTCAATGAGAACGACAAAGGCGATTGGACGTGATTGAAGGGCACCCCGTGATCAAGAAAATGAGAACCACGAGTGCACTTCGTTGTCGACACCATGGCAGCCCTTCTCAGTATACTCCCTTCTGGCTTTTTTTTCCTTTTTTTCTCTCTTCTCTCATTCTCTTTTCTTGCTCTCTTTTCCCCTGCAAGCTTTTGCATTGACGAGTAGACAACGGAAAGCGAGAAACCATGAAGGGTCACCACATAGTACGAGAGACCGTATGCCCAAATTCTCTTCAATATACACATAGATATGTCGTATATATAAACGTACAGATTCCACGTACGAACGTGTATACAGATATGTTTCCCGAACTGCTGTTCTCCTCCGTCACATTCGCATCGCGCTAACTAATGTTTGCTCACGACGGACTGCGTTCGTCGGGAAATAATCGAATCACGAACATTGCAACGACGAGATAGAACGAGTAAATACCTAAAAAAGAATCCATGTAATTGAGGAATGCGACCATGTGCTCGATTCCCTCTTTTCTCTTGTTCCTCTTCGTCCAATTCTCCTGACAAGGAGCTGTTGTTAATTTTTCGACAAGATATTTAACGAGCCTCCCATTACATCGTGGATGACGAACCGCCAGTAAAAATTCATCAGGAAGGCAAAGGCCGAAACGATGATAGCAACTGGGAAGCTGGATCGTTGTGCGAATAGGTTAGTGTGTCAGTCTCAGTGGTTTTCGATAATTTTGTGATGAATTGACTCATATATCGCCATGATGAATACCTCATGAGATTGAGTTCGATAGAACACTCTTCATTTCTGTGATGAATAATTGCATGATCGGTGGAAGTATCTCTGATGAAACCGTTGTAGATAATGCTGGTCAAAAGGGAGAATGGATGGTCAATTGACCACGATAGAAGTGCAAAATGGCAAATACTTTCATTTCTGCATACTAGACACAGCAACAGAGAGAACCATAGGCAGAGGATAGAAGAGAGAGAGAGGGAGAGAGATTATCAGGGGATGCGATGGGAAGGAGACAACAATAAACTGTGGATAGTCCTCATGACCGGAATCAGCGTTCCTCAATGCTCCAGAGGGATGGATTGTGCCACAAGCAGGTTGGAGGGGGATAGTTCGGGTATTTGAGAGAGTTTGAGGGTCCTAGAATCAGGCAATCAGTGTTGATGAGGGAAGCTGGAGGATGGAGCGGGGTGGGGCACCAGAGAGAACTCGAACAATTAGTAACCATCCCCTGCACGCGTCCCTGCCGTCGCTTTAGCACCGATTGAGGATCCTCCCTTCCCTTCTCCCTTTCCCTCATGTTTGATGGTCATCTCTGTTTATGGCTCTCTATTCCTGTTCGACTATCATCTCTTCTCTTCGTCTCTCACCCATTCTCTCATCCCCAAAATCCTCCCATCCCTTTATCCCTGGGTTAGCTATATAATTCTCTCTGTTAGTCTACCATCGAAAGCTACGTACGAACTGTAACGCTACGCATGCGAAAGAGGCCTCTGACTGCACGCACTGTTGCTCATGCTTTGCTACTGATAGTCTCTCTCTCTCTCTCTCTCTCTCTCTCTCTCTCTCTCTCTCTCTCTCTCTCTCTCTCTCTCTCTCTCTCTCTCTCTCTCTCTCTCTCTCTCTCTCTCTCTTATTTCTCTCCCATTTTCACTGCTGCTGCTCTTTCTCTCTCACTCTCTCTCTCTCTCTTTTCGTCCATATGATGCTGTCGATTCACTGGCAACTATACGTTCGCCAGATTACGAGGATGACCGTTGGAGGAGCACCCCGACGGAACGATCAGACGAGACAATGTGCCTGTCGGATAAACATCAACGATTTCACTGAATCTCATTCCTACTCCCGTCTATTTCGCTCGACTCGTTTAACTTCCAATCGAAAAGTATGGAAATATAAGCGCAATGCGTTGAAAGAATAATTGATTTTATTCAAATAAATATACTTTCAAGCTCGTGCAAAAAATATTTTGTAAGATAAAACCTTCCAAATATGATTTTTATCAATGGGCTAGTGATTATTAATGAAAATGATAATTGTGTTCGCGAAAAATGATACAAATTCAACATTTTTCAATATTGTCTCGAAAAGCCTCACAACATAAATGTAAGCCGAACCTTCTCGAATGAATAGTTTAAGTTGAAGAATAATACTGCTGGTTGCTTTTATATATTTATAATTTGAGTGGCCAGTGGAAAAATCTGCATGAGTTTGGTTGGTTCATTCCTATCAGTTTATTTACATTTCTCGATTGAATCATTGAAACTCGATCGCAAAGCCTTTGAGCCTAGGGAACAGGGTACCGCAAGAAAGCAAGGTCAAAGAGGAAAATCAGCATTTACGTAAGTTTCTAAGAAATGTATACACTTATACATAATTGAAAAAAGAAACGTACATATATAAGTCGAGTAGAGATAAGAAAGGGAAGCTGGGAATGGATCCACTCGAGGAGACAACAAAAAGAAATCTCAGGAAATAATAAGACGCCTCTAGAGGGGAGGATTCTCCCATTTCCCCCTTAGCCCGGGATGTTGAAGCTTCTGCGGTCTGAGAAGCACAAAAGTAGACTGAAGAACTGAGGAAAGCACTGTTTCACGAAGTAAACGATTCTTCAAGTATAACATCCGTAAGAAACGATATTAAGGAACGAAAAAAAGCTTCATGCTAATTTTATCGTATCTTTCGACTTGATGAAAAATTACCAAGGAATAAAAAGTATCTATGGATGGAAAACGACCACACAAGAGTTTATGTCAACCACGAACAATAAGACGAAAGAATTTAAGAGAACAATAAGAAGAAAAGGGTGCTCGTTAATGCGAGGTGAAATAAGGAGAATTCGTATTTTTGTGAAAAAATTGAATATCGTCTTTAGCATTAAGGAAATTTCGTATTGAAAGAAAAAAAAGGGAAAATTCCTCGCAAGCAGTAGGTATGCACGGTAATTTCGCATTCGGTACGGAGTACAATAAAAACGAAGTAATAAACCGCAACAGTGTCTGTGGTGTATTAATAAAACCGCACTGGCCTCCAGGTTAATCCTCACCGTAGGAAACGTGGTTGACGTTATTTTGTGTACATCTACCTGTGCGACTCTATGCTACGACTCGATGCTAACCATGCATTTGGATATGGATTGGCTGTAGGTACGAAGCAGAACGTTCGGTAGGACTGGAGCTAAAATACGCTATAAGGATGAACGAATGAGAATATGGCTTAGGAACTTTTGGCTCGTCCACAATCCTCCCCAAGAATTCGTTTATTGGGGCTGGACGACAATTCACTTTTTTTTTCTCTCGTAGTTGACGCGAACTTTCATTTTACGATAGGGTTTTGCTCAACAATGAATTTTACATCGCGACGCACATACCGGGAAAGTTACCTTTCCAGTAGACGCCGAAGAGACAACTAGAGAGAGAAAGAGAGAGAGGGAGAGAGAGAGAGAGAGATGCTGACGAAAGGGATTGGACGAGAAAGAGATAGAAAACTGAACACGTAGAGAGAGCGAGAGGGGGGTGAGAGAAAGAGAGAGGGATAGAGAGAGAAGAACGAAAAGAAACGTTTGCAGAAAATTTTCTAATCTTTTCGCGTTGAATCTGTGGTCGGCAGTACACGACCAATTCCCAAGTGAACGTTTATGATGGCTTTTTATTGGTTTATATCGAAATAAGTAGCCGACGAGCAATTGTCAAGCAGAAGGTAAAAAAAAACGATAGAAAAATGGTTGATCGCGCTCGTACATAGACTTTTCCATTAATGTGTTTTTAATAAGGAAAAGGACTCCTATGTAAATGGACTATTAGGCATTTTTATTATTCCCCCATTAGTATTCATCGGCTCATTACTTATTTCGAAAAATTCATTTAACATTTTTAATCCTAGGAAATTTTACGTACGAAATAATTAAATATGATTTTTTCCATATGATCTTATAGTTATTGTTGTTATTAATAAGTCTAAGTCTGTAAGTTGATATATGAAGGTAAGTGTAGATGTAGGAATGTTTCGATACTGTAGGACAACCGTTAACGATGAGAGTTAACGGAACTCATCACGGCCGGGAGGAAACGGACACGACGGAACAATTTCCGTGGCTGCTCGACTCTTGCCCAATGGGCAAGGGAGGCAGCAAGGGGAGCTTGCCAGATGAGATCCCTTCGTACGAGTACCGTGCGATTTGCTAGTTCACGATGTCCCGTAGCCTCTTTGGACGATTGATCAATTTGCAAGATCGATTTTGTCCGATGAAATAATAATGTTGAAACATCCGCGAAATCGTTTTCAAGTGTCGTGACGCTCTATATTTTCCTCCTACGATCCATGGACTTCGGAAAGGTTTCGTTGCGACTCTTCGCTGCACCCACGTGGCCATATTTCCCTATCGGCGTGCCACCGGAAAGCAACTCTTATCGATTTGTAATTGAATTTCCTTACGACTTGCTTGCGACGTCGATCGAAGAGTGGACGAAGCTTCTTTTCACTCTTTTTCTACGCTCCGTGTCGTGTATTCATTAAGAACAATGACGATACGATGACGTTACTTTTTAGTGTTTGAGGAATAAATACTGCAGAGATATACAATCTCGCGATACGATGTTGTCATCTTTAGGGCTCCAAGTTTTTTTTTTCTGCAGCAAGCTTCACAACACACGATCAACAGCGAAAGGGTCCATAAAGTATGAAATAATTGATTCACAGGCTTTTTGCTCGGCGATTTAACAACTTTTTTCATATCCCATCGAGTCTGTTGAAGACACGGTGGAACGTTAAAAAAATCGCATCGTTAGAGATCGGGAACATTGAAAAAAAAGAGCTAAAATTTAAAAGCATCGCTTTTCTCCTGTCCATTTTGCAAAGTGACACGTGACAAAACAAAACCGTCTGACAAAGATGGGAGCCACTTGATATTGGCTAATACTTTCGTGGCGCTTCTTTTGGCTTCGACGAGAAATAAACTCCGGGCAATGGAGCTTCGTAAAATTTAGATGGAATTTTTTCAAACTCTCGCATCATGATCGAGCAACAACCACGCGATGTCACCAGAACTTTCTCGCTCCTTTATTCTGGATACTTCAAAGCCAAAATAATTTTGGAGCCTAGGATTTAATTATAGCTTCAATAGATTGCACAATACGTTCTGGGAAACCGTTTCCTAAATTGGGCACCATCGCACCAACGATGGACACTCGATAGGGTTCTCTTCTATCCCTTTATTTACTTCGTAGGTATAACTCACCAATTTAGGCTCATTATCTACCGGGGAACGAGGGTGAAATCGGAGCTATGAGCGAGCTCGAATGTTTGAAAATGAGTGCAGGCCAGTGCATACGTTTAGAGAGAAAAAAAACAGGAAGAGTTTGCTTTTCAACCTCCTCTACAAAGGGTCCATATCACAAATCCGACGTTAAATTGAAAAGCGTTGAGTTGAGAGGTGTAAACAATCGTGGAGGGGACGGAAAGCTACTTTTTTTTTCATGATTGTGAAGTTATGAAAGAATCACACAAATCTAGGTTGTGAGCTGATGTCGATAAGCAAAACAAACGATTAAGGTTTCATGAGTTGAATGATGAGAGAATTATAAAAATCAACAACGGGATACTCGTTTTTCTGAAAAATGGAAAACAAATGGTGATCGTACAAAAGTTTTCTTTGTTAGGAACTTCTCAATCGGAGATAACCAAGATGAGATGAATTTGGACGTAGAATCTCGCAGGGAAACACCCCGGGGTCCTTGGTTAGAATCGCGGGAGCCCGCAGGGGTACGCCGCGACAACCCCCTAGCAACCCCTCAAAATCAACCCCTAACCCTCGCTCCTTTCATTCGACAACGATACGCGCAAACACACATACACACAATATAAATACAGAAACATATATAGAAAGCACACGACATGCATCATGCACACGTCGTCGAGCATGCTCGATTTTGTTGAGGGTAAAACTCACCGAGAACGTTTTCTTTTTTGGTACGCTAAACGTCGGACCGATATTTTGTAACGAAAATACGATTTCGGAACTTTCCAAAAGAATCTGCCACCAAAAATATTGAAAGGAACGACAGAGACGATCTTAAAAAAAAAAAACTTGAATATTTCAGTGATCAATAAAGTTGCACTTTTTTCACATTCGCAAAAAAATGGCTTAAAACTTATATATGGGTCTGTGGGACCCAGATTGTCCTTCTCTAAAATTTCCATCAATCATTTACCAATTTTCACGTTTTGTGAAAAAGTTTAGTAAAAGTGCATTTTGGAATATTTTGAAGTTTACGTCGGAGTTACCGAATTTCTGTGGGACGATGAACTGACAAGTTGATGTCAAAAGGATTTCAATGGGGACATTGCAAAGTTTTATAGAAATGTAAGCCAACATTTAGGATTTGTCGGTACTTTCAAATACACACACAGGAGGTGAATTGTAAATCCGATGGAGCACGCGGCAGTAATAATGCACATTGGGTACTGACACATACACCCACACATAAGCAGCAGACACATTGTTTTGTACAAAGCATGTTGTACTCATATGCAGGGGTTAGCGCTTTCTTTGTCCTTGGAGAAGTTGGCATAGAGGGTGGACCGAGGGAGGGAGCATCGAGGGGTATTTTTTGCCACAGGCCCGATGAAATCGGGTAACCTAAAGTTACAGCTATCAACTCGAGGAATAAAGAAAGAGGATTGATCGGGAGATGGATAGAAACGAAACTGAAACGAGCGGGGAGCCTGTAACACCATTATCCGGTACACACTGGGGGGCTTCACATATGCGAGCCCCATGTTACGTCCTAGGCCACTGTGCTCGTGTTCAAAAACCGGAGAACGGTCATCCCAAAATTATCGAACGAGACGTGCGGGCATGTTAAAAAGAAAAAATCACCCCGACGTTTCACCCCCTCCGCTATCGCCACCAATATACCGAGCTTCTCTCATCCCTTGTAACCCCTTTTGTACTCACTCGTTCCCTTTTAGTTCCTCCCGCCCCCAACCATTATTTTCGCAACCCCATTATTTATTTTTGTAACCCAACCTTACTCGTCATTTTCCCAGCATAAAATTCACCCCTTCGAAACAGGAATCTCCTCATTTTGGCATTTGTGAAAAATCATTCGTCCGACGATCCGTCATTCGTCGTTAAAGCACGTCATTTTTTTCCGATGCATTTCGGCGCATTAAATTATTTTCATCTTACATTCATGAGGCATGAGCATTTGCGGAAAATTACACGTTCCAGTTTTTAAACAGATTTTCCTCGATCATTTTGGAGATCGTCGCAGAAAGACAGAAAATATTCGATATTTTTTTTTTTTTTACAAGGTCTTTGCAATTAGATTTCGACATTTCTGAGCTCCTCAGGATCTACTTTTCCTCGTCCATCGAAAATTAGCATATCCTACAAAGGCGGTTCTTCTAATCAAGTATTTTCGTGGGTCGTAATAATGAAGAGTACGAATAACGAGAATAAGATGCAGCAAAGAAGAGAAAGTTTGGAGTGAGAAAAAGATGCACGGAGGTGAGAGAGGGGGGAGGGAGAAAAAAGGAAGACGGCTACCGTCGCTACGGGGTAACATAAATATTCGTACTTTCTAATCCCCTTGAAGTATCCTCGTAGCCCAGTGACCCAAAACCCCAAGACGCACCGGTCGACCGACATTGCCTAAATAAGTATTCCTGCCAACTTGTTGCCTTCTTTTCCTCTTTGCCTGTTAACTCGCCCGTTTTACCATTGCATATTGGTGTTACGGTAAGAATCATCGTAAAGCGTGTGAACGGGGCAAAACACGAATTGCGCCGCTTTTCTCAAATCCCTCGAAAAAGGAGGTTGAATTTTTCTCAAGCAAGCCAAACGCGAGGGACAATATTTGCTCGATCTTCAGGCCAAGGTTTCCATTCGTCAAGGGATGGCAATTGCGGTGACCTCCTGACTCCCAAATACCTGACAGACCTCCAAGCAATTGCAAAATACGATTTCGACACGCGCTGCACTTCAAAGCGATCGGACGCCTTAGAAAACAGACGAAAAAATATCTCAGATAAAGAAAAAGCGGAAAATTCAACCCCTAGGGTTTACACGGCAGCTTCAACTGTTTCATTTCGCACGGTTGCTCTGATCAGTTCCCGAGAAACAATCACGTAACACATTTCCCAAGCAGACGAACGCTCTCATACATTTTTCCGAGAGGAATACGATCAATTGAGTTATTTCTCGTTTGAATCGTCACGAGTGAATTGTGTTGCTTCGAAAAAGGCTCTTTCGATTAAACGCAAACGACCCATGGAACGAATAACTCAACTGAGAGCTTTAGATGGAAAATATTTTTGACTGGGTCAAAAAGGACCCAGGAACGACACGGTAGCTGGATTTTTATCCGTTAACAAAAAAGAAAATAAAAAAAGCAGAATCAACCTTTCTCTTCGATATTCAATGAGTCAACGTCGATTCATTTTTATTCATGCGCATCTCGAGATTCCTCGACGTCCGTTGCGAGCCGAATGTTTCTTCGATGTACGTAAGAAGCCGCAAAACTCTCCTAATACGTTTCGTCGTGCATGCAACGTTTGCTGACACGTATTATTCGTGCAGAAAAGGCGTGACGGTTTTGGTTGAAACGGAAGAGGATGCAGGAGTCACTAAGCTGAACTATTCACCAAGAAGAATCGTGGAGTGTAGCTTTTCCGAATGGACGCTATTGAAAATTCCGAAAAACCTTCGTCATCGTTTTGGAAGCGGATTACGACCTTAATCCGGTCAATTGGAAATGCGTCATTGTCGTCCTTTGGTTAAATGGAAAAAGCAACAGAATGAAAGATCGTTGCTGAAAATTGCGTTGCGCCACATTTTTGAAAGATTGTTCAAAAAATTGCATCGTACGCAAGCAAAAAGAGGAAACTTGTGGCTTTTCATAATGAAACTTTTAAAAAAATTTCACAATTTCTTTGCATATTCTTAAAAGAGAAGATCGTTGGATTTAAAATTTTGCGATACAGAAAAAAGTTGTTTTTTATTCAACGAAAAGCAGCGTGTGTTCGCAAACGGTCGGGCGCACGAGACCGAGCAATATATTCGAGCGACGAGACGTCAAATGTTTGCTCTCGATGTAATCGGATTAATATCCGGAGCGATGTTACTAATGCCGTGGGCGGTGTACATATGTTGTGCATGCTAGCGAACGCTCTGCGCAGCATCCATGTATTTATTGAATATATTGAACGAAAAATATTCACGAACATATATTTAAAAAAATAAAAAGGAACTTGAGCATCGAAAAATTGGCAGTATTGTCATTTTTGCGGGGATACTTTTTAGCTTCTTTTTTTTTTGTTCTGTCTCCGAAGATGGTTCGAACGATAGTTTATAATGTTAGTTTACGATGATAGCCATAAACGGGAGGAAGAATATTGACCAAAGGTTCCATTGGTAAATACCAACGGCTTTAGGTCACTAGGCTACGAGTTACAGTCGAAGGGCTGCTGTTGCTGCTGCTGCTGCTGCTGTTGCTGCTTCTTCCTCGCCAATAGAACGTCTCGGTCATCCGAAGGTACATGTGAAAGTGTACGACGAATATTTATAAGCTTTTCTCTTTCTTTCTCCTAAGAAACTGTCCGGAGTGTACGACAAGGTATTATTTAACCCGCACGCGATTTTACCACTTTATATGGATAGTCGTAGAGTCTTATTTCGTTGAGGACCTCGGAAAAATCAAGGGTGGCGAGGACTCTGGTCGTATAACTTGCTCACCGTTCGGGCCACAAGTTTCATAACCAACGCAGCGTAGTTCCCGTCATTTTTATTTATTTTTCTCCAGCAAAGACTCTTTCTACCTCTCTCGGTCTCTATCCATTTCTTTCTTTCCTCGACGTTACGTATCATTTCGGCGAGACCATAAAGTTTACATTCTGCAAAAGGAATTATGGAGCTTTCGATTTTCTGGGCAGATACGACTGTACAGAAGCTGAAGAATCTTTAAGTGTCAATGTGGAAAGACTACGAATTGCGATTGCTCAATGTGAAGATATCGAGTCATGGGATTGCGAGAAATTTGAAAGGGATCTGTTTATTTTTCTCCAATTTTTAGACATCAATACTTGTTTGATAAAGTCACAATATCCGGCCAGGAAATATATGTCACGCATGAGTTGGTCGTCATTTTGGGATAAACATCGAAAGTAAATGGTGTAAGTAAAATTTTGGAAAAGTTTATGACACGCGTCTTACCCTCCGTCTCACTGGTTATGGACTGCGTGTTACGGTGTGTTTTGATTTGTGACGAGGCGTACGCCACGGTCCGCACTTTCGTGCTCTTTCTTTCTCCTTCTCGCTTTCCCTCTCGTTCTCTTTCTCTCTGTCGTAACAACTCGGGTCATTTCTCGCCTGTACTCACGCTCCAGCTTCTTTTCGGAAAAAGGGGCCTTATGGCTTTTCCTCCCGTTTTCGTTGGTTGCTTACTGTTTCGTTGAAGGCTTCTAATACGTCGTGTTTAGCTTTCTCTCCTCATCCCCCTGTCCTTTCACACGAGAATCCCTTCTGAACAGCCTCTGCGTCTGTTTAACACTCAAGGGTCCCCTTGAGGACCGTTTCATTTCACCTTTCAGAAATTATATGGCGCGTGTCTCGCCCCGCTTGGTGGTGGATGGCCATATTCTTCAAAGCGGAAGAAGCTACGACATGTCGGACATTTGATAATCGAGAAAACGTCCAGATTACGAAATTCTCGTAACAAAAAAAAGTTCCCGGCCGTTTTTTCTTCGATTTATCGTGTAAAAAAAGGTGTAAACGAAAAGGTTCGGGTGTTTGGAATCGCTGTTACTTTTAACTTTGAAAAATCTATGGCACGTGGTCGTTGGTTGTTGTTACAAGGAGGAAAGTCACGTAATAAGTTGTAGAGAGATCGTAGGGCTGTTTGAAAGCGAAAAGACGCAACGAGCAGGGAGTCTTGCACTCACTTGGGGTAATTTGGGGAAAATATCGTCCCGGTAATATAATGCCGCAAAAGGAAGGAAAGCTAAAAGCCTCCCTTATGCATCCATCCCCTTATTTTTATATCCCGTCTGTTTTCTCTTCAAGAAAATATACGTAACTGTTTTCTTTTTGTGTTCGTTGCGTGAAAGTTCCAAGATTCCACGCGCCATGAGCAACGTAAATTGCGTCTCTACCCGTCCAACCAAACCGCTCGTGTTTTATTGCAGAAATAGACGCGCGTACGAATTTTCAAAACTTTCCTTCAACGCAGCCGCGCGATGGTTGGCTTAAATCGACCGATGCAAACGACTGCAGTAAATCATCGAATCCTCGTATACACCGGAACTGTATAAGAGAGTTGAACATTTTACTGGGTCAGTTTAACGGCCGATCGATCGCTCAAAATCTCTGAAGTAAGCCGCGCGTTCTGTTCAGCGCTTTTCTCCCTTGCCTTCATATTTTTTTTTTTATCGATTTTTGACGTGCCTGAGTCAGGAAAAATTTGTAACGAAACGGCGCAGAAAAAACATGAGCATTGACCCTATTTTCGATCTCTGAATTGATAATTCTTCGTAGAATTTTTTTTTTGACTACATGCAAAAAATTGACCCGCATAAGTGGCTGCAAGAAAAAGCGAGAAGAAAAAAAAACATATTTAGAGAAATAAGAAAACAGACTGCGAAGAAACGAGGGGAGAGGGTGGGCGCGTGCTGTTAATTTTAAGTGAAAGTTGCAGGACGCACGCGTTTCCCAGAGACCAGGCGCGTGCCTTTTCGTCTCCTTGATGGTCTTCGTCCATTACCAGGGGAATCCGAATTGCGGGAATATCGGTTGTTCGACCTTGTAGGAACCTCCACTATGGAGGATTCGAAAGAAACATTGTCGTCGACGAAACGATGCTTAAATCTTGTACCGATTACACGTGAAAAGGTGTGTCCCGTGACTTTTGCTTTTCTCGTGTCCTTGACCTCGCACGTTATGATTTACGATTCTTTTATGGGGTACAACATTTTTATTATTGACTCATTTGCTTCTGTTACCAATTCTCTCTTATTCTGTTATTCTCGTGCAACAAAAGAGAAAGAAAAAACTGGTTGATTTATTTGATCCAAATACAGCTTTCTATATATTTGAAGCAACTGGAATTTTTTTTTTTTTAGTTTCAATAAAAAATTACTCATTTTTCAGCCAACAAGATGGAAAACTTTCTCAATTTTTTTTTTATTCACTCTGATCCTGAAAGAGACGAAATTGCCAAATGATGAATCGTAAAAATTGATACCTGACGAGATCATAATGGCAACATGTGAATCTCTCGCATGCCTATTTGTCGTTCCGGGGTGTTTACTTCCGTCCGGAATGTGAACGATGATTTGTACCCAAACAGGGGACAATGCCGCAGAATCATCGGGAGAGGAAAGTGAGAAGAAAAACTTGTAGTGAGAAGCAAAAAATTGTGAATTCTCCCACGCCTTGTGTGTGTTGTGCAGTCACAGGTGGGCGTGGAGGACCTCGTAGCTTCCTGCGACGCGAGGAGTAATTGAGACGTCTTGCGTGGGCCACGCGAATGTAGAGAAAATCTTTTCGAATTTTCATCCTCCGTCTCCAGGAGACAAGACATTTTTGTAACGTTACACCGCCACGAAAATCTATTCAATTGACACACATTGTCCTCGCTCATAATGCAAGAAAGGCTGCTCAGTTGTGGGAGAAATTGTGCAAGATCTGTGTCTACAACGATCTCATTCTTTCTTCGAAAGAAACCTCCGAAATCTGCTCGCACGAAATATTTCTTCTGTCTTCAGGGACATTCAACTTATTGATGGGCTGAGAAGAAAAAACAGGACAAATTATACATGAATATCCTCATCCCATCGAATCAGAGGACCAAAAAGAACGTTTTTCGAAATTCTTTAAATCAACGAAAAAAAACTTTCACTACTAATTTCGTAAAAAAAATAAAAATTAACTTTTTTAGCAAAAAAAAACAGAAAATTTCGAGTGCATTGACATTATAATAAAAATAGTATAAAAACGAGATCGAGGCATACGTGATGGAATTTTATTTGGAGTGCGAGAATGCCTCTGGGTTCCCAAACCTCGCGCTTCATTCATGAATCTCAAGAGGCTAAGGGATGGGGAGGCTAACCACCGGACCAAGTTCATGAATGGACCGAGGAGCTCGACCGTAGCCGACGGGATGAACGCATGGTCCACACAATTCTAGGACGAACTGGCATATATCCATAGAGAGTGAGTGGACATAAATCAGGACTAAGAGAAATTCAATGTGGAAGTCGAGATGAAGAAATCAAAGAGCGTAAAGAGCGTGGAAAGCTTCATGCAAACGGGCAAACAGTTATGGACCCGCCTTCCCGCATTGGCCAAAATGTCACAATGCTATCCTTTGTCTTCTTTTTTATATCCACATATATATGTACGAGTGTTGATCTTGAGCGTGCCACAGAAGCACGATCACACAGTGTAAAAAAAAAAAAAAGCAAAGTCGAGGTTGCTGAAGAGGGAAGAGGAGAAAAGATCGAGGTAAAAGACCTGGAAAAAAAAACGATGAAAGAAAAAATTGATGGGTTCAAGGGTGAAAAATAGACCAGGGAGGAAAGATTTAAAGGACAGAGATATTGGGGGATTTGACTCGATAGATTTTCCGGGTAAAGCATTATTGTGCATCATACCCAATGTCGTGGAAACCGGGATACGCGTTAGCCCAGGGTAAACAGTAGAATACGATGGAAATATTTCCCAGTATGAAATGAGAAATCAGGAAAAACGAACAATAAAGAAGTCAAGAAAAAATGAAAATAAATATAAAAAATACCATCAAAACGTAAAATAAGCGACAGAGGAGGCGTTGGCCATGCAATGAATGTCTCTTCTGTGTACACTGTCCATACACGTGGACCTGGGAATCTTCATTGTAAATGGTCATCCGAGTGATGATTCGACCAACCAAAATCCGATAAATAGATCCCGTCGCTGTATCACATTGGGTTTGTTTTTCTCCCCAGTGCAGTTCTATCCATTTCAGATCAAAAATTAGAAAAAAAAAAAAAAATCTTAAGGAGTAAAAAAAAACTATGTTGGCTTCAAGAGAAAAGAAATAGAAAATGCCCGCAGTTTTTTCTCCTTCTCCGACCGAGCATGGCTCGATGAGGTATCGAGTGATAAGAAGGATCCCGCGTATCTGATGATTATCAAAAATGTCAACCTTGAGGGTTGCAATTTGGAAAAAACAGAAAAATATTACAGCAATTATTTCTTAATCCACCGTTCACATACTCCCTTTTCAACTATTTGTATTTTTTAACCCTTCGAGTCTAATAGTGCATATTGGGTCAGTCTGACCCAAGGCGTTTTTCAAATTGTTGTATTCCGGTAAATATGCATTGTTCGTTTTTTTGTAGAGACGTTTTTTGTAGTGAATTTTTTCATATTTTATGGCCCTAAATTTATTTTCTGACCAAAACAAAAATTAAATGCCAAACAATCGGTGACAGAAAGTTTTTGGGGTCAAAACGACCCAGTATGCAATCGAAGGCTTAAAGATTGATCCTTCCAACTTCAGCAAACTAAAAACGAACATAAGGAAACATAATGGTCATAGAAATCAACGCTGTCTTTAAAACTAACACTCGTTACCGTTGATGCTGACCTAGGAATCGAATAAATTGCAAAAAACTTATTTCAGGTTAACGAGTAATGAGGGTTTGACAACGCTGCACAGATCAGCTGATTGAAAATGACGTTTTTTTCAATATAAAAAAAAAGAAATGATAAAAAAAAAAGAAATTTCAATAATTTGTGTAACGATGAAAAAAGCAAAAAAGTTCAATTGCTTTTTTGACTTACAAGTAACGCACGTGATCCTCCTCTCCTCCATCAAATGATGAAATTTATTAATTCAGTCGGTTAAGATTCTAAAGAACTTTGTAGAATTTTCTGTAGCTCTGGATTTCGAACATAAACCTATGTGTGAATGTCTGTACATTCATATATTTATTAATGGGTCAGGCCGGAATGTGCAATATATAACTTTGTATTACGATGTTGTGAACATCGTAAGGGAATGGTGAAGACGGCTCAATTTCTTCTCGGAACAAACGAACAGGTCACGGAGGTTGGCTATTGTGCGCAACACCTGTGGTTTTGAAAAGAAAACTTCTACGATGGAATAAAGCCACTGCTACGTTCGTAGCCTATCCCCACTCGTAGGCGAATCCAGCTTTTTGTAACACTTTGACCGAGACCTTTCAGGGCCGATTTCGTTGGACATTGGGACATTGACAACTTGGTTAGTTATTGCAACTACTACGCGAGGACAACTTCTTTCCGGAGACACCCTCACATTTGGATTTTATAGTCGTGGAGCATTTCTTTTCTCAATTTTTATACATATTCCCATGAGGGAGGAATCTGCTCTTGGTATGGGAAAGGAAGTGACGACGAGGACAAGTGTGCGAAGATGCACAGCGTGAAGAAATATATAAAAAAGTAAATGGTCAAGCCGAAAATGCATTATCGTCACAATACACACACGTTGAAGTGACCATGCAAAAGCGTTCGAGAATATTGTATAGCCCGATGGTGGGCAAGCGACAAAACTCCCATCGTTACGTATTCGATCGATGAAAAACGACTCGAAGCTCGTACCAATCGCTATGGACGACGTATTGACAGAGGGACAAATTATCCAAGTAGCACCAGGAACAAGACGAAAATATTTCATTCTCCGAATGAGGGAAAAACGTTTCGACTGTAGCCCACCTGAATTTTCACTCTTCGAATCATTGTACTGACAAATTATTGTTTACATTGCACCCCCACGACGGACCCTCGTGTTCCGAGAATCTTTACATGATTTTTTTCGCCCTATTCAGCTATTCGAGATCCTCATGTGAATCAGTTATCAATTTTTTTCTTTCAAACACTCTCGAATCGTTTCTCACGAACCAAACCGTTCCTCGTACCCATAACCAATAAATTCATAGCCAACTTCCCGTCGTTTCTTTTAACTCTCGACAATTTGTCTCGAAGTTGTAAAACAAGCTTGTTCGTTGATCGTTTATGTGAAGTTTTTTCAGGCAGTTGAACGATCATTCTTCCGCTTTGTTTCGGCGTTTCATCAGCCCACGCCGTAGTTATTTCCGGTGCGTAAGATTTAGGGTCCACCACGAGAATCCCACAATCCAGGCCGCGGTTCAAAAAAATTAACGATTTCGATATTATACATGTAGGTATGTGGGAGAAAAACAACGAAGGAGCTGTGAGCTTGGCTGAGTTATTTCGGAAGCTACACTATTTATAAATTCAAATAAACAGCGGACTACTGGCCACGTTTGATTCAGGAGACTAACGACCAGAAGAAACGATTTCTGCTTTTTTTAAGACGATCCAAAAAATCAGGACCCAGTTCCACGACGACGTCTCCATTTTGTATTTTGTCAAAAACGTGAATCAACAAAAAATAAAAAATAAAAAAAAACATGAAAGTAAGCAAAAAGCTAAATATGGGCGTGCAAAATCGTGAGTATCTTGGCAACATGAGTTAGGAATCTTGGAGTTCGAGGTTCCCTTTCGAACGATTTTACCGCAATGGCCGACGAATGTCCCAAAACGTAGGAGCATCATTTAAAAATACAAATTCGAGGAACAATGCTTGTTAAGAGCGTTAACGTTCGCAACGGGGGGGGGGGGGGGGGGGGGGGAGATGGTCCATGGGGATTTGACGCATCGCAGCGAGGAGTCTTGGGTTCGATGGTCGAGAAGACTGCACGAAAGTGACCAAGAGATTCCTCTCGCCGCAGCACTTTCGTTGCTCCCGTTGTACATTTTTTCTCTTCTCGTTTTCTCCCTCATCTCGATGCTTTCATCTTCCGTGAAGATTTTTCGAGACTTGGAAAACGTCTCGCCTCATTATAGGTGCCAGTTGCTCCCCGCAGGCTAACCTCTAAGATCGCAGGGGGTCCTCCCCCTCCTCCGCTGTCACCATTTTTACCGAAAGCCTACGAAATTTTCATGCAGGAAGAGGCGACGTACTGACGCGCCAGTTGCTTCCGGAAATGGAAAAAAATCGACAAGGAAATCTGCTCGATGAATACCGAATATCGTCTCTGGTTTACGTCCACGCTCGAACGATCTGCCACATTTGACGGTCTTGTTTATGTCCTTTTTGCCTTCGGGAGGATGTGGTCATGTACTATTTCATCCCGGGAAATGCACTAAAACAAAAGTAAAAAAAAAAAAAAACTCAAAATCGTGAAGAATTTATTTAATAAAAGAAAAATTTAAATTACTGATTGACCATAATTTTCTGGTTACTACCGAAAGAAATTGAAGAAACGACTGGATCTTTATTCTCAAATAAACCTCACGAAAAAGTTGAACTTGTTGCGTGTGTTACAAAATGTTATGAATTAGTCGATGATATAATTTCGAATATTACGAATCTCATTCAATTGTCCTAAAAGCCTATTTTTCAGTAGCCTCGACCACAAGAGTCTATTTGCGGCCGTTTATGGAACCAATGTGGGGTACGCCCACAGTTTAAGTTCCCTCGAATTTCTTTGAAGCTCCCATACGTTTTATTAGTTTCAACCTTTTTTTGCTTCGCATTTTCTCGGCTGTACGTTTTCCCGACTCTTCGAGATGCCCAGGATTTCCCAGTTTTCTTAAATTCTGTGCTCTCACATCTTCATTTTGAAGTCTATCCATTAAGTAATTCGAGACTATTTAGAGAATGCTCAACGGTGTCTGAAGGGCGTGCAGATGATACGAAATGCGTGAATGTAAATAAATGTAAGTACTTTTAATTTGCATCCGAAATCCTGAACGATTTTCATGATTTGTTGTCCATACTGATAGTTGGTGTAATTGAGAAAATCATCAAAAGATAAAAAGAGGAAGGTACAAGCCGAGACGTGATTAAGTTGGAGAAAAAAACGAGCTCGCTTGGTCCTGGGACTCGTAACCATAAGCGTCTTTGAAAAAAAAAAATCAGCGGCCAGAATGAGTGGGGAAGAAAAGAAAATCTATGGTATTAAACGTGCGAGAAAAGACGATGACGAGACCTGGAGGTCACGCGCGTCTCTTTGGTTTGGAAAGTTTTCCCACTTTTGTACAACAGTGCAGAGATTCGTTCCGGCTTTAATACGTTTATGGTCGGGGTTCCATGGGATCGGTGGAAGCAAGCGTTGCCAGCATCGCAGTTCGAATAAGTCGTAAGGAATATAATGAAGAAGAGAGATGGAGAGCGAGAGAGGGAGAAGTGTTTGTTGCCAAAGGGCGTTCGTGCGCGTCACGCTTCCATTCGGAGCCCTGCATTTAGGTCCTCGTGTCCATCGTGACGTGCTAAGAACACCTAAAGACCGTGTTTTGTTACGACTTTTTTCACCTCCAATTGCCTTTCGTGTCTCAACATCCAGAGGGTGTGAAGTGACGATTCAATTATCAAAATTAGTCAAACCCAATGTTGAGCCTTTGAAAATTTGACAAAATTGTATTGAAAATGGAATTTTCCTGCACATTTTTCAATGAGAAAAGTACGTGGGAATTATTTTTATTATTTTTATTAAAAAATCGACGGATCTCTCATTTTAACGAGAATATATATGAATTCCATACACTAGCTCGATAGCTGTTCAATTTGCGTATACTATATCAGCATGTTATCCGCTCTATGTTGTATATATACAAGGTCCCGGATTTGGGCTATCCCAGAGGAGGGCTTTCGGGGATCATGCAGTAGAATCATTCGACAGAAATCGACACTAAAACGCGTGAGGGTTGAAGAAGTAAGGGTAGATCCATGGAATACGTTGAAAACGATTCAGTTGGATTTTGCCTGTACGCATGAGGAAGGGGTGTTCGAAAGAGTGGTGAATTTTTCTCAAGACCATGCATACGCCCTCCCAATTTTTTTTTTTTTTTTGCTGGAAGAGAGATAGGCGAAGAATAGGAGGTCGATGGTTGGCTTGGCTGGCGCGTATAACCACGGATTCGGCTTCGTTCTTTATGGGCAATCTATGGTGATGGAGATGATAGGCAAGGAGATATACGTAAACTTGATTCTGGTGGATCTTCCACCGATCGGATATTGTGAATAAGGAGTGAGGCAAAAAAGACCAAGCAGCAGCCGAGATAGCCGAGAAGCTGCAAGTGAAAAAGATAGAAAACGCCAAAGAATAAAAGAGCCAACCTTACTCCAGATTTTTTCCCCACCAATAGTTTTACTTACGGCCGGATTTACTGCGAGAGATAGGGGAGCGAGTGAGATAAGGAAAGGCAAGTGCTATAAAATAGGACAGAGAAAGGGAGAACAGAGACAGGGAGCGTCGCTTGATAGACTCCTGCTCGCGACACCTACGCTTGCCATCAGGGATTCTCAAATTTTTCCAACCTCACGAAGTCTCTTGTTTCAGTTTTATACTTTCGCCATTCTTCACGTCAACTTTGCTTCCCAGAATGTAACCAGGTGGATTGTACCGTGAGCATGGAATCATTCCTGCATCCTTAATTTCATTCCATCGCCTTTGCTGGATAGATTGAGGCGTCACAATCATCTCGAGCCACGTGAGTAAAACCAAAAAAAAATAAACACGCCAATTGTGTCGATGCTGAAGCTGCGAAGACTGAGAAATCGAGGAATCACTGACAGAGACGAAACGATCGAGAGAAAAAAGAGCGATGGTAGTCATAAAAAGGCTTGGTGGAGTCTGAAAGGAAAAGGGGTTGAACGATTGCATTTTGCTAAAAGACAAACGCAGAACACTCTTGCAAGCAGAGGTTGCGTTGGATCAGATGGCATTTTGTTTTAAATATATGGATTGACGGCTAGGCCTGAGGGCGAGTGTCGGTTTACGCTGCCACCACTTCCTGTCTCTGTCTCGCTTTCCGCCAACGGATTTAAAGCGAAGTGTAGGAGGAAGGGGTGAGAGTCTACGTAGTTATCTTGGTGCTAGCGGCGATGCCCCTTGCCCCTGTGGAAAAGCATCATAGGTAGAGAGTATGTGGTGGTGCGAAAGGAAGGGGTGGATGAGAAGCGAGCTGATACAATACCCCGTATTCCAAGCGAAAACCCAACCACCACGGCCGCCAACCAACCCTCAATGCTCTCATCCCCCTCCTTCTCTCCTTCCCGCGCCCTCATTTTATATACATACATATACATTGTGCAACGCGTTTTCTACGTTCTCTCGAGTAAAGCGAGAAGCGCTCTCCCTGGCCTTTCAGAAGCCAATAGCCACCACCACCATCATCTCCTTCAGTCTGGTGGTGGATCGGGTTGGCCTCCACGTGAGCAATGAAACGAACGATGGAACGAAGGATAAAGAGACGACCAAGCTCTTTCCTCTGTAGTTTTTCTGTCATGCTTCAGGCTGTTTTTTTTATCTACAGTATATATGCCTATGGGCTGCTTCACGTCGATTCGTTCGCTTGGAGCAAACTCAATGTCTTGCCCCGCAGTTCGATACTTTAGGTGGCTCGCTCTTTTCAACTTATTTCGGTCCATTGCTGGACATTTCCGTTCTTAATGATCAAGTTCGTGGTTCACTTAGCTGCACGATGTTATTTCTTTTCCTGACCCCATAAAATTACAGATAACTCGAAAGTTTGTTAAATTATCGATGGCGTTCTATAACAGAACTCATTAAATCGAATATCTTGATCGAAGATTCGATGCAGATGGGGAAAATGGTTTACAATTGATTCAGAATAACCCATACAATACTTTTGCTATC
Source organism: Hyposoter dolosus (assembly GCA_963921915.1). Lineage (NCBI taxonomy): Eukaryota > Metazoa > Arthropoda > Insecta > Hymenoptera > Ichneumonidae > Hyposoter > Hyposoter dolosus. The sequence goes on from OY998132.1 coordinate 9,561,717, forward strand.
ACTGTGTCTCGGCTTTCTCTGAGCTTCCGGCCTTGCGTCCCCTTCGAGCGCTCTCTCGCTCCCATCGCCCATCTCCTTCCTTCTCACTCTCTCCACTTGATCCCCAGTCTCGTTCACCCTTTAGTTTTCTGTTTGTTGGCGGTGAGGAGAGGAAGAAGAGGGAGGCAGAGCAAGAGGGAGGACAAAGTTCGCCTCGTGTCTATATGTGCTTTTCGCTTCCTGCTTCGACGCTCCACGTTTTCATCCCCCTTCACCTACCTGTGGGCAGATATCGGCTTCCCAATAACCTGACCGAATGCGTATAGAAAAGCACACCGAAGCTTTCCGTTTGCTTTTCCTACTATACTATGTATGTATGCTGTTTCCACCCTCCCCCGCCCCTCCCACCCAACCCCTCAGTTTCACGGTTTACTGGTGAAAAGTTTCTGGATTCACAGACTGCCGGAGTTCAGATAGAGGATGATTATACTTTATATTGCAACTGATGTGTCACGGCGCGTCAAAGTGCCTGCTGATGAGTTCTCTCATATTTCCCGTTGTACTCCATTTCGTAATTCGAGTGAATATTTTTTAAAAATTGAAATCTTTGCGCCGTTCATCACTTCGCGCAGAGTCTAGTCCATTTTTTTGCAGAGCTCACAATCAGCAAACTCCGGATCATACCGTTCTCTCCTTTGTCCTTCATTCGACCTAACGAATCATCAATGTGCAAACGTTGGGGGACTAAAAAACTGAAAAGCAAACTACGTGGAGAATTTTGCCGCAGCAGAACTTTCTGTTGATATTTCGGAGCTTCATTTTGGAAAATTGAGTTATTGCTCATTTGGGGCTTGGAATATCGATGGGGGTTGGAAATTCCACTGCGTGTCGATGAAAACTCGTAAAGCCCTTGCATGATTTTTATACGTTCGAGCGCTTTTCGAAACAGACTCAATTGAGGCAGTAAACTCGGAAATATGTTTCAAATGATAAAAATGAAATTTTACTGTTATTTTTGTATTTATATCGGACAACCATGGCAGGGACAAAAAATTTATCACAGAAAAGCTCTTAAAAGATTGACGCTGCCAGTACATTGTGCAACTAATTTCTTTGACATCATTAACCCTCGCAACTCAATTGGAGAGCCGATGTGTACGTGTGGAAAAAGTGAGGATCACGAGTGTATTGGTGTGGCCTGAAAGCACCACAAAATGGGAAACCACGTATCGAGCTGAGCGGATAAAATATTTTCCCTCTTGTTCATCGCACGTGTATGTACACTGCAGTCGCGACACCGTACGCAGCATTTTTAACCGGAGATCATTACGAATTTTTGTTAAGCTGATCAAAGTTTCAAGTCGAAATAAAATCCATACTCTTAATTTTTTGTAGTTTTAATATATTTTTTGTGTTTATTGTAATTCGAGGCATCGAAGGAAACGTCGTTTTTTTTTTTGCAGAATTTAATTTATTTATTTATTCGTGCTGCTTATACTTCTTCGCATATAGTTGGATTTTTCCGAGCGATGATTTGTCTGCACTCCGACGACGACGAAAGGACCATTTTATAACAACGTCATCCATTTGTTGGGATGCTGTGTTGAATAACAAGGCCATGTGGGAAGCTCATAAAAAAAAGAGACAGAAGCATCAGTCGGATGGTCGGATACTTAGAAGGAACAATGATGGCCACAATGACGCCACGTTGCAGTAAAAAATCAGAGCAGGGGGTGTCCTTTGGCCGAGTCATAAACGCATTATTGACAACATGCGATCGACCGAACGTTCTTCTCTTCCCGTAACTACCCTGTCGATTTCTATCTCTTCTCTTCGAAACTCTAGGATTCTGTTTGGAAGATGGATGGCCGAGAGGGTAACCGGAAACTGAAGATCGAAGGTCCAGGTCGACAAGCTAAATCAACGGGAGACCAAGTGAGTCAAGAATTTCCCTTACGGAGCACAACCCCCTCCTGCGTTTCGCGCAACCCTGGCGGTTACTCGCGGCAGCTAAGATTTAGACGACCGCGACCACTTTGTGACCGAATGACAGTTGTCTCCACCCGATCTGTTTGGAGATCTTTTTTTCTCGTATACCTATATACACCCGCACTTTTGTACACAGCTGAGTTTTGCTCTGGCCGAACGTGAGTGAAGAAAATGTTTATTTGCCTGAAACAATTATTCAAGGGAGGCAATTTTATTTTGCAAATTATGAGCCTCCGAAAGTTTTGACGGACTAACCGAATGAACAATATTTTAATGAACAGTTGGACAATTTTTCGGATCGTATGGAACGAAAGTTTCAACGAACGAAATTTTCCACATAATAATATCGCAGATCTTATCCAATTGTTAATAAGCTTTGAAACTCGACTGATATTTTTGAAAAAAATATTTGTCGAATTCTTCATTCCCGAAATGCGATTGAATAATATTCGTTGGTCCGAAAGTGGGAGCAGTCGAAAGAAGCTTGCATGAAAATTTAACATTTGCTGGAGAGTTTATTTCCGTAAGCCGTTTTAAGTAAAATTTACGTGAGCTCGTGGAGTGTAGGGATCTCATACGTCCAGTGAAACTGAACAATATTTCACTCAATGTCAAGTTGCGTTATGGTTCCTGGTTGGTTTATGAAGAAAGGGTGGTGGTGTTGTTTAACGGTGTAGAAGGATAACAGGCGACATTCGAGATGAAGGGAAAATCTGATGGGAAGCATTGAACGCTGGAAGAGGTTGAGATGAAGTGAAGCACCATGAGTACTTGTAGCAAATTTAATACGATCACTCTTCCACCAAATAAATCCTGGAGGCTCGTACAACTCACATGGTATTCTCGTCGTCGTGCATTCACTCGGATGATAGCTCGTCCATACGTCGGTTAAACGCGTATCGAAAGCGAGAGGCACGCGAGACCAGCATCATATTCAATATATAGCAACATTGCTAACATTCACCTACACATGTGGCTGACATGGCACACAGAAAAGCAAGGCTGAAGCCACCGTTCATTTTGTACGTTGATCATCGCTCGGCTCGACCGGATTCACATCGAAAATACGACCACGTACACCCTCTCCCTCTCGCCAACCACGGCACTAGAACGTCGAAGCACGCCGGCAACAAAAATTCATTGATCAAACATTTTTTTACAGGCCACCGACTCATCCACTCGCTCGCGACTCTTCACCCTTGTGCCACCCCCGTTGACTACCCTCTCCTTCCGTTTCAAAGTATAGCCATTTCTTGCTCTCTTTATTTTTATATCTCGTTCTCTCCCTCGCTCCATCAACCCGACCAGCTTGATCGGCAGTCTCGCTCATCGGTCCACCGACGTTACGTGTACATTGAGCAACGACTTTTCCCTTCTACCCTTTTTGCTTTTCGTTCTTCTCGTGTGAGTATCATTCAACGGTCCCTCGAACCAAGTTTCCTGTATTTTTTCATAAACTGTAACAGAGAGTCGATTTGGCGGGCGGAGGATCAATTGGATTTAATGAGGAGCCTGATTAATTGAAAATTCGACAATAAAAAAAATTCAAGCGAAATCCTCACAACAGAAACATCAAAACAATCAGTCGTCGAATTTCAGAGGTCCTCAGCAAACGCGTCTAAGCGTTAAAAATTAAACAAGCTGCAACAAGGTTCGGCGAAAAGAAAGTTTTGATCCAAGCTCGAGGCCAAGTTGCGTTCGGGTGTTCTGCATCAATGGTCGTTCAAGGGTTGCGGCCGAAAAATATCTTTCTCTATGTAAATAGATTTCTGTGTAAAGTTGAACCGTGCGAGAAAGGAGCTTGTCGACGAATCGTGTAGGCGTGCTGGCTACGGGTAATAATAGACCAATAAAGAGTTATTTCGTTAATTTGAGGGCACTGGAGTCACCACGGGGTGGCTGTAACATCACTGCCACTTCGCAATCCTTTTCGCTTGTTGGACAGCAGGGACACTTTGAAATAACTGAGGTCGTCTTCCGGCTCTTTCAACTCACGGATTGTTGTCTGTCTGTAGCGGTGGTACACAGACACACACATAAATGGAATAGAAAATTGCGGACGCACGTCGGGCGTGAGGGCAACTCTTTCTGGCCTCGTCCTCAATCATAAATTACTCACTTTGACGTTGAACCAGTTATGCAGCGTTCTTGAACGAGGTTAATTGACGGAGGTGAAATAGAAAATTTGCCCAGTGTCGCGCGACCGTCATCAATCGGTAATATATCGGCTGCTCCGAAACCGAATGACTTTATATATTCTTCTTCTCCGTAAATTTTGGGTACTCGCTGCTTCGGCAATTGATGTGAATTCGATTCGCTATAGGAACGGCGTACGGTAACGGGTTAAACTAAAATTTACGATTATTGGAACGACAATTTGTCATGGCAATTTTGACAGAGATCTGTTTTCTTGACATTCTGAAACTCTTGAGGTTCCGCTTCACGATCTTGAGACTCGTTTCTAGATTTATACATTTATAGATTTTTGCAGTCCTTTCTTTCTGTGCCAAGTTTTCAGACAATTTTTTTTATTGCGATCTCAATTTAGGCCACGGAAGTCAAAATTGCATTTCTTCTAAATTATCAATCATTTGGAAAATGCTGCTTGCATTTTTTTTAGTTCAGCAGCTGATTCTTTTTCGATTTTCTTGACGCTTTGCTGTCGTAATTTAAAAATAACGTTGCACACGATTTGCTCAGTGTTTAGTATTTTTGGATCTCATTGTCGTATTTTCGATAATTTACAACCGTAAGTTTAAAATTCTCTTTTTTTTATATTCCGTCTCGTATCTTTTAGGCAGAGGAACGACTTTACATTTGCCGAAAAAAATGAGCCTTCCTCGAGTCTGTTTTTGCTTTATAGGCCATGTTTTTACCCACTTTTTCTGTAGGTTATCCCTATGCCGTTGTGAGTTTTTGTCTTTTTTTCTCAACAGTTTTTCCTTGAATATTTTTTAACGGTTTCGCGTGAGCGAAGACGCGGAATCCTTTCGGGGGAAAAGTAACGTTTTTGAGTAAATCCTTTTAGGGGCTGCTACCGTCGAGGGTCCGCTGGCCTAGCGGTTCTTTATGAATTTATTTATACAACACACTCGACTCGGCCAGCACAACCCGTTATTTTTTTTCACCCCATCATAACTGTTTGACGTTCTGACTTTAGGGTTATATTGCTGTGACTTTCTGCGTTTTCCACGTTTTACAGTGTCTCTTCGCAACCGCCCCTCATTTTTTTCAAGCTTTTCTTCGCATTTTTTTCTTTTTTTTTGACTCGACGTCAGATTCAACGAATTAACTTTTACTGCCCATCGAAAGGCTTAGCGGTATAAAGTCAACTTTTACTTTTTTCCTCGGGTACATTGCTCAACTCGTTTTTTCCTTTTTTCTCCTTTTTTTTCCTCTTTCTTCTGCCACGTACCTCTCTGGCTGCCGAAAAAATCATAAGCCCTTTCCTTCAGATCCTACTTTCGAATATTTTACGATTTGACTTTTTCACTCTTTCGCTTTTCGCTGGCCGAAAAAATGGTTAAGGGTCGCTAGGAAATTCTGAGGATGAGAAGAACGTTTACTTTAACCTTTTCTCTCTTTTATATGTGGGTCAGCGGAAGAGGAAAGAGTATACACGGAACCTGGAATGTTCAACATCTTTTTACCGTTTCTTGTCCCCGTTTTTCCAAGTTTTAACATATTTGAGGTGGTCAGCATGGGTAAAAAACATAGTCTCTGGCAGACCGTTAAGTTTCGTCGAAGTTCGTGCAGTCTGTATTTTCCGAACACAGCGAAAAGCGAAAAGAAATCGCGCGTAATAACTTTTACTGAGATAAAAATGGTTGAAAAAAATGGAACGCATAAAAATGCGTTTGAGGGAGGCCACAAAAAATACCGAGAGGAAAATAAATCAAAAAATCACATTCCAAGTAATCTCATCCTGCCCTCCAATGCCAAGGTAATTGTAGAAAACTTATAAAACTTGGAAGAAAAATCGCAGGCTAATTCGTAAAACGGTAACATAAAAAAATTGTGTGTTCACGAATTTTTGGGGAAAAAATTTTTACGAGTTACCATTTTTGTGCGGCCACTGTGGCAAAAGTATGAGAGAGGAAGAGAAAGAGAGATGGAGCGAGCGCTGTAAGATGACTTGACGGAGCCCTAAGCTGACCTAGTTTTGCGGCATCTGAAACCCTCAACGAGAGCGCAGTTTTCGAAAAAAAAAGAAGAATAAAAAAACAAACAAAAAAATAGGAAATTTTTATGTTTTTACACAGAGAGGGGAGCGGGCTGTGAAAAAGAGGGCATGTCTTGAAAGGGCACAATGAGGAATCATAAAGTTCGGTAGAAAACTACGAGAAACGGGATCTCGCTTTTTGGGATCCCGTTTTTCGTGATTCCGGACTCTCGCGTGACCATTCTCCTCCCTCCACCTCGCTTCACCATAGCAAAAATTCATAAGGTCTCGTGCTAGTCTAGTAAAACCTAACGGTGGTCAAACTATTTTAAATAACGGTGTCGTATATTTTTATAGATTTTTTTTCCTCTCATGATTTTTGTGTAGCACTTGCGAAGTTTTTACGCCATCCTCGAACTAATTCCCAAAACCAAAACAGGCCAGTCTCGTTTTTTCTTATTACCTTCCGCCCCTCCTCGGCGCATCCTCGTAGAATCTGGAACATTTTTTTCTTCTATTGCCTCGCTTTTCTTCTGCACCGTAAAAACGACGAAGAAATAATCACACAGCGGTTGGTGCAGTAAATAAATGAAAGCCTCGCTCTTCGCTTTTTTCCAAGACTAGAGACGTCTACGTTTCACTTTTTCGCTGATTTAGGACGAGGCCCCAAATTCGTGTGTATTCCGGAACTTCACATTTTTGACATGAATTCCTCAAACAATTCCGCCTATAAAAAAAGGACGATGGACGTTTAATTTTTTGCCATTTGCTGCACAACTTTTACGGAAAGCATCGCCCTTGCAGGGAGAATAGAGACAAAATGGGGACAAGTTTGCCTGTGGAAATAAAAGAGAGCATTTTTTCTCATGATTTTTATTTTCAACAGCATAAAATTTGAAAACCTTCTCAAAATTTTTTTTCGCCCTAACAAAGAATAATTATTAAAATTTTTAAAAATCGCTTCGAACGGAAATTGGAAAACTTTTCGAGAATTTACTTATCGGCATTGAATTTTGCGTGAGTGCAGTGTCAATATTATCGATACAGATAGTGCAAATTAATGCATGAAATATGTGAAAAGTTATCAGCGTGAAGCAGAATATTCTGAAACAGCCGGAAACACTGAGTGAAGGGAGAGGACAAGCATCCGGGGTAGTTTTTCCAGGCAGCAGGATCGAGGGAGAAAAAAAGATGGAGAACGAGGATGTAGTCGAGGGTAAAAAGTGAGTCTGGGGGTGCTGGCTCATGGTCCAAGAGAGGATCAGGAACAGCGGTAGAGGACACTGAGTGGCGTAGGCACCGGGGTTAATATTTGCGAGTGAAAGGGCGCCCTGTCCCTGACAAAGAGTGCGGCTGAGCGGGTGGCACAGTGTGAGTGACTTAATTCAATGTGAATATGTGCAAGCTACATCCTGTGAAGTCAGTACGATGAGATGTGATGAAAAAGGCTCAAGAGGAGTATCACAGCAGCCGTTAGAAACGGCAAAGTTCAATAAGCACCAAAGTTCACGAGATTATATTCGAAGAAAATTCGAACCTGCTTTTCAGATAATTTTTCTGCAATTCCATAAAGTTGAAAATTAGTTAAGGAGCCTTACGGATGTTAAGGAAATATCTGACAATATAATTTTACTCTCGAGAGTGCCTTTCTGGAGAGTGGAAAAAAATTAACTCTCTAAATCCATCCCTTAGGCGAGTGTCTGGGCGTCAATTTCCGCAAGGTCAACCGAGGGATGCTGCTTTTGGACCTTTAGAGTATAATCTTCCATACTGCGAGAATATAAACTAAACGTAGGTTGAAAATTTTCACTCAGGCCACAACAGCCTTCTCTCAAATCAACCCTCGTATACGTCCATCGATGTGCGACAGTTGTATCCCACCCCCTTCTGCCACCCACTGACCATCCCCTTTACGAGCGATCCACAAGCGGCGGAAGAGCGCGGAGTGAGAGCGTCGCTCTCGACTAATTTCAATACCTCTCTGCCGTCTCTTCTTCTCATCCTTTTTCTCCTCCACCCCTTCCATCCCTTGACGTCACTTTTGCCTCTTTCATTTCCTCGATGGATATGCTCTACCCTGCCTTTACCCCATTCACAACGACATTTATGTGTTCACGTGTGGTCGTGCGATAATCTGTACTGGAACGCGTGTTGGTCCTCCGACTACGTTCAACGTTCCAGCTCCTCAAATAAATGCTTCGAGTGTAAATATAAATTTTAGATATGTCGAGTTTTTCGGAGCAGTGATTCGGTCTAATCGACGCGCTGAATGACCCTGAAAAAACTTCTTGCTCGACGATCAAATTTGAGCAAAAATTAAAATCTTTTCTTCAAGCAGAGTCAATAATGCGAACATTTTTCGTCAACTTCGTCGGTTGGTTTCATCAACACTTTGGTGCAATAAAATCCAGTCTCTTTAATATATGGATGTGTAGTTTGTCATGCTGTTCAAATGGAACTACTGTACGAGGAACATGGCAGGTGCCAGTTTTAATGTCACAAAGTTGCCATAGGAACATTGTGACGTTCTGGAGGATGAGGAAATGCTGAAAAGTACGAAGAGCATCGGGACGGTTAACTGGCAAAAGCTCACTTTCCTCGTTTTTGTTTCATTCTCTCGTGTGTGCTCACGTCCTGCTCGACGAATTATCAACCCTCGAGATTCAACAGCGGAAAAATGAGCCACTGGCCACGCAATATTACCACGGAATCCGAACCAGGAAATAACTTGTCGTGCGACAAAAAAAAAACACTTTTCCTCCCTCATCCAACGCCCATGGTGTTTTGTTTTTCGTAATCAGGAAATTAACGAAAAGTCAGTGAAGTATTTACAAACAATTCGAGACTTTGTCGCTGGATTTTCATTTTACGAAAAAGTAGATAACAATGGAAAACACCATGCTTAACTATTTCAATGGGAAGGAAGCCCATAATGCTAGAAATATTAATAAATAAAAAAATTTCCGGTCAATCGATCAAAGATTTTATAAATCTCTTATTTTTCCGGATACTCAAATGATTTTATCGAATTGCTTACGCAATTGCTCGCGATTTCGTATATAAATTTAGCGAATTTGGATGAAAATCGAATCGTCTAATTGCCTCAAGAATTTTGTGCGGTCGTTTGATTTCACAGTGAGTTTAAAAGCGTAATTTTTGCAGTGTGTCTTGTTCTGTATCGCGCAGCAACGATTGGCGCCAACGTTGGCTGAACCCATGAGTTTCCAGGCCGGTGATACAAGAGGAGCTAATTTTGATTCACGATCGTGCCTCGGATCCAGTCGCGCGCTGTTCCGCTCAACAAACCGTGCTCTTTCACCCTCTTCTTCATCCCCTTTAGCCACTTTCGGGGCTCGCCGCGCCACCGCGGCTCCCAGTTCCGCCGCCGCTATGACTACCATCGCCATCAGCACCAGTACCATCGTGGCTGCCCTAAACGCTTCAACGCTTCATGTTCAAACCCTGATACCCCACTTTTGGCACTATATTCGAGCCCCCGTGAAATCTCTCTCAACGAATACCCTATACCAAGCCTAATAACACCTTCCTACCACACTTCAGTTCCTTTCGTTAATACATTTTCCATCCTCTTCATTATACCAGAATCATTTTCCAACCCGATCAAAATCAACTGATTTATCGAGTTATCTCGATACCTCATCGTACGACATTAAATTTACTATCGTTTGTTTATACACAGACAATATTTAAGGTAAAATCGTCACTTCTCACTAGTGGGCAGAGTGTCCAAATCCCAGAATAATTATAAGGCGGATCCATGGGATAATTAACTGAGCGGATAAGTTACCAATTCGTGAACACAAAATTCGACCGTGTCGCATCTTCATTTTCAAAAGTTGTAAAAACTCACCAATTAACGAATTCGAAAAATGTTCCCCAGCTTTTAAAAACGTCAATAATTTCAAATGAATTTATTGTCTAATAAAAACGTCGTGTGTGACAGTGAACTATACGATCCAACCAAAAGTTAACGAGTCAATTAGTCTGCAATGACAGAACATCGGTCCACATGAAAATAGTAAGTTTTAGTCACGGTTCTGGGATCAAGAAAAGAAAGTGTGAGGGGATTTCGGCCAATTATAAAAATCTATGCATTGTTTGGACGATTTAGCTTCAGGGCAAACGCAATGGGCAAGCCCAAATCTTTGGGGCTATGACCGTAGGATTATTCCATGGTATACAGGGTGTCGCATCGCGTCAGAGATAAACCAGAAAATTTTCTATATACAAAAAACTATTCCAGCAAACATTTTGGTCGATCACTGATACGAAAACGATCAATTGTCAGATTCATTCAAAGCGAAATCGCTTCCATGATAAAAATTCAACATAACAACTCATACTCTTGCAACAAAAACTTTTTTCATCCTTCATTCATCCGCCCCGATGTCATTTATAAAAAAAAATTCATTCGTGCCTCACGATTAGAATGAAAATTTTTGAAAAATTCGATTTTGGTGGTCCAGATTCGCACTTGTGTGGTTAATGGTTTCGTTTAAATGGTTAAACGTTTGTAAAGTATTTTTGATTGTGGTGGGCAAACGGGACACCCTGTATATTGAAATAAATGGATAATAGTAAGAATGGTTCTATTATACGTGGCTGCCACTACGATTCCGCACGGTGAATCAGTTCTGCTACTTTTGTGAGGTAAAAGCAACGAAGTCAGAGAGTTGCACAGTGTGTTACAGCTCGACACAATGCTAACATTGACGATCCGCGTGACATCGTTTATGCGAGCACCCCGTGGTTTGCCACGGGACGAATGTGAGGACCCAATAGGGATTTTGGGTAGAGGGCATATGGGACACCCGTGACGTGACATCTTCATTACGTACTAAACCAGTAGGAGGGGGGGAGGGCCCTCGTGGGACCACGAATCTTCTCTGAGACTCCCCGTCGTGTCGGCTCGGCTCACCGCGCTATAGTGTTGAAATCGATTAGACTTTTTTTCATCTCAATACACGACACAATATATTTTCGACTCTAAAGGCCTGGCGTGAGTTCGCCGGGGAAGCTTTCTTCGATAAATTATATAATCGATTTAATGATATTCGAGATTTATCCTTTCCGGAAAAACGACGCCCTTGATGTGATCATTTACGTCCATGAACGTTGTTTCAATAAGAATTCATACCGAAGGATTTTTCAATAAAAGCTGCATCGACAGTTTCGTAATATTTAACTTTTTTTTTCTTTTTTTTTTTTTTAGCATTTGAAGTCAAACTAGTTTTCCCCGACCAAGAACATTTGCTGAACGGAACCGGATTGGTAGCCATAGTTTGGTCCCAGCAGCAGGGTTAAAGGAAGTTCTAGAGTCAACCGAGACGACGCGGCATTGCGCAAGGGTAGAAGAAAGATATGCTCGAGGCTTTTGAATCGAGCGGACGAAGAGAAAAGAGAATTACGAAAGAGCTGGACAAGTCTCTGTGCGGTACCTTGGTGGCCACGCTCGCGGTCCTGGCATTTCGTAACGAGGGCTGCCCTTTATAGCTCGTAAAGATACGTGCCGTCCAGTATATGGAGTTCCCCCTTATACCTCGGGCCTTTATATGACGCGATAGCTTCACCGAGAGGGCTTTTTCACTGTGTAGCTACTGTAAACTCGTGTAGTGGCTCTGGGTTCCTCTCACTTCTTCACTCCTTCATTCTCTCACCCTTTGAGAGTCCCTTGACCAAATTTATCCTCTCTGGATCCCTAAACGAGGTTCATGACTATCGGTATATACATCGTGTGCTTCCGAGACCGAGAAGGGGTCCAGTTTTACCGTTCAAATATACTTTCAACCCTTACAATCTTGCACGTATACGGATTGACAGACATTTGAACATTCGCATATGGAAGGATTCAGACACACATGTGTGCTCTTGGATATGTGTACACGAACAACTAAGATCCCATATCGCCTGAATGACTCCAAAGGGGCTACTCCGGGGCTTGAAGCTGCAGTGATTGAACGTGATTGTGCGGACTCGGATCTACGACTTGAGATTTCCGAGGGATTGGAACTAAAAATAAAAACTGCTGACCGGGATTAAAATATATTAAAAGTGCGTAGTTTGTTATTTGTCGAGCGCAAAGTAATTAAGGGAATTTTTTGAGTGAGAGAGAAAAAGGGCGGGGGAAAGGTTCGATGATGGAAAACTTCGATTCCACATCGATGCGTTTAACAGACTTTTTCACAAAGGCTTTGTAGGAGGTCATGACGATTTAGTGAGTTACGGGTGCGCATGTTCGACGAAATATTGGAAACAAGAGAACAGGTCATTGTCATTGGCAAGGGGGAACTCGAGTGCCAAAATATTGAGCCCCCTTGGGTGGACCAAGGATGACAGTGTGGTCCCGAGTAGGCTAACCTCATTTTTCATTTTCCCCTACCACCTCGCGTTCCATAAAAATCGTTTGGGGTCCTATGGGGCCATATGCCTATTCTTCCCTTTCAGTTCATGCAGCTACGCGAGCAAACTTCTTCTTGTCGTTCCGCTCTGAACTCTGTTTTTCTCGTTCTCTTTTTTCGTAAGGAAGAGAAGGATGGAGAGAGAATTGGTGATGACGTTTAGGGCTCCGAAGAAGAGACATCTTTCACGGTGGCTCCTTCATTGCCCGATGTATCCCTCGGGTGATTGCCTCTCCTGCCCTCCACTTCGCTCTCCCAGTCCCCTTGGCTGTCCTATTCGCGTGCGCGGAACCGTGACATTATATTTATGTTGTCACCCTATGTGTGAGCACTATAAGGCCCAAAATGTAAGCAACGGAACGCACACACACGAGTGTTATTTCATTCAACGGTACGAGCTATAAAAAGAGAAAAAAAAGGAAGATTCCGTCTTGTTTTGCTGGCCGGAGGTGACAGAATGAATCGGGATTGCGGATGAAAAGGCTTCTCCCTATGAACCGATGGTTATGGGATTCCAAGCCCCCTTCTTGTCTGCAAACATCGCGCATCGCTGCCCTCATTTAAACACGTGAGGCCCAATCATCAGCTACTTCCATCGTTTCTTTCACTATTGCCTCGAGAGACTTTCAAGATCTGCTACTGTTTGAACTACACGGCGGTCCCGCGGAGATGCCAGAGAAATCAGAAAAGAACCTGAACAAGTCGTCACCCTGGGGCACCTCGTCGTAAAATCTTGCCAATTGTTCACAGTATGAATACGCTCACAGGACAATGGAAGAGGGTGTTATCGTACATGTCTCAGCTCTATAGAACCTTCGGCACTTCTTCTCGCAATAATCCCATTAAAAAAAAAAAAAAAAATCATTTTTTTCTTAGCACGTGAAATATTCGGTTACAAGTTGATGGATCGATTCAATTTTTTTTTACACACAATCGATCGAACCTCAAACAAGAAACTCTGTGCGTTAGTCGCAGGATCTCTTTTTTGTTTTCCACGAATGTGATCGACCATTTTACAGAGTCTCCGACAACAAATATGTCCGAGCTTAAGGACCAAAGGCGTGTAATGCTAATTACTGCGTTAATCGTCTGAAAAATTTAAAAAAATATCATACTGACGATTTTTTAGCTAGCAACGGTTATCGGCGTTCGTGGGTGACCGCGCGCGATCTTTCGTGGTACAGATTACGGCCCAGGGGGACATCAAAGGATTTCAGAGCCAAGGACTTCTTTCCGGGAAGACTGAAGGATTTTGGGGTCTAATGAGAAACGACGGGGAGAAGGGACAGGACCGCGCGTGCCACGACACTTTTCGTTTTCCTTTTTTATCTCTTATTGGTGCAACTGTCGGGGACAGTTGGTCCTGACAACTTTCTTAAAATGGTTTGTCACCGAAAAAATACTTTTTCATTTCGAATTCATAGTTCACTTAACTTACGAATCAACTCGGTTCGTTTTGATTATTTTTCTCTGGAAAAAATACAGTTGAAAACTCTTGTTCCTGGTGAATCCACAGACGGAATAAGAGAAAAGGAAAGAGAAGAGAAAAAGGGAAAGTGAACGGAATAAATCACCGGTGTAGTACATCCAGTCGTGTGTTGTATTTCCTTGATAACTGACGAGAGCCCGGCTACGTTAAACACACGATGAATAATGTACGTACACGAACACTCGCGCCAAGCTCACGATCCCGGAACGTGTCATTATTATCTCAGGGTCTATTATTAGCGACGTAAATTTATTGGATGCGAGGGTAAAAGGAAAAGAAATCCTTTGAATAAAGAATCGAGATGAATGAAGAAGAATGGTGGAGAAAGAAATTTATTTTTTATCGCTTATTTAAAGATTTAACTTTTTATTTCGTAACTTTTCAAGACGGTTCACTCAACAATTATCGGACGTATCCAATTCTTCAATTGTTGAAACAGAGTATTAAAAAAAAAACTCACAAGTTCTTTGGCTTGCTCTCTTTTCTTGTCATTATTCATAATTAATCGCCACGTAATTGAGTTGAATATCGAGATCGATTTTCTTCTCGTCGCTACAGAACTGTATCTGGATCCAATCAATTTGTCGACTGCGATAAATTTTGTTAAGCATCGTTAATAGGGACAACAACGAATTTGTGGCTCTATATTTATCAGCCCAAAATCGTACGTGCTCGCGCCAAGATGACGTCAATCGTGACACGACGACGTTGAAGATGGACAGAACGCGTGCCATTAGTCTCAGCATTCCGGGCTGCCTTGACTTTGTAAATGGGAACATAACGGACGTGAAGAGAACGTGAATGATCCCGATGAACAGCTGTGGCACGCACGATTGAAGCAAAATTGGGAAAAACTCGAGTTTCGGTCAGTCTCCCGGCCAGGAGCTTCAAATGGGAATAAAAATTTTTTTGTTAAACATTCGATAAAATTGAGAGACAACGACGAATTATAAATAATAAAATTTGGATTTTTATTCATTTTTTGAGAAACTTTGGGAAATTGTCGAAATTCCATTAAACATTCAGAGTAGTTGGAAATTAAATAACGTTTGATGTCATATTTATCGGAGGCAGTTATGAACGGCTTCTCTGTTTCGTGTGTTTGCTTTTTTAGTCTTCCAGTTAATTCACTTTTTGTCTCGATTCTTTTTCTGTCTCGAATCCTCGATCTATGTATTCGCCATTCCTCACGTTCGAGCTGCTCTCTCCTCGCCGTAGCGCCCTCTGTTATCGCGTCTTTTTTTGTTTCTTTTGGCATTCACCGTAAACATAACCAGAGAATGGCCGTTGATTGATCACTGCGCCTCGTAAGTTCTCGTATGTCCAAACACGCGTTGTTGCCGCCAGAACGAGATATAGGGGCTGCGACCCCGGGAGAGGTAAATAAATTCGTTCTTTCGACACGACGTTGAATCGATTTACGTTTTCGAACAGGCCTGCACAAACTTGCACCTCGCCGTTGGCGTTCTCGCAAGTAGAAAAAAATGGACCGCGAGATTTTTCATTCAGCTGAAACATTTCTGTTGAATTAATTTTTTATCATTTTCTTTTCTCGATGCTGCTGGGAGTAGGAAACAAAAAAGTTGAAAATTACGAAAAGACAAGACGAGTTTCCTAAAAATCGTCGGCGAAAGAATTCCAGCACATTTTTTGAGAAGACTGCGTATGGCGACGTGTGACGGCAGAATCAGGCTTAAGGGGCGTGCGATCCCCTCGGACAAAGCCGTGTCAATACGTCGAGGCACATTATTGCATTAATTTCGATGGGACTAAAGTGCTCCATACATAGCGTACAAATTAAAAAAAATCTCTCAGCAAGCCCTCTCGACGTAATGCCATAGGCCTGAGGATAAAATAGTCCCTTAAAAAGAAAAAAAACACACACATAACGAAAAAAAAAAACGAAGTGTAAAAAGAATTTCCTTTGTGCTATTTAAGGAAATAAAAAACGTTCTCGCCATCAGATCCTACTGATCGAAGACACTTAGTACAGTTCCTGTATCATGATCGCAGGCAAAGAGTAAGAAGAAAGGGAAAGCGTCCGCAGCCGTGAAATCGAAAAGAAACGTTCGACTGGTATTAGTTGCAAAAAAATGTAAAAAGTGTCAATGTTTTTCAGTTAAAAAAAAGCAGAAAAAAAATGAGAAAGAAGTTAAAAAGATGTGGGCAAAAAAAGGGTGAGGTTAAAAAAAAATTGAACACCCCCATCAATGCTTTCTAATGAAAACTCCAAAACGGCAATAATTACTTTTATGTATAAAAAAAATCTATGGTTAAAATAAAAAAGTGCACCATGTCCAAGCCCCTCGATTTTTTCTTATAATTTTCCTCCTACCTTTGTTCAATAAAAAATATAAAACATTAACGCCTAATGCTCTGGTAAGTACGTGGCCGGATATAGCGGCCGCACTGACCGTACAGCAGTGAGAAAAAACGTCGGTGTATTGAAGCAAAATTTTATGATCGCAATAAACAAGACCCACAGAGTCGACGCCCATATCTTGAGTCAGAGATGGAGGGAAAGAACAAAATACCCCTTCAGGCACGTCCTTTCGACAAACAGGCTACATTTTCAACGTTAAAATCCATAAAAATTAATATATAACAAGCGCACCGCAGTCGTCACTGTTTCGCCGCGGTTGTCCTCCCCCGCATACATTCACTTTTTCGGTCCCTTCGCTCTTTTCCATTTTTTTTTCCATCCACACATTTTTTTTCATAAGCAAAAAAATCAAACCTCAAACGGTAAAAGATACAATTGCCCGAAAACTCCAAAGAATTTTTTTGCTCCCGCACCACGGAAAAAAGGAACGCATGGCGAAAAAAAAACATCCCTTTTTTCCACGGGTATGCAGCGAAAAATGCAAAACCCTTGCATTCTGGACCCTTCGACGTTTTCAGGCAACACTTTTTTCTTACAGTTTTTCCCTGTGCAAAAAAAAAACAATGTCGATTCGAAGTAAAACGCGTCTAAGTTATTGCCTGTAAATGCTTTTCAGCGTTGTATATCACTCGTAAGTTTATTTTTTAATTTTTGAAGGAATAACATTTGCACAGACATTTTTGACGAAATATTTCAATAATGAAGAGAATTGTGTACAGTTTTTTTTTAATAGTTTAATGGCGAGCAACTAATTGTCACTGTCGAAATTTCTTTTCATTGGAAAAATGCACTAAAAATTTCTTTCCCTTGATTTTCAATTGAGAGGTATCAATTATTATAATCCACCATTTTTGCCCTGCATTTTTTCTTTCACTCCCCAAATCTCCATGATTCGATCTTCCCTCCGATACAAAAGATTTTCATAGGCCACATATGTTGTGTCTGGTGCAAAACGGGATCATATCCTGTCCTCACAATGTCAGGGAACAGCGTTTCATAGGACAGGAAAGAAAAGACAGAAATAGGGCTACGTTGCCCAGTGAAAATACAATGCCAGCTTTTTTCTCCATTATGTGTATTTTACCGGATCGCATTACCATCGAGATTACAATGGCAAATGGAAGCTTCGTCGGAAGTTACGAAGATTCTTATCTACCGATATTCAGGCCACTGGTAAATGGATGGTAAAAAAAAAGTAAAAGAGCCGCTGCTTTGAGATTACGATCTACGAACTAAAAATCCGAACATGCAAGAATCGTCCACGATTTGTAGCATTTCTTCCAAAAAATTTGAACCCACATATGCAAAAAAACGAAAGAAGCTCCAAAAATCATTGCAGTGAATCTTCGAAATGCTCAAAAATTAAAATTCAAGTCCTGCGATCGATTCAGATCTCCGCAGGAAAGGAAAAACTTGAACACTGTTGGGGGATTATTGAAAAGCTCTAGACTCACTTTTTTCAAACCAATTGGAAATCATGCCATCTGTGGAAAGTCGTGGGAATTCCTTAGCAAGAAAAGTGATGGAGAGATTCAATCGTTGACAATCACAGTAGAAATCCTCTCAGAACAGAATCCTTACCGATGGTCGATAACCCAGGAACTTAAAGGGAGACTGAAGTCGTGGCCGACCTGCTTCACTGGTCTCCGCACCAATTGGTCCCAGTTGTTGCTGCTGCCAGAACAATTATTTCTACTCGATCAACCGGTGGTATTTCAATCACGCTTCAAATACGTCGTTGCGGCAATTACCACACTGCGGTAAGCTATAGCTCCAAAAAATTGTATTGGTATTCCATTTTTTAATTCACTCAGCCTCATCCTGATAAAAAAAAAAACCAGAAAAAAACAGGAATATAGGAAAACGATGAAAGAAGAAAAGGGATTCTAATTGTTTTGTTACTTGTAATCGATTGTGAGAAGATCGTTCGCTCGATTAGATTCGCGTGTACAAATTATGTCAACAAAATGGATGAATAGTCTTTAGATACTGATCATTAAGTGCATTGTTGATGTAATGAACTGATGAATCTGAATATCTGTTCAACCGCTCGAAATACTGGTTGTTAATGTTGGAATTTCAATTCCAACATCCCAGCACTGTATTATATGCCACGATGTATATTCGAAGCAGCGAGCCTTTGGTGATTCGAACAGAGGGTGTATAACAGGGGTGGATTGTCAAGCTTATTAACGGTCCGAGTGAAATGGTGGAGACTATCCCATGTAATATGAAGGGATACGACGTTGAGGTCATTGCAGGTTGGGAGGGTGCTTCACATGCTATTTTAAACAAGCTCGTACTTAAAACTTTCGCTTTACCTCGATCCTCATTACGCACAAAACGAATCTCCATCCTCTTGCTGTCTTTCCTCCAGTTAAGCCTCGACGTCCAAAAGAAAAAAAGCCTAAACGACAAAAATTCGCGATCTCTCAAGTTCTTAATCACAATAATTTTTAAACATTGAATTTTCGTTTCTGAATGAGTCGTTGATGATTTTTCATTCACTCAGTCGATTTTCAAGGTGGATTTTTTTTGTTTTTTAAATCTGTTGAGTTTTAAAAGGAGAGGCGGTTATCTTACGATGCATAGGTCGCGAAGTTTGCAATCATCGTGTGTGCATACAGTTCAAAGGTCGAATTGACCCTCCCATCGTGGAGGATGAGAGCGAGAGGGTGAGGAAATGAAAGGGTGTGTGGAAGGGCGCGAGTTTCGACGTTCAACCGCATTCGGTAAATTCGACAATGCTTCAAACGCAACGGCGGGTCATTATGATAATTATTTTTGTTTGAGTGTATTTTTGTTTTTTTCGTATCTGTGCATTTCGTGTTCAGTTTATATTTTCGTATTTTCTTGCTCTTCCATTCTCTGGGTTTTATCCGTTCTGGGCTTTTGCACAAAACTTTTCGGCTTTTATCGCGTGCTCAAAACCCCTGTCGGATTATTAACTGCACGCGCGAGCACGGAAATAAACGGGAGCAAGCTGTATCAACGGAAACGGGCCTACATCTAGTCGTTGGGGATTATTTGTCCGGTTACGGGGACAAATTCGGTCCCGGTGCACGAAAGCTCGCGGTTATGTGCTTAAGCCATTGTACGTTGCTTCCTTCTTTCCATTTCATTCGTTCCCAAACACTTTTCTACTTTGTGTTCCTTTGTTCTGTTACCATCCCCCCTCCCCCCCCCGCCCTTCGTTCTCGTATTTCAATAAACAAGGAATATCAAAACGCGAAGCAAAAAATATCTTCCCGATTCGGATTATCAATTTATCTCTGCGCAGAATTTTTTTTCGGCATTTTTCACTTCATTTTTTCACTGAGTCCAGGGAAAAATAATTTCTTTTATGTCGATCGATCCCAACACCTCATCGTCAGCTTTCGTATATTTATTTTTTGAATTGAAATTGAAGGAAGCAAATGGAGCCATGAAAATTCAACCTCTGGATGCTGCACGTGAAAGGGCAAACGAAAGCTTCCGAGCTTAAGCTAAAAGGGAAGACAAAATTTCGGACCCTGAGTCTAATCGGAACCTCCTAGTCTTGATTTAGGAAGGGATTTTAATTATACAAGGGTCAGCGGTGGAAGTGGGCAATGGACAATGTTGTGTCCACCGTTGTGCGTTCTAGAAACACTCCAGCGTGTTGAACACCCTTGAACCCTTATTTATAGCTCATTAGCTTTCGGTATACTAGCCAAAGTCACTGTCTCTTCCTAAGGATTGTTCCGGATTACACGTTTTCCGTGGTCCGAAGGAACGAGCAGGGACATTCCCACTCGCATCTTGAATTCATTTTCCCGCTGTCATTCATACCCTTTCGAATTTCCTTATGACGAACCTTTCGAATGTTTTTTCTGCATCTCGCCGATTTTGGCATCAAAATTGATTGAAAAAATAATAAAATCTGATGAATCAATGGATGAAATTCCACGAGTGTGTTCATCTGATCATTATTCTTCAGCAGGAAGATCGAAATCGAGAATGTCAAAATGACAAAAGTCATTAGGACGTATTTTCTTGGAATTTCAAACGATAGTGTGAAAAGTTTGTATTTTTCATGGCAAATGGAAGAGAACTTCCTGTGGGCTAGTTGAGAAGTAGTTACTGGGAATTGTGGCTTTGTTTCCAGCGGCGATAATCATCCTCGCGCAAACTACGAGCTGATAAGATGCGTCAAAATAATAATGGAAAAATACGAAGAAACGGTAGGTGGAGACGAAATAAATCAGGGTGCGGAAAGAATGGGAAAGGGATGTACGAAACGACGCGTTCTGACGGATCTTTGTCGTGGCTCGTCGTTAAATAGTCCGAGAAGTTTTCTTTTTATCTTTCTTCTTTACATATATTTATGGGGGGACTCCCTTCGCTTTCATGCGCCAAAATCCATGGTCAAATTTATATACTCAATGACCATAAGATCAAAAGATCTTTTGTAATAAGAGCAACAAAGATTCTTGACATTCACGTATCCAACTACTTGCATTTCACCCCTAAAGTGGCAAAGGGTTAATAACGCGCTTCCAGGTTTGCACGAATGAGTTAAACCGCATGGGCGTGCGTTCGGTCTTTCCTTCGCTCACTGCCCACCTTGAACACAGGTATTTCCACTTTGGCAAACCACGAAATGGTCAGGAACAAACGGTAGCAATGCCATCGCGTACTCCTTACGTGCTCTTCAACATTCTACGTAATCAGGGACTTAAGTCTCTTGCGTTCGTCGATTATCTCGTGACAGGGGATCAGCAAAAAGTTCTTATGATTTTATTGGCACGAGGCAACCATAATGGATTCGGACCATCGAATATATTCCATTAATAATAAAGGAATTGGCGTTAAAATCACGATCACTCAATTGTCGATCGTTCCTGCTGATTCATTTGGTCTGAGAAGCTCGAAAATTCAACAGAATCAATCGATCCTTCGGAAGCTAGATTTCCAGATTTCTCTGAATGGAAAAAAACGCAATTGAAAAGTGAAAGAAAATTTTAGTCGGAGGATTAAACGAGAAATCTAGCGAAAGACGATCCATAATCGAGAGGACCAGCAGAGCTAGAGGGAATGAGGAGGTCAGGGAGGAGATGGGCGTCATTCGAGGTTGTACAATTCCCCACCGCGCAGATTCAAGCTCCGCCTCCAGAAGTTTCTCATGACGTCACATAGACACTTGTTACGCCTTGCGAATGCGGTGGCGGGAAACTCCGCGATCGTCACAGCGACTTCGTTCTTTCCCTGCGTCAACGTTTCAATCCCAGGAACTCGATAATGATGCTCGAGCAACAAGAGCGAGCACGTACAGGATCTCGATGCCCTTTGCTGCTAATCAACTGGAAATACGAAGAAAAAAAAAAAAACAACTTGTTCCTTCAAATCTATTAATTTTGTGAATCTAATTAATAACGATAATTTATCGAGGTAGAAACTCATCAAGGTATTGGCGATCTTTGCTAATTATATTTCTGCGTCAATCTAACAATTTGAACTCCATTTTAAAGTGGTAACATATATAAAACGCGCCGTGACCATTTTTTCATCCTTGAAATAATAATTGATAAAAAATTTTGTAGACCCAGAACGTTTGATTAGAAATCTTGTTTTTTTTTTCTGGATACAATCTATCAACCATGTTAAGTATTTGAAAAAACCCAGTATAATGAGACCGTGGGGACGTGAGTAAATTCGGGTGAAATGGCTCACGCGTGATTAGAGCATATCGTCGTTAGCGAGCCGAAAGATTGGACCGTCGTGGGAAACAGGCGATAACCGAGTGGGTGCTAGCGCGAATCATTTGCCTCACTCCGTAGAATTTTGGCACGTTAAATTCTCAGCTCTGACGTCGTAATCACCGTCAGCAAAGTGGCTGCTGACATCCTTTCACTCCAGGACGTCATTTCCCGATGCCTTACTTCCAAATATTATCTTCGTACTTTCATTTGCGTTAGTAATTGAAATTACGGATCTCGTAGTCATTTCCCTTCCACTTCGGAATCATATTGAAAATTTTTAATTATTTACTATTTTTTTTTTCTTTCCCAAGTCCTTTAATTTTGAATGAAGAAAATTGATGAATAGCTCTAACAATTTTCCGGGTATTCGAACTTATTGGCGATTGGATGATGAACTTAAAGTTTTGGAATTTTAAAAAATCACATTCAGGTCTGTGAGTACATGGTCCATCAAAGTTCGACAACTCCAGACGCTAGGATGCGAAATTTCTTACAAGTTAAAGGATTAAAACTTACGAATGCCTCCAAGCACAATCGAAAAGTGGGGTTTTCACGCGGAGGGGATGCAGTACTGCGAGTCGAGGAGAGAGGGAGAGATCTCTAACAGAGCAGAGAGGGAGAAGCTGCGAGAGAAAGAGAAAGAGAGAGAAAGTAAAGGACCACGCGAATCAGCGAGAGAGTCAGAGAATATACAACGCCAACGGTTCTTGGTGTGCTCGTTCATTTACTACGATAAATTGGCACGTGTGTGTGTGCGCGCGGCCAATGTTTGAGTCCGCCTGAGTGGCTTCCGCGGAACACGCGGCCGTAAAACTCGACGCGGCATTACGTCGCGAGTCGTCGTCCGCGACAGACTAGCACACACACACGTACTCGTCTTTTCCTCGGCTCGGTTTTCATCTGCAACTGACTTTTAAGAATCTTTCAGGATCTTTCAAGGATCTTTCAATCTGCTTAGAAATAATCGAGCCAAGTTTGAAAATAACTTCTCGACTCTTTGGCAATTTGAAACGTTGGCCAACTGTGAGGATTATTTTATTTATTAATTGTTATTAAATTAGTGACAGCTCGATAAATCGTTGGAACTGGAACATCGCGTATGTTTGTGATGATTCAGTGTTTGGGACGCTGTGTACAAAAGTTCGGGGAAACTCCAGCGGTGAAAAATTCACGATGAAACGCAAAAGATTCGTAAGATCGTACAGGTGCGGATGCTGTCAGGAGCTTCGATCGAACGATCGCGTAACCAAAGAGAACAAATGAGCAGATTTCTTGTATGAAAGCTTAATGGACATTTTTGGAGTACAAAAAACATAAATGGTGATCGAGTTGACCGGTAAACTGCACATGGTAAAAAACAATCGTAGCAAAAAGTGAGCGAGTGATCAGTGTGCGGTGTGTGTATAGAATAGATTTTTAAAAACTACGGAAAAAAGTGAATTGGCTCAGGCAAAAATTTAAATACCAACATTTTTTATGGGACTATTTATTCCGGGTTGTTAATCACGTTTGGTTCAATTGACGCCACAAATAAATCAGTAGCTCCGTCGGTAAGTCAGGTACCAGGGAAAAAAATCAGTAAAAGCGTAGACATCATTTTTTTTAATTGTTATTAATATTGCACATTCAGAGTGCAAGAGAGTGTCAGGGCACTCGGTGCATTCGTTGCACTTAGTGCAAAAAATTGCCGATGGGATGCATCTTCCGGTGGACTCAGTGAGCTGCGGCGAGAATTATGGTTGCGTCGGTTCTCATCACGATAGTGCCGGTCTCGTAGTAGGTTCTTCGTTGACGCCTCATCGGGGAGGCGTCGTCGAGCCAAGATATACGACGGAAGAACAGAACGACGAAAGGGGTGGCGGTGGAGCCGGCGGTGGCGCTGGGGTTAACAGCGCCGCCGGATCAGGATCCGGTGAGATGAGTGAAGGCGCCGCCGTCGGCGAGCTCTGGTGGACCGAGAGACTCGTCGGCGAAGCACAGGCCGAACATCCTGGTGAACTTGTTCGCACAGGTAATATTTTCATTCCGTCTCATCGTGTCACCAAATCCGACGAAAACAAATACTAAAGTACCCCATAGGACACCATAGAAATGCAATCCCTTGGGGGTTCCAATGCAATTTGTCCGAATGCAGAAAACAACTGTCGATCAAAATTTCCAAAAGCTGCCAATTTCATTTGTTTTTAATTTCAAGGATCCCCATTGAATTTATGGCGTTGTTTTTATGGGATTATCAATTTAGTCGGAATCGTCATCAGAATGTACAAAGTCTGCCTTTCTATATTTACCGAAGCATTGCATCGATGAATACACAGTCAACGATCCAAGTAATCAAGTAACCGGCAACGTGGGGAATCGAGAGCGCAAGGCAGAAGCAAAAAAAAACCACAATTTATTTAGCGTCGATAGCAATCGATAAAAAATCACCTATAGTTTCAATTCAATAATGGTGAATGAACCAACATGTAGGAAAAACCGCAGTTCCAAAATCTAATCGAACTCGGAATGAATGGATAAAGTTTCTGAAATTTTACGATGAAAAACTATTTCTGTGTTTACTCGCGAACAACGTGCAGAGAACATTGGCCATTCTTGAAAGTCTAAGGACCACTCATAATGTTGAAAACATCGTCCGTTTTGCCACCCACCTCGCTACTTTAACTACAACTTCCACATCCTCAAATGAGCCCGAACGTCGTGGGGACGTAAATGACGTTCTTAATAAGAACCTTTTCTTTCTCGATATAAGCACCTGGCTTCACCGGGTCTGCTTATTACTTTTTTCCCAAACTAATTATATAAGTTACAATACTCATTATTCAAACTCTTCAATTTCGTGCTCTGAATATTCTTGAAAATAAAATAATGCGACAACGGTACATATGCATAATTTTTTTTATTGTTTTACAGGATCGCCATATTTTCTTTGTAGTCAACTTCCGACGCATTGGCGTTCGAACAAAACCCTGCCGGTAGCATTCAAGGTGGTGGCACTTGGTGACGTCAGTGATGGCACCCTCGTCACCGTTAGGGCTGGAAACGATGAAAACTGTTGCGCTGAGCTGAGGAACGCAACAGCCTTGATGAAGAATCAAGTTGCCAAGTTCAATGACCTCAGGTTCGTCGGGAGGAGTGGACGTGGTAAGTTATCAGCATAGATGCTCGTTAATTGCTTCGATATTCATATTTATCGGAGGTCCCGGGAAGATGGAAAAAGCTTGTGTGAAATTCTGAAGAATTGAGTAAACATGAATGATGAGAGAAAAGAAAATTGTTTTCTGGTTCAGCCAATCTAGCTTTGGTATCGACTGTTATTATTAACTTGTCAATTATGTTACGTAACGAATAGTCACGGTCAGAATTTCATTAGAGCGTCCTAAGCTACTTTGAGCAAATTTCATGTAATCCCCAAAAAGCATGGTTATCGTCATGATAATGATGATGATGATCATCAGTTTGACTTCCCTGTTCTGGTTTTCTGCTCATCCTCCTGGAAACTCCCTGATGCCCTTCTTGTTCCTATAGCTAAAACAGCAACCGTTTTGAACTCACTCCATGGCTCTCCATGCAATTGCACTGGCTGTGGAGGTTACCTCGTATAGTTGGCATCGTCGGTCGCAGCATCCGTGAATTTCCGTTCCCGTTGCCCCCAGAGTCATTACTCGACGTCGGCCACGAGAGTCCCGCACCCTTCAATCCTCTTTTCCGGCCTTTAGCGACGAAACGCATGGCACGCAGTGCAAAACAACTGAACGTTAATCAGAAATCCTTCATAGCAATGCCGTCGACCACTAACGCCCCGCTGAGACCTCCCCATTGGGGAAGGAAGTTATCGGGGATTCGATTCTCTTTCCGTTGCACTTTGTCAAACTTCATTTGGAAATATGTCAACTCACCAACTATCCCAGTTCAAAACTGTTTGCAGATTGGGTCATCACATCCAAATTACTCATTAATGACCAAATTATACATTTCAATGACGATTGAGTGGGACCTCATGTTCAGAAAAATTCTTCACCCTCATTCAATATTTCTTTACATTTTTCTGAACGCAAAATTTACTTAACGGCATGAACCCAGGCTCTTAACACCTTATTGGAATAATTTGCGATTGACCGAATTCTCATTTATACATTGATAGTTTTTTTTTATCAATCAGAAGGGCTTATCCAACAGAGTTTGATATACAAAAATAAATAAATGGAGCCCTTTTGTTTACTATCAGATGATATAAATAAGCTAACCGAGGTTTAGAGGGGTCGATGCTGCCGAGGGACAGACAAATCAGCATGAGGCAATACATAGGGTCCAGGAATACCACGTGCACATGTATATACAGTAACGGAATAGAAAATGGCAATAGATGCCGAAAGTAAATGGATTCGAGGGAGAAAGCGAGTATAGAGCCGTGCGAGGGAGCAAACCATCGGCGCGTTGTTCAGTTTGAGCCCTACGCACTTCGAACGATGGGTTATAGATTGACCGGTTCGCGAACGAGCCTCACCCGCGAATGGCATCATCTATCTTTCAGGCGGTTTCGTCATTTCGCGAGGTACTACCACTGCAACCACTGTCAATGCTCTTTTCGAGGGGTCGAGAGCGAAATCGCGGCTGCTTTTTGTGGGGCGAGGAAACAGGTGCTCAATTCTGGGAGCAAGCGTGCCGAAAACTGATCAAGATCGATTAATCGACTATTCATGAAGTAGGCCATGGCGAAGGAAGCTTTTGAATCGATATGTCAATTTCGACGAAACTTGTGATCATGTGGCCAGGAATGTCATATGCCAGCAAAGAAGGGAATATATTAGGAGAGACATTTTCAATTCCGTGGATTGAATGTGTTACTTTTGCTGGATTTTAATTCCCCAGCTCGCTCCGGTCAGAACTCGCTCCCCTTGATTTTCTAATCGGTGCCCAACAGGCAACAGGCTTTTAGATTATAGGCACGTTTCCATGTGCAACATCCGTTGAGGAATCTTCAATTTGTGTGATTGTTTTATTGGCAAATGAAGCAATGCATTTGCCGAACGATTTGACCCTTTTCTTAATCCCTTGATGCGCCCCGCTACACTGTCATCACCACGAGGATCGTATTTTCACGGTGAATATCCAACCCCTGTCTCCATGACCTCGCACTCCACTCTACGTTTCATCCATTTCTCCGCGTTTCACGTAGCGCGCGGTGTCCGTTTAGACAGTTTATTAATTTGATTGGTCCACTTCAAACTGATACACAAAAACCGGGATATTCTGTGAGTGAGAGGGATCATCGGGTGACCACCGTCAAAGCCAAAGCGATTGTATCATCGACGTACAATTCGCTTCGCTGATGGTAGTAGCTTTGGAAAAACAACAAATAAACTTTGTGAAGCCGTTCATCCCGATATTGAAAAAATTCCCAGCCTCGAACGTTGCCCACACCATTTTCCGTGCGTTTCAAAGTGAAACAACAATATTCGGAGACCCAAGAGGTTAGAGCTATCAAATCTTTCTCTATATATCATCCTATCGCGTTACCTCATTTCCTCAAAGGTTGTTGAACGTTGAGTAGTGGCTAGGGAAAAGTTTTTTGGGCTTGCCTTGCATCTTAGCAAAAAGTGCTCAACGACATGATCAAAGTTTACTTAGTTTGTCTTCGATAATGCAGATCGTATTCCGATAAGCTGAGCTAAGTTTGCGAATGGGTACCTCTGACCAATTTTGATACACAACATTCCGCACACGGCGTGTGGGTCGTAGCAGCAATCATAGTTGTGCTGGCAGGAGGAAAGCACATTGGCGGTAAATTCATATGTACAAGTAGCGAAGGCTACAGTCAGTATAGTGAGACGTGTATATCAAGAGAAACGCGCGTGGCACGGTTTTGTCTGTCTGTACGTTGAACGGTCTGACTGTCCATCCATCCGTTTCTCGTGCATCCAGTATCCAGCAGTAGCATCATCGAGCAGCAGCGGTAGTTCTGTAAATGCACAGAATGGCAATGGGTTGGAGGGTGGAGAAGGGAGGGAAAAGAGAGAGAGAGAGAGATGGAGAGACAGAGGAAAACGGGAGACCGAGCGAGTTCCCTGTCTCTGCAGATGACCGTTCCCATCATCGAGTATTAACCGCAGATCCCGGGGACACGGGGAAGTTGGGGGAGGGGGGATGGCGACGGAGGGACCTGGAACGTGCAGCATTATTAGCCCCAAATGCGATGGACCCACCGTCAACCTAGCCTCCGTTCCTCTAGTTCTATACTCATGTCCTCTCGATCGTCTACACCTACCTACGTCATACGTAGTGTGGAGCTTCGTGCTGCTGTGTGCTGCTCTCTTCTCCACCCCAATCGACGAGCATCGTTTATAACCTACGATTCACCCGCCCCACCGGATCTACTCAATTCGTCGGATGCCCATGAAATCTCCAACTGCCCACGAAGAGCAAGGACCACATTCTCTTTTCACTTTTCACACACACACACACACACACACACACACACACACACACACATACACACACTTGGACACATGCACACATCTTGCTACAAGAGACGGACGATCGATTTAAATACCCGCTCATTGGGATCTCAACCACCACGAGCGAGATTCCGGTGGCAAACTTTTTACACCGTGACCATTCGCTTGGCAAAGAATCTTTCGTCTCTGTTTTTCCTTTCTCGTTTCATCGGTTCACCCTCGATGTCAGAGTCGAGGCACAATTCCTCTCTCGTTGCTGGCTCATAATCTTTGCAATGATTAACTGCAATGAAAAATTCCATATATACATTGACCTCCATCTTGACACACGACCTGATGACGGTTTTGGAATACTCTACGATTGGCACTTTGATGTTGCCAGCAGACGAGGCGAGGGTTGGACAGGGAGATTGGTGTGTTGAATTTCTGTCTGTGGTGTGTATGTGGCAAAAAGGACATGATTGAAACGATGATGATAACACGAGGACGAGATGACCGATGCTCACACGGAAAACAACGGGAGAGCGAGCGAGATGCCATTGGAAACCAGTATGAAAGCACCGTTTGGAAAGACAGAAAGCACACCAGAGGTAGAGAAAGGGGGTTCGGGAGTGGAATGAGGTTCGAATTGAGCGCAACGAACGTTTCAGGATTTAGCTGGTTGACGTTTTGGGACTCGTCGCGTCGCCGGATCTACTGCAAGCTATCCTACCTGCTGGTCATACAGAACAAAATTCTCGCTCGTTGTATATATCTGTATTATATAACGCACCAGGCTCGTCCGCAGCACCCCGCGTTCAGTCAGTTGCAGTTCCCGCGGGGGGTCTCCACGTTTACGCCAACGAGCCGAGTGAATGGTTGTGTGACGCTGTGGTGTTTGATGCAGGTTATCATGTTGACAGACACAGAGCGCGTGGGCGGGTCTGTGGATGCACCAACGAGGAACAGCAGACAATTATAAATCGTTGACGTTTAACAGCCAAAAACGATGAATCTGCGATGTGTAGAGTTACCGTTCCATACAAATCACTTTGGTTTTGATTGGCTGATCCGTCAAAAAATATCAGTCCAAATTTCATTGCCTGCTGCTGTCACTGATTTTCCATTTTTTTCTAACTTTTTTATAACTCCGATGAGGGTGGTCGGGAGGCGTTAGTTCGAACAAAAGATTAAATTACATCCAAAGGTTATACGAGATCATTAATCAGCTTTGGCAGTTCCTCTGACAAATTCCACGTAATTGTGTTGCCCATAGAGCGGCAGAGGTCCCGGGAACTTTGTCGTGGTCTCCAAAGAATTGGCCAAAAATAGAGCCAGGGTAACCCAAACGGGAACCTTTTTGAAACAGTATATAAGCTTCTGTCTAGTTTCTACTTTATCGCAAGCGTCCTGTCTGTTAGGTCGGAGGGTGGCGATGCCGAGAAAAGTGAAGGAAGGCATTTAGCACCCCATAAGTCTAAAGGTAGACACTCTTAGGCTTCGCGAGACCTTTTACAATAATTCCGACTTTGCTGGTGAAGAAAACGCATAAAGGTCCCATGCCAAACTCGCACATCCCCACTACCCTCCTTCCTAACGTGAGGCACCAAAGCCAGAACAAGATGAACCGTTGGAGAAGGCGGCGCGAATTACCAAAGGCGTATTAGCGCGCGACTGACTCCGTTTAAGAACCGGTAGTTAATCTCTCCGTCGGACGTTTATGGAGAAGGAATTAATATACCGGACTCTCAACCTCGGAAACCTTCGACGATGATATATGCACACGAGTGCTCCACCCTCTGGAGTACAAAATCCCTCCACCCTTTTCACGGCTCGCAGCTTTTACTGCGTTTCGTACTTTTTATTTAAACGCTGTGTACCCACTTTTAAATGAATTTCAAAAAGACAATAAACTATTGTCAACGACAATTGACATCTGAACCGTTGAGCGAAACGCTTGTCTTTTTATTTCAAATAAAAACTGCAGTCCCGATATTTCTATTCCCATCGCTACTGAAATGCAACAGAGTTTCATTTCCCTTCGGAGCTGAACCGCACCAGTGATGATTGATGAGCTATTAAGCCAGAAAAGCAATTACCGCTGCGTTATGTGACGCAACAAGAAAGCCTGAGATTCCCGTGACATCTCCCGAGGAGCCTTCTATCCTCGTAACTGTCATTTCTCCGAGATACAATGTCGATTTTGGAATGAAACTTTGGCTCTTGCTCCTGCAATGACTGTTGAGCTCTGCACAGCATTTTCTCGAGTTACACATTCAGTTTCTTCACTTCGAACAATGAACCAAACTTTGTCTCGGAGCAGCGATGATCCAATTTTCCTTTTGCTTTTCTAGGGAAGAGCTTCAGCATCACGATCACAGTCTCGACGACTCCACCACAGGTGGCAACTTATACGAGAGCGATAAAAGTGACAGTGGATGGTCCCCGGGAACCTCGATCAAAAACCAGTAAGTATCAACGTGATGATTCTTGGCATATAAGAGAAAATTCGAAAAACAAAACGCAGGCTGAGTTTTTTCCGTTACGAATCAACGAATACGAGACTAGCTTCGAAACGATGGACAAGTGAGCGCAAGTACGATCGTGGGTCGCGCAGAAAATTCACCGATAATTCACCCAAAGTCACTATGCGGTAATGGGAGTCATTACGAAGCAGATGGCGCGCGATGATGCAGTGGTCCCGACGTGGGGCACGTGTGCGTGTTCGTTTAGCTCGTGTTTTACGCTTATATCAGAGTGCACCGGGGGGACAGAAGCGGCCAAACGCGGGAACGAGGTGGGGAAATTATGCAGGGAGTCAGTGCATGCAGTATACCGGGCACACGCCTTTATGCATTCGGAAAATTAGTGTATGTCCCTCTTCTCTTTCTCATGATGCTCGTGTACATACGTGCACGCATCGACCATGAGTTAACGGAAGCATCGTTCTTTCTCATTTCGCCATAAACGTTCAGCGGAATCATTGAAATTTTCGAATCGACTCCTTTGAATGCGTGACAATTGCGACGAAACGAATGACTGAAAAATTTCATAATCAATTCCAAATGGATATCTTGGGGTTATGCCGCTGCCGAACGTCCGATTTAAATGACGTTTAAGCGCGATTCAAATGCTTGAACTGATAATCGCCCTGATCAATCCAGTGATGGTTCCCAAATTCGTATATAAAAATCATGTAAACTGCCATTGTCAGTTTTCAAAGATAAATGGCGGCCGAAAAGCTTAACAATAAGTATAGAATCCATGGTATATTGAAAGACGCTTGTATTGTGCGGAATTAGCGCGGGGCATTATTGCTGAAATTGGGACATATTGCATACAGGAGAATCGCAAGGGCACACGGAGGGGTGTCGTTCGATGTAGCGTGCCAAAACATTCACGCAAGCATTTGAAATAATGTATAGCCGATGTAGCATCATTATATTCATATCCGTAGCACACTGAAGCGTCCACTTGTATATGCGGCGGATACACACAAGGCCTTCTATGCCCAATAGACTTATTTTTCTTTCTGCGACTCAGTGTCGAGTCGTTCCTTTCGCGTATGCCTAATAGTAACACAGCTACGTCTGGCGCTATTCATTGTTTCGTAACAATGCGACGAGGCGCCCTGCAAACACCTGCTACCTCTTATTATACATGAAATAATCACGAACGGCATTCGAGCTTTTTTTTCTTCCGGTATTATTGATATTATGTCGAGCAGTGAGTCCCGCTGTCCAGCAGTCGCGTTTGTCTCCACGAGATCCATTGTGGTGATTTTAGGATCGAAACCATCCGTGAAATGGTTTTTTTCTTCATTTCTCCCTGGCACCGAAATTCGTAAGAGTCGTTGGAGCTTTGAGATGGAAACATTGAAAACTTCGGTATTTCATTGCGATGCGTAATCCAGAAGGATGTAAGACGTAAGGCGGCGTGGAAATGTCAAGCTCGGCCTCTCATGGTCAGCTATCCGAGAGGAGGAAAGCCGCGCTACTTCCGTCGACTCGGACCGTGCCATATTTTGATTAGATAAGACGCTTTACACGTCTCTCGCGTTACCGAAATACTCGTTTCGCAGGCACGTCAAATAACTACGCGAACTTTACAATAATAAGAATATTGTGAATGGTACACAGGTCACCGCGAGATTCTTTTCTGAACTGGCAACTTTATCGAGTTTTTCCATTAGTTTTTTTATGATAAAAATGAAATTTTAATGTCACGGGACTCGGTGCGTAGATCGCGGTGTCAATCGCACAAGAAATAACGGAAGAATCAACCGTTTTCTTCTTGTGATGAAACATATTGAGTAACGTCATGAATTTGAAAAGACCAATCAAATGTGTCAGGTAAATTATAGCTTGAGTGGAAGATTCTCAGTAGATCCATGAAAAAACTTCACAAGCTTCATTGAACCCACGGAACGTTACTTCGTAAAGTGCATTGCATGCGCTTCTTTATTTGGGGCCGTCTTAAATTGCCAACGAATACAAAATCCGTCGGATGGCTTCGTTGTGAAGAAAAAAAATACGACGGAGGTGAAGAACAAAGTAAAAATAAAAAAAAAAAGAACAACGGGAGCCAAAATGAATGAACCGCGGGGCGGGGGTTACGGGAGCCAAAGGGGTCTCTGGAAAGTGTGGCGTGGTCGACGACTATCCAAGTTTGGGGGAATTACGGCCAGCACTCGCACGTCCGGTACATGAGACGAAAAAAAAGAAATAATGAGTCGTGGGAGCCTGCAGGCTTGCGAGATCCTCAACCCTCTCTCATCCTCATACTCTTTCATTCAACCCCAACCTCTTGTATTGTTTCTTTCCGAAGCCTTTTTCCCGAGCATCACCGATTCACGCATTCAACATTTTTTCACTCGAAACCAATTCTAACGACTATTCTCTACGTACTCTGTTGTTTTTTTCTCTTCTACATTCTCATCGTGTCAGCAATGACGGAAATTCACTCTTTTTTCTCTGCGAGAATCTGTTCGAGAGATTCTTTTATAAATATAAGAATAAGTGATTGAGAGAAAATACCGATAGTTCTACAATGTGTTATATTAATGTTGAGTGGCAGAAGTAGACGTAGTTATATCGCTGAGTAGCTAGTAGAACATTGGAAGGAGAGAAGCGATCAAAAGCCGCGAATCGACCATCTGGACTACTCCAACGATTTCGTGTAGTTTGCGGTCGAAATTTATTTGTCGCTCACCGGTCAGTCAGCGGGGTTGCTCTTTCTCTCTCTTTTTCTCTTTCATCCTAACTTTCGTATTCGAGAAGCTCACGGGTTCGGCAACCTCAGTTTCGATACAAAATATTTTTTATGTAATATAATATTTAATATTTTATATAATTTTTATGTCAGGGACTTTTTTTGTTATTTTTTCAATTTTAATCATAAATACGAATTAAAAATGAATTGTTTTAATTACCGGAGACATAAATTGCCTCGCAACGTTCCAGGACAGCAGCATCAGCAGTTTCGAGCTTTGGGTCTTGGGCAACGACCATTCCTCGATGCTCCAACTTCCTTCACTTCGCATCTCCGAGAGCTGGAGTCTTATCGTCGAAACAAACACCATCACAGTCACCATCATCATCATAATCAGAACCACCATAACAATCAGAGTGAAGGAGGCGATAGCGGTCACCCTCATTTACAGCACCAACAAAACGCAAGTGCTAATGGTAACTCCGGTGGTAATGGCTGCAACGATCCTCACAACGTGACAAATCCAGTTGCTGGAACTTCGCCATCTTCGGCAGCTCATCTCGGGAATGCGACTGGATCATCGCATCAAGAATGTTACAAACATAGTCCGCAACATGGAGGTAAGTTTTTAATTTCAATTTCGTTCTCATTAAACGTTTGTTTTTGCGGAGGTGATTAAAAACCTAAAGATTTTGTTGATTCGATGATTGAATTAAGCGGAAAATGCAAGCATAATAAATTTTCTTAACAACCTCAAGAAACCTTTGCTTCCTCGTTCCTTGAATGCCAAGCAGTCAGTAAATAATTATACAAGACTTGATGAGGTCGCAGCAACCTTACCGTCGGACATTTTTGCTCCGCGTCTTCTTTCCACTTTCCGTTTTAACTCCTCGAGGATGTAACGGGGAACGAATCTGTAAGGTTTACAGAACGAGTGAGCTCCGACCGTCCAGTTTACCGGTCGTTTCGCGGGAGGTAATAGTTTCATACCTCGTTCCGACCCTGCACCCTCTAATTCAACGTAATAACGACATTCAGCCTGCTGTTGCTCATCTATCCGGATGCTGCGTGGCACAGCATCCAACCCCAACTAGTAACCAGCCCACTCCAGTGAAAGTTGAGTGGAACTGTCTTCATCACTGTGCTGGATTTTTATCGCTGACGACTGGACAAAACCCAAGCAATCTTGAGTCGGCGTCTGCAAACGACCCTCGAGATTTTCAGTTTTTCACTTCCCATAGAGAAAAATCCTTTTTGTTTTCATTGACGAGATAAAAAATAGAAAAATTTATACTAAATCTATATCTTTATACGAAGCTTCGACGTGAAACGTCAGACAAGACGTATTTACTTCGCTCGTAGTCTGTTCACGATAATGCGGCTTTTCAACGGTGGTCACGCCCTGATCAAAGCTAAATAGACGCGCCCATGTGTATATACCGCTCCCTGCTCTCTTGCCTCTTTTATCCATGACTGCACGATCCTAAGATGCCTTCTTGCAGCCAAGCACGTTGCGGTTTTCTTCCCATGTACTGACACCTCTCTATGGTAATAGCTCCACCCTGATGACGCTGTCGGAGAAGTGCAGTAGCAATATTCTAGAGTCCCTACCCTTGGAAAGCAACTTTTATTTTTCCGGTTCTTCAGTATCCTTTGTTTTTGTTTTCCTGCACACTATTTAGAGGCTCATATTGTTCCCATGTTAGCTGCGAGTTTGAAAGTGATCGGTCCATCAGTTCTCACTTCGCTCCGCGACGTTTTCGTCGAAACGAAGTAACAATTCAAATATTCGGATGGAGAAACGTCAATGGGGAGAGAATATTGAATGATCGTGAGCTGGGGAGCTTCGGCGAGAAGGATTTCGTGCGAGGGGAACGAAATGATCCTACAAACGCGTTAGTGGATAACGCCAATTTTCTTATTCTTCTTCGCCTCTCTTTTTGTTCACTGGCACCCACTTTTTTTTAAAACTCTCTTTCGTATCACCTCGCCTTTATGGAGCTTTGTAACGACTACGTTGGGTGTGCGTTTTCCATCATCCAGGGTTATATTCTGCGAGCTGGCAATCCGGTGCGAGAACGATCCGTCCCGATACCTGTGTTCGATCGATCGTGCACTCACGTACCTTCTCGACTTGCGCGTCTGCGTAATACCAGGGATCGGCGATCGAGAAACGATCGATCTCTACGACGACGATCATCCGAATCCATGTTGTTTTTACTTCTTGAGATTCTACTCCTTCTCCCTGCCCCCGGCCCCTCTGCCTTCTGTCTCTCACGGACGAAGGATCATTCTTTTTCGCGATCGACAAATCGAATATCGATCTCGGCCATTATCCTCGCTCCCCTCGTCCGCCACTCTACTTCGCGGTATAATTCGTTCGAACGATATTTCTTCGATTGCTTCTTCGAAATCATCACACAAAAGCTGTTTAGACAGTTTTATTTGCAATCCAAAGATTCAGTTTCGTTTCCAAACTCTCAGTAATTTCAGGTGATAAAATCTATAATTCCTAATGGCCTGAAACGACGATAAAGACCAAGCAATTCTTTGCTGACACGTGTGAATTTGCCGACAGCATAGATACACCGGGTCCACAGGACCCTAGACGTGTACAAAGCGTTAAGAACGTCTCGTACCTTTCTCGTTTAAAACTCGCGGCTTTTCGGACTTTTCAACATCTCTTTTTCAAAACAAAGCGAACAACTTGAAGAAGGATAATAAGAACAAGATGACGGAGACGAAATAAGAGAAAAACGTGTATAAAGAGAAGCGAGCATTATTCACTGTCTTCTATAATATAACCGTGTCCGTTTCTCGTTTCCCCTCGGAGTCTTCGGTCTCATCTCAAGTCGTGATCGGGGTAATGAGACCCGGGGCTGGTACTGTACAGAAGCAATGTACACAGTAAATCAGCCAACCAGAGACGCCGATTTGCTCTCGGTGATGACGGACTTTTCAACGGAGAGAGTGCCAGAGATATAAAATTATAATCGCAAAACTAACATAGACAAATAACTAAATAAACGAATAAATAAATAGTTGAATTAATTAATGGAAGGGACTAACGAGAATTAACAAAAAAAAAAATAACACAAACGAAATTGATTAACAATCGTAACTGAAATAATTTCGAGGAGTCGTAACTCAATAAATAAATAAACGGTTTAAATATATTTTTAAAAACACTGTACTATGAACTTATGGCGGTGGGCTCAAAGAAGAAAGAAAGTATGTTATATAGGAAAGAAAGGTTAGCGGAGTAAGAAGGATGAAGAATAAAACGACATAAAAAGAGGAGAAAAGGCAAGGCTACCGCTAAAGCTCAGACGGACTGAAGAAAGAAGATGAAAAAAAAGAAGAAGAGGGGGTAAGGACTCTGATTATGGGGCGTCAAACAATCACACTGATTGTACATTCTGTTGCGTGGGCCGAGACTGTACTCTTGTCTACCCGGGCGTCGGTGTAGTAGGTTGAATGGATTTGGGGTAATGAGAGTCGTCAGGTTACGAAAGGGTCACCCTTATTACGAGGAATTTCAAATTTATATCGTAAGAAGAATTTTTTCATTTTCGTTTATTTCCATCGTGATTGTTTGAGTTTTACTAAAAATCTCCGCTTCCTTTATTCATGACATATTTGTTTATTTACGAAATTTTTAGAATCGCAACTTCATTTTCCGTTTTCAAATATTCATCATTTCGTCCAGCCGTAGAATGTCAATTTTCCTTTCGTATTTACGCGACGACAAGATAAAGAGGAGGAAAGGAAAAGGGGGAAAGGAGGGAGTAGGGATGAAGATTCGACGACGAGAGGATCGTGCCTCTTTACCTGTTTACCAAGATGCGGCTACTTATCCTCATCCAGCGTTCTAAAATGACGAGGTGTTCTCCCTCGCTGCTGCTACAACTCTATGGCAAACTTTAGTTCAAGTCAGTAGTTTCCGTCGGGTGGTGGTCACGTTTGCCAGTCGCGTTTTTCAACAACCTACCGGCCTTAAGACTGCAGAGAAAGAAAGAAAGAAAGAAGGGGTGTGAGCGGAGGGGGGCTTTCATCCGTGATGATCCTTTCACGTTTTCCCACGTGCCTTCACCAACCCTATCTCTTGGTAACTCAACATCAGTGGAATTCCTCGCACCGCCTATTTCTCCCCTTCCCCAACTACTAAATTTATTCTCTCGCTGCACCGTCCTTACTTCATCTCGTCTCTGCTAATTTGATTTTTTTCTTCCTTTTCTTCTCTACTTTGCGAAATTGTCCTGCCTCGTTCCTCCGGTGCGTGAACTGCACTCAAATGTTGTGCAATTGGTACGTATGCGTTTCGCTTGTTCGTGCTTTACCCATTATTCAGATTCCTGCTTTTCACTCTTGCTACAAAAATCACTGTGATCCTTTTCTCAATCGTCTGCACCTCCGATTATCTCCACAGTGCAGATTATGGTCGGGGGACATTCCAAAAATCTAACCAACGAGCCACAAACTTTTTTTCAGGCTCTTCATCCCATGAAAAAAATTTAACTTGACATTATGAATAATCCGAAAGAATCCATTTGAAGAGTAAATCGTAACACTCTGATTTGCAAAAATGCTCGTAAATTCATGCGAAATTATGAAAATTTCCTCAATAAATGTGTTCGATGTGATAATTAAACTTCCAAGCCAGGATTATTTTTCTAATCGCCTGCTTCGATAAGGCAGGCTGGGAACTTAAATTTTTACGAGTGTCAGATTGTAAGTTATTGACAAGTCTCAGGGCGTTGGACGATATGATAGGGGTGGTTGCCATCAAGGTAGAGTGTCGTTGTTACAAGAGGTTGCTCCTGTCCCGTTTCGATGGGATCGTGTGTGTGACACTTTCCTAATTGCCTAGCCCGCCGCGAAACTCCCCTTTAAGAAAAGCAACCCTTATCCTCGCACCCTCTAACGTTGCTCAAGTTTGTGGCCACTCGAGCTTTGACTTTGGTGCTGGGACAGACTTGGGTTTAAACTTTTAGCAACCCCTTCTTATTAACCGTCACTTTATTCACTGCTCTCGTTTGGATATTTTTTTCTTCGTTAACGATTTCGATGACTAAATTATCGTGTGTAGCAGGTAATTTTTGCGGAAGAAATTCATGAGGTTTGGCGACCTAAACCAACGGCGGAGAATCGTTTCGGGGAGGCCACAAAAGTGGCTAAAATTCAAGAATCTCAAAAAGTGTCACGTGTCATTTTCTTGTCGTTTCAATCGTCGGCTAGTTCTTGGAGATAAACAATTACACGGATATTTTTTCTTTTTCATAATGTAACGAATCTTATCGTATAAGCGCGAGAGCTTTTATCACACGTATCCTGGCGCACAACATCCTTCGTATCCCCGTCGTATCCGTCCGTCACTTCGTGGCTTTGAAAGACTTAAGGAAACGAATTGTTGACCGCTTAGATAGACCGCGATAACAACGCGTTTAGCTTTCACAACTTTTCGTTCCTTCACCTCCGCCCAAGTTGTACCGGCCATTTGAGGAAGTTACCAAATCTATTATTCGGTAATTTGTCATTCGAGTCTCCCAGGAATTATGAAAATATTTATTCGGTTCATTTGACACTATCAATTGATAGAGAAATGCCCCGGAGGCTTTTTCAGTCTCTGGCGTCCAAGGGATTGCGACGCGTCTCTGCAGCTTCCGGTTTGCCTGGCGCCTGCAATACAGATTATCAAATATCTGCTTCGACTATGATAGCCATCGCTTCCGGTTTCTGGCTCAGCAGTATTGAAAAAATGAATCGCCCACGGTGATATCTAACGGACCAAGATTATTTTCCAAGACACCTCGGTCTGGAGGGCTCCTCAATTTCCCTCTCTGACCAAAGAACTAACAAATCCCTAAGGGACGCTGCTCCATTCTAGCAACGAGAAAGTTGCTTCATTTCTTCCCACGGAGGCCTGTACGAGTTCGAGTTCCAGGCCATTGGGCAATAATCATCCTCGTTGCTTACTCGATTTTCCTTCAATTTCGTTTTTTATATATTTTTTAATCGACCGGACGAGGTCGTTGGTTATAGTTTAAAAAGATCGCCATTAGTCCAGCGCATCAATGCTCGAGGCTCGAAACTTTTGATTCAAGAAATACTAAGAATCACGAGAATTTCTTGTACTTAGGACGAAAGTCATGATTAGGTCGTAAGGAAAATTCATAGGAAACAGCAGAAGAGAGAAAATCATCCGGAATTAAAATCAACAAAATTGGGAAATAAATTCAGGTCAATAACAACGAAAATGAAAAGTAATGCAAAAAAACGAGAGGAATCAAATCGTGAAAGCGATTAATCAAGAAAGGTCCCGACGCTGGAAGTCATCCTACCAAAACAATTTGATATACAGTAACATCGGTGCAGGTAATACGGTTGACAAAAAAATCCTGCAAGAAATGGCCACCTGTAAGAAACTGAGGCAGATCATTCCTGCTCTCCACGAAGGCATCTCAAGGGCCACCAGCAGCAAAAGATCGAAGCACCTTTTTGTCTTTTGCATATAGCGTTCAAGAGGCAGTTTCGATGGATTTAGGTTTGCAGGAAAATGAATTTTCAAAATTCGTTCAAAGCGGAAATGACTGAATCATTGTCTCTGATTTATTTTATATTGAATATTCATTTATGTCGATATACGAAATCGTGCATGGGAAATGTCATCGTCACGTGTCTTTTTCAACAGAGTTTTCGTCTAGATATTTCCTTCGCATTGATTGACGTCCTTTATCCTCGAACAAACCACGATTTATTGTGGTTAATTAAGTAATCGTGTTTCTCGTTTGCACGAGGATGGATAGACAGGTTATTCATAAATGATTCGATTGAATGCTTAAATATAATCGTCGCTTTATGAGAAGATAATTTCACTAAGCGGAAGGTTACGATTAAAATTGCTCTATAATACGATAAGAGCCATGTATTGAAAAAGAAAAAAAGGAATGATCAATAAGAGGAAAAAGGGAAGGAAAAAAAATCTCGAGTGGCTAGCAGGTGGGTTTCTTGTAACAGTAAATCGTTCCTTCCGATCGTTATTTCTTCTTCGGAGAGGTGCGTATAGTAGGCGGCTAAAGTGATTCCGGAGCACCGAAACAACACAGAATCCCGCACACACAAGACATTACCCAGGATGGAACGAAAAATTAAGGGGGAGCAAGACAGAGGCAAGAATGAAGATTTCGTGCCTTCTCGAGCGTGGATCACGTAACTGCCTCATACCCGTTCCATCGCCACGACCTTGTTGCTTTTTGCCTCTTCTTCGTTATCTTGCTCCTTCTCCCTTTTCCTCCTCTTCTTTCTCTTCTTCTTATTCTCCTCCTTTTTACCTTTTTCTCTATCAGCAGGTCCCCGTTCATTCTTTGCCGATGATCGTTGTACCTGCCTCTCGAGTCGACACGCACCAACCAATGTACCTCTCGAGTACTTTTCGATATTCTCAACCTCCTCGTCCCCCCTCAAACCTTTTCTTTCCTCCTCTTCCTTTATTTATTCCCTGACGATTACACGATATTCTTTGAGGT
This sequence comes from Hyposoter dolosus, assembly GCA_963921915.1. Lineage (NCBI taxonomy): Eukaryota > Metazoa > Arthropoda > Insecta > Hymenoptera > Ichneumonidae > Hyposoter > Hyposoter dolosus. The sequence goes on from OY998132.1 coordinate 9,603,029, forward strand.
GTACGAGAATCGATCCAAATTTTAAATGAAACACAAAATTCTTATTCATTAAAACAAACCAACATCTAACTCGATAAACAATTAACTGAATAACACGAGGATCGAAATTAGGAATATAAACATATTCTCATTTTCTCATCATTTTCATCGACGAAATATTCCGATCGAGAGATAAGAAAACCGGATGCAAAAACAAGAAACTCATCACACGAATCCAGTCTCGTCGTAATATGCCGAGTCTATTTTCGTAAGAATAAGAGAGAGCTCGACTCGCGTCACAATTTGTGGAATTTCCGGCCTTTCCCTGGCTTTGTCGAGAACCAGAAATTTTTCGGTATCCCTAGAAGACAAAATTCCACTATTTTTTTCATCTGCGTTCTTGTGCAAGATTTTTTTTTCTGACGCATTTATTTGTCCTGCCAAATATGCCTCTGAGGACCTAGTTGCTTCCCATCAAATGGATCTGAACATATAATCAGTGACAGGAATCGTCAACTGCATAAAGATTCACGCAACAGCATGTTGAATTCATGAATGGACCAACCGACAGAGCACCACGGTCACGGACCACGGTATCCAAGTTTTTTTCATTCGACCATTCATCCGGAAAAATCACGTGACGACGAACCACGATCACATCTCCACATTTCAGATCATCTAGTGGAAGTGACAAAAATATGGGGTTCGAACTCTCGAATCGCTGAAAAATCGTCTGGATTTCACGTGACTGTGATGGGCAGACTCCGGGAAAATCGCACGTGCGCGCTACCTGACAGCCGGTGTAAAAATAATAAAAATAATAAATAAACCACAAAACAACTGTAAAGGAAAAGATGAGGATGAATGGTTTGGTGGAGGTGTCGAATGAAAATTGATCGAATTGCTATTCAAAAGAAGGTATTGAGAGAGAAAGGAAGGAAGAGAGAGACAGAGAGAGAGATAGAAGGAAGCAGAAAGCGATTCGCAGCGAAGCGATAAACAATAACGGAACTTTATAAGCCGATTTACTGTCACCTGTGAGCCGTGACAATACAAGAACTTGGAGAACGACTACGTCTCTCCATTCTCCACGTTTTTTTTCTCCCTTTTTTCATTATGGGTTTCGTCCTCGATACTCAGCGTTCGAGGAGATTTCTTCGAACACTTTCTTGCCAACTTAATTAATCGATCGTCAATGGAGATCGAGTTGAACTCGTTCCATTTCTTTCACCACCACTAATCGTTTTTTTTTTTAAATTACTTCAGTTTGAGCTTCGAATAAAATTTTTTTCTCGGTTAAAAAAATTCGGCCGACTCGCGTCGTTTCAGTAGAATTTTCACATCTATCGATTTCCGGCTTCGCTGAAAATGTCTGTTAACTATTTGCAGCATCCGCGGTCCGTTCCTCTCCCACTTTTCGCCTCTGATTGTAAAATCTATTTTTTACAGTAAAAATCCCTTGCACGTTGCATAACGTCGAACGAGACATCGAATTATCCAAGGAGATCTTGTTTTTCGAGAGAACGCGGCGAGCGTGACAAAGGGACAAGATGCCAAGGTTCTAAACGCCTCTGAACCTCGGTCCCTTGAGGCCCAACGGGTTCCGATAGACGCACAATTTTCGTCAGTGACCCACTCGGCAAATATCTCCGACCTCGCTGTTTGAGTTCCCCCTCCCCCTCCCCCCTTTCTTTAACCTCGAAATATCCAGCGAGGAATTTGGCATCTCCCTGATACTCAGAAAACGTCAAGCATTGGTTTCTGTCACGAAAAGCAAATGAAAATTGAGCACATTCCATTTGGAATCTTCAGTGCCAATCAAGACTATAAATCAAAGCAAAGTTGATATTAGCCTGAAAGTCATAAATTCGTAGAGTCTGGAGAAAAAGTTTGGTTAAGGACGAGCATGTACATACGTATGTAATATATAGTGAGAGATAATCAGAAGGCGGGAATCGAATGAGCAGCGATGAAAACTCGGTGAAGAGCAGAAGAAACATCGAACGGTGTCGAAGGGTCGTAAGTCTCGTTCGTGGCGGTCAGCAATTATGGTTAAGGTTTAAGGCAGCGAAGAAGGGTATGCTCGAAGGCTCGCGCGAGTCCATTGAAAAGGGGAAGGAAAAGGGAAGTCCCCCCTTGGCCGATTCCTGCAATCGCCAAGGAGCGGAGAAGGGCGAAGAGGGAACCTTTCATTCATAGCTTGGTGGACGATTCTCGGTTCTCCATTCATGCTACGATACTTTGCCGTCAGTTCGAGCGTGCTCGGTGCCGAAACTGTGATCGATAACCGTTCCACGTACAACCTAAAAGGAGCAGGACGAAGGGAAGAAGAAAAAAATAAATAAAAAAGGAGCGATCGACGAAAAAAAAACAATTTGGAAATGAATATTCAAAACTGGGCGATTGAAAAGCGATATTCTGTGCTAAACAGAACTTGGCCCCTTCACGAGATCTCACGAAAGAAGGGAATCCAAAGCAAAGCGAGCAAACGGACGAAGCCTTGAATGGGGACTGATGGAAATTGAGACTCAGAATACATTGATTTTTTTTTTTTTTTAATTCTCTCTCTCTCTTTTGCCTTCCTCTCCCAGTTCGTTTCGCTCTCTATCTTTCTTCATCTCCGAATGGGACTCGAAGAGTACGAATTTTGGTCGACGGAAACAACGATAGAGAAAAACGATTACGAAGAGCGCGAGATATTCTGAAAAGATTGAGAAGAGACACAAGAGACAGGATGCGACGTAATTGAGCGTCGGACAATTAGCGGTTGACCAGTTCTTCGATACGTCTTCGTTCTCGTTGTCTTCCTCTTCTCCTTGCGATTCTTGCTCCAAAAAACAACTTGAATCGTTGCCAATATTCCCACGGGATTATGAAATCCAGCCAAAATTTACTCACGTCATCGATATATTTTCAGTCCGAGCTCTGTCCGATTCCGAATATAATTCCATTGATTCTCTCGCCAATCCTCTCTCGACTGGTTTGTAATTTACGAACTTTGTATATTCAATAAAAACAAAAATTATGAGACAATGAGAAAATCTTCGTAACGAAATAGAATGCCCAGAGCAGTCTGAATTTTCATCCAAGTAAATCGCGTTGTATTTTGTTCTGCGTTGCCAGTAGAAATGTGTCACCGAAATCAGGTTTTTAAATGATTTTTTAGTTTATTTTAAAAAAATATTTTTTACCCCCTCGTGAACGGTAAAGTAACACTATCCCCGAGACAGGATACTTAATATAAGATGAAATTGTTGATGGTAAGTGATACGACGGGATGAGGACGGCTGCTCTGAGTTTCCTGGGCTGGACGTCGCGTTTATTCACTGTAGAACGTATGCATAAGACTTCTCGATACACCTCTCGCTTCTCTTTCTTCTTTATGCCCTGATTTACCATCTTCCCCACTTTTCTCCATTAATATGAACTGTTAAAACTGTTGAAACCGTCACTTTATATTCGTATGCATATATATGTCGAGTCTCGTCCTATCTCTATATATAATCGAAGACAAGCGTATCGATACCATGCAATATCGACTTACGTTACACGATCGAGCGCGCATCTATCTTGGTGGGAACCGAGAAGCCCCATCTACGCCTTTCTTTGCCTTAGACACATTTTTTTTTAAATCTCGAGGTCTTCGGCCATGTCATATTCCTGCATGTCGCTTTTGTCGTTGAGTCCATTTATTTCTTTCATATTTACGATCCACCTGAGTGCGACCTGAATCGGTAAAAAAAAAAAAAAAAAAACGAGCATGCACGCCGATCTATGTCTTCGTTTTTTTTATTCTACGCCGTATAATGCTCCTCGGCACCGGCGACTGCCTTGTTAATCTAATGAATCATTCTGTGTCGCACAATTTTTTTTCGAAACTTTTTTGAAATTATTACGATCTCGAGTTCGTTGAAATTTGTTTATCTAAATGAATGAATGCGTGACAATTGAATGATCGAGAATCCAAAGAATTAAAAACATAGTCCTTCGGAGTTCTTTGGAGTTGGTTGGCTTTACCTAGCAAATGTTTCTCGTCGAATCCCAACAAGGCAAAGGACTATGCACCGAAACCACTTCGCTGTGGTTTCACACCCGCAAGGATCGGTAGTAAAGAGCTTATGTTCTGAAGCTCCTTTGGTCAGGACTCGTGCCTCAACATCGTTCTCTCGGTCAGTAGAAAAGATCCCGGATGTTGCAGCTAGTGGCTCATCCAATCTGCGGCTGTGTGTGTTGTTTCTATGGTCATCTTCGGAAACCGCGTCTCGGGTTATCCGAACCAATAACAGCTCCGGAGCAAGCTGAGCTCATTGCGAGGCAAAAGTCTTATCGATTCAAGTGTCGTGTCGCGAGTAGTGCGAACAAACTAAAACGATTTCTATCGCGGACTCATTTTCCTTTTGCGTTTATGGAAAATATGGAATTTTCGAATTTTCGATGGCAACTTTGTGCGGATGAGAATTGTGCACCAATTATTTTTCAGCCCTGCGATTTTTTTATTCCAACAACCGAGAATGGAAAAAAAAAATACGAATACACAAAAAATATTGGATCCGCGAATAAAAGAAGTTGCGAGAAAGAGTCTTTGTCATGTAGATGCGACGTCTAATGCGACGATTCTTCTGATGCAAATGTGGATAACTCGCCTGGATGCGTTTTGACCCATCATCCCTTTGGTGCACATGGTTCTACCCTTTTTTTTCTATTTTCTTGCTCTGCTCTATCTTTCCTCAGGCCATTCTTCGTATGTTTTGTGAATCTGGAGCTCTTCTCCAACAGATGGTCCTTCTACGGTAATTTGGAAAATATTTTTTTAGTTTCGTTTGACTTAGTCTTCTCATAGAGGATATAGATTTCGGGAACTTGTTGCTCCGTTTCCTTCCTCCTGTTTCTTTGCTTTGCGATTGTTGTGTTCCAATAATTCGCGGCAAATACGTTGCCCACTTTCGGTAATCACGCCTCGAACGACCGCGCGCACCATCCCGAGGAATAAGGAAAGAAAAGAAAGTGGAACGAAAAATAACAAAAAAAATGTACTACCTGATCTTCCCTGGGGCGGTCTTCTTTGAGTCCCTCAATTCCTTTTCAGCCTTAGAGAACCCGCTGACCTCGACCTTCCAACTATTTTAGGTACTACTTTTTGCAACTTTGTTGCTTTCGAACTCTGAATGAAATTTGCACCAAAAGATTCGATTTCATTATTATTTTTTTATTTTCTTCGTTTACGTTCGTTCAGTGAGAAAGAAGACAATGGAGAAAAAGCTATTGGAATAAACTTTAGGAAGAATGAAGGGTTAGGAAAAATCGTGACAATAATTGGCTCATTTTCCAATTAGAAAAAAAATGAGTAATTGGCGAGAAGAGCGTCCCGGCGGATCGCACGAATTTTGTAACGATTCAACGCTGTAAGACAGTTGCGAAATTTTCAGTGGAATATTTCCCGGGGATAATTTAGAACGCATCTAGATGTTGGGACTTGAGTTGCAAACAAACGATACGCAACACCGAGTACACAGCCTTTCTCGGATGCGCGAAAGACGAGGATAGGGAAAGAGTGAATTCAACGAATCAACGAGTCATGAGCCTGCCAGAACGCACAAGGATGTCTTCTTTTTTCCTCTGGTTTTCTGTCAGCATGAGAGAATAAATGCTGCTCTCTCTCTGACCGAGCCTCCAAATTATACTCATCGCTAAATAGAGCCCGAGAATCTTTAGCTCTTTTTACTACAGGATCGCAACCTTTCTGTCTCCGTTTTCGCAAACGTCCAAATCTTTTCTCCAATGCTGCACAATATTCGTTTCGATATCATGAGACAATTTCTCAATCTTTTGCCATCGTATTTTCTCAATATTACTTTTAGGCGAATTTGCAATTATTAATAACCACGACACAGTGTTCTAAATTAATGATTGTACACACGAAGAGTGTGTGTGAAGATTCGTATTGAGGATTGATTCGCAAACGCATAGCACACGACATCCGGAGATTCGCTATATGAAATGCCGGAGGGCGAATCACGCTCGGGAGCGTCAGAGCTTCGTTAATATTCACGAAACACGTGGTGCTCGTGAGTCGTCGAACGAAGAGAGCTCTCCTCGTATGAGTAACACGAAATCGCGTTACTTTACCGTATGCGACATAATATGCCGTTGACGCGTTTGTTTCGTTCCGCTTGTCGATTAATTGACATGAGTCACACCGGTTGAACTGCCTCATCAACACATCGCTCGGATCGTAGTGTCTCTTGCGAGTGATCGCGTGTTTTATTATTTTCCGAGCCTCGCCTTATTACGAAACTTTGAAGCGCCGATCGTGATCGAGCTTAATAGAATCAGGATTAAGTCGTGCTTCCGTTGTGCGCGTTCAAATTTACTTATCGGAATAATACGAAGCATAAGGGAAGCAGGAATTATTTTTTTTAAATGCTTGTTTTACAGCTTGGAATTCTGATGAAATGCAGAAATAAAAAAAAGAGGAATAATTCAATTTCAAATCGTACACGTTTCTGCGGAAAAATTTTCACATTTCCATGTACGCTCGCGTGCTCACTCATCAAAAGTCAACAGACTGCTTACCAGACTAATTTGTGCTCGGGGTATTCCGAGTTGATGAGACATACGTGGAATTATGGCTCGGTTTGTTCCTCGTCGTTTCTTTATCTCTCAGTCGTCACGAGCTCACGTACAATCTTTACAGATTGCGAAACGTCGACCGATATCATGGAAAAGCATGTTATTTGGTATTTTCCTTCAATCTGTACTTTAGAGGATTTGATGGTTCAGTCAGACCCTGCTGTTGGTTTTGATTGATTTTTATTTCTACAGCAAAAAGTTGTGTCAAAATGTGCGTTTGGATGATTTTTCAACGATTATTTCTTCAGTACACTCGAAATGAATCGATGATTTTGTATTTAGACAGAAAAATGTTTTTTTTCTCGTTACAGATACGACTGCAGCTAGCACGGGAGAATGGACTTATCCATCTGCAGCCCCTTCTTATCCAGCACCGTCGGGCAGCGACGGTGGATCTTATTCGCCACTTCCTGGTGGGGCTTTCTCTTATCCCGGGGAATCACTGTCTCATCATCCAACTACGGAACCCGTACCTTTGCCAACAGGTAACAATAAATTAAAAAATCACTCGTAACTTTATGGAAATCGAAATGATTTCGTGTGCAGGCAAGCAGTGTCCTCGGTGAATCACGGGAAATTGATCAATGAATCACGACCTACGATGGCCGAATACATTTTGCGAGTCGTGCTTGAATCAATGCTCCGAGCCATTCCTTGTCAAACGAATATTAACCTTTCGAGGCCACACTGGGTCATTTTGACCCGAACAATTTTGTATCACGGATTGTTTGGCATTTACTGATGGCAACGACTGTTTTGGACAATTCACTACAAAAAGCTTCTCTACAAAAAAAAAAAAAAAATTTGCACTCATAGGATTTGTGCACTCGAAGGGTTAATTAAAAAACAAATGTTTTATTTCCTTTTTATAAAATAAATTAATTCCCAATAATTAAACAATGAAAATTACGAATCGCTTTTTGTAATTTTCTTCTCACTTTTCAATTGACGACTTTCCCCACGAATTTCTTTGATCCACTTCGATTAAAACGTTCGTTTCGCTTTTTTGTGCAGTTCTACCTTCGGAGGCTCAGCACCACGACGCGTACACACCAAACTGTGTATCGATGTACCCGAGTCACGGAGCATCGGGGACACCAACAGCAACAACGACGTTGCCATTATTGCCAAGTAAATCGTCGGGCGATCCAGAGCTTTTTGGAGGAGTCGGAGGCAACTCGAGTCCTGGATATCATTACGGTTCCTGGACGCCAGGACCTTCGACTCCCGTTCCCGTCGCATCACACAATTACAATCCCAACTATCAGGGCTACTACAACAACCCCAGCCAGAATTACATAAGTCCGACGCCGATGGTACTCTATCCGCAGCTTTACAGCACCGTCAATCAAAATCAGATTCATCTTCATCTTCACGGTGATCTGAGCGAAGATCAAGTGACAATCGCCAGCGGGAACCTCACGATCAGTGGCAACAGACTCGAAATCGGTGTGATGGGTGAGGAAAATGAACAAAGCAGAAATGATGTTTGGCGGCCATATTGAAAAAACGATCCTCGGGATTAATTCCTTGCACCCAGAGAATTAAAACGTTTTTTTTTTTTTACACCAAAAGAAAACCAGCAACGCTCGACGACTGCTTAAGACGATTGACTCATTATCCTTGGCTCGAGAAAGTTGATCGAGCCTCGTATCCAACTTGAAATTTCACGCAGGTATGATTTTGCGTTATCGTGATATTACGAGACCCCCAAAACTCGTGTGATTGTGAAAATGTCGAAAGAACATTGCGAGCCTTTAGTTTCTAATGATTTTGGTGTAAAACGTGTATAAAGAAACGACAAACGAGATAAAACAAAGTGATGGAAATGCAATACGAATCGAAGCCTTGTTTCGAGGGACGAGATCATTATTTCTCGACGACTGATCCTCAGTCAACATGTAAATATTCAAATATTTTCCGTTAAATAAAAAAAATATTAAGAAAATATGACGTCGAGCAAGTTCGAATGAGTTTTTTCGTCTCCAGTCTGTTGAGCATGTTTTTTAATGGCTTCTCACTCTTTCTGGACTTAAGAGCCTCGCTGGAGTCGACTTTGCAGGGATTTTCCAATTTTACGATCGTTTAAAGGTCCATTTTATACTCAAAGGTGCGGTAACGTCGAATAGTTGTGGTCAAAGCGAATAACCAATGCACTGCGACGTTGTACCGCACAGTGACGATATTTTCCCGTTCGATACATCATTCACTCATTCTTTGCGCAGCATCTCCGAAAAGTTCAAGATTCACGAACAATTTTCTCATTGATTTCCGTTAATTATTTATAATCCCCTTTGAAAGTTTTCTGCTTTCTCGATTCCGAAAACTCGATCCTCTTCTCCGTTCATATTAAGGAGCTTGAAAAATAGTTGCAATTGCAACCAACAATTCTCCGAGAACTCAGCCGAGCCAATGTGTGAATCTTAAAAAAACTGTTCTCGACATGTTTACGAAAAGTTTTACCACACTTGGTAACCGGAACAATTGTAGTTCCAGTTGCGGTAACTTCATAACAGTTCGTCTTGCTGATTGCCGATTTTGTTGTCGGAAGTGTCGTCCAAAGTATTCCATTAAGTATGCAACTCCCTTGAGTAAACTGAGGTCAGGGAACCTTTGAAATTTCGTGTTTGATTAACATGGAATTATATTGTGATTATATGATTGAATTTATAAGATTTTGTGACCATCGTCTTGTCGACTTACAAATCAAAACTAAGAAGAGAAATTTTAGGTTTCTGAGTACGTTCGAAGACGGAACAGCTTTAGGGAAGTTTGGACCGGTTTCTTATGTTTATTACTTCTGAGCCCTGCCGATATGGTCTTTTTTGATGGCCATTTCTTATCTGTGACAGCAGGAAAAGAGAGGGAAGTGAAAGAGAGAGAGAGAGAGAGAGAAAGGTAGAAACAAAGAGAGAAAGTGTAGTGGAAAAAGGGACATTATGGCGAGAGACAGTTTACAGCCAAAGACATCGTCTACGAGAATCCCCGAGCAAATGAACGATGACTACGACGACGACTACGAGGGCGACACGAGGCGTGGAAGGCTTTGCGAATAAAAGCTTAGAACGGCACGTTCAAATGGTCTTAAAACGACCCAACCGTGTCGCTCGTAAGCTAAGATTCTTTACGAGACACCGTGAGGATGACTCGCGAACAACTCTGCGCCCGGTTCACCGCAGACGTGAACTTATGTGCATACGGAAAGTCGTATACGCGGACGCGCGCAGTCTCATTACTGTGCGCTCCCCCTCCATTTATGCCCTCACTATTTTTTCCTCCGCAGTGCTTTGTTTTCTCCCTTCTCTCCTCGTACTTCAAACCCGATTTTTCAATAAAATTTTCAGTCTTCCATTTTCTTTCAAAATATACCGAAAAATCTCATTTTTTCGAGTTTCATTCCTTTTTTTTTACGATTTTATGAAGAGGGAACAAAATCGAGCCTTCCGAACGTAAAGCACGAGATTCGAAACGCATTTGCAACCAGTAACACCGAACGTTACACTTTCCTGTAAATTTCGACAATGTCCAGGATTTCGAGGTAAGGAAACCAAGGTAAATAAAGAGTATGCAAATTTTCAAGTCGACGATTTCTTTCATCGTTCATCTTAGCAGAGTATAATACACGATTATTGTTCGATGAATTATCATCAGTTTTGTCGTTTGTTTTTCTTTATCTAATATTTCTAATGCTTGCTCCGCGATCTACATGAACAACGATGCTCTCGAAAAATAATATATATTTATATATTTATATATAGCACATTCTTATCCATATAATACAATTCGTGTACATATTATTTTTGGAATCCAGCATTTTAATTCGTACACAATAATATAATATTTATACCATTTGCACATCGATCGGTGGGAGATAATCTTTCGACAGCGAACTGCTCATTTTCGAACTCCGAAACATTTTTTCTAAAACAATTTTTCATTTTGTACTGCGCGTTCTTCGTGTTTATTGTAATTTTCGTTTTTTTTCTTCTTTGTTTCAATAAAATTTCTTGTTGGTTAAGAATTTTTCGCACTTTTTTTTTCAAATTAGAATCCGAGATTGGCACGTTAAACTATTTTTCGTCAATGACGATGCAAGGCGTTGTTTTTTTTTTACGTCTTCAACGACCTGTTCCACTCGATTGTATCGATTTTTGATTTTTTGCCATTTGCATATCAAATATGAAACAGCAAAGGAATTAAGCGAAGCGATCAAGTAATCAAGCTTTTTTTTTTAAGTCAAATTTTTGTTTTTAGACTTAAAATACTGAGAGATAAAAAAAATCCCAGGGATTTTTATCGTAAGAAGGTGAAATATAGGCATTGAAGCAAACATCACGGTAGTCGAGGAATATTTTAAAAAATGATAATTTAACGTGTCGATCCGTGCTCGGGAAGTTATTGATGCGCCATGCGACTTTTGAGAAATTACCATTTTCCAATATTTTCAATTTCTCTGCTTGGTGAACCTTTTTTTTTTTAGTTACTTGTCAAACCATAAATAACCACGACTCGATGGAAGATGGCTGCGAGTTTTTGCTTCAGTAACGGATCTACTGCGTAATTTGTCAGGTTTCTTATTCCGTCGACGAGGACCGGAAGAAGGGGCGCGAGTTTGTCGTCCTGCGAAAATCGAACGAAGCGTTCGAAACGTACGATTCGGTCGATTACACAATGAAAATTTTATTCAAATCAATGGAATGATAAGGAAACACAAAACAGAAAAAAAAGAAGATTGGATGGAAGATTTTGATTGGAAGAAATAATTACCGGTAATGCAAGTGCCCACTCGAGTGCAGTGCTGAGAGTTTCCGCCCAAGCTTTCCTGTGAGCTTCGCTATCTTTACCAACGGCATTTCGGCTCTGGGAGTCGAAGCGTTGATTGAGAGCGCGATGTTCATCATTGCCACGTTTATCCCCGACGTCCTGAAGGAAAGGATTGATGCGAAAGCCTCTTTTGGTGCGTTCGTAATCCTTCAGAAGTTCTTCCATATTTTTAGCATCGTTCGAAAAATCTGCTTCCCGATTGATTTCCGATCGCACTGTTGTCGATAAGTTTGAAGGGCTCCTCGAGGGGTCAAAGTTTTCGACGATGCGATCGCAGCTCGAAAGATCAGTTAGATATCGAGAGCGTGGTCTTTCCATCGTGGACAAATTGGATGCTTCGTTCTCAGAGGACAATGAAAAAGTTGGCGGTGATTCGACGTCTTGGCTGAATCGATTAAAATTGGAAAAATGATTTCGTTTCGATCCACACACTTCGCTGCTGCTTGAAAAACGACTCCTCAAGCGAGAACAAACGTCACTGGATTCGGACAAGTCGGAGATTGTCCGGAACGATCTTTCATCGTCCAAAACGATTTCTCCATGAGAAAAATTCGTCCCGAGCCTGTTGGATTTTCGCTCGATCGAAAAATCATAAGATCTTTGCAGATCCATGAGTGACCTTGATCTCAGAACTTTATCAGCTTCAGGCTCATCGGAATAACAGTCATCTTTGGCGATGAGGAATTTCAGGGAATTACGTTGCGAGAGCAACAAGTGTTCGCTCTTTCGTCTTGTTTTAATGATCGCTTGCGAGGCCGAAAATACTTCTCGTACTTCTGCGTCATCGTCGATGGTTTCACGACTGTAAGGCCTCGTGTCATCGACGTTGCTTCTGTCCATAGAATTATAACTGGCTCGAATGGGTTCGGGGGACTCGAAACTTCGACCGGTGCTCGCGCCATCTTCTCGGGAAGTTCTGCCAGAATCGCAAATGATTTTCTTCTTTTCAGAAAAGCCTAAGCGCGAGGGTGGTCTCGAAGAATTTTCATCGATTTCAGCCTCGGATTCAGGCCCCGAATCCGTCGAATATTCAACCCCGAAATCGTAAAGACTCAAGGGTCTCGACGAGCCGACGTAAGGATCGTTGATTCGTGAGTCGAGACTCGTCGCATCTTCGTTTTCTTTTCGTTCATCAATCGCTTCGTCGAATGATTTCGAACTGATTGAATCATATTGGAATTTTTCTCCACCGAGCTCGGCATCGTGCTGTGTCTCATTCGCTGATTCTTTGATCGTAATAACAGGAAAATCGTCGGGTTGTGCAATGAGAAGGAAAATTTTTTTTTCAGCAAAAATATCAACCATGCAATGTTTACCATCGCGATCGATGACGATCTCAACGTAAGTTTCGCACAAATCATCAAAAGTCGTTTTAAGTTGTTTCAAATATTTCACGAGGTTTGGATCGATCGAAGAATCCAATTTTTCCCCGGAGTTGATGATTTTCTTAACAGAGTCCAGGTCGACCTTGCTCTTGGCAATCACTTCGAGACACAACTCGAACAATGTTACGATTTTAATACTCAAAGCGGCCCCAGCTTGCCGATACAAGTTTGCCGGTTGTTCGAGGTTCGCCACTTTTTGCAGCAAGAATTTTAGGCCGGGACGTGAATCAAATCTGTGAGCCGCTGCGGCTGAGCGATCGAGGGCTGCGAGAAATATGTCAACGTGACGTGATGATAGCTGCGATATGTTACCAAAATGGGGGCTGTTAGTCGTCGTTGGGGAATTTGATGGCTTGAGAATCGTTTGACCCAGGCTGAGAACAATCGAATATAAAAAAGTCGAAATTAAATATTCCGATGCACTCTGACAGCACTGAATAATTTTCCTGTACAACGAATCGAACGAAATGTTGAAAATAAAACAATTCCTACCTCGTTCTGAGAGGATCTGTGCCTTGGAGCAAAACGCTCGCGATACAGTGTAAAAGCATCTGATGAACGAGAAGTCCAACGACGAGGGCTTTCAACTGGACCTTGACGATGTAGAGATCGGGATTGAGAGTAGTAGCGATCGATGGTGGATACAAAAGGAAGACGTAAGACCGTTCGTCAGCGGTGATTTTGTTATGATCGTCGGTGCGCTGTTCAGCGAGTAGAAAAACCTGAGAAAATACACGTAAACCCTTAAAACTGTATTTACATTTTTATGTACACAATATCGTAACTATATTTTAATTACGATTTCCTCATTATTTAACTTCACGATTAGTGGCATTCATTGGACCAATCAACGCCGTTGAATATTCTATGGCAATCAATTATTGCGATTAGTAGCTGGAAACATATTTTCTTACTGCCAATGTTCCAGCATCGAAAAAATTCAATTAAATCATCAATTACGGCGTTAATGATTCAAGGGGGCGGGGGTGACATTTGAATTCATGGAAATAGTACAGAAGACTAATGAATGACACATTAGGCCTCAAGGGAGAGGGTCCACAACATAGAAAAGAATAGTGGGGATAAATGTCGAAAGCTTAATAAGGTTTCCACTAATTAACATAATTTCTCATCGAGGATGACGTAAAGGTAGAATTTTTTTTTTCAATATTCATCATTTCTGCTACGATTTTGGTATAAATATAAATATGTTATCAATAATATGGCATTGTTAATTATAATTATATTATTTTATGAATGTGCGCACTACGAAAGCTGCAGCTTCTATGATAAAAAAAAAACTATATTATTCGTGGTAAATCTTGATGTTATTACTCGAATATAAATATACAGGTCATCAGAATATTCCGATACTTTCTAGCCATGGACTCAAGCCATGGATTTTAATGGTGATCATTGTAATTAATTCATGACAACTGTGACAATATAACGTGCAATTCTCTTTTCATTTGTTGCTAAGAAATGAAAATCTAGTGTAGAAAAATTGGCTAGTGAGCGACGGAGTCATTTTTTTGAATGAAGAAATAATTTTGCTTTCTCGGCGGTCGAGCTGGTTTTACAGCAGAAAAGTCATTCGAAATGCTGAATATTTGAAAAAATTTGATGATTTTTTTTTTTAATTGTAAAAACAAGAATAATTCTTCAAGTTTTTATAGAGTCCGTCGCATATAGAAGTGTTTCATGGTGTCATGTATGGGCTGTCTACCAGCGAGTGCATGTTCGACAAAAACCAAAAACAGTGAATACAAAAAACAAAATATTGATGTAGGCGAACACAGTGGTTAAGATTCACGTGATTTCTGATGCGGTCGACTGAAAAATTGCAACTAATACACTTTAGAATCGTGTCCAACGAGTTGGGAATCGCGGTTGGGCAATTTCCGAAACCGAGACTCAAAAATGGCCCCCATAACTCGACATTTTTCTGTCAATTTTGTCTCCCGTGACATTATCAATCACGCGATGGTTTATTTCATTAATTGCAATATTTTTTGAGAGTAAAAAAATACAAGCAGTGTGTAAAAAACGAGGTGAAAACTCATTCTGCATAAAAGTGAGTAAAACGTGTAAAAAAACGTAAATCAAAGTAGAGAGAATGTTGGAAACAAATGTGGAGTCTCATTATTAGTATTTTTTTGTTTAAATGAGTTGTTTTTTTGTCTCATTTCGTTTCTGAAATTAAAATCCATGACGTGAGTTACCGTGGACGGCTAGAGCCATTGCGGGCCAGCCGTAGTGTTCGACGTAGTAGTAGTACTAGTAGTAGTAGTAGTAGTAGTAGTAGTGTTAGTGTAATCAGGGGGTGTGGTGTGCTGCCTACAACCGACGGGGTAGGAAGTAGTGTGCTGATCGAGCAGTGTCGTCTCAATGGTCATCGAATCCTGGAAAGGCGTCGTCGGCAGTGACGCCGCATTCTGCCTCTTCACGGCAGTCAAAACCTCGCGTAGCTGGCTCACCTGAGATCAAGTCAGGTTCAGCAGGGAAAAGCGAACAACAACGACACAACGATTACACGAAAATAATTGTAAAGAAAATTATCGTGATAGAGTGAAACGTGAGGACGAGAATAAAAAATATATTTATTTGGATATCGAATAGTTTTTGCCTGCGTAGAAAAAAAATTTAAAGCGCGCCAAAGGCAACACGTAATTTTTTGCGATTGAATGGAAATAATTGTGACAATTTTTATCGGGAGGCAGATTCAAATTTCAAGGACATTTTGTTGAGGATTTTCAACGAGTCAGTTCTCATGAAAAAAATAAACTTTTTTTTTTTTAATAATTATAATGATAATTAACTGCGTGGAATTTCGATATATTTTGGTGGAAATTTATTTTCTCTTGATGTTTTTCGTTGTTTCTCCGTTCCTAGAATTTTCACGGTTATTTTCCAAATACAATTATTCCAGTGTAGAAAATTGCAGGACAGCAGTTAGCCTACTTATTTTTGTCCTAAGACTCTTCGAAGCCTTTCATCAGCTCTTCATTTTGTCTGAGTGTCTAGAGACGTCTATGTGCAGAAGAATTCGTTCAAACATTTCTATTTCTATGTGTTGACGTCTCGAGGAATTGTTAAAATTGTTAAATTGCTTCAGAGAGCCTCAAGGATTGAATATTTATACAAACGAGTATGAAATAGTGGACAATTTTTTCAAGAAATCATCCCAGGAAACTGCTAAAGAAATTTCCTGCTTTTATATCTATTTTCCTCAAGCATGTACACGCTCTTAAGAGTATGTATGATTCCTGTGTACAGATCTATGTGAAAAAAAGGCACAAGGAAAAAAAAGATGCCATTTCCGTTTCGGACTAAATATGAAAAATTACTAATGAATCATTTCGACGATAAGTTAATCATTATTTTTCATTTTAATTTAATTTCAACTAATCGTCATAAATCATTACAATTTTTCCCTGTGCCAAAAATTGTATGCAGTTGCATCAACTGATTACGACCAAAAGGGTATGCGGTGTGAATTCGACAGTTCGTGTAACGATCGGTTCAATTTTTGTTTCGTTATTGGTCGGTGTTTTATGATCGTGTAATAATTGCGTGGGTGAGGTCGATAAAAGTGATGGGACTGTGTAAAAAGATTGTGATCTCCAGCAAGAACTGTACAATCTTATGAAAGTTAACAATAAATAATTAATACCTGAATATCGTTGTGATTTAATAATTAAGGCTAACAATGATTTATCAATTATGAATGTTTTTTTCACCCACACAGGATATTCGCTCGTCATGTTAATTCTGGTGTTGGTTCAGTAATGAATGTCGTAGACTATTTATAATATTAAGTTTTGTCGTCGGTATTGTGAATTGTCGGCATGTGAACAATTTACATCAACAACCAGAAATCAGCTGTTTTCGATCTCACGAACGGTCATAATTATTAGGAAATTCGAAATTGACAATTAACTTTAAAAAATGTAAACTTCCGAGACAAAATAGCACGAAAAATAAGTAAATGAAATGATTGATTGATAATTAGAAATAAGAAATGACAATAATTGATTGGAGTATTCCATTAGACGCGAAGGATCGTCGTATGAATTGATGAATTTGGCCAACTCGGCGTTACTGACCTGGGCCGATAACTGACGTAATCTTTCAGTCTCTTCGGGCGTTGCGTCACGACGTGCGGCAACCTTCACCTGGGCAACATCGCCGTAAAAAGATTCGGACCTCGGTGAGAAAGCCATAGTGAGCTGATGAAGTTCCTGGAGTGAGTTGGAGCATGCACGATAGCAGGCCACACCGCACACTTCCCACTGTTCTGGGGTTAATATTGGCCCACTGGAGACCAGTACGTGCCTATAAAAACCAGAGGATAATAAATGAAGACAAATAATTCTCCGCAAATAAGCGAGTCAATCGTCATCGAGTTTTTAATTCAATGGAGATGAGAAAATTGTGGAGAGCATTTTTCATTGTAATATCGAATGAACGAAAATTTCACGTCGTATCTCGAGATGCAGTAAAACGAGCTGCGCCTAGGATTTCAAGCGGAGGATAGTTGTTTGAGCCGGCTAGTTGGCGATACGTTTCGCTCTTTTCTCGACTCGCGTCGCGTCTCGATTGCGATACTACATAAAATCATATATTATTTTTATTTTCTTTCCTAAGATCAACGTGCGCACATAGATAGGGCGTAACATTGATATCCCTCCGGAGCAAGGATATAGAGTTACCGATCGATGTGTGGGACCGGCGGAAGCGAGCACAGCTTGTTCTTGAGATCGAAATGCGATCGAGAAGGACTTAACCAACTCGAGGATTTGTGATAGTATAATAAATAGAAAAAAAGTTATTAAACCGATACGTTTTTAAATTCGATAGGTTTGTGACTTTGTTTGAATTTTTTTTGTTTGTTCAAATTCCTTCGGAGTGAGTATTTTGGATAACAGAAAGAAAATGGAAAATATTTTGAAAACTTGAATGACTACCGGCTTGGCCGACGAGTGGAATGTTGCCGTTAATTCATTGCCCCGAGTCATAGAACAGATCGATTGAAAACTGACTTCTTGGCATGTTCAGTTGTCGGTTTGTTCATTTTTTTCATTCCCTTGAAAAAATGTGTGTGTGTTTTTTTTTGTTTACACGATATGGAATGCATATGCGAGGGTTGAGTGTGTATCGTTGACAGAGCTCAGTGCACTCGTGTAAGACGATAACGAAGCTTGACGGGCTGTCGGGATGGATAAAGTAGCCACCGAAATTCGACACCCACGGCAAAGCTACGGCAGCAAACTCTGCAGCAGCCGCAGCAGCAAGGATCAGGAAAGACGACGTTCAGGTTTAGTTGGTGAAGTGTTCTCATATGCACCGTAGTTTTGCGTTCATAAAAATCGATACTTTTCGTTTTGCTTCGATTTTTCAACTCTAAATGAAGCAGTGCAGGTGATTGCTAATTATTTCGTAATCATGAAAATACCCGTTGAAAAACTTACCTTATGCAAGCGCAGCCTAATCTGGCGATGCTTTCCGTTTGTTGAACAACGCACTCGGCCATAACGAGCAAAAGTTGTTTAATCATGAGGGTAGTCGGTGGGACAAGTTTCTCGTTCCTCTTGGCATCAGGCCCTTGGAGATGGTTCAAATAATCAACGACGAGGTCCGTCGTCAATCCACAGCATTGTTTGAAATTCGCAGCGAAATTTTCCCAACCGTGATAAATCTTGGATGTTATTCTGAGCCAATTTTGTACCATTGGTAGCAGCAGATGATTAACGCAGTACAAGGCGAAATCAGGCCCGGGAACGTTGAGGATATCGCGGAGAAGATGAAAGAGAGTTTCCAGAGTATGGGGCTGATACCGTTTCGGACAAATCATAGTGGCACTTGCCAATCCCTCGATCAGAAGGTACCAAACTCTTAATATGCCACTTGGCTTATCCATACTCTGCAAAGTCATCGTTTGTGCTTTTTCTATTCTGGACAGAACGTCGTACGATATATCGGGCACGATGTCCTGAACGCTATCAGAATTTTTGTCGAATCTTGTCAGCTCCGAATTCGGTATTACTGGATCAACGTATTGGGGAATCGTCGAGACTTGGATCCTTTGAGCCGAGTGGAATATCGGACATCCTGGCATTTGATACATCGAGGAAAGTATGTCGCTGCAATTTAGCAAGTACTTCAAACTCTCCAAACAAAGACGCATTTTCCTGGTGTCCGAGGTTGCCGCTGATCCTCCGTCGTTGTGACTGCTATTACCCTCTTCCGACTGATGGACATTGTGCTCCGTATCGCCGGGACCTCTGACGTGACGAAGCAGACACAGAATACAATCCAAAGCTGCGTTCGCGAACACCAATGTATTGTCCGTCGAGAGAAAGACTCGGAAAACCTCCAGCAAAGGCGCCGACTCTACGGTCTCCACGTTACCAACCGATGCTACTCGTAATGCTCCGAACAACGGACGCCAACCTGAACGAATCTCCGTTCTATTTGTCTCCACGAATTCGCAGATGCAACTTACGATCTGTTGGACGATCATTTCACTTGGATATATCGTTGATGATCTGATTATGAGGTTTTTGAGGCTTGAAGGCATTTTCGGTTCTTGGATCATTCAATTAAATCGTGCTTTTATTTTTTCCACACGATTATTCATTTCCATTTCACTTTACTTTAGAAATCGAAAATAGTTTCAAAAATTCAAGCATTTTGTATCGTTGCATTTGAGAAGATGCGTTTTTGATTTTCTGCTCGAATCAGGTCGTAAAAATATTCAACAATTAAAACATTGAGTTTGATTGATTGATTGATTTGAAAAAGGAAATTCTTGAATGGAAGAATCAAATGCCCCCAAGCAGAGAATGATCCCTTCCGGGAGATTCTTCGATAACTTTTGGTATTGTTTCCGTTTACCTGATCTTGGACATCGCTGTCGCAAAGTTCGAGGCACAGAAGATTTTCGAAGGGTTTGAAGAGAGCTTCGTTGAAATGAAAGTGAGGAAGTTCGACTTGCTCGTTCAGCAAAGCTGCCATAGAGTCATGAATGCATTGAACTGCTTTTTTTGAAATGCCACGATCTTTGTGACAGGCTGCTTCCATAAAGTGCGGGCCCAAGATGCTCCAGACCTTTTTTCATCACAGGAGCAAACAAAAGGTCAAAAAACTCATGTTGATTAAATAATTCAACGTAATTAGAAATAATATATTTACCCTCATGACGTGAATGAGAGGTCTGCCACTTTTGACACACTTCAGCATCACTTCACCGAGTCTCGAAAGCAACAGAACATTCAACTCGTCATCCCTTGGTTTGCTTCGACGCCACCAAAATTTTGTGTTCTCCTTAGATCGACCATCACTCGTTTTGAACAATTGATCTTTGCTGGCCTTGCAAAGTGCAGTTAGAAACAAGCACAGAGCACGTAGATTAAGTTTTAATGCAGCATTTTCGAATAGTCTGTCGACTTCTTGCGAGAGCACACAAATTATTTTGGCTGCATAATCAGCCGGTAATATTCCATTGAATTGATTATCGGCGTTTGATTCTTGGATTATTTTCGGTATTGTATCTGCACAAGGATTCTGACTGTACGGCGTTGACAAAAAACTGTACACGTCCACGCTTCAACAAAAAGAAAACATCGGTATGTGAATAATTTTCATTTCGCGAGATTCAGATTTTTCATTGTAGCTAATGGTTCATTTTTTTTTTTTTTTTTTTCAATCAATCCTCACCAAGTCTCGTCTTCGTCCATAATGTTGAAATTAAATCTAAGCTTGTCTTGGCTCCCTCTCGCATCGCTGCTCGAAGTCGAATCTTTCTTCTCTCGCTTTTGAAGAACTCTAGGCATCGAGGGGTTTTGATTCTTCCCGAAAAAATCATGTTCCAGTTTGCTCACGTAAAGGCAACAACTGTTTTAAAGAATCCATTCATTAAAGCGATAGTTGGATGATTTTTTCTGAATTTTTTGTACATTTATAACTTTTAATCGATCTAACCAATGGATACCAATAGATTCCTATCGATTGCTCCGTAACGTTGAAACATTTTCCGTTACTTACGTGAAAACATGAGGCCAACAATCACTGCCATGACTACCGAGCTCCAATCCACGTCCCAACAAGACTTCCATGCTTAAAGCATGAGAAGTGTGTATGTTGGTTGCTCGGTTCTGTAACTTGAGTCTAAGTACATCTTTGGTGCGTCGAAGCTTAGAGATTGCGGGTTCGGTGCATGCGGCTTTAGCCAAAAGTGCAAAGATCGAACCGCACCGATTTTGCAAGCCTGCAAAAAGTTTGAAAAAAAAAAAACAAGAAAAACGTGAGCGAGTTTTCTCCTTTTTAATTTTTTTTTTTTTCTGAGCAAACACGAACCCAAGACGTTGCTGAGTGTCGCAGCTTTGTGCAGTCCTTCGAGAGCCAGGACCACGGTGTCCTTGATTCCTGATCGTGCACCATCCCGGTTTAGGATTCCCTTGTTCGTGTCTTCTTTCGCCGGATTGAGCCCAGCTGTAAGAACAGTGATCATACTGGCCCAACAGCAAGTCAAAACCCTTCGCGACAACTTGGCACCAGCCTCGGCTTCCGGAGTCGGTTCACTCCGCGATAACTGGGCTCTTTCGAGTCTCCGATAATCGGAGAGTAATTGTCCGCCTCGTTGACTGCCACTGATGCCATCGACGTCTTGAAAAATAAAATGCCACGACAATAAATATTTCGAGGCTTTCGGAGGAAAATTTGAGTTTTCAAACATTGCGAAATACTCACCGACGAGAATATTAACTAATGCATTGTTTTCTGTTGAATTTGGATTGTAGCCACGTTTCTCTAACAAATTGCAGGCGAGAATTTGTTGATAAAGCTCCGAAAGCCACGTCGCTGATAAATAAACTAATACCCCGGACCCGTGAACCTCTTCTACAAATTGTTCCTGAAATATTTCGTACTCCAGTGATTTGTTGACTATATACAAAGAACATGCAAATTTTTATGGCTTTTTGTTTGATTTTTTATCAATTTTTCGCGAGCCCACTCGTACCCATTTGCACTACAAAAAACTAACCTCGCTTATGGGCACCTGACGACTTTCGTCCGAATAATAATTCATTCTTATTAGTTTGAGATTTAGTAAGAGCGCTGCGTACGTAGCGAGATAAATCCCATCAGCGTTCATGATCGTAATTAAGGCACACGAGTCAACGTTCGTCTCGCCCTCGTCTTGGAGTTTTTGTTGCGAAACGAAGACGCCTAAAAAATGTTGAATTTTGCATGGAAAAACATTGGATAACACTCGCGATCGATGCGTGCGAAGATTTTTGCTCTTACCTTGACAATACTCCGAAGCAAAATTTTGCAAAGCTTCGTCAACTTCGATGTTACTCCTGAGTGTCAATATTATAGGAATGAGATCGCTTTTTAATATTTTAACAAACTTTCGAGCATTGTGACGCTCCACGTCGACGTTGCATTCTTCAGCTACTTGTCTACCGACGTGAAGGCACTTTGGCAATTTTTCAAGTCTCAGTCGTTCTCGCTCGTTCTCCAGGGCATAATCATTTTCGTCTATACTATTCTCTTCGTTTACGTCATCGGACTCGTTTTGAGGGCCTTCGGTGTCCGTCGAATCACCGTCTTCCGAAGGACCGTGTCCGGATGAATCGGATTCGGAACCACTGCCCTTTTTCATCAGTTCTAGTTGCTCCCTGAGGCGATCGAAATCCATTATTTAAAGAAATCCGCTGCAAGTGTCGGAATAACTTTTCGAAGCAGCTCTTTCCTGCGCTCACCTGTAGGTTTTCGGTAACCTTGCCATGCTCTGATAAGTAAGAGGACCTCGATAATCACAAGCCTCCAGATCCTCGTACAAAGTGTTTATCGTACACGTGTAACTATGACTTATAGCTTTTCCTTCGCAAAGTTCTTGAAGAGCCGATAACATGGCAACGACGCAAGAAACACTGGCGAACAAAATAGTTTGTCCTGCTGTCGCGGATTCCTCGATAGAGTCCATGGCTCTGTCAAGATCAGAACAAAACACAAATCGTTTTTGAGCGATCGCACACGTTTTTTCGAAAAAATCTGACATTTTGGTTCCGTTATTTTCGGGACTCGTTTTGAAAATTGTGGATCAAGTACTCACAGCCTCATGAGTGCCATATCGCTTTGCGGTTGACTATTCCTCTCATCCTCTACCAACAAAGGTCCAGCGAAGTCCACGATTCTACTTGGACTTCGCAAAAGCTCTCGAAGTGCTTTGAGCGATTCTAATCGTTGTTGGGGCGGTGGATAGAGCAACATTCTGTGGAACACTGATTCGAGCACTGGACGAAGAGGCCCGACACATCCCACGAGCCTCACGAGTTCCGTTCCGATGCTAGAATTAAAAAAAAAAAAAAATTCTTAATTTTCATTTTTTTTTTTCCAATTTATTGAGCTCGAGCAAACGTGCGATTATTCCTCATAATTTTACCAATAAACTGTTTTTGCTTGGTGACTATCGAAGCTGAGGGTGGTCGCCAAGTATCCCGAGCCTCTACCAACTTCCGCATCTTTCCCTTCGCGAGATGTGAAAGTTTTATCGACTCGTGGTGTACCGAGGAAAGCTATCAATGCTGGGCAAAATTTTTGCCACAAAAAAGTCGTAAAATGTGCGTTTGTGTGAATTTTCTGTGGCAGAGACGAAATGAGGGTGTGAAGACACTCCAGAAGGAAGACGACTGTATTGCCGTTTCGAGCGTTGTTGGCGCATCTTTTTCTAGCAAAAATTCAACAGAAACGAACAAAAGTTTTTATAGAGAGGATTTTATACAAAAACGTTGGTGAATGAACGTTCACGTACTTCTGAGCCTCGTCGAGTCGACTGCAAATGTACTGAAGTATTGGAAGAGCTTCATTGAAACAAGAAACTCCTCTTTCTCGTAGATTTTTGTTGCGTTTTGCGTTCTCATCCATTTCCTGACATTCCTCGTCTAGGAAATAACAATAATTATAAAAATTGTCGTATTTTTTGCAAAAGAAATTGCGAATCTTCATAATTTTTGTTTCACTCGATCCTCCTGGGATTTTGAGCGAATTAAAAGTTCGTTTATAATCGAAAATGTTTACCTAAGAAGAGACAGAATGACCTTAACGTTTGGCTGGTTGCTGCTTGAGCAGCAGTTCTGACAGCCTGGTTTCCATTTTCAAAAGCCTCGGAGCATGTTGTGAGAATCGCAATTATGAGTCGACCGTTCATCGTCCAATAGGACGAACATGCAACTTGGAGTAAAACCTTGAAACGTAAGAAACATCGTTGATGATGATCGGGGAACGGTGGAGAATTGTAAAATAAAATTCGTGGGCGAAAATTGCTTGAATACCTTGAGCATGTCGGTTTGAGTGTCGTCGGATTGCGAGAGTATGGATCCCATGGCGTGCAACATTTGCGCGGGTAGCCATAGTGAATCATCCTCAGGTTCGTAGGGCGATTGGAATCTGTCGTCCCTTAACATTTTCTGTCGATTTCAAACATTCGTTTGTGGAAATTCCATCGATAAAAAATTGAGATAGCAGACGATGTGTATGAGTTTTTTTTTTTATCACGACGGAATGAATTTGAGGGAATATCAACCCTTCGAGTGGACACATCCTATAAGTGCATAATGGGTCAATCTGACCCAAGGCGTTTTTCAAATCGTTCTATTCCGGTAAATATGGATTTAGTATTCTTTTTTTTTTTTGTAGAGACGTTTTTTTGTAGTAAATGCCAAACAACCGGTGACAGAAAATTGTTGGGGTCAATACGACCCAGTATGCACTCAAAGGGTGAAAAATGGCAGATTTCCGAGAACTCACGTGCAAACCAGCCAACCCATATGCTACGAACTTGCTCCTCTTCGTCTCCAGTGCCAACTGAATGGTGTGGAGACATTTGGCTCGTAATTCGTGCGGGGGATCACGTAAGAGACCCTGCTGTTTCTCCATGAAATCTATAAAGTTTCGTTGGTTTTAAGTTCTCGAACTTTCGTGACAAAACCAATTGATCGGTTGATTAAAATGAAACGTTTCCTATTTTCTAAATCCCTCACTGGGGTTCAAATCTTTTCTCTAGTGAATAATTCAACATAAACAATAATTCGTAACAGAGAATTAAGATTTCGAAACTTTTCAGAAGCTCAATCTAAATCAACAGGTTCGTATTATAAAAATTTAACGTCAGTAAATTTTTAAAGAAACAAAATTCCAAGTACGATCAATGAAATGAAAATTTCCGAAGTTTGCAGCTGCTGGACATCGAAAGCGCGATTTGAGTTTCATGCAAAAATAAAACTGAAGACAAATGGTAAACCACCGCGTCATCATCGACCGTTGAATGATCTTAAAAAATTAAACGTTTTTCTGTGAAAATTGAGAAGGAAAACTGGATGGTACGAATGCATCAACTCCGTGAAGCAACAACATCGATAATGACCAAACGCGGAAATGGAGCCACGCGGAAAGCATCACTGGACCAACAACCGCGCGCGGTTGATGAACGCGGAATTGGGTGGAAAAAAAAACAAATGGAAGAACAACTCACCGCAAGCCTCCTGGGCAGATTTTCGTAAATTCGACAACTTGGCATTTTGAGATTCTCTAGCGATTTGTAGTAAAAGATCCTCCATGACGCGACCCGCGTCTAACGACGATGTTGAAGTCGTCGGCGGTGGTGGTGGTAGTCGTTGCCACGCTGCTAATCGATATTCAGGCTCTCATGCAACTGCGCCTGGTGGTGCTATTCGAATCGACGCCTTAAAAACACTTTGGGCGATATAGAGCAACGGCTCGATCGCACATTTGCTATTACTGTATAAACAAAACGGCAAACTGTATATAAGTGCGCTATGCGGAAAGCGCATGCAAACACTGCACTTGAGCCAGAATCCTGTAACGATTTATGCTTGAGTCGTGAATAAATTTGGCGTTAATCAAACACATCTTTTTAAGTACGCGACGAGTACGATGGCTTGACAGATCGCAATGTGCCCTTAAGCAATTTCTTTATTTATTAGTTTTGTTATTTAATTTATTTGGGCACAATGAGGAACGTTCATGTCGAACGAACTTGTCTTCTTTGACACGCTTCCAACGTCTATGCGGGCGGTGACGCTTTGCGGGAAAAATATGTCCGGGATCAGTTTGCGCAAGTCCTACGCTCTTGTTTTGCCGTCAGAAAACGCCTGTGCTGGGCACCGATAAGCCTCATCATAACGACAGAGTGGGGAAGAGAATTGATTGCCGAGCCGGAACAGCACGTGGTTACTTACAGGAAGAAATGACGTCATTTTATGAGAAAGAGGACACTCGGGGAGGGTTGGCTGGACTGCGTTTTCAATTGTTTTTCTATTTAATTGTTACAAACCTTATCATTCTCACGAATGAGCTTGGAAACCGGATATTGAACACGTTATTTACAAGGTCGATCAGAAAACAATGACTTATTTCTGACTGCCTCGTTTATTCGAGTTTGAGGATATTTTCCATTGCAAATTCCATCTCTACTTATCCTAATATCTGATCTAAAGATTTTTCAAAAGTGAGAATTCGATTTTTAGCAAAAGGTTTTAAATTTTTCGATTTTTATAGTGAATCCTGAATAATTATTTATAGCCTTGATAATTATCAAGGCTATGGACGTAGACGATGAACAATTGTCCCAGAATCTTGCGGTTGCTGATTAAATGTTGAAACAACGGTTCCACAAGTTCAAAAATTATAAGTTTTCGTTGTTTATTTGAAAAAAAAGCGAAGCTTGGTCATTTTTGAAACATTTATGGCGTGACCTACGATAACAAAAATTTTGTCGGTCTCATAGGAATAAAAAAATTGTTTTCTCCGACCTTAGGCGTTGCCATGGGATACAATTGGCCTGGGAGGGTTAAACCAAACTTTATCATGACAGCAGATTACGATCAGATTTGTTTGATGAACAAAATCAATCGCGAACAACGCCGTGCTCTGGAGTTAGTTGTTTTTTTTTTTTGCCGTAAAATATCGAGAAATTAAATAATTTTCATGAGCTTCCTGACAGAATGAAACGGAGGAACGCTTACCGACGGTGGTCCCATAGGAATTATCGCTTGGCTATCCGGACCGTGAGGTGGCGCCATGGGGACCTCAGAAAAGAGGATTTAGCTGAAGCAAGAGCCTACAAAATCGACGGAGCTTCCAAGCCAAGTAACTGGAAAGAAACAATTCCGTTGGTGCTCAAAACGTATGCAAAGCTTGTGCACATCACGTGGCGCAGGCTTTTCCGACATGGCGATCGGTCGAGCGTCGAAACGGCGAAAAGTGCCTCAGAAAAACGAGAGAGATCTGTCTGAAATTTCCTACAAAGCCGCTATCACTTGTTTAGGTAAGTCGAAGAAATATTTGGAAAAATGATTCTTGTTTATTTCATACGAATTCATGACTTTTGGAGTACGGGTCGTTGTAATATTTTTTTTCTACATTCCCCTCTCCCCTTCCTCGCTGTATCGATTCCATTGTGCGTTGCTTGGTGACAGCTCTGGGCTTTGGGTTTCTACACCGGTGGCATGTATCGACGCTTTTCGAGAATGCTGGACACTTTTCTCACCTGTCCGAGATCGAGAGGGAAATGTCATTCAGAACGGAAATGGTAAAATGTCTACTCTCATACGTCGCATGAAGTTCAATCCTTATAATGCCCCGGAATATCCACATCCCCACATTTTCCGAAGCTCGAAAAAGTTTTTTTTTATCTTTACTTGAGAAATTTCAAAAAAATATTCACTTCAAATAACAAACAATAAATTACCAATAATATAAAAATGAGTAATTTTTCTACGGACTGGAGACCAACCTGCCAAAAACATAAAAATTTTGAGCAAAACTCCAAAACATCTTTACTTGTTTTTTTTTTTTTTTTTTTTTTCATTTTTTATTCTTGGAGTAAAAACACAGTTTTCATCGATTTTCCTATTTTTTTTTAGTAAAACCCAGACTTTTGCGGATCTTCTTACTTGATATTGAAATTTTGCATAATTTTTTAATTGCAGGGAATGTATTATTCGTACTACAAGACGATAGCACACTCAAAGAATTTTATCGATGGTTTAACGAGGATAAACAGTGACAATTTATCGGAGTATCCAAACGTCATCAATGCGGAAGCGAAATACAACCTTTTTCCTGAGGTTTGTCTACGAGAACATTTTTTCAAAAATCGTGAAGAACATCGATTTTAAAAATATCGTTAATATTTACCATTTGGTTTAAGGTCATGACAGGATTACTGTATCACGCTGGAAAATCCCTGGGAATAATAACGAAGCAGCACTGTTGGCAGGTGACATTATTTTCACAAAAAAAAATTAATAGAAATTAACGCGAAGCCTAAATTTAGAAAAATCTCTCATTATTAATAATTGACTGTTTGTTGTCCAGATAGAAAGAGGAGAGGGTCTCGCGCCTGTGACAAGTTGCGAAGGACTCGGCGTCCCGATATATTTTTATCTCGAGGTTGTGTGGTATTTCGCAAGTGCGACTGGTGTCGTTTTGTTTCTTTATGGAACTTACTTGAGTGGCACAGTTTATGGAGGGATTATCGCGATTTTGTCATTTTTCTACAATCACACGGAGTGCACGAGGGTACAATGGACCCCACCGTTACGAGAAAGTTTTGCTTATCCAGCGTTGTTGTATCAAATGTACAAAGTTACAGCCATCATCGACAAGTATCAAACCAAAGCTGGCAAGGAACAGCTCGCTTGGCGCGAAATCCTCATCAACGGTCGATACATTGTAAGTCAAGTCAGAGCTGTTCTTCTAATGTCAACAGAATTAACGTCAGCAATTCTGTGTACGAACGAATAACCCGAAGGAAAATGGCCGCGAGTTTCTGGAGCAAGAATTTTCCACGCCGTTTCTTCGGAATGAAAAACGTTTCGGTCCATTTCTGCCAATCGTTGGCGAGGAGTGAAACTTTTTTCATTTCGATTGAAAAATAATGTAAAGAAACTATGAAAATCGATTTTTGTAGGAGATTAATTTGCAATTACATTGTTTCAGGACCTTCTGGCAATCACAGCGATAAGCTTACACAGTTGGCAGTTCTCACAGTTCGTTTTGACAACCCAATTAATAGCACTAATGATACTGCAATGGTTGAGAATAATACCTAGAGATTTGTACTCCAAGTTATCAGCCCTGCACGCAATACCCGTTGCGGTAATAATATTTGCGACGCGGAGCAATCTTTTATTGTGTTCGTTGTACACGTGTTTGCTGGTGGGAAGTAATTACAGTAACTTTATGAACAGTGTAATGGAGGGTCGTACGAGTACGAGAATTCTCGTCTTTTGGCAAGTCGTTGGTTCGGTTGGTACGACAATAATGCTCAAAAGTATTCTCGCTGCCTTTGACGACGATCGTCATATCTTCAATCTTTTAAGATCGAAATTAGGGAGTTACAAAGATTTTCATACTTTGTTGTACACTTGTTCGGCCGAGTTTGATTTTTTGCAATACGAAACTTACGAGGCGATCGTCAGTACGCTTCTTCTTCCGACCGCGATACTCGCTGGTTTCCTCGTTCTTTATTACTGGTACAGAAACTATCAAACAGTTGGTTATCCCAA
The DNA here is from genome assembly GCA_963921915.1 of Hyposoter dolosus. NCBI lineage: Eukaryota > Metazoa > Arthropoda > Insecta > Hymenoptera > Ichneumonidae > Hyposoter > Hyposoter dolosus. The sequence goes on from OY998132.1 coordinate 9,632,448, forward strand.
CTGCATAGAAGTCGCTGTCGCTTATAACGCTTTGCAAACTGGGGCTTTCATCATTATGGCTTTTTTTATAATGAGACTGAAATTGTTCATGACACCACAATTGTGCATTATCGCTGGCCTCGCCAGTACCAAAAGATACCTCGAAAATGTTGGCATCAAGAAGGAAAACATGAGAGCTGCCATCGTCGTTCTTCTTATCGCTGGAATGTCTTATCACGGGATTCGCAGACTCGAAGACGAACATGATTTCGTTGGTAAGCGATTTTTCATTTGGATTTTTTCTCGCTCGTTATAAAAATTCATTAATTATTCAATGAATTATTATTCAACGAATTCAGGAGAATACAGTAACATGGAGCAAGAAGAATTGTTCGAGTGGATCAAATCGAGCACTCCAAAGACTGCTGTGTTTGCTGGAAAAATGTCACTGATGGCTAACGTCATGTTATCGACTGAAAGACCCATAGCGAATAATCCTTATTACGAAAACAAAGAAATGAGGTAATAACATTTTTTTTTATTGCTTCGTTAACTATCGGAAATCTAAACGAAACGGTCAAAGTTTCCTTTTTATCGATTCACTTTTGTGCTTTTCGATATATCGGCAAGTTAAAGATTTTACCATTTAAAACGATTCTTCGTTACTATTTCAGGGACAGAACGCTCAAGGCTTATGAGATCTACAGCAGAAAAGACGCAGTCACAGTTTACGACACATTGCGGAAAATGCAAGTTGACTATGTCGTGCTGGAGGAAGGATTGTGTTATGGCCTTGGCAACGTGTGAGTCATATTTACGACCCTAAACAAATTATTATTAGCCATGGATTATCTCAATATCGTATTATTCGTGGCGATTTCTTCGTGCCTAACGAATTCGCTTACTCGATCGTTAAAGAAAATGAGGAAGCAAAATTTCGACGTTTCTGTAAAAACGTAAATTTTAGTCACGATTTACACCAATTTTTTGTGAAATTGTATAATTTTTTGGACATTCAGAATTTATTGATACAATTTTAATAGTCGATGAAATATCTTTTGCTCACCAGGCCTGCTGGTTGTCGAATGGTTGATTTGTGGGACTTGACAGACAACGGTAAAAGCAAGCGAGCTGGAAAAAGGCCGCTGTGTCCAATCCTCTTCAGAGGCAATTCCCATCCGTTCAGAAGAGTTTTCGTCAACCGGAAATACGTCGTACTGCGACTGGACTATTCAACTTACGTAGAACTTAAGCCAAGCCCGCCTGTTTTGTTTCAATCGTGGTGAGAAATTCGAGGATTGTAACAAACGTCGTTGTTAACAGCGAATTCATTTTTCGTCGACTATCATTCGACATTGACGCAATCACAACAACAACAAAAATAACAACAAAATGTAAGTATGTCTGGTGCGAGCTCACGCGTAATTAAGCAACCGATTGAGTGGATTTGTGAGCCATTCGGAGTGGTGAAAAAAAATTGAACCTAACGATGCCCAAGACTCGAGTGGATCGTTAATTTCCGAAGACTGTCGACTTTTTCCTCAGATGCATCATCAACGAGATTTTAACGAATAAGCGATAGAGACTTTTCTTTTCAGAATTTCGCGATCTACGTATTCCACAAATCTCACGTTTGAGTATCCAACAGAAATATTTGCATAGCGTATTCCCATAAATGATTGTGCCTTCTGTTATGTATTTTTCATATTTTCAATGAAATTCATTAATGCTCTCTTAAGCAGAGTGGGAGAAAAAAAATCGAAGAGCAGTAGAAGTAGCGAATGGTGCGGACTTCCGTACTTTTCTTCCTGTTAATCATTATATTTTCTTTCCATTTCGTTACGGGAAATTGTCAAGTTAGAAAAAACGGATAGAGACCGTTTCTGGTTGAGCTAACGAAGTAGTTCAGATAATTTTTTCATAACCCTCATGTTCTGCTTTAATTCTTCAAGATATTGTTTTTTGTTTTTTTTTTTTTTTTGAATACGTGATAAGATTTTCAAATTGAGCGAGAATCACGACACAAACATAATTATCAATACCGCGACCCCTCATTGCTAAAATTCGCTATGCTTCCAATTGTCAATCGACGCAACAAACTATTTTGAAAGACGAGAATCGAACGAGTAGGAATTTAAATTATCGACACGAAAGTTCAAGAGCCAAAAAATGCCCGAAAATGTGACTTTGAACACTGAAAACAAAGGGAATTATAAATTACTAGGTATCCCTGGAAGCCCACAGTTAATTTTCGAATGCCAACCCAACAATGGGGCGACGAATTATTCGAATCTTTGCTTCAGCGTTGAATAATTCTCGCCAACAATAACGAAGTTTAATTTAGACAGTTCTCTTGGTTCATCGAAGACGAGAAGAACGACGTGCGATGAATTCGCATTGGGTAATAATTTAATAACGAAAACGCGAGAAAAAAGAAAAAGTTGAAAAAATCGTGAAAATGAAGGAAATTTGAACGTTTGTGAGATTTTGGGGTTGAGATTGAAGAGTTTCACGTTGTTCTTTACCATCGGAACGGGGGGAGGGAGGTTGGTATTCGTTCAAGTGCAAAGCATAAAAGAAAAAGTGGCAAAGCGTTGTATTGCTTGGCCAGTTCTCCCCGATAGCGAGCAAGAGTGAAAGCGTAGCAAAAATATCTTCCCGAAAGGGGAAGGGGGGTGGAGGAGTTGGTGATTGAGGGGAAGGAGGTAAAAAATGTTGTCGGGGGGCCTGAGCGATCGACGAACGTTTCTTTCGTGTCCTGTGTGGCACGCATATGAAGCCCTGTCGATATCTAAGGAAGATTTGCGAGCTGCAATGCCGAAATGCTTTCTTCCTCGCTCGCTCGCTCGTTCGAGAATCCTGACGCTTCCGTGTCGAAGTGAAAAGCGAAGAACGCCCCACGTGCTGATTGCTGATTAAAACAAACTTGTAATTTCTCCGAGCACGGAAATGGACGAGCTGGAAAGGAGGTTGAACGAGATCCGGGGTAGAAAAAGTTTTGAATTTTCGTCTTGACTGAAAAACCAACAAAAACGTACATCAAATTAATTTCGAAGAAAATACATACGTAAGAGAGAAGTTACGTATATTGAATGACAGAAAACGAACATGTACATGAAATCTTAAAGTTGTTTTACGTTTCCATGTCCGGTCTATCATAAAAACGAAAAGGTTACCGATCGCAAGATTTCTGAGTCGCAAAAATGCACTTCTCGTTTCTTGCAATCATTAGCTGTTAAATCTCGACCGAGAAAAGTTATTGACGTCCAAAGTATGTGAGTGTGTATGTAACGCCAGTGAAGAAAAAATGTGAAAGCAATATCGCTGTGTACACACTCAATTTATAGTCATGACAAAGAAATGTGATGTAAAGAAGAGTTGAAATATCATTAAAGAGCCATTACAAATGACATTTAATAATTAACTCAGATTCTTGTTCATTTAATTTTTATTTCTGTTATGATCCTGTTTAATCCTGGACGCTTCGATCCCTAAATATCCTTGGAGTCTTATCCTTTTCTTGTCGCAATTTTTTAACGCGATGATCGATTCTGTACTTCTTTGGGCTTCGAACGTGAATATCTCTTCGTAAATATTTCACATTCCGTAGCGAATGCTTCATGACAAATTCTTATGTGTCCCCTCGCGCTTATTGCGACAAAAACGTGCAGCTCGTCGATTCAGAGCGCCGCGATAAGCAGCAGATTGGATAATAAGCTCGATCGCAACTTCGTATCGCAAAGCCAGAGGCGATCGAATCTCATAGATGCAAGTGAGAGATCGAGGCTGGACCAACTTTTCGAATAGTATAGCTTAGAAGATTGTAGGAAACTTTACTGCTGCTGTTGTTATTGTTGCTGCTGGTGTTTTATCCCACCACGAGTTACGGCTCTGCTCCCGCACCTTCACTTCACAAACAGCTCTTAGTATAGAGCACTGTCTCGGCAGCAAAGCAGCCAAACAGCACCGGAGCAACGTCACGCTATACTAAGTTGTGCCGCTGACCCAAATGAATCCTTCCACCAGCGAGTTAGTCCCCGTCCGGGCTTCTCCGTGGTAATATGTTCGAAGCGGCAGAATCCAAACGCGCCTTCCATACAATCAAAATTCCGTGACCAAAAAATAGAAAAAACAAAGTGTTTCGTCGAAACGAAATGTTTCTAGAATTCAAATTTCCATCAGAATTTTGATTTTCACTTATTTTTATAATTGTCTACAATTTCGTGATCCTCGATATTGGATTCGGTGATATAAAATGGACAATATTGTGCAAACAGCCCCTCAAAACTGTTCCTCACTCGTTGAGTGTTGAAATTTTCAGTTCGACACCGGAGAACTTGGTATTTCTGTGACTCATTAATTCTTAACCAGGAGTACGATGAATTGACTAAGTTTTTTTATGTCGTGTAAAATTTTCCAAAATCGAAGGAATGATCGATCCGATTCGTAGATCATTTTGGAATTCATGGAGGAACTGAAATGCAATTACGGCCGTGAAAACAAAAGTCTGAAAAGTGCTTGTTTTTTAGTGCAAGGAAACAATAGTGCATTGGCCTCGTGAGCACGTGTATTTCTCATTATTTTTACTATCGACCGGAAGCTCCTTTCCTTTGTTTTAACTTTGAAAAAAAAGAATTAGATAAAAAAAATCGATGCGTGGGGCTTCGATCGAACATCTTCTGGCGCATGGCTCTCTCTGTCTCTCTCGTTGAGCTTCAAATCTGTGTGAATAAATATTTATCAATCTGAAAATACACGTGTGGATGCTGGAATACAGATCCGAATCGTGCTACTGAAGGATTCGAGACAAAAGTCTTGGGAGTGAGAGAGAGAGAAAAAGAATTCTTTCGCCTGCTTGTAATCGAACAAAGAAATCGTCGAATTGCTCTCGTTGTACAGTGACACCGTAAGATTTTTACGGATTGGGAACACGTGCGAGATTTTCATTCTCGAAATAGCAATGTCGCTAAGTTCAAACTGCCGTACTCTGCTGCCCATCACTCGCAGTCATTAACACTCACAATCCAGTAAGTAAAAAAAAAAAAAAACATAATTCACACTGAAACAGCGTAGTATTTTTATCTCTGCGTGCACCTTAACGACGACGATTCTTTCTTATCTGCCTTTGAAATCGCTCAATGAACTTTTCATCACCAACACTCTTCTTTCCCAAGGTCCATCAATATTATCTTCGCATCTAAATAATCTCTCTTTTCTCTTTGTTTCGTTATTGATTTTTGTCCTTGTTTGCAAACAATAAGTCATTTCTTCTACAATATTTTATTTTATTACTGCTTCTCCAATGACTTTTGCAATATATTGTTTATCATTCTCGTAAAGTATTGTTTATTGTCTACGAAGCCTTCGTGGCAGGGAGTGGTGGCTTTGCATGAATCGAGAACCGAAGGCACGCCAACTGGTTATTCTTCAATATTTTAAATTTCGTCAACAATCTCGACGAAGAATCAACCAACAATTACGACTTTTCAATCAAGTCAATTGTACCAAAAGAATTGATAGAAATTGATTTTTTATCAGCAAATAACAAATAACGTAGAAGTGGCAAAATCGCGAAGGACAAAATTTAATAGATTTCGTTGATACTTTAGTTTGGTAATGAATATTCGACTTCAATGAACAGGAAGCCTCTTAGAATTACATTTTAGAAGCGTCTGGTTCGGTACAGAATGCCCTGAATACTTTTTGAGATTCTATATTCATCTTAGAAATTTTGTGGCGAACACAAAAGAGCCTAAGTATTTGCATTAAACCTTTGAACATGATAATCTCCAGTAGGGTTTTTTCTTGATTCCTAATGTCGATTCACGGTCCATGGAATATATGAATATTTGATTAGATATTTTGAATAGTTCTTTGTGGCCATAGGCTCATGTTTTCGTCTTATTATTATTGTTGTTATTATGGAGCTCATTTATGAAAAAGTAATTTATTAAATCGAGTATGAAACAAGATGGTGTGTAAGAAATCTTTTTTCGTAATATCGAATCTTATATTTTTTACAAAGATTTTTTACTTTTCCATATACGTGATCGTACGTAACGAGGAATGGGTTGGTTCTTTGACGTCGAGCTGGTGGAATTCGTAGCCTTATTCCTCCGCAGCCTTTATGATTAATAAATTAAAAAGAATTTTTTGTTCCTAACGAACATTACAATAGGATGAATAGCGAAGATGTTCGCTCTGAGTAAAGCTAGCAATGGTGTGCAATGGGCAAAGTGGGCTAAGCGCAATTTCCTCATAGCTCGAATGCCATGCGAAACACGATCTTCAAGGTAGAGGCCATACTAATGCAAAAAAACGTCAAGTTTTATAGCCGCATCGATGGGAGGGAAGAGGCGAAGGATTGAGAACAGAAAAGAGAGGGTGAGAGAGGCAATAACCCGAATGAGCGATAAATTTTTTTTAAATTCCACGCAAAACTCGAATATATTTAGCAGGAACCTGTTTCTATATAGAAAAATAAAAAGTATCAATTCTTCAATTCTCTTCTTTACACCTGCATGCCCAAAATGGATTTCAATCAAAAATTGTCTTCAAGTTATTAATACTCAACCAAATTGATTTTTAATTGAAATAAATGCGGGTTATTGGAGAATTTTGAAGGAATGCAATATTCTGTGGATTCAAAACCGCGCGTGATTCATAACGGTCACCATAAAATGATAGAAAATAGAATAATGAATAGAAACAGAAAAAACGAATGAAAATAATGTATATATGCGTTTGACGTTGATGCAGTCAATGCATCAGAGTAGCAGAGGTAAATACCATAATCCAGTAAGTTTCACATGACCGAGTTTAACGAGACGATCTCCGACGTTACGGCGTGAGTTTTTTTTCTTGTCCAATGTCTATATACACTCATTGCCTCATTTTATAATGATTATGACACGGGATCATTTGCACGTAGGTCGTGAGCAGGTTAAGCTTCATTGCCATGTCGTTCGGCTCAAACTCGGACGTGCTAATTGGCCAAAGGTCATACTCATAAACGCGTATATAGTTGTGCCCTCGCACTGCGAAATTTCCTAACTCGATGCTCTATCCCGGTGACTGGATTAAACAGTTTAAAGTCATTGCGATCCATCGAGTTCCACGTGGTCCCTAATGTTGGTAGTATTTCGTCAATATTCCCCTTGAAAATCCAGTCGGAATCCAAGGTAGAGGATCGAATGATTGCTGACGTTCGCGTAACGTGATTTATTCGATCATTTATTTATATTTTTCGAAGGCCTTCATCGTTTCATCACCGAAAACTCATTTAGCAAACAACTGCGCAATTATTTTCTTAATTAAACAACGGGACACACACTTTTAACTTTCACTCGAGAGAGTCCCACAATTTTCTCGTCGATCGAAACCCTTCGTTGAAAAATTGAAGTCGAGCATGAAAAATCCAAAGAGCAGGAAACGAAGAGGTCCATTGGGATTCAGCTGATTTAACGAGCTGCACTCAAATCGTTGTAAATATAACACACGTGTGACAAGCCATACACGTGTTACGCATCTATTCGTGTCACGTGTCCCCAATGCTTTTCCGCTATATATAATCGTACATATAAATATATAAACACACGCACACATACATGTGCGTAGGTAGTAGTGTCTGGCACAGACCGAGAGCCGCTGCGGTGACTCTACTCGTGTGTGATTCAGACTCTTGCACCCGGTTCACACTGTACAGCCCGACCATCGAGAAACACGCATACTTTTAAATACCCTCTTGTTTTTTTTTTCTCTTACGTTTCCTAGCGTTCAACTGTGTCGTCAAAGCAACTCTCTGAGAAATTCCACTCAACTCGCTAAAAGACTCTCTTGGTCAATTTAAAAAATTTCAACAAATTCCAATGTCACAACACTGTGATCTTTGAAAGAAATGGATCGAGGGAATTCTCTGGAAAAGAGATAGAAATCATGAAAAATGTGACCTGCCACGAGAGATTTGTTGGAACGATTGTTAAGTGAAAATTTTCTAATCAAATCTCTTTCCATCTGATAAATATTTCCTTTAGATATGCAGTTCCTTAGAGATATAGAGATTTGTGCGAGATGTGAATATACATTTCTGAATTAGTTTGGATCACAAACGTTTAAGGGTACGACCCCGAGTGATACGATACAAACGCGAGGCACAGGCATGAGGTTCTCGAACTTGGAGTATTTGACGACACGTTTACCTACATCCCACGAGAATGGCCATTCTTGCGGGTACTCGTATACTCTAACAAGAAAAAGCATCAAGCTAGATTCATACCTCTGGACTCGAGTACAGCAATTGAAGCTGTCCAGAGATCCAAAGAACCAACTCCGCTAACCAAGAATCTTATAGTACTGTAAACGTGTATGAACGCCTTCGAGTTCCCACGCGAGGATACGAGGCGTCTGACGAGCATACCTAACCCAAGTTGCATCTTCGAAATCGCCCCCCTGATGGGAATTATATGTTGGACAAAGAAGGAGAATCATCGCTTGCTTACAGTATTGAAAATTGCATTTTCTGTATTGTCGATAATGAACCTTTCGTTGAGGGATTCAAATTTGGCGACTGCTTTGACGTACTGGGTCAAATTGACCCGGAGACTTAATTCAGGTGTAGTTTTTATGGGAGTAAATCAGGAGTACAGAATATCTCATTCAATTGTTCAACTGTTTTTTTTTTTTTTTTACCAAAAAAAAACGTCAATCTCGTGTTCACGTTATTTTTCGATTTTTTTTTGTGTTTTTGTCCCGCTATTTTGTTACAACAACTGTGTGAGTTCCCTTAATGAAGAAAAGGTGTTGATGCAGCGGGTTGTAAGACTATGGCTCATGAGAATGTTGAAGGGGACCCATGCTGGAGAAACTTCAGAGACGAGGCGCAGCAGGCATGCGGGCGTGTCGCTCGATTAGGCTGGAATGCAGCATGAGGTGTAGTGCTTTATCAAGGTCGGATAAAAAATATATACATAAAAAAATCAAAGTACAAATCCAACGCAGCGGAGCGTTGGAGATCAAGATGTCGTACATTATTATGATGTTTTTCTTTGTGGCCTTCCTTTTGTGTTATTTTTTCAGTACGAACGGGAATCGTTAAGAAGAATTCACTTTACGAGCGATGGTTTCAGTCTTAACAATAATTTGCATCTTTTTTGGTCTGGAATCGGGCATTTTTAATTAACCGTTGATTCGTATGACTTCGGAAACTTCGGAAGACTCGTAAACATCGATTTTTGTATTTAATTTTTGCATAATTCGAGTTTTTACGAGTTTGAAATTTTTCTCATTAAAATGAGACCCAGTTATTGCGGCTTCGGGATTTTTTCTCAATTAACAGAACGCTCGTACATTATTTCAATAATTTCGCAGAATCTTATGAATTCAAACGGCACGATAAATATTGACCTCGTTGAAATGTCTCTCGATAACGTCAACTCGATTCCATATTTTTATCAATTCATCAACTAGTTATGGTGGTTTTTGCATGCAAAATATTTTTTGCTCCATTTAAATCGACAGCCCATCTCGTGTGTGACTGAACCGGTAGATTCATCCGATATCTTGACATTCGAATTTGCAAAATAATTCAAGAAGCTCTACGGTTACATCGAACCCGTCGAAACCGCCCTGAGATTCGGCTTTCTGGGCCATCCCAATTACGTATAGTATTTCTGGTATCGTGACCCCTTAAGAGTTCGCGGTTATCAGGATCCTCGAGCAAACCGGTTTGCAACATAAAAAATTATCTCTCATTTCGAGCCTCCAATGCAGATTCGTTGGAACGAATACCAATCGATTTTTTTCTACATCTCCAAAGATTGAGGAACACGTTTGCCTCAAATTCGCATAATGACATGCCAGAGGGAAAAAAAAATTTGAACGTAACACTCGCCTTGAAAATGATATTCCCTGTTGCTCGCATGTATTTAATGTTCGATCTATTCGTCATAATAATAACAACAATACCGTAAACATAATAAATAATATTTATTTCTTGTCATCGGTACTAAAAAGTTCTGTGGGAAATGAAAACAAACGGGAATGCATATCAATCGAAAGGTCCGTTGTGAAACATTTTACCGTCACTGTTGCAATGAGAGATCGTAATTTTCTGAGGTTTATTGCGGTTTTACCAACGACCATCAATGCCACAGAAGTGCTTCAAATGCTCTAGGCTATTTTCCAACCTACTATGTTCGAGTTGTAATTTTCTTTGCTGGATTCGGTGCATCACACGAATGCTTGGGACTCGATATATTTTTTTTATCCAACATTTATATCTTGATTCTCTGCTGTACCGTATAATACTTCGAGTCCACAAGGGCCATTGATCTCTGCCTGAAAGGCCAGGTCAATTGAAAAAAAAATCGTAAACTTGAAATTTTTCATAAAAATTCAAAGATAAATATTCATTATTCATTTTTTTAATTCATCCAAAGTTCAGTTTATGGTGCTTCGACAATTATTCTTCGTTGGAATGTGGAAGTAAAATATAAATTTCGATCGAAATGTATTTTATTACTGCTTTTTGAAAAACTTTTTGTACGAAAAAATCGTTTGAAACTATCGCAAAAGGAATACAAGTGAAAATAAAAGAAAAAAGAATTTTGTGATTCTGGAAATTTTGGTGGGTTCAATACGCTATAAATGGGCCTCGAATTTTATTGAATTGTCCGGCAATATCTCATCGGTATGTGAGTCTTTCACTCATACATTTCAACCCAATTCTTATCAGGAATACAAATTACACAGTGTGCCACAAATCGATGGAATTATGACCCTCTTGGACGATCTAATTCTTCGATGCACACTTGTGTGTGTTCACGCGAAATTTCTACTTTCGAAAAAGCGTGCGTTCCACTCACGATTGTGTTTTCACTGAGTATCGATTTCAAATTGATTTTTTTTCTGACATGGAAACCTCGAAACTTAACAAACCCAACAATAGAATGTTTCTCTTTTTTTTTTTACTTCATCGTGCACAATGACTTGGCATTTGCGAAAAATTGATGTTTCCGAATCTGACCCAAAAATTCTCGTTAATTCTTGCAACAAAAGCTGCTGATTTTTTTAAGAAATTTTTTAGAAAAAATTCGTTTCTCAGAGGACACAAGAACTTTCGTTCGTCAATGGCGAGTCCACATGAGTAGATTGCACACTGCTGTGGATGCAGAGTCAACAAAACGAGGAGCATGATGTACGGTGTGGAATGTCGAGTGCGTGTGGTTGGTGCTCTCGTGATCGAGAAAGTACCATGAGAGTATCTTCGTACGGTGAAAAGACCATCGAGAGCAGCGAGACAAGATTTTCTTTGCAAATATATTCAGTCGGTGAGAACGAAAAGAAAAATTTATATCTGGAGGAAAAATAAACTGAAAATAATGGCGAAAAAACAACGAACGTGTGTTTGCTGAATAAAGTCAAAACCGAAAGTACTATATTTTCATTTCTTTCTACAATTCTTTACAATTCCATATAAAAAATAACAGTTGTGAAAAGTTAGCTGTTGTTCTTTTATTTCATGATCACATGTAGTTATCTCGGAGTACCTTAACATTCTGAAGAAAATTACGAAATAATTTCAATGCAAATTGTACCGTACGCGCAGATACGCTCGCGTTTAAATTCGTGCATTTTCATTTTTTATACATCGCAACAAATATGAAACGTACAGTCGGGGAATAATGTTTGCGAATTTTTTTTCAAAATGAAATAAAAATAGGGACTTGATCGCGGACAAACGATCCAGCCGCGAATGTGTTACACTGCTCCGTTGCTCCGAGCACAACCTGATCCTCTCTGTGTCCGCTATCTACGTGGAATGCTCGTTCGTTTTCCCATTCCGGTTTCTCGACTCAGGAGCTACCGTGGCTTTCAAGCTCCACGTTTATTTACCTCGTAGTTGTATCCGAAGGAATTTTTTCTTTTCTTCCGCAACTACGACGAAATACTTCCTAGTTCTCATCTGTCTATTGTTGGCGATTTGTATCCTACGAACTGGATTTCTTTTTTTCGGACTATTCACAGTTCTGGCATAAACTTTCATAACGTTCGGACATTTTTTGAAAAAATGTGTTGAAATGCGAAGCTGTTTTAAATTTTTGACAAACTTTTTCAAATTTATTGCCAAACTGTTCGGTATTTATAATATTTTCATTTTTGGCCGGAGTTGCGTTGTTATTATTTACGTAACTAAGTTCCTTAATATTACAAATAAAAATGATAAACTTATTTTCATTGACGACAATTAAAATTTTGGTAACTCGATTTTTTTGCGACGTTCGCATGACAGGTTCTGTTTCATTGAACTTAGAAAAAAATTTGAAGGCACAGATAAGTATGTGCGAACCGGCATGCTCAATGTCTGCGTGAAATTTTGAACAATTAGTGAAAAAAACACAGTTTCACTGTGATTTCCGGTTCCTTTCTCTTCACTCTGAGGTCCAGGGATCCAAAAACAAATGCGTGTGTATTTATACATGTAACTTGTGACTTTAATCATGTGGGATGATGACGAAAAGTCGGTCACCAACGAAAGCGGAATTTTACTGCACTTTCCAATTTTAAAGCCCGCACAATGAATCCACGATAAGACTCGATAGTGTCCAGATTATGCAAAACTTTTTCTTTCCTCGCGAAAGTTGACAAACAATGTGATATCTAGAAAAATTAAGCAAAAATGTTAATATTTTAGCTCGACGTTATAAATCTTAAAAAAGTTTATGGATATCCGAGGAGATCGAGAAAAAAAGTAAAATGAAAATAATCAAAGAGCTGCTGATACTTCGAGTCAACAAGAACCTTTCGATCGGTTCGAATCGTAATGCGTGAATGAGAACCGAAGGAGTGTAGAGGTTGACGTAGATTGATTTCGAATTAAAAATCAAACGATTGCCAAATAATATTGAATATGGGAAAACCTGAAATTGGTACTTTCGTATAATTCTTGAAGCATTTCAACTTGGCTTCGCTTCACTTGGACGATAAATTAGACCGCGGCGGGCTTTGGTGCTCGAATAGAAAGTTGCAGCTGTAGTTGCAGAGTGCGAGAGAAAAAGACGGATGAGAAGCCCGTAGACTCCGAGAGTGAGATAGAAACTTTAGAAGAGAGAAAAACAGAGAAAGAAAGGGAGCGAGAGGAAGACAGATAACCAAGAGAGGGTCATGAGGACTTGAGGAGGGATAAGGCCTCAGTGTTTGGTACGAGGTTGGAGCAAAACAAAAAAAACATGGAGAGCAGGTAAAAGGGAGTGAGCAATTCAGGGTGCGACACGAAATAGGTTATACCTTGAAACATAAAAAAAAAAAACAAATAAATTCTGTGCAGAAATAAATTAATTGACTTCGATAAAATTCTAACTGATGAAAATTCATTAATATTTAAAATTTGTTTGAATAAATTATTTGAAAATAGAATCCCAAACAATGGAGCGTCAGCTTCGAAAATTCCTTTGCATATCTAGGAAATTTCTTTCGTTCCAAGGAATAAATCGTAGTCACGTAACGTTTGTCTCTTTTCCGGACTCCAGAGGATCAAAACTTTTCTTCTATTCGTTTATTATTATACAAATGCGTATTCATGATGAAGAAATATGAATAAGAGTAATTTCAGGTTTATTATCTTTTGCATCTCATTGAAATCACAGCCAACTTTCTATAATCTGCATCAATGGAGATTAATTGAAGAATTATATAAAAAGTATAGTGGCTCGTGTTTGTTTTATTCATTTTTGTTATAAAACTGAAGAATAACGTTGCTTGTAAATAGTGGATGAGCAACATTCACTCACACCCATTTTTCCAACGAGCGTCGTGCACACTCCAATCCTTTATGACATTTCTTCGCATATTGTGTGCAGCAACGAGTGAGAGGAACTTCACAATCACCTCCCAGGTGACTGGCATTTTGCGATGCTGCGGTGGCTCTGCTACCGCAATATTGGCTGTTGTCTCAATATTCTTCAACCGAGAGCCTCTGTATCCCTCTCCCTTGCTCATTTGCCCTGTGGCCATTCTCCTTTGGCCCCTATAGTCACTTAAAGTCTTTGGCTCAATGGCTCGTATCCTCACTGACCGACATATTTATTATAATGAGGTTTGGCAGCGTTCCACTCACTCGTCCGGGTCTAAGTGACACTCCGGGTCCTAGCCTTCTCGTGGATAAATCGTGGAAAACATAATATCACGTAATAAACACTTTTTTCGATCAGGAGGTCCCGTTCAAAGAAGCAGCCGATGAAAAAGCCGATTGCCTTCGGAAAGGTCAAATTCGTCACGAAAATATCTTTTCAAATACCACGAAAAGCCACACGAATTTGGCCTAACCCATGCAACCGAAACGTGCAGAATGGAAACCAATAAAAACAAACAGGATCGCGCACCCTCGAAACTGTTAACATTCAGATTTTTTTTTACAACCAAACGACGACCACTTCTAATTGACAGCCCCAAAAAAAACTGCTGATAACCTTCGAAAAACCTCCATCCATTAGAATGATCTCCCTCCCTTTAGGTACAAATCCTAGTGGCTCCTCTTTAGACTGGTATTAACGATAAGGTTCACAATATTTCAGGAAAATAAAGATTCCCAAGATGGAGACATCGCCGAGTCGTTAATGAACACGAAAGTTGTTGGGACCATCTTGGGAACGGTACACCTAAAGGTTCTCAACCACGTCACTTCTCCTCTCTCATTTTAATAACCGAACGCACTGCTCTAATAATCTTTTTGGTAAAATCATGTCGTCATGTCGGTTTAAAAATTATTTTCTACGGCAACGTTGAGTTTTCGTCACATTTTCGTTACAAGGTCACGGAATCCTTTGAAGTTTTATCAGAAAATTCATAAATTTGGATGATAAAATAGATTTTCAAGAAACTCGCCCGTTTTCGGTACTGGAATCTGTTCGATTTGCAATGAACGTTACGAGATTCTACGAGCAAACGTAAAAGAATCTTCGAAGAGGACGTAAACTCATAAATTCTTGTTTTTCCTCGTGTGGGACTGAAGAATGTTGTTCCGATGTTACAGAGATGCGGAGCGAGGTGGGTGAATGGCTGGCAACGTGCGTCGGTTCGCCAATCTGCATTCTTCTGCTGTCGTGGTCCCTGCTCATCTACCAGAACCAGGCGTCGTCCTTGAAACGTAGGATCGATGTGCTCGCGTCCGCCATTCTCGCCCAGAGTCTTGCTCATCAATTGGGACTCCTGTTATACGCGATTCTGACGCTTATAAGACCAGCCAACCATTTCGGAGGTGAGTGCCCAATCTCATCAATATTATCGCCTGCCAAATCTTTCATTCGTGATTGATATCGTTGAAAATTAACAATTTTATGCAAAAGCGATCCTTCGCGAATATTAATTCCACCATCACGGAATTATTCAACAAACTTATTGAAGAGCCATAAGAAATTAGCATTAAATCCAAAAGTCCAGATTTCGAGGACTTGCTCGAAAGAATAAATTGAACAAAAATGTCACTAACGGTTTTCTGTTGAAAATAAAATCCTTGATTCAGCTGAACGATTGAAACTTGAATATTCATTTTCACATTAAAATGTTTTGTTAATCTCAACAGAAATCTGTTCTACCCTCGTCTGGATTCTCAACTCTTCGAGTATTCTTCAAGAATTGACATTGACGTCGATCGCGATATTCGCAGCGATTGGAAAAGACGAAACGTGTTTAACGAAAAATCATATAAAGTATCATTTGGTTAGTCTTAGTGTTGTTAGCGCGTGTATAGGAATAACTGGTGTTTTAAATTTCGAGCCTGAAGTCTGTGTTTTTTTGGCTCACGAGGTGTCGATAAAGTACGGAATTTTCGTAAACTCACTTCGTGCCTTGTTATGTCTGGCGACGATATTCGGACTATGTACGTCGATATTTCGGGACGCTTGTCGCTCGCCAAAGGGGGAGTTGCTCAAATCTGTGTCCGATCTTTCGGAAGCCAGTTCGAAAACTTCGTCGGGAGCTTTTGAATGTCATCCACAAAATTGGGATCCATCGAGTGGCTCCTGCACCAGTGGGTCGACCAATAGTCGAGCATGCCTCAGAAAAAGGAAACCTCATGTCGACGAGACGGGCGACAAATCGACAGTCTACAGTATTCTCTTCGTCTGCTACTTGTTCGACCATCTACCGGTTCTGGTAAGTTGGCTTTACAGTTGGCAACCTCGTCACGTTTGAAAAATAATTTTCGTCCATTTTCACCTTCAAATTTCATTATTCCTACGTTATTACCTTGAAAGCTCTCGTCTAAATGAAAAAAATATGGAACACCATAGAAATTATACAAACAACAATGCATCCATTGAATATACGATGTTTCGTTGCGAAGCAATGTCAAAGGGAATCGTAACGCGCGGCATCATAGAAATCTGTTGGTAACGAGAGGATTTTCGTGCGAGTGAGCACCTCACGCCGGAAACTAGGTTGGTTGAACCTTTGGGCGCGACTTCCGCATCTGCCGCAAATAAGATTCAATCAACACGAGCCTTCCTTCCTGAAAAATATCGAATCATAGTGACGATTAAGAATAATCAATGAATTTTGTTTTTTTTTTCATTCATCGACGAATTATTATTGAATGTTCGTAAGCTTCGATTTTTATAGGACAGTTGAAAGTCCTTGTAGATTCTAATTAAAATTTGCACCGGATAATAATTCGGGCTGCGCGATAATCGCAATGTTTATCGGGGAAACGAAATACGCTTCAAGGGGAAAGTTTTCTAGTCGGGTTATGGTAATGCGTTTTTATTTTTATTCATATGCATTACACGCCGAGTCCGTCAACCTACCAATTACGTGCAGCGACCAATGTGACATACAGACCATCCATACGTGATACGTATACGTATACATACTAAATATCCAGACTGTAATTAAGCAATTGCGCAAATCGAGTTGCCATCGTAGATATTCTACGATCTCAAGAAGATTTTGTGTATTTTTTTTAATTTTAATCCAACATAATTGATCGATATCGTTATTTCCAAACTCATGACCCACAGCTTTCGAAACAATAAATCACGTTTTTTTCAAACCATTTCTAGACTCTGAGAAATTTACATTTTTCGAGTATAATTTTCATGATTTGACGTTCGTTCTCTAAATGTCAAAGGTCACTATGAAAAATTCTTCAATTTTCGTTTCCCCATTTTCCATAACGTGTAAAAATTGTTATATAAACAAAATCTCTATAAAAAATTCTCTGGGTATAGAAATGAGCAAATCGGCTGGCTGGCTGAACTGTAAAGGGTTTCCTTCGGGCTACTTTTCTCTCGATGAATAAAAATAAATAAAGAAACTATGAACGAAACGAGCTACAGCTTTCCATAGGACTCACGTCGTCTCTGTCATCGTTTATTATGCGATAAATAAAAGATTCAACCCACGTATACCCGCAGACTCTGAAATGAAATCGTCCTGAAAGAGGGACAAGAGAAATTGTGACCTAAGCCCAACTAATCGTTGAGTATTAACTCACGTGTGCCCAACTTTGAGCTGGTGCGTTTCTCAAAGTGTCACAGCCTTTATTACGTACAAATGAATACATAGAATCTTTATACATTGGTAATTACGTACATGCTTGTGACCGGACACTCGTAAGTATATTGTACGGAGCAAGAGCCCATTTTCTAATTAGATGTACACGACGTTCCATTATTATTGCACGCCACTCTCGAAAGTCTGAGCATTAGTTTGAAACAAGTAACTGGTAGAGTGACGTGAAACTTATGCTGGAAAAAAAAAACCATTACGTTACTTTCCACGTCAACGTACTAAAAACGTTACTCAAATAAATGTTGATAAAAAATCCGAATTTCCATAAACGATGACCAGGAAAATATTCAACTCTTTTAAATTGCTTGAAAAAAGTTTAATTCCTGCACGATTTTCGGTTATACAGTTTGTATTATTAATGCCCTGGGAATAAACGATTTAGTAACGTTCCATTCGCATTACGATTATTTGAAATTTCAATTAAAATTCTTCCCTCAATACGAATGTGAGTCCTAAATGTAATTAAAATTGCAGAGACGATAAATAATACGTACAAATGATAATTAGGCCGGACCAACTACGGTCGACCATGCATAAGGTAATCAGGAAGTGAATTCTTAGCGAGAGTCAAAATCAGCGTCTTCCCCCTCTCCGGAAAAAAAAGTTGGACATGACGTAAAATGCCCCATATATGTGCTCGTACATCAAGTATCGTGATGGCAGTGCTCGAGTTTAACATCGAATCGTGGATCTCACTAGCACGAAACAGCAAAAGCCTCGATATCATTATAATGATAATTACTAACTCGGTGATCAAGATCGTGAGATTCGTGAGCAAATTACTATGCACCGTTCTGTTTATTATCGTTGTTATTATTATTCATTTATTTATTAACGTATTTATTATTATTGTTGTTCGTGCTCGCACGAGATTAATGCAAACGGATTTATTTTACCACCTCGTGAGAATGACGTGTTTCGCGCTCGTAAATACATTAAAAATACTCGATTATCAAAACACATACGCGAAATGTAATAAAAATTTATACGTAGATATTCGCGTATATATTTTTATATAGATCTATAAGCAAACTCCTGAAAGCGCGACCGTTGCTGCTTGCCTCGATGAGCGTTTTCACCGCACGTAGTCTCGCTGTAAAATCGAAAGTTTCGCGCAACGACGTAAGACGTTAGTTTATTAAAACCGATAAATCGAGAGTCCACTCTTAATAACACCCCCACTTTTATTTAGCCATGCGCTTATCTCAAACCAACGTGTTTTCTATCGGCGTAATGAAATACGAAAACAAGAGCTACAGTTTCGTTTCAATTACTCCGCCAAATAGAGATGCCGCACGTTGTTACAGAATATTTCGAAAACAAAATTGTGTATTTTTCGAATAAAGTTTTTTCGACTAATGTTTAAACGTGCACTTGTGGATGCAACGAATAAATTCGGTTCAATCATCGATAGAAGATTGTTGAACTAGCTGGTTCGCGGCCTTGGACGAATGACCCCTTATCGAGGCACTTGGAGGGGACGAGCAGGTGATAATTTCGCTGTATTCATTAGCATTGGACTGTTAATTATAGAATAATTAGTGAATCGGTGCTAGTGACACGAGTTTTTAAAAATTTCTCACGATAATGACTCGATGAACGAAAAGTTGTCAGTCAATTCTATAAATAAAGTAAATAAACAGGATAAAAATTTAGAGCCAAATGAAAATGAATATTTGCACGCACGAAAACTGCATTATTTTCTATGCCCGATTATGGCGAGTATGAACGATCTCAAAGTGACGGACCAGTTTTGTGGGATCGTAGCTCGAATCAACGTCCGGATTTTTCTAGCGAAAGCAAAGTCATTTATCGTGAAGCAGTTGTAACTGAAAAATTTCATTCGCTCGAGTATAAATCGTGTATAAAAGGGGCTACCGCGTCTCAACCGTTTGGGAGAAACGTGATTAGTTATATGCGTTTCCTATATGTTTTTATCACGTTTTCCCTGAACGCCACACACATATAACGTCCAGATCAGAATCCGTTGCCGTGAATGGTCTCGCCTGTGGTCATGGTAATTAAAACTTCTCCATTCGTGGCTTAATCATTTCCATGTCTCGCCTTTCTTTCTTCCCTCGTCCATTTGTGGCAGCGACTAACACAAGCGTATCATCGCGCGCTGTTCCTTTAAAGGAAATGTGCAATTTTTTTATTCTCAGCATTGCAGACAAATTTCACTGAAAATTAACGCGGCGCAGCAGAGAATTTTATTTTTCATCAGAACGACACAAATTTCAGTTTTACTCATTCCAAAATTTTCGTAAACAAAATGCAGTTTTCAACGAATTACAAAAATTGAACGAACTTTTTTTGTTTTTTTTTTTTTTTTTTTTTTCAAGCCTCTCAAATTGTCTCACTTTATCTTTCAGGTCGTTTCAATCAGGCCGGATCTCTTGCAAGGCTTCTGCACACCTCAAAACGTTGCAACATGGCTGCCTCTCATCAAAGACACTCTGCTGCCGATCTTCTTAGCGATATTCGACAAAATGTTTTGCCGTTATGTCGCCAAAGTCTACACGAAGCACGACAACTCTCAGAAACTGGCACATTGTTAGTAAATTAAACCCTGAAACTACAAACTCATTTTTTTTACCTCAAAATTACAAACCGGGGTAAATATTAACCCCACGGTTTTCTTGTTCATAAAATCGTTCTGAAAGCAGTAATCTGACTTATAAGTACATGAATCTTTTCGTTTTTTCATGCCAAAGGGAATGGTGAAAAGTAAATTGAATGTAATCAACGTTTGGTTGGTGAAAAATCGATTAAAATACCTAGTGTTGGAAAATTGACTTAACAACGTAATTCGTAAACTCGCCTGGGGTAGATATCCACCCCGGTTTGTTGGCTCAATTTGACTGGACTCAGTTTTCATGTTATTTATTCCTTGGCACTTTCAAGGTGGATTGGACGGAAAATTTCGGCATTTCGAACAGGATGCTGAATACAAACTTCAACTGAACTTGAATCATGGACTCAAGTTCCCATTGACCAATGGCAGCCTTTATGGACGATTGCACAATCATCACAATCGAAGTAAGTTTTCGATACATCCACCGATACGTTTGAACAAGTCAAAAAAGATCGAGATGGATTTTAGAGTCTGAATCACGAATTATTGTGGAAGTTTGTTTTTTGCTGTGGGAAATATATGAATAAATAAGCTGATCGCGGTGAATTTGTTCGTTACAGCACGAACCGGTACGATCACAATGGGGACTCAGCATTACCCTCATCGTTCGCAATCGGTGAACGAAGAGAGCGCCTACGCTTCGCTGCCAGCGGAATTGACATCCTTCACGAGTTCGACTTTCGAGCCTCGACACAAACGTCATCACAATCACCATCACCATCATCAAGAGATGATAAAAAGTATATCGAGTCCAAACGATCATGCGGCGATTGTAGCGCAGCAGCGATTGGTGCGTCTGAACGAGAATTTGGAATTCGCAAATCGTCGAAAAATCGGTAGCACCGACGTCTTTGGTCAGAACATGGAAAATCTGGTGCAATTGGAAGATCCGATAAAGCGGAAATTCGCCAAAAGTCTCGATGAGATTCGGGAAGAGAGTGTCCATGGGATTTGCGGCGTTCGTCGCCAAGTCAGAAGCTCATTGAGCATGGAAAATGGTGAGATGGAAAAATTTCCCGGTTCCTCATCGTGCTGCAAAGATGAGAGAGAAACAGCGAGAAACGCTGTCCGGAGGAACCAAAGTTTCGATCACGCCAAGTATCCACACATCGGCCTCGACTCTCGCACTTACGACATCCGAAGCGACTTTTTGCTACGAGCTAGAGAACAACAGCAACAAAACGGCATGGACCCGTCACGATTGGGAAGCGTTGAACAAGAAATCGGCTACGAGACTTCGGACGACGAGAGCTGTGACCTGGAAAATGGTGATTTTGATGACACCATGAGCTCGTGCAAAAGCAGGAGCCGGAGCTGCTGCTCCGTCACAACCGTCGCCAATGACGACTTTGAATTCTTTCAGCGAAAGGGTACAAAGGTTATTATCCCTTTGATTTGAATGGTATGAAGAAATCCTCCGTTTACTTCCTCATTTCCAATTAAAAAATGCAAAATAAAAATTGCTTTCCAACATTTTTCGATCCGATCTTTTCGACGTTTGTCCTGCATAAAAATTACACTGAGCTTTTTAGTATTTTTTGACACACTTGGTGTAAAGTACGCTTTCGGGTCAAATTGACCCCGCGTGTTAATGCAGCCACGAAATTCGAATCAATTCAACGAAGAGTTACAATTCTGTTACTTTTTTTTTTGGCATTTTCCAAGAGCAACCGGTTACTGATTTCTTCAACCCAACAGAATCCTTCCCAAGATTCTTCCCTAATCCGTTGATCGGTCAATATCACCATGAACATAAATGAGCCATTTTGTACGCCTCTCGGCAACGAGAAACCGGAGAATTATAGAAGATTGTGTCGCTACAGGTCGAACTTCCGCCAGGATCGAAGCGTGCACTTTGCAGCCAAGAGATCAAGGTCAACATGCGTTCCTTTACGCCGAAGATAATCGAAAGCAATTGGAGCTGCGAGGAGAATACATTAACGAGTCGCAACAAAATAAATCGTCAAATGGAGGGAACGATCAAAAGCACAAAACCGACGATACAATCGTATCATCTGAAGAAAATCAGTCCGGGTTATTCGATGAATGACCTCGACAAGGTTTACCCGAGCAGCAAACTGTCAAATCTCTCGATGGATAGTCTCAAGAATGTGTTGAAAAGCACGGGGCTGAGTTACATGGACAGTGGCGAAATATGTAAGCACGAGATCGGTGGCTCGGTGCCAGATTTCAAAAAAATCTTCATCACCGACTTCATCTGAGCGTCGACATCAATGCCCTTTTTTTTTGCTTATCCATTCGGAAATTTTCAATCGAGCGAAATTGTTGAAAAAATGTAAGAAATGAAACAAAACAAAAGCTCGTCGGTTGGTCAATGAAAAAACTGTAAAAAATCGTATCGTAAGCAAATGGCGAAAGTTTCCACGCCTAAATCGATCAAATCTCATCCCATGTATCATATTACGTTTTACCTGATGAATTACTAATTCTTCACGTTAACAATCACAATTGTATATAATTGTTGTAAATTTGTATCGTAATATTTAACTAAATACAGTAAATGTACAATACTGCGAAAAATATACGAAATAATGAATCAACCCTGGAGTTTTAATCAAAAAAAGGAGAGAAGCAGGTCGAGAACTGGTTAGTTGAAGCCTAAATACCTATTCGGGGTCAATTTGACCCAGAACAGAATTTTACATCGAGTTTTTTAACCCGTCACTTGGTTTTCGAACGAAAAGAACTTTCTCAAATTTTGCTAGCGCAGTGTCGAGAGGTTTCGTTCATATCGACAGACAACACGTCGTTGACATCATTTTCTAGATGGAGCCACGTCCTGCAGACAGAAGCAATGATTTTCGTTGTGCCTAGAATAAAATTGATGAAATAAAGCAGCAGCAACGTTGCCTGAGCATTAAACAATAAGGCATAGTTTCACGTGCGCAGACGCCAAAGCCTCGAACAGCTGCCGTGGAAGAAAAGGTGTACACAAAGGGGGAAAGACTGTACAACGATAAGTACACACGATTGAAGCCGCGTTTCTCTTGAAAGCGATGTTAAGGCGTCCTGACAGCAGTTTCAAAGATGGCGGAAGGCACGGACACGATGTTTTTCGATCTACGAACGGTTCACGATCATTTTGATCGAGCCCTTATCCAGGACGATGACGTTAATCTCAAGGCTTATCTGGAAGCTTACGATGAACTTTACAAGTAAGTCACGCGAGCTGTTACTCGTCCCACTAGAATTTTCAATTGTTTCAAACCTTTTTGCTACTGTTGATTACACCTTGTTCAAATGTTTCTCCGTGTCACGTGACCTTGGAAAAATCGTCAGCCAGTCAGCGACCTTTGCACTTTTCGAGGATTTCGCTCCAAAATTTTGCATGTGCCTCATTTTTTTTACTTCCTTAAAAATCATCGTTTTTCATGTGATTCTTGCATCTTGATTATTCGGCCTGCAGAGTTTTCCTATAAATTTAAAAGGTTCGTGCAGCCAAAGGTGTAAAAATATTGCTGAATGATCGATGGGTTAATTAATTCGTTTATATGAAGTTCTAATTATTTTTCCTGGTTCAAAATTATTTGAATCATTTGATTTCCCAGTTCCATGAGTTTAATTAAAAATTTCTTTTGTCTCGAAGTTTCGTTTCCTAATTATCTCGTCTATTTAGATTTTTCCAGCTGATGGGAAGTATTTTCAGTTTCGTATCGTCAGATCTGAAACAAAAGATCGACGTGCTCAATGAGCTCGTGAAAAAAGACGAGCAAAATTACGACACGATAAAAACGATGATCCAACACGAAAAAGAGAATAAATTGTTGCAGAAGTCGGATTTTGTCAACGGTAGCAGAACATTGTTGAGATTGCATCGGGGTCTCGGTTCGTATGTTTTTTTAAAAAGATCTCAATTTCGAATAGCAACGAGATAAGGAAAAACGCAGTCATCAAAAATGATAATAACGCTTGGCATTATTCATTTTTTTGGTAGACTTTATCAGAGAATTTTTGCGGCAACTTGGCGACCTTGGCGACGTCGATAAAACTTCGAGCTGTTGTCAAGACGCTTATGGCAAAACGCTTGCCAAACATCACCCCTGGGTGATAAGAACAGCTGCTAACACTGCCATGTACACAATGCCGACTAAACAACTGTTATTCAAAAAGGTTAGTTCCTAATCTCTTTCCTTTACCATTTGATTATCTCGTTCAATAAAATTTAACGAAAAAAAAACGCAAATTTCCATGGAAAAATAAAATAAATTGGGGATAATTAAAATAACGAAAATGTTAATGAGAACACGAAATCGCGGAATTTCTCATTTACCAGCCGCTAATTCTGCAGAACTTTTCTTATTAATATTTTTCCAGATTCCAGCGCATTAATTTTTTTATTTTTTTTTCATTTTGTATTAAGCTTTGTACACAACATGAAAAAGGATTTAAAAATTCACATTCATTGTGTTTCTGTCCACGATAGGTTTGTGGCGAAAACGTGCAACGAAACATTGACGTGTTGCCAAAAATGTTGGAAGTGACAGCTGACGTTTTCGATCGTACTCACAATCTGTTCGAGACTCACCAGCTGCATAATTTATCATAAAAAAGTTAGTCAACCATCACAATGGAATGAATGAAATAGAATGGAATGGAATGGAATAGTCAATGTACTCGATTTCCTTGGGGAATATTTGGAAAAGTTGTGTTAATTATTCTTTTCATCACAGTTTTAGGAGGAATTGTCTGTGACCAACGCTTACTGCCGCTTTTGGAGAAGGTGCGACAGTAATGTTTCGGATGGTGAAAAAAAAACTATAAAAATTTATTAATATTCCGAGAAAGTCTGGTCACCAAAAAAATGCCTTCTCCGTGCAAATAGATGTGTGTTTCGCTTGACAATGCATTAATCACCATGAGCTTTTGTCGCGATGCAATGGATCGTAAGCGAGAAGGCCTCGCAGCTTGAGCTACAACGATGTTCAACATTCCGAGGTCAAAGATATTTGGAGCTCATTTTTAAGTAGCCAAGTGATAAACAAAAATGAAGAAAAAGGTACCACGTGAAAAGAAAGATTTTTGCATGTCTATCAACATTTTTCCGCCACTTTTGTCTTTACAATTTTCTGTGATCTATCAGTCTATTTTATAAATTGTTTTATTTTCCGTTGCACTCTGTGGCTTGTTTGTAACAAATAAACACAACTTGTGGTAAAAAAAAAAAATGACAGGCATCAGATTTATTTTCGTTCACTTGGACGGAAAGGACAGAAAAAATAATTAATTTTTTAATTGTCTGGCGTTACTTTGACTACGATTTTTTTTATTTTTTACGTTTTCCATCGTTCGGCTTCTTGCCGAATGTTCGCGACTGCAATTGAACTATTCTTCGGTTAGTGTTAAAATGGTGACATCGATACTATCAATACTATAATGATTCGCAATGATTCGTGACTCAATTAGTGAATATTATGTAAAATAAAATCGACCAGCGATTAAAATTTCCCCAATGGAGACTTGAGTACGAGAACAACGTTTTTGCAATAGTTTTTCAATCGATGAATTCTTATTGCATGGATTTTGTTCCGTTTGTTAAGGTAGTAACAAAAAGCGCTTCGTCCATCAACATTCCTATAGAAAAAAAAAATGCGGCTGTGAATTATAATTGAAAAATTACAATAATTTTTTGATGATAACGACAAAAAATAAAAAACTCGGAATTTGTAGTCGAATTTGATAAAATTCGTTATAATATAACGGATGGTGGGTACAATCTCTCAAGGATGAAAAATCACCACAAAAGTGTCCGTATACGTTTGACTGAATAATTTTTTTGATTGTTCGTATTTTTTTTTTTTTTTTTGCGAAATTTCAAGAAAATTGTGCAATTACCGGCGGTGCAGGCGCTAAGGAAGCAAACTATACTGCCAGCGACGAAGGCTCGGACGACGACTTCAGCGATTTGTTGTCGTTTTTCAGGAGCCATGGATCCAAGACTTCCCATCATAATACCGATGGATCCAGGATTGGCAAAGCCACAAATAGCAAACGTCGCAATAGCCTCGACGCGAGGTGTCAATTTGCCGGCTTCTTTGAATTCCCCTAATTTTTTATACGCCACGAATTCATTTACCACAGTTTTCAAGCCTATGAGAGTTGCTACGTCTTCGCATTGGTCCCAAGGGACACCGATTATCCAGCTCAGAGGCATGAACACTTTCGATAATATGAGCTGGAAAAAAACACCAAAAAATTCTTCACTCTCAATTGTTCTGCAAGCGGAACACCAAATTCGTTTCTTTCTTTTATTTTTTTCACCTCGAACGTTAGCTCGGAATATCCAACGAGAGCACCGAGCCACGACAATATCCCGTTGAGAAAAGCGATCAGGGAAACAAATGCAACGATATTGGCAACGATACCAAGTACGAGTGGAATTCCGGCCAGAGCACCTTTCGTTGCTGCGTCCATGATGCTGGTGTCTTCTCTGAAAGTCCCAAAAAAAGTTTTTACTAATTACCATACGACATAAAGACACTGGGTGAATTTGACCCGGAGCATTTTATCAGGGTGCTAGGATACCAACAATCGATGTTAAAAAAAATACTTCGGGTCAAAATGACCCAGTGTGTGCAGAATGCGAGATTAAGAGTCAATCATCAAAATCCAAAAGATTCCCTTGCAATCAAACACTCACGATTTTTGGAGCGGTATGTTGTCAAAAGTTGTCTGACTTTTTTCCGTTTCGGGATAAAAAAGTTTCGAAAAACAAAGCGCAGCCGGCGCCGCCATAACCGAAGCGGTTATCAGATGCGCGGGCTGGGCTCCGAACCCGATGTAAGCAGCAAGCACGGTACCTTGAGGAACAAAATACATTTCAATAACCCACGCAATTGGCCATTATTTTTATGCACAACTGCCAAGATGTGGGTGTTGAAGAAAAATGAATTATCGTGGAGTAACGACCAGGCGTTTGCTAACAAACACGACGAAGTGTCGAAACGACCAATGAACGCTTTTCCACGTGTATTTGATGGAAAAAGAAATAAATAAATAAATAAATTTATAGCAAACCAGAAACGGAAGCGAATCCCGAACACATGACGGCGTGCAATTCGGACTTGGTGAGTTTGCTGATGTAAGGTTTGATCAGCAAAGGTGACTCCGTCTGAAAGTGCCAGCGAACGTCCAATAAAAACAATCATTATGATAATGAAGCAAGTAAAAATAATGATGATGGGGACGAAAATGATTATAACGAGAATTGATGGGAGAACGTTTTTAATTTCGTTCAATCGACGGTTATTCGAGACACCACATACCATTCCAAGGAATGTGTTTGCTGCGGAATTAAGACTTTCGCAAACGGTTGTGCCCATCGCGTACTGCAACATCCAGCCGAGCTTCAGAATGACCCATTGCATCGCTCCCCAATAGTAAAGAATTTGTATGATAAAACTGAAGAAAAAAATGACCGGTAGGACCTTGAAGAAAAAAACGATCGTTTGAAAGTCAATGTTTTCGGGCTGCTTGGATAATTATAACGAAAAATGGTTTGTTTATATTTACTGCAAACGCGAAGACACCATCGTCGATGATCTGCTGAGAAAATACAAACGCGGCACCGTCTTTTGCATAATCGAGAAATGCCGCAACCTTGTTCGCGATGCATTGAAAAATTGCACGACCAACAGCCCATCTGATCGTTATCAGACCGAACGAGAATTGAAGAATGAGGCCCCAGATAACGGGTCGCCAGTAAATCTTGAAAAATAAAATCGTCATGAAAGTATCGTTTTCATTTATTCCCCGATCATTTTCTTCTTCGAATTCATACGAACCCGTGTAGGATGTTTTGAGAAAACGAAACCAAAAAGCAGGAGCACAGTGATACCGATGAAACTTGTTAATCGATCCCGCGACCCGACAGTATCGTAGATTAGGAAAACCACGATAGCGATCACCACTAGTCCGTAAAACACGCCCTTGAACAGAGAAGGGCCGTATCTTAATGAAAAACAGAAAAGAACAAAAATTGAATGAAAAGTAAGTCAGAACCGTCGATTTTTAATAATAAAAAGCTAATAGAAACAATTGCACATTCATTTACCGGTTCACTCACTTGTAATTTTTAATACGATCGAAACACGAACACAACGGTTTGAATCCACGTTTTACACTGCTTCCCAAATATTTTTTGATGACGAAATAATAAATAAGAAAGAAGTAAACGATGGAAAGGATTACGATGAGCATTCCGTAACCGTCACACCATTCAAATTCGCAATTATTCGCTAAAAAAAAAAAATAACGTATTACTATTAATTAAATTTGAGTATTATTTTTTTAAAATTAATTTTCATTTAATTAATTGATTTAAATTAATTAATTTTTTAAAATCCTGAATTAAACGAAAAAAATTGTGACGCACCATTTTTCGTCCAATAAATACTCGCAAAGGTTAAATATATGACTACGGACGTGTGTATCAGCAAAACGCCCATCCGTTTGAAGAATTTTTCATTCCTAGAAAAAAATTGATCGATCGCCAATCTGCCAGCAGCGAGGCAACCGGAAGAATTTTTCTCTTCGCTATATTTCTGTGAAAAACAAAAGATTCTGTAGCAAATGTCGTAAAAATGATAGCAACAAATAATCTTGAAAGGTATCATCACCACGCACTATACCGATAATCTTTATCCTCCAAGCAACAAACTTGTGACACTATCGCACTTTATTCATCGCGATAAATGTTGTACGACAATAAAGATTTTTCATCTCCGGCTAAGGTACGCACCTCATCTTTCGATGTATCATGATTTTTTATATCCTCGTTTAATTCGTCTGGCTCAAGTTCCTGTGCTCGTTCGAAACATAAATTATTTTTTTTTATTCTATAAAAACTTTCTTTTCGGTTTTCTAATTAAAAATTCGCGTTTAATTCAATTTGATTAGAATTTAATTTTAATTATTGCTTAAGAAATGCGTGATTAGAAATTATTAAGCGTACGAACCAGATGTGGGCGATTGAGAGAGATTCTCAGGCTGTGCTTGCTTATTTTTCTCTCGACCTTCAAGTACAAATGAAAATCATGAATTCATCAAAATCGATCGAATCGATGGATCGAAATATTTTATAAATAAAACCAATTTTTTTTCACCTCGTTGAAAGCAGGATTATTGATTCCAGCCATAATTAATTTTTTAATGCCAAGTCACAGAGTCTTCGTTCCTTCTCTCGTACGTTGAGCCGAGACGAATGTCACTATTTGCCCAGCGAGTGGTTCGATCCGCGTGAGAATGAATCCTCGAAAATCTTAACGATTCCTTTCTCTCCGCTTAGTAAGCAAATTCGAATCGGCTCGTCACGTTGACATGTTTGCGAGTGTCTCGTTGATCGTTTAATGCTCGTGCAAACGAACTTCTGCAATGATCGGATCTTCCAGGTACAAACGTGAAATATTGAGGATAGTCAGGAAAATAAAATCAAAAAAACGGCAGAAGCACGAAACGTTGGAGTTTCGACTGAATTCAATCCGGACGAGAATAAAAAATACTTTGCAGTACGAGAAGAAAATTCAAGTAGTGTGACATTGGCCGAAATTTAGAGATAAGATATACTCGATGAACCAGTTTCAAGATCACCGTTTTTAAAAACCTTTCAAATTGTTCTTATTCATTTCGATAGCAGGACCACTCGTTAACGATAATGAACAAAGATTTAATCACACGCGGTCAATGTCCAAAAAAGCCTTACAGATTATTTAGAGCAGATATGAATTTGTCGATTGAGTTATTGCAGTGAGAGTTGATGATAAAAATTCTCGTGCAATTCTTGTTGAAATTTCTGCACGTTTTCTGCCACACTGAATCTGATTTCATTGGCCAGGCTCACTTCAAAATGAATATTTTGTGTATTATGTATGTTGGTGTCGAAAGAATGAATATATTGAATGTGTCAACTTGTTACGAAGAGACGCGACAGCGGCTCGTTGTCGAGGATTAAATAGAACCTACAGTTTCGTGCAATAAAGCGGAATTAGCGAAGCTCTCAGCTGAACAAAATGAGGGGATTAAATCCGCAGAATATCTCGAGTGATAACAAAAAAATTCCAAGTGTTCACGTATCGTGATTCCGTCCCCGAAATTTGGCTGAACATCCAATTCGAAAAATATCGATTTTTGTCACTCACGTTACTGTATATACGAGCACACGTTGAGATTAATAAACTTATTTGATTCGATTAACAAAAACGTTGAAGAACACCGTGAGCTGTAGCACGAAGTACAATAAACTGTTGATTCTCTGTTACCTCATACGTTTAGATGTCTCACCGCCAACTGGCCTCCCAATCATGTCTCCGTGTCGAACGAGACACTTATCAATTGGGAGAAAGGAAGGCCTTGTTCTTGCGCGAAAAGATAATGATCTGAAGCTTCTTCGTTTACGTCCACGTACGACCAGAGATTACAACGATGCCAGTTATGAATCTCAAGCATCGAGTGTCACTTGAACCGAACTTTGTGTGGCCAAGAGATGTTAAATCCTTTCTGAAACGTAATGAACTTTTCGTGTTGGGATTTCATTGATTTTAATTGCGATATGTGTCGAAAATTTACGGAATTTACTTTAATAACTCAAAAACGACATTGCAAAAGTGCCTAAGGAAAAGATTTTTGCGAAGGAAGAATCCTTTTGTTTATTTTTCTAATCGGATAAATCGGTTCACCAAAATATGTGACATTTTTGGTTACATAATATTTTCCATCTTATCGCACGCCCTATATAGATGATTTCACGATTGACAGTATCATGTCGAGGATCATTGATACTTTCAACGATAGTGTGCCGTTAAACATTTTTTTCTGATCCAACGTTGTCGCATCGCGGGGTCTTCGAACCCCGAGCAGTCAACATTTTTTCAATGAGTTCGAAAATTAACTTTGTTTCAGAAATTCCATCGAGAGGTTTTTTGACGATTGTGCCAAAAAAAAAAAAAAACTGAAAATTAATGAAATGTTTTTGAGAATCATCGGTTGGCTAATTTTGAAAAATCACGACAAAAAAAAAGAATTCATTTATATTCATTTTCGTTGACAGAGATTTGCTGAGAGGAGATGGAAACGACTGCTGTCAACGAGTTGAATCTGATGATTATGGTGACATTATCTCGTCGAGACGCGATGCGAAACCAGGAGGGAATTTCTTTCTGAATTTTTATGGTCGACCCGATGCCAGATTTAGTCTCCGACCTTCTGAATTTTCATGGTTAATTACGTAGTTGTAACTTTCTATTAGGAAGGTTATTCCATTGATAAGCTTTTCGTAAAGAAACGAGAGGGTTCGAAGAGAGTGAGAACAGTCACACGATCCGCGGATTGTGCTGATCAGTTACGCCGGAAATCCGCATTGAAAAAGAAGACTGCGAAGGGGAAAGATTTGGGAAGCTGCGATAAAGAAAATAGCGAAACGTTGGCGAAAAATACGCCGCTAACGATAAAAGATTCGCGCCAAATATGAGATGCCGGGAGAAATAAAGATTTAGCGAATCCAGGACTCCGTTCAATCTTTTTTTTCTACATTCATTTTTTTATCGCGAATGAAACCAGCGCGGGCCGGATAGTCAGTGGATTTATAAAAATCTATTCCGTTCGAATAAGCATAAGCCATTTCATGCATTCGTTGCATCAGAACGTACAAAAATGAGAAGGAACGCGTAGATCTTAAATTTCTCGTCGTGGCAGCAAATTTTTCAGAGTAGTTTCCGGGACTCTCGTTTCCAACCGGACTCGAGATGTCTCAGGGATAAATATGAGAACCCACAATCTCCATACCGGTGCTACACGGAAAAAAATATTGAGGATTAACTAAAAGTAATGGCCACTTATTTTACGTTGAAAAAAAATGACCGACCTCGATGGCGTCTTATCAGAAACTTGATAAGAATATTATTCGAGCGTTTTGTGTACTGCGACGAGAAGGAGAGCGCACGCTAAGAAAAAAGTGACTTTCCGTTTGAAGTGCAGCCAGCAGAATAAAAGGACAGAACGCCCTTTTAATTTTAGACCCGCCCGTCCAATATTTTTCAATCTCAATGACGATGATTAAAGAAAGAAACGAACGCATGTGGCGAACTCCCGTGAACGAAGAAGAATAGATCGGTGAATTAAAAGAGGATCCAGCTAGTACGATGCAGTGATAACTCGAGACGTCCTTCCGGGAACGTAGTGGTGTCGCGTGCTGTGAATTTATTCACCGTAGCATGTGATCGCGAACCATTTTCCCTTCTCTCTTATATTCTAATTGCGTTTTTGTTTATTTGGCTAAATTCCTCAAGCCACGCCATAAATGGCTTGCCACGTCGGATGATGAAACGACAACGAAATCGGGAGAAACAAAAATGGCGCACGAATGTTCCGGAGACTTTAATTATCAGGAGCAAGAAAAATGGAATCCAACGAAAAATGCAACGGTCCAAAGGACACTACCATCGAAATTCGATGTTTAAAGATATAACTATACAAAATCTCATCTCTTCCACATTGATCCAAGTATTTTGTCGTAAAGGATAAAGTGAAAAAAAAAAATTAATTCCAGACTTCGAAACGAAAAAAAATGAAGGGTTACCAGAAGTTTTTTGCAACGAACGATTCTGCGAGAATAGCAACAAAAAAGAAGAAGATATATAATTATTCCGAGAATCTGGAAGATCAAGAATATCGTTACACGAGGATCGAGGATCGATAAACCTTCTACATTCCAAATTTCCCATGGTCAAAAACACTGTGACGCGTGTCTTTTGGTTTCACTCCGGAATACGTCAATTCGCAATGAATGCAGTCTACGTGTGGGTGGCTCGGCGACTTAAACGATTCGCGTTGCGCAACGTGGATGCTGGAACAATACAAAAATCCGAAATTCTAATTTTAAGACTCGTGTTTGAATTCCAAGATTTACAAGTTCGTAGCCAGTGATTTTCGCTTAAGAAATTTGTTGCCTGTCGTCTACAACAAATTCTACAAAGTAGAAATGTTTTGTGCGAACGCTTAGGATCAAAAGGGCGTAAGCCACCCTCAACCTTACATCAAATTCGAACTCTTAAGGCTCTCCGTTTCCTGACATTTTGTTTGTGCCTATATAGTGAATAGATAATATTCGTGATACTCGATCGTGATAGTCGAAATGCCTTATCACGATCCGATGTCCGCCTCCACCAAAAAATTATGCACGGTCCAATGACCTCCATCAAATCAATGCTCCGTCTCCGATATATCGATTTCTTTCCTCGATCTTCTTTTCCCGCCTTTTTTTTATAACTCTCCATTTGTCAAGTCAAGAAGCGTTGGCGGATTCCTGGAGCATTTATTTCCAATTCCAAACACCAGACATGAATAATTACACACGCTCTCTTCACAATCGCCTTATTTTTCTTGGATTTTTCAACATTTTACATTTTTTACGCTTCCATTAACTTGTTTTTTGGAGCAAGTTTTTTCTTAAATTTTTATCTGATGAGAATTGAAATCCAATTGAAAAGTTGTATAACTAGATGATCCTTAACGTTTCGTAAATTAAGAAAAACTGTTCCGTTTCATTTTTATTCTCGAATCTCTATATGCCAGAAACGTGTCGATTACGCAATATAACTATGTTGAAAAATCTTTATTCACCAGGAATTTCGATGCATAAATATGATCAAAAAACGTCTCCATTCAAAAATATCTCTACTGATTAGCATCTCCATTCTGAAACAACTCTTTTAAAACATTTCCATTCATTTCAAGGTACTCACGATTGCCAATCCACAACTAACAATAACCAATTGACCGAAATTAACAATTTAAAATTACCAGTTGATCAATTAACAATTACTAATTAACACTTGGCAAAATTCTCCTACAGACATAAATGGAAATGTTTTTTGGAACAGGGATATTTAGAAAGGAGCATTCGCTATAAAGGACTTTGTGGTTTATTACGAAATAATATTCTCTGCGACTGTTCGAATGGTATCGGCGCATATGCACCTGTTCCGAGACACACCGAGTCTGCCGATATCGTCTCGTTGTTTGAGCACCAATATGTCAATGAATCGAGATATTTTTAAACATTTTTTTATTTTTACAATTTTTATGAATTCAAATGTTTAGCGTAAAGATATTTCGACGCATCGACGTTTCGGAATAGACAATGAATAAGGATCTGTGTGCAAGTTGCCTTGACCGAAGAGCGTAAACAAGGCTTTTCAATCGATTCACGATCATCAGGGGATATAGGAACGCCTATATTTCAAAAATTCAAAAATCCTTACAGGGAGAACGCTCGGCGATTGGTTCGAAATAATATCGTTCCTTTCCCTTCACTCTTTGCCCGGGCAGTCTGCGGTTATGTCTGTCCTCTTGCAACCTTTGATGACTCACGACAGGTTCTCTCGTCCGCAAGGATCGTTACTGCCAACGTTGGGAAACGCGAAGGATCCTTGATCTTTACCGATGCGACACGTGTCTCCGATTGAGACGAGACGATCATTTGGATTTGCTGCGCGAATATTGCGTCAATGTTATCTTCTTTTTTTTTGATGCTTCACCCTTTTCAGCCGACACTCATGGACGATCGGAAACCCAGTCGAAGGAAGACGTACGAGATCGTAGCAAATCGCAATGATCATTGGGTCGTGCTAAGGGAAAATAGAGTGAATCAGCGGGGTAATGCGGGTCGAAGTTATTCAAAAGTATTTTCTGGCTCTGATTAAGTTCGTCGCGCTTCTTATTTAATGAAATTCACTTCACCCTTAAAATCCTGCCAATCCTTCCGAAGATTCCCATCAGAATTGACTTCCTCTTGTGCGCATGGCAGATTCAATGGAAAACGAGGTTGTTTCTCGTACAACAAAAAATAGTAAACAAATTTGGTACACGTCTCAAGCGATTAGCGATGCCCGGTCGATCCGTTCAATAGACCCTGATTTTGTTGTTGTGCTTTAAGACGCGCTCAACAATCTCGCAAACCTAAATAAGCTGAGTCATTATTTTGGGTACGTCTAGACGCCAGATTGTCTGTCCGACTTTCCGCTCGTGTCGTCTCTCTCGTAATCCGTTTTGCACTCCCTCCGTCCTTCCTCAAGTCCTATCGCGAATTCAGACATGACGTCAGCAATGTTGCACCGAACTGCGTCGAGACGACTCGTTATAATGCACTTCCATACAGTTGCATTCTGCATATTCCTCCCTTTCGTACTGTACCGAGACCTCATCCTCTCGAGACATTCAGCTATTACTGATTTTCTATTTTTTTCTATATTTCCGATCGGTTCTCCTTCGGTCGCGAGGACGATCGTTCGATCCATTCAGTTGCATTGAAATTAGATCATCATCGCAACAGCAAGTAACGCGAAGATCGAAAACTCTGTTCGGAATGATCAGGCACACCAGATGTCGGTCCTGGCGGTTGTGAAAAATGAATATTCAGGTCGGTATGAACCAATCGGCTCATAGATTGTGCACACTCGTTCTAAATGCTTCATGCTAAATGTGCTATTGCAACGCTGCCTGCAATTGCGACTTTGTGCACGGTCAAAGAACGGTACGAAACTTGGCAGCTGGCAAATTCAGATTCCGTTACTCCATAAGCAATTTTCAGTCTTCTCGATCGAGTGAACGGAAATTTTCTCTTTGTAGATTAGCATCTTCGTTAATCATCGAGTTAATCATCGAGTTAATCAATTATTTATAGAAAAACTGCTTTTCAGAGATGCAAAAGGTTTTGAATGTCTCGAATAATCTTATCTCGATCTACTGTAAGGAAGAATCGGAAACAATACACCGCCATCCCCTGACTCCACATTACGATTCACTCTTCGTTTCGACAAATTTTTGAATTCGGCGCAAACAACAGAAAGTTATTTTTTTCCCCGCTGTTTCGCCGGCACGAGCGATAAATCGAGTTGCGTTTTTTTTTTTGTTTGTTTTTTTTTTCATCGCTCTGCTCACTCACTTTCAAGCTTTCTCGGTCAAAAAATCGACCCCACACTGCTTCGAAGACGTAAATCATCGAAGTTGGTCGAAGATCCGTGAAGCGGGGAGGGGGCTGGACCGATGGACGTTTACTCTCACGACAGCCTCGCGGACGATCCCGACCGTCTTGGTGGTTTATTGAATACGATACATTATGATTCATAGATCATATCTTTCGATTCGTCTAGACAGCGAAGAAGGGATGAACCCTATAAAGTGCGCTGATCACTTCGATACTCACATTCGTACAGTTCGTCCTCACGTGCACGCGGATCATTCTTGTATATTACCCGATCAGAGGAAACTTGTTCGAATGATCGTTAATCGAAATATCAATGATAATAAGAAAAGAAATAATAATTGAACAACGAGTAAAAAATTAGCTGAGTTTAAGGGTTTTTTGTTAACGAATTTAAAAAACGTTGTTGTTGATGGTGTAAGCTTCGACGATCGATGGCAGAAATTGGTCTCGTAAATCATCAGCAGGAAATCCGACGAGAAAAAAATCTGTAAAGAGGAAAAAAGCCAGCATTTTTTCTCTCCCTTTTCCCTCTCGCTCTCGCTCTCCTCTTCGTCTCTTTCAATTCGTTATCTTTGTCGTCGACATCCCCGTTGTGAGAAACAACACTAACATCAGCATCACACGCGTATAGTGTAGCTTCCACCGGCGCGCATTCTGTCTCGGATTCACCGAGTAGACAGAATTATGCTCTCGTGCTCGAGCGGCCACCGTCGACTCAGTTGAGACGTACGACTCGCGACGTGAGCACGCTTTTACAAACAAGCATCACCTGACATCGAGAACATTTTTCATACACTATTTTTTGTCTGTTTCCTCGCATTTTACTTTTTCGATATTCACGACGTCTTTCGGAGCGATAGACCGCGAGAAGAGGAAAAAGCGAACGAGGCTGGTTTTATCAAGTCTGATTGGGTTTCGACGAACTTGGAGCAAACAGGGTTGAAAAGAGTTGGAAGCGAACGAACACGAATTCGATCGGAGAGTGTTTCCTAAATGTTCAAAATCGCAAGGGAAGACGATGAGCTAGAAGGAAATTCGTAGCTAAATTAACGAATTTCACTCAGATTTTTTTTTTCATCGGAAAGAAAGAAAAAATAACTTTTGACTGGTTTTTTGGATAAGCGATAAAATGGCTTTGACAAAAGTCACTTTGAGTCTATTAATGGTGGCGATGCTGACGACCACGTGGGCTCGATCGATCACAGGACATCGAGGAGACGCGGAACATCGCGACAATTCGATCGAACAATTTTCGAACAAGAAAATTCGCCATGAGATTGATGCGTCGAGTAACAGCGACGAAGAAAACAAGTCGCACGAGGAGGCTTTTATGAGACAATATGCCAAGACCGAGGCCGAAAAGTTTTTACGTAAGAGTGCAAGAATAGGTGGTAAACGGAGAAGAAGTCTTCATGGTAACGAGGACAAAGTGGGAATACCATTCAGTGCTCGAAGGTTGGAGAAAATGTTGGAAAAAGCAATATTGAAAATAATAACCGGTGATTTGAATACCGCGGACATGATATTCCTCAAAAGTCTGAATTACAGTCTCGAGGAAGTATTGGCAATCCGTGAACGAGAACTCGACAAAAAGAATCATTTCCCTCTCTCGTCGGACGTCCCGGTGAAGGTTTTGAACGAGCAGAAAATGGACAACGATTTAAGGGAAGAACAACCGTTGACCGATCCGTCGCGAGCTAATCAAATAGAGGGTGACGAGGAGGCAACGTCAAAGAAGAAGTTGAAAACAACGACGGCAATGACTTCAAGTTCCTTGAGTGATAAAAAAAGTTCCGACGGAGATTTCGATTTCGAGGCTTACAATCGGCAGGCGATTTACGATTACGAGAACGCCGCGAATAAAATGTCACCCCGTACGTTAGACTTGGACGAACTAGAGCCAATCGTCGATTATGAAAATCGATCAATAGAAAATCCCGAGACTTCCAATGGTGACGATCTTATTCGTAAAAACTTTGATCGCGCGATGGAATCTCACGTCGTTTTCAAAATACGTTACGACGATTCGGATATTGACTCCAGTTCGAACGAAAGAGCCAAATTATTGTCAAGGGAAAAGATCGATCGCATGTTACCGAAAAATCATCACAGTAACATCGCGAACAATCTCAAGTCTCAAAACAATACTGGAACGTCCATTCCATCGAGCAATGATTTGTCAACATCTACCGATGTAAACACCACACCATCAAACTCTGGCAAAAGGACATTTCAGTCTTCAGCTGTTAATCTTCCTTCACATCCCGTTACTTATCGGTTGGGCAACTTTATTACACCTTACGACGATCTAAATACCGCGAGAACCCTTGCCGAACCCGTAAGAGCCATCGCGGTTGACAACAACAATAACTCGTCATCCGAGGCCAGAGGAAACTCTGCGACGACCCAAGCTTCTGGTTTTTCAAATTCGTCGTCGCCAATCCCTGGAAAAAAAATCACCGACTCTCGTAACCCACACAATAACGACACTTCGGACAATGGACGAAGAAAAAGTATCTACGAAGGCCTTGAATGGGTCGAGGACGATGTGTACCGAGTCATACCCGAAGCCATGGAATCCCTTAATTACTACGACGTCAGTGCCAATGAAATGGAAAACGATACGATCGAGGATTCCAGCATCAACGGAACACGATCGCTCGAGATCGAAAGGCGAAGCGATGACATAGAAAACATCGCTAACGACACGATTGGCTATCAGAACGAGAATCCGCAGGAAGAAATTCAAACTCAAACCGAAAGTGAATTCTCAGCCATAAGAAATTCTCCCAACCTCAATCTTTCGGCGTATCAACAATTGGCCCTGGCTCATCGTCGAGAGTAAGTCATTTCTCGTTAACATTCAAATTTTTCAAAAAAAAAAAAAACGCGGAAATATAAAAAAAACAATGTTAACTTATTCAATTTCTTCTTCTCCCTACAAAATAAACAAAAAAAACGCAGCCATCCATTTATTGAAAGATCCATTCATGCGGCAATATTTTTCATTCATTTTCTATCATTCAAATTTAATTTTTTTTATTTCATTCATTCCGCAGTGGCAATTTTACCTCGCCGATCGAAAGGTAAGTTCCGGCGAGGTTTGAGCGTGCCATTTCGTTGTTTTCTGTGTGGATTTTTCTGTAATATAATTTTTCATGCTTTTCTGCATTTTGTTTTCTTTTTTCTTAATTAATAATCAGTTTCGAAAATACAAGTTTGATCAATTCCCAAAAAGAAAAAAAAACAAAAGCAAAAAGAGTTTGTTGTTTTTCTTGTCATCATAAAACATTGAAAATCCGAGGAAAAATGATTAACGTCATTCGTCGTTCGCATTCCAATTTTGTAGTGGTGACGTATGTATAACGAATATTCGAGGGCGATGCCAACTGCGAATGCGCGTATTTTCGCATCTTTTAGTTGCGCCGCTTGCCAAGAAACTAATCTGAATTCCGAACTACATCGTTGCTTCTTTAAATTTTTCGGATATTTGTATCGCGTGAGCAAAAAGTTTATAATGTTTTTTTAAATATTTTTTTTAATGCTGAATTTTGGATTTTTTGATGAAATCACATGTCGAGAAAAAAATGAACATGAGAAGTGTCGTTACGATAATTCGAAATTACGTAATGGTCCTTGCGGTAATAATTCGGAATAAAATAAGTCTCGTGCAGCTGCCCTTCGAAAAAAATATATGAGCAGCGTTCGATGCTTCGAAATAAAGTTCGTTTTTAAAATAATAATAATAATAATATTGTTTTTTATGGTGCGTGCTGTTTTGCATTATTATGACATTTCTGTCTCCGTAATTCTCTCGTTCGGTTCGAAAAGAGAGGAAAAAAAAAAAGCGAGACGAGAAATCGCGTCTAGGACTCATCGTCATCTTCGATGTCACGAGACGCGTTCTCGCAAAAGCGTTGCCCCCGTCTTATAAAAATATCCTGGGGGCAATGTGGATACACGATCGCGTGGCTGCAATAATCTTTTCCCTTGACCCCCCCTTCGGCCCCTTGAACGCCTCGCCGCCGAATCTACCGGGCGAAATCCGTCGTAACGAATACAGGCGTAAAAGCACACGCGTTTTTAACACACATTCGCGATAAAGATGAGCCTGTAAAATATTTCGAGCGGCGAAATAGTTGGCGCTCGACCCTGACATTATGAGATCGAGCACGACGATTTTATCCACATAATAATCATAACGAGACGCACGTCTTGGGGAGTCCTGAAGAATCCGGATAGGCACATGGATGAAAACGAAGGTGAAATTTGATGCAAGAATTTCTGTGTGCTATAAAAACCGTCTGGTAATAATATAACGTGAATATAATTTTGTGGATCCGTGCGTTATTTTGTAGCCTAATGGAAATTTCGTTACGAAGGAACGTTTGGCAAAGGTCATTTTGTGAAATCGAGTCTCTTTCTGGTGGATCTTTAACGTATGTTTACAAATATGAACTTGAGATCAAACGTTTCAATTGAATTCAGTTTTCCTCACTCTCAATTCTTCTCTTTTCTTCTCTCTTGTTCATTTCATTTTCCCTCAACCCCCCTACCATCGTCAGCTTGTCTCAGCCAAACGTCTATACGGCACCAGCCACCAGGCAACCCCCCCGTCGACTACGGGGGGCGGCAGGTCGGGGGAGGGGGCACCCGTTGGCATTTCTTTTATTTTATTAAGTCTAGACGCGTAAATGCATTCGTGCGCTTCGGCATTGGCGTAGTTGGTGTTCTCCACGTGGCTTTCATCGCTTACTTTACCGGTTATTCCGCCACTGGAACCTTTCAACATTCACCCATCATCTCTCCTAAACTTAGTTACTTATACGGCGACTAAATATCTTATTTCGATTAAGCAATCATTTTTTGGCAAAGCATATCGCGCTCGATTTTTATTTCAAGGCAAATCGATGAGGAAAGATTCTCAATGCAAAGATAAAATTATATACGTCCCTGGAAAACTATGGTCTCAACAATTAACGTTTCGAAACATTTCCAGAAACCATCGCTCTTCACTTAATTAACTACGTCGATAATTAAAACGAGCTAAAGTTGTCGCTCGTTTAAAAAAGAAACTCTCTACAGTGTCAATTGAATGGAAAATTAATCTTTGGGCTGACTTTGGAACCAGATTAATTAATTCGTGACTGATTATAATCGTTACTCGTTTTCACCAACCTTGAGAAACCCTCGGAGGTCCTTTAATAATTTCTCACAGAGTTTCTATGATTGGAACCACTCGATCTTACGTAATAGAGTCCGAAGGATGCAGACGAGACGATCTAACTGTCTTACATAAATACCAGTCGAAATAAAATGGAATTTCTCAGGAGAAAAACTGGTTTAGATATTATGAAAGATTGGGGAAAGGCATTTGGGACGGTCGTGAGCCAGAAGAAGGGAAAAAGTAATAATAAATCATGAGGGTTGAGCACCCTCGTAATAAGCAGGTGTCTAGTCTGCCTGCACTTGGGGCACTCGTCACTTACGACGTTATGTAATGCACTTCAATTTATATTCCCCGGACCTTGTCTATATGTGCTCGTTGCTCTGGCCCTACGTTTTTTGTTTCTTCTTAATTGTCGTAAGAGCCAACTACCGATAACGAAGTGGTCCAATCTGGAGGACCAAGAAGTCGCTTTTTCCAATCCTCTTGGATGCTCATCTAGAATAGCATGCACTTCTCCCGTAGAAGTAATTTACTTTCTTCAACCACCTGTCAAGCTTCGGCTTCGTTATGCTCGAGTGCACTGGCCCCTTTTGAGTTATTAACATAGCGAACCGGATGGCTCTAAGCTTATTGATTTTCTTCTAGCTTGGCACGATTTCATTGTTTATATTTTGTGCTTCTTATCAATAGAATAAGTAAAGCATAAATTGAGCATAATTTTCATGAAACTGATTAACTTCTCAAAATTGAGTCAATCAATCGAATCAAGTTGAATTGCCTAAACCACTTTTTGCCTGCAATCTTTCAACTCTTCTGCGTTTATACTCCTTCGTCGCAAAATATCTCCCACTCAGTCTGGTCTACTTAATGCTTCAATTTATTCGTCTCGGTACGATTTTTTATTCGCGACAAAACAGACACTCGTTGCGAAAACGTGACTTGGACGCGTGTCCACTTTAAA
The DNA here is from genome assembly GCA_963921915.1 of Hyposoter dolosus. NCBI lineage: Eukaryota > Metazoa > Arthropoda > Insecta > Hymenoptera > Ichneumonidae > Hyposoter > Hyposoter dolosus. Next base: position 9,674,755 of record OY998132.1, read on the forward strand.
ATACAAGACTTGAATGTAATTGGCTGAGATTATTTTTTTACAAATACGAATTACTTTGCTCTTTGCTAAGATCTTATTACTTTTGGTTGTGATTCCGTGACGCCTTCAGAGAGATAGAGTTGGTGGATTACACGTGGTTTCACATGGGAAGCTATAAATTATAATTTTCGATTATCCATCACAAATAAAAAGAGCAATTTTTCCGTTTTTCATGTTTGTAAAACGATAGAACATTCTTAAGATTAGAAAAAATGGTTTTCTCAATTTGATCATTTTCCGAGAGTATAGTTACGTGACGAGTGAGACGGTATAATGGGAGGGACGACTTACGAATGCGTTGTCGGATGAGTAAAGTCCGAAGGATGAAAAGAGGCACAAAGGGAAGAAAGACGAAGGTGTTGCTGTAGTAAGAATTGAGGATTCCAGACGCGCGGACTTGAGGCCCAGACTAGAGAACAGACAGACAATATAAGAGACGTGCAACAGAATCGGTGGGCTCGGCTGCTGACGTTTCTCCCTGTCTGGACGACGTCTAGATCGTGTAATAACGAATGCTGCTGCTGCTGCTGCTGCTGCCTGTAAGCAGCAACAGCTGCCAACACGCGGCCACTGTGGGTCACTGACCATACACCATCCACCCGTGGTCTGCGTCTCGTCTCGTTTAAGTCTTCCTGCCCACCCTACTGCATATCGATGACTTAAACGAGATTCTACGGAATAATTTAAATTTCACGTTCTCCACCCTGGCCAACGCGCGTTGATCGACTTTTAACGAGCCGAACTCGACGATGTTCGCCGTAAATAAGAAACTTTTTTAAGGACAGAGATTCCATTTTTTTTTTTCACTCCAAAATATTGATGTTCTCTGAATCCCATCGAGTTATTTTTCGACTTGTGCATTTGACTGAAAAACGATGTTGATTTTTAGCGATTCCACTAAATTTATCGATATCGTTTCCCTAACGTTTGCTGCGAGAGAATCAGTTTTTGTTTCACACTACGAACGATTTTTTCAATGTGTTACTAACTCTGGAACCCTTCGTTTTACAGCCAGAGTCAAAAAGCTATCGAGGACATAAAACTCAAGGTCCTTGCGATGACCGGAAGATTCAATCTGACCTCCAATGGCAATCAGGTCCAGCGCGAGAGATTAACAATGTTCCCACCGATTTGTGAGTTTCGCTAAAAACATTGTACACATATTTTTCTTCCTCTACTGTTTGTCACGTTATTTGAGTTTGGTCTTTTGAACTTCAGGTCAATTACCGAGAAATACAGATGCTGAGGCATGGTCTGACCCTCTGTCGATGAACATGAACTTCCAACTGAATCTCACATCCGGCGATCATGTCGTAGCAGCTAAAGTGAGAATCTATGCCTTGCCCCAAACCAATATCACGACGTCAACCAGTGGAACTACCGACGAAGACGATGCGGAAGAAAAAAAGATTAGGATATCGATTTACTTCTACACTAAATCGTTGAAATCACATCGATGTGAGTTTTGAAAACTGAACCGTTGAAAATTCAAAATCTCGCGAATCCTTCATTTTCAATTGTTTTCCTTTTTTTTCAGCAAAAAAACGGTTAATCGATTCGGTCGTGATCCCATTGACGACGCAAGGTAGTCATTGGGCGTTGGACGTCAGACAGGCACTTCGTTTCTGGCGACAAAATGTACGAAACAACCATAACCTGACCAACAACCATGGCCTGGTTATTCAGGTCGAGGATCAGGATGGCAAAGCACTGAAGCCCTCGCAATACATACAACAGGACTCGTGTCACACGAGTGAACTTGACGAGGATGAGAAGGCATGTGAGTGTGTGACCTAACAATACTAACTCGATTTTCTTTCTTGAGTTTTTGTTTAATTCTTAACATCGTGTGCGAAACCGATGAATATTTCTTTCAAAGATGCTGAAACCGAGTGTCAATTTGGTGAAAATATTTTTCTGTGCTTATCATTTGTTTGATGAAAAATTTTATACCCTCCGACTCTGATTTGATTTTGCTGTACGCATGATTTTTCCAGTGTGATATATTTTTTATTTCGAACTGAATTTTCTAAATCAATTCTTACCCGAATGTTATTTTTGTTTTTGGCTACAGACCAACGAGTCCCTGCACTCTTCGTTCAAGCCTGTTCTCGTTATGTTCGTGTCGTGAATGGAGAGCCAGTGACGTACGTGAATTGCAGTAAATCTTCGTGAAATGGAAGCCACAGACAAAATTAATCGAAGGAAAACTGAAAGAAAAAAGATAAACTAACGGGAACATAAGAATTGAAAAAATGTACGAAGATTTTCGGAATTCTCGGAATTTACACGAACGGTACAGTGGTTATTGACATACCATTTTTTTTCTCTCGAGTATTTTCCTCTTGAAAAAAAGCCCGCCCGCACAGACTGTTTTTTAAGTTAATTTAATATAAATTGAGATAAAATATGTTAATATTATTATTTTATTTATAATAATGTAGGATTTTAGGGGTAAAAAGTGTCGAGTGAGCGCTACATTGGTGCCTTTTTATCTACGAGTGCTCGCTATTTGTACAGTGGTAAATACCACTACAATTTCGTTTCAACTCTTATATTTTTGCCTCCAAACGATTGTAAATGTCAGCTATTAATTTTTCAATTTTATTATCTCACTCGCATCCTCCATTCTCTATTATTCTTTTTATTATTTTTCTCACAAATTCTTCATCGCCCATCAGCGCCCACGACTGAAATTGCCAAATAATTAACACGGATTTGGCTATCTCTATCATTTAATTATTTTTCTATTGTTAGTATTACCACCGGCAAGACGTTAACCCGTCAGTTAATATATTTCATTGTATCCTAAAGATCAAACATTTCTTAAGATTAAGTACCTCCGATCCTGATTTATTTAGACAAAAGCCTAGTGAATCGAGGCGACCTTTATTATTTACTTCCCAATTAATTGCGAATTGGATCTCTCTTTTTTCATCTGTAGTTCTTTTCTGAATTTTCCGAAGAAAAAAGTTTTTGCACGTGCTAAATAATTACGAAAATTGACTAGAATGCTTTTTTCATTGGAATCAGAAAAACGGTGGTTTTTGTCACGATCCACTAGGATAGAGTTTAGTTCCATAAGTTTTCAGTCCTAAGGCATTTTTGTTTCCTCGTTTATAACGTCGAGACTAAGAATCGTGTACATAATGTATATTCATCATCATGTCGCGTAGTATATACACATAGATTTTATTTTCTTCCGAAAAATAAATATATGAATATATTCCTTTCATCGGTACATTTATTTATCCGTTCGTTACAATTTCCTGTCGTTATCGCGTCATGAACGTTCGGAAGAAAATGTGGCGCCATCCAACGGGCCACTGAAAGCTCCAATTGAAATGTTTTCTCCGTCGGGAAAGTGCTGGCACATGTTACCATTCGTAATCGTGCAAACACCGACAACATCAAAGAAATGTCATTTTCTCATAGAAATTATTGTTGATCTTCTTGGCGAATGAAAATTGAGTACAAACACATTTTTAAGGAAAAAATTCGCCAGTTCAATTCGATCAACAGGAAACTGAAGAGTCCTTAATTATTTTTCGACTCAGAGATTATTTAATGAGATATTTACAATCAAAGTTGGACCATTACCGTTAAAAGTGTCCGGGAGTGCTTATGGGAGAGGTGCACAGGTCTCATTGGTCCAACTTCGGCAATAAATAATTCATGAAATATTCATCGTATTGCGAAACGTCCAATGAGCATTCGTCTCGCAATTTCAAACTGAATGAAAATTGATACCATTGAAGTTTATTTCTTTCACGATTCAAATGTCTTCCGAAAATTAACACTGCACAGTTTAAAGATATTTGTATATATTTTAATGACCAAAGGTATTTGTTTTGGTAAGAAATCTGAAACATACTGATATACTTTTCGTAAGCAGCATCGATATATACAGCTAGACTGCAGTAGTAACACTTTGAGCACGTTCGAGGCATTCTTCCCCTACTTCCGACCCAGTTTCCTGGCGTCGCCACCAGCATGACGCATGGGCGAGCTCCGCATTTGTCCAATCAGCTGACGATGGCTATCGTACAATCGTGTATGAATATATATACATATATATAAATGAATATACGTAAATGTACACACGCGTAAAACGACGTAAGAAAATTCTACAGACGTGCGGAGAGAATAAAGCCCTCGACACCGAAACTACGAGCGTGAGACACTGTGTTATTGAACTTCTGGGATTGCTCGTTCGCGTTCGAGCCACTTGGAATCTTTTTTCCGCCAATAAACAATAAGTCAGTGCAGCTGACCTTCGAAAACGATAATCATAACGAATCCGCTGGATTTCTTGGGCTTAAAATTTTTTCTAACCTCAGTGAACGTCCGGTTGTATCCAAAGAAGATTTATTCAACTTCTACAAACGTTTGTGGCGCGAAAAAGTGTTACGCTTAAAAAAAAAAGGACCTATGCATTGGCATTGGTTACGAATGAACGTTAGGCTCGATATTATTTCTTCGTAATAATTAAAAAACAGTGTCAATTTCAATGTTGATGTTTTTGATCAATTGATTTTTCAAAAAACCTTCGGCAAACAAAATTGTGTTCATGAAAAAAAAAAAATAATAGATCGACCAACAAAATTATCTCGTTGAGTTCATAGTGTCACTTTTTTCGCTGTTTGTTTTCAACGTGTGAGTCTTGTTTCAACGATATCGTCATGATGGATATGAAGGATCTTCATCTGGCAAAAGCGATGGTGGAACTTGACCTCAATGAAGAAAAACCCAAAAATCCTGTGGCTACGAGGATGCAAAACGAACAAAAATTGTTTCGGTAAGTTTCACAGTTTGTGAGTACTACTGTTGTCATGCAATTGCAGGTCGTGAAATCAACTGTTTGCTTGACAAACTCCAACAATTCCCAAAAGTCCATTAACACAAAGTCTGTCAGAGCTTCACCGCATTTTCTAATCGATTCATAAACTATGGTCAACATGAAAAAATAAAACTCGAAAAAATAGACGTGTAGTGACTCATTTTTGTTCTGGATCCATGGAAAATTTTTGTCAACACTCGAAAACGTAGAGTATTGTCACGGATAATCAAGTGAACAATCGTTGCACGATTAATTAAGACCTTGAATCGTAGAAATAACAATGAAACGAGGTCAATAATTGCATCTTGTGATGAACGATATTGAAAATGCTATTGAAAAGTGTCAACGGTGATGCTGAATTCGCTAGTGAGTCAACTCTCTGTGCTTGAAATGACGATCTAATTCGATTCACTGACCTCTGACATCCTCCACGATTTACGTCTTCTCGACTCTCTCACTTGGAAGGTTTAAGAATAGATTATCGTCACCAGATTCGTACAAAAATATTAACCGCGATAATAACAGTTCGCGGAAAGTATTTATCCATTGACGAGCACAAAAGCGAGAACAAAACTTATGCGAAAAAAAAAACTGTTTATTTTTCTAAGTCCTAACGTCTTGCTCTTTTACATTGCAAAACATTCTCGGAAATATTCTTGGTATTTTCGAACAGTTTTGTATGTTGACACTATTTGCGAATGACAGCAAGAATTCATTGAGGAAAGACTTTCGAAGTAGTGAATGAAATATCTGCAAGAGTAAGAAAATTAAAAGAAAACCAGCTTGCTGCCCAATAACTTGACGTTAATTAATTTGTTCAAATTCGTGGTATGTTGAGAAACGTCGTATATTAATTGGCAAATGACGAAAAAGAGCTAGAGGCAAAATTCACATTATTGTTAAAGTGGAAAACTGAATTGCTCCAGATTTATCATCAAACAACCAGTGGCCAAGTGCGATGGTGGTGTAATGGTCAGCATAGTTGCCTTCCAAGCAGTTGATCCGGGTTCGATTCCCGGCCATCGCACATCTTTTTTTCCATTTATTTTCAATATTTGCGAATGAAAAATTGAGCAGTTGATATATTTCTTGATAAAAACAATTTTTCTATAACGATAGCAAATTCATCGTGGAACCCGAAAATCTCTCAGATTTTGCAAAGGTGTTTGAGAAATCTTTGTTCTTATTTCTTGAGGATTCGTACGACAGAAGTTAATTTTTGTGCTGTCCGCGAATAATTCGATTAAGCAACGCAAGATAAAACGTGAAATAAGTCGCGACCAGGGTCAATTGTCCACTACGAACTTTCTTAAACTTGTTCATACGGTTTATTCCATCTATCGGTTCGACTCGTCTATGTAAACGTGTCAAGGCTTCAGCCTGAAATAATCGATCACGAACAATGTCTTTGGCGTATCGCTGGAGGCTGCTAAAAGTACATTCTACATACTTATCCCTCTGCATAAATAAAGATGCAGTAGCAAATTTATTGCTCCATTCTCCGCATACGATGTTCCCCCTAATGATCACTGGAGTTATCGTAATTGAGAATTCGTTACATGATCATTACAATCTTGATTTACACATCATGAAAAATCTTGATAATGTTTTCGTTCCGATTACGGTTATTTATTATGCCATGGCACGGAATCAATCGATTCGTTTTTTCCAACTTATTCAAATATTCACATTGACTATAGAGCTTCATATTTTTTTCAACAAAAAGTACGATTTTACAGGCTGATCTTACTTGCAAGACAGATGCTAAGATCGTCAACGTCTACGTTAGCACACAGACTAAAATATCCAGGTCACGAAGTGTCACGTATTAATACGTGGCGAAATAACTGATTTTCTTGGCACAATAACCAGCAATAATACATTTTTGCACTAGATCATTGTGAACCCTGTAACATTATTTATATTTACCGAAACATGCACTTATCGTTTTTTTCTTTCTCATCAAAAGAGATTCGTGAAATATGTGGCATCTAATCAGCAATTACCTCGATCAAATGAAAGTATTTTTGTTCCACAGGGAAGTTGGATGTACAAAAATAAGTTGGTTTTTAATAACGTACTATTTTTTCTGTCCTTTTGCAAAGCAGCAATCTTCGTTCCGAGTTAAGGATCGAGCAGGCTGAGCCCCGAAGGTAAAAGTGTTGAAAGTTTTCTCGAATTACCATCCAAGTCAAAGCGAGTGGCGCCATCTAAGCATGCAGGACGCCACCTCGCGTTTGGATTTAGAAAAAGAGTTGGAGTTGACTATAGTGTAATCTTGAAGCGTGCACAAATGCACACTGCACTCTAGTGATAAGAAGCACGTATTCCTTTTTTTCGAGCACGTTTTAGTTGCTGTGACGTTGCTTAGTAATTTAGCAGCAATTTTATCGATTAGTCGCAGCTACGCGCGATTTATAGTCAAACAAATAAAACGTATTAATTTAGAAGCTCCTCAGTATCCCGAAACGATTCATGTTTGTTTGAAAAAATGTACTTAGCATTTGGCGGTTGAATGACAACTGTTCAGGCGAGTTGGGGTCGTTGTAATGAAATTTTCCTCAATCTAACAGTTCAATATTGTAACTAATGTTTGTTCAAATTAACTTTTCTTTGAATTTTGCCTTTTCAAACCTCGATTTTTTACCACTTACGAATTGTGCGTTGTTATCAATTAACAACGTTTAAGAATGCTGATAGGTCAATCTTGAGATTATGGCGAATCTGTCACGTAAAAGTTTCTCAGCAAGTCGCAATAGTCGCGCTTTCATCGCTCCACTTTTCTTGTGTCAAGGTTCTCTAGGTACGGTTTAACTTCCCAAGTTGGACGTTAATTACAAACATTTCCGCGATAGAGCGATGGGAAAGCCACTGCTGTTTTTCTGCTGAGGTGTATGCGCAGAGGAAGCAAACATAGATAAAAAGTGATTATGAGCGATTTATGTATTCAAATTGTGCTCTGCCACGGGAAAATACGAGGAGCTGGTATCGTCGTCGAAACTACAGCTTTCGTGCTGGGTTTTCCACCAATTAATCAATCGGTTTTTATCAATGTTTCGTAATTTTTTGTTTCCTTAAAATACAAAGTAATTTCTTTACCTTCAATTCTTTTTTTCGCAACTCATGCTTTTTCGGAGCTCGAACGCTACAAAGTGAGATAAAACGTCAACGAGATAATGTGAACGATAAGAGTTCTATTTGGAATTATCAAAGAATCATAGTTTCTCAATGGTGAAAGCGAAGTACATATATTTTTCGATGTTAATAGAGGCCGAAAAAACGAATGATCTTTTCGAAACGTACAGTGCTTGCCCAGTGTGTAGACCCTTAACCTTGAAACCTACGAAATTGACAGTTATTGATCGTCTACTACGAGAATCTTGGTTATTCCTGGCATCATGCAATTTTCAAGATATTCTGAACTTCTAGTATGTGTCGATTTGAATAAAATCGACGCTAGCCTCGAAATCCAAGGGTAAAAACAAATTGACCACGATACATTTTAATATCTGGAGTCACGGATAAAATGGCTTCGTAAGCTAATTTCCAACGCGATTGGATAATCGATTTCATATGCGAAATGAATTGCAATCACGGAGATTGTGATCGGTAAACGAGCTGGCGTATTTTACAATTGCGTAGCTTATTGGTAGAGAGGCGAACATTTCTTTAGATATATGAACGAGTCTTGGTAACGTTGGGGGGTTATCGCTGGTTTCGGCCTTATCTCTGGAAGAATGTTTCTATCCTCTTGTCTCTCCTCCTTTTCTTCGTTTCTCTCGATTTTCTTGTTTCACACGAGAAACGATCGTGGTTTAACGAAATGGGCACCATCAGGCCGATGCTACTGACAGCAGCGTCAGTGTAGTGATGCATTTCACGAGAGGAATTATTTGGAGGACTGCTCTACGTGCTCGAAGCATTTTCGCCAATAATACCAACAGGTATAGAAACATACATAAAAAATATACGTGTGCAAACGGAATTGGGAGTTCTACCATTTTTATCGCAAGTGTGCATGCACCGTCGATAATAAAGGCAGCAGCAATGAGGCAGAGCTTTTACAATATACTACAAATTTGAGTTCGCGTATTTTGAAATATCGTCCAAGTAAATTGACGGAAAATTTCAAGTCTATGCAGTGTATAATTAGATCGCCTTACTCATTCGATGGAATTGAAATTTTCGTCATTTTCCAGACGTTCGGTAGTTCAATTGGTAATTGTCAAATAAAATAACAATCGACTGGGAATCGCGAATTACCTCAGGAATATTGCAGATCGGTAATGGCGATAGCGAAGAAACTCACGTGTTGATATTTGAATGAAAAGTTCTGCCGTTTGAGATTATCACATGAATCGAATAATTAACGTTCGGCGTTTATCTCCAGGTCAACAACGGGCACCTTTGTTTCTTGCTTCAACCCACTGACTGCAATAAAAATCAGTTTTTTAATTTTCTTGCAAAATTGAGTAACGATAAATATTTTTTATGATGGAACGTCCAATTCCGTTCCGTTGTGATTGTGTTCACAGTGGAAAATTGTTCATGTAGACTACAGAATCCCCGTAGAATTATTTTATCTTCACCAACAATCGTTGGAAGTTGAAAAAAAAAATAGTTCACGATTTGCAAAAATAATGTGCGATGGCCGGGAATCGAACCCGGATCAACTGCTTGGAAGGCAACTATGCTGACCATTACACCACCATCGCCAGATGTTGAATTATCTTTATGGCAAAATTATCTAGAGCAATAAAGATCTAATTAAAACGACGAAATTGAGCAATCCTTTTAATGGGTAAGCTCCAAATTTACACATGAAAAATTATGGCAAAACCGTAGAATCCAGTCACTCAAATGTTTAAAAACTGCAGTATGGCACTTGTCAGTTTTTTTCACTTCTGTACGAAAAATCGAATATCGTTGATTTTTGGTAACCAAAAATTTTCGTTTTCTTACAAGGCTAGAAATGATTCGTTTCCACAGTTACATGATTCTGTATAAAAGATTCGAAAAATCATGAAGCTGTTCGAAAAGTCGAAATGCTAAAAATTCATCAAGTGATAAAAAAAAAAAGTTATGCTATTTACATGAAAGGCGTATTACGTCATATGTTCATGTATATGGCCTGAAAGAGCAAAATTGCTCATTGCGTTTTATACGCTAAATTCCGCTGATTTTATTTGGCACCCGTTGAAACAAGTACGCGTATTTTTTGGCTCACCATTAGTGACTTGGAATACGCAAGTAGTAATACAGCGCCGCTGGATGATGATGTAACAAACCACGTTGCACCTCCGCGACATAAGAGATCCGCGATCGCTCTCCACCGTTCTCAATAAAATACAATGATTTCCATACAGCAATCGCATTATCCCTCGACAACTGGTTTACAGTTATGCATTAACCACTTGGCAACTTGACCATCTTGTTTCGAGCATTCTTTTCTTTCTCATGACGTAAGAAGGACGCTTCTCGCTCTCAAGCTTTAGTGAATTCGGGTTGAGCTCCTTTTCAACACCTTCGCGGCATATATCGAAAGAACTATTGACGTGGAATGGTCGCTGACACCTTGGGAATCATATTTCTTCATGTTTTCTCGCGCCCAAACCAATCAGGACATAAATTTCAGCTACTCATCGATTCTTAAGATACAACGAATTGATCGAGAAAATTGATCAAGAGCTCTTCCATTTTTTCATCATCCTTGCAGCTTGACTATGAATTTCACTATTCGCCAAAATCCTAGTTATTATAAGTTGTTTGTAAAGAAAGACGTAAAAGCAACATAGCAGAACGTTGTGGAGGTTCATCACGATGGAATAAGAATATATCGTCCAAGGTTGACAGTTGAATAGCAGACTTACAAAATAATTGCTTACTCGACTAGCAGAAAAAAATCCTCCCTGGAACGTTTGTTTCCAAACAACAATTCATATTCGCATTGAGCTCGAGGAGAAGTGTTCCACTAAAAAATGGAAACAAAACAGAACCTTTGTCTTGACGTCCAAACTAGCAAAGTTCTTACTTTCTAACAACAGCTGTTGTTATGTTCTTACGACGTGCCATGCGAACCCTGATCTGCCACTGTTTCTGATTCGCAGAAAAATAGCAAGTAACTGGTTGGTCAAGCCATCTTTACTAAATGACTGAGGAAAGTTTCTAAAGTCAATCAAATGTATTCTCAACATATTTTGCAAACATTCTTTTGTTTGCATCTTTCTTTCAGTTGGGAAATATAGCGAAAATTGTCATAAAATACAAAAACTTCACAATCGCCGAAATAGCAATCAAGATTTGCCCTTGTTCTTTTGCTCAACATATTTCGTTGAATTGCAAATTGTTGTCCGTGGCCCACCTTCATTTTAGGCTCTACGCTGGCGGTAACCAGTAAAGAGGCGTAGCCAGCTCATCGATCGGAAATGGCTTGACGTGTGCCAGGTGTTATAAAATGATGATGGTCGTACGACCTTATTTTATAATCTTTATCGGGACATGGTTTGATCGACGTGACGTTATCAATGTTTGCACGACCGTTGACCGTGGAAACCATGTGACCTTTTCTTCATATCGACGAATATATTAATCGAAGTAGATGAATTTATGCTATGTAGCTAGTATATTAATTTTTACTTTTTCATTTATATGTGTATTCTTTTCTTATCACTGCTTAGTGATACTGTTGGAGATTGTGGTGGGGCTTAGGGGGAAAAGAAGGGGCACATCCATCGCCGCGACAACATGTACGATCACAGAGCTACGGGTGTACATGCATAGTGTAATGCGGGACGTGGTTCTTCACTGGCTGGAGTCGCTCGTTCTCATTCTCTTTCCCTCTCTCTCTCTCTCTCTCTCTCTCTGTCTCTTTCTCTTTCTCTCTCCGTCTCTATAATCCTCCTCGTTTTTTTCACTGGCTCTCGCTATAACCACAGCTTGTATGCGACCAGAGCAGGTCCCTACGGGAAACACATTCTTTCAGTAAAGTTTTAGCAGTCGTGTCTTATTGACGTTCCTTAGCGACGATCGCATGGGAAATCTTGAAACTCAGGCAACTTGTCAATCGAGCCTCGTGTCCACGCGTTGATTGTTGACATTTAAGTGGTGTTTTTCAGTGATTGTCGTGAACAATTCTACATATTGATTCTGATACTTCATGCGATTTCTCGACTTACGGTTTCATTTGTTGGATGAATCGAAGTGACCAATTATTCCAGACATTGTAATAAAGACACGGTCTTGATGAAGTCAAATTTTTTCGAGTGAGATTTGTTTTTCGGTAGGTGACCGATTACGCCAGTAAGAATCAACAGGTAGTAGTATCCTCTGTTGAGGAGACGATGTTTTCCATCGAATTTGTACATAATACAGTGGATGAATATCAATAAAAATACGAGAGGCAATTGCGGACGTTCGGGCTTGAAGATAAAAAAAAATTAGTCGGATTGTGTAGATTCCCTGAGAATTGTGAAACTGTACAGTCTTAGTTGACGGTGAGTTTCGAAACAAATCTTGTGTGATGATCCACTTACAGAAGACACTGGTGCGAAAGGGCAGTCAATCGAAACGATACCATTAATGCCAGTGGCAGTTTTATTCGTGCCTAGCAAAAGATTTCTATTTTTATTTTTTGGTTCATTGCGTGGTAAATTCGAAGCATCAAAGGGCGATCTACTGTGACACAGTGAACAAACTTAGGATTTCATTGCGAAAAAAAAAGAAAGTCAATCATCAAACACCGTGACGAAGTTTTGATTGTGTGAATTGGACAATTAGGGACTTATCTGTGTCTCTCCTCACCAAACGAGTTGAGTTCTTAAAACAGCTAAGATCCTATATACTAAGTGGCACGCGGAAGACTGGAAACAGCTGATTTCATTCCATTTTTCATCATCGTTTCAGTGTTTGCTGAAAGTCCGCACAGCCTCGTGCTGTTACTACGTTAGTAACGGAATCTTGCACGGACTCTCGACCGGGCACTCTCAGATACCGGCCAGTTTTCGATCGTTCGCGTGACGAGTGAATTCCAATCACTTTTGCTGTTACTGCTGTACACCCTCTCCACTTGGGTCGCCTGATAATTAGTGGCTCGCACTGACGTATGTTCGACCACTCGTTGCTTTATCTGGATTGATTGACCAATGCTCCATGACATGGAATATTAAATCACCCAGCATCGAGTGCTCCACTTTGTTGCTTTCTGTCGAAGGAACATTTTGTTATTTTCTCGTGCCAGAATGATTGCGTCCAATTCAATGATCGTTTAAATTGCAACTTTACCAAGTTCCATTCGATCATCACGAAGTGACCACGACTGTGCCGTTGTCCAAATCATGTGATCGGTTTAATAACGAAACACGAAGTTTAATCAGAAAAATGGTGAGGGAACACAAACCCAGAAGAAGTAGCGTCAGCGAACTTTGCGAATGGAAATGTATTGGTGATCACGGAGATAAAGAACGAGAGGTCCGGAGGAGAAAACGTTCGGGTACCTGGCCGTAAGTTCGGATCGTTATTTATCGTTTTTTTCCTGTAATATTTGCTTGATTGGTAAGAAAAATGTCGCAAAAGGCTAATGTATTCTACTTCCTGAAGAGCTAATGATTTTGTGAGTAACTGAACAATCGATTTTTATAAAGAACTCAGTGTTGTATCTGATTGTGTCCCGTTGTATACAATAAAGTGCATTAAGCCGGCCCTCTCACGATCCGGTATGGTCTAGTGGCTAGGATATCTGGCTTTCACCCAGGAGGTCCGGGTTCGATTCCCGGTACCGGAATTTTTTTTTTGTCGCTATTTATCCAGGACTCAAAATCATTGCTTAAAGAAAATAAAAAAGTGAATTGCTGAAACATCATGACCCCATAACCGCTCGAACAACATTGCAGCAATAATTAATAACGAATACATATTGTAAGGGAACGGCCTTATCCCTTGGCTGGATTTCTGGTCTGGGAGAAATCCGCCAGAGGGCTATGGGTGGAACGATCTCGCTCATGCGACGTATCCCCCGTACGCCTATAAGGTCCCGACCGTTCCCAAATTCCTTCTCCAATTCCTAACCAAAAATGAACACCAACATAAAAAATTAGGAGCATTTCTACGACCTACGTCGCATGGTCTGTCCATAAGATAGACTTGAAGATCCGGACGAGAGAGAGAGAGAGAGAGTGTTCGTTCTTGAATTCCAAAAATTAACAGACTTCTAAGACCAAACGACCCTCTCAAAATTGACAACAGAAATATACCAGTCCAAAATATACCTCTGCTCAACCGCACCAACAATAACCTTGCAAACGCGTCCATTATTAATAACGAGTACGTATTCACCGAACAAACTGACAAACTCAACGCTATCGGAGCCTTCTATGAGTCCATTAACTCTCCCAGACACCTCAATCACGGCACGAGACTACGAGAAATTGTTACCCACACAACGAGCAGACTCTTAGAGGAACTGAACGCTTGCAAACAGAGAAATGAAACCTTAAGACCGTAAAAGACCTTAGCACTCGCAAGTCCGATCTACTAGCGCAAGCTCGACAACGTTTTAGACCTCTGTAATTCCCCTCACTACTCAATAATAAGTTGCTTAAACTCAACCTCATCGTCCAAAATGTACATATGTTTATATCTTTGTAAATAAGTAGTTTGTAAGTCTCCCCGCTAAATTCACAGCGAGCTAAAGGGTTTTTAAAAGTTTGCATACTTTTTTTCCCTTTTTCTAACAATCTGGACCCAGATGCACACAATTTTTTTTTGGAAATTACTCCAACACATCTCAATCAACATGGCATCAGCCTCCTAACCATCTCATTTCTCACCAGACGAGCGCTCTTAACAAATAGCCATATCTGGTTCACTTTCATTATTGTTCGGTATTTTTTTATGTATTTATTTAACCGCCCCATACCATTATTGTATGTTTTAATAAATAAAATACTTTTCAAAAAAAAAAAAAAAGGTTCGGTTCCCGATACCGGAATTTTTTTTCTTTTCTTATCGCTATTTTTCCACAACCTAAAGATATTGCAAAGAGAAAACAAACAAAATCGGCAAATCTTCTCCGCGATTCGTCATGAGCGATTTTAGGTCCCTTATTTACAATATTATAACACCTTC
Organism: Hyposoter dolosus; assembly: GCA_963921915.1. NCBI lineage: Eukaryota > Metazoa > Arthropoda > Insecta > Hymenoptera > Ichneumonidae > Hyposoter > Hyposoter dolosus. Next base: position 9,689,756 of record OY998132.1, read on the forward strand.
CCTTGGCATGTGGCCACTATATATAGCATCGATTTTCTGGCCAAGCTGAGTCTGCGCGGCATCGCCAAAGACCCGACCAACGGGATAATCGTCGCAGTCGTTGTAGTGGTGGCAGGCCACACTACGGCGCTGATGGTGACGACCCGAAGTTGCTGTTAGTTTGCAAACCATTGATGTTGTATAAAAAAATTAGCCAATACGCGTGTGCTGCATGTATCGTGTGAACTCAGAGCCAATAAAAAATGGAACGTGTCTTTGACAATGTTGAGCTTAGAAAGAAGGAGGAACTCGAGAGAAGGTATGAACGAGGTAAATGCAATTGAAATATTTGTTGTTTCTGGGACATTCAGCACGAATAGAAACATGCTTATTTCGTCTCTCCCTTGAGTTCGTGGGAGGTCATTTTTTTATATGGCGTTTCTAACTATACTTGCGAGTACTATTGAGCGGGAACACTTTTCGCAAACCTGCTTATAAACACATGTTTTCAATCGCACAGAAATAATTATGTAAAATAATAAGTAATCATTCGCAAAACTCCTGCATTGAAAAACTAATCACAAATTATTTTTCGTCGGGAAAATAGGAATTGAGAACACTGCTAAACTTATTATACTCTCTCAACGACAAGCACGAAATTTTACGCAAATTTCTTTGCTGTTCCTTTATTCAGACCGGTTCGCTTATTGAGGTTAAACGTTGAGCTTCAAACAACACGAACTTTACTAACACTGAGGAAAACGTTTTTCTTGCACTGATTTGTATGCTTTAAAAAAAAATTTGTATCCTGCATTCGTCTGTTTTATTCTTACGATATTACGCAACAATGTCAAAAATTGGAAACAAAGCAATTCTTCCGTTCCCTCCACACTTTAGCATTCAATCGTTCTACGCCGCAGATTCAATGTCAAATGAACTCAGAATGCTAGCTCCGTGGTAAATTGATACACGAACGCAGTATCAATTCTCACCGCCGGAGGGCAGAACCTCCGAGACTTCTCAAACATACAGTAAACCTTCCCACAAATGAACGAACCGATTCAACAAACATAATTTTTGCTGAATTGTACTTTCTTGCTTTGAACCACATTCGGCTTGGCGCTTTTGATTTCGCGATAAATTCGCTTGCGACACCACATCGGTGAAGTCTGAATCGGTGGAGTCTGAACTCGGCAATCAAGAATTCAGATAAGGGACTTGAAACTGTATAACTTAGTTTTTAAAGATCCACCGAACAATTGGATACATCAAGTTCCTTATCACAATTCAATGCCATCAACAAGATTAACGATTCTTAGATTGGAAATCGCCTATTAATTAATCAATCTGACATTTCGTCAGAATGTCCTTTTAACAATCTCAATTGCAGTAAGACTCTGTCCTCAAAATCGCGATTTTCGAAACATTAAAACGAAAAAATGATCGAAATGAATGAGAGTTTTTTTACATTTGTCCGTTGGAAATTCCATACCATCCAAAATTAGATTAGAATTGAAAGTTTTTATTCTGAAACACCACTACACGAGTATTCTTGCGACCTCATCGGAATTCGCGACCCAAAGCGATTGCATCTCCGCGTAAGTCAGGTTCTTCTCGTTTTTCTCTACGAAACCGTCTCGAGCTTCATTACCGACGGAGAAAACCTGTCTGTGTATGCCGGTGTTTGTGAGATCGTTCATTCGTGTGGGGCAGTGTCTCCTTGTTCAAGAGGAATCCGATTACGTCCGAGGCTCGTCGAGTTTGTCTCGAAGTGCCAGTTCTGAGTTTACTGTCGTATACATCAGTAGTACACTGTTGGTAATGGCTGGTCATTTGAAGCCCAGCGATGTTTCGTTAAGGTCAACTAATTAAACTCTCGTTGTCTCATCATCGCGTAAAACCTTTTTTTTTTACCGGATTTATTATAAATCTTTAAATACGTCGACCGAATATCGTTGTTCGTTGCTGCTCGCATTGATCGTTTCAACGATCGACTTACCGATCGTTTCTCCTGGAGGAAACATCGAAAATTCATCAGTGAAAAGTGCGACGAAGAAAAACTCATTTTTGTGAATAATATTCTATGACGATCCACTTTTATCGTCAAAAAAACATTCGTCAGCGTCATACCGATGTATCTTTTGTTATAATTTTTTTGTTATTTCAAATAGCGAAAGAAAAGCGAGCTATCGAAACTTGACGAGAACCTATGAGTTTGCACGAATTTCCATCAATTTTAAAGATTTCTCCGACTGCCCAACTTCTCATAACGTTGTATACTTTGGAATGGAAAGTTTTAGAGAGTGATGAGATACGAGACCTAGGAATTTTCGATTTCCGCGGGAACCTCAGAGCCATTAAATACCTCTCGTTGAAGAATTTAGTAAATGAGAAATTTTCTGACGTAATTATCATTCGATAAATGAATAACCTGCTGCTATTTATTTCTACGAAGATGTTTTTGCATAACGATCAAGTTCAAATTTCTTGCTCGTGTCGATTGTCGATCCTGGGTGTGGAATATTAGTTATTCTGAAAATTGCTTCATCATTATTGGTTTCATAACGTAATCAGAGTGCAAAAAAAATGTACCACATAAATTTCACGTTCGTTATAAATTCTGCATTATAAAGTCCATTTTTTCTACTATGTGGAGCGAAAATTTTTTGTTCCTCGAGATAAATGGCTACTGAACTCTGGCAAAATGTTAATTGCATTTTTTGTTTGCATAGTTGGAGGAAAGGATGAGAAAAAGTATGTGCAAGAAACCGTGGTGATGGAACAAACGGGAAAACTATAGCAGGAAAAATTCAACCTTTATGCCGACAGGAAAAATTCCAATGGAGACGAAATATTGTAAGGGTATTCGATGGTTTCTTGTCCCTTAAAGATCTTTGGTGCACGGTCCGTTTCACTATGCCTGGTCATTACCAACATCGAATATCCCCTTTCACTTTTATTTCCTCAGGCAAGCCGTCTCTTTCGCCTTTCTCGTGTAACCCTCGTGCAATAGTCCGCGTTTGACTACCCGAGATGACCATGAGTTGAACTAAAAGCCCATACCTTCTTCGTTACCGGCAATTTATCCCCAAGGTCCTGAATGACGACGTTCCAAACCTGTAAAACAAAACTATGAAATCCAGACTTGAATAAAAACACACAGAATGACAATAAAAAATAGCAGATGAGCAATTCCGCAATTTTGTCTTTTTTTCTCATTCAACCGCGCTGACCGTAAAATTGACGCGAAAAATGCACTTTTTCTGGGCACGATCATCGCGAAAAGAATAATTATGATTCTCGTTTTTTTGCACACCTCGCATTACATTTCAGTCTCGTAAATATTCCGTGACGGTCACTCGCTTTACAAAAGGCCCAACAGTTTCTGGGTGACTCACGAAATGGAATTTGCAATCTCACGAACCCCTTCGAACGGCACGAAGTTCAGAATTGGTCTGGGTGACAAAAAATGTGGTCTAATATTTTTTTTGGTTTCTCTAATTGTTGTTGTATCCGACTGAATGAGATGCTTCGTGCGTCTACTGGACTTTTGTGTGACAAATCTCGGTGGCAAAGCAATTTTTCACCCTCGATTCTGCTTGGATATCCATTTGGGATTCCAAACTTTTTTTCAAGTACTATTGCCAAGTTGGAGAAAATTCACTTTGGAAGAGAGAAAGAATTCGTCGAGCGAATGAAGATTAATTTTTTATCGACTGCGTTCACAAAACTCCGCGATCAGTTTTTTTCAATTACTCACTTCAACACTTTTTATTAGTTTTAATGAAACACCGTGAAACACCAAGACAACGCGATTCAAACTTCGGTGATCTGATTATAAATATTGCCTCCATTGACTGTCAATAGAAGTCTCCGGTCGTTCGTCGACTGTTGTGCGAAAGCAATTTTGTCTACTTCATTCTACCACGACGCGCATGTGGAAAACTTTCTGCTGAAACAACGTGAGCTCGCGTCGTCAAAGATTGTTCCATTGTCGTAGTGACCAGAAACCTCTCTTGACCCCGGAATTCGAATCCGAAAGTTCAAGCACCTTTGAACTTTTTCCCCACGTATATCGTGTGACGATTGAAACGTGTGCTTAGTTTATTCTGAATCGAACTGCTCCTGTAATTGCAAACGACTTCGTGTTTTCCATTGCAAATTCAACGAGTACGATTCAGATTCAGAGCAATGGGTACGATTTTCTATTCCATATTCCCTGCTATCCGTTCAATATTTGTTTATATTGACACATTGAAAAAACCAAAGGGGGAACAACATTGGCACAGAGCAAAGGGCACTTCTTCTGGCAAACAGTGCGAATGAGAATTTTTAAATGTTTTTTTCTGCGACCACAAGAAGAATCAATGGATGTTGATAATTATTTCGACACTCGGAACTATCAAATTTCATTCCGACATTCGCGTAGTGATGCCATCATTCCGGCTCCAGTAGTTAACCTTTATACACGGAGGAAAGAGAGAAAGTTTTTTTTTACTCCCGTGGTCCAGTTTCCATCGATCATTCGCAAACTGTGCCACTTTGATTTCGTCATACGATAGACTCGTATTTCTTTCGGCGACGTTATCTCAGATTTATATATTTTGTATTTATACGCAGTTGAGTTCGCTGGCGAGAGTTTTTCAACGTTTAGAAATGACGATGAAGTTGAACGGATCGTACATGAGAATAAAGTATTTGTACATCAAACTGCTAATGACAAACAAGTTGTTTATGATGGTATAAGCGAATTCGTGATATTGAGCGATCATAACCTTCAGGTCAAATGATAGACATTCGCATATCCCTAGGAAAAAAACGTCAAACATTTTTGTAATTAGCAGTCCCCAACGAGTTTCGACTTACAAATTCCCTGTTTCCAGATTTATCGACCAACTATCGCGCGATAAATATTTTTATATTTGCAAACTTTAGTAACTGGAATGACAATAAGTTGCGCCAGCAATTAACGAATTTAATAAAATAACAATTTGGTTTATTTCATCCGGAGTAAGATTATTCGAAACTTTTCATTTTGGAGTGTAAATTAAGAATAAAACGAAGTGTATCATAATGGATCAAGTATCGCCCTTACGCGATAATGCATTGAACGGCTGGGATACGAGTGTTGATGCAAATTTGGAAAATGGCATGAGCAAACTGGCAATGGAGAATGGCAACAGAAACAGAGTTCTAAGGTACACATTATCATCGGAAATTCGAAATTTTTTTTTTTTTTTTAAACAGAATGTTTTAAGGCGATGATCGACTGTGATGTTCGTCAAAATTGCACAAAGTATTCGAATTACTCGTTTGTAATGTAAATTAAGTTAAATAAACAAAAAATCATCAGGCCGTACGAAACAAACGAAACGTGCGACAGAATTCCTTTGGAAGAATGAACGAACGAATGAATTAAGGAGGATCACGTGTACCTTGTGATTCACAAAAGCATCCAACTCATTTGCTTTTTTGATCATCACACAAACGATTCCAACTTTTTTTTCTTTAATTACTAAAGTTATGTATAACTTATTATTTGTTGGGCTTAACCAGCTGGTACATGCGGCGTCGTCAAACTTTCAATTGTTGTAGCAATTACTCGCTAACGTAAAAAAAGTTTTGTCGATCTCTGAGAATATCACATTTTCTGGTTTTTTGTTGGTTTCCTAAAGTTGGAAAGATCATTCTGCAAAAAATACAAATAGTTGCAATTAGTTGAAGTTTTCGTTTACCATTAGATACGCGTGATCCTCCTTAACGAGTTTTCGACTATTTTCCATAGAACCTTGAGGACGTAACTAATACGAACACCAGATTTATAATGCCAAATAAGTTAAAGAATTTGATTGTGTGAGTCGATAAATAATACAAAGGAAAAATGTTTCCCTACATCGTCACAGTGTGAATTCTGATATATTCCTTAATTAAGCGACGCAGACGCCATTCATCGTCAAAGTTCAGGAATCAAACTCCAGAGTATGTTGACGTAGAAGACAAGGTTAAAAAGTCGTTACGAGATCTTTACATTGTAACAAGTTTTTTCATACCTCCGTATCGACAAGAGTTTTTATGATAAATTTCCGCTTTCCACACGGATGTAAAAAGCTGTGATTACTTGATCACGTCCGATAATCGATAGAATTACGGCGTTGAATCAAGAAAAGGAGCGCGCGTGTAACAGTTATTGTATTGTTATGTTTGTTTTTCTTTTTGTTTGGATCGTCGGGCTTAATCACGTTTCGTATCGTAAACAATCTCCAATGATAGCACACGACACTACGTTGATAAACTGCGTTCATTTTCTACGAGCTTAACCAGACACGTGACTGTTTGTATATTCAGACCTATTTTTATTCATTATAGTGAATAGTAAAAAGAAGTCCGAACCGAACTATTCAAGCGAATAATCGAACTTATCGTGATTCATCAAACGGAGGAATCACGTGAAGAATATTTAATTGATCCACATTTATTCGTCATGCGGAAATAGCTGGATCACTTCTGTAGATTTTACGTGTACAATTAATTTTATCTACAAATTGAATAAGCAAAGAAAATTTTTGGCTCAAGGGCGATTACGAATTTCGCCATTTTGCGACTAATGTATTTAAAACAATTCCGCTTTCACGAAGATTATCTTTTTTATCGACTTTGGGGAAGGAAAATGATTTAGTTTGAGATTAAATGGACAGGTCGATTCTCGCTATCGCAAGTTACGTTTTGGAACAAAGTCTTTTAGAAAAATAACGAACACCACTCGGTTATTTTTCCTCATGAAAATTGAAAAAAATTTCAAATTGTCCCTTCGCTTGGCAACTCTTGGTCTACGTGTTATTGTCTTCTGATCTTTTATCCTTTTTGTATGTGTGTCCCTAGCTGACACATAAACAATTATTATTTGATTAATATTAATTGAATTATGTTTTTGTCATTGCAGGAGAACGAGGAGCCTGAACGCCCCCAGTCAAGTACAACAATTCGGGCCATGTGGTCGAATAATGAAAAACTCTGCCATGGTCATGTAAGTAACTAATTATATATTTTGCGAAACAATATCCTCAAGCGTGACAGACCGTATCTTACTGGAGCGACCATGCACTTTTAAATTGATCACAACAATAAAAACAGTAATTGAGTTTGAGGACGTGCATCGTGAATCAGCGATTAAAATATAAGTCACGTTTTTTAAGATCGCGTCAGATTTTTGACATTTCATTTCTTGACTTGAAATCGTGCTCAACGTTTGTCAATAGATAAGCGGTCAAAATTAAATGGAAATTAGAAAATTCTGTAGGAATCATCACGTGCGCATTAATGAACAGGGCGATGGATCGGCAAATTTTAGCATCGCGAATTTGATCAACTGTTCTGAAAGAAAAAAAAAAACAATGTTCGTGAACGAAGAAATCTGGCGACCACAAAAAATTAGCATGTATGGAAACGCGCATGCGCTTAAACGATGAATAGTTTAACGTTAAGGAAAAAAAACGTGCTGCGATAGTGGGAGCTGTCAGTGTCCACGAGACCCTCGACCCAAGACCACTCCAACATGCTCGTCTCCGTCCGGTTCAAGTTTTTTTTTATCGAAATTCCATTTCATTAAAATTATTTCAAAGTATAAGCAATCATTTCTTTCGAAGAAACTTCGACAATGTTTTTTTATTTATTTTATTTCTCGTGTGATCTTTAGTCTATTTTTTTCGTGTGCCAAGGCCCCTCGATTTAGTCATAATTTGATTCAAAGTGCAAATTCGAAGTCTCTATATATTAAGATTTTCTTCGAGGGGTGCTTAAAAATTAACACAACTGCTGCAACATGGTTGGATTTGAAAGGTTCGTTATCTCTTGATAAAAATTCATTTTCATTCATAAACTTCAATGCTTCGTACGTTTTCCATTCTTTTTTTTTTTGCTTCACTGTTTCTGTATTACTGTTGATGCCTTCTTGCGAAATGATAATGTTCTTTTTTTTGTCAACGATTAAAAAGCAAAATTACAATAATAGGCCAAAAGTTTTTCGTAATGATTTTTTAAGTAGAAACATGCTAAGATGCAACACTGAGTGAAAATAAGACAAACGAATTGGAACTTCGTCTCACATTTGAAAACAACTTCATAAATTCAACCAAGAAACAGATAAGATTTGAAAAATATCATAACTTTGAGTGTTGACAAGCCGATGTCAAAATTTCACTCGATCAATTGAGTAGGACCCACAATTTCGAATCATCGTAATTCTATTACGTTGTGGCTCTGACATTAAGATATTTTCATCATACAGAGATAGACTGGAGGCGCAAACAAAATAACGCGCATTGTCGATTGACGTAACATTTGGAAAGTTGTGCTGACGATAAGAAGATGAAGAAAGAGAAGGTTGAACGGACTTTGGCTTTGTTCGCGGGAGCAGCGAAGGGTTTCGCATTTAATAAGAATCGCGTTATCTTTGATGTTGATTTATCGAGCGTTGATTAGGTTATTAACAGCGGGAGGATGAAAAATTGAACAAAAGTTAATAACGCAGTTACAGTGGCTCGGAAACGAATTCGCACTTGTGCAAATCTGTTCATAAATAAGTCGAAAAATCGAAGCAACGAAATCGTTCGAAAATTTGGCTTCGTCATTACAAATGCGTCGTTCGCGCTGAAAAATGCCCACGTGAAATGGGCGAGTTTCCGCTCGCACCTTCTTCCCTTATCCTCGCATTCACGCAGAAGCGTTGATGAACCTTGAACCTGACGAGCTTAAAAATTGCATGAAATATTGCTTAATTCATCAAATGCTTTTCTGACTATGCACAACGCGGATTCGAACTTTCGCTTCATCATGACGCCAATATATAACACGATCGATCATATCCTCCAACCGAACGGTTACCATTCAATCGAGTTCGTTGCCCGCCACATTATTTGCATTTCTTTTCAGTCACTCGATCCAAACATTTGCGAATAATTTCGCATGTAATCCCGTCTCGCGAAGTTATATACTGCGATTATTTCATGGTGAACGATGACACTTTTTTGCTCGCTTTTTTATTCCTACTAATAACTTGACACGGTCGCAGAAAATTCCATGTCTTCGTTAGGAATATGCAAATTTCATATCGTCCATAAATCAACCATACAATCTTACTCGATGAAAACAATAGGATTGCTGACCTTGAGTTTCGAACCGAAATCCGCGAAATTCATTAAAAACAATGCGAGAAAAAAAATTGTTGAAAATTCACTGTAACAAGACAATTAATTTCTAAAAACTTGTTGGCTTTCTAACTATAAAGACGAGCAGGAAAAAAGAGACAGTAATAATTTTGAATCGACTTCGATGATCGTGTTGATTTCAATATTTATTCTAATAATTCGTAATTGTGAATGAAGTTTTATATTTTATTTGTTTCCTTCTTTCCAGGACCATTCAGGATCCAGCCTCTCAGAGGCTGACGTGGTACAAAGCACCGCTGACGGTTTTAGTAATCAAGAAAGTTCGTGATTCGTCGGTACTTCCGCCGTTTGTGCAATTGATAACATGGTTAATTGAGGTAATGAAAAATCAAGTATTACGAAGAATAGAAAAAAAAAATTGTTGTAATTATTTGAAAATTGGCCTCTTCGATCATCGCAATTGTCAAGCCTCTTAAGGACATTCCGCGAGGACACTGCTTCATCCACTTTATTCTTCCGACCAAGCGGATAACGAGACTACATATATTTATCTTAACGATAGGAAAAAAGAATGGCCGTCTACGTGGAAACTTCCGTACTTGAGGATCCGGCACTTACACGAGATCCAAGATTTCAGAGCGTTCATGACAGGCTCACTACTTTCAAGGACGGGGCTGAGCTGCAGGACAAAATTGATTTCATCGTTTGCCTTGGAGGCGATGGCACTCTTCTCTACGCCAGTCTTTTATTTCAACAATCTGTCCCACCAATAATGGCATTCCATCTCGGTTCTTTGGGTTTTCTTACGCCTTTCGAGTTCGACAATTTTCAAGAACAAGTCACTAACGTTCTCGAGGGTAAGTTTTCCAATAAATTACACAAATTTACCAAAATTCTTATTCTTTCTCCGAGATTTGGCAAAACGATGGAATCTAAAGCACAAATTTATAGAAAAATCTTTAAAAAACAAACTACAAAAATTTTCCACAGTAATAAATTGTTTTTGATGAATAATTATAAACATTCAAGGTCACGCAGCACTCACTCTCCGAAGTCGCTTGTGCTGCACAATAAAGCGTAAAGGGGAGGAAAGACAATCAAGCAAACCGTCGACCGATCATTTGGTTCTTAACGAAGTCGTCGTAGATCGTGGTCCGTCGCCTTATCTGTCGAACATTGACTTGTTTATTGATGGAAAACACGTGACTAGCGTACAGGGCGATGGTCTTATCGTTAGCACCCCGACAGGCTCCACCGCTTATGCTGTTGCAGCCGGTGCGAGTATGATTCATCCATCAGTACCCGCCATCATGATCACACCAATCTGCCCTCACTCATTGTCCTTCAGGCCGATCGTTGTTCCTGCTGGTGTCGAACTCAAGGTATAATCATGTACAAAGATCTACGAAAGCTATGGATTTCTTAAGTGAAAATTTATTCATCATCGAATTCTATTTCGTGCTCTTTGTTATCTTTTCTCTTCGTTATCGTAATTTTCGCGATAACAATTATGTTAAAAAATTAAATTTCATTCTTGATAAAAAAATTAAGTAGAAAAATTAAAAAAAAAAAAAATCATTCAATTTTTGATTATTTGAGTGTGAGAAAAAAATTGAGGAACTGAATATGGTTTAACGTATGGAAATTAATCGTTAATTAAAATACAAATATTAGATCTCCGTCCCTGCGGACAGCAGAAACACCTCGTGGGTCTCGTTCGACGGAAGAAATCGTCAAGAGCTCTTTCACGGAGACAGGTAACAATAAATTTCACCAAATTTAGCTAACCGCGCTTTTTTTTCTTCAACGTTGTTTGCAGATAATGGCGAATAGCAAGGCTCGCAGCACAGCCTACGTCTGTTTCGACGGTCGAAATCAGCAAGAGCTACGCGTTGGGGACAGGTGTGTCCCACGAATATTTTTATTCGTTCATCAACTCGATTTCTCCTCTTTTATCTTGCTTTTCCCGCACTTCCTCTCGTTCTCTTTTACCTTTTCTCATTTTGCTTCATTGGTCGCCTTCGCTGGCTCCGAAGACCATCCATTCTTCTCGAATCATTGAAAAATGATTTTTTATTCTGCTCTATCGATTTCTAAATTCTAACCAAATAATAACAATTCCGAGTGTTTCCACTTGGAGGAAAAACATCTTCACGACGTGCGACAATTAAAATTATTGTCGCACAAAAACGAAAATGAAACATTTACGTTTTTCGGGCAAGTCCTCGAGAGTCTCTTTTTTACAACAATTCATTGTTATTATTATTACTTCCGGCGTACAAAGATTTCGTGTCGTTTCGATTCATCGAGATGGTGTGATTTCTCATTTGGGGTGTCCAAACGAGACGTGGGCTGTGGGCTACTGCATCTTCGTTCTTTTTCATTCATAACGAAAAAGGATAAAACATCTGCGAACTTGAAATCACGATCATAAGAATTTATTTTTCATTAATTTATTATTTTAATTTACAAAATTGAAAAATTGTATTTTTATTTTGATTGATAGTATTATAGTGTTTTTTTTCTGTGTTTCCGGTTTTTCCCAAAAGCCTACAAGTGACGACATCGATTTATCCCGTTCCAAGCATATGCGCAGCGGATCAAATAACCGATTGGTTCGATTCGCTCGCCGAGTGTCTGCACTGGAACGTCCGGAAGAGACAAAAACATCTCGATGAACTCAGCGATTTAACTCATTCCTCGAGCAACGACACTCTCGATTCTCTCGATCGTGACAGCTAGAGTGTGATTTTTTTTCGGTCCGAAAAACAACCGAAAAACCATGAAAATTGCATCGCAGAGTTCGTTCCGTATCACGGCAAAGGATAAAGCACAAAATGGTGCAGAAAAACGAAAGCAAAAGAGACAAAAACTTTTCGACTAATTTTTCGAGATAGTTTTCATTAAAAAAAAAGAGGGAATTTCCTGAAGAGGAAAATTGGAGTGCTTAACAAAATCCATAGAGACCGAATGCGTGTGGAATCGCAATAAAAATTTCCAAATTTCGAGTTATTTTAGAAGATAAGTTTTGTTTTTTGCATTCGAGCCTGAAGGGTCCAAGCAAGTGCCAATTGTTCTGGTACTTTTTTTCCATCACGATGCCAAATCTGTTTCATTAATTCAGTAATTTTTTCATCAACGATTTCATAATGAAATTTAAAAAAAAAGGCACGTGGGTTTGGATTCAAGAATCTATGGAAAAAAATAACAAACATCAAAGCGACATTGAATTCGATCTGATTAGATTTTCCATAAGGAAACAAAACTCTGAAGAATCATCAAAAGGAACAAAGAACGGAAATTTCCTTTTTCATCTTCATCAAAGAAAAAATCCGATGGATTCGAGCGATGCAATGTGCATAATAAAGATCGAGCTGCTTACTGTCGTCGGGAAATAAATGAGCTCGTGGTATTCGTGTACCAGAAATATGTTCCTCGAATAGACATACGCACTACAAAAAAAAAAAAAAATAACCGACGAAAACATTTTGCTTCACTCTTTTTTCTACAACGAAAATAATTTCAATTGTCTACAGAATCGAATTTTCGGGAGATGACATAAATCGTGAAAAAAAAAAAAACAGTGGAAATTGATATGAAAAATTCTAATCCACGAACGAGGGTTGCATCGAAATCTCCTGAAACATCACCCTCTTGGAATCACGTCATTCTTTTTTATTCATTACTCAATAACTGTGTTTTATCACACTCGCAAATAATGATTCAATATTTTTCACACAATTGGCCTTTAAGGAGCAAAAATAAGAGAATTTTGATCCAAGAACAAAATGAAGAGATTCAGGAAGAAATAAATCCGTGACTAATGAACAGCAGCTTAATTGAAAATCATAATAATGAAATTCACGTTTTGGAGAACTAATTCAATTGTAAATAGAAACAAAAATCAAATAATTGCGAGTTCGTATTAACGTTTCGTTGTTTCGATAAAAACGTAAACTAAACAATAATTTCGTGGTGTTCGTTTCGGCGTGACAAATATCTCATGGAATATTTCCCGTTTTATCGATTTTAACGTCACGTCCGATATTTATGTGTGCGTATATACAAAAGTTTTTTTCTCACGGTATATACAAATATTAGGGTTCTCGATGAGAAAAAAAAAAGAAAACGCGTGTTTTGTAGATATTTTTCTTCATCCAGATTTTTTATACGTGAAAAAAAAAAAAAATTATAATTACGGACGCGTCATAAAAAACGTGGCTCATGAATAGAATATTTATTATCGTTATATTGATGATAAAATGATGCCTAAGTGAATTATTTTAGAAATAAGTTTATGTACAAAAAAATTTCCATCAGGTTGTTTGTTTTTCAATATAAAGAAGAAAAAGCATCAGTGTTCGTTGAAATTCCCTGTAAATTAAATAATTTTTTCTCCTCAAATAAATATTTTATCAATTACACAAATTCCATTCAAATCCATGAAACTGACTGCCAATAAATTCAGTTTTTCTTTCTGATAATAACAAACGAATAAATAATCGAGAATTTATCACAATAATTTGAATTAGTGCCAGTAAAGGGTCGTTTTTAAAATGCCTTACAATCGAATGGTTTTTTCTAAGGGGACCCATATGGCGGTTCGACTCGGTCACGAGTGGCTAAAGCGGAAATCTCATGGCAAAATTTTTCAGGCATCCTATTTTTTTACCCTGACAAGATAACAAATGAAGGCAAACCCTATTTTATCGATCGTCATATCCTGTAAGGTTTTCGGATAAGAAAAAAAACGAAAACATGTTGCAAAAACGAAAAGATCTGAAAAAATTATTATTTTTATATAAACGAGCCTCAAAAATATTGCATTATTTAATGCAAAATAAAAGAATGTCGTCGTTGAAATTGACTCCTGAAATGTTGAGATAAAAATCTTTTCGTATGCTCCAAGGAACTCGTCAGAATATTAAAAAAGGAGAATAAGATCGTAGTTTGAAAATGAGGAAAACAATTGGTGAAATTTATAAACTATCTCGCTGAAGCAGCCAGCAAATGAATGACGAGATTTCTACGTGTTTAGTAGAAATCTCGAAAAAAGATCTCGTCATTTATTTGCACAGATGAATATAATGGAGCAATGGGAACGAGAGAGAGAGAGAGGGCTTGAGGGGAAAACTCGTCGTGTATATAATAGATAATAAAAGGAAACAACGTTTGTTGTGGTTAGCATTTTACTTGGCTTGTGCTCCGTTGGTTCATTCGCCAGTACCAAGGACTGTTGCTGACGACTTTCTAACGACGATAACTTTATATAACTATAGTATATAATGCACAGGTATGTATTATTCGTTCCTTTTATTGCAACGGCACGAAAGAATGAACGGGCGCAAGAACTTTGCTTGTGGTTTCGTGATATTAAAAAAAAAAAAGTAAAATAATAATCACAATAAAACAGTGTGGGAATAACGAACGAAAAACCATAGTCATTATACGGTGATTTATCGATACACTCGATTTGTTTGAGCTCGTTATTATTTCTTCGGCTCTGTTTTGGGTCGATTAAAATTCCTTGGGGTCCTTTCAATTCTTAGACTTCAGTTTCTCCCCTTCAGACGGATTCAGATTCATTAATTCTTTCACAGAGAAAATTGATCTGCAAAAATTCGTGATCGATGCAGATTTCAACGAGGAGTTCGTGGTTGATGTCAAAAAATTACCAAATTTCGAGCATACCATTTCATGGCTGAAAAAAGTAACAAACATTTTATTTATACTCCGGTTAATTTTACTCCGAATCGATTTCAACGTCTCGACGTTCAACACTGTAAAAGTTCATTTGATCAGTTGACAGTTGACTTCTCCAGGATGTGTGGATTCAAAAGAATAGCTTTTTTTCCGGTAGTCAAGTTCTATGAAAAAACCATTGATTATTGGCAACTTTGTTATGAATTCAAAAAAGCGTGCCAATAATCGTCACGTTCTTTTATTATACAACAAACGTAAATACAAACAATCGTCGTGTATCTTTTTGTAGACACACAACTATACATAAATATATATCAATAATAATATACAGTGACACGAGACTCTCAAGTGTACATACAAAAACGTTTGAAAAAAAAAAACGACGTGAAAGACTCGTGGACTAACGAGGAGGAAGGAAATTTTTCGGTCTCGGTATAATAGCACAGTAAGGATACGTGAATATATATATTTTTGTTTTCGAGGTAGGACTAGAAGACCTCTTTGGCAATTAGCCAAAATTTCCATTTTCAGCTGTCGACTCGATCAAAGTTCGACACTTTTTTTTCTTTTTTTCCTTCGGAGCTTTTTTGTTCACAGTATACAAACGTGACCTTGTAAAGTTTTGGGTCAACTTTACGTTCGAAGGAGCTATCGAATTCAAACGATGGCACATTGCCGGTACAACGCTTTATATATTTATATACTTTTTTTTTCGTTTTTATATAGATATAGGTCTATGTTATGTGTTTCAATTAATCGGTACTATTGGGAACAAGAAACAAGAATAATCCGACGAAACACACATGGAGAACGTGCCACATGGCGTACATTTGCTGTTCCGCAAAACAAAAGCCTGTCTCGTCCATTTTCTTCTCATTCGAACACTTTTCCGAATTCCTCGTCGAGTGAGTTTGACAAACTGTCACTTTTTCAGATCTAAGAGATGCGGTTTGTTGTAATTATTTCGGTTTCTAATCATTTGGTGAAAAACATGTAACTCTTAATACTCTGGATCCATAGGTGACGTTTTTTGTTCATTTTTTTGGTTGCTTCTGTTCTCCAGTGACCAGAAAAGGTCACGACCATTATTTCAACGATTTCATCCCTCACTGTTTTTTGCTTTTTTTTTCCAATTTCTGTTTTTTTTGGCTAATCATTTTTATGTTTTCAAGGACTCGTCTTTCCTTTGAGTCTCAGTATTTCTTGTTTCATTCACACCATTCCTTTTCAATTGTACAAAAACATTCAAACTGAAGGTCATACAAAAATCATTTCCACTCCATTTTTTGTCGAAACATTCATTCCTTCCTTATTAGTTCCTCACGCACACAAAATTACATAAATATGGGACGATTTTGAAATGTATTTTTCAAAAGGAAGACTCGAAATTGTCTTCGACGTAATTACAATTTTCTTCGATTGATTTTCATTCCAATAAGACTGTGCCAGAGATTTCGCATTTCTACTGAATTGGGAATTTTGTTTGGTTACCATTTACAGTGGCCGATTTTTTCAATGAAAATGTACAGCAAAGATTTTCAACATTTTCCATTTGAATGAATAATCAAGGCTCGCGGAAAGTGCCATGAAAACTTACGAAACTCCGTTATACTCCTGACTGGTCACGGTAATAACTTCACAAGGAATAAACAATGAGAAACTCACACACGACACATCCAGTGCACACAAATTCTGTACAATTCGATCGACACTCGATCACAAATTCTTTTCCAACATTGCTCATATTAATTTTCACTGAAAATCGATTAAATTTGGCTGGGCAAAAATAATAATAAATAAGGACGAAAATTGTAGAGTCGCACGCACGATTTCTAGGTCGCTATCGAAATCGAGATGAATTTTCGTCATTTTTATTTTCTTTTATCACGGTGTGCAAAAACATTTCGCCAGACGAGAGTAAAAAAGAAATCTTGGCTATGCTATCAGGTGTTCGACATTCGTCCCAGCAAAGCGGAGAATGTAAATTACCGGTTTCTCCGCGATTATCCCCACTTTTGTCCACATTCTGTCTCACTCGCTCGATTCTTTGCGGACAGGCATAACGACGATTTTACGGAATTAATCGAAACACAAGGACAAGTGAAAGATCGAAATTTAGCATAATCGCTTGTGACTGATTGGATCTTGTAGTTGATATCAAAAGAGTTTGATCAAAGTGGATCGTAATTTATAGGCGAAATCGAAAAAGAAAATAGCCACCTGCTCCATTGCCAGAAACTTCTATTTTGTGACATTCCAATAATCACGAATGACTGGTTTTTACTTTTCAAAAAATTCGTACGATCTTGAGAAAGAAAAAAACAAATTTTTTATGCAAAAAAGATAAACCAGAAACTCCAGGACTTTACGCATTCGTTCGGTAATATTTTGAACCCTCGACTCCTAAAGAAACGGCCAAGAATGAAATGTTACAAGTGAAAAATTACAGAAGCTTAAACTATTTCTGGTAGTGTTTTCGTCTGCTGGAAGTTCTGACGCAAGGTGGAGGGTCCTGAAGATGATGCGAGTTTTTCAAAATAGAAACAGGTGAATCTCTGTTACAATTAATAGCGAATGAAATAGATGTTTCGTGTAACCTCGGGACTGCGTTGATGGACGTAGAATTGGGGTCAGTTTTAGCATCGCCTTCGAAGAAGCGGCACATTTCTCTGACAGGAACGCTTCTAACAGCTCGATTGAGGTCGTGAAGTGACCTCGCGCGTTGTTTTCCACGTGGGCTTGGTTTGGAAGCGGATCTGCCAAGATCCTCGGTACTTCTCGCGAGACGGCCACCGAGGCGTGACAACGACTCGAAAAGTGTCAATTTTTCGCGTACAGGAACATAATGATCGACCCTTTGGCATCGGGCCAACAATTTGGCAACATCTTCTTCGCAAGTTGATGGTGAAGTCGAAACGTCATGAATAGTGAGTGGCGATGTTGTTGTCGTGGTCATGGTTGTTAAGGTCGTTAGTGTGACTGTTGTTATTTTGTCTGTTATTCTTGGCAACGAAATGGCATCGCGTTTGCGACAGTCTTTCTCGAGATGAAAAAATTCTTTATTATTAGTGACGTGTGCCGTTTGTCCCAAGAGCCGTGAATTCGAGCTCGTTCTTAGGAAGTCATTACCGACAATAGGAATTCTGGAGGCAAGACTGAGTCTTTCTTTTCTGTCTTCGAGGAAGCTCGTCTTTCGGTTATCACTCGGTGCTTGATGGAACAACGAAATTTGGCATCGTTCACGAACGTTTTTCCTTTCTCTCGCGCGACTACGTCTCTCCCCAGAATCGGTTCTCATGACGCAGGGACTGGGTGGACTCTCGGCCTTGTACCTCGTCGAAATGTCTCTGTTGTTGTAGTTGTTTTTGGTGTTATTGTTCGAAGCTTTGTTGTTGTTATTGTTGTTGCGATTGTTGTTGTTTTCGGTGTCCTGGCGATGGGGGGCGCTGCCCTCCTTGAATCGGACAATCGTCTGACTCATGTCCAAG
Organism: Hyposoter dolosus; assembly: GCA_963921915.1. Lineage (NCBI taxonomy): Eukaryota > Metazoa > Arthropoda > Insecta > Hymenoptera > Ichneumonidae > Hyposoter > Hyposoter dolosus. The sequence goes on from OY998132.1 coordinate 9,708,090, forward strand.
GAAACTTTCAGAGGAGGCAATCGTCGGGTTATCGCATCGACGGTTTCTGCGGCCCGAACGAAAGGATCGGTTGTTGCTGCCGAGGCTTTTAAGGGTTTTACAGATTTTCTATGGGTCGCTGAATCGACCGTTGATTTTCCGTTACATTCGACATTTGTCGGCAAACCTTTCGACCTGTGACACGTCCAAATAGATTTTTTCATTGTTTCGTGGTTTTCCGAGGGTTGGAGGTTGCTTACGCCGTTTGGCTTGTTCGGTTCGATTCCGTTTTCCGCCGGAGCCGCAGTGCCAGCGACGTCCGTACATTTGCTTTTTAATTCCGTCAACTCTTCACTTTTCACCGATTTTTCCACGTTATTTTCCGTGTTGTCGTTGTTGTTGTTGTTGTTGTTGTTGTTGTTGTTGTTTTCTTCTCGTCTCGCTTTACGCCGCTTAGCGTCTTCCTCCAGTACCCGTCGACTGCGTGCTTCATTTTCTCGTCTCCGCGTCTCTTTGTACCTCTGTATCCTTTGCTCTCGAGTGTCAACGGGTTCGGGTAGAGACGGTGCCGAGTCGATGGAATCAACACTCGAACGACAACCTGCGCCGCCCCACGGAAGACTGTCGTCGCTACCCTCGCTGCTCTCACTACAGCCCCATATTCTTCGCTCGATCGTAGCTTCGACCTTGGGCAACATCGCTGCTTGGATACTGCGATATTCGGCAAGATGAAGATCCTCGTCGCTCGAGTTGCTGCTCGACCAACCACGCAACTCGCTCCTAGCTCGTCTCCGTGAAGTATCCAATAATGTGGCAGCGTCGGCGACCCTGTCATTACCGAGCGACGTCGTGCCAAGCCAACAACGCAACTCGCTCCGTGAACGACGACGCGTTTCCGTTGGACTTTCCGGAAGTGGCAACGGACCGCGTGGACAGATTGTTAGAATTTCCAAAAAATTCAAACATCGCTGCGCACGGAATGGCGTTTGTCGCACTAGCTCTGCTGCAATCGCTCGGACCCACGACCAGTAAATCGGCTCCGTGTCCGCCTATTCATCGACAAACAAACAAACATCGTTTTTTATAACTAAACACCCAGTAATAAAGCGTATGATATCAGTAAAAAAAAAAAAAGGGAACAGGGGGCATAGAGAAATAATTTTAAAAAAGACATTTTTGTTCCAAACATTTTTTACGATCTATCCAGCCGCTGGAGTTGTGTCTCAAACGTTTGCGACACTGTGTATAAATTTATATTCGTTTCGTGACTTTTTCACGTGGCAACGGGAACGCACAAAAAAATCTATGGATATCTACACGAAAGGACGGGGATTGACCATGACACACGATTTCGTCCCGTGTGCGGATTGGAAAGTTGGTGGGATGTTGTGCCGAAGGAACAAGCTTCGCTGTATTGCTATCAAGTTGTTCCTCCGAGGTGCTGGGAAAAGAGCATGCAACTTGCCATAGAGACCATGCAGACACGGCTATGACCATTTAGCGAAAAAACTCAGTCGTTAACCACCTAGAGAATGTCGACGAAGTTGACAACGACAACGAGGGTCATTACTATTTTCAGCAGAAGTGAAACTCTCACTTTTGTCCATCTTATAGACGAGTTTGTCATTGTCTTCGTTGTCTCCCATTTGAGTTAATCCTCGAACAAATTCACACGCCGTTTCCGGTCTCGAAGAAAATTACCGTACGAGGAAAATCACTTTGCGGACATATATTCATTGCGGGCTTCATTTTCGTCAACCCATAACTCCCCATAGCCTCTCTCAGTGATCAAAGATGCTCCGAGACATCGAATGGGAGTATATAGCACGAGTCGGAACACCAGAAAATAAATGAAGAGCGAGTAGTTAAGACAATTTGAGGAACTGGTTAAACGAGCCACTTCCTCCGACCCCCGAAACTCATCATCCAACTGGCACACAGCACACTAAGAAATTACCAAGCCGTGGCTAAAAAGGACAATTAAATTTACGAGCGTCCTTCGGACTCTAACGATTCCCACAGAGTTGTGCAAACAAACGTTTTTTTCTTCCTTTCGACCTCATCCTAATCTCTGGTTTCTCGTAGAATGCGTTGCGATTACGAAGAGAAACAGAAGCAACCTTGTCGAGTAACCTTTTTTTCAAATGTCACTCGCTTCGAAATTATAATTTGGAGGCTGCTTTCTGTAACAATTATTATTTTATATCGTCACTTGAATAAATTCACTTATATTATGAATATGTTTTGAAATATCTTGGGTTTGATTAAAGTTAGCAAAGTTGTTGTATAAAACGCCGAAGGAATCCTCCAACAATGGTAGGTCGTGGGAGAAGACTTTTCAATCCTCTCACGCCCCCTTCCTCATCTCCTGATTGCCTTCAAGATCAACGGAGTCGTGTCTCATCGACCTGACGTTTACTGACCTCCAACCACGTCAGGGCTCTTAATTCTCGGTGGCATTATCATTGCATAATTCATTATGTTCATTTTTTTTTTCCGAGACTGTTAGACAAGACGCAAGTCTCGGGAAATCGATTTTTGAATGAATCCTGTCAGCTTTTCCTTACGATTCTTTTAACCTCCGAGCCCTAAAATGAGGCAAAAATCGAAACCAATTCTGGATTAAAAAAAAAAAGCTTCTGCTTCTTTCTATTTTGCCAAATCGTTTACCGAAGCTGTTTAAAAAAAAAATGAAGAAAACTGCGTGAGATAGAAATCGTTTTGCGTTAAAGAAGAAAAAAAATGGCAGATGCCACGAGCTTATGAAATATCACAATTCGCTTTTGTATTTTTTTCAAATTACGTTAATTATTCGATTTTTACAAACGCGATTGAAAAATATTGCAAATTTTTATAAATTGTTTATTTCGTCCTCGGTCCGTACGATTTTATTAATTGAGCTTCACAGGCAAGGAAAAAAAAAGGAATCAAGGAGAGGACGAGGATAATCTGTCTCGGAACTCTCAGCTCCGACATAATTGCATACTAAATGAATTATATCTCCGTCGCGATCTGTTTCTTCGCTCTAAACACTTTCACGAAAGGTGGCCGTTAACTTGTGCTACACCAGGGTACACCATTTTTTTTTTTTTTTAATTTTCGTCGTTGCAATCAGTAATTAAGAACTGCGGCGTGTATTCGCTGTTGCAGGACAGCCAGCGTGTCTCTCAATCCCTTCCTCCTAAATTTCCAACTCTCCAGTTACGCAATGCAGCTCGTCAATTGAAACGCAGGCGAGGCCTCTCATCTGTCGTGCGCCACACCCTTTTAGACATCCGAATCCAGCACTCTGAGACACGAGACATTAAGAAAAATGCGCGATTCAGTGTTCGACACATTGTTCCGAAGTGAAAAAGTTAACAGAAGGTGGGAGAAGAAAATAACGACGATATTTCAAAAGATGAGAAAGTTTTCAGGGACAAAATAAAAGTTTCTTCGAAGCTTCGAGGCGAATTTAGAGTCAATGATGTTTCCTTCAGTTACGCGATAGTCTTTAGCTCCAAATGGACAAATTTAGAGAGCAACGATCAAGAACCGAACGTCTCAGCAGTGTGAGTCCACAGCAGAACTTTGCTCCAACCTTGTGTCTTCGTTCGGTATGATGGCAATGCGTGTCGATGGTAAACGGATCGGTGTTCAGCTGGAAAACTGCCAATGTATCGAAAGAACGAGCCTCCGTGTCGTTTAAATAGACGAAATGGCAGCGAATTCGAAGCCAAATGGCATGGCTTAGGTCAGTGATCGTATAAGGAGGACATTAGTCTTGTAGAAAGACAGAGAAAAGGATATTCCAATGGTTTAGCAAGTGGATTAGATTCAGAAGAGAATCAAACATTGCAGGGAAAACGAAATACCATGCAGTGAGTGGCTGTTATACTAATCGCATAGAGAATCGTTGAAAGAGGCAGAAATAGGGGAAATCTTACCCAAAAAGTTGCAAGCAGATCGCCCTGCGAATTGGTCAATGTGAATCCCAAAGCAAGAACATGAGGTTGGCAAATGCTCGGAGCAGCTTGGCGAAGATTTAGGGCTCTCAGCGGTAACCTCATCTGCGTACTTTCAACCCAAAGCCAACCCATTCGAATCGATACGATTCGCCTCTCGTTGAGATCCTCGACGTACAATTCGCCTGAAACAAACAATCGAAATAATTATCAATTTCGATCTTAATGGTGATTACGTAATTGTGTATCAACCAAGTAATGACAATAAAGTTGACATGTAATTTCGTTCTGATACATTTTGATCAAGTGAATGAAAAAAATTTCTAGACGTTGAAGAAAAAAACGATCTGCCCTTCGGTTTAATTTCGTTTTTCAATTCAACTGATACAACATATTGTGTATGCAATTTTCAGTTCTCGCGAGTAAGGGAAAAAAATGAGACTCGGTTGTTAGGAAGGCGTGCTCTGTTCCGTTCGTGTGGCTATATCGTCTCGAGTAACCAAGGAAGACGTCGACTGCTGAATCATCGATAAGCTGTCCTCCTCACTCTTAATCGCCCTCGAGTCAATTTATTTTTAGAACAAACACTGGACGATTTATTATCCCCAACTTTTGCAATGAAAGCGATGGAGCGACAGGAATACATTCTGGATGCATCGATTTCGCCTCATTGAGAGTGAAGAATAAGACTAAAACGTGAGTCGAGACAAGCAGAGGCCACGGATAAACATGGAAAAATATGTAAAACATATTTTACGGCTTCAGACGCTTCGAATAATAGGGAATTACGATTCAAGGCTTTGCTACACTTTTCTCGTCAACCGATCAAAACACCTTTAATCTTAAAAACATACAATTATGACATCCGAGCCAACTAAAAAATGCATAAATCACCAATAATTACAGCCATGACAGTTTATGTCCAATGCTATTTTTCTTTGGCATAAGGCTCTCGTAAAAAGTGCGGTGCCAGGCAATTCCTGGAGTAAAAACTCGACTCACGTGTCTATCAGCAAATATTCAATTCTCAATAAATATTTAGACTCACATACACAGCGAGCTGATTTCGTCAAAAAGACTGTCGATCTAAACAAGATAAAAAGAATAAACTGCTTACGATCAGTTATTTATGTTCCATCGTTTTTGAGACAATCATCCAAAAAAAATGCGATATAATTAATGTCGCAAAAACTGAATACACGAGCAGCATTTTCGCAGTTTAGGTTTTCAAGGAGAATGTAATTGAAAGGATTGAGTGAAAAAAATAGTGGCAGACTTGATTTTTCAAAAACGTTATTTTTCAATATGTTCACGAGTGATAAGTGAGTAAGCCAAAGAAAAATTATGCTCATTGACATATCGAAAGATAAGAATGACTAAAAAACTGCGAAATATATCGTTAGATCGGTGTACCACGACATTTTATTTCACAATCTTGGGGCGACATATATAATCGGCGATTAATGTGCTCTTGCGCGTTATCAACAAAACACTTCCAATCTCTCGAGGTCTCTCGACTTTCTTATCTTATATGGCGTCTCTCTCACTCTCCTCTCTGCCTTTGCTCCTTGCATCGAAATTACACCCTCCATCGTAGGGATTAGAGAATCGAGACTACACACAAACACACCAGTTCATTGTCACATGCAACTTTCAACACAGAACTCTGCTGCTTTTTGCGTCTTCCCTTCTTGAGATTCGCTTCGTGGATATTCGCAATAAGTCACCTCGTATTCGAGTGAAAATATTGAGAGCGTGACGTTTTAGGGTCAAGTGATAAAATTGTCGTGCAAAAGTTCATTTTCCAGAAAATAGAAATGTAAAATGTCTCATCAATCGTGTAATTGTTTGAATTCAATTTTCACCGTTCAATTTTAATTATAAATAAAGTTTGATACGATATTTTATTATCGATGTGTCGATTCCGACGCATTGGCATTCGGTAACGACTGGACGATTTCCAAAAATGATGTATGTGCGATGCCAAGAAATAAAAATAATGTTAAAAAGTAGAATTTTTTGACCACTCCAAGTGTATTTAAGGCCTGAAGGGTTTCCTGAATATTTTCGGGACTTTGATACGTTATCATTGTCGTTGTGAACAGACATCTTGAAAAGGGGCAAGGGGTGTTCCAATTTTAGACACAGCGGTTTTATTACCAGCGGAAACAGTTGAGTGAGCATGTGTGGGCGTCGTTGGCGGAGTGTCGGAGTGAGATAGACATCCGGCTTGAATCATTAATCGTAATCAGCCGAAGAGTCGATCATAGTCGTTATTTTCGCGACAATAAATTTACCGCACGACAAAGTATAGGAGAACAAAAACGTTTAAATTATTTGATGGAAACTTTAGTTCAGAAATTTAATTTTCATCGACCATGTTTTCTCCAACTCTTTTTTTTTGTATTTCGAATTTAATATTTACTTCGATAAATAAAACAAACGATGATGAACGACTTTTACTAACCCGCATGTGTGAAAAAAATGGACGAAATTGTTGCGTGCTATTTTGAATGCAGGGGAAATTCCCCTATCGGTTGACACGGTCGGGCCAGCCGAGCGACGGCTTTGCACATGTTACTTTTTATATTTAAATGGCAGATTATATGAAGAGAGTGTAAAACTTGGCAAAAGAAGATAAATGAATGCGAACAGAGTTCACGTGCTGTGCGCGAAGCCTCCCTCGAGGTTCGTGTGTATTTTCTCTGAATATGCTTGTCCCTGTTGATTCTATTCATCAGCACAATTCCGGCTCAGCTTATGTGGGACCAAAAGCTGTTTCGCGTTTAACGAAATACAGGAAACAGTTAGATATATTCTTCCTTGAGGAAGAACGATCCGAGCAGGGGATAAGCAAAAGGGAAAAGAACGAGCAGAGTTGTCGGTAGGGGGGAACCACGCTCGACGAAACACAGTCAGCTGGCATGTTTTCAGTTTTTTTTTCTCATCCGCATAAGACCGAAGAAGCGAGACATTTAAATATCGTTGACGATGTGGGCAACGGTTTTTAGAGTTTTGAGACTTATCGAAAATTTATTGCCGAAGCCGCAACTGTTTTACGTGAAATCAGGAAATTGGCTTTTGTTCACAGAAAATCGCGATTTCTCTACACGGATGTCCCTTTCACAAAAAAACAAATAAGGAGATTCTTTTCGATATTTTTTCGTCTCGTACTTGCATTATAAATCTCACGCGTCTAGGTTGCCGTCCACTCGAAAATACTTCAACTAGATAATGAATCTTGTCGCCGGTAGAGTGCACACTTTGGTTAAGAAGAATACGTGCTTAAGTGTCGAAATCAAAGCTTCCACTCATCCGTGTAGACATTTACGACAGAGTGTCTTATTATCGCGTACATGCATACGTCGATATTGAAATGCGCAATACACACGAAGAATTCTGCCCAACAATGTCGTTTAGTCGTTATTGAAAGAAATAATTACGTGGTGCAATTCATTAAGGAAAATGGCATTGAAAAACTTTTTATCTCCAGCTCTCAAGTTGTCAAACGATCACGTTCCATCGGATGCAGCCATTTTTGTATAACATATGCTTCATGCTTACTGAGCTCCGTTATTACGCCTGACAGAGTTAAGGTATTACTATCACAAAACAACTTTATTTAGGGTTCTTTTAAAATTTAGTATAAACGTTCTTGGCACCAAAACTAACAGTTTTCTCCTGTGACGAAAATTTTTCTGACGTTTAGAATTTGAGATATTTAATTTTCAATTTTTTATTTTTCCCATCTAAACGCGTGTAAATTGAAGTCGCGTTTCTTTTGTTGTTTTTCTTGCAACTTTTTAACGAAACGTGACTTCAATTTACACGGGTTTAGATGGAAAAAATAAAAAATTGAAAATTAAATATCTCAAATTCTAAACGTCAGAAAATTTTTCTTCACAGGAGAAAACTGTTAGTTTTGGTGCCAAGAACGTTTATACAAAAATTTTAACGAATTCTAAATAAAGTCGTTTTGTGATAGTAATACTTTAAGAATGTCACTGTCCTTTGACCCTCCGCTCACTGAGCCTCCGAACACATACTCTGGTTGCGTAAACGAAAGATCGTTTTCCACTTAATCATCAAGGATCTCAGGTGTATAGGTTGGCGGGCGAGGGGGATAAGGCCAAGTGAGGACCGGGACCAGGAAGAAGGAAGGAAGTGTCTCGGTGGTTTTGCGGTATAGCGCCATCGTCGCGCGACTAGTCCGGACACAATCAGACAAGACACCGTAACTCAGCAACCGGTGAAAACGCATTTCCGCGTTTGTATACATGTGGATATGTCTACACGAGCATATATTTGTACAAAAAAACACGACGTGAAAGTAAGAAACGTGTTGCGCCGAGAACCGATAGAGGTTAAACCAGCGTGCGGGTTATGGTCTACGCGGTTGACCAACAATCTCGCACTAACGGCTCTCTTATTGTCGAGACAATTTTTTTCAGCCACTTTAATTAGAAATCCAGATAAATTTCGATTATCCCAGGAACTGCAAGTTTCAATTGATTCGGGAATCGTTCAAATTTTTATTTCACGTCCTCGATGACTAGAAGTTTTCTCAATCAATTCGGCAAATATCGCGTGGAACAGTTCCAAATCTGACGAAACTGTAAATTTCCATGGGAACATCCATTTTTATGAGAACTTGCATGTGGGTCAGTGGAAAAAAGAAGCCAGAATTTTCATTCCTATAATAATTCCTTTAGAATGTTGCGATCCTCGTGCAGCACGTAACAATAGTTTGCGTGATTTCAAAGAGTCAGTTACTTTTATTCCTATTTTGCGAAAATGAAATTCCTGACTAATGACGATGATAAAGAGACTTGAAAACAAATAGAATAACAACTAGAATCAAGATGCACACTGACCCATAGATTAAAGTGCGCTCAATTTCCATAAGAAAGTACAGTGCCGCTTCCCTGCTGTTCTATACACGTGATTACCAAACCATCTTTATATAATTGAAATTTACAATCTCTGCGTTCGCAAAGAAATGCACGAGTGCGTGCACCTTCCGCAGTCTCGGTGATCGCACACGAGTATGCTTGAGTTCAAGCCCCGAGTTATGTCGGTTAGCAGTGTTTCATGCTTGTGTTCCAGTTCGCGAAGTGTCTTCCAAACTTTTTGTTCCAAGCGATTTTTTTTTTCGTTAGCTCCAACCGTGCTATTATTTTCTTAGAGGCGCAGGGACGAGAAACCAAGTCGGCCCGACGCTAATTGACTCACGGACTCCGTTACGATCCACACGAGTGCAAATTAGAACACTTCTTTTTCTGTCAACGACTACTCCCGCTGGCCTTAGCGGTTTTCCGACACGTTTTCTTCTGCATTGCATGGTCTCTTCCACGTCGATATCGCTTGGCACGAACTCTTTGCTGCCACTGCCCGTTTAATTCTTGCAAATTAAACATAAGATCGTGAGTTTACGTTTTTCTTTAAAAATTAATTTTTTCTCCACTTCCGCGTCTAACGGATTTCAGCAGTTACAATTTTAGAAAATGACAAAAATTCATTCCAATTTATAGAAGAATCGTGTGACAGGGGAAAATCGATTGTACGAATCCGACTTTTATGCGCCATGACGATGACGAAATAAATATTGAATGAGGAGCCCGAGGGGCGACACTTGCGTAAGACTTTCGTGCAGCTTTTAACACGTTCATATAAATGAGGGAAAAGGGACTTTCTCGCACGGAGTATTAACATTTGTTACAACATGCGCAATCGGTCTACAATTCTTCTATATACGTATGTGCACATGTATGACCGCATGTGGGCTGATGGATATGAATACGTGAGCTTAGCGCGGCTGAAAAAAAAAAAAAAAAAAAAAAACCACTAATGGAGAACAAACAGAAGCGATGCAAAAGAAGCGCAAATGGATGAATTTCCGACAAGTGTAACGAACGCCCGTTCAGACAGTGGGGCATTCATGAGATCGACATGTGTTTAACGCTTGCTCATCTTATTGCTTGACTTTGCCTCAATTTTTTTAATTTTCCATTTCTCCTTTACTGTTGCTTTTTTTTCCTCCAACGCCTGCCAATCGGAAGATTGCGACTGAGGGGAATGATCGTGGGAAAATGAGAAATTTCCATTTAAGAGAAAAATCTGATAAATTCCAATAAAGAAAATTACAATCAATTTTTCGTTTTTAGGTCACGATAAAATTTATGAACTTTGGAGCGATATTTCAGGTTTAAACTTCCGTTCAATTTTTTTTTACTATTATCTACTATGTTCGTTGTTATGATTTTTAATTGTTTTTTCTCTATCGCCCCCATTGTCATTTTCATGGGAATAGTAATGGAAATATTGAAAAGTTGGTGGAAAGAACTTGGCTGGGTTCTCGCTATTATTACAGGCGATCCGGAGATCGTTAATCACGAATGGAAAATCTTTTGAGAGGCCAAAGAAAAGATCGAGGATTTCGTTGCACAATGACAGCAGCGATCCTTCCCATACCGACGGAAAAAAAAACAGCCTTGAAATAGAAGAATGAGAAGGAGAGTCTGGTTGAAGAAGATTTTTATGTACGCCAAGAAATCCCTATGATTCCCTTCGCCAGAAAAGAGCGAGTAAAGCTGAAATCTGTTTACGTTGAATATTATCGAAAAGCCCAACTGCAGATCGTGGAGAAAGACTCATTTTATGAATCGTCTTACCAGAAATGGCTAGGACAGGAGAATAAAGGGCAAAATGAATTATGATAGTGTGCTGGGACTCAGTGAGCTCTAGGGCACGCCTCGAGCTTGAATTATTAGATTCGTATTAGAACTCACTCGAATATGTGTCAGTGAATACAAAAATACAAGGATAAACATTTTTTTCGAATCTTTTGCAAGCTGTTTGAATAAATCATTTTTTTCGTCATCTTCGTCGTGTACGAAATAATTGACGAGGAATTAATCGAACGCAGAACGCCTCCGGACCCTTCGATGGCTCTTCAAATATGTATTAAATCTTTGTTCCTTGTTTTTTTTTTTGCTACGAACTCCTCTCGAACGATTTTCTATCGAATTGAAAGGAAACGAACGATCGAGGGCCACCATTTCTTTCAGTACTTCTTCCGCGGCTCGACTGCGAACATTTTTGAGTCTACAACGGTTTTTTCCCTTCATTCATCGGGGTTGACAAACGAGAGAGAAAGGGCGGAGAGTGAGAACGGAGGATATAGGCTACGTGCTCGAGTGCAACCCTTGAAACAAGGGCACTTCAGACGAAATAGTCTTTCACCCCTCGTCGCAGTGTCGCGATAATTTTTTGTTCGCATCTCTTCAAATCTTTGCATTCGATCGCACGCAATTTTTTTATCAGATCCTCGATTCAGTTGTATTTTTTATTCATTTCTGATTGACTTTGACTTTTTCCAAAAGATTGTTGAAGATCGAAATTTCATTGTTTTCTTCACTGGCGCAAGACTCAGTCGGCGAAAAATGATGGAAAGACCAAACAACCGTTTGATTTGTGACAACAACGATGGATCAAGGAGAAAATGTTTGATGAGTTGACAGAAGGCGTCAAAAGCTATTAAGCAAATGGTCGTCCTATAAAAATCGAGAGTCATTCGAAAACTGCGTAGATCGTTCGAGATGACGAAAGCAGCTGGAGAGAGTCAGAAATAACAGAGATTCCGATTTCCCAACAACAATGACATTATGAACGATTCTCAGCTGTCGGGAGGCACAAAAAACGTGTGGATTACGAGAATGCAGCATATCGAAAACTCGATACTCGGTCTGGTACCTTTTGCATTTATTGGAATATTCAATGACCACAGAACATTGGGGGGCGTTGACTCTCTTCGATCTGCGGGTGCGTAACATGATACATGCGAGGTAGAAGGCCAGACAAGGCTATTCAAAATGTCCCTGAAAGAACCGAGCGAAGCTGAGTCCTCAAAGCCTTAAAAGAAATTCGTAACCTCCACATATTTGTGCACACCGAATGAAAACCCAAAATTTGAAATTTCTTTTATAATCCGAATGTGAATCATCATTTTTAAAAATGCTTCAAAGTTCTCAATAATTTTAAACGTTTGTCACCTCGTGTGAGAATCATCTGAGAATAGCCAATTTGTGAAGGCGAATGGGTCGATAATTTGGGCAAGAGAAGCCACAAAGTGACAAGGGCATTCACCATTTTTGATCATGACCCTTGGGAAAAGGTTGAATTGTTGAAAAATACTTTTCCAGAAGAAAGTTCGAGTCGTGAGGCAGGAAAATGTGGAATGAGGGATAATTAAATTGGTGCACGTGGATCTTGAATATTCATAGAACAAAGGAACGTCTCTCTGATGGCACTAGGTCACACACTAACGATGACCTTTTTCGGTATGACGTGAGGCGAACGGTTACTTTTGCTATATGGATCCGTCGAACCATCATGGATCGAGCAAGATCTCGGGTTTTAACGAGGGCGGGGCAACGAAAATGTCATGCCCGGATATTTCGGTCATCACGTACGAAAACGCACACACATCTAACATCATCCTCCGCGGTACTCTTTATCTCTGTCCTTCATTCTCTCGGCCTCCTTCTCTCTTTCTCCTTTACGGTCCTAAAAGCTATCATACATTGAACCTCATTTATTTTCCATATGACACAGTAACCATGTTTACGGAAGCATGCTATTTGAAAATTGACTACCGTAGCATAAAATCAAATAGAGGACGAAAACGTTAGTCAGATTTTCTCGATTTAATTACCTCTATTTTTCCAGACGATTTGTAAACATTTTTTTTTGATAAATTATCGGAGTAATTATCGCAAATGTCAATCATTAAACATTGCTGCAAAAGTTGATTTGAAAAAAATAGGAAAATAAGAACTTTTTTTTACGTATTTGATAGAAGCCTGGTGAGGATTTTTGGACAGCTTCGTGACAAAACACCATATACCATGGAGCATGGTTGTCGTTATCGAAAATCGTTAGCGTGTCGTTGGTTGCCTACAGTGGCAAAATACAAGCCGCGCCTCTGTTGGCGTGTCGATCGACTTCGATGACTGTACCCAAACAAGAGAGAGACGCTCTCACTATATAGCTCTCCCTCCCGCGATTCACACCCTCTCACTCATGAATTATCGGTCTTTCAACTCCTCTCACTTCTCTATTTCCGGCTGCTGCGTCGTGACCAACGAAACAATCGACTGTTGCAGTCACAAAAATACTATAGACATATATGTTAAGCGGATTCCTTTTAAATTTTCAATTAGCTTTTACTTGGCATCCTCGCTCAGATGTATAAATAACTCAATAACGTTCCCTCGAAATTGTTTCAAAGTCCTACGGTTTCCTTATCGACGTCCATTAGAATTAATCCTGAAAGATTGAAAAATAATTTTTTCAAACAAAACTACGCCATCGATTTAGCGAGATGTCGTTCCGAAAATAAAATTGAAATTCGATCGATCGAAAAGAAAAAATGTAAAAGAATTTTAAAAATAATTCAATGTTCACACCTCACATGCACATTCGGCAGGGTCTTTGAACGTTGACGGGAATGAATTTGGTCGGTAACACGTTTCGTTGACGCGAGCCACCTTTCGATGTGTGTTACGTGTCCGTCCTCCCCTCGTGTGTGTCTTTGCATACGGGAGTAAAGGGGCGAAAGGCGAGACCATAAATTTCGAATTATGCAAGTACCGTATACAGAGGAGTCCCTTCAGGCTTGCAATTCGAGTACACAACTTGCCAGCACAAATATTACAATCCCTAATCCCTGTGAGTGAAGCGGGTCGAGATAACTGAAGCTTGATCTGGCTGCTTCACGGTGTAACGTTACTTGAAGTTGTTTCACATATATATATGTTCCCAGCAAGAGATTTCATGCAAACGAAACTTCGGTACTGAAGGTTGCAGCTGAAGTTTCAAACATTCAACCATCGTTTGTAACGAGCTTGAAAAAAATAGTTTTTAAAGTTAGAAAAAATAAGGTACGAATAAGTAAAATAAAGGTCGAATAAATAATCAAATGGTTTGGCAAAATATTTCTCGTTCCGAACAATTTTTTTTAAGTCTGTTGTGTCTCACTGTGCCACCATCGGCGTATAACATCCTTAAATAGCCGAAACGCATATTGGAGCCACTGAAACTCGACAGGGAAGACGGTGTCTGGCAACAGTCACAATATTGCCTGCGGTATTTGTTTTTACAGACTTTTCTTTCTGTCTCGACCAGCTTTTTCATGTGTCCGATGTCTAGCATTGAATCATTTTTTCTTCCACGGACGTTAATGTCTGTTGTATAGAAACTTGAGGTTGTTGCTGAATGGGAACTTGGTCCTGGAACGGACCTACGTAATTTTATATTTGCTAAAGTTGATCGATAGAAATGAGAATAGAAAAATGTCATCATGCTGGGAATTAGGGAAAAACTGTAAGAAAGAAAACAACGAAAGTTAACAAGAGCAGAGTTGGGACTTTTTTTCTCTTTTAGTCACAGCATTCGCCGGCTCTTTCATCCTCCATCCTGGTCTCTTTCAACCCTCTCCATAAACTCAAACCCCTTTCATTCATTTCGCTACGTGCTTTAAAAAGAAAAAAAATCTCTTACTCCAGCACTCGAGCTCTCTCGATCCGGTACTCGCTACTTTTGTAGCCCCCGTCGAGATCTCGTTCGTCGAAATATTTTCGCACCTCAGAAACTCATCGATCCTGTTCGAGGACACCGTACTCACGAGCAGACGATTGTCTTTGGTCGGTAAGCTGCGGATGTTTCGGTCCAGAGAATAATATTCGACGTCATTGTCGTGTAAACGTTTTTTTTTTTGTCAACCTATTGTCAAAGTTTCATTATGTTCGATAATTTTCTGCCATTCGGTGCTGAGACTTTGAGAAAACTCGAAAATGGTAGCGCGGCAAAAAATCTTGCGCGAAATGGACAGCCGGATCAGGTTTTCGGAAGAAATGAGGAAAAAACTTATTTTTCGAGTGACACGTCAGCCTAGAATGTTCCCAAGAGAGATGTTGGAGTTTTTAAAACGCGCGGCAATTCACACATTGCTACAAGGTGGCCTTTTCGCTCCGCCCATTCCTCAGGATCGACCCTTCGTCAATCCTCCGCAAGAGTAACACTGTGTAAACATTGATTCATGCAAGTTTTTACTTTTGCGATCATCACCGGTTAAAAGGCCATCACCGGGGCGAGTCCCTGTGTGAAAATAAAAATGCTCCGATTTTTTCGTCGTTTCTCTTGAGAAATGCAGGGAAAAAGGGCAGAGCACAAAGCAGCGAAATGAAAGGGCGAAATGTGCATTTAACGGTATGCAATTCGACGAAGCGGTAATCTTCCGTTCGAAAGACCAGAGGCATTCATCGCATCCATCTCGTCTCGGCTAACCGGTACTCAAACCTTTTTTTCTGAATGTTTGGAAAAATCAGCCTCTTGAATAAAGCCTAACCCCACCCCGAGACTTCCCTCGTGCAATGTGCAACTTTAGCGTCATCTTGGCTTACGAGCCTGGACCCGTTCCATCTTCGAGTTTCGAGTTTCCCAACAAAGCGAGACTTTTTTAATTTTTGAGCCGAGCCATAAAAGACTGCACTCAAACCCTTCGGATGGGCGTCGTGCAAGTTGAACACAACGAGGTAGGGACGAAATCGAGAATCACTATTTTATTCGCTCCGCTCTGGGCTCTCGGTAAGATGAGCGTAAATTAGCTTTACATCTTAATCTTCCATCGCGGAAAGTTTCTTTCAATTCATGCTGGATTCGAATCGAGGAGGGTCTTTAAAGATCGCGTTGATAACGTCAGTCGACGGCTTTTCATGGAAGAGACATTACATAACAGCTGGCATGGCTTATCCGTCATTTAGTGAAGGTCCATGGTTCGTACAATAATCCCCTCGAAAACTTCAAACCGCCCAACTCCCTTGGACCTGGAGGTCATTCGCTATTGTCAAAAAGTCGAGTCCGCATCTGGAATTGATGTTCGTGAGAATTTCCTCACGAAAGTATGTTAAGTACTTAATGAAAGTTTTAATTGGCTCTAAATAAAATAAAGCCTCCAGGCAATTAAGCCGATTCATATATTTATTGACTCCCTTTCCATCCATCGTTTATCTTTTCTTATTGTTTATTTGTAAGACGAGAAACGCTTGGTTGATTCGATTACGATCACAAATTCTATTTCAGGCGCCTTCAACACTCGCGGTTCTTACCAGTTATATGCCAAGACGGTTGAGACTACTTTACGCCTTTGATATGCCCTTCGGCTATATTGCCGCTTCAGCGACAGGGGTTGATTCGAGCTACGGGTGTGGATTATATTCCGAGAGAAACCAGCTTGAAAATAAAGATGCCTGGCGTTAAGGCGTCTAATTGAGTCCGTAAAAACTACCCTGCTCCATAGTCACTATTTCATTCCTGTGTGGCAAAAAATAAAAAAACCACCGGTGTCAAAAGTGAAGCCTATGTTTATGGTGTGGAAAGGAAAACCGTTGCGCAATCCGAAATACACGTGTGTTCATAAATATTCGAGGGAGCATATGACGAAGATAAATGCAAAGTAGTTTTGATGACGAGCGTCGTTCCAAGAAGAAAAAGACGAAACTTCTAGCTGAATATGATAGAAAAGAATGAAAAAGACTCTAATCAAAGTCAAACGATGGGATTAAAGTATTAAATTGTATTTCCTCAGGCTCGAAAAACATGATGAGGCGTACAAAGTTAATTTTGCTGTAGAATTGGAGAGCGAAGCGAGTTATAGGCTTGGCTTTTTCCATAATCCTCTCAACCCCTATTCGCAGCAATCTTATTAGCCAGAAAAACGTATAGATATATACTCGTCAATAGTGTGTGGGCTGGGCAACCCTCTTTCATTATGGTTTTCCCTCCAACTTTCACTTGGTAACGTCTACATCCGGTTGTGTGCTTAGATACAAGAGAGACGAGTCTGCTGACAGGTGTTGCATTGCACGAAATAGGATCTCTCGTAGAGTGACCTCAGAAGGGAGGATTTCGTGGGCTTATGAATGGAGGCATGGAATAGGAAAGCCCAGAGAATGATGGATTCGATTTGTAACGAATTTTCGTGAATCCATCACCTTTACTATATCCTCTTAATGTTTGCTCGGTCCAAAAATAGCCTCGCCCTTATGGATCACCGTCGTATTTGTACCCACAAAAACCATAATGACAGTTTGTAAGCAAATATTTAAAAATCAGTGGCTCGAAATGAAATTCCATCGTACTAGTTTCATTCGTGGATTTTTTAAACTTTCTCCCACGGTATTTATGATTCAAGGATTTGCTTTATAATTACGGAAAAGAGGGGGGGGGGGAAGAGGGAGCAGTGGTAAATGATCCGAGTATATTTCGTGCTACCTCTTCACAACCAGTAATCACATAGCCTGCTCTCTTCGAGTATACGGTGAGCAACGCTCGGTAAAACTCTACAGTAATCCCTTCAAGCGTGTCCTCCTAACTGAACAATTTAACTCGCCCAATCAGCATAACGAATTACACTACAGTTCGCATTCATACACCTATCACTTTTTCTCTAGGTCTGTTGACATGCTCGCATGACGAAAAAGAAATATACACGTTCAAAGTCTCGTCCAATCTACTGCGGAATGTCGTTCTGTCCATTTAAATCCAATTGCGAAGCTTTGTTGAATAATAAAGTTGTATAATCTACTCAGCAGTCCGGAAAACGAAATATTGCGATGTTAAATTTTCCAACGTCATATTCTGATCGGAAATATCATCGGACGTTCGAATATTTTCATATTCCCTGACGAACTGTACAAATTGAGACACACTGCGCGATGTTATTCAGAATTGAATGAAAAGTATGAAAAAAAAAGAATGTTATTGTCGAATGGGGCTTTCGAGTATTATTTTCATCAAATATTTGGAACGAAATAAACGAAAAGAAAGATAGGAAGGCGCGAAGAAATAAATATACGAGGCTGATGTATAAAAGAACACAGTGTGTTGAGACACTTGGAGAATACGATGCGAGAGAGGCATGAGCGCGTTCACCAACGTGACAACCAACACACTTGCGACGTTCCACTTATCTCGAGACGTAGCGGAATGTCAGTACTGGCTAGTTAACCCAGAAACTCCGAAAAGTCGAAAAAAATGCTTAATAAAAATGAGAGAGAGGCTAGAAAGAGAGTGCGAGAAAGAGAGAGAAGATAAATATATGTGTAGGAAAGGAAATGGGAGGATGCGAAGGAGATGAACGAGAATCTATGGATACAATTTGCCAATCATAAATCTATAATTTACTCTCTCTCCAACGAATCCTTCTATTTGCACCATTTTTTTTTAGCAACTGGATTGATCTCTTGGCTCATTATCAAGTATAACTCGTTGAGTTAATGACCTCGTGGATTGCTCTGAATTTCTACCCTGGATTAATTCGAATTAGCTGCAAGCAAATGAAGCTCAACGCAGGCTGCTTGATTCGCAAACAAAACTGAACGTTGAAAAATGGGCACACGAGTTGTTGATTCTCTATATCGAACACGATTAATCAGCACTTATTATTTCTAAAAAGGAACTTTGTACTATAACGAATATCGGAAATTCAATTAAAGTTTCTCGTCCAATTAGACGAATAATTCAATTAATCTTTCGATCAGCTCAGTCGAAAAAAATTAACAATTTAGATTGGATTCGCAGACGAAAGAAATATCTGTTTCTACGATTGCACTAATTATTTGATCAGCTCCGATACTGCAAAGGAGAAGGCACTTTTATATGAGAATGAACAACGTGTATATAATTTAAATGAAAAGCAGTGCCTGCAGGAAATCAAGAGTGAAAAGCGATTGGAGCTCAAAGGAACGCGTTGGAGTATCGAGCGAGTGGAAGATGAAGAGAAAATGAAAGAAAAGGAGACCGCGCGGCTTGAGGCGATTTCCCTGGCATTGAACACCGAGAGCGGTTCTCTGTTGAACGGATATCTTTCGAAGCTACTGTGTAGCAGCAAAGTTGCTATGAAGTTTGCCCGAGGCGATATGGGGGACTCTGGGTCACCAGCAGCGGTGCAACGCCCTGACCTCCCTTTCCCCTTTTCTCACTGTACCTTGCTGGGGCCAAGTGCCCCATTGACCAATCCAAGTCGGTTGTTCGACTCCGGAGTAGCTTTAGTAACCTGGAAAACGTCTTATCGCTGATGGACGTGGCAATATTGAAGAAAAGTTCGGCCTGGTCGTATTCATTCGATCATCGTAATTATCCTTTTGATTAAATCATCAAAAAAACTTGATTCTTTTTGAAGAAATTAATTTAGTCTCTTTTCTCCCATGACAAGAGCTTGTGAATTCCGTCAACATCCTGAGAACATTCGGACGACGGAACGGGCCGTAAATCGCCTCTCCATCATCGAACCAACCCCATCAACAGTTCTTTCAACATTCAACCATCCGGATGAAGCTTCTACGTTACAATTCAAGGACATAACACCGCGGTGAAAAAAAAAAAGCCGGAATCGAATTAAGGATGCAGTATCAAAACACCTAATCCCTTTCTCTCTTCTCCTCGTGTCTCCGCGTTTCGTTCCCCCTTTTTTTCTGCCACACTTTTCCCGATGGTCGACTCTCACCCGGTACGAATCCTCATACCTTCGTCGTATTGTGTCTTCTTTAGAAAATTAGGGTGGCCGAAAAATGTACAACGTAACATTCGCCTCACGTTTAAAAACTTCCTTCCCGTGACAAGCACAAAAGGACAAGGACACACGAGAAAAAACATGAGCGGAAAATTGGCATTTTAGTGCTGCGACAAATCTGTGAGAAGGGTGTAATTTTGTACAAATGTTTATTTGATCCTGTGCATTTCCTTCGCTGGATTAGGATTTGTCTTGCCAGCTGGATGCCGTTCAAAAAAATCGGACGTTAGGTTTTTAATCTTTGATGATGGATCGTCCTCTCTGAAGACAGAGTCTGATTCCAGATGAATTCTTTGTCCATTTAAAGTTAAAGTAGTACAAAACTTGACTGCTTAACCAAATTGAAAATTGAGACGAGAGATCAAATGACGAAATCAATCTTATGTTCCACATCGTTCGAATGCGTTCTTGGGTAGTTATAATTCGTCGTTTAATCAAACAGTAAAATCGGTATGAGCTTGTATTGAAATTCCCAATGAATTGATGTCTGCGAAACGAAGCCTTTGTTGATCGTCCGCACGTCCATCACTTCGATATCCGTCGGCACTTCTTTCTCTTTTTCCTTTTCTCCCATTGTCTTTTTTCTAATCTTCCATCTCCCACATCCGTGGTTCATTTTTGCTTCTGTCATTCGTGAAGCGCAACGACAAATCAGCCTGAAATATTTTCTTCACAATTTCTACTTTGTTGGGGATGAAAAAGAAATTCTCACACGTTCCTTTTCCTACCCATTATTCATCGCGTACGCATTCATCTATTTGCATTTTCGTCGGGCCAGCACATTGAGCAAAACTCTCTGCGACTGGTAATTTTCATCCCAACGAGACGAGATACAATGGTAAGGCGTTTAATTACACCCACTTGAGAGTCTGGCGCGACTCCGCAATGCATTAATCGAGATCAAGTCCAGACTATGCGTCGAGCACTCTTAATTATCAATTTGTTGGCTCGACTGGTACGATATCGTGCGCCATGTCATTTCTTTCGCATGCTTTCTGGGCTCTCGCGACAATTTGTAATAAAAGTCATTTCACTTTCACGATAACTAGACTTACTCGCATCAAATATACAATTGTAGAAACCGTACGATCGATAATTTCAAAGACTCGAATGTACGAAAGTTTGGCTCATCGAAAAACTAATGAATCTTTGAATTATTAAAAATCTACACTGTACGTTTAATCGAATAATTATTCAAAGAGGTAAATCTCTAGCGTTTCTCCGGACGGGCTGAAAGGTACAGGGTCACTTAGAAAATTAATCCAGCGTACAGTCGAGTTTCTAGATCTATGATAGAGGAGGAGAGTCGAGAAGACGTGGTAGAGTTGCGGTAAAGGATAGTAGAAAAAGGGGCATCGAAGTCGTTTCTCCGCTCATAGTGAAGGCATTTTCACAACCACTTTTCACTGGGAAGCCACGCACACATGAGACAACTGGTTTACCGGTATAACCAGAACCCAGCAAAGTACCAGCGAGCTGTACACTTTGACATTGTCGTATACGTGCACGTTTCAACACATTACCAATATCTTCTGCAGTCCTGTTGCTTTACTATTACTTGCCAAGTGTTTGTATTTCGCACACATACAGGGTGTCCTGTTACGAGTCATTGTCATCATCGAAATTCGTTCCAAATTTATAAACGAAAGATGTAATAATTTTTATTTGTCAAAACTCTTGCTAATGAGTTATTAATTTTTACAGTTAATATGATAATTGAGTGAAAATTCAAGGACGAGCTCATCCTGTGATAACAGGCCACTCGAGGAGCTCAGTTCCAATAATTATCTCGTCAGAAGGATCCGATTAACGAAGAGCATTAAACTTTTGAATTCCACATCCCAGCTTCGCGGTTTAATTTTTAACTTTTTAGTATTCGTTTGGAGGACACCCTGTATATTAGAATATGTTTGTATACATATGTATATGTGTGTGATCTAGTATGTTGCTGATGCCAAACGAGATGGAACGACCGGAGGAGAGGGGAAAAAGAGCCTAAACGAATCTATAGAAAAGCCGGCTTAAGGGGTCGAGAGTGTACGACGTGCGCATTCGTAATTGCGGACGTTTAAGCGCCTTGGCAAAGATCTCCTAGCACACTCGAGTGTCTATGTATGTGTGAACTGCCATGATACTCTAGTCCTGCATCTTGATCCTCTAAATCACGTTATTTCTTTTTATTTAACCACAAACATCTCTTTCTCTATTTCTCACCCTTTTTTCTTTGCTATTTCAATCTCAAGATAGGCCTTTTGCAAAAACTTCGAAACATTCAAAGTACATCACTTTTCGGACGTATAGAATATTCGCAAATTGGCTGTAACGTCCTTTTTGCTACTTACGACTCGCATCATTTTTTATCTAAATCGTTTTTTTTTGGTTTTCAGTTTGGGTGAAAAACGATTTTCTTTTTTTTTTAATTAATTGAAATCCACCGGATGCGATCAGAGTGACAAATAAATAGTGAAGCTCACGAAGACCGAAGCAGATAAACTCCTGCCTCATTGCAATTTATTTATGTAGAGATAAGATAATTATAATTTTTTGTCCATGGTAAATGTGTGTTTTTGAGGTTTTTCGAGATATGATTATTTTTGTCAAAACTGTGATAGCGATCATCGAAACATTCGTTATTATTCTCTACGATGTTGTCGAACGAGGCTTTTTCTCGCGTTGGAAAATAATAACGAGCTTGAACTGCGTCAATATACAAGGAAATAGATAAGGAAAAGTGATAGGAGAACTGATTCATCAAATGGAACTCGTGCGACGTGTCAGTTCGCAATATTTGACAATCGTTCTGCGGCACATCCATTCGTTTGTGACGCTATATATCGAAAATGAATTTGTTGTTCCACACGCGGAGTTGGAATCGTTAAAATATCGCTGACGTTTCATATTTCCCTGAGGATTTCGTACGGTTTTCACGAATCGAATTCTCGCTCTCATATCGTTTTACTGTCCCCCCGTTTCGCGAGATGGACGTACTAAAAAAAAAAAGTTTTTATGGCTAAACCTCGTTGGTCCATTTTTTCAATCAACAATTATTGATATCTAGATTTATTGGAACGTAACGATTCAACAAAATCAATTGCTCGCATTCGACCGAACCTCAAATTCGGAGCTGTTCCGTATCATGGAATAATGTTCACCGCCTCCTCAATGGAACATCACCAAAGACTATACGCATGGACCGTAACTTTGAAAAGATTTCGACAAATTTCATAACGAGCCCTAGAAGATTACTGGGACCAGACGAAACTGGAAAATATCGGACATTCGAGAATCATTTTTAGAGGTAATTAAGACCTCGACTCGAATTTCGAAAGCAAAAATTTTCCACGTCGTTTGTTGGGAACGCATGGAAAAGTCTGAGCCCATTTTTTTCTATTCGCAACCGAATTGTAACCAAATAGTCTCTTTGATTTGATTAACATTATTTTTACAATACAAACTATTCAAAAAGATATAGTTTTTTTTTTCAAGTGTCCTCTTCATATTATCCGCGTTATATAATGCATACAAATTGCATTTGAAAAGAGAACGTCACGTCTTTTTCAATCTTTTGCCATTGTCAAAAAATCATCAAGAGACCACGTGTGAGTCTGTGCAACGTTTTTTTTTTTTTTTCTTCATTTCTCGTGGACCTCACACATGTGGCTCTTTTCAAACGTCCGTCTTTTTCATCGTTCTCGCGCCCATGAACAAAGATAAAGAAAAAGTGGGCCTGAACGAACGCTCTCCGCAGCTTCGCTCGCATTTACAGCGTTGAGTGCCGCGCGTTGCAATGGGGTGTGACTAACGTTTCGTTAATATTTGCGACGACGTGAAAGGAAGAATGGAACGAGGCTAAAAATCGAGAGAAAAAAAGGAACCGAACAAAACTCGTCAACAGAGCCTTATTCGAGATTCAGTCTGCTTGAGCAAGACCAGGTAAACGTTCAACAAGTCATTTCAACGAGATATTCTGAAGCAACGAATAAATTAACAAATTGTCGATCATTAATTACGTGTGAGGTCGTTAAAAAAAATTTCTTCTCCGTATGACATTTTTTTTCTCACGTTCGTCAACATTATACTTTGGCATGCGGTCGAAGAATTCTATAAAACACTGTTATTCAATGCGAATTGAATTATTTTATAACAACTTGAAAATTCCATCGCAGAGACATTGGAAAAATTTATTTTTACTTCAGTTTTGACTTAAAATTGTAAATTCTATTCGATCGGACGTCACAGCTGCACTTCTTCAAAGGCAACGAAGAAAAAACCTTCCCCGAATGCATACCTTGAATAAAACAGTAGGGTACAAGGAAATAAGGAACAGAAAAGGCTCTGCCGTGACGTTCATCCCCCCTGGGAGCTTCACGGAGTCCGGAAGTCGATCGTAAAATTGGATCAGAATCCTCGAAGAAAGATGCACACACACATACAGACCGAACCGCATAAGTTATGTAAAGCATTACTGCAAACAAGGGGTTCGTTCCTGAGTAGTGAAATCAAAACCGGAAGAATATTCGTGGGGTTCGAAAAACTTTGAGGAAACGAATTACGAGTCAAAAGTTTCATCATTATTTTTTACTCCTTTCTAATGATTAAGGTAACGAGGAATAATATGATTATTTGGAATTCATCAAACAAATTCTGTCACCGATACTATTCAATTTAGCCACTACGGTTGACACACTGGGTCAATTTGACCCGAAACGTGTTTAATTTACCTTTTAATTGTGTTGATTGTTTTAAATTTAATTGTGTCAAAATGTATGTATTGCGAAAGTGTGTATCCGGCTAAATTGCCTTATCAAAGAAGAAATCTTATGCCGAAGATTGAGTTTAGGCAAATCGTTAAAAACGACTTAAAGATTAACAAAACACAATCGGCTACGAATCAATTAAGGTGAATTGGACGCGCAGTTGTTTCGAAACAGTTAAATAGCCTTATCGATAAATGAAAAATCGGGGGTTGGATAGTCCGCCGGGTAATCGAGGAATCGGATAGTGGGTCGTGTTATTTCAATGCCAGAGGCAACATCGAAATAAGAGTAGAGTATATCGGTTAAAGGTGTGACGGCGAAGCATTATTGCGGCTGAGAGAACACCGGGCTCTCTCGTAAAGCAGCAGCAACAGCAGCAGGTGAACGTCGTACTTTCGTCTCTCCCGCTCTTCCCCTTTGGCCACTTCTCTTTACCTGGTCGGTTTGTTTCGATCTCAGCTCTCCCTCCCTCTCTCTATCCCTTCCATCACTGGCTCCTTTTCCTCGCACCGTCTCGTTTTCGTTGCCACGAGGAGGGCAATAATAAAACCACGTATAAGACTATCCCGTTACCAGATTGCTCGGTACTGTAGCCCAGATACCGGATTACGAGCGTGAATTTTTAATCGACATATATTTGTACGTGTGTAGATATTTGAGACTGTCACGGAATTCTGTCGCGCGTTAACCTAACACACATGTTTTGAATATCACGCCTTTCCATCCTCTCAATAAGAATAACATTTACTAAAAGAGAAGATCCTCGCAAGAGAAACTCAATGAAAAAGGTTTTTTCGATCACCTTGATAAAGGTGAATCGATTGAACGAAATTTCGATGAAACATCGAGCCAGAAAACCCTGTGAATAAGGATACCAAGATATTCCATTCGCTCGATCTTCACGTATACGAATCTCTAATGTCAATTTTACATCGCAAACTCGTCACCTATTTTTATTATCACGCCTGATACGTTCTCGATTTGTATTAATCTCAAAACTGACAGTTGTCCATGAACATGTCTTCCTATTACGTCATTGCCAACTTATTGTATATCTCATCGTGCCTAACGTCAAACAGTTAATACCTTTCGTGATTTATCATCCTATCTTCGAGCGTCTGCACGTTGTGAAGAAGATAGGCAGCGCGAAAAAGCAACGATCTCGATTGTGGTCACCCTCGAACGTTCATTACAACCGAGATGTTGTAACAACTGTACTCATTCAATCATAACAAGCATAATGACGCATTCGGTTTACATTTACTTCGCTCTTCTACAGGCTTTTCCAATCTCACTCAACCTCGTCTTGGATTTGACCCTCCATTTTTGCTACTTATTCCTTTTTGATCATGCCCATCGGATTTTTTTTTTTTTTTCTATAAATATTTCAATTATACAATTTTTTTTTCACGTCTCGTAAACTTTTTCGTTTGTTATCAATACCTTGAAAATTATCTGTAATATTATTTCTACAAGTAAACTACATGAATACGTACGGAAAGTTCAATTTTATTTTAAGACACGAAGCGCTTTGTCTGAGGCAGACGTGAGGCTAAATTCCATGAATCAATTTTACCTTGACTTTTACGATTATCATTCATTCGACAGGATGAAAACGTTCTCGTATGTTTATCGTTGTTGTTGCGGTATACCTGTCGAACTCGTCGAACATTACCATCAGATTTCCGATACGTAGAGTTCACAATAATACGAAAACAATACGATATCGCCGCTCTGCTCTACGTGTAGCGGCTTTGTTTTGGAATTCTATTGTAACATTGTCACACAAACCACAATGACATTTACGAGTAAAAGCAGCCAGGCTGCAAAAATACAGTAAAATTCTAAGTGAATTTTTGCAGCAGTGAAAATTCGCAAATATAAAATGATTCATCGTTTCGTTAGAATAAAAAATTGATAAAAAAAATAATTTGACCAATGAAAGATTTTTTCAAAGTTGAAATTAAAAATTGTGTTAATAATAATAAATTGCCATGCTAATAAGTTGGAATAAATGGCCTTCGGGTCTGAATTCAAGTTCGTTAATTATTTGTTTTGTATATTAAATTAATCCGCGTGGATGAATCGACGGTTTTATTTGGCGAGTGCAAATATTATTAGAAGTCATGTTTTTTTTTTTTAATCCTCGAGACTTACCCCGTATCTTGGTTTCCTGAGGGTCCAACGGAGGTGCACGTGGGTTACCGTGTTGTCCAGGTTTTTTCAACAGAACACCCACGACCTGCGGCGGTGCCATCATCATCCTGGCAAACTCTCGTTTTTACTTTTTCACTTCCAAAAAAAGAAACGGAAAGGATGTCAAAAAGGAAAAACGAGCAAATCAAGATTTATCTTAATCTCCAACGTGAATTATAATTATTTCCCATTCTTCAATTTCTCTCTTCATATTCGTATGATCAAAACAACGCTTTGAAAAATCACTCACGTGCTACACAAAAACACATTTTTTCACTTTAGAGAAGCAATCACTGAATATCAATCACATTTAAATTCAATTTTTTGTTATTGCAAAAAAGGAAATTCCTTTTATGCACAACAATTCGCCTTCGACGTTCTCAATCTTTTTATATTTTTTAATTTATCACTATTATTCGTTTCACAAGCGACGAAATTCATGGAATATTTTTTTTCCAACACGATATTTCCAAACTTTTTTCTATTTTCGCTTCGGATCTATTGTTTATTTTGATTATTTCGAGTGACTAATGCTCCAGAAAAAGCAAACTCACTGCTCGGTACGAAAAACCTCTTTTAATAATCGCACACTGCCGGCACTTCCGGTGTAATTTTATTTTACTTTTCCCAGTGTAGTTGGCTGTTCAATGTCGTTTCATGTTTATAAATATTATTCGTACGAATATGAATATATTGGCTCGTGGCAAACTTTATGCACTGGACGAGAGTATAAAACTTCTCAAGTTACAATCGACGTGGTCGCGTGCACTGTGCCTGTCGAGTTAAATCCAAAGGAAAACGAATTCATCGTCGTTCAACCGATCGATTTTTCATTATTTTTAGTTTTTTTTTTATTCCAAATTTATTCACACCTTCGTACAGAAAAAAAAACAATGAAACTGTGTGCACAAAATTCGCGCCGTTTTTTGCTCCAAAATTATTTTGATTCGACAGCTGAATGACGTCAGTTTGACAGATGAATTTCGGCGGGGAATTCAATGAACGTGCATGAAATTATGAACAATGATGACGATGATTTTTTAATTGCAATTTCACCTCCGATTTCTAAACTTTATTTCGATTTATTGTTCCGTCACAAAAAGTTTTCTCTTGTATTTAATTTTTTAATCTTTCACAGACGCGTCAATGTTATTGTTTATTTGATTCAGTTACGTTTGCTTTTATTTATTTGTTAATGACGGTGCGACGCGAGTCAAACGTCTCACTCGTTGCGCACCCGGCGTACGACTGAGTAACTACAGCAGTAAAATTTCGTTCGTGCCAGAGCTGGCTCGAATGTCGCCGCATGAAACGGAGGAGAGAGAGGAGCGCAGGGCATTTCGTTCTTCCTGCTCTATTCCCTTTTACACTGCGGCACGGACTTTACTCTTGGCGCCCCATTGCCTTCGTCTTCTCCTTCATTTGTTTCGTCTCTCGCTCATCCTCATTTGCTCCATACCATGTATATCATTTTATGTGCACAAGATTTTGCACCCACGCACCCAAATTTGTATACACGTGGAATAATTTACAAACGAGATGACAAAATTAATCATAATTCTGCAATTACGCAGCAACGACAATTTCAGATTTTTTTTTTTAAATCCAGATTTGCAAACATATTTTTACAATTTCTATAAATTTGGCTTCGAGACCAAGTTTCCTGGTGAAATTTTTCATTTCAGACAATTCTGACGTGGCTGGATATCGTCATTATTTCTCCTCGGATCAATCCATTCGAACGTTACGTCAAATGGTATAGTTTCCGGTGCCGCATCGCCTAATAGGCGAGTAATCGTCGTCGGGGAAACATTCTATTCTCGAAAAGGGATTCGACTCAATTGGTGGGAAATTCTAGAAAATTGGAGCAGAAAGAAAGAAGAAGGTTTTGATTTCTGATGAACAAGCGGTTAGTTAATCGGAAGGAGAGAAATGTTCCCCCATTTAAATTTGGCAATGGGAGGAAAGGTGTCCTGCCTTAAAGTCATCCACATGGGCCATGTGCCATTTCCATCTGTCGTTCGTAACCCGCACGCGAATACACCGGTGTATACGTCCATGGACACGAGCAATTTTCCCATGGAGGAAAATAAAGAGGAGAAAAAAGAGGGTCATTGGCATAACAACCCTCGCAATTCAGATCGAAAATCTTCGTGGAAGAAACTCCATTTGTCGCTGGAAAAAATTACTTTTACGATTCATGGGAATTAGGAGAATTGAAAAGGAAGAAAAACACCTCGGGGAGTTCTGTTGACCAGACAAATCGTACAAGGGGTGAAAAGTTCAGCCCACAGTTCGAAAATCAAAGGAATCAGCGTTTTGGGGCTTGATTTATTCCGCCTGGATCATCAACAATTCGCAGCCCGTGAAAATCAATCCGACAACAAAAACAACCTCGATTTATCATCCTTCGGCTGTGTCTTCTCCGGGAACGAAACTTGACACAGAAAGAAATTATATTTCAAATTCTAAAGCTGCACATCACCAGGTAAAGTATTTTTCTTGCGTCTTAAGATAATTGATCAAATTAATTCGAAGAGTTATTAGCAAACACGGTAGATAATTGAGCTTAGTCATCATTTTGCCGATTACTGAAGGTCCCTTTTTCGTGAGTTTGCAAAAACGAGCGCAAGTCATTCAAACCGTTTGAAATGGATAAAACGCGGAGTAGAAATTCGATACGCAAAATACGTTTTTCTACCACGAAACGTCCATTTTGTGTCTTGGCGAATATGGCCAACGAGAGAGACCAAGCAAAGGGGCTGTTGTCATGTACGTTGGTACTAATACGTCCCGAAGTACCAAGCACGAGTGAATAAACGAACGAACCAAGCTGTTGCCTCTAAACACCGACGACCAGCTAACTTTTACTTTCACTGTTAAGGAAACGCACGCGCTACGCTCTCGTTACGCCAGGCTAACTTTATGGATCAATCATAATGCTGATGGATAATTAACGATTTCGAAATGACGCCGAAGAATGAGAAATTTTGAAAATTCTTTCACACTCTTTTTCTCATTCACGCATTTCATTATTTCGTTTTGTTGAATAAATGTGCGCGTTGTTAAATGTTCGAACTGTGCGGTGCACGAAAGTTGTACGTCGCGATTGCAAGTCCTTACGAATCACGGAGTCGAAAAAAAACACATTTACGATTTATAGAAAAATGCGGAAATGCCACATTTGCTATTTTATATTACAATTTTTTATCGATTTACTTTTGATGATTTTCAATTAGTCGACCAAACAAATAACTCAAATGACAACGATGCTTGCTACGTGGATTGCAGCTTTCTAACGAGTCCGTCTCATAATTCAGTCATTTCAAGGGGGTATAGTGAGTGAAATAAATAAAATGGAATTCCTTGACGCCAGACTGACTCCGCATGCATCAATCACAATGCGCATGGATAATTAAGGCTTTGGAAATAACGCTTTTGAATAAAATGAATAAAATTAAGTATCAAACTTTTTTCCCACACTTTTCATTCACTCCTTTGTCATGGATGGATTACGAGTTACGAACTTTGGTGAAATCCATGAATCTGTATGATCCAATAAATTGAACGGCCATTTATTAATTTAAAAAAAAATAAAGTCTCAAGTATTGTAATAAAAGTTCCCTGAGCTCTCGAGCAGACAAAGATTTTGGGGTTTTTAGCTTCTCAAAAGCATCTTGAAAGCACGGTAGAGAAATGAGAGGAATTTTTATGGTTTAAGGAAAGAGGGAAAGAAGTAAATTTCATACAACGCCGGATCCTTCGAGCACTCGCTTTTATTCGCCATTTTTGTTTCTCTTTGGGTCTGAAACTTAATGTGCATCCCGTCTCTCTGAGCAACGATTCCAAATTTAGAATCATGCGCCAGAGTCGAGACTTACGTGGCACGAGTTTAAGCCTCCCTTGATCGTTAAACTGCGTTCGTGACCCAATGACGCGAAAAACGAGAATCGCCAAATATTTATTTGTCCGAAATTTTCGAAATTGATTAATCTATACGGGTTCCTAAAAGAAAAATATGCTCGAATCGATCACAAAAGTCATTCGGACATCTCCCAAGTGAAAAATAAATGGCGGAGAGATGAAAAATATTTTCAAAAAACCTCCAACATTCCCGTAAACTTCATTTTTTTCCAATTCTACTTTTTGTTATCCATTTTAAACATCCTTCTTCCTAGGAGGCTAAATAAACACAGAATGAGTTTCGAACCTCGCGAAGAGAGCGGACAAAATCGCCAGAGTTTTCTCGGTAAGATAAAAAGATATTTCCGGAATAAGTATTGAAATAACGAGGCTGTCACTGAGTCATTGTGAAAAAACTTGTACGACAGCTCAGTTCCAAGTGACGATAATTGCACCCAAAGAATTCATTCCTGTCGCCCGTATCTATCAGCCATAGAATTTCAAAAACTAATCTTTTTTGGGACTGACCCTCGGGAAAGTGTTTTTGAGTTGCTACGAAAACCGAGCAAGCACTTGGACGAGCAGCTCAACATTTTTGTATAGTGATTTCGGAAAAGGGACAGAATTAGTGAAAATCATCGCAACGTTTATCTATGACGAAGAGGAACTTTATCTGCTACACTCGCAAGCAATATTTCTTGCATTCGAAAGTCGCAAAGTTCATTAGAGAATGCTTGAAAAATGATGAAGAAAATTTTCAACCGAAATAGTTATTTCGTTTCATTAAGAAAAAAATAAAAACTTACAAAAGATTTTATCAGTCAATTATGTAATTCTTTAGAAGGATTTAACAGTCGATGTCGCTTACGTCAGCGAATTAATTTTTTCAGCAGTCATGACGTAAAATTTGCTCGGAGAGCCAAAACCTAATAAAAGAAATTGCCAATGATTTCGAGACCCTCAGAACTGATGAATCCGTCGTTTTTTTGTGACTTTTTTACGAGGACAAGGATGATGAACCCGAGAAGCGGATTCCCTCGTGCCTACTGTTCCCAGATTACTCGTTGCACGACGCCGAGCTGACGCCGTTAAAAACTTTTAAATGAATCGTTTATTAAGTCTGCTCGTTCACTATTTCGATGAGCTAAGCAAAAGTCTCATGGAAAGAAAACAACCGTTTTGTCCCAAACGGCAAGTGAATACGCGAAAATCTAGCATCTCGTGTTTCGCGATTATCATTTTCGAAATTGACGTCAAAAAATATTTGGATGATCCCAATCATAAAAATTAGAAATTCAAAAACTGTGCATTTTTGTTAATTATCGCAATAACGATCCAGTTTCATGGTCGTCCAATAATCTCATTGACCATCGATCGATTTGTGAAACTCTGTATTAACGATGAATGATAAAATACTCTCTTGGTAATTCAACCATGAGAAATTGTTCGCTCGTCGATAGTTCGCTGTTCGGAGAGTACGAGCAAGTTTCAAAATTCACCGTAAGATGACTCTAGCATATTTGCGCACGTCAGTGAATAAATAATCCAGCAAATGTTCCAATTGAATTGGAAATATGACCTAAAAGGTGTTTGTCATCGCCGAGTGTTAGTATCGAAAGTAATTTTCTGTTTAGATGCGAAATGGAGCGACGAGGCTCCGAGCTTCGGAGAATTTCAAAGTTAATCGAATATTATTTATTTATCAGCAAAAATTTTAATTGTTAAAACGAGCAACTAACACAATGTGCAAGATTTCTGACTTCCCTGAAATGTGGCGTGCGAAGAGCTTCTCAAAATTAATGACTTTTTTCATCGCTAATTGAATGTTTCTTTATAAAGTTTTTTTACTATATATCGAAAATATGGGATTCTTGGTACTTGGGTAGCTGATGGAATTGGAGAGGCTGGGAAGATATTCGAAAGGTCTGGCCAGTTCTCTGGCGCAGTGCGGCTTCAATATACTCTTCTCTATTCGACAACGAGAACGTGCAGCTTAAAACAACATCACAGCTATTTTTCCTGGCACAAAAAAAAAAAATTAGCACTTGATTCGTATTTCAATATATTATCCCGGAAAACGACGTATGTAAAAAAAAAACGACGTGTCAACGCAAATAACAAGAATGAATACAGTATCAGGTCAGCTTATTGGCCACACTGGGTCTGGTAGACCCTCCGCTAATTTTGTATTCCTAATATAACTCTGGACCACGCGGACTTATGTCCCAAAGTTGAAATATCGAATTGCATCTTTCGGAAAGAACTGTCTTAAGAGAATGTAAATTTAAAAACTTTTTGATAAAGTTGTTCGCGCGGTTTTTACGGCAGATTTTGTTTTGTTCTGCCTCGATGACTGGCCGCATTGTTTGTGGGCCGGAAAATGACAAAAAGACTAAGAAAAGGAAGATAAGGGTTGAACATATACCGAGGAATGTGAATTTTATAAGCCCGCGGAAACTTAGAGATGTGAAAGGAGCTGCGGAAGATGAAAAAAGAATCTAGTTCGTGAGGTTCTCAGAGGCGCGAGCTTAGCGTCAGAAGAGGTGTGACGAGGACCAATCTCTTCACTTCTCGGCTCACTATCCACTCGACTTTTTTCCCTTCTCCTCTGTGTCTCAACTTTCGTACGAGCCGTAGATTCGAACGGGAGAGGGCAAGAGAAAGAGAGAGGCTGTGTAGTTGAGAAACGAGACGCGTATAGTACATACTCGACACACATACTTTGAGGCAGCTGTCGTAGCTCTTTCCCAACCCGTTAAAACATTCACCGATACACATCAGAGCCCTGGTATACACGAGGGGATTTTAGCTAGTCGAGGGAAAATTACTTCGAGCTTGAGCTTGCACTTTTAGGCTTTATCGTGACGTTGAATAAAAATAAAACGTAATCGCGCACATCTGAATACGTGTCTTACAACGAGAAAGATTTTATTTTTTTTTTTTCAACCGGAGTCAAAAATTTCTCCGACGTACGAGAAATCCCTGACAACGTTCTCTGCTGCTGGCACTTCAAACATTCTCCTATCACCGACCAGTTTTTATCTCAGTTCCCAGCCTCCCCGCAAAACTGAATAATCCCCTGATTTTCCGACAAGGGATGGAAACGATCATCTCTTTTTTCTTCTGCGACATTTCTCGCAATCGTTGGCCCAACGAAATTAGATGGAACAAGAACACGACAAACGCGAATAAAACCCTATTTCTCAGAGCTTCAATCTCGCGTTTAGTAATCAAGTTGTTACGTCAGACATTGGCAGGCGACCGAGACGAACGCTAACCTTAATAAATCTAAATTTCCTTGTTTCCTTATTCCCATTACACTCGGAATGAAATTAATCAAGCGGATTTGTGTCGGCCTATTCTCCTCAGGATTTATCTTATTTTCCTCACTGTGACACGAACAACCCATTCTGCTGTTTAATTCAGCGACAAAAACTCCTAGGAATGAAGAAATTTTGTCACCGTTCAGATTATCTCATATTTTTATAGTTTCTTCTGGGCAATCCTAATCAGGAAAGCAAAGTAAATACGAGATCGAATAGAGCGCGCTCATGAGAGTGGAATAATAACATGCATACATTTTTCAAGGCAGCTCCACAAAAGCTTTACTCACAGTTTATAAAATTCTTGAAATTTTCGATTATTCATAATAAAATAATTATTTTATTATGAAAAATTATTGGAGCAGAAAAATGATTAGAATGAATGTCTTTATCGTGAACATATGATTTAGAGCCAGAATAGGGATAAAAGAAAAAGTAATATTTGTGAGGATATAAATCTTTTTGGCGAACGTGATTCGTGTAGCAATAAAATAGACTAAAACGTAGTACGAAGTCTGAAATATCGAGAAAATCTTGATATGTTCAATAAAATTTGAATCTCGAAGCTGTGGGCTTGGAAATTTCCAGATTCCCGTTGTCATCCCTTCTGGGAGTTCTTTTTCACCCACTACTCGGGGGATGACGAAGAGAGCGAACCAGTGCGCAACCAACGTCGTGTATCGAACGCGCCCCCTCCCTCCTGGCTTCCTCAGTGACGTCATGGAACCTGCGCTGATGACGTCACGTGACGACGGTGCTCATTCCACGATAAATACGAGGATGGGTTGCAGCAACGAGAAAGCAGCCAAGTAATCCCAAAGCGCGAGAAGCTGCAAAATGTTGATCTATTTTTCATGGCGACTTTCGATGTTATTTTTTTTTTTTTTCGCTCTGAGTAAGGAGCCTCTTTCTATTTGCTTCGAATGAACTAACGTCCCGAGAACTTTCCTCTTGAGAATGTAAAGAACTTTTTTCCAACAAAAACTCGAGATGCTCGTGAATCCGGGCGGAACACGATGATGCAATGAATAAGCTTCGGCGCGAAACGATGCTTTTTTTTTTCCTTTCTATCATTTTCTCCACATTCATTGGAATCGATATGTTGAAAGTTTTGGGGTCAAAGCCTGACAATAGGAAAGACAGGGACAAAGGAAAATGGAAAATAGGGGATGAGACATTTCTGAATGCGCCAGGTAATAGGACTGTGACGACAAGCGCGAGGCCTTTTATCGAACCAATCACGTTCATGGAATCCCTGCCGACAACCCTGCCGGCTGGTGCATGGTTCAATCGGGTTCAGCATACGCAGAAGTTCCATCATACTTGCAACGTGGGTAGAGACCGATGTATTTTTCCTCGGAATTACCTGTTATGCGTTTCACTTTATGAGTAATATGTCAAAGCTCGGAGCTCTTTTATGGGGTGGCTTTTAATAGAGAGATGATTGAGAAAAAAAATTCGATCTGAAAATAGCGTAGTTGGGGTTGCGTCGGAGGCTTGTCCCTCGTGATACCGAACGTGCCTTTTAAAATCCACCCACACGTAATTTCATTTTTTTGGCCTATCAACGTCATTACGCGACATGGAGAAAAAATCAATATTTCGATCCCAGATGATACCAAGAGTTCCAGTTGCCAGTTTGTACTAATCCAGTTCACGTTTAATCAACCAACGACAAGTCCACTCTGCTTACATAGAAAACATTGCTTAAAGGCAACGATACCAGGAGTCTGTAGCCTTATACAACTACGAGCTTTTCATCGGCTCAACGAACCATCCAACCCTTCGCAACCTTTGTCCGGAGGGTGGGTTCCATTCTTCAAGGTGTAATCTGTGCCAGGCTCCATCAGTTTTACCCTGGAAGCTCCCAGAAATCCACTGCTACCCCATTGTTGTACCTTCATTGCTGTCTGAATCGTTGGCATGACGTAAACACGAACTGAATGGCTTCGAAGAACTTGTAGCTAGCTGCTGGATGATCTAAAGTTCAAAAACTCACAATTTGATAGCCGGTTGTTGATTGGAATTAATCGAATATTCGACAAATACGAAAATCGTTTGGATACGAATAAATGAATATGGAATTTCTTTTTGTAATCGAATTAAATGAAAAACAATATTTACCAAAAATGATTGTTCCGTTTAAGGTGCTGTCGAACAAGGTTATTGGCAATTGATCGATAGCATTCCCCAATTAAGACGTCCATCGTTTGAGCTTCCTTCTAACCGAGAAACTAATTCAATTTCACTCGGCTCGAGCAATCGTCCAGCAACGCAGAATCGTGAAGAGACTTGTCAAATTTGTTGTGTAAACCTCGTTAACGTTGATGTATAAATAACGTGGAATCGAGGGTGCAAATGGACGAGCATGCAGCGTTGCTTCTTAGGTTGGCTTAGGAAATTGTAACAATTTTTTTTTCCAAGAAACATTTCGCAAGCTTTTGTTCGCTCGAGAATGTTATCCTGAATTCTGCAAACTCTCAATTGCTGGAAATTCAATATTCTATTTCTCTGTCTTATATTCTGCGGGAAATTCGATATTCGAATAAACTGAAATGTCGATGGCGTGGAAAGAATTTATGAATTTTTAGCTCGCCTACCCAAGAGCAATGCATAAACTTGAAAAATTTGTGAAAAGCTAGCGATAAACTAGTACGTGTTATAAAAATGGATGAAAAAAATAAACTGGCTTTTCGCGAGGATAAAGGAGACGATGGAAGTGACTCGCAAGGACGGAGACTTCCAAGCATCGTGCTAGTTTTGCTTCGATTCATTTTTAACTATGGCTCTTTCTCAGATGAAAAATTGTTGCCTGCACAATTTGGCTCATTTCACAACGGGACGACTTTTCAATTTTGCTATTCGAACACAGTCGCTCGCTTTGGCCTTCTGTACCAGCTTTTCGTTATCTCGATGTGTGCTTTCTCTGATTATATCTAATAGAGTTTCAATGTGAATTCACAAGAGCAGAGATTGAATATGAAATCTTATTCACACTGGAAGCTCGCGATGTACTATAAACTCTGCATGTGATATTGGCTCGTGAATAAGATGTTGGAAGTAGCACGAGGTTGGATTAAAAAAGAATATTACTTAGTTTTTATTGACGTTATTTCTACGCTTCCTTGGCGACGACTATTCGCGACGTAGTAGAAAAATTCTATTCCGTATTTGCTGGCAACAAATATAATTTTCTACCTCAATTGGATCAATTGCCGTGGCTGACTTGAAAATACTGGATAGATTTTTGAGAATTTTGCAAGGACCCTACTTGCTGCTTGCCAGGAATAAGTTCGATAGATTTGAAGAGTGATACGAGTTTCTCGAAGCTTTTGAATTCGATCAACTATGAATTTTCCAACAGCCTGCTGATATTTTCAGCGAATCAAGCTGGATAGATTGTTAATAAAAAATAAAGTGATCATACGAGCGAAAAGGTGCCCTTGTACATTGAAAATCTTGGAAGAACATAAGAACAATGTGTGTTTTGTTTCAACAGCTCGGCATTGATCTCAGTGCTCCGAAAATCCAGAGCGTCTTCTATCAAGCGGAGCATGCTATTGAAAATTGGAATGGTGCCAACGTTATCGATTATACTTAAGAAACAAAAAAACTGAGGGAACACGGACTTCATTAGAAATTGACATGTCGTTGTACTTGGTCATTTTTTTCGCCGCGAACTATTTTTGTATTAATAATTGAGTGCGAAACGTTGAGTGATTTCAAAGGGAGTATTTTCTTCTGAGTTTAGAAAAAAAAACTGGATAATCGATATTTTCGAAATTTCCGACAAATCTAAACAAAGTTTTCCTCCCAAAAGCTTTAGAAGGAAGATACAAATGGTTGAAACACTCTTTTCAATACGTCGTGGTGGACAAGCTCTCGAGAAACAGCATCCACCGAAAATAGGCGTTCGTTCATCCCTCACTGTTTCGGTGTGGCTCTCCTGCAAATAATTCGTGGGATGCCAAAAAAAAGCTAGTGTACGTCTAATCCTGCTCGAAGACAAAAGCGTTAAAAAGAAACAGAGAGGGAGAGAGAGAGAGAGAGAGAGAGAGAGAGAGAGAAAGGGAGGGAGATAGAGAGGAAAGAGTGGGGATTGGTTGGTTGCCTTTTTTCTCGTTCCTATCCAACCCCTTTTGTTTCTTCCCCATTCCGTGATCCCTTTCATTCCAACTGTGCAATATAGAGCACTACTACCTCCACAATCCGGTAGTAGAAGTATACCACGACAAGCCCAGGACCACCACCATCATCATTATAACTACCACTACCACACTCTATTCCAACGCGACTACTAGCAACATCAGATCAAAAGGAGAGAGGGAGAGAGAAATGTAGGATTTCTGCCTAAAGCCTTACTGAACTGGCGCTCGCTGCCTACGTCTGTTATCTCGTTCTTTCGTGGCCCCAGCTGTGTTAGTTTCATCCTTGTCACTTTATCGATCTTGAAAAGCCACCTCCACACAAGGAGGTTGCAGCAGCAGCAGCAGCAGCAGCAGCCTGGCCTGGACTGGCGCGCTTATGCCGGTGTTGGCCTCCAGCAGTGCCTGCCCGGCCACCACGCCGGCACAACTGGTTCGATCGGTCGTCGTCGTAGTAACGGGGCAACGCGAAAATTTTCGTTACTGCACCATTTCCGCAATGAACATAAAACTTGCTCTCTTTTTCTATTATTATTTATCTCAGCCTCTTAAACTCCCGACGTATTATTATTATTAACAATTGATCGACCGTAGTGAAGTTATTCGTGAGAACTGCCAGTTTTTAAATTCACCAAATAATTCATCCCAGCATTGGTCGCGGTTTTAATCATCGATATCTTCATCAGAGTCGATTTATCTTGAAAGGTCATTACCGAAGATCAAAGAGGCTGCAGCCGTTTTAACCCGCGCTTTTCACCAACTCCACTACTCTCTCTCTCGTCCAATCCTCG
The DNA here is from genome assembly GCA_963921915.1 of Hyposoter dolosus. Lineage (NCBI taxonomy): Eukaryota > Metazoa > Arthropoda > Insecta > Hymenoptera > Ichneumonidae > Hyposoter > Hyposoter dolosus. The sequence goes on from OY998132.1 coordinate 9,746,759, forward strand.
TCTAGTATTCACAGCGTGTAGTCACCACCGGCAATGTTACTGCGGTGAATCCCAGAATCCCAGTTAAGGCTCCAGGATTTATTAGACTCATTTTTTCTCACTTACCTTTCGTTCTTCATCTTCTTTTTTTTTCAAATATCATTCAATCACCTCGTGAAAGTTTTGCGCCAAGGATATCATTACGTTTTTTTTTTTTTTTTTCATTTGCATTTTAACGAAAATGTGTGACAGTTCGTGATGACGAGCGTCAAAGAGGGATTTCGAAGAAGGTGTTCGGCTTCGTACAGCCAACAGTAATTTTTTATTTTACCGAATCCTCCGACGGTTCCAGTATTTTTCTTCGACGCCTAACAGGAGCCCGAAAAAGGTGAGTTTTTTCATTCGATTTTCAACCATTTTCCCACACAGATATCATTTACGATTTTTTAAAAATATTGTCATTATTAAAAATTCGTTTCATTAGACCGAATAAAATTCACGTTAGCCTCGTAGACCGATTAAAAGATATTTTATTTTGTTTATATAAAAGTTTGAAGAAACAAACATTCTCTCACATATTTACAAGCATTTCCCGTCTTTTCAATTCTCTTTTCATAATAAAACTGACGGATGCACAAGAAGGGATCGCTCGGCAAAAATCCACGGTTCTAAAAATAAACTTATCGATAGGAATAAATACACGAGACGCGTTTGACAATACTGCACAAACAAAGATCTTGAACGTTGACACAACCGCATAGAAAAATTGCAGGAAGAGCTGAATTGTGTAACAAGCACACTAAACTAGGCAGTATCTCGTTTCATCGCATTCGAAATGAGCTCGTGACAAAAAGGGTCTCAGTGCAGCTTATGTATTTGCGGAAAATAATAATAATGAAAAAAAAGATTCCGGAATATCTGAATATTGAAACTTTAATCAATTATTACTTAATAATAATTCGCGAAATAATTCTCAATATTTTGTCTTGCGAACAAAAATTCGTGTTTAGCCATGAGGTATTATAAAAATAACTGTATTTAATATGGCGTAATTATTAATTGAGTGATTAGTATCCAAGGAAGTATAATTGCATTGGTTTGTGGAAATAGTCCTACTCCGTTGAATATCTCTGTATCAGTGCGCAGCAAATATTCACACACTTGGACGTATGTGAAGAAAAAAGTAATAATTCATCGATATTATTTCTGTCGGGTTTCATGGCCTGATCATCGTCCTTGTTTCTCAAGCATCGTAGTATACTTGTATTGTCGTGTCAAGGTGAATAAATGTCGGATTAACGTTCTTGATAACGTAACGGCTCTGACCACTTCTATTGTCACGAGTAGTGCTGCACTCTCCAGAAGGCACATTATCAATGAATGATAATAACTCATAACAAGTGTTTTATTAATAATCTGCTCTAGGTAAACTGTTTCCGCACTTGACGTCACGAGAAGATGCGAAAGATTTATTGCTCCAGGTTTATGTTCATTTTTTATTGAGAAAATTATGAATCTATTTAGAAATAATGGAATTTTTGGCTTCGGCACAAATTTTGACTTTTTAATCAACACGTTCACGATTGGAGTAACGTCTGAGAAATCTTCAGATTCTGTGATAGCCTGGATTCGAACGTATACGGAAATGAAACGGAAACCCGATTAGTAGCATTCCGAAGATCGATATCGAATGCTGAGAAATGTTTCAAAATCGATAAATATACTTTTTAACTCCCCACGTGTTTGTAGGCCCAAACGAAACAATCCTTGAAGAAAATTAACGATAAAAACAATATTAAAAAAAAAAAAAAGTAGACGAAACTGGGGCAAAACGTAATTTACGACGAAGCTTTCAACTTGTAAAAGGTTAAAGATAAATTATGATAATAGTATGTCGAAGAAAACAAATCGACGACCTTTTTCGAACACATACGTCACGTAAAAATGGAGCAAACGTTAAATAATCGACAGAACAGTCGAGTATGTCGAAAATTGACGAAAAAGTGAAATTGATAAGAAAATACTGAACGAGAGCAGGAGAATTTGTTGACATATTATTAATATCACACGTGCTCACACGTTGTTCATTTGTCGAAAAGGAAGTGGAGATACTGGTTAATAGGAGAATAAATACAGTAAAAGGAAACTTACACAACTGTTCATCGTTCACTGACACTGATAAACGAGACTCACCTGGGACGTGCACTCGAATGTGTTGCATCAGTGCTTGTTCTCGCTCAAGTGTTTATTTCTGGAACAGCCCCGAAGCGAGAATAGAATCAGCGAGTAGACGACTGCATTAAATATAGAAGCGAAACACACGCGGTGAACGAACTGTTAGTAGATTACGAAATTCCATTCACTCGACCTGGGAATGACCCTAATGGGATTGTTTTTTTCTTTTTCGTTCACATCACCGAGTTTCATTCCTACATAACATTTCGATTCGTGCCTGGCTTACGGTCACTACGAACATATAAATTTCCCTTAAGAAATCTTCACAAAAGACCTAAGTTCAGCTCTGATTCTGTGATCCAGTGTTATTTGTGGTCCATGCTGCACCAGGTCAGCGGAATTCTCTCTGTAAAGCTCAATAGAGCTTTACAGAGAGAAATATGGAGCTCCATCGAGCTCTTGCAAAGAAAGCCTGAAATAATGTAGGAAACGTTGGAAATCAGTTGTACGATTTTCGAAGCACGATTCCAGAATTTCCAGCATTCCGGTTGAATAAGGTTGCAACCACAATTTACTCGTTACAGCGATTAATCGTTTCTCTGCGACCAATTTCGAGCCTAGCACAAATCCTTTTTCGTCCGCTGGCAAATTATCAATGACAATAAATTAATTGACATTTGTAATTAGAAAATAGAAGATCAATGGACTACTGCAAAGTAACATTGTAAATATGGCGACAACACAATCTCGTAGCATTATAAATCGAATCTTCTTATTGTCTTCACTTCGCGAAAATTCGATCAACGGTAATTCTAATTCTTCATTAACTCGTAGCCCGAAAAGTTGTCGACGAAAAATGATGGAAAATCGACTGTGTACAACAACGAGAAAAACTATTGCTACATAACAGAATTGACCTTCTGATCTGGCATTAATTACGTACGTTGCTGTGTGTAACTATTCTGCATGCAGACTCGATCCTGGCAACTGACAGAGCGCCCCTAGGAGAAGGCTATTGTCTCGGGACTCGATAATTGTCTTCTGTCTCGTTAATTGATTGCTCGTCGCAGCAAATAGCTTTGTTAAATATTCCAAGAATTCAACGTGCTTTGCTTCTTTTTTAAGTACAAATATCGTACGATATCCGAACAAAGTTTTATAAACCTGCAGGCAATTTTTTTAACATTCGCAATAAAGAGAATCCAATTTTTTCAATATTGTAGCAAAATTGGCAGATTAGTTTACCAACAGCGATGGTAAAACCTGGCGGGTGTGGCCCCAGCGATTACCAGGATTAAGTAACCGCGAGCCATGTCAATAATCTGTTGGGTGACCGCGCTAAAGCCATGCGTCGTCCGGTGTATCAATCGCTGAGTGCGAAACGCCGTTTTCCGGGTTTCTGATCGCGCTACTCGACTAAAACTCAGTAGAATAAAAAAACAATGAATTTTTTGTTACTCTTTACAGATTTTAAGATGCCAGCAGCAGGAGCAGCAGTTCCTGCGGTTGTGGAGGAAGTCGGTCAGCTGGAAGAGCTGGACGAGCCACCGGAGCCCCGGGGTGGAGGAGTACGTGCAGGACAGGTTCCCGGTCGTGGTGGAATTATGAAACCATTGGTCGTGCTCGCACTTCCTGGCATGTATCTTTTCTACAAGTACAGCCAGTACAGGCGTGAGCAGAGGGAATTGTCTCGTCGAAGAATAACGGAAAGGGAGCTGCAGCATCTTCATCACAAAATAGTGAGTGCAGTGACGCATTAACTCGAATTAAAAACTTTGGTAATTTATGTAACTCGTGACAGAGTGACGTTTGAATAGGAAAACTTTATTTCCACCTCGAGTCACACCGTAACTTCTCTTTTTCATAGAGACACATAGTCGAGAAACTATGCACCGCATTGACATTTACATAAAAACGGAAAAAAAGCTCGCATGAAAATTGTTTACATTTGAAATCCTCTGAAGACGGAGCTATTGAAATTTTCCGTCACCTTGATTAAGGACTAACCTAACATCAGGTTATATGAATACATGTGTATACGTATGTACCTTTTTCATCTCCGTACACGTTTTTTTCTCTGCCCTTACACTCGTGTCGCGTTAGTAACTCGAGGAACCCCTCGAGCGATGAGTGTTGGTTGGGAGACGAGAGAAGGATAGCAAAGAGAAAGCAAACGAAAGATAGGAAAAAGTGAGAGAGCAGGGAAAAGGAGATAAGGGAAAAAAGGGTCCTGAGGCCGCTCGAGCAAAAAAAAAAAAGTTTAATTGCATTTTTTTCACAATTTAATTGGAGTAGTGTGCTTTTGTACATTCAAGGGCAGCGACTCGACGGAGAGACGTTTATCAGATTCTCTCGAGGTTCGTACAAGAGCCTGCTCACCGGTTAAGCTCCACGGATGTTGACTATGAAGCGTCCAAAAGTGGTTTAGGGAATCACTTTGACATTCGACCTCACTGTTAACGTCTACACTAAATATTTCTTACATTGAGCCTCGAGAGCTTAACTAAGAATACACCAAAACAACCTCACACAAGATCGACGTTCTCAGGTGTGAATTAAGGGCGCGAGAGGTAAAGATGAAAGCTCAATTACCCACCGCTAATACAATCATCGACATCCAGCTCAATCCCTACGTAATTCTCTTGTCTACTTGTTTCGTTGGGCTTTCTCGTAACGAGATCACATCATCTGCTGCACTGGCTCGATGAGGGTACTTTTCACGTGAACTGCCTCTTTCTCGTTCATCAAAGTAAATCCCATTTTTTTTTTTTCATTCATTTCTTAATACAGTTTTCTTCATTTTCAAGCTATTTTTCGAAGCATTGACTTTCGTTGAAGTTCTCGTATTAAGAGCCATTTAACGCAATAATTTCGTTTTTACTGATAAAAATAGAAAAAAAACGCCAAAAATCGCATTTTTGCCAGCTTAAGAAAAAATGATTGAGAGAGATTCGATTTTTGGCAACTTTGGGTGCAAGTCCATCCTTGACTAAAAGCCTGTGGAAACGATAGTTGGAAGATCAATTTTTAAATATTCTAAAAAAGATTCTTCATGTTCTACTATTATTGTTTGCTGTTTGGCAAATGTGATATGGCTCCGTTGAACGTATTTCGGTATGAAGAAAGGAAATATGACATTATTGACTCTGCTACTGTACATTTGTCTATTCTGAGAGTCCCACTCGTCGTTTTCATCGATGATCCTCATGAAACAGCAGACGCAGCAAAAAGGGGAAATAAAAGGAGCAAGAGTTTCTTGACAATTCTTTGTACTGTCGTGTATAAACAACTTTCTTCTTATCCATCTTCCTTTTTTTATTCCTTCGGTTCAAGTTCTCTCGAGGGTTCGGTCCCAAGAAGTTGGTAACGAGTGTGTCGTCAGGGTGCACTCGAGGCTTTCACGAATGTGTTTCCCGATGCCTATATTCCTCCACTTCTTACTGGAGGATGAAATTATTGTCTCGCTCTGTTAGGATTTGCAAGAGACTTTTCATCGTGCGGCTGGAATTTTGTTTTCGTTTTTTACGAGACAGAGGCGCACCTTAATGTGAAAAGACTCGCTGGCACTGCACTTCACGAAGCACCTGAACGTGTGTATTGATTTCCTCTACCTTGTCGACCAAAACTAGTACAAAACCGAGGAAGATATCGATACACTAAAAACGAAGTTATGCTTTCTGCATCACTTGGCCGTATATCGCCTCTCGATTAAATCGATGAAAAATTTCGTTGGAAACTTCGAGACTGTTGAATTTCCTCACCAAGTTTTAAGCCTGTGCGATATAATCGAATAACACAAAAAAGGAAATTTCTTTGCGTGCTAATAACGATCGTGCAGCCCTCGGATTAACATCCCGTTATAATGGAAAACAAGCACCTCGAGACCTCGAAATAATTCGCCTTATCCTTCGCATGATTTAATCTCAAATAAATTGTCTTCATTAACTTTCTACCAAATTAGCGCGTAATCGGAGCTTTGTTGAAGAAAACTAGTAGACGAAAATTACTAACGCCGTTACATAAATTCTTCTGCAACTCATAATCACGCTTCAAAGGTTAAGAACGCAAAGCATAAATTTATGGAAAACTCTAGCATATTTATTGATATATTTAATAATAAAAATCCGCTGGAAATTAATGTGATTGCGTGAGGCATTGATGTGCACGATCTTCAGACCTTGTGGTCGAACGATAGTCCTCAACCTTGGCAATTCTCTTATCAACGCAGAACGTTGCTGTGTCGCGACACAACCCGTTACCTGCTCTCTATTTTTATTTTATTTTTATTTTTTATTCATTTTTTTTCAACTATGAGTAGCTTGCTGGATACGTAGCCACACTTCAATGTCGTGGTTAGAGCTTGCGAAGGTAAACGAGAAATACTACAGCGAACCACACACCGCGCCAGTATCCACGATAAGGCTCACGCTAGCCACTCGTTAAGATCGAATCTACATCAACGACGACGTACTGTTACTTCTGGACGAAAAAAAAAACCCTCCTGTCTCTTGTTTACCTGTGTTTTCAACCACGTACTTCAAATCCTAATAGTTACAGCGAAAAAACGTTCTCGGAGTTGTGGTACCATGAGAGATAGTTCTGGAGTCGCGGACAGTGCTGGGAAGTGACGAAAAGCTTCGCTGGATCGTCAGGAAAGCAAAAAGCAACCCTGTAGGGCTTTACCCTGAGAGTGAACGAACCAAAACGTTCTACTAACTCCCAGACCGATAAATATCTCGGAAAAATTCCCATTTATCGTCGTAATTAAATCGAACGAGTTGCAATTTATTTCCGGATTCTTTGAGCGATTTACCGCTAAAAAGTCCTGCTCGCAATGCCACAGCAAAGTAACTCTTAACAGGAAGAAGAACAAAACGAAGAAGAAAAATAAAAAGTTTGTTGATTGACACAGGAAGACCGCTAAGGTTGGCGCGACAATAAATTAATGGTTGTCTGGCACGGTCCGTGTTCGTTGACCCTACGCCACGTGGTATTAAGGCTATGTGGAGGAATAATTCCACGAGACACGACCACCTCGTATCTTGGCGTCGGAGTTGCTAATACTAGGAACCCTAGAAATGTCAATCGATAATACACTTCGTTCCAAAAGCCATTTTCCAACATTTCACCGCTGCCAATTCGCACTATTTCCAATTGAAAGTTAATCATTTTTTCATCAATTTTTCTGATTAATCATTCACCAAGTATTCATCCAATAGTGCCAGACTGTGGGGCTAACAAAAAATGGGCGTGACGAGCGTTGGTTGCCTCTACGGAACAGAACTGTGAGGTTTTCCTTCTTTTTTTTTTAACTTGGCTCCGTTTTTGTAAAGTTTAGAATTTATTTCATCGTGAAAATCAACGTTGAAAACTATTTTCATGATTAAAAAACGACCTTAATTATTTGTTCTGAACGTTACGGCGAAACGAGGAGATTTGGGTTTCTCCGAGCTTTGCAATTTTATCAGCACGAGCTGTGGATATCCTTTGGAAGAGTGTGTACACGCAACGCGAAATCACCCCTCGGAATTTACTCAACCGCCCTCCCAATCTCCCTTTCTCATTTCTTATCCAATTTCCCGAGACCATGTGGAAAGGGATTTTCAATACTGGCGTGCTCATCACGCATTCACCCCTTCGGCAATCATGGATTCCCAACATTACGAGAAATTCTTTGCGAAAAGTAACCATTTGCATTTGTGTTGTAAAATTAAATTATCGTATTTTTACGAGCTGCTTGCTTTGCCGAGCTCGTGCGTGTGCTCGTAAAAGTAATTACTCTGAAAAATGTTTCCGCGTAGTCACCTGTGTTCGGTCTCTTAGAGGGTTGGGCATCATGGGGACACGGGATTTGTTGATAACCGTTTCAGCATTGAGAGAAAAAAAAAACGGGAATCATAAAGAAATTTTCAGGATATAAAAAATTTTTTTTTATTTCCTCGCTGCTCCTTTTTCCTCTTTTTCTTTTCCAAGCTTTTTCTTTTTTTTCGGTCGATTAAATAAAGCATTAAAATCGATGCTGTATTGTGACGAATGTGCGCGATATTAAGCGACAAGAATGTACGTCGGAGTGGCAAAATGGTTGGGTGGCCCATATCGCCAATATGGGCCGATAAAAGTTGACGAGCGATAGGAGCAAACGTGAAGAAGGAGCTATCGGATACCCACGTCTATTTAAACTCATCTCAACACGAATGCGATCAGCGAGGGGACTGTCAAGTCACGTGTGCAGACAGCAACAATTACGATTTTCATTCTGTCGCGATAAAACTTGTGTAAAAAGTCTTTCTTTTATTTTTATTATTATTCTTCACGTGCTTCAGGTCATTTCGAAATAAATTTTCATCGCTTGTTTTATTGTTATTGGCGTAGTATTTAATAGGTTTTGAATTGAACTTCTGGCCATAGTTTTATGACGATAGTTTATGAATCAAAATAGCGTCTTAATGGAATATCTAAACGTTATTTTTATTTTACGATTTCCTATACGTATTTGGATTAATTTTTCATACTATCGTTCCTGCTTCCAAGATCAGTTGTAACGCGAATACTCACTCAGCATGAATCAAAAACGTGTTGAGACTTTTTCCAGTAGAAAAAAACGACGGATTTTGAGCCTATTAAAAATACCTGAAGGTGTAAGCCCTTGAATTTGATTAAAAAAATGGTACACGTTGTTTGTGTTTAAATTGAGCAAATATTTATTCCGTTTGAGAAGAATAAGAAGAAGCAAAGGTTGAAAATCTGGAGGATGATAAAATTCATGGAAAAAAATGATTGGACCGAGGAAAAATCTAAACGAAATGGTATTTTTGCCATCGCCCCAAAACGTCAGAGATTTTTTCTCGCGAAAAAAGAGCTTTATTCTCACGAACGAATAAAAATAGATTTAAAAGGATATACGAGGGCGAGCTGGGGAGGAGAAAAAATTGAGGGAAAGCCATGTTGTGTCGCGAATTAGCGCGGCCAGAAAGGAACGGGTCTTGTCAGAACTCTGGTTTCTTCTCGTGAGAAAAGCGAGCTATTATCACGTCGTTATTTCCGGGCTGAAACGCGATAATGAGGCGTACGCGATCTGGAAAAAAACATTTTTAGCCTCGGGGGTGGTGTCACCTTTGCAGACGTGACAACGAGAAAAGAGCGAAATGAAAGTTGAAAATAATTGGAAGAAATAAAGCAGCCTGATGACGTGAACAAAAATAAATAAAAATTTCGAGCATTTTTTTGGCTTTTTCGCATTAATTTTCAACGGTGGCAAAATAAATTCTTAGCAGTGGAGATTCGTAGCGTGACGGAAAAAATATCGACTCGACTTTTCTTCCATGACGTCATGGAAGCCACAACAATGACGAAATAACAAAAATGGCGCCAAAACGACGTCGAGGCCTCATCGTGATTGTGGCTTTCATTAACGCATCGACCTCGCACCTACTCCATGAATTCGTGTTCAGAATAGAACATCTATACATATACATTTATCTACACATGCGAAAAACACGAGTGGCCAACCAAAGAACGATCGCTTTGTGCCCTCTCTAACTTCGAGGGGTGTAATACGACAAGCCCAAGTTATAGATGGTGATCGATATCAAGAAGGTGAACAACGTGCCGAGTGCTGGGATCCAACCACCCCTCATGGGTGCATATACTCGCTGCTGTGTACGATCGCGACAAACGTACATAGGAAATTGAGAAAAAAAAAAACAAGGAGGATAGACCGAGAAATGTGGGAGTCAATTCTTTCCGCAGAGTCGTCGAAAAACAGAACTATGATTTTTTTTTCTCAAGACAATTTAATTTTATATGCGGAATCATTACGGTGCACGGGAAAAGCAATATCTACGGGGGGGCTCGCAGTTTTTCAAAAATAGAAACCGAATAGAAACAAAAATAGAAAATTTATCGACGCAGAGGCCAAAATTTAATTTTTCCAGGCATAGCTGAAATAATTGCTTTACAAATGATAAATATGATCGATCGAAACGTGTCAGAGTTTGAGCTGGAATTGATGCGACGGATTTTCTGTATAGGGAAAAAAAAGAGGCAATTGCCATGTTCCATTCGCGCAACATCGATTCCTCTTCACAATTAGAAAATTAGGACGATATAAATAGGTTCGGTTGTAGAATTTAAAATTCTCGTACGGAAAAAGCTATTACGAAAGATTAATCGAGGGCTCGGTGAGCTGATAGAAATTGCCAGTTGTATAGTCGAAGAAATATATACAGAACGAAGAGAGGGAGAAAGCTGACGTGCCGCACAAGCCTTAAAGTTTGATGACGTGACGCCGCATGGTTACGATCGATGCTCATTCATGCGGAAGTTGGAACGGGAAATCGATCAACTTTTCTACGCCCGCTATTAAGATTTCTCTCAGTCAAAGTTTCGTGGAATCCTGTAAATCGCATTAAACATCGCGAGTGGCTTTACGAATTATTAAAATATTTTGAAAGAGCCCCGCGAAAGCCCAACATGGCGGAATTTACTCCGAACGGATTGATCCAGTTCGATTTCATCCGGAAAGTTAAAAATTGCGTTGATTTTTTGTTATTTTCCGGTTGGCTAGTTGCCAATAACGCAGAGCCACAGAAATCTAACGAAGGCTGGTATGCACGGTGTTGTCTCATCGATTTCACCGTCTGCAACCCAAATATGTCGTCCGACAAGTAAATATCGTGACGGGGTCGTTCGAGGCCCACTGGCTTGCAAAAAATCGAAGGGACGAATGCACTGGCAGTGTTGGAAATGTCCGCGAGAGTGCAGCTCCGATTGAAATCTACATGCGAGCCTTATATCTGCAAAAATATATGAAACAAATACTCTTGTGTGACTGTACATGCGTTTGTGTATGTGTGTATAGAGGAAAAATTGTACGAAGCGTTATATATATGTCCGCGACAGCTCATCGAAAGAAAAAACTACTCGACGATCGTTCGATCGACGTGTCGCATTAAATATTTCAAATGATGCAGAGTCTCGGAAGTCTCAGGTTATTGGCCTGATACATCTAATAAAAACAGCAGGTTCTGCAAATGCGAACTGTCAATCGGTCGATAAAGTTGAACTAATTTTGTTGCTGCCATAAAAATCAATGTTTTTGCAGCTCACGTCGTCTTCTCGAATATCATCAGATCGGGATGAAGAAAATTGATAAACTGATCGATTAATCGGACCGAGTCAGTGAAACTTTATTTTGTAAATAAAATCATCAAGATATTCCTTTCACGAACTGGAATATTTTTTCAGGCAAGTCATTGAACTTTAAGAAAAGAAGAAAAAAGTTTAGCAACGTGTTACAATTTTATGTAAATAATGGCTTGAGAGAGGAGATGAATTTGAAATAATTCCATCCTACGGAAAAGTTTCGTTAACTGTTGAAAATCCGGAGCAAATTGCTTCGCATAAAGTAGGCAGAGATCCTAAAGGATATTGTTTGAAGAAAAAAAAGATGATTTACTGTTTTATGAAACCCTTAATAGTGCATTTAATTCTGTACTCAAAAGTTTTCCTCGAAGCTTTTCTTCGGTAATTCCGAGCTTTTCTATACATTTCTCCTTTATTGCCAGCTGGCAATCTCGAAACAAGGGTACTCGGAACTGGGATGAATGTTTAATCACGTGATCAAACGAAAGACTGCTCCAAGAATCTTTTTCAATTACTGCTGCTTGCTCAGTCATTTTCCGTACCGAGTTTCACAAACGGGATGCTAAAAGTTGAAGGCTCAAAACGTGGAGTGCAGTTTAAGGAGGTCGAATTAAGTTTTCTACGAAGATACTGACGGCAAGTCTCTCGTCCGGGACGTGAAGCTTGTTTTAGGCCAGTTTAGACGTGTAACTTTTAGCCGAGCGTCCTTGAGCCTATAATCCATGGAACGAGACACGTTTGATTGAAGGAATAACCCGATAAATCGACGATGCTTGTTCGTCGATATTTGCACGAGTGGCAAATTATTCTAATCGTCATTCTTGATGATAAAATGTACACGATAAAGTAGTTGTCATTCTTTGTCGACAAAAATCCGCAACTTTTTGGTCGGCTGTTCGGTGGAGAAATAATAAAATCGTCAAACTTGATTTTTGGCAGATATTTTAATATCAAAATGTTCGATTAGTTCGTCTCTCGCATTCAACGTCTTAACGTACAAAAGTATATGCCACTCGGAATTAAACACTTTGACACGAGGAAGTACACTTTTCGTCGAACTCGTCACTCAATACATAAAAGACAGTTTTGCATTTGGGTAGTCGGAAAAATTTCGTGCAAACGGTGGTCTTGGGTTGGTTCGCAAATAAAAAATACCTCGTAATCTGGGATCGGTTGAAATGCCCATGAGAGCAACGGGGGACCAGGTGCAGCTTGATCGACTATCCGGTGGCCATTTCCTGCAGCGACTGGCTGGGAAACCATAAGAATTTGTAACGGACTCGGCGTAAAACCGCCATGCTCTGTTGTGCCCGCAAACAACTGGAATTCGTAAAATTTCCAATAGTTCACGCAATTACCCAACGAAATAAAAATTTTTTAAATGATTTTCAAAGCAAAATTCCCATCGAAATTCGTGTCTCGCGAGGCACTGGATGCATTGCAGCGAACTGCACTTTTAGATGTTTATGATTTATGGGAAATATTTAAATTACAGGCAATCTTATAAAGTCATAAAAATAACTCACTGTACTGATTCAGTAGTCGGGCTACTCCCATCGAGATTAAGGTATCGAGGGTACAACCAGGCTGCAAAGGTCTACCACCATTAGGATAAAAATCAGCGTGACCAAGAGGTCGCAAAAATCCAAAAATTCCACCGTCGGTGTGTATCACATCGACGAATGTCGCGTCACTCGCTGCCAAGTGGCCCTGCGACCCAGTATTCATGTACAAAGGATAGGCCGCGTCCAACCCGGTTATTCGTGCAATCTGTCCATTTTTTAACAGTCCCATTAAACATATGGGGATCAATTCATTTTCGTTATCAATTATTTCAAATAAATCTGCAGTTCCTTGTATATTTACAATCCATTAAACGGAACATTACACAATAATTATTTTGATCTCGTATCATTCGTTTTAATTTTACTGCAAGATACCAAATGTTTCATTTTCGTTTGTAGTTTTTTTTATTATTTGCAGCTCATCGTGCAGTTCTATTTATTGATTCTAAACGCGGAAAGTTTCGTTCCGTTAATAATTGAAGCGATAGACAGTTTTTTTTTCAAAAAATTCTACACCCATCGTTACCTTTCGTGGAGCCAAAGATTTGCCCATGAATCCAGCCACCTCCGCCCCAAGACTAAACCCAATGACGTGGAGCCTCGACATGGGTACTGCACCCTGGTGCTCCAGCCATCTGACCATTCTCCCAACATGAGGTCCCACGCTTCTGCTGTTACCCACCGCTGTTATGTACCACGGTAATGCCGACAATTTGCCCCAATCAACGAGGATTACGTTGTAGCGACCGCGTCTCAAATACGCTGCAAGCAGCAACATTTTTTTCCACATTTATCTGATCATCTTTTCAATTTATTTGATTTTCAATTCAACATCAATTTTTCATATTTTTCAAAATAGAAAAATTGCTCTCGTTGACACACTGGGTCTATTTGACCCTCAATCATTTTCCAGTCCTCAGGTCCATCCGTCATTTCGACGACACACCATCCTAAAGAGCCATCAAGCCCGTAGCTTTTGCCGTAGCTAGACTCTAACAAAAACCCGTTTTTATCAACCGCTTGATCCCGTTTCCGACAGCGGACACCAAGAGCTTCTTCACAACTTTTCTCGTTTCATTCTACAAGTGCCGTTACCTTATACACTCCGTGATACGAATAAACGTGGCCAACCACGGATACACGCTGCAGACTGCATTATATACATCGTAGATGCAGCAAAACGACGCGCTAGACAAATGGTTCAGACCTTATGATTGATACATGAGAAGCTGAGAGACTGAAAAATTGTTTTTTTTTTTTTTTTCAACGGAGTGACAAACAGCCTTCGTTAAGGGATTGAAAAATTGTGAACATTATGTACGAATTGAAGAAAAAAATTGGATGAAGTCACAAGTTTGAAATTTAATGGAAAAACATTCCCTCTGGATTCTTTTTAATCTTCCAATTGGAATGCAATTAGGAAATTGAGAGAAACGACCTCTGATGACTCTAATTCGAATAAAACTCCCATGAGAAGCGAAAATGAAATTACTTTGGAATTAAGCTATTTCTTGATAAATATATATTTATCTATTTGCATATTTTACCATCGCGTATCGCCATCGAACTTCGTCCAGGAGCTCTTTCCCCATAACCATGAATGTAGACTACGGTTGGTACGTTCTTGTCGAAGTTGCTTCTTTTCAGACTCCAGGGATTCGAGGGTTTCAGAATATGCGGTCTCAGGGGGTTGCGTCTTTATTCGAGGATCACAGCAGCCAAATAAAAAGTCAATAAAAAATCGGATTTTTTATTTATGGCTCTCAATATCTCAAGTTTTGTCATTAATTTCGTCGATTATTCGTGATTTATTTTTCACCTTGTATAAAGCTGATATTCTACATCGCGGTCTAGCTCGATGGGACAACACAAAGCACATGTTCCGGCAGGAAAAAGTGACAAATTTACACTGCCGTCACCTGAAGCAAAGGGAAAGTAGAATTATAATCCACAGATTCGTTGATTGTTTCATTGGGAAGTCTCTTTGATCATCACATTTGGACTTTTTTACGTTCGAAACGAAATCCACCAATTTTCCAATTCCTACAAGCCGGAAGTACGAAGGAGGGACCGAATATTGAATGAAATTGCAATTGCAATTGCGAAATATTCGCAACTTTAAAGTTTCTTCCATCTCCACTTGATTTCGATGCATTTGAAAAAGCAGAAAATTATGAAATTCTATCGAAATTTCGATTTCACTATCACATTCTTGAGGATACAATTATTTTGAACATTTGAAGGAAAACGGAAGAGAAATAACGTGCGAAAGACAACGTAGTTGCGTAGAAACCACTTCAGAATCGTAAGCATCAAACACTTGACGTTTGCCATTCGAGAATCCAATCTGCCGTGACGAGCAATCGTTTCACTCGAAGAATAGACACATTCGAATGGAATAACGAAAAAAGAAAACGGTTTTAGGATAAAGGGAAATTTTTTGAATCAATCGACAGAGAAATAGTAAGAAAAAAAATTTTTGCAAAATTGAATAATTTTTTCGATAGACTCTTTGGATTTCTTGATGTTTTTTTTTCTGAATCCCGAACCTCTTTGAATGACGATTAGTCGGCAGAGCCACGAGGCCATAAATCCAGGCAACATTATCGTCCAAAGAACGAAACAAATGGAGAACCTCGAGCACACCGTAATTTGATTATTAATTAATGCATTTGAAACTGTGAATAGAAAAAAATCACCACAAGAATTTTTGGCATCGACGAGTCAATGCCACACAATGCCACGATCAATGGTCGAAAGTAAACTGAGAGTAGTCAATGATCTACGTTGGCTTTGTAGTTCAGCAAGTTGCGACTATTCCTCTCCGCACAGGATCGCTGCTCTTGCACAGTGCCTCAAGCATGACGTCTCCAGCAGCTCGCGCGTACCTTTGCTATTTACCTTTTTGCTTGGAATCTCTCCTCGACTCTTTCTTATCCGAATTCTGTGTCTTTCCACTTTTTTCATTCCATAACTCGGATTCGTTGCTAACACAAGCGTTTCTAATACCATTTCCAATAAACAATTCCTGGAAAACACATTCACGTGAGAATTGCAACGCATGAACCGTTGATCGTCTCAATGCTCGATCGAACATTCGCCGCTTCGGTCGTTGCATACGAACCTTTGAAAGTAAAACAAACGCTTACGAAATCTCGGTTCCAGAATCGATGATTGCCAATCCAAGTATAAAAGGGAAAAGTTGGTTTATTCAGGGCAACTCGGGCGATAAACGAACAAAACGAATGTAACGTACAGCGTGGAAATAGGACTCGGTAAATTTTCGTCGAGAATAGGTTTCAAAAGGGGCAGAGAAACCAAGGAGACGTAGCAGGATTCGGCGGAATGGAGAGGGTGTACTTGGTGCGGCGCTTATCGAGGAAGACAGGAATATAATGGGAACCTAATCACACAGCATCGACTCTTACCGTTCTTGTGATGGAGTTCCAGGAGCGTGGTACATTAACCTGCACCGGAAGCACAAGCCGCGATTCATTATACGGTCTGACGAATAATTATGAAATCATCCGGCTTTAATAACTCCCGCCTCTCAGGTCCTCGGAGCACGATTTCTCTAGCTTTTTAATGCACACAATGCTCCGTGGAACTTGAAAAAGGTCGACAATTCGCTGAGAGAATTAAATTCTTATGAATTCAATCGACTCGAGTTTATTTTCTCATTTATTTCGATTTCGCAACACTGTATTAAGAATTGTCAGCTCTTGGATTCCGTGACCGGTGCAAATGAACGTTATTGAAGGTGTCAAACACGTTTTCCAGTAAATCCAACAATGATCGACCTGAAAATAAATGATTAAGAACAACTCGACAACAGAGAGAAACTCAGCGTCACTATTAATTAGTAGCAACGCCCATGGTATGAGAATTTTGGCCCAGGAGTGTACCGCAGGACAAAACGATTTTGGCAGGGTCCAGAAGTTTTTATGCGAAGCGATGGAAAGTGGGCTGGTGCTTATTTTGAGGGTGTATTTACGTTGGTCGGGCAAGCGTGACCGATGCCGGTTCCTAGAAGGGTGAGCAAATGGTCCTGACCATTGGCGCCAGAAGAGAGATTCGGTGGTGGGGATATTTTGCGCATCATCTGCTTAATATCTGAAAAGCACCCTGACCTACATTCGAGGATGGCACAACGTGAATCGCGGCAACTTGAACCACACCAACGCACACACGCAGCTCCCGGAAAAGCTCGAATGCACACATGTACAATAATATGGACTGGAACGTTACCACATGAAATATATCGATGTTCTATACGTTGATACCGATGTGTCGCGCTTACGAGCCACATATACAGATCGTTACAGAAGTTACGCTCCAAAAGTATCAACGCTAATTACTACATGCGATTGCGCAGAGTCAAACCTTCATGGATGTTTGTCTCAGAATGTGGAATCTCTGCTAGTCACTTTAGAGACAACCAATCGAGCGCACTGCATGGTCAGTAGACGCTAATTAATTAACATTAAATTAAACGTACACCGGAGCCGAAGCCGACCGAGTAAGAATCTCTTTGGCGTGTTTTGGCATCGTCCAACTCGTTATGTACCTTCAATATTTCCTGTGTTTCTATATGAACAGAAATGTGTACACAGCCGCGATGTAATACGATGGAACTAGATATGGAAGCGCTTGAAATACTGTCCAACCGGTTTGCCATCACTCTCCCGCCGTTGAGGGTTCCGTTCCAAAACCAATGACGGCGGGTGGATTCTCCGAAGCGTGCAATCTAACGAGTTGACCCGCTGGTTCGCAAGGACCTTCCGAACAGTTGGACGAGAGGAGTGTATCGGAAAGAGGGATGGAGGTGGTGCGGAGATTCGAATTCCACATCCGGATTCTCGTAGTCGACGTCAACCTCGACCCACCCCAACGAAGCTCACTGTGCGCAATAACCGCAAGCTTCTGAAACGACGCCATATCCCTGACAAGCTGCCCAGCAACCGATGCATTTGATTGATACGATGACACGGGCTAGTGAAATATTCATGACGAGTCGTTAACGAGAAACACACCGCATTGCCATCATTTTTGTAGACTAATCATCAATTCGAAATAAATGATTAAATGGAAATGAAATGGCTGTTGGATATACGGATCTCCAAAGTGTATCAAACATTTTGTTGGATCTCTTTGCGACATTTCCGAGACATCGGAAACCTCTGTTTATATTCAACGTCCTTTAATACACCCGGGAACGGATTGCCATACGTCCTTTGACATTTTAGACTGCTCTCGTGTCGACGGGGTTTTCTTAACGTTTTTGCGAAAGGCTGCTGATCGCTTATGTGCCTAATGACCTACTTACGCGATCTCTTCTGAACTTGAACAGCCCGATGAGCGAAAAGCCACATCGGCATTGGATCAAAGAAGTGCCTCCTTCGTAATTCTTTACAAATTTGCAAATACCTCGGCGAGTCATGTCATTAAAAATTCACTCGTTCCTTCATTTGCCTCCTCGTTTATTATTCGAATCTTCCACCTCTTTGTTTCCTGTTTACTGTCTCTTGTTCGTATCAGATCGTAATTTCTCAATGCATTTTGTGAATGAAGCTTCGATGTGTTATAATAATGTTCGGCTCGAGCGTTGACTGATATAAATTGAGCTCTTGTGTCTGGCACGTTCAGGCCGCCCCACCTCCGCATCATGCAACTTTCGTAATATTATTTGCTTATAGGGTGTCGCGATGGAGGCAAATAAGCACAAAGCACAAACGTTGCGTGCTCATCTCTCCATTAACGCTCGTAGTCGGTGGCAGCAGAGAAAGGGACCGCGATGTTTCCATTGATGAATAGGCTTGTGGCAAGCGCGTGCCACATCGGAAATAGACACATAATCTACATATATGCCCCCATATGTCTATGTACTTTACACACATATACATACAGCATATTTATTACATACATTTTATGTATACAAGTTTGTGTATCGATTACTTGTTGCGAGAAGGGGAAATAATACATTTATACAAAGACACATGCAGCAGGCTGGAGAGAAACAGGGAGGTGTGCTTTCGAACGCGTAGCAATACCCAACGAGGCGTTTAGTAATTATCAGGATGTTATTGACACACGATGAAAGAAAACGTTTAATTAATCGCCTCTTTGGTATATCGTTATTTGTATTGTTGTTTTTCTCTTTTCAGGATAAATTGCTGACGAAACTGGAGGAAAATGAACCGGAACTGGCTTCTTCCCAAGAGGACGAGGTGATTTTTGTCTCTTCGTCTCGAATTTGAAAAATTGCGATATTAAATCTTGTTATATACTCACACGAAATATTTTTCAGTGTGTTATTTGCGTCAATGCAAGAGCTACCATGCAGACTGCACCTTGTGGACATCGAGTTGTTTGCAGAAGGTGCTTCGTCAAAACCATACAAATGGCCGTTTCACAGAGACTCTTACCACTCAGATGCGTCATATGCAGAGCGAAAATTTTACGATTGAAGCAGACTCTCATTCCACGAGACGTAAGAACTATAATGATCTGTGCAAAGTTTAACCCTTCGAGTGCACACCTCCTATAAGTGCATATTGGGTCAATCTGACCCAAGGCGTTTTTCAAATCGCTGTATTCCAATAAACATGCATTTTTTGTATTTTTTTTTGTAAATTATTCATACTTTATGGCTCTAAATTTATTTTTTGACGAAAACGAAATTAAATTCCGAAACATTCGTCACCATTCAATGACAAACAATTGGTCACGGAAAATTGTTGGGGTCAAAATGACCCAGTATGCACACGAAGGATTTATCATCGCAAGGAAAATATAAAGCAATGTGAACTTAGTTGTTACTATAAATTTTGGAAATCCATTTCAATACGATCATTTTTTCAATTTAATTGCTAAATGTGAGGTTTATGCTATTTTTTGATCAACGTAACGTTTCGAACAGTATTCGATGTCTGGAAAATCGTGGGTACTGCCGCAAAGTGCTTCGGAATACAATATGGGAACTGGAGTTCCCGTTGGGGTGACCAGCCCCGGTGGCACATGGGGAACCGGAAATGTGCCAGCCTCGGCGTCTCTCTACTCAATGGCCAGTGGATCGTCCTCCATTTCCGGTATAATACAATTCTGTTCATATTACACTTGGCAGGACTAACACATTGTGTCTCATTGTTCTTCGGCGCAAAGACTTTGATAAATATCGAGCGAATTGTTGGTTAATAACAAAATTGGAGTAAATTTTTTCTTACGATTAAGATTTTCTTATTGAGATTAGTATAATTGATGCATTTTTGAAGGCGTGTCTTCCGTATCCTCGGCGACTTCATCGTCGACTAGTAGTTCTGGAAGTTCCGGCCTAGCCAAACCTCCGAGGCTGCGTCAACCGACAGGCGCAACTTTGAGACGATCGCAAACGCAATCGATGAAAATGCGAATACAGGTAAATAATTTCGCCGATAAATATATGTCTCGATTTATGGATTTAATGTGACGAAGGAGAAGCAGAAATCGGGTTCTGAGTCTGCACCATTGACAAATCGATGTATCGTTGATGCAGGAGTATCAAGATCCGATACAGCAGGTCGCTGAAGACGACGACCTGATGAGGGAAAATCGTGAACGGAGATTGCCGCCTATAAAAGAATTTCAGAGGGATTATCGTGTGGGAAAAGCTTCCACGAGACTACGGTGAGTTCATTTTAATTCTCGCAATTCTAAAAATTCGCAAATGAATGTTACTTTGTCCGGCTGTCAATGAAGCAACTCCCCGGTTGATTTTAATTAATTTTCGGATCGTTTGTTGTAAAACAGATGCGCACAGAAAATCTTGACTCAGTTGGAAACCTCGCCGAGTCATCGAGTAACGAGTAGCAACGTTAATTCGACGACAAGCCAATCGACGATGCCGTCAAAGGCGAGCGTAGGGACATCATCGTCGTTATCGGGGCCTACGAGGTCATCGACGAAGAGGACGTCGTCGACGACGTCATCGAGCGGCGCGACAACGGCGACCTCGACGTCAGCCTCATCGGCGGCCTGTCCAAAAACCGTAATGACAGTTGCTCAAGAAGTTCAAAAGTCGAAGAAGGAAAAGGAGAAGGAAAAAGAGCGTGAAAAAGCGGAAAAGGCCAGACAGAAGGAAGAAGAAAAAGCAGAAAAAGCGAGGCAGAAAGAGGCCAAGAAAGCAGCTAAGGAAGAGAAGAAAAGAGCGAAGAAAGAGGCCAAAGCGAGACGAAAGGAAGCTGAAGAATCGCTGCTCCGGGACGACAAGTAGTCCTCGAAGCCTATTTTAAATAACTCTTCGTAAAGAAAAAATATAATCTTGCCAACAGAGTTCTGCGGAAATGGAATAAACAAGCAAAAACGAAAAACACAAAATGCGAGCTAAAAACGAGAGGAACTAAAACGGCTTAATGAAACTTTGTTTTGACGAAATACACGAGATCCGATTAAAACATTGAAACCGTCGGCGATAAAGAAGTTGACATCGTATATAAATATATATACAAAACTTAACAACAAATGGAATAAAAAGAAATCATTTCTGGAAGTCTAGAAGCGGCCAAAACGACAACTACTAATTGTTAATATCGATTATACTAATTTCCTAATACGAGAATATTTTAGTTTAGGAAACAATTTAAAAAAACAACAACAACAAACAAAACTTAGAGAAAAAGAGAAATAATCTCAAATGAATAAATTAGCTTTAACGGATAGTCGAAATGATTTAGGTGAACGTTTAAGAGTGTGGAATTGAAGAGGAAAATAAAGAAGCATGTTGGATGAGACGCGAATCAGAAATCTCGATCCACGTTCCAACTTCACTGCGAGAGTTCTTCTTTATAAATTTCGTTGTTATGTTGTTGTTTTGGATTTCGTGAAAATTTATTTTTACGACATCCGAGTCTCTCGCAGCGACGTTGTGGATGCGTGCTCGAGAAACTCGAGTTTTATCTCCGAACGATACTGTCTTATTGTTAGGCGAATAATAATAATCCGGTTCCTCCAGTCAATTGAGCACTCAAAAGAACGGACGTGGCTGAAATATCTGTCCTCACTTTCATTAGGTACCAAGACGCCAATTTAAATTTCAAAAAAAAAAAAAACAAATTTTCTTTATTTATTCATTCAACAATGCGACTCGCGACCTAATTGTTCAAATATTCATGAGGACGGATTTCTTCAACGCTATGACGCATCGAGGAGATTACTTGTTATACGAAAAATTATATCTTGGCGGCGTAGTTCAAAGTATTTGAGATACTGCGTAATATCATAATTACGATTATACATAAGTGTATATATTTAAAAAAAAGAATTATGTATTTGAGGTTTTTACGCCATTCCGACCTGAAGTCAAAAAAACTTTGTTTTTTTTTTTTGTTTTTTAATTTGGTCCATATTTTTAAAAAGCGTGAAGCTGTTTGACACTTTTTTCGTAGCAGTTGACACACTCAAGGGGTTTCGATTCGACAAACGATTCGTTCGTGCAAATCGGATAGAATTTTTAATTGCGTCATTGTTTATTGTTTTTGTTGAATATTTGAAAGAAATAGGTCGAATTTAGCGGGAACCTCATTTTACATAATCGTGACGATTTGTCTCTTCGCGCAATTAAGTTTTTGACGATAGTCAAAAATTTTAAGAAAGAGAGTTAAGAGAGCATCGTAACCAAAGAAAACGAGGAAAATAAAGTGGAGCTCAGCGATAGCTTCTCCGCTGATGATAATCAAAAGCATTTTTTTTACACAAAAAAAAAGAAACACGTGAAGATAAAATATTTAAAAAATGCCAAAACAAAATCGATCGATTTTCGAAAGTGGTGGATATCAAAATCGTGGATATTGTGGAATGGCTTGTCGTAGGCAAGTGGACGAGAGAAATACCCTGGGAAAAGCAGAGCAAAATGGCCGATCGATCGGTATACAGACTCGTTAAAATAGTGTGTGTGTGAAGGAAAAGAAGCTATGGTGTAAAAATAAAATTTCTTAATCAAAAATAGTCCAAAGCGAAAAAGTATTTTGACAAAGTTTGAAATTGACGACCCAGTTTTCGATAAACCGTGAGTTGTTGATCGAACGAATAAATATTTTCAATAGCTCGAAAGACTCGAGAGAAAAAAATCATTCCTTCTTTTCTTCCAATGCCAAGCTCGTCGCACAAAAAGATATTTTCAAACGCTGTCTCTAGGGCTGATTAATCCTGGTAATTACTTTATTTTACTTTCTATTCGACGACTTATTTCAGGTAATTATTATTTCAACGATCACACTGAGAATAACGATGAAAATATTTGAAGGAATAAAAATGAAATGAGATGGAAAAAAGGAGGGAGGAATGTTGGAGAAATATTAACGACGCACATATCAAAAATCCATTGATTTTTTCTAGTACGAGCTTAGAAATCCTAGTGAGTCAATTATATAGTCAAGTATCTCAACATTATCACTGTATATCTTTCTCATGATAAAGGGAAAAGGTTTGAAGGCTGATGAAGAGAAGAAATGGATGGAAAATTGGAGCAATCATTTACACAACATCGATTACATTTCATAATTAATAATCAACAATCATTAAGTCTTCAAGACTCTTTTAAACGTGTGAATTATTTTGTATAAGTCATAGGAATTAGGAAGAATGTATATATTCTCGTGAAATGCTGTCGTTATCCCCAGTGTGTTCAAATTGCAATTTTTATTAAACTTTTCTTCTGTATAACGAAAATCCAATAATTTTCGTCGTCAAATGAGCTTAACGAATGTTAGCGACACTTCGACGATCAATGCCTGGAATGGGCCACGAAAAAACTCGTTAAGATCAGAATTATTTTTCCAGAAATTCATCAACTTTTCGAAAAATTATTTTCAATCGGCCATTTTTCTCTCGCGTATATTTCCGGTACAATCTTTAATGTGACAAAATTCTTTGTCGATTGTGAAAAAAAAAATGAATGAAAAATATCTGGTGTGACGAATAAACTGTGTGACAGTGTTCATTGGTCTTTATTTTTTTTCTTTAGTTATCATTTTTCTGTTCGATTCGAAACGTTAACTGGAGGCGTTCGTTCGATCGAACCAATATTGAGCTACCAATTTTTTTTAACGAGTGTCCAATCGATACGAGAATATTCATCAGACCGATCTCAATCCTCAAAGTTTAACCGAATATCAATTTCCAGGTAAATTATCGCTGACAGAAACCCGAACTTCTGCCATTTTTATCCCATTTCAGAGTTTATTTACGAAAAAAAAACATCAGCATAAAGAATATTAAGAAATTTGGATAATTTATCAATCATTTGCTTGAATCTTGACAAAAAAACTTGATAGAATAATGCAAATATAAATTTTCCAAAAACACATCAATTAGTGGCTTCCCAAAAATCATTTCAAAGTGTCACAGGCACACGAATGAGCATATTTACAAAGAAAATTATTTATGTTCAATAATCAAATGAATCCTGCAAGAATTTTTGCAACTTTCGAAAGCAAAAACCACCTTCAGATTATTTAAGTTGTTCGCTGATAATGTTGGAAAAAAAAGAGAAAAAAAAAAAACATTTCGGATCGTCGTTTCGAATGGTGGACAGAGCGAGTCTGGAAGGAGTTTGAGCATCTGAGCAAAGGAATTCTCTGCCACGTTGGACATGTCAATTTTAATCGAACTACTCAAAGTTTATTATTATAATATACACGAATAAATTAAAACAAAAATTAGCTTCAAGAGTCGATCGTTCGATCCTTCGATCGCGACGATCTGAATGAATAAAGAAAAAAAAAACAAGAAGAAGCTATTTCTCCCACTGAGGATCGAGCAGCGTGTCTCTATAAAGAAAATAAAACGAAAAAGAGCGAAAAACCATATACAAGTAAATTTTAAACGAGGGAAACCGTGAATTACGCAGCCATTTTACTGGTGCACTACTTAACCGCATAATAAATAACAAACAACAACAAAAAAATGATACTGTACCACTATAATGTACACACGAGATAAGAGAATGAATAATAAATCAACGTTGGGCAATAATAATTATGATATTATGAATAATAATGAATTAAACAAGAATAAACTAACATGAATATGAAATGATATAAATGAATAATAAAATAAATATTATAATAACCCATAACGATAAGTACCTTAGTAGAAATTGAGAATAAAAGCAGTTTGTATCGAACGTTGAGTGAACTATTTCATTTTTTTATTTATATATACATGCGCGAAAGCTTGTTAGAAAAATATATAGAAAGCAAGTACGAAAAGACAAAGCAATGTATCTGAAGGTTCAGAAACAAAAGATGAAGGAACGAGTCCTTGGATTTAAAAAAACATCATGGTTGGTGAATGATATATATATATAAATATATATATCTGCTTAAAGCCGGTAGACCCTCGACAAGTCTCTATTTTTTGTAGGTTTTATTGAAAGATGTGAAAGAACAAAGTTTTAAACAAAATAAACGATAATAATGAAACAAAAATAACATACAAGCTAAAACAAAGAAATGTTTAACCGTGTCCTGTTAATGGGATTTATCATTGGTATATGATGACAAACAAATCAAATAAAATGTTATGAATTAATGTTCAACAGGCTTTCGGCTTTTGTTTATTCGTCTTTCGTAATTCCTCCCCTAGAACATTGCGCATGAATGAGACGGAGCGTTACCGCGTCGTTCAATTTCTAACGTGCATATTTTTCTCTGGCAACGTTGAGTTTTCGGGAAAAATAGAAATTATAAGATATTCGTTCATTTCTTTCGGAACGAAAATGAGGGGTAATTCTTGTTTTTGCTGGAGGCGGCGAAGGAACCGAGTATGGCATTTGTTTTGGTTGAATGCTTCCTCTTCGGTTAAACTCTGTGTTCTCGCTCCTTTTTGTTTCATTGAAAATCAATTATAAAAACAGTGGGACTATCTCAACAAAACTCAAAATCCGAAAATAGGAAGTTTTTGTCGTTTCCTGGCTTCGGGGTAAGAAGTGCGAGTAATCTCGTGTATTTTCTACGCTGCAGTTTATGGAACAGCTTTTAAATAGCTCTTAACTTTCCCGTACGAAAAATTATAATAGAGCAAAAAAATGTTGTGGCGGCGCCAATTTTGAAAAGAATTGAGCCATGGTTTTCACTAAGAAAAAGTGGAGGTTCGAATTATTTCCTTGCGCACTTGAACAGCTCTTAAAATATCTCTTAATTTTGGCGTAAGAAAAATTATAATAGAGCGAAAAGATTTTGTGGCGGCGCCAATTTTTTTATCATATTTTCGTATGCAGCAAACCTCCTTAATGAACGGGACCCAAAGGGCTATGCGGAGAGAAAATTTCGTACCATCGTTCAAGAACTACAAGAATTTCCTAACGTCCAGTAACTTCGGACACGGTTTTCCAAATTTCAGAAACCATCGGGATTTTAAAAATCGTGCATGACTAAATTTCATGCTAAGAGCTGGAGATATTAACTGGGATAAAGACCGTGACCAGCGAGTTGTCAATTATTACGAGTGTGAACGGAAAAAACAGAATAAAATATAGACTGTAACGAGAAAATAATTAGCGCTGATAAATAAAAGAGCCAGAGGAAAAAAACGTGTAGACAGGCGTGAAAAGATAATTGCCGGAAGCGAATCTCGATGGTATTGTATGTAATTAGGGGACCCATATTGCAGGAATAGCACGAAATAAAATTGACGATATTCGTAAAGATACAAAATAAAAAATCTTCGATTCAAAAGTGTGTATAGAATTTTTCATTTGAAAGAGTTAATAAAATTAAAAGAAAGCGTGTGTTAAATGGAGTGGAAACCGAATGAATTGTTTGAAAATAAATGGCCAGTAATTAGACACGTGCACATGTGTTTGCAGAGCATTATGTATGCGCCATGTGCAATACGTGACCTTGACTCCACGAGTCTCAATTATAACTTCTCGCTTCTTCGATCGCTTCCTGTGTCGCCAATCTCTATTAAGCAAAATACAAAAAATGAGAATTACGTAAATACACAAAGTTTCCAATTGTATCACAATATGAAACGGAATGAGATCGTTGCTCGAATCGTATAAAAGAGGATGACGCTGCCGTACTCCTCATCAGTAATCATGAAGTGTATTCTGTTCCTGAGTGTTTGCACTGTGCTCCTCGCTTTGGCGGTAACTACATTACTCTCATTAACTCTCAAGCCTAGACCCGAGTTTCAATAGTTGGTTGCCTAAAAATTCATGAATTTTTAGGCAACAATTTCTTCACGTAATTTGTTTGTTTTTTTTTCATTTGTGGCAATTCCATTTTTGTCAGCTTTGAAAACTTTACGTTTCCTGTCTTTTTTTTTCATTTAAGCCTACAATCGTGTTTTTTGTGTGCGAAGGTGGATAATGTGATAAAAATTGTAGACAGTCTCTCTAAATTTTCTCCTTATTGATCACCGCCAAAAAAAAAAAAACGGAGAAAAAATTGTAATTTTGGTTTCAGGTCGCTCAAGGCCCGCCCGGAGGTGGACCACCCGGAGGTCCAGGAGGCCCAGGAGGTCCAGGCGGTAACGCTGGAGGTGGAGGCGGAGCAAATGGTGGATTTGGTGCTGGCGGTGAAATGGGTGCTTCAATCGGTGGCGGATTTGGCGCTGGTTTCGGTGCCGGAGCTGGTGCTAATGGTGGAGCTCGTGGAAGCGGTAAATAAAAACTTTATTGTGCTTTAAAACCGATGTCAAAAAATATTGCCATCGATTTAGCTCCAGGAGAGAGTAAAATCTTTAAAAATGACGATTCAGCAGTCAAGTCCGTAGAAACGGACTAAATTTTGCAAACGGTCGATGTTGATGATATTTTCGTTTTTTTCAAGGTTTCAATGGTCCCAGACCCCATGGCGGACCTAGGGGAGTCCGTGTGAGACCCGACGCTGAAGAGCAAACATAAAAAAATTCCAACCGCATTCTGAGGTGTCGTATGTTGCACGGTTAAACAACCGAAAATCTATGACGACCTGACGACGGAGGACGCAACCGGAAATGATTATTAAACACGAATGCTCTGACAATACGTCGTTGCGAAAAATGACCGACAAATCGCCTCGAGGAATTATCGACATTGTAATTTTATCCCTGCCTCAAGCAACGATAATGTCTTTGGAATAATTCGAAATTTATTATGTGTCAACTTTACGTTTTCCCATTCGCTTCAATAAAGATGTCTTCACAATTTATGTTCGTTTTCCTGTTTTCCGTAAATCTGTCGAACCGGGGCTGCAGCTCAAAAGTGGTCCAATTTTTTTTCTAATGTTTTTTATGTTTGTGTTGGTGTGTCTGTGTGTCTATTTTCGACTCGCAATAGTATTACTTATGATTTTCACTTTTTTAATTTTTATCGCGCTTGCCATCATTTTTATGGTGTTTGAAGTTGTCTCCCACCATAATATTGCATTTGATACCTTTACTGAATGATAAAAAACGTTAGAAAAAAAAATCAGTGCATTTTGAGCTACAGCTCTGAATCGACAGATATTCCCTGGTTTCTAATTGTCCATCAAACTTTTTATCAATTTCTATTCAATAATAAAATATTCGATGGATAATATTATGCGGGCGCCTTGACAATTCACAATTGCTATTAGAAATGGTTCGGTGTGACGTACCGTTTATATCGTTCGGTGGCGTAACATTTTTTCAAATTATTTTTATTCCTATAAAGATGGAATGTTCCTCCCTGTAAATCGGTGGTTTTCAATGTTTATTGAAGGCTTTGCGATATAGTCTGGGAATTGCATTCCCAGAGATAAGCTTCGCATAGGTCGGGGCATTAAGGGATCGAATGAAATGACTACACTTGTGTGGCATAGCGTGATATACAAATTTATTTCTTTATTTTTTATCCTCAAGATATCGAAAAAGCGTGAGCTGTTCAAAAATTTTGTTTTCTCAGTTTTTTTTTTTTTTTCACTTCATCTTGAACTCTCACACATGCACGGGTTTCAGGCACTTAAAATAAAGAACAACAGTTTCCACACGTCACTCCTTCTTGCATTCTCGAAGCTCTTGGTTTATTCAAATTTTTAATTAGTAAAGTGCGCTGTGTTTCGAATAATAAATAAATGTTCGTTTGCTTTAGAATCGCTACGAATAAGACGGTTTTTAGTTCACAAAGTCTTGGTTTTAATTGTGTTGCGTGTTTTTAGACATAGTTTACTTGTTAATTAATCGCAATCGTTAGATTATTCATATACCAGAGCTAGATTTTGATGGAATTATTGTGGAAGCGATTTCTCTTTACGTGATTTTTGTACCGAGCGTTTACGAGTTTTTATTTTATTATGTACGCATGATTATTTATTTATAGCTATTCAGGAAACAGTAGAGCTCGTTGATGAAAAGTATAACGAACGATTTTCAATCTACACGATATATCGAGTGTCCATGGAGTCCTGAAAGTTCATTAGATCGAATCTATCAAAGATTCTTCGGTGCTTTCATTTCACACAATTATTAGCTATAGTTTTATGAAAAAAAAAAACTAAAATAATCACAAAGCAGAATATCCTGTCTGCTGCACCGGCGTCCTGAGACTTTTGTGTAAAATTTAGCACCGTTTTGAAAAGTCTCGTAATAATTATACTTCTCTTAATATTCTATACTATTCCTCTCGCTAACATTAACGAAGGCAAATTTTCTAAAAAGTTCTTATCGCTACGGTATCCTTAGGGAGTTACATATGCCCGGAATTTTCGAAAATCCATTATTTCCATCGCGTTGATGTTATTTCAAACTTTGGAGAACACAGGAACGTGGCCACCTCGAAACTATTTAATCGCTCAATGCAACCGAAATAACTGAATTATTTTTTCACGAATTCATCGAGTCTTCGAGCTTCTCGATATTGTGTTAATAATTTTTTTTTTCACTGGGGAATTGGAGTTCTTTTTTTTGTATAAAATGTCGATCACATTTCAAGGTTTAATTTCGCGAGTTTTTATCTCGATCCTACCGTTCGGCCCGGAAGAGGCAACGACACTATTTTACAAAATAGGTTTTTTGACACAATTCGCGTGTATTTTGTGCTGACGTTATTTGGCGACAGGTCGATAATCGTACACTGCAAAGAAAGAAAAAAATCGCTGATTGTACAGACAGTAGCCCTCATTTTGGTTGACCTTGAACACGCAATATTAAATCGAGGTCATAGGGAAGCAAATTTGGTTTTTAAAACCCTGATTTTTGGGCGTTGACACACGTAACTCCCCAAAGTTCCTTTCATAGTATGTTTTTAATTTAATTATTTTGGAGTGCAAAATATAACTTTGTTATTACGAAGAACTATTTAGGCGACGTTTCTCACGAAAGAAACTTGGAGCACTTTCGTTCGCATGCAATGTGTACAGCAGGGATGCAACTTTAATCGTCGATAAAAATTATTTTCATTACGAATTTCAAGAATCAAGATTCGTGCTTTACTGTTTCGTAAAAAAATTCGCAGCCCTGGTGTACAGCATTCGACGTGGATTGGAGAGATAATATTCATCGTGGGCCCAGGCACGATGGGCCAAGGAATGTTCCAACAGAAACCCTCGCCCCCGAAAAATTGAACATGTCGCACTATTCTGCGACTTTTCCAGAGACGAATTTTCCTTTTGTCATTCACTGTTTTGCCTCCTGCCCAGCACGTATTGATTTATTTATTTCCATGCATTAAGCTGATGGATCAGTCACTGAAATTAGAATTCTTCGATGTCATTCGACCAATCACAAAAAGGCTCTATCCGCGTGAGCAGGACGATGGAAAAAATGCGCTGACAGGAGCTTCTTGTGATCGATAAACCATGTGCGAAATTTTGAATTTCAGAAATTTTTACTTTCTCTCTGCCACTTACGGTCGCGAGATACCAACTGATCCCTCGCCTTAATCCCTGTGTCCACACTGCACAGGATTAACGTTAATCCTATCAATTGGAAAGAAACTGTTTCACTGTTCACCGTGACGCACGAAACAAGTGAAACGAATGGCATATTCTTTTCGCCTCTCCATAAAATCGTCCCTCAGTTTTTCCAACGACACTCGAACGAACATTCGCAATGAATATTCGTTCTACTGTTTGAAGAAGCAAAAAAAATGGTTCGTTATCACTTATTTCGTTAGTTTTACGAGTTTGCACATCCAGAGATTAAAAATCGGAAATTTCCCGTTGCAGCGATAAGATCGAAGGACAGTCTCGCATTCTCGATCATTTTTATCACGCAAAATGTGAGGTTTTGTGAAAAAGAAATGAATCTTCGTACAGTCCTATGAAAATTCACATTTTGCGTTGCAAAACTCACTCGGAAGTGAAACTTTTCTCTCGTTGCTGTTGCTGAGACGGTGGATATTCGATTTTCTTTCGTGGAGTCGTGTTAATATTATATCGAATCGTAATATTATTACGCGATATAATTTAATAAAATAGACGTAATATTGTATCGTTAGTTCTTATTGCATAGACCCAGTTGCATTCGTTTTAACAATAGTCACTTTTTTCACAGCTCTGGTCTCGTGTCCATTTCCGGTTAATAAATGCCAACCATCACTTGGGTTTTCCTTTCATCAACCACCTCGTGATTGTTCGTTTTTTTTTTTTTTTTCGTTTTAATGCAACAAATGATTGTGTTTCGAACTTCATTCATTTCATTTGGTTTTTTTCCCAATGACAATGTTTGAAAAATCAACTGCTGTCTGGAGACTCGTTGATTTTCCATTCACCGCGTCGTTCGGTAAATTCTTTCGGTAAACGATTCGCATTAATCCAACAAATTATTTTTCTCAAAGCTCACCGATCTGAAGGCGTCCTCAACAAGGTCCGCGAGACATCGAACGGCCTGAAGAAGAGCTGCTAAAAGCAACGACAACGAGAGCGAAATAATTTTACTTGGTACCAGAGCATTGTCGCCCGATTGCGAGCGGTTCGCCAGTTTTTTTCGTTTCTTTTTCTCATAAGTGTAGGATTTGTTGTTGGAGGGTGAATTGTTCTCTCGGTCGCGAAACATCTCGTTATTCTTTTCGTTGTTTCGGTTAGCGGTCGAGCAGGATTTTGGCGAAGATCGATGACAATGATTCTTGGAGGTTCTGTTGCTCTTGACAGCTTCGAAACTCGCTCTAGCCGTGACGCAACGATTCGTCACGATGTTCTCAATCATACGACGAAACTCTTCGGCTTTTGCCTCCACCTCGGCTATTCGCACTTGGCGCGATTTTTTGCCGGCTCGGTTCGACGGTTTCTCACGGACGATCGAACATGCAGTCAACAAATTACCGATCGCATTTTCAGAGCGCGCTTTAGCGCAAATGCTCAAATTACTGTTCATCCGCAATTCTGATCGTAAATTTTCCAAAGAAGCTTTTTTCCTCTCGTCCGAAAAACGGTACATGGAATTCTCGTCCAGTGAATTCGTTCGAGTCTGCGAGATCTTCGGATCGAGCTCTGAACTTTTTTCACTCGTTAAATTATTCAGATTGTAATTAATCAGATCGGTTAGGTCGTCGTCGAGCGATCGTCGACGTGAATTATTCTTTTCCGTTGCTTCAACGTCGACGAGAATATTTTCTTTCGTCTCCGCGTCGTTGTATCGCATCGGAATTTTTCCCAAACTGTTCGGTATGAAGTTGACGTTTTTATCGGCGTTCGGATAAACGAGGGAGTCGCGGGTACTGCTTGGCAAGCTCGTCGAATATTCGATGTTTTCGCTGACGGAGAACTCGTCGGTGAATTGTAAAATATTGTCGTCCCCGTCGTCTGCGTTTAGGCGTTTCTCGTTCGTTATCTTTTCGGATAAATCACGATCGGCAGGAAGTTTATCGGTGAGAGTTCGTTCCGCGTTGAAACGATCGGTTCCGGATTGATTCTTGGACGTATCTCGATCGAGCGAGACTCTCTTGTCGCTAAACTCTCGATCGGAATTGATTTT
The DNA here is from genome assembly GCA_963921915.1 of Hyposoter dolosus. Lineage (NCBI taxonomy): Eukaryota > Metazoa > Arthropoda > Insecta > Hymenoptera > Ichneumonidae > Hyposoter > Hyposoter dolosus. Next base: position 9,779,515 of record OY998132.1, read on the forward strand.
CTCCTCACGATTGTGATTTTCGACGTTGATGTTTATTTTTTTGCCAAGAGCGATATTTTCGATGGTCAAAATGTCTTTAAAGTCGGAAATGTTGCGCTCGATGCTCGGGGTCTCGTAGAGCAAGCTCTTGAATTCGGGGAGGTCGAGCTCTTGGACGTGGAGAAGATTTTGTTCGATGTTCATGAGGCTCTCTTCGATTTGTATGAGACAATCTTCGATGTCGCAGGTGCTGGTGCTCGTCTCTTCGGTGCTTTTGGAACTGTCGTTGGTCGATTCGCTCTCGTTCGGTGGACTGTTGCCAATCTGCAAAAACTTCATTCTCGATCTAGCGAAATCGTGAAACTTTTCGCAATCGTAATCGCGATCACTGAGTGATGAAGAATTATCAAAGCGCGAGTGATTGTTGAGCTGCTGATCGCTGTGTGGATCGATGAAATCGTCGCGATTGTAAAGAACTTGATAATTGCTGTGACTGTTTGCGATTTCGTAATTGTCGATGGGATCGAAAGAAATGAGGCGTTCCCGGGATAAGTCGTCGCAGGTTTTCTCGCTCTCTTCTGAGAGGATTCCGTAAACGAGGTGGCTGTTGGCAACGGAGTACGAAGAGCAAGGATCGTAGGACTCGATGGGATTGAGTTCGGAGTTATCGGACGACAAGATTTTTTTATTCTCGTCAATTGGGTGCCCGGTGTTTCGAGGGCATTTGTGATTGTTCCTGACGAGGGGTACATCGAGATTTCGGGATCGTGAGACTTCGGAGCTGGGAGTATCGTCCTGCAGGAGATTGTAATTGCTGTGGCTGTTGGCGTCGGGATAGGCGAACTTTTGGGGCGTCAAATCGAGGCTCGAGCCATCGCTCACAAGGACGTTCAAGCTGCTCAAAATATTTTCGTCGTCGGTGTCGAAATCCAAGAGATTTCGTATCTCGTGATCTTTGCTCGATTCGGTATGAATTTCAACCTCGCACGAAATATTCGTGGTTGCTTCCTTATTCTGCACATTTTCGTGAATTATTGCGTCGTCGATGAAATCGCAACCCCGTAAACGATAGTCAGGGCACGGGGTGTTGATGGGCGAATGCGACAGTAAATTAACGTACACGCCCCCGTTTCCCATTACCGATCAGCTGCTCGTTCTCCCGTTACTCTCCGGCGGCGATTCTATTCTCCTTACTGCGACAGCCGGCTGTTGATCCTCCTCTTGATAAACCCCCAAAATTTCATTACTCAAGGTCACCTCGTCTGGCTTGTATATTAACGTTGGCCCCACCAATTGAGTCCTTTTAAATTCCCCGACGAACGACACTATGTACGAACAAAAGATCAAGGCGAACAGCCATTCGGATATTGTACTCGTGAGGCGCAAATCCCAACCAGCGTCGTTCACGTCCCATTCTCGGTTCCGCTTGTCTAACGAAATTCAAAAAATCAATTCAAACTTTATTTATTCATTAACCCTTGGCATGCGGTGAATATGCATTTTTTGTTGTTGTTTTTTTTTTTTTGTAGAAACGTTTTTTGTAGTAAATTGCCAATATTTTATGGCCCTAAATTGATTATTTGACGAAAACGAAGATTCAAACAATGCCAAACAATCGGTGACGGAATATTGTTCGGGTCAAAATGACCCAGTGTGTATACGAAGGGTCAAAATTATAAATAAAACGTAAAAATCACGCTCAACGCATTGACAGAGAATTCCGGTAAATAAACATTTTTTATAGTAGCGACATTTTTTGTAGTAAATATTTTATGGTCGTAAATTGATTTTTCGACGAAAACGAAAATTAAATGACAAAAAATTCGTTGCCATTAAATTCCAAACAATTGGTGACAGAATATTGTTCGGGTCAAAATGACCCAGTGTGTACTCGAAGCGTCAAAATTCGTTTAAATTTAGAGAAAAACAAACGTCACTCCAAATTTTCTAATCGAAGAGTCTCATCCGTCTATTTTGGACAATCAAATGTTATAGCGAACGTACCTGCATGCGATAGATAGCTCAGAACCCCACAAACGAGAGTAACGACCAAGCAAATTGTCGACAACGTTGCCATGATGATTCTTGCACGAACCACCATCATCGAACAGCCCTGGGGCTGCAAATAGTACGAGCAGACAGCCTAAAGGACATGAAGAAAAAAAAAAAAGCATTAACGTCGGAAAAACAGCGGCGTTAAATGTGAAGGCAAATGTAAAGGTTTGTTCAGAATTTATTGTCATCTCGAGGAAGCCAACGACAATTTTGTGAAAGAAGAAAAAATGTACTTTATTGCATTTAATGATAACATTTTAAAGAAAAACTGTTTGTTTTTTTATTTTTTTTTACCTGCAACCAAAAGTAGATCGTGCCGGAAATGAAACACGTTAAAGCGCCGATCAAATGAACTGCGATGACGGAAGTTTCTTCAAAATTAGTCAGAAGCGAAAGTCCCAAATTCGAGAGAAATCCCAAAATTAGTCCCACCCAATTCCACTTTTCTAGAGCCACGTTAACACGAAATTCAACGATACACTCCTTGACCTGAATGTACCGAATGTAGACGAAGATACACACTGGAAATCCAAAATTTTTACAGTGGAACTTTCGTAGTCTATTAGAAAATGAAATTTTTCATGAAAAAGTACAAAATTCGAATATTAATTGATATTTTATGATTGTGCAATTAACGAATAAATAAATATCCATATATTTCTACATTTTTTTAATGTGCCAAGGAACCTCCAGAGTCTTAAAAAAAAAATCCATTTTTCTAGTGCCAATGGTCGGTTTGTAAAAAAAAAAACAATTTACAAAAACTCACTCAAGGCCACAATTATGTTTACGAACTGCGCGAATATGCAGCTTTCCGGTGGATTCGTCGCAGTATCGGAAATGTATGGGAAACCAGCCTCCGTATGCCCGAGACCGACAGCGATCGCGTAACTATAATTTTAAAAACATTCACGAATAAAACAAAATTCTATTATAATTTAAACGAATTACTGTAATTAGGCTGATGGAAAAAATTGATAATCAAAACGAAATTATTTCGTCAACGAACACGTCTACGAAATGAGCAAAAAGAAATCGAAAATTTTCAGTTTCTTTCGTCCAGGAAATCACTTCCGCAAACGACATTCTATACTCTTTACTCGCACGAGACACACACGACCTTGGAAAGGAAAATTATTCCATTCGAACTTCTTTTTTTTGTTTTAAATTCTTTGGTCGAGGTTTTGTTGTCGTTCTGGGACGACGATACCCATAGTTTGACCTTGAAACACCGCGCGAGTAATAAGTAAAGAAAATAAACGACATTTAGTTATTCGAATCTGGAAAAATTTGCTTCTTTCATTTCAATCAGTGAAGCTTCAAGAAAATTGCCTCGTTTAGTTATGTAAACTACATAATTTTTCGTGCACCGAAAAAAGTCGTTGAATTCACTATTTTTCGTCCAACCAAATGGATGCAGTTCGATGAGCAGTTTTTTTTGCCAGAGTGCAATTTTTATAATATAAAAAATATAAATTATAAATTTATTTATGTTTAAAAATAAAAAATAAAAAAATTACATTTTAAATGAAAACATTATATATTTTTATAATCGACTCACGTGATCATAGCTATTGTCGGAAAAGAGATAAAAATAGCGATCGGTATATAGTGAAGATTCTCCCATGTCGCTGGTTTCTCCATGATGATTGGGTTTCGATTTCAAATAGATAGAACAGCAAACACGACAGTTTACTCTCTCCGTGTCATCGACGACTCACGAGACTCGCCTACGCGAGACAAAACGAAAACAATCAATGTCCTTTATATACGAATATACAAAGACTCCATAGATATCCCTTCGAGTGTATAGTGGGTCGTTGAGACCCCAACAATATTCTGTCACCGATTGTTTGGCATTTAATGGTAACGAACCTTTCGCCATTTTATTTTTGTCAAAAAAATTTAGTACAAAAAGATCTGTACAAAGAAAAACGAAAAATTCATATTTACCGGAATACAATGATTTGAAATTTTGGGTCAGATTGACCCAAGATGCACTTATAGGAGGTGTGCACTCGAAGGGATATACAACATGCGAAAAGGTTTTATAAAGTTTGATACTTTTAAGACTATCGGTACGAGCTCCTTCGAGCCATTCGCATCATAGTGAAAAGACGTCCCGCTCCCGACCTTCGTAAAGAATCAAAAGAACGAGCGAACTCCACCCGAAACACTGCGCACGGGAGAAAAACACGTAGAGAGAAGCCCGGTTACTCGTGTTCGCCCTTGCGATCGCGTGCTCGAACTTCCACTTGCAAAAACGATAGATTTACACTTGCCAGCGAGTCGTTGAAGGAGTTGGTACTAATTGTGCTGGAAGCCACTGGTGCCCGAGAACGAAAAATGCATTACTCGTATGGTCGTTAATATTTGTCGTCCGAATGCATGAATACATAACAATAATTCTCGGAAATTTTGCTTCCGAATATCAAGAATAACAGAAGACCCGATCGGGGGGAACGCGATGAACAATCACTCACAAAAATATCGAGCTGCGTTTGATAGAAAAATGTAATAAAAAATATTCGACGTCACTCAATTAGAAAATCCACGTGCGAATTGTCTCAGCATTTTCTCATTGTCACCGAGAAATTTTCTGCCGTGAAAAATTGGATTTTCGAAAAAAAAATCTTATCTTATCACATGTACTGTTACAGATATAGAATATTTAATGGAAATCAGAGATAGAGCATGTCTGATAACAATGTGCTGCGACCTAAACAAGTGCGATTATCGAAAAATTGCATTGTATCGTAAAAAATGTTCTTTGTGTATTTTAAATGACTGAATTTTTTTGTTGCTGTATTCACCAGCCTAATGTGACGTGCGAACGTCAAAACAATAATTGGCAAATAGCGATTTTTCGAACTCTTGGATATCCAAATACTTTCGAACACGATTTTTATTTAAATAAATAAAATTAAAATAAAACACACGTTTCCAAAATTTTTATTTTCTTTGCTAGCCTGTGCTAGACGATCAGATGGAACACTGAAATTTCGGGCCCTCTGGTTTATTCAACAGAAACACGAACCTCACACACAGCCTGACAGTCGACCGTATAATAATCAGAACGAACATAAGCTCTCAACTTTTCGATAATTCAATGCACAGTTTTATTTCTTTACTTCGATTTACGTGACAATTTAAGGAAAAAACAACATTCACGTTCAAGATCGTGGACACATCGAGACTGAGTCGAGGTTACGGCCGGTTAAATCGATTTTCCAAGCTGCCCAATGGAGAAGCAACCCTTGGATAACACAGAACGAGAGAGGGCGTGAGAGGCACAGAGGGGACAAGAATTTCCGGATGCGAAATTCATGACGTCATAGAAATATAATTTTTTTAAATAACGGAATGGTACGTAAGGATATTTATTTTGTACAAAGCCAACGAAAAATTTCGTGGTTCCTTCGCTCGATACCTGAAGTCATTATTTAATATGTCAGAGCCTTTCCCACTTTTTTATCCCGTTCTCTGACGAAAAGTATTTTGCGAACTATTCAATTATTCAAAATCGACCCAAAAATCTTCCATACAACGCAGTGAGCCGCACAGAGCCCATTAAGTTTACAATTCTTCACTTCAAAAACAAACGTGACATTTTTTGATGTCGGTGAAATTTGTAACGACCCAGCAGTTACGAAAATACTGGCAAAGATTTTGGCTGGATTTCCTATTTTTTTTTCCCTCATTACCAAACGAGAGGAACCGAAAATTTTCTTACCAACAGAATTATCTCACGTTGTTAGAAAATGACTTTATCGATTGATGGCGTTTCAACAACCAGTTCTCACGTTTCATAACGTCGAGACCGTGTGATCATTTTTCTTTACATTACAGGCCCTCCCGCTCTCACTACAAATATTTCGCTGCGTCAAGAGTCCAGGAAAAGTTGAATGTAGGGAAATTAGGGAAATTGAGAAAAGAGGTGCCTCAACTTTTTGTTTGTTTTCGTACAGGGAATTGAGGATTGACAATAAAAAATGAAAGAAATTGTATAAATAGTATTTAATTTTTGTTTCAAAGAAATACTTCACAATATCAAATTTAAACACTTTCGTCTCAACTCGACAAATCACGGTTTACTCTCTCATCATTCGTAACTTTTTTTTTAGCTTCATTATACTAAATATCACACAAGGTTTTTCGCTCATCTCGAGATGTAGAAAAAATAGTCAACTATGAATAATAAATAACTCGACGAAACACACGAGCGACTCGAGACGACGGGGTGAGCAGTATAGTAACACGCGTTCTCGGAGATCGCAAAAAATATCAATGGTCGAGCACGTTTGATAACAGGCTTGGCAAAGCGGCATTTTCATCGAATCCATCGATTGGTTTCTTCCGTTTTTTTCTTTTACGTTTGATGGATTAATATTTCTTCGACCAACTTTAAATACTCGAGCGAACGATGTGCTAAGTGAAAATGCTTCGTCATGAAGTATCTCAATTATATAGACAGCAAATCTTTAAGTACCTCGGAAAATACAAAATCAGAGTTTGATAAAATGGCACTTGATATAAACAAAAAAGTTAAAGGGCTAACAGCAATTTTATCACTTCATCATTCTTCCAGTCACTCCTTCCATTCTGCCTTGTTATTTTTCTTTTTTTCAGTTCTATTTTCAACATCTTTCTGGTGGATAAAAAACGTGTTTCCTTATATGAAATATCACTTTATCAAGCTCGTCTCGATAATATCAAAAAGAAAAGAATTTTCAAGTTACGAAATCTGTTTCCTCGGAACAAAAAAAAATCTTTTCAACCCTAGAACTTGTGAGCGGTGTTTTTTCCTTTCAAAAAAAAGTGTTTCTTCAAGTTACGTCGTGCAGATTAATGTCCACAACAGCATGTCTTGTGAACAAAGAAAATTTCTAATTCGTCGTTATTACTATTTTTCGTTGGAAATCTTTTCACGTTGAAAAAAGTTGAAGCGATGAAAATATTGTCCGGTCGTCCTCGGTCCTGCGTTGGACGAACCGGAGTTCTTGTTACAATTTCTAGGGTCAATTTCCTCGTGGAATAAACAAAGAGCAGCAATCGCATGAGGAGCAAAATTTCATAATTCGGAGTATTTTCTAAACGACCGAATTGAGAGGCGAATTGTGTGTTTTTTTTTTTCGGTTTTGCAACAATTTCCATGAAGTTTCTTGGTTTATTTCGATTTTACATTTCCAATTATTGATTCGACTGATTTCTCTTGCTTCCCATTATAAAATTTTGCCCGCATTAAGGATGTTCCTTTAAATCGTATTCGTAGTAATTCTCGCTTTCTCCTTTCGACGATTTCTCTCTATTTCGTCCAACGGATATTTGGTAATAGCCGAGAAAACTTTTCTTAAAAAAAAGTCGAACAGCGATAAAGTTCGCTAACTCGGAAATAACAAATTAACACTCACGTAAAATAATCTTCTCTCGTTTGTACGAAGTGCACCAATTAAAATGTACAACCCTGTCTTGCGGAATTAACGATAAGAGAAAAAGAAAAAGAAAAAATACGGCGTTACGGAGTTTGGTAACGCTATAACGGAGAAGAAAATCGTTACGTGGTCCACGATATTAATTAAGAAAAAAAGAAAATTAAACATTCACGGATCGGCGATTCGTACGTGGATTTAAAAGAAAAATAAACTAAAGGACGAAAAAACGTTTTGCTCGCAAACTGTTATCCTAAAAACATAGATAACGCGATTCAATTAACGATTATTAATTATCACTGAAGATTGTCATTATGGCTCAATCTTGAAAATCTTCATTTTCAGTTTAATTTATAAAAAAAAAAGAAGGAAAACGTGTAACGATTTTTACATAAAAAGAACGAATTGACTTGAATTTTCTTCTTCCAACTTCGAGCTCAATCTTCGAATAAATTATTCAAAAAATCTTGAAGTTATGTTCAAATCTGCAGCGTTCCAGTGTAACAAGGATTTTTTTTGTTTTTTTTTTTTTTTTTTTTTTTTTCAGGTGCTCAAGTAAAATAAAAATGTTGTGAAATCGGTAGTTCCGGAGCATAAAATATTATCGTTGCATCTGAGCAAGCGAATTTTCAAAAACGCCATTTGAAAATAAGAAAAGTTGAGTTTTGTCTTAATTTGTTTTCTCAACATTGAAAGAAACAAGTTTTGGCTTGAGTTTTAATTTTTCGGGAGAAATAAAAAAATATGAGACTTTGCATTGATAAAATGAAGGAATCTGCGATAGAAAAAAGAGAAGAAAAAACGCAGGGGATCACAGTCTACGGCTGAGTATAATTGATAGCCTGCTGTTGAAGATTTTTGGCAACTTGTCGAGCTCTCGCAGCAGCTTCTTCCTGAGTTTTGGCGAGTTCCATGAGGGCCAAGGCGCCGAGCCATTTCTGATTATCCTCGAGGATAGGTAGGTTGTTGATTAAACTGTCTTCTTGCTTGACAACGACGACTTTGACCTTGTTGTTATGGTCGTTGGTTGTGTTGAGACGATTGACTTGGGGAGGCTCTTTGTTGAGGTTGGAATTGTTGGAATTTCCAGCGAGAATGAGAACCGTGGGGCGAGTTTCGTTGTCGATAATGGGTCTTGGAATCTTGTCAAAGAGATTGTCGTCCTCGCGGTTATCAACGATCGTAGCAGCTGGAAGGTCCCAGCGATGCTGGTCGCTCGGTGTCACGTCTTTCGCGGTGACGAGGCTGCTCTCATGGTTGCGATCTTGCGGAGACATCGCGAGATTGGTAACGTTAGTAAGATTCGAGTCCCAATGAACCTGCTGCGGGAGAGTGTTACTCTCGAAAAGAAATTGTTCGGTGCGGTTGGGCTCGTAACTGTTGGCAGCGAGTTCGTTGGGCACAAGGTCCCAGGATAAACGATTGGTCGTGTAATTTTGCTCAGTCTCGTATCGAGGAAGCTCGTCTTTGGTCCGGGCTGGCTCGCTGAGGCCGGTGGGCTGCTCATTCTCAGGAGGATTGCTGCAGCTGGCTCGAATATCCCATCGAAGAGGTTTGGCCAGTTGTTGCTCGAGACAAGCCTCCCGAAGCCACCGTTTTTTCGGCTGCAATCTATCGAGTGGTCTCCGAACCGGTGTATTTGGCATTTTCGCCGGGCTCGATTCCTCGTCCTCGGAAGTTTGTAGAATAGCGCAAGCCTCGCTCGGATCTTCGTCCTGACTGTCGTCCTGGCTGTCTTGACTCTCGCTGCAGTACAAACGCTCTTGTATCGGCGATTTGCAGTCACGATTCTCTTGCTCTATCGCCGAATCCATCATCAAACCCTTTCGCGACTTGATCCTCTTGTGATGATTCTCCGACGAGCTTTTCCACGGCTTTTTCTTCCTCTCGTTCTTTCCAGTCGGTGTACGATCCTCTCGCTCTCGCGCGAGCTTGTAACGCTCCAACCAACGAGTCACGTCGTGCGGCAATTCTGTATTTCCCGTTACTGGCTTCAGCACGAAATCGTCCGACCGCGTCAACGTCGCGTAAGGATGATCCGGACAGTGACGATTCGCGTGCGTGAATCTCATCTCGCAACCGGGCTCCGTACACAAAAATGGCTTTTCTCCCGTATGTAAACGCTGGTGGGTCTTTAATTGACCCGACTGGGTAAACGCCTTTGTACAGCCTGGATAATCGCACGGATATGGTCGTTCACCTTGAATAGCAAAAATTCCAAATCCCATTGAGTTTTTTTTCAACAAATCGAACGAAATGTGAAAAACAGCGGGGAAAAAAAACGTGAATGTTTCTTCCTCTTCTTTATCGTCAAATTCACGATAAATTTATGTTCCACAATTTCAACGGAAACGAAATTTGAAAAATATCGATAAAACATATACAACGGAAATTGATTCGTTGTGCTATAATCGATCGTAATTCACTTTCGTTTTGTATGGGAAATCGTTTCGTTTCCCCCAAATGAACGAGCGAAAAAATTGGAGTTTAAAAAAATTTTCAATTTTTTCTCCAGGAATTTTGAGTGAAAAAAATTTTTCAAGTAATTGAGCGAAAAAATTGGAATTTGAAATAATTTTCAATTTTTTCTCCAGGATCTTTGAGTGAAAACGTTAAATTTGGAAAAGGGAACGAAATAATGGCAAGGAACGTGCTAGAGAAATAAGACGAAAGGGCGGGAGAGAAAGAAAGAGAGAGAGAGAGAGAGAGAGAGAGAGAGAGAGAGAGAGAGAGAGAGAGAGAGAGAGAGAGAGAGAGAGAGAGAGAGAGAGAGAGAGAGAGAGAGAGAGAGAGAGAGAGAGAGAGAGAGAGAGAGAGGGTAGCCATTTAACAATTTAAAGTACGCATGATGGCGGCCCCTCGTGTGCGCGGCGGGCCGCGTAATAACGCGTGACCGTTACGTGGTAGACGAAGGAAAAATTGAAGAATAGCCCAGCGGAAAGTTGAAACAAGTGAAGAAACACATAGAAAAGCCGAAAGAAAGTGTCCAAGATGGAGGACGATCGCGCGGATCTCTTTTGTTTAATATTTTCTTATTTGCCACAACGAGCGTCATCGGATCGAAGTAACAAAAGAAAAAAAGGAAAGAAAGATCGTGACACGAGAACGCGTCCGCGTGGTCGTGCCAACTGGCGTCTCCGATGCAAGAATCGTTTTTTTTCTTGGTTAAAAAGGCCGGAACGGAGGAGAGGGGGGACAAAAACACGAACGTGTTTATACATGCATACATATATGTAAATAAATATGAGAATAATAATAATAATGGCGAGAGTTGTATTTACCAGTATGCGTACGCAAGTGCGCTTGGAGGCTTTTTTCTCTCGGAAAAACTCGGTTACAGTATGTACATTTGATGCTGCTTGGGGATGTGCTACCCTGCATCATGAGGTTGGTGAGAGCGTCGGCGCGTGGTCGTCCACGACGATGGCTCTCGGAGCCACCGGAATGTTGTGTCGTGCCATTACAACTATTTCCCGCTTGTCCGTTATCGCGATATTCCGGTGAGGAGCAAGAGCTACCGGGGCTGAGATTAATGTTTCTTGCTTCTTCGCCCCAGTTCCAAGGATACAACATTGTGTCGCACATTGGTGGACTACGAGGCATCATAGAGTCCGACAAGGGACGAGACTCGCGCTTCGGCGTGTGGAGCTCCATGCTTTCAGCAAAATATCGAAGAAACAACCAAAAAACGCACGAGCAATGTTTTTTTTCACCAGTTTAACTTGGTTTCGATGTCGATTTATTATTGTGGGAAAAATCCTTTAGCACGGCACGTTTTTCATTCACTGTACCCGAATTTTCGACCCTCAACGCGATCTATTTTTTTTTCGCCCTCTCTCTCGCTCGCACACTTTCCTTTCTCTGTTTTTCTCGAACGCGTGCCCTCCCTCAAGAAAGGAGCATATTACGATCGAGTTTTACGCACTAAATAAAAACCACGTTTAAAAGATCGTCATTATGTTTATAATTGTTTTAATGTAGTTGCCGCCAGCGGGTAACAAAAAAAGGCGCGCGCGAACCTCTGGGACGATCGTTGTACCGCGTGCCACTGATTCAACCGCCAAAATATAGTACTACGATGCGGCTGAGGGCGCGCGGGGCTAGCGGGGTCCACGCGAAGCTTATTCGCGTCTCTTTAAGCCTCGTTCCTTGCGTACGCCTATATCTACGCCAACAGGTGTGCTAGTGTGCGTGTGCGTGGTTTTGCACATGAAAATGCGCCCGCGCACATGTGCTTCGCTTTCCGCGCACGTTTTGTGTACAGCTCTCGGCAAAAGTTTCGTATCTTGTCCGCTACAATATCCGAGATGCTAAAACTGCCACCAAACTCCGGATATAAACGATACATTTGAAAAACTCGGAAATTAGCTAACTACAAGGGAATAGTGATTATTTTTATGAAAATGAAGGTCATTATTTTTACGCTCATACGCACAAAACACAAAGAAGATCCAATCGCCATGTTTACATTCCGATGGAACGAACAAGCTCCAATCAGAACCTTCGCTTTCTCGAACGATGCAAACAGTTTTTACTACTCTCGCAAGATGGCGCCAGTACGTGTTTCCCTACAAGTCGAAGCTTCACAATATTTAAAATATATCAATTTTATTAACTGTTGGTTTTTACGAATTTTGGAAAGTGAATTAATACGCCACTGCGTTATTTGAATAGTTATCAATAAAATATGCAGATAAATTCCCATCTTTCTGATATTTTTAATTCATAGATTTTAGTCCGCCGGTTCATTTCCCACCGTCGACGTTTCAAACTTTCCCGCGCAACAGTTTTTAACGAATGAGGCTCCTGATTAGCTCCCATTGGTCAACGATCGATGGGGAAAAAAGCAGCCGAATTTGCACCGACAATTTGATCTAAAATTCAGATTTAGTTGACATTTATGAAAAAAAAAACTCTGAAAATTAATATCGACACAGATTCAGGGTGTGTGGGGATATCTATTCTGGAAAATTTGGTCAAAATTTATGAGAATAAGTTTTTTAGTCTTGAATATTTTTTCGTTCCTTTGTCGCGGATTCGTAGACCCCTTAAATGTAAACTCGCCCATCGCGATTAAACCACGAGGCTTTTCGATTATATTGTGGGCGTTTTTATAAAAATTGGAACATTGATTTGTAAAAAATGGATGATTTTAATAAAAACTCGGATTTTTTGCAGCCATTAGTATAAATTTCACGCGTAATATGTGCTGGGAAAGGTTTTAATTTCGGTTTGAAAAAGTAGGCATTTGAGGGCGCCTGGGTCCTAGACGATATTCGCAAGTAATCGGCTCACTCTTCTCCCTCTCTCGTCTGTCCCCTCCCCACATAGGACGGTTTAAGGCGCACAAGAACCTCGTGGTGAAACTACAACTTCCTCGTACGAGAAACACGCACCTCGGCCATATTGGAAATATTGGATGTCTCTGTTACACAAGGGCTCAAAAGTAGCCGTGAAATTTTCGCATAATCCTCAACGACAAGAGGATAATAGACGCAATGGAGAACTCGTACAGCATCACGGTAACAAACAAATTTTTGTTGGCCTTAGACGAGGACGAGGATCCTCTGGAAGTGCTTAAAGTACGTGAACAAGAGAAAGAGGCTAAGAAGAAAGAAAAATTGTCGGAAAAGGAGAACAAGAGCAAGCAACCGGAGGGACAAAAATCTACCGGTGTAAAGGCACAAAAAGCCCGCGTTATCAAGGATGTCCAGCAGCAACCGGCCAAGGTACAGGAAGTGAAAAAGGAACAAGGTTAGTCAACAAATTTATCATATTTCGCATCTTTTTTTTCTTCATCGCGCGGTCTTTTTTCCTCGGACACTAAACGAGGCGGTAACATAGCTCGAAACGTGCACCTTGAGTACTATTATGGCCGCCCAGTGAGCCGACCTCGTGTCGTTCAGCGATTTAACTTTTTCCACATCCCACGCGTTGACCATTCCGAAAATAATTTTTTCACTAAAAAAATCATTTTTTTCTCGTCGTTCCTCCCAACTCTTTCCCTCGCGAGTTCTTAGCGAATTAACTTTGATTCTCAGAACGATAAGCCGGTCAAGTTTCGAAAAAAAAAAAAGTGGTATAAAAAAATTGTTTCACCTCGACCGCGTCGCGACGTCGGATATGTCCGGCGCGCGAAAAATCGCACTCTTCAATCCTGCGCGACTTTCATCAATTAAAATCATCATAATGCTTATCGATCATCATTTTTCCACATTCGTATCAAAACCATAGCCCCGCCATTGTTAGGGAGGGGGAAATCTTCAACTTTCCCTGTGAAATCATGCGGTTTTTTTTCGATATTCCCGAGCCAACTATAGAGCCACGATATTTCTCGTGAAAATCTTCGATCTCGAGAATAATTTAATACGAAATAGCGTGCCATCGAAACTAGGAATAACCTGACCAATGAGCACATGGTTGCCATGTGCTTTTGTGGTCACCAATATGTCCGCCGTGTGTGGAATGACAAAAATATCACAATCGACTTGCTACTCCCCTCCCCTTTGCTTCTCCCCTCTCCAGGGGGGAGTTTTTCTTTTTATCACTGCAAGAAACTTCCTATAATGGTCATGCCTATTTCTCTTGGTTTTAATTTAGACTTTCTCTTATGAAAAACCTTTTTTTTCCTCCAGTTACCACCACTCAACATTTTTTCCAACTCTACGACATAAAATTAGGGAACAATTTGAAAATCGTTTTTTTTTCTCCTCTCACAGGCGAGAAAAAACCTGTGCAGCAGAGAACAGCCCCAGGCGGCGATCGTAACGTCAAGTTCTCTGGCGAATCTAGGGAAGAACGTAATAATCGCCGTAACCGAGAAGATGGCGATCGGCCTCCTCGCAACCAAGGCGGAGAACCCAGGCGGGGGCCTCCAAGGTTAGTGTTTCGCTGATTTTTCTTCCAAACTGAACAATCTCCGCTCGCAACCTTTGAAATCTCATTGAATTAGCTTTATCACCATTTTCTGAACATTCTACGTCAATGCGTTGACTCGACGATGATTTGGGTGTTTTATTAATAATTTTGATCCTTCGAGTACACACTGGGTCATTTTGACCCGAAATATATTCTGTCACCAATTTCTTGGCGATTGATGGCAACGAATGTTTTGTCATTTAATTTTCGTTTTTGTTAAAAAACGTCTCTACAAAAAAAAAACGGAAAATGTATTTTTACCGGATACAACGATTTAAAAAACGCCTCGGGTCAGATTGACCCAAGATGCACTTGTACGGAGTGCACGGAGGTGTGCACTTGAAGGGTTCAAGTGAATTTAGAAAGTTTTCGACTTTTGGTTGGTTCTTTCATTCACAATAGTCGAAGAGTCGAGCGACATTTGATGCTAAATATTTTCGTTTGCACAGTGGTGGCGAAGGTCGCGACAATCGCGAATTCCGAGGATCCGGTGAGCCTCGTGGGGAATTCGGCGAGCGTCGTGGACGCGGCGGTCTCCGCGGTGTCGGAGGTGGACGAGGTCGCGGTGGACCGCGCGGCGGCGGCCGTGGCGGTTTGGACAATCGCGGCAAGCGCGAATTTGATCGCCAATCGGGCTCCGACAAGACGTATGTACTAAATTTCCTTAACCTTCAGATTCCTACTCACGAGGAGAAAAAAAAAAACATGGCAAAATTTTTACTGCTGTCTATCAAACGAATTATTTTTTTTTTCCTTTTTTTTCCCCAATTTTCCGTCGTAAAAGACACCGAAACGTTATTCGTTCTTTGCAAGATTGCTCGCTAAACATGATCGACCATATTTATGTGTTTTCTTTGTAATTTTTGTGCAAGCGGGCAACCGAGGTAAGGATTTTGCCAAATCTGCATGCACTCGATACTACGTCGTTCGCGCACAAACAAAAAAAAAACACACAAAATCTTCTCTCGCCGTTTTTACAAATGATTTTTTCTCTCTTCCCCCTGTCACTGCACTAGATTCTTGTCATAATCTTTCCAAATAGGCTCCTTCGAGCGTCGTTTTATTTCCTTGTTTATAGTCGGAAGAACGTGGTTATTGATTCCCCTGAAATAATCAACTTTTACACTCACCCTCCTCTTCCTTGTTTCCAAGTTTTAGCATTAAAAAAAATACACAAGTGCATGAGGATCTATAAACGGAGTATTTTTGGAAATAAATTGAGTGTTCAACATCCATTTTCTCTTATTATTTTTTTTATGTTAAATTTATGGTTTTTATGTAATTATTTAAATGTTTTTTTTTTCGTGTTAACGAAATGTCTCGTTTTATGTATGTTGGTGTTTTGTTTGTCCTGATGCATCTTATGAATTGTGTATTAATGGTAGCAGGCATGGTTACAGCGGTGTGAAACCAGTCGACAAGAAGGATGGCGCTGGAAGCCATAACTGGGGAACGCATAACGATGAGATCGAGTAAGAAAATGTCAAATTTTCAAAATTCAATATTTTTTGGAGATTATTTAAATGAGATGAAAAATATCGAAATGACGATGGACTTTGCAAAGAGAAATTTAAAAAATCAGCACGAAGGATTGGCGAATTGTGATTATGTTTTTTTTTTTTTTCTTTTTATTTGTAGAGAGAGTCTGAATCCGGAGAATCAGGAATGGGGCAACGATAAGCCGGAAGGTGGGGAACCGGCGCCCGTAGCGGCGGAGGGAAAAGAAACGGAGGCATCGGCTGAAACTTCGACGGAGGAAAAGCCCGTCGAGGAAGAGGCTCAGGTGCTGACCCTCGACGAATGGAAAGCTCTGCGAAGTACTCGCGCGAAACCGCAGTATAATCTGCGCAAAGCGGGCGAAGGCGAGGATCTTACTCGTTGGAAGAAAATGTATGCTCTCGAGAAGAAGAAGGAGGGAGCCGAGGAGGAGGAAGAAGAAGAAGAGGATTACGATGTCACTGCCGAATATCCTCAACGTGTAGGAAGGCAAAAACACGTTTTGGACATCGACATACAATTCAGTGACTCACGGCGCGGTGGAGGAGGTCGCGGAGGCCGCGGGGGCCGTGGAGCTCGTGGCGATCGCCCGAATCAACGTGGTTTCGGTGGTAATCGTGGAACACCGCGTGATGCTGCTCCAGGCGAGCCCCGCACCGGAGGATTGCCCGTAAGTTTCGTCTTTTCGTTTCCCCCAAAAAAATCCCTCCGCAATAACAAAAATTCTTCAAAAAATCAAACCTGACCATTCGATCATTTTCCAATTTATTCTCATTAATAACGAAACAATATTTTTTTCATTCCAACATCCAAAACACAAAACAAAAAACATTCTCTTAATCGTTATTGATTCGTTTGCACAGGATACCGCGAAGCCGGTATCTCAAGTCGAACAAAAGTCGCCTCGTGGACGTCAAAATGCCCCGAAGGTCGATGACGAGCACGATTTCCCTTCATTGGGTTAGACGAAACGCGCGTAAATCGTCGTTTCCGTGTCCTGGCAACACGGAATAAACCAGCAAGCAAAAAAAACAGACGAAAAGAGGAGGAAGAAAAACGGAAGAAGAAAACAGAAGCAAATACAAACAAACAACTAAAGTCCCACCACCACCAGCAAGCCATCATCAGTTGTATCACATACCAGCTATTATTACTTGTACTATTCTACTACTCTACTACTACTACTACTACTACTTCTACTACTACTACAAAAAGAATGAAAAAAAAAAGAGAAAAAAAAAACCACACACACAAACACAAAACGAAGTCTATATTGATCAACAGGCTCGAAGCATCGATAATAATCCGATTATTATTGCGTAATACAGTACGCCATTGCTGAATTAAAATATTATTGAGACTAAAAAACGAAGAAAAACCACAAATGAACAAAAGGAGAGAAAAAGAAATGGAAAAACGAGATGAAGACAAAAAGGAGCGAGTCTCAAAGCCCCGAAACGTAAAAACAACAAAATGAAAGAAAGCGCTCGCGAATAACTAGACACACCGAAATAACGCGACGTCCAACCGTGTACTTTTTTCTTATGTCATTTTTTTATTTCACCCCTTAGAATTCGAGCCGAAATATTTTTTCGACAATCTTTGTCGGATGCAAATTCGAAAATTATTGTACCGAGATGAACGAAGTGAAAGAAAGAGAGAGAGAGAGAGAGAGAGAGTTCGTGCGAGTGAACGATGAATCCAGAATGCGATCGTTTTTTTAAAATGCATGCCGTGGAAAATCGATGGATGATGAGAACAGTCATATTTTCAAATATTCATAACAGAGACAAGAAATTTTTTTCTTTTCTTGAACTCTCTTACGCTGACACCTTTGAGCGAATCATTTTTTTTTCTTTCGATTGCCATTGAATACGGTCAACGAGCGAAAAAATATTTGCTATTTGGACTGAAATAACGGAGTGGGCATATATTGATGGACGAATGATCGATTGTGAGAGTGTGAGTATGTGTTGCGACTGAGTGTCGGCGGAAAAGAGAAACGAGATGAAAAATAAAACTGAATTTTACAATGGTTGCTAGTTTTTCTTGAAGCAGCGCTCCGGGGGGCGGGTTTTTCATTTTGTTTTCTTCTTTCCGAAACACTTTTGTTTTTCTTTCCTTTTCTCTCAAATGCGAAATGTTGCAGGCCTAACAAGAAACGTGAAAAACTATGTGGCCGCCCGATACGTTATGAACGTGTGTGTGTGTGTATGTACGTGTGTGTATGTGTATAATACTTTTTTGGTAGACGTACACGTTGAGAAAAACAATACCCGAACTACGATTTCACCTTTCAAGCTCCTCTGCTCTGATTTATCATTTTTTTACGCTCTTCGGCAAAGCTTCCCTTCGTTCAAGTGGCAGAAATGTTTTTCTTGTTTTTTTTTTTTCATTCATTCTCTCTCGCTCCCCCCTCTCTCTCTCTCTCTCTTTCTGTTTCCGTCTCTGAATCAAGACTAGAGAGACGGTTTTTCAATAAATTTGTTTGAGGTAACGCCGATATCTCGAGACCCTTTACTAGTTAGGTAGGCGAAGTGTTTTTCACTTTATTTTTCTTAATTAGGACTTGAAGTTAATGTCGACCGAACGTGGATCCTCCATCAGTCAATCGCTGAATCTTTAAAAATTCTAATCAGACCCAAATTTGAATGCTAAGGAATTTCGTTTCGACTTTGTACGAAAATCGCTTGTTCGAGAATTTTTTACTCATTTTTTGAGCATCCAAAAGCAGCGACAAAGTCAATGTAGGGAAATAAATGGAAATTATTAATAAAGAAAATACTGAAATTTATTGAGGGAGAGAGAGAGAGAGAGAGAGAGAAGGGAATTTCTATTCCTCTGTTTTCTTCGCACTCTGCATTTTCGTGACTTCCAGGGAACAGTTACTTTCTAGCGAAAACATTAAAATACTAAACAATTAATAAAACAGACCGTGATTTGATAGCCCTGACTTTTGAAAAATATTTTTTCTCAAGCTACTCCCAGTGAGACAGTCGAATTCTTCAGGTCGAGCTCTGATTAAATAACAATTGAATTATGCTCGCCCATCGATCGTCGTCCTATTAGTTACGATTTAAATAACCACGAGAGAAAGAGAAAAAGGAAAGAACCTACGGCTATATTAGTTATTTACTATGTTTGTTATACTTGAAGATTGAAAGGAAGGGGAGAAACGTAAGAGAGGAAGAAAAGAAAATAAACCAGCCAAAAAAAAACATTTGACAAAATACAAGCGAAATCGAACTCACGCCCTCTCCAACAACGGACGATGTTACACTATCCGAAGCTTAGGTATATATGTAAATAACATAATATTTACAATAAATTGTGACAAGACTAGTTAACTCCTGTCCAATCAATAATAAAAACGGCCTTTCGTTTCATATCGCTCGGCTTACAAATATTTCTAACAACAGTCACGAATAAACTGCAACCGCAGTAGAAAATTAGTTTTAGATTCTATTCAATTTTTTTCTCTTTTTCTTAAATCTTCTCCGACACCCCAACGTCGCAATTCTTGTCTCTCGACTCTCGGCTACATGAACTCCGAGCTTCAGGATTTATGCAGTTCCTCAAATCTGGATTTGGAAAGTCCGGAAGAATTTTGGGTCCCTTTTCCAATTAGAAAATCAAGTTGGCGAGTTAGAAACAGAGAAAACCGGAAGTTACGATATCTCAATGTTTAGACGATCGAGACGGAATGGTTTTTTTTTTGGACCATCCAAGCGTAAGCCCGAGTGTCTGATGGAGCAATGAAGGAAAAAGTACATCCCCGCGACATTAATTGGAAGTTGAATTTTTAGAACGACAGACTTAATTTATCATTGGAGTTTAAACTTGGGCAGTGTAAATACTCGCCAGGATGTGGTTTATTCAATGAGACAGTGGTTGTAACGAGTGGGAAGAAGACTCCGCATCTTAATTTTATTTATAGGCCCGGATAAATCGAAAAATGACATTTTCTCCATTTCCTGTTCACCGGAGACGAATAAAAATACATTTGCTGAGAGAAGCGATCTATTCTCGTGGTTTGGAGCAAACGAAATGTTGATGCGGGAATAAACTTGTGCAATTTGGTTATGAGGCACGTTTTCAACGCGCTTATATTAGCGTCACTCGTTTGACTTGCTTGCAGTGCCGTAGCTACCCTAAAAAACATACGAGGACGAGGGTGGAAAACATCAAATCGAGAAGCCTTTTGCACAATGGGGTGGCTGGCCTTTTTTATTTGTACAGTGACTTCGTAGGCTTCGTAAGTAAATGCAGGGATGAAAGAAATACGAGTGTTCCGCTGTGTGGAAGGGACGGAAAGGAAAGAGGTTTTTCATGCTTCTTCCGCAGGAGGACGCTGAAGGGCAGAACAAGAGAATAAGGCAGCTGAGGCAGGCGGCACTCTCTCGGCATCACCGTGACAAGTGCTGTGCGTCCTCAAGAATCATACACACCATCAAATCCTCAAATACACACAGGCATATACATATTTCTGTATTTTCAATGGCTCTCTACGAAAAGGTCGTATCTCACCCCCGAAACTCCGAACTCAATGCCCCAGCGAGTCTCTCCTATATCTATATCTACAGATCACCGAGAATGAACGGAGAGAGCCGAAGCCTAAGCGTGGGAAGAAGCGAGAAGAGAGTACGCGCTTATGACCAACAGTCGTGCGAGAAAGATCGAGATAGAAAGTCAAAGTGTGCAGTACAGTAGAGACCCCATCAAAAACAGTTACAATACTCCCACCACATTCACATCCGACGATCAGAGCTTAACCTTAGATTCTTCCTGACGCAAATCCCATATGCTGCGGACTTTGTTGCTCTAAACTTTTGTTCAAGTTCACCGACGATTTTTCGGACGCAAATCGCGAGCAAATCGTTGAAATATTCAGAAATTGTGCCCAAAGTTCTTACATTTGGAGGTTGAACTTTACGTTCAACTACTTTCACGAATGTAATCGATCTCTGCAAAAAAAAACATTTGGGGATATACTTTTTTGGATTCTGCAAAAGAGAACCTTACGAACTAATGCTCAAGTTGATAAATGCCGTGCATTTAGTCCCAGTATTACAAGTTTGCTGTTTTTTTTGTTTCTGACGTTTGCCGCTGTCGGTTTCCGACGCTTATCGTTAGTTATAAATTGATCCGCTGGCGTCGCCACGCGTCACGTTGACATTGTTGGGGTCGCCACTGTTCGAGCAGTGTTTCGTATGAAACCGAGCGTCGGGAGAGAAAAGAGGAGCGAATCGTTGGAGAAAGATGGTGTATGGAGCACGGGAGAGAGGCGCGCACGCCGTAGGTATATTTCTCTCTCGGCGCTCTCGAGTTCTCCAAACTCCAATCCAATGCACGTAGAGTATAAGCGACGAGCACCCTTATCGTATTAGTCGTCGTCGTCGCGGTGATCCGTTCCGTCGAATTAAAACCTCGGAATATCCAAAAATTCCCCTCGTTATAGTGTTTAATCGCGAAACGACGTTGTATAGTGGCGGTCGCCCCATCCTTGTTCTTTCCCCTTCGCCCTCGTGTGTGCGTGTGTATGTGTATGCTTGGGCCGCGTGTGTATGTGCTCCGAGAGTGTATTAAAAAGTAAAAAAGTAAGAGACCCGAGTTGAACGAACACAAATCGCGGTGAAAAAAACACACACCATAAGAAATATTACATTCCTCGCAGAAAGTATTCGTGAAGCAAAATCGAGGATAGAGGAAAGCAGGAGAAGAAAGAGTGCGAGAGAGTGCGTGCGCGAGAAAAGACGGAGAGGTATATACACAAGAGGTTTTGGAGCTTTATTGTTGCCTCCTCGTCTGTTGTAATTTTGTGAACAGTTTTGTGGATGTGTGTGCATTTCCAAAGGAGAACGGAGGTTTATAAGGCCCTTACATATACACGTACATATATGTACGTGCGAAATATATATATATAATAAATATATACATATATTTATACATCAAGACCCTTCGAGAGTGAAACATGGTGAACGTTCGCGATGTTCCGTAGAACAGCGGAGCTATACGGGTTTCACGAGCATTCCGACGATCCGGCCACGAATGCCGTTCTACGACTCGACTCCTTTTCCATAGAGGTATATAATATTGTATTAATCATTGCCTAAAAAAAACGTTGAAAACCCAACAAAAATGATAATAAATAAACAACGATTACTGAAGATTGGATTCGGATGCGTGGGCGCGAGTAATTTATGCATCGCACACGGATGATTAATCTTTTCGCGACAAAGAAAAGAAATCGGTTTTTTTTTAAAAATATTTTTAATTGCTACAAATACATGAAAATACAACGAGCTCGCCGTAGGATCGCGTAATGTATCGCAAGGCGTAATATATACGCCAACGAAGCAATAGTCCTTTCAACGCAAGGACCCGTTTTTTCTCCCTTTTTTCTTTACATCCCACCTCTTTTTTTTTTATCGTCTCTAGATAGCCTAAGAATCTGTTTGTTCTGACGCTAGCAACGTTGACTATCCGAAATTTTGACGTTTCGAATATACACGCCAAAGGATTTACGATTGAGTCGAGCGATTTATAAGTGAAGCGAGAATTTCACGGTGAGAAGGGTCGCCGTGTGTGTGATACACGGTATTCGGGAGGAGAGAGAAAAACGTTTCGTGCCCTGTGTGTGTGTGTGTGTGTGTGTGTGCTGCGCGCGTTGGATGAAACTATGTGGATTTGCCTTTGTGCAACGGGAAGACAGTGGCCTTAGCTGTCAAGTGGAGAGAGAGAGAGAGAGAAAGAAAGAAAGCTTCGTATATACATATATATGTATATATTGTACTCGATCGTAGTAAAGACAGAAGGGCGGCTGTGTGTACACGCGCATGAGAGCTCTGCCCTTGTGATAATTGTCGAAGCCCCATCTGGCATAGCTTTCACCGTAATTACAATAAATATATTTTAAATAGTAATAAAATTCTTCTGTCGTGTTAACAATTCCCGTTGATAAAAGGACATTACTTGGGCGATCTTTTTTCTCTCTCGTTCTCACTTTCCCCATAGAGCAACATTTTGAGACGTCTGCCACATTTTTCGACGCCTTTAACGACGCGTCTTTTTCGGAAAATCAAAAATTTATGCTTCCAAAGTTGTCAAGGCATTTCTGGAATAGTTTTTTTCTTTTTTTTCGGCACGCCATCAATTTCGGCGTGATTTAGTTGGATTTTTCAGCGCGTGACAAATCAAAACCTGTCATTTCTCTTCCGGATTAATGCGCGGACCACTTTTTTTGCGAGATTTCCATCGGCTCAAGCATTTGTTTCTCACGGTCGCAGTTTTTTTCACTTTGCAAATTGCGTTTCATCTTTTTCATTGTTTGTCCCATATGAAACGAAATTCAAACGCTCGTTCATCTCTCGCGCAACTATGAAGGTTAACCCACCGTTTTTTCGAAATAATCTCCCGGCGACTTTGTACAGTGCAGTGAACTACAGTGATTTATCTTCGTGTTGACAAAGTTGAGAAATGCGCCAATAATCACGCGCTTATCATTAATTAACGAAATTTCCGTCATACGGTTTAATTTTACGAAAACTCGGAATAAAATTCTTAGTTTATCGTTTCTACGACTCCGCTGATTAGATATCGCGCGTAATATTGACGTCACTCGCTTCAACGCCAACTTTTGTTACAACAAACAAACGAGCCAACCGGGACTTGATTTTCATATCAGAAATTCCATAATATTTACAATTGAGAGAAGAAAACTATGTGAATCGCGAGAGAAATTATGAGAAACGAAAAATTCTGTTTGACAAGCCGTATTTGACAAGCGTGTATTCGCACCTTGAAATTTACCAAAATTTCCATAAATTGTTTAACAAAGTAAATGAATCTTCCTTCATTGGCCACAATTTATCAACGTGACGAAATTGTATTACAGGAGTCGTCGATGGAAATGGTGCCTGGTATGAAAAGAACTTGGTAGCGCCGTTACCAACAAAACAATCCAAACCTGGCTACTTGCAAAAGATCGAGTAGTTTCTTCGTCCCTCTGTTCCCATCCCTTAGGCGTTGGAATATATGAAAATTCATTTGAATTTAGAGCCAGTCCAGTCCCGCCATTCCCCCTGTATGACTCGTGTTGCCATAAAAGTGACGCAATGAGACTTTTGGGACTGAGACCATTTCCTGCGTCGCCGCGGGTCCCGCCGCCCCCACGGCTCTCTTTCTCAAGATTCTTTTCCTCGTCGTATCTTCTCCTAGTCGTCCTTGTAACTCTCGTTGTTGCGACTCACTCGGAGAATCCACCAAATTCCAATGGCAAAAGAGACACTCTATCCCCCCACGTTATTGCACAATTCCCATCCGATCCTCGATCCAAACAATTGTTCGATCCTTCGGAAACCAACAAGACGAGAGAAGGCCCTCTTCGATTCAATCATCTGACTATCGACCCTGTTACTGGCAGACTCTACGCCGGTGCCGTCAACAGACTTTTGCAGCTGGACGCAAACCTCAAACTCGAAGAACATGTTTCTACCGGTAAGAACCTGATTTTTTCCAGTTAGAAAAATATCTGGGAGTAGTAACCCCATTTTTTTTACCTTGTAACGACAAACCCAGGTAAATGTTCACCCCACGGCTTTCTTGTTCGTAAAATCGTTCTGAAAGCAGCAATCTGACTTATAAGTACATGAATCTCTTCGTTTTTTCATGCCAAAGAGCCATGATGAAGAGCAGATTCAATTTCATCAAAGTTTAGTTGGTGAAAAATCGATTTAAATACCTAAAAGTGCTGAAAAACTAACTTAGGAACGTAGTTCAAAGTTCGCCTAGGGTAAATATCTACCCCGATTTGTAGTTACAGGGTTAAATCTTCTACGTTTGAGATTTTCGAAATATCGAAGAATCCCTTTGCCAAAAACATTTAATTTTATGATACTGGGTTCAGAACTCGTTCGCAAACAATTTAACAGTTGAATAATTTATGAAAAGCCTGGATACCAAATTTTGGAAATGCTGCGAATCGTTAGTCTTTTTTAAGTTGAGAATTTGTCTGAAAAAACAGTGAAAAGTCAAGTGTTATAGTTCCCGAATTCTGAAGAACATTTGTTACCAAATTTGCAGCCTCCGAAAGAGCGATATCTCGTCTTGTAGTTCTAGGGTTAGGGAGAATGGATAAAAATGTGGAATAATCGAATCTCGTTACAGGTCCTCGAATGGACAATCCCCTGTGCCATGCAACCGGATGTTCGCCACGAGACATAGTAACGTCACTGACCAACAATGTGAACAAGATCTTGATTGCGGATCTTGAATCACACACGTTAATAGCCTGTGGCTCGTTGCTACAGGGAGCTTGTGAAAAGTACAACATGTCGAGCATCTCGATAAAGCCGGAATTTATTCCGCGGAGCGTGGCGGCAAACGATGAGCATTCTTCGACGTACGCATTCATCGGTCCAGAGCGTTACGATCCCTGGGACAACAAGAACGTATTGTACGTGGGTACGACGTTCACGAACAACGGTGAATATCGTCACGACGTGCCCGCGATCTCTAGTCGGGATCTTTACACCCTGGAAATCGCGAGATGCACTTTTAACAAGGAATCGATCATCAACATTGATGTTAAATATCGCGATCACTTCCTCGTCAAATACGTTTACGGATTCAACGCGAGCGATTACGCTTATTTTGTCCTTGTACAAAAAACTTCCTATTTACCGGAACAAGAAGAATTGGGATACATCTCGAGGCTCGCGAGAAGCTGCATCAACGATCCCAATTACGACAGTTACACCGAAGTGACGTTACAGTGTAACGTCGACACCGGAAATGGCACTTTCGAAACTTACAATCTCGTACAAGACGCCAAAGTTGCTTCGGCCGGAAGCGACTTGGCTAGCCAACTGGGCATCTCTGTTGGCGACCCTATTTTCTTGTCCGTTTTCTCACCCAGCAAAGGCATCACCAACGAGCCCAAAACTCGATCCGCACTTTGCGTCTATAGTTTACGCGACATTCAGGAAAAATTCATCGAAAATATTCACATGTGTTTCAACGGCAGCATCAAATATCGTAACATGGGATACATCAGCGGCCCCATACAGGATGGCGAATGTCCTAACGCTGGGGTAAGCATTTCCCATAAATTCGAACAAATCACAAGATTTCCAAAATATCTAACGAATCTCTCTTCCTTCTTTTTTTTTACAGAACACCGGCAACATTTTACACTTTTGTGAAGTCGGACTCAAAATTTCGGGAGTATCGCCAATAGTCGCGCAATCGATACTCCACTTTCCCGACACGTTTGTAACGTCGATCGCGGTTGCAAACACCGAAAGTCACACAGTCGCTTTCCTGGGCACGAGCGACGGTCAACTGAAGAAAGTATTGCTCTCCGGAACTGAATCTTCCGTTTACGAGAGCGTCGTTGTTGACAAAGGACAAACGTTGTTACCTGACATGACTATAGCCCCGGATGGCCAACACATCTACGTTCTGTCAACCACAAAAATCTCCAAAGTCAAGGTTGAGCATTGCAGCGGCTACACGAGCTGTAGCTCTTGTCTGGACGCCAAAGATCCTTATTGCGGTTGGTGTTCGTTAGAAAAAAGGTCAGTATTTTCCTCTCACGTAATGAATTTTTCGCGAATAATATGAAGTCAAAAATATGGCGAGTTTGAAAATGAAAAGTTGATCAAAACGAAAAAGCATCATGTGGAAGTTTGCATCGTTTGAATCCAACGGAATTCATTATTTTATTTTATTTTTTGAAACCAAAGCCAAAAATAAAAACGCAGTTTTCGTCCAGACAATTATTCGCGAACGAAAAACAGAATGGCAAAGAAAAATTGAGGCGATTCCAAAAGTCAAACAAATGCAAACTTCAATATCGCGAAAAAGCAACAAATATGACAAAAACGTTTTTATTTTTTTTCAGGTGCACGGTGAGGGAAGATTGTCAAAAAGCAAGTCGAAGCAGTCCACGATGGTTATCATTGGGGACGGGTCAACAGTGTATAGATTTCGAGCAAGTGTTGCCGGATCGTTTGCCAATAGAGCAAATGACGACAGTGCAATTGACAATAAGAACGTTACCGGAATTGCCATCAGGAGCAAATTATAAATGTGTATTTGGGACCGCCGATCCGATCGACGCGTTGATGACCGGTTTCGGGTTGTCCTGTCCAGCCCCACCGGTCGTTGGTAGACCGAGTATTCCTGAAGAATCGGATCACGTGCTCGTGCCTCTTTCGGTACGCTCGAGCGAGACCAACAAAGACTTCGTTTCCCGCAACTTCGCATATTTCGATTGTTCCAAGCACAAGGTATGCACGGAATGCGTCAAAGCTCAATGGTCCTGTAGCTGGTGCGTGTACGACAACAAATGCACCCACAACACGAGTAGCTGTCAGGGAAATATAATATCCGGTGAAAACGTGAGTAGAATCCTTGAAAATCTTCTCTGTGCCATTCGAAACGTAGCACGAAATATTTTTTATTTCATTTATTTCCTGCGCAACTCTGAAAAAAACGAAGAATTAATGATTTTTTATTTTGCTTTTTTGACGACGATTCGCAGCAACGAAACCAGCCGACGCTGGCAGCTCACGGAGCTCAATATTGTCCACGTTTCACGGCACGAAAAGAGCCTCTGATGTTGCCGATCAATGTGCCGAAGGAGATAGTCCTCGAGGTGGAGAACTTGCCACATCCGCAAGTGGGACACACGGGTTTCCAGTGCATCGTAACGAT
Source organism: Hyposoter dolosus (assembly GCA_963921915.1). NCBI lineage: Eukaryota > Metazoa > Arthropoda > Insecta > Hymenoptera > Ichneumonidae > Hyposoter > Hyposoter dolosus. The sequence goes on from OY998132.1 coordinate 9,807,111, forward strand.
CGAAGGTGCGAATTTGAAGGTCCAAGCACGCGTGGACAGTTCGTTGATCGTTTGTGACAGAACGACGTATTCGTACGAGGCTTTGAGCGGGGAATACGAGGCCTCGGTAACGGTCGTGTGGAACAAGAATCATCACGTCGACAAGACGACGATAGTGTTGTACAAATGCGAAGTATTGGGCTCGCATCGTGAACACGCGGATTGTTCGTTGTGTATGACGAGGGATTCGCGATACGAGTGCTCGTGGTGCTCGAATCGGTGCACGTACAAGGATTCTTGTTTGCCGACGACGTCCGCGGAGTGTCCGAAGCCACGAATAGACATAATAAAGCCGTTGAGCGGTCCGATCGAGGGTGGCACGTCGGTTACGATCGAGGGCAGTAATCTTGGCTTGCGGGAAACCGACGTCAAAGGCAAAATTCGTATCGGTAACACGCCTTGTGAATTGAAGGATTACGAGGTTTCGGTCCGCATTGTGTGCGTCACGGGGCGTCGAAACACCAGCGATACAGCCTCCGTCGTCGTCGGTAACGTAGCCGGTTTCACCGAGTCCGCGGTGCTCTTCAATTACAAGGACATCCAATTGACCGGAGTTTATCCGTCGGTCGGACCTCAAAGCGGTGGCACTCAGTTAGCCATAACGGGAATGTACTTGAACATCGGTAGCAAAATCACAGCCTATCTCGACGAGCTTCCTTGCCATGTGAACGTCAGTCAAGCGAGCTCAACGCGGTTGACCTGCATCACGAGCAAATCCGGGAACACGAGACGCATCGAGCGTCTCAGGCTTGAGATCGACGGTGCAACGCGCACCTTGACCAATAATCCTTTCAATTACACGCAGGATCCTTCCATCATGGAAATAAAGCCTTTGAGGAGCTTCGCATCCGGTGGACGAATGATTACCGTTCACGGAACGAACCTCGATACGATCCAAAAGCCCGAAATGGAAGTGTTCTTCGACAACGAGATATTACCGGTGAATCGAACTATTTGCACGGTGCTCAATCCGACGCAAATGGAATGTCCGAGTCCCTCGGTCGCTGGAAGGTTCGTCAATTTTCGACGGGCTCGACGTTCCTCCAAGAAACGTTCCAAAGTGCAAACGACCCGCAGCATCAAAGAATCCCAGCTGACTCTTAAAATAGCATTCGTGATGGACAACGTCGAGAGTGTCAGAGATTTGGACAAACATTTTCAGAATCTGCGCAATCGCTTGCTTTACGTACAAGACCCTAAATTTTTCGCCTTTCCGAGAAACGTCAAATTGTACAAAGGCGATACTCTCGTTATCGAGGGAGAAAATCTGATCTACGCGGCTGACGAGTCCGATGTCAATGTGACAGTTGGCACGTTGACTTGCAACGTTACTTCGTTGGCTCACACACAATTGGTTTGTACGCCACCGGATTCTCAACCCCCCGGTACCGACGAATTGGGCGCGAAAACTCCCAGTGGCTTGCCTCTCGTCGTCGTACGAGTCGGCAGGAATCTGCGGTTCCCCATCGGCTATTTGCACTACGAAGTGATCAAAGCTTATCCGATCCCACCGGAAGCCATCGCTGGAATCGCCGCCGGCACCTTCAGCCTCGTTTTTCTTTTCGTTTTGGTTCTCGTTGTTTATCGTCGGAAAAGCACTCAAGCCGAACGCGAATACAAAAGGATACAGATCCAAATGGACACGCTGGAAAGCAACGTCCGCATGGAGTGCAAACAAGCTTTTGCTGAGCTCCAAACCGACATGACCGACTTGACCGCTGACCTTGAATCCTCCGGTATTCCGACCTTGGACCACAAGAATTACATAATGAAAGTATTTTTCCCTGGAGTTATTGACCATCCGATACTCAACGATCCAAGGTCGCGAGGTACTTTGGCAAGAACCAATTACGACGCTGCGATGATACAGTTCGAGCAGCTCGTCAACAACAAGTGTTTCGTTCTGACGTTCATCGAAACCCTCGAAGCCCAGAAAGACTTTAACATCCGAGATAAAGTGAACGTCGCGTCATTATTGATGGTCGTTTTAATGGGCAAAATGGAATACGCGACCGACATACTAATGAATCTTCTGTTGCGTCTGATTGACAAATCCGTCGACACGAAACATCCTCAGCTCATGTTAAGACGCACGGAATCTGTGGTTGAAAAAATGCTGACCAACTGGATGGCGTTGTGCATGTACAATTATCTCAAAGATTACGCCGGCTCCTCCCTATTTTTATTGTTCAAAGCGATCAAGCACCAGATAGAAAAAGGTCCGGTCGACGTGGTGACGCACGACGCGAGATACTCGCTCTCGGAGGAACGTCTCCTGCGAGAGCAAATCGATCATAGCCTTGTAACGCTTCACGTTGTCCAGGATGATCTTGACGAAAAAATTCAGTGCAAGGTGCTCGATTGCGACACGATTAGTCAAGTTAAATCCAAGATACTCGATGCTCTTTACAAAAATACACCGTTTTCGTTGAGGCCATCGATACACGAGGTCGATCTCGAGTGGAGACACGGCAGAGGCGGCCACTTGACTCTCCAGGATGAGGATCTCACCACCAAGTGCAGCGGAGATTGGAAAAAAATCAATACGCTCGCTCATTACGGCGTTAAAGAGTCTGCCGTTATGTCACTCATCCCTAGACAGAACGACGGATTCAGCGTTAATTGCAAACCACCCTGTCACAACTGTAAACCCGCCGCCCATCATCATCATCACCATCATCATCATCATTCGAGCCAACAACATCAACATAATCTTCATCGTCACGCCAACAATTGCTCCTCGGGACATTTGCCGGCTACCCCCAGTCATGGCCTCATAAGTCCAATTATGTATCCGCACACTCCCGGCGGTATATACTTCGACAGCCAACACTCCCCGACGATAATAAGCGTCAACGGGGACATTGAAACGTCGGTCCCGAATCAACGGATTTGGCACCTGGTCAGGCCGATCGACGAGGGACATTTTCCACCGGGTATCGGATTCTCAGGTGGCAAAAATCATCTCGAAAGAACTCACAAAGCCATACCCGAAATTTTTTTAACGAGGCTCCTCTCGACCAAGGGCACCGTACAAAAATTCGTTGACGATTTTCTCAACACGATTTTAACTGCCAACGAGGCACTGCCCAGCGCTGTCAAATGGCTCTTCGATCTTCTCGACGAAGCTGCCAAGAGACACTGCATCGTCGATCCCGAAGTTGCCCACGCGTGGAAATCCAATAGTTTGCCACTCAGATTTTGGGTTAATTTTATTAAAAATCCCGATTTCATGTTCGATATCAATAAATCCACCACCGTAGACTCGAGTTTATCGGTTATCGCCCAAACTTTCATGGATGCTTGCTCCACCACCGAACACAGACTCGGCAAAGATTCACCCTCTAATAAATTACTCTTCGCCAAGGACATTCCTCACTATCGAGAAAAAGTTGGTCGGTTTTATACCGACGTACAAAGACTACCACAAATCACCGACCAGGAAATGTCCAGCGCTATGCAACAACTCAGCGCCTCACATGCCAACGAATTTGACGTTATCGCAGCTCTCAAAGAGCTTTACATTTACGTCAGCAAGTATTATGAACAAGTGAGTTACATTTTTTCACTCTTACCGCTACAATTTCTTTTCTCTGCTCACACTCACCTGCATATTTCTTTTTTTTTTGCCGCACAATCAAAACTTGATTTTCTCGAGAAAAATCTTTGTCATATTTTTCAATGAACGAAAAAGCATCGAGTTTTTATTAACAAGTAGATTTTTAGTTGATTAATAAAAACTCGGCATGCGGAAAGCGAGTTCCCGATCAGCAACGTGAATGGTTTTTATTTCTCCCACAGATCCTAGAGGCCTTGGAGTCGGACGCGGGCTGTCGCAAGTTACATCTGGCGCATAGGCTAGAGAATGTCGCGTGCACGCTCGAGGGTGAGGAGACAAGTGCCTGCTGACAAAACCTGCCGGTACGAAAGAGCGAATAACCCCGGTCGCTGAAATTCGAAGAGGAATGAACAAAGCAGAAGGATTAATAAGCTAAGAGCAAGAAGATAGGAAAACGAATCCGAAGAAGTAAAAAAAAAAAAAAAAACACTGACTAGTGCCTCGAGTCCGCGCATCAGATAAACCTCGGTTTTTTCTTCCTTTTTCCGTTTGTGTTTTTTCTCAAATGTACAAATTGAACACGCGAAAGGAGAGTAAAGTTAAAGAAAAGAAAGAAATATGGGCAAATAACTCGAGCCGGGGATCTAACGATCGATCGAGTCGGGATTTTTCGTTACGATATGAGTTCGGCCAAAGTGCTTTCGCGATGGATCAACGAGATAGATAGATAAACAAAAGAAAACTAAGAGAAACAAAATTCACGAATGAAAAAGTTAAGGATAAAGAAAATAGTGGAAAACAAACGAAAACAAAGCCGTGAGAATCGAGAGAGACTATTTCGTAGCGATCTTTTGCTGCAATCTTCGATTCTCTGTTGTTTCGGTGTGACGTAATCGTCCGACGAATCCACCTCCACGCCGAGTGGCTTTGTTTTTTCATCTCCTTTATTTTCACTGGCTTAATTATCATGAAAGGCGGAAAAAACGTCCGCTCCCTCGTGATTTGCAATTAAACGCGTCGAACAAAATCTCGTGTGAGTTTAAGAGAGAGAAAGAAAGAGTGAGAGGATTTCAAAATCCGTTCACGAACTGTGCATCGACCGTGACTCGCGTTTACACGCTTGTGTTCGATATTCGAAAAAGAAAACTCATATTCTCGTGATCTCAGCGACTCAGAGTTCGTCGGGGAGACAAACAAACAAAATTTAGTCTAACGGAGCGTGTTTGCGCGTGGCATAGTGTTATAGCATTCTGTACACAACACACAAAGGTACACACACTATTACACTAACAGAATAATTCTTAAACGAAGACACAACAAATTGACTAAGGTGGGGATTGAAAGATGATTAAATATTGAATTAAAGAAAATGCGTAAGAGCGAGTAAGTGAAAAAGCCATATAGTGTCCGACGGACTGTTTGTACAGTTAATGAGAGTGTACGAGCAGCGAGTAGTCTGTGATCCGAGCACGTGTGGCTATGCCTACTACCTTCATTACGATATTATTATTAATATGTTACATTATATATATAAATATATAAAAATACTGCTTGTCTTGGGTTGAATGCTCAACAATGTCGACTTGAATTTAGAATCGAAATTCAGCCCGAAAAGCCGCCGAAAACTCTAAATAATTGCCCAATCCCTTTTCTTTTGCATAACGAAGTAAATAATTTTAAAAAACATGACAATTTTTGCTTCGGTATTGCAGCGACTGTTTTTCGACTTCCAATGAAATAATGACGGAAAAATGCCGATTTTTTTATATAAACCGTCAGATTACTAGAAACGTTTGATTTGCAATTGAGAAAAATCTTTCTCTCTGAATGAAAATGATCGCGAGTGCATGTAATAAAATTCCGTTAAGCTTGAAATATCGTTCGTTGCATGTTGACGACTTTGTAAATTTCTGCTCATCTCTAGCCGCGATAAAATAACGGGCGTGAAAAATTGTGCGTTTTAATCGTGACGAAACTTTTCGGTTGAAAATTCGACGCTGAGCTTAGATTCGCATTGTTAAGGATTGAGCCCTCAGACATTCCGTATAAATGAAAAAAGCATCGATAAGTGTTTTCGCACGTGAGAATCTGGCGGAAACACCTTCCATGGATCGTAGTGAACTAGTTAGAGGGAGAATATATGTATTATAACAAAAAAATGCAAAAAAAAGGTTGCCCCGACGGGTAGCTCTTGGTACGAGAGCGAGAGAATGGAATAACGCGGATGAAAAGGGATTGCAAAAAGGAACAATTCAAATTATGAGGATTTAGAGCAAAAGGGCTCAGCGGGTGGGTGGGGGGGGGGGGGGCGGTTACAAAAACGGGAAAAATTGTAAACGTTAAAACGTCAGTCGCGAAAATAACGAGAGATTTACTCTAGGCCTAGCTATACGTACCCGAGCGATACGTAAAAAAAAATGAAAGAAAGAAAAATATGTCTCATTCGTTTGTAACGCTCTTTTTTATATATGTACAACATATTTATATACATATTCGTATATTTGTGTCGGAGGACAACGCTTTCCCATCGTCACGATCTTATTGACGCTTCTCCAATATTTCCAGGCCTTTTTTTTGCCTCGAACAATAATTGTTGCAATTAGAACAAAAAGTATATTTATAGTGACGTACGAAAAGAGTGAAAAGCTTTTTTTTTTTCCTTTGCCCCTCAGAAGTCTCGGTTGACTATTTGATCAATTTGCTGTAAAGAAACTTTTGGTTTTTTGCCAATTACGTTTTTTCAAGGGCGATTTTTTCAAGCTGTCGAAACAGATCGTTTTGTACGTCACTCTTCACGTCAAAGGTACTTTTGTTACCTTTTTTTTCTTGTTGTAATTTCTAATTTTTTGCTCGTATAGTGACTAAATTAAACTGATAAGTAATTTAATAATCAATTTACGATTCGTTGATCAATTCTATTTATTTATCGCATATTTGAATGAAAAAAATTGTAGAATACATTTTTTTGTTTTTTTTTTTCCAGTTTCGTTTGTAGAAAATTTCACTGTGTCCTTCGATACAAATATATATTTATATATCGAAGTATAAATATTTATATATATATAAATATATACATAAACGCTTGTATATATGAAATTTCCCGTTCGTTTACCCAATTTGTACACTTCATACGATCGATTATTTTTTTTTACGACTGCGAAAGGTTTTTTGTTTTGTTTTTTAAGGATAAGAAAAAGAAATTTGCGATGAAATGAATCGTCGTCCATGCAATTATCTCGTCGAAAAAACGCAACTAAAATGTTATCTCGTCATCGTTATATTAGCCTCGATATATATTTTCAAACTCGATAAAATGTCTCGCATAATGAAGAAAATTGTAAAACGAATCTCGGAGGAAGGCCTCGATCTAGCACGAAATGAATTATTATTAATAATTATTATTTTATTATTTTTCTGTTTAGAATATTAATTGACGCGCCCCCTCGAGATTTTTCTATCTCGAAGAATAGAGACACGTGTGGCAATTAGCCAACCTCATGTGGCATTTATTTTCCATCTTTTGTACGATCATTTTTTTACTTTTTTTTTCTTCCCTCAATTCCCTCTCTGGAAGCGTAACGTGCCTCAAAGCTCTCGTACTCGTTAAACCACGACGGCGACGACGAAAAACGAAGTTTCGTCATATTTTCTGGTTTTTTTTTTTTTTTTTTTCGTTTTTGCTGTCAACGTTCGTAACGAACGTCAATTTTTTGATGGTTCGACGAATAAAACAATAGTTAGCTTGTTCACGAATGCATTGGGAAAAGCAAAAGTAAAAAAATTGACAATTTATATAAATTTTCAAAGACTCACAACCGAAACACTCGAGAGACTGGTAAAAAACGTTAGTTTTTTTTTTTGCTACATCTGCAATGCGAATTTTAATATTCCTTTTTTTACACCACAACGCATACGAATATATTTATATTTTTTTTATTCTACGATATCGAAGCCTAGAAAAAGTGCGCGCGCATACAAATTACATTCGAAGGAATCTCTCTTTCCCTCTCTCTCTCTCTCTTTCTCCTTATGCTAGTTCTGACAAGCACTGCCATTGCTGCACACTTATACGAATTCCATTGGAATTGCCGCCTCAAAAAGAAAACAAACGCCCCAACAAGCAGCTGAGTTGCCATTATCGTTCAATCTTCTCAATTATTATCATTATTTTTATTCCTTTAAGTATTATTCAATCGTGGAAGAATCAGAGACGAGAGTGGATCGATATATTCTCTTGAATGCCGAACAAACAAACGAAATACGTGATCCAGGGCCGCTGGGAACATGCTCATTACAATTGTACTTAAAACAAAGTGGCATTCTTCGTAATCCACATCCTCTAAACGTCAAATTCAGGTGCCCAGCTCCCCTGGGCGTACACAACATATACACGTACACACGACGAAAAAAAAACCCCTATGTATCTCTATATATGTATTGTATTTATTTATACTACGAATGAAAACAAAATAGCTAGTTATTACGAACATTCGTGTACGTCAATCTGTGCGGTTACGTTGTTTTCTTTTCTTTTATTTTTTTTCCGCGCCTCAAGCCGCAAAGTTCGCTGGTGGACGATGAAACGCAAGACTTCTATTAGCTCGTGTGTGATTTTCGATGGAATTCGTCCCTGCCAAGTTTTACGTTATTTTCTCAATCTGGTTTGGAAACTTAGCAGTCCAAAAAAGCTGTGTAAGTTGCCGGACGTTTGGCTGTCACTTTTCAAAGTGTCGACTAAAAATTCTAACATTTGACCTTGTCATGTCTAGCTGTTCGCGGGCAAGCGTCGCACTACGCTTTCGACAACTTTCAGGAAATTTTGTTATTTCCTGTCGATGAATCATTGAAAAACATTTTGTAATAAATACCGTTTCGGGAAGTCGTCGAAATCACATCGAGGAAATAGAGCTTAGGAATTCGTTCCACTATTGTGATTCGACAAAGTATAGCCAGGAAATCGTATTTTCGTTTAGTTGAAAAAAAAAGAGTTAACGGTACGGTCTTCCTGATTGTAAAATATATATTGACGGAGTAAACCCCCCCCCCCTCCACTATTTCCTCCTCGCTCCTGTTTTGACCCTTCGTCCTTGATATGTCTGTGGCAATCTTAGTAATATAGTATATTTTAAAGATTTCGATGAATTCGATCGTAATACGATAATTTCTGTCACTATGGAAAATCGGTGAAATCGCTTTTCCCTAATGCCATATATACATATGAATATATATATACACACATATATATATACATATAAACCTAATAAGAATATTTGATATTTTTTGAATATCCCACGTGATCAAGTATATATACTCAATTCATCGACAGCATCAGCCCCCCACCAGTTCTGACCCAGTGTTAATTCCCGTTTATTTCGTTGTATAGATTTTTCACTTCTCGAGCATGCATATTTCATTTCGGGAGGCAATAAAAAAAATGAACAATACGTGTCTCGTGTATATTTTCCATTTTTTTCATTACTTCGTTTTTCCCGACTCTCATCCCACGAACCAATAACCCAAAGTGAGCGCGAATCTCTTTCTCTCTGCAAATGGCGTGTGTGCGTTTCGTAATGAAAACCCAGTCAATCGTACCAATAAGATTTTTAGGAGAGCTGCCGAAAAATGCGACTGCGTCGTGGAGAAACAAGCGGGAATGGAATGTTTTTGTTCCGCGTGTAGAATTGCAGCCAAATTTACAATATTGGCGGGTTTTTAGAAATTTTCTTGTCATGGCCTATATTTCTTTTGGATTGACGTACACATCCGTATATCTGTAATTATTATATATATATTCTCTCGTGCCCTTGGAAAATCCTCAAAAATTCGAATACATTGTAAGATTGAGAAAACGAAAACCTTCGATTGTACAGCAAGTGGCCTCTGTATTACCTGTTGAAAAGAGAGAGAAAAAGGAGAATAGATGGCGTGTGCAAAAACCGGAAGTCATCTTGGAAATATTTCGAGTTTTTTGCGGTCACGATTTTTGCGTCCAGTAGACTTTTAAATCACACTCATAAGAAAAGCCACAAATAATACTCACACATACAATACACACCACAAAGAAATAAGAAAACAAGGATTTGATCGACCATATTGTGTCTCCGTGTTCCATCCAACTCGTAATCGAAGAAATAGAAAGAGGCAGAGGAAAGAGAACGTGGCAAAAACTCGTCAATTGCACTTGTAAAGAATTTGTACTTAAATCTCGACTATTTTGGGACTTTGTGGACAGATTAATAAATAACCTCTTTCATCGCCAGTCCATATACACACTTAATAAGTATATAATCATACACACACACACACAAGACATACAATACAGACCACACACATTTGTAGAATAAGCAAAACAAAGGAAGGAGGCAAATGGCATGGATCAAGAGTCGAAAAGTGCGAGTTGAAAATGTTATTTTTATTTCACGTTTGTACGACTGGAAGAAAGCTTTTTCTCAATTTGCCTTGAGGAAGGCCCGCGAAGCGAACTTTCGAAAGAAATTGGCGCGAGGCAGCACCGACGTGATTCGCTATAAAACCTAATCTGATAGCAATTTCGAACAAATCGAAACCGCAGCAGAAAACGGAAACGTATCGTGTGTGAGCGGCTGTGGATTATTATGATAGATCTATATATAAACACACATATATATACCTGTATGTTAGGCTGGTCCATTGTCAATCTTTGGCTTTTCAAAAGCGACCCGAAAGATGGTGAAAAATCGTTTTTCTTTTGAACTAAATGATTGAATAATATTGAACGCCAAAAATCCAGAGCTCGCGCGACTACGCTGTAAAGTTTGACCTTGGCCAACCTCAATGTCAAAAGTTGGTCACGAAAACCAAGTTTTTCTTTCTTTCCATTTGGAAACTTCAGTATTCAAATATTTTCCAGTGTTTGCTGTCAAAATTTTCGATCGGATACCAGAAAATTAATAGAATTGTCAATTCGAGATTCAACTTCACGATTGCGCACATTTGGTGCTCGAGTCGCCGAAGGAAAAAATTGTCACAAATTTGTAAATGGACTATTTCAATACTTAACGGATACGAAACAAAGATTGAAAGAGAAATCATAGTCGTAACACTTTTGCACGTGTGGGTGTGCGCGCAAAAATGTAATCCACGCGAATCCATTGTAAATAGAATTCGAAAACCTCTTCCCCTTGCCCCTGAGCCAGAAAGAACAACACTAGATCGTAAGTCATTGAAAAAACACACACGAACATGAAAATTCGACAGAAGCGACTCTTGCCAAAAATTTTCAACGGGACGTAGGGACAAAACCAACTTAATTATTGAAGGAAAAAATCGCGGAAAATATATTGGTATTATAAACAATGTTTATTGTTGATTTTTCGTGCAAGTATCAATCCTCTCCTCTCTGTGCTCTACTTTTTTCGTTTATAAAACAAACATTTGTTTATTCTCGTTTCGTACAAATAACTGTCATAAAAACGCTCGATTTTATCGTCGGGGAACAAAATCATTCCATACAACACATTATGGTGTTAATGAATACATTCTTCATCGACCGTCAAAAAAAAAATATATATATATATATAAATAATTATACAATTTTATGTGCTAACGAAAAAAAAAATTTGATAAAAAAATTACTTGCTTTTCGACATCATTATTTCGTCTATATGTGTACGTACGTGTATATAGTAAAAAGAACCTAATTACGTGGTATAATTGCGATCTATGAAAAAGGTTTTTTTTTTGTTTTCATCAATCCGCAGCGACTTTCGTTTTGTGGGACTTTTCTTGCGAGCTTTTGCCCGAGGACGACGAGGAGCTCGACGAATGTTTGCCAGCGCTGTTCGTGCTGCTGTTTCCGCCGCGTTTTTCCTGTTTACTTTTCTTCCCCACGTCCTTCAGCCTACGATCACCCGCGATTATGTGGATGTTCGGCTTTGGCAAATTGTTCCCTAAACCGGAAGCACCACCGCCGTTCAACGACTGCGACTGGCTCGAAGGATTCTTGTATTTTTCTGTATGCTTCGAACCTGTTGATCACAATTTACAATTATTCTCTCGATATTCATTCAGCGACACGCATTCGATGGCTTTTTCCTCTTTCGGTACTCACTCGTGCTCGATTTTTTCGCTTCTTTCGTTTTTATTTCCGTTACCGTTTTTGGAGAATTCCGCTCTTTCGGAGGCTGGAAATTTCGTAAGAAATGTTCTTCAGAATTCGGGAACGATCAAATTTGACTTGTCAGGGTTTTTTCAGACAAATTTCAACTTAAAAAAGACGAAGGATTCGCAGCATTTCCAAAATTTGGTATCCATGCTTTTTATAAATTATTCAACTGCTTAATTGTTTGTGAACGAGCTCTGAACCCATTATCACAGAAATAAAATGTTTTTGTGGAAGGGATTCTTCGATATTTCGAAAATCTCAATCGTAGAGGATTTAACCCTGGAACTACAAATCGGGGTAGATATCTACCCTGAGCGAACTTTGAACTACGTTCCTAAGTTAATTTTTCAGCACTTTTGGGTATTTAAATCGATTTTTCACCAACCCAACTGTGATGAAATTGAATTTGCTCTTCACCATTCTCTTTGGCATGAAAAAACGAAAAGATTCATGTACTTATAAGTCAGATTACTGCTTTGAAAACGATTTTACGAACAAGTAAGCCGTGGGGTAAATGATTACCCCGGTTTATAAGGTAAGAAAAATAGGTTTCTATTTCTAGACCTAAAATTCATAAAAATACTTGCCTGATGAGATTTCAGACAATTGGAACAATACCAAATAAGTCGTGGGACATCGATCTGCGAGTCTTGGATCGGAGGATTATGACATTCTTGGTGATACAGAGAATGACAATCGACGCATTCCACAAGCCTGTTTCTTGCTCCAACATCCATGCCCTTACAAATGACGCAAGTCAAATCATCCTCCAATATTTCCAGAGCCAGATTATCGTCGCTCTGCAAAATATCCGGCGGAGTATCTCGCGAAGCTCTGTCTTCCGGTGATCCGCTCTTGCTTGATTTACTCGAATGCTTGGACGACGAACTTGAACTTTTGCTCTTTTTGCTACTGCTGCTGCTACTGTGATCGCTCAGCACAGGCTCCTCCATCGTGTACTGACAAACGTTTTTTTTTTAACGCAGTATTAATAAAAAATATATCGAATCGTTCCCAAAAGAAAGTTCCCTTAATTAACTAGAAAGCAATTTTCATTTGTTTTGTTCCAAAAAATCAGGTTTTCACTTTATTTTTTTCGTATCTTTTGATTTTCGACCATTTTTTTTCAAAAGATATTTTGCTGTGATTGATAAAATAGAACTTGCAATTTATTAAATTTATTGACAGAAATTCCATCACTTTCGTGTTCAATTTGATCATTTTTTCGATATCAAACGGTGGATTGAATTGGCTGTGAAAGTGGGTGGAGTTTTAATTTTAAAGGATTTGCGTGTTGAAGTTAAAATGTTCTTACTTTTTTATGCAAGACATTGCAGAGCATTTTCGTGAGGCCATATTTCTGCTTAATCGCCTCATCCAGAAGACTTCGTAACTGATCGGCTGAATCTTTGTTCGAAGAATGCAATAATCTCAAGCCCTGAATGAATTGTGGATCCGGTTCAAGTTGGGACATTGTTGTTTGTTTTTTTCGGATTTATTTATTTCAACAATGAGCATTCCCTGCTATGCTCGTGAGAATAACTTTTTTGAGGTTATGTATCGTGACTGCGCACAGGTCGTTCGAAAAATCTAAGTACAGCTGTTTTCTCCGGAAGGAGTGTTCGCCAACTATCGGATCGTTGATAATTTGCAATATGCCAAAGGGAAACTTGGCCTTCGACTTGAAAGCGATTAACGTTTAACTTTGAAATTTCAAATAAAAACCGCCATTTTTCATGACGAACAGTGTATTATCGCTCCGCAAACTCGAGTTTGCCTTTTGCCAACTGCGTGGTTTTGCTTATCTACACTGTTCTCAATTGAGAAGAAAATAAAGAAACAGGTAGACGCGTATAAAAAGTGGGATGGGTTTTTGTTTTTAGATTTTTTTGAAAACACGACGTCGTGCTAGTAACTCAGACTATCAGAACGAAAAGCGTGAGGCCCTTGGTTTGTCCAGCTACTATATATGGATTTTATCATTCTGTGAGTGGAGAGGATTGCGTTTGTTCGATAAAAAATATTTTTGGGCAGATTTAATCAAACGATTAAAAGCAAACGCCCAACAAACTAGAAAAATGAATAAAAACGAGCGAAAACGAAAATGGCCCAGCCAGTTTTATTCGATGTCAACTACAAGTTTGTTGGTGCCGCCGTCGGCGCTTTTTTGTTGCGGTCAACTCGAGAAGATGTCGATCTATAGAGAAAAACTCGTTCAGAACTGCAGCTTTCCTCTTAGGAAACTCGATCGAGATCACAGGTTGACTCGACGTAGCACAAAGCCCAACAGATGTCAAAAATTCGGGATAAATTCGCAATTCATCTACTGGAGCAAATAGCGTTCTACGTAAACAGAGACGCGCACTCGAGTGCCATCGTATGATAACAACCAATCAGGCAAGTGTCGCGCTCTGTAGAAGTAAACGCGAGAAAAATGGCGCTCGACGGACACCGGGACCGGAGTGTCGCACCGTGAAAGTAGGGGCCTAAAGAGAGACAGCCGTATACTTTGTGTATCGTTGATCACTTGAACGTGTTGAAACTGAACCAAATCCTAAGTCTCCGGAAAGTATTAACTCTGAAATTACGCATCCCATTACACTGATTTTAGGCTCAATGTATAAAGAAAATCGGAGTGTATGGGCTCATGAAATAGACCCTGCGGAGCGACGAATCGAACCCTCGCCCGGTTCTTTTTTAATTTACCAAAACGTCCAAGATTTTTTACTCAAACATCATCAATGATCGGTTTATTCGATGAATATATCTGCGGCGAGTGCTCGGAACATTTTGCTTTAATTGTACTTGTCCCGAGACTCTTCCGAAGCTCTTGATATGTCTACATAGTACAGAATGGCTGCATGCTGTTCTGCCATCGACCCTCGCCGCGTTCCATACACAACATTTTTATGAATCTATATATACGTATATATTTATTACAAAGAATTCATAGAGGCATCCCCCTAATCATCGCGAGAACTCGTCCCGCGTTTTCCTTCCCCCTCACGCCTCGCAACGACGATCCGGCTGTCTCGAAGCCTAAAAATAAACGTACTCTATTTTCCCACCTCGTAATATATACACATATAAATATATATATATATATATATGTAGTAACGCGTGAACGAAACAGAGACCGCGATATCGAGGAATTAATGAAACATGTCTCGCTGATAATAGCAACAACGTCGTTTTCCTCATTTTACGAAACGAAATGAAATACGCACGATATTTGCCACGAAAATGAAATCACAGTACATTATCTTGTATACACAGAAGTAAAATTTATTGGTGTGCTATTTGTCATGGCAAAATTGATATATATATAAATGTTGGATAATTACGAAGATATCAAATCCGAGAACTATTTCAAAAGCGATCTACGTTCGTCCGCGTTTGATGTATTATGCTTTTGTTACCTCTAGGAGGCAGCACTACTTGTGCTGTGAAATCAAGGGAATAGTGCTAATTGGACGTTATAAACATTTGGATAATATATTCGTAAAGAACAAAACGAGTTGAAAAGTTATTGGGAAAAATTCTTCATGGGAAGACGATGCAGTAATTAAAATGGACAATATTTTGAAAAAGTTGGAAAAACGTTGTTTTTTGTCATTGCGATGATTCTGATAAGAAATAAGTTCGGTCGCGATGAGGGAGAATGGCTGACGAAAATTGTATTAGCGGCGAAAGAAGAGAGAAGGTTTTGGCTTATTGAATAAATGGAATTTGAAAAATATAAAACATATGCGTGGGTATATATATAGTTGGATACAGCTCCGATCGTGGGTCGATCTAAGAGAGCGTGAACGTTTCTCGTCCGGATTGCATACGAGAGAGACAGCGTCGTCGCGCGGCGAAAAGGAGGAGCGACGGGGCGAGGGAGCGCGGCGAAGGGTAAGAGGGTGGAATTTAACCAAAGAGAGACCAAAATAGTGAGGCTGGCTGCTGGTTACGGCTGCTGCAACTTGCAAGAGCCGCGAGCAGTGCAGCCCGCTCAGAGGACGGCAAGCAAGGAACGAGGTAAAAGAGATTAAGGAGCGGGGTGTGGGGAAAACTGCCTGCGCAGGGCACGGGGCATATAGTCAGGTACGGCTGTGTCACCGTAGCTCTTTCTCTGTCTCTCTCGCTCTCGGACTAGTTTCGTCTCACTCGGACGAAAAGCAAAAGCAATGGCGGCCGTCCTCGTTTAGCGCATTAAAACTTACAATTCTCCCTCCCTCGGCCCCCCTTATCGCTTGCCCCTTCCCCCGGCAATATCCAGCGCCGCGGCGCTTCAACTTTCGACTGGCAGTTGGCAGCCGTGCGTAAAAGAAATAAATAATCAAAGCGCGACCATGAAGTGACAAATAAAGTTGAAGGAAAACGTAGTGAAAGAAAGAAAGAGAGAAATAATAACAAGTATATAATAATGCTCGACATAGCGACAGAGAGGACTGAGATTTTTTTCAAGTGTAAATGATTTTACCGACGTGTAATTAACGTTGCAAACTTGGCAAAAGACACGCACGCACACGCACGCATCTACCGAGACGACACACACGCACGTATATACATAGAGACCGGATTTGTACGAGAGATGCGTATGCTTTGGGATAATCGGAGGGGTTTGATGGACACCAACGTGAGCAACTATCTGTGAGGGAAAACGTGGTCTCTCTCGGTAATTATATTTTATAAACCGAGGGAGAAAGAAAGAGAAAGATAGCGAGGGAAGAAAAAAGAGCGAGAAAGAGAGTGAGTGAAAGAAGGAGAGAGAGATAGTGACGCGGGTCGAGCGCGAGTTCGTCTCTCTCTTTCTCGACATCCTTGCCGTGTGCGCGCTTGGTGTGTTGTGTGGTTAGGGGGGTAAGATTTTTTGTTTTTTTTTTCGACCAAGTGCCCGCGTGTGAGTGTGTGCGTGTGGCTCCGTAAAGTACGTGAACGGGGTATAGCCACACTATGAAGTCGCGACGTTGCTGTGGGTGACATTTGGTCCATTATATATGTATATATATATAACTATATACACATTTATATATATTTCCGCACTCCGATAATTTTCACGATCCCAATTCTTTACCCCTCCACACTCCCGATTTTTGTGCGCGACTCCATCATCACCAAATATACTTCGAACATCCTGCTGTGTGTTTTTCATGGATTTTCCTGTATTATTTCTCTCCTCGCCCGATGTAAGAACTGTTTTATTGCTTTTCCCGGTTAACTACGAAACACAAATGAAAAACGTTGCAGAGACAAGTGTATATATTTGATTTTTATTGGAATAACGTATCTAGCGCCCGGGGTGGCGTGCGCGTTGTTTTTGTTGTTTTTTTTTCACTTTTCGGCGGGGGGGAGGGGGGAGAGAATTTTTTCGCCTATGCCTTTGACAAAAACGACGAACGGATGCAAGTTAACGCACCGATCAAGTGGAATAACTCCGTATCGGCGAATCACCTGGAGAATTTTACCCGCTCAAAGTCACGCATTTGGTGTGGCGACGTTGTGCGAGAAAAGTAGAGAGACAGAGGGGGAGAATATGAGCGAACGGAGATGAGAAGTGGGGGAGTTATAACAAACAAATTTACGGCCATGCCTCCTCGCTCCATCAGTTTAATCGTGATTCCGCGTGTGTAATCCAATTCTAACGTGCTGAACTATCATCTTGCGTGTATCCTCGGTGCGTTTACCAGTGCTTGTTGGAATCCACCTGCTGCGAAAGTGCGGAAAACAACATCCAAATTTCACAGCATTTTTTGTACCGAATCAGCGCTTTTTCCAGTTTATACGGATCTTTCTACGGGCCGAACCAAGTACCAAAAATTCCGCCCCAAACGCGCTCGGAGTTTTAACAAAAAAACTCACTTTCTTCACTGTTCGTTCGTTTTTAAGCTCGTAAACCCGAAACAGCGTTTAACCTCTCTTTCTCGTGCGTACGTCCCAGACGAGGGAACATAAAGTTTACAAGTATACTCGCGAGTTTCGGTGTGATATTCTCAACTTTTCGTCCTCTCGTGCGTCAACCGATTATTTACTTTGACGCAGAAACTTGAAGAATATCGCGAAATCATTGAAAATAAGTGAATTGACCAAGTTTCTCACAAATTCAACAAGGACGCTCGTGAGCTCCGGAAAACTCGACAAAAAAGTGTCTCGACAAACATAAATATATCTCGATCGTATTTAGTGCGTTTTTCGTCTTTGAAAAGTGTTTGCAAAGCCAGGAAAGCTTTAGATGGAGTCCGGAATGAACAGTGCACCACAGGGACGCAGAAAAATTTGAAAAGCTTGAAAATTCACGACGGCTTTACACACGAAGGGGAGGGGAAACGCGGAGGGAATGCAAACATTCGGCGACCGTCAGCTAACATGAAAACGGAGAAGAAGAACAACGAACCAAGCTGCATGACAAGCGCGGTTATAAAGGAAGAGCCAGATTCCGAAACTGTCAAGATCAAAGAGGAAAGCGGCGGCATAAAGAACGAGGATGCTAGCGGCGAAGAGAACGTCGATTGCCCAAGGGATACCAATCTGGATCCTAGTAACGGAGAGGCTAACATGCCTGCCGATAGTCAAAACGGACCTCCTAATCAGTCTATATTGAATAACGTTAAACAGGAGAACGAGCATAACAATCCATCCGACGAGTTACCAGCCGGTATGAAAAAAAGACTTGAAAGAAGCAAAAAAAGTAAAGCCAAAATTTGTAGCCCTATCTTTACGCCCTGAGGAATTCTAGTCGTTCCATTTATTGTCCAAACTTACTAAGCAAACCGAAAACCCAAATAGATGCAACAAAGTTGCAACCTCTAAAAATTAACAGAAATAATTTCATTTTCAATGCCTCAGAAGTTGGACGTAATACATTTTTCCAAACAAATGAATTTACGGGACGGCATTGGAAGAAGTAAATAAAAACGCAGTTTCTCGCGTGTTTGGAAAAATTTCTAAATATTGAGGAAGTTTGTATTGAATTTTGAATTTGACAATTCTTGCAATGGCCACGATTCCTTCGAGCGTACTATTATATTGTTTAATAACATAGTATTATATTAATTGGGAAAATTTACAGGATTAACGGTTTTCGATCGAAAAGAAAGACTGTGAAGAGATTCCTTCGATTATCGGAGCGCAATATTCAATTGTGTAAAAACGATGGTGTTTTTGTTGTTTTTTGACAGATGGTATACAACCTTTGGTGAGCAACGTGCTCGGTAAACAAATGGGAAGCGGAGCAGGAGGCGGGGAGGCCCAGTACATGCAACAGCAGAGTCAGATATTTGTATTCTCTACGACTCTGGCGAACAAGGGAGCTG